>CM071850.1:25193558-27593558 GCA_036507275.1 Sicyos edulis | reverse complement strand
GACCAAGCACTGTTTCGCCAACCTTCTTAGCAATTTCACTCGTCGCGTCACTGATGACTCCGAAGCCCTAATCAAGAGAAACAAAAATTGATGGTCGTAGAGCGGCAGCGCAGCGGGTTTCTGCTAGCTGATGGAAGCACCGTCGTCGTTGGACGATTTTAGAAGTTTTTCGGTCCGATTGTGTGTGGTCTCCGACGAGATGATGACGGTGTTTACTAAGGGAATGGTGTTGAGCACATCCGGTGGGATTTCATGTTTCACAATTTGAAACCTACCTGATTCTTTTTTCTTTCTTTTTTAAATTCAACCTACCTTTTTTTTTTAAACCTACTTAAAAGTGTGTTTGGAGGGCTAGTTTGGTTACGATAGATGGAAGGTTATGTTAAATGGTGACATGGTGTTTGAGGGGAAGTTATTATAATAGGGATTATAATAAAGTAATATGTAACTTAGATAAACAGGCATGCAGATTTAAACAACCACCATTTATAATAAATGGTGAAGAAAATATCGATTGAGTTATTATAACCAATCTCAGCATTTACATAAATGGATTTAAACACACTTTTATTTTAAGATTTGGATATTTAAAAATTATTTACTTTTCAACTATAAAGTTCTCTAAGTGCAGTGCGGTGAATAAGCCTATAGGCTTTTATGGGTGTGTTTGAGGTGGTTATAAGGAATAATTTTCCAAGCAATCTTCAATCAATGAAACATAGAAACCTGTAAATGTATTTATAAGTTGATTTTAAAATATAAAAAATGAATTTCTTGGTAACAATATTGATGTCTTTGTTTAGTCGGTTAATGATAAGTCGAAAGTAGACCAATCCTGGTTCATTGGCTCAACATTGACAAAGTGGGATTGCAAATACCGATTTCAGGAATCGAACGTTTGACCGTGGAAATGGATTAACACCAAACCAGATAACCAATTGCTCCACAAACCCATTCGATACTTATAACTAGATTCCAGTTATTATTTACTTTGACTTTTACCAGATAAGCTAATATAGTCACACTACCAACAATATATAATAAATCTAAATTTCCAGTATAAAATATATTCAAGTCTTTTCCAAGATCTATTTCGTTATTCAAATCAAAATTATGGAATCAACAATTTGGAAACGACATGCTCAAAAAATATAGATAAAGGAATCTAAATTTGTAAGCAACAAGAACGATAATAAAAAGTTTAAAGAAGAGAAAATTGACACCATTTTATACAGGTTCACCCAATGATGGCTACTTCTAATTTTCTTCTACCAATTGCAAGTTCCACTAAATTGATGTTGGAGAAATTGCAAGAGTATACAACACTTTTCAAATGAAAAAAAAAAAAAAAACCCCACTCTCTTATAAAAAAAAAAAACCCAAGTAGAAAAGAATCACATAAGAACTCTTTTTATTTTTTTCTCTCTTTTTACTCATTGTATATTTTTCATAAAACTCATAGAACACAAAAGCTATTGCCCTCAATTCTATATATTTTTTTTCTTTTGGCTTTTCCGTCACGTAAACACACACCAAGAAGTTACAACATTGTAGTCTTTTTTAATAAACTGCCCACGCACATGTGGGTTTTTGGGCTCTAAATCTTAACAATCTCCCACTTGGAGACAAACACAAGCAACATGTCTCCCCTATAATGGTAGCGACTTCTCTCTACTCAGGGAGAAATTCAGCTGAAGTTGCACACAACTTCAATTTATCAATATGAACAGTCTTTGTAAACATATCAGCTGGATTCTGACTTCCTGCAATCTTTTCAAGCATTAACAATCCATCTTCCAAAGCTGATCGGATAAAATGGTATCTAACATGTATGTGTTTTGTTCTCGAATGAAACATTTGATTCTTTGTTAAATGAATAGAACTCTGACTATCACAATGCAAAGTTCCTTTTCCCAACTTAAAACCAAGTTCACTTAGAAACGACTGAGGTCATATCATGCTTTTACTTGCTATAGTAACTGTAACATACTCAGCTTCTGTAGTAGAAAAGACTAATATCTTCTGCAATCTCGATACCCAACGAATCGCAGTATTACCAAAAGTAAAAACATATTTAGTAGTACTTTTTCTACCATCTGTATGACCCGCAATATCTGCATCAACATAACCCTGCAGTTTAAAATCGATTTTCTTAAAATGCAAAGCATAATCAGTTGTTCCTTTCAAATATCTGAAAATCCACTTCACTACAACTCAATGTTGTTTCCCTAGATTACTCATATACCTGCTAACAACTCCTACTGCATGTGCAATGTCTGGTATTGTAACACCTATAAATATTTTCTTCAAATAATCATTTAAGTATTTTATTGAGAATCAATATTTTTGCATCACTCCTAATTTTTTCTTTAACATTCTAGAGTTTAATCGATAAATCAATCTAGGGGCTTAAGAGAAATATTAAAAGATATATATAAATTATATGTTCTTTGAGATTTGAGTGTAAATAAATAAAGGTTCCCAAATTATGGGTATGTAAACAAGGATGTGAAATTTAAAATACTTTTATTATTTTCGGTAAACATGAAAATAACTTTATTGGCCTAGGGTTATATAGGTCAAAAAGGGAAAATGAGATTTTAATAAATAGAAACTTTTATTTATTTACTTTTCTCCAAACCCATCAACAACCTCTCTTTCTCCCCCTTTTATTTTCGGCAGCACACCCCATTCCCTTCTCCCTCTGCGACACGTGTCAGCCATCCAAAGGGCCCATCTCATTCTGTAAGACCCAACCCAAAATATGTTTACAAACGGTTTAGTGCTCAAATTAAAACTTTTCAAACAACCATGAGCGGGAAACATTTAAACATAACCAACAGTGTTCATAAAATAAAAGCTATTAAATAAAACATGTCTGGCCAGTATTTATAAAAACAATCAAATAGTTTTAAAACCTCAAAACTACCAATTCCCCTAAGGATTCCATGTCCAACTACATGTTGAAATACATATGCAATAATAAGGACACAATAGAGTGTCGGCAGCTCCCATGATCATGCAGCTCCCTCCGCTAGCCGTCTCGGTGCTGTCCCAAGTTACCTGGTGGAAAAACCACAGAAATAAGAGTGAGTACAAACATACTCAGTAAGAATCCCCAACCGGGGTACAATACGATACATCAGTCATCTAGCAACCTAGTATACATGCAGACAGTTACCAACACAGAGTAATGCTCAACGAGCTAACGGGGCAAATTCGGAATCCTCGGAAGTCACCTACTTCTGGCCTGATGATGGCTATCCTAGCAAATCCCAAGACATCCTCGAGGGTCTTTCTCCCTCGGCCAATTAATCAGCTCAAAAATCGATCCCAAATAGATGTCAGACACCCTCGAGGGTCTTTCTCCTTCGGCCAAATGATCAACTCAAAAACCAATCCCAAATAGGTGTCCTTGAGGGCCTCTTACCCTCGGCTAGCTAAAACTTGACTAACGGGAGAGTACCCGAAGTTTGGCTCTAAACTGGAACGAAAATGGTGTACTCACGAACATTAGCCCAGGGGAGCGCTCCGAACTGGAGACTAACGCGTGTGCGCGCACACCGCATGCTGTTGTAACCGGCGTAAATGTAGGGGCCTATGGACAAACTATGTGGGCCAGGTACGCATGCCTAAGACTCGGAAGCGGTGTTACTGAGTACAGTAGTGCGAGGCCCTCGGCACTCATCTGTAACAGCCTGTACCACTGACCTGAAGCTAAGAACCGGCCAAGGTAGGCTTACACCATTGGTAGAGTCCCGCTCTAGCAGGCTACAAAAAAGGCTTATGCCGATGCGAGAGCAAATCCACATCGACTGCTGGCGTGGAAGCAAAGTACGTTATGCTTCGCACTGGATCTCGACCGGTGGGGACAAAGTACATTATGTCCACTGTCAACCTCTAGATGATGACAAACCCTACTATTCTAACTAAGAGTATAGAGTAAACGATTCTTGGCTAAATATACATGTTCAACAATATAAACACATAACCTAGCATGATACTATGAACTTAAGCAGGATTCATAAACATGCTGGAAGAACAATCCTAGCATGGCACTAACATGTACAAGCAGGGCAAACATGCTAGCAAGAAGTCAACACAAGCTGTCCTATAACTAACATGCTCATAACAGTCAACAAACATACAAGGCACATCGTGATAATATCACAGGATCCACACAACCACGGTAAGAAATCCTTACCTGGAAACAAGCAGTAGAACATTAACATAGACTAAGAGCTCCTCGAGCTACATACTACCAACAAGGCACAACACCTAACATCGATATTAAGATGGTCAACACACCTACAAGCACCTAACTCAAACAAGAATGCAAGGGGAACAGAAATTACCCAAACCGAGAATCAGACAGTAATCAGAGAGCTACGGATGCGAAGCGGCAGCTGAAGGCTACGGATGCAAAGCTCGGCAAGGAAGGGTATAGCTGCTCGCAAGTGCGAGCACGCGGGCGGAAAGGAAGGCGAGCAGGCTGGGCGGGCGGTTGTCCTCGACAGGGTGCGTGCGGTAACAAGCTGGCGAGGCGACGCAGGCTACGGCTTCGCTGCTGTGGCAGCATGCGCCCGGGCAGACTGTGAGGTAGCGGGTAGAAGGGTGTTTCAGTGCTATAGGAACGTGCGATCGCAGACGAACGAGGCGTTGCGACTTTGTTGCGGAGACAATGGGCGCTCGAGCGCGAACGAACGGGCGGCAAGGCGGGGGCGATCTGGCTACTTACGTACGATGCGGCTTCGCGGGGCGATGCCAATGCTGGGTTGCCATCTCCGCGCGGAGGCTAGGGGATGGAGGCTGCTGCTGGATGAGCGTGGGCTGCAATGAGCCTCGACCTTGCTTCGTTGCTGCGACGCTTCGTGCTTGCGGCTGCAGAAATCCTCGGCCAGATGGGCGATGCTGCTGTGGCGACGTTGGTGCTGCTGGGGCGAACGCCTTGGGCAGAATATGCCAAGGTGAAGGCCACGGCTGGAAAGAAGACACCCACAAAGCATCTTCTTCGGTTATGGATTGGCCAAGCAACAAAGAGAACGTTTTCGGCTAGGGGAGAAGAAGAATAAGAAGAAATCTTACCTCTCGCTTCTTAGCTCGGGTTCTTGGAGAAACGGCAAGAAGGAGGAGAAATCTTGGAGAATTCGTGCGGCAACTTTTGGGAAAAGAAAAACAACGACTTCTTTTTATTTATACAACTAGGTTTGGCGATTCCTTTCCCTAGGCTTTCCCCCTTCGAGTCCCAGCTGCAATAACCTTTTTCTCTTAATTAATCCATTAATTCCAAGCCTCTAAATCCCCTCCAGGTTAAGGGTTCAAATCCCAATGGGAGCACTTTAATTTTCTTTAATTTTGTAATTAACCAAACCACCTCCAAGCTTCCGAACAACCAACACAAACTTCTTGGACTTGCAACCAACAATCTATCAAGCCTTGGCAAAAGACAGGAATATCCCTAAAATCCTGATTATCCCCAAAACCGGACTTGAGGGAAAAAATGACCAAAATGCCCATAAGGGTTAAAATAGCTCTAACGGCCCAACCAAACATCAGAATCATGAACCGAAAACACCTGGGAAACCAGCATGGAAAACTGGGTCGTTACACCTTCAATCCCACCCATCCGTTCAACGTTTCCATCTCTACGGTTGGATCGTTAACACGTGGCGTGCATCCTTGGTGTCTTCCTCTCACGATGATCGCAAACCAGACCCATTTTCGCTTATTGTTCCAACTTCGTCTCCAGTGTCTTCTCCTCTTCATTCTTTTGCCATCCTTTCACGTTGCCTTCAATGAGCAGCGCTGGTAAGCTTCGCTCGTCTCCGTGAAGCCTCCGGGACCAAACCCTCACGCGAGTTCGCCGACAGCTTTAGCCGTTCCAGCCACTTCTGTGTGAGCTATTCTTGAAGCCGAGTCTTGAGATGAGCTCGCTTGAGCTCTTCATTTCATCTTCACCCTTTCAAAAAACCCTTTATAAGCCTTCTATTCCCAGGTCTTCATCTTTTAAAGCTTCGTTCTAGCTATCAATGGAGTTTTCCAGTGAATTGGCTTGAAACCCCATTTTAAACCTACTCTTTCTTCCCAGTTTCCGAGAGTTAGAGGAGTCCATTTGCAAATCTGAGACCTGTTTCGGGATCCTGAGATGGAGATCTTTCCAACGAGGTATGACTTGCTTCATTCCCTCATGACGCGTCGTCGCCGTGCTCCAGCAAGGTGTTTTTGGACAATAAGTTCTCCTCGTTCCCGTGATGTTAACTCCCTTTGTGGCACGTTTAGATTTTCCCTAACGAGCGTTTGACGTTGTTTGTGTTTAGGTGCTCTAGGGTTCATCGTTTTAAGTCGCCGTTTAGCTCGTGGGTTCTCGTGGTGTTTTGGTCGATTCGTCGGGAAAGAAAAGGGGCTTCATTATGATTCAGGTTTGTGGTTTAAAGAATTTGAATAGTGGCATGATAGAAATTACTAGAATTGATTGTTGGATGACTTGGCGCATGTATGCTTGGGTGTTGTTATTCACTGTTTGAACCTATTTCTACTCGTGGTAGCATGAGATAGTGTATAGCTCGTAAACAGTTAAATCTCTGTTGTTGTGTATCTTGTGATCGTATCATCATTTCTCAATTGTACCTCTACTCGTATATGTGATGAACTGCTTATTTGTTTAACCTGTTGATTGACTTAATTGCCTTGGATTTATGCATGTTCTATGTTGTTGACTACATCCATGTTTAACTGTATACGTGCTGCCATGATTATGCTCGATTTTCTCTGTTCGTTACCTAAAGGGGTTTCCGTATATATTGTGCTTGTCGTTAGAATAGCTAGGCCTAGTTATCGTGTTGACCACCTAGAGGAGCAACTAGCTTATCCATTTTAGGGCTCAAGATTACATGATCGATATCTTGTTTCTGTTGTGACTCGCTAGTGCCCCTTAGGAACCGAGTGGGGATATGAATCCTCTTTGTTTCGAGACACGTGGTAGGTTGCACTAGCCTACGGGTTGACTTTTGCATCAGACCAAGGGGTTAGATCTCATGCACGTGTCACATTGTGTGCGGAACAACGGATTCCTTGTTGGTCAGATCTTAGGTCGCACCAACCCTCGGGTGGGCCGGCTGCACTCACCTAGGCTAGGCTATAGCTTGTGTGACTCTAGTGCTAGTTATTATCTCTTTGTAGGTACTCGTGGAACCTTACATGCTGTGTGCATGGTTCCACCAGGTTACCTTCCCAGTACGTTGGAGGGGGGGCCGGTCATGATGTGCTTGTTGAGACTGCTGGAAGAGGCCACTAGGACAGATGAAGGTGTGGAGGAATTCCTGTCGGTGAGCATGCATGCATTAGTCGGGATGTTGTCTCCAGGCAGGTCGGTCCTCCCTACATGCTAGGGGCTAGTAGTTGGCGCCCCGAGCCCGAGGTTTAGGAACCCTGCAGTTTTCCTCGCTCGTGGCTTTCCTGACAGGGTCTGGTGATTTTACTTGGCATTTTATCTGGCCTTGCTTACACGACTCGTGTGCCATTGTCCTAACCCAAGGTTTAGGGATGTTGTGTGTTCCCCTCACTCGTGGTCCTCCCCGATAGGGTCGGGTGATTCTTTG
Organism: Sicyos edulis; assembly: GCA_036507275.1. NCBI lineage: Eukaryota > Viridiplantae > Streptophyta > Magnoliopsida > Cucurbitales > Cucurbitaceae > Sicyos > Sicyos edulis. Next base: position 27,585,960 of record CM071850.1, on the reverse strand, counting down.
GCTTAGTTGTATGCCTTGCGGATACGCTATGAGAGTTAAGCAGCGGGAGCGTGGCTGGTCCCAGATGTAGGTCAGGCTACCCCCAGGGCATTCGGGTATGTCACTGTTGATATGCTAGTTTGAGTTACGCAGCGGAAGCGTGGTGGGTCCGTGACGTGGGCCAGGCTACCCCGAGACACTAGAGTATGTCTCCGCGAGCACAGCGTTGTGGGTCCCTGATAGGTCAGGCTACCCGAGACATTTGTGTATGTCTCCGCTGATGCAGTTTGGTGGGTCCCTGGCAAAAGTCAGGGTACCCCGAGATAATTGTGATTTCCCTTAGGACACGGTATGGGACTTGTTCGACCCTAGGTTTAGGAAACTTGTGTGTTTTCTTCACTCGGGGTCTTTGCTCTGACCATGGTTAGATGATTGCTCTGCATTTAGCCATATCTTGCTCAAGGCTTGCATGTCGTTGGTTGACATTGTTTGCTTGTGAACGGTTAGATGGCCGACCACGCATGATCGAGGCATTTAGCTTCAGTTGCCGTATTTCCGATTTGGTTTTTGTTTACATGTTTAACCCATGTGTGGGGCTTCTTACTGGGTATATTTAGAGGTGGCTAGGCTAGAAGCTGGATCGATCATGGACACGGTGTCGACATTTCTTTTTGCATTGTTTTACTTTTGTCAAACCTTGTGTTTTATATTTAAATTTTGCTAAACTATCTTTTGTTTTGAACTATCAGGATTCTGAACCCTATTTTTATATGCTTTTTGAACTATCAGCTATTTTATCATGATATTTACGAGTTTACTTGAAAATTACATTCGATTATTAAATTGATTTTTGTGGATTTTAAATGCATGCATACGTAACACCCCATTAGAGTATTTTAGGAAGTTGGGTCGTTACAGGTCTTATGCAAACCATGTCATACATCAAGTTACCTATAGCTGAAGCATATGACACTCTAGCCAAATGTTCGTTTTCTTGCTCAGTAGTAGGTGATTGCTTCTTAGATAATTTAAAATGACAAGCTAAAGAAGTACTCACAGGTTTTACATTTTCCATGTGAAATCTGGCTAACACCTTTTTCACATACTCTTTCTGTGACAATGTCAAAATACCATCTTTTCTTTCAATCCTCATTCCTAAGATTTGTTTGACAGCTCCCAAATTTTTCATGTCAAACTTTTACGATGATTCAAGTTTTATCTTAGGAATTTCATGTTCGTTTGCACCTACTATCAACATATCATCAACATATATCAGTAAAATAACATATGAGTTACCTTGAATTCTAATATAGCAACAATGATCTGCTTGACATCTCTAAAATACATTGTTGCACATAAAACTATCAAACTTCTTATATCATTGTCTAGGAGCCTACTTGAGACCATACAAGCTTCTCTGAATTTTGCAAACCATTTTTTCTTGTCCCTGAACTGTGAAACCTTGTGGTTGTACCGTGTAAATCTCTTCCTCCAAATCTCTATGAAGAAACGTTGTTTTTACATCCATCTGGTCCAAGAATAGACCTTCTTCTGCCACTATTGCTAATATAGTTCTAATAGCAGTTAACTTAACTACAAGAGAACATATTTCATTAAAGTCAATACATTCCTTCTGTTGAAAGCCTTTGACTACAAGCCTTGTTTTGTACCTCTTGCTCCCATCGGGTTCTTTCTTGATTCTATAAGCTCATTTATTCTGTAAAGCTTTCTTACCTCTTGGTAACTCAACTAGTTGCCATGTCTGATTTGTCATAAGCGAATCCATCTCATCCTTCATGATATTCGGGTTCACTCTGTCAATCAACAATATGTAATTTAGACTAGGGGAATACCTCTGTAGTGGTCTGATAGTTCTGCTAGACCTTCTAACTGTTGAAAGTGGCATGCTTTGAGCTTTCTCATGTTCCACAGTTTGTCCATCAGTTCCAACAACTGATCCTTCAGCTTCCACAATTGTTTCCTCAGGAGTAACTGCATTCTGATCATCAATACTTGTTGTTCTAATCTCAACATCAGGGAGACTTACATACTGAGTCTTCTTATCTGTCTCTGAATCAACTGTTCTATTCTTGTACAAAACTTTCTCATTGAAGATCACATCTTTGCTTCTAACTATCTTCTTGTTTTGATCATTCCAAAACTTGTAACCCATCTTAGCTCCACCATATCCAATATAGTAACACTTTTTGGATTTAGCATCTAGTTTACTCTTGTCTACAACATCAATGTGAATGGAAGACACACAACCAAAAACCTTTAAATGAGAAAGGTTTACCTGTTTCCAGCTCCAGACTTCTTCAGGCAACTGGAAATCTAGTGGTATAATCGGCCTCATATTGATCAGATAGGTCTTGTATTAATTGCGTCAGCCTAAAACGTCTTAGGCAATCCAGCATGTAACCTCATGCTTCTAGCACACTCATTTAGTGTCTTATTCATTCTTTCTGCCACACCATTTTGCTGCGGTGTCCCTGGTATAGTCTTAACCATCATAATTCCATTGTCTGCACAATACTTTTTAAATTCCCCACCAACATATTTGCCGCCGTTATCTGATCTCAAGTTTTTTACTTTCAAACCTGTCTCATTCTCAATCATAACCTTCCATGTTTTAAAAATAGAAAAAACATAAAATTTATGTTTGAGAAAATAAGTTCAACCTTCCTACTTGAGTCAATAATGAAGGTCATATAATATCTAGAACCATCAAGTGAAGATTCTTCTAAAGGACCCCACATATCACTCTAAACTAACTCCAACCTCATTGGTTTTAGCTTTGCTCCTGTCTTTGAGAAAATAATATCTAGAACCACCAAGTGAAGATATTTCTAAAGGACCCCACATATCACTCTGAACTAACTTCAACCTCATTGGTTTTAGCTTTACTCTTGTCTTTGAGAAACTGACCATTTTCTGCTTCCCAAATACACAACCCTCACATAACTTGTGTTCAACTGCCTTCAGTCCTTGTAACTTCCCTGTAGAATGAACAATTTTCATTCCTTTTTCACTTATATGTCCTAGGCTGTTGTGTCATAAATCAGTTTCACTAGAAAAATCTACAACATCAACCATATCTTTTTCATTATTGTTGACATATAAAGTGCGTGACTTACTTCCTCGAGGAATTACCATGGCACCTTTTGTAACCTTTCAGTTTCCTTGGTCTAAGGATATCTCATGTCCATCACCGTCTAACTGCTCTGAACATGACGTACCTTGCAAATGTTCCAAGTTGAACCATTTGCCATTTTCAATTTCACGTCACTAATCCCAATGATGTCTAAAGGCTCTCCATCCGCTAGATACACATTTCCATGATTTCCTGCAACATAGTTTTCAAGAATGTCACGCTGACCAGTAGTATGAAATGATGCATCTGAATCTATAACTCATGTATCATGAGCACATTCAACTGCCAAAACTAGAGCATCTTGTTCCTCATTAGCAACAACGTTTGCACCAGCTTCATTCCCATCTGTTTTCTTTGGGGCCTTGCAATCCCTCTCAGATGTCCACTTTTCTATTCTTTAACTTGCTTTTGTTGTTTTTCGATTTACCTCGATTCCCTTGACTTCTGATATTGCTTCTACCTCTATCCACATTCAATGCAAAACCAAAAGAAGAAGCAACACCTGAATCATTCCTGCCAATCTGTTCTGCAATAGCAGAATCTCGAACTATAATGAAAACTCTAATTTCTCTTTTTCGCATGAATTTGAAACGGCAGCTTTCATAGTTTCCCAACTATCAAGTACAGATCTCAACAACAAAATTGCATTAACTTCATCTAAAAACTCTAAATCAACGACAACTAACTTATTCATCAATAAATCAAATTCATTGATACGAGCAGTGACATATGTACATTCAATCATTTTCAAATTGAAAAATCTCGTGGCAAGATACACCTTGTTGTTTACCGAAGGTTTTTCATACATATTGAACAAAGTTGTCAAGGTAGTAGCCTTCGCATCACTACTTTGTACATTCTTTGTCAAGGTTAAGCGAATAGTCCCTAACACTTGTCCAATTTTTTCCATTCGGCTTCTCCTATGTCATCGGGTTTTCCTTTCAATGGTAAACTCAAATCCTTGGAACATAAATAATCCAATATTTGACATTTCCAAAAGCTAAAATCCAATCAATTAAATATTACTAATTTCTCATCTCCTCTAGTCATCGTTCTACAACACAGCTCTGATACCACTTGATAGGCTAATATGGTCACAGTACCAACAATATATAATCAATCTAAATTTCCAGCAACTCAGACAAAAATATATTCAAGCATTTTTCAAGATCTATTTCGTTCTCCAAATCAAAATTACGAAATCAATAATTTGGAAATGACATGCTCAAAAAATATAGATGAAGGAATATAAATTTGTAAGCAATAAGAATGATAATAAAAATTTTATGGAAGAGAAAATTGATACCATTTTATACTGGTTCACCCAATAATGACTACTTCAAGTTCTCTGCTACCAATTACATGTTCCACTAAATTGATGTTGGAGAAATTGCAAGAGTTTACAACACTATTCAAATGAGAAAAAAAACCTCTCTTGTGAAAAAAATACCAAAATAGAAAAGAATCACACAAGAACTCTCTTGATTTTTTTCTCTCTTTTTACTCATTATATTTTTTTCATAAAACCCACCCAACACAAAAGCTACTGCCCTCAATTCTATATATATATATTTTTCTTTTGGTTTATAACGTCACTTACACACACGCCAAGCAGTTACAACATTGCATTTTTTTTTAATAAACTGCCTATGTACATGGGTTTTTGGGCTCCAAATCTTAACATTACACTTGCAAAACTTGAAGATTTCAAGTCAAATTTTAAGAGTAAAAGGTTGACAGTTCAAATTTCACCAACCTTGAACAGAAAAAAACGTCATGTACAATTCAAAATCTACAAATTAAAAGGCTGATAGCTAAATAAACATACAAAATGTATTCTCAAATTTCTTTTGACATCTCATTTCATCTCCCATTAAAGTTTTTATATTGAATAAAACAACATTAAGATATATAATGATACCAACACAAGCACTTCCCATGATGTTTAATGCACTTAAGTATAAAAAACATACACAAAAAAAGCCTAATACACATCCCCTTGAACTTAGTGGATATAAATTGGCCAAAGCCAAGAGAATCCCTTAGAAGTCCCTTTCATAAAGTTCATTAGTTGAGAAAATGTATGTACCAAAAACAAGCAGCGAATCTCGCAACTTTTAATAGAGCTTTCCCTCGACGTATATAGCTCAATGCTTCAAGCCATCTTCCAAACATCAATGACCTGAACTTTGAGGCAAGCGAAACGAGCCACCAGCGTAAAGCATTTGATAGACTGGTCGTAATCTAATGGTCAAAATTATGCTTAAGACCGAACCTAACCCGGCCACGCCTGAAAGAATGAAGAAAGTGATCCTGAAGCACTGTTGGCCTATGCAGGTTATCGAACCTTGCTTAGCAGCTTCATTGTCGTAAAAAGTACTGGCGAGCATAACTGAGAAAATGACTGCTCCTATAGGATTCCCCAGCTGCATGAAGTTGAAGATTACGCCAAAATTCTGTAGGCCGAAAATCTCGGATGCGAGAGGAACCATCATAGAATATAGAATACCATAGCTGATTCCAGTGAAACCAGTGGCGACGTAAAGAGTACTCGTGAGGGCAGATGCATACAGAAGGAATCCTATAGACATGAGTATTAGTGCAAACATCATCCAGAGCGAGCGGGGTATCATTCTCGACCTGCATTGGACATCAATAATGAGCACTTGGTAGATGGAGAACCTTCCTGAAAAAATTACTCTATACTGGAAACCGAAAACGAGGTAATTTTCAAAAACCTCCCAAGTTAACTCTTAATCTATAAACTACTATGATTCAAAATTAGAAGATTTGGAAGCATTAACAGCACCAAAAACTAAGGAATGAAAGGAAGCTGTTTCTGAGATACTAAATCGAAAAAAGTTGGAATACGTTATTAAGTAATCGGTCTTGTATTAGCATTTACCTGACGAAGTGTTCGGAAACGACACCGGAGCCTAGACGACCGATAAAGTTGCAGAAGCTGAAAAGAGCCAACAGCAATGTTGTGTCATTAACACCTAATGAAATCCCAATTTGAGACAAATTGTTAAGAACTGTAATTCCTGGACCGACCCCAAGGAAGTACAAGAACCAAAGTAGCCAAAAATCAGCTTTGACTATGGCTTCACGGAGCTTGAAATCTTCCCCTCTTTTCGGTCTTCTCTTCTTCTTATGAATCGCTCCCTCTCCCACGGCCAGAAGTGTTTCGTTATCTGATGCATCATCATTCTCATAGAAACTTCCAAGATTTGTAGCTGAGGAAGATGGTGTCAATAAAGGTTCTATTTGAGAAGAATCGCTTTCTCCGGACACCAAAGGGTCTGCAGAGTCAACTCGAGGGCCAAGTTTTTTCGATTTTGCAGAACAAAGGGTCATTTTTATTGGAACCATGAGAGGAGACATTAAAAGGATAACCATTATGGCAACCAAGGTGTATGCGACTGCATCACTAGGGGTTGTCGTTGCATCTAGAATCGTGGTCGAGACAAGAAAAACAGCTAGCAAAACACAAGCAGCTTGGGTGAAAAGAAAATGGCCATGCTCAGATGGATCCTCGGAAGAAGCTGGAGTACAAGGTCGAACAAAGTACATCAAGGCTATGCACAAAATGGGTATCCCGATCGTAAGAAACAACAGTAAATCCAGAGCAGACTTTCTGAGCACCATGCTGTATATCACCGTGTATACGGCAGCACTAAGCCCGACATAACCTTTAAGAATGCCGGCAACAGTACCCCTGCTGAGAGGGAAGTTCCTCATGTTGGTTACGAGTACAGCTGTTCCGAACCACGCATTGCTATTTGTAGCAATACAATGTGTGATCCATAGCTGCCATGAAATTCAGATTCAAATGTAAGCTCATAAGCTAGAATCATCGGGATCAAGAACCAGAGCTCGTAAAAATGCAACAAAAAATGAAAAAAGTGTAGAAAATTAATTTAAACAAATGGATGAATATAGGCGCAGTTATATCTCATCCACTTTTTCTACACATGTGTTAGGCTTCATGTCTGATTACTTACTCTGTTACTCATTAGCTTCTTGGCTAACTAATGGGAGCAGCCATGGATGGTGCAAATCAACAAGAAAAAGTTCCAATTGAAGAGCTCCTTCTCGTATAATCTCGTTTAGCTGGAATTATGGAGATTTCTTATCAACCCTTTACATGATTAATAGGATAAGGATGTTTGCTCACTAACCAAAAAGAGAGAGATTTGAACATACAAGGGGGTGTTTGGATGGAAGGGTTGGCGAGGAGGGGAAATGATTTGGAGAATGATAAACCTTTCGTTGGTAAGAGTCGTTAGGAGTGGTGCAGAAATCCCTCATTTGGTAGTAAAGAAGATTATGAGGGGTTATGACAGAAACTCTCTCATTTGGCATGAGAGTTTTATGAGTGGTTTGACATTTTTCTCTCTTTTTTTCAATTGACTATTGTCACGGGACATACCATTTAAATCTATGACATTTGGATGTCAGGGTAATTGGTAAGAAATTAATTCCTAGTAGGTGGCCACCATTAGTTCCTAGGTGTTTATGGGGGTTTTATGGTCACTTTTTGGGGCCGCTTCTACCAAACGTGGGGCTGCCAAACACGTCTATACAAACAGCCCCTTAGTAACCTCTACATTTAGCTTATCGATCTAGTTATGACTAATGAATTAGCAGCTTTGAACAAAGACCAAAAAGCAACTCGACCAACAGAGAAACATCAAGATCAAATGCCATCTTAAAATAACAAAAACAAAAAAAAACAATATAATCCATTGATCAAGATCAACAAACAACAAAGCTCTTAACGATCAGCAGCCAGTAAAACAAACAGAAAACAGAGAAAACTCTACACAAAAAAACAAAAACAAACATAAAACTCACCAACCAATAAGGCAGATTAGGAAGAGTTTTACTAACAGCAAGCCAAATAGCTCCATAACCCACAAAGCAACAAACAGAACCCACCAAAAGCACAGCCCAAGGGGGAAATCTATTGCAAGCAAGTCCAGGAAGCAACCCAACACTTTCCCCAATATCATTAGCCACTCCCAGCACTGTAAGCTGCTGCTGGTTCAAACCCAGAACAGATTTAAGCGTGTGAGAGTAAAGGGAAAAGTTATAGGAAGAACCAGCAGCAATTTGAACCCAAACAGCAGCAGCTAAACCCACCCATGGCGGCCTACTTCCCCCTTTCAAAACCAGCCTCGGCATCGTCCTCTTGAAATCAGGCGATTACCCTACACGATTCAACAAAAACCCAGATGGAAAATGGATTGAATCGCTCATTTTGGGGGGTTTTGAGGATTATAAATGGGGATTTGGAGTAGAAACAGAGGGGAAATTGGGTGTTTGGAGGGAAGGCCAACACATGCAGTCCAAGGAAGCCAAGAATCTTTTCTTTTTTCCTATTTTAAAACATTTCAAAATTTTGTTTCTTTTCTACATCATTCTCATGGTTGATCCTCCTTTGACAAGTTATGGAACAGATTCAATGGTGAAATTTTGTCCCTTTTTTTTAATAAAATTTTTGTGTTTTTTTGTTATATTGAAGGTTGGGATATTTGTTTTTTAAGGAAGGTTGGGAATTTTAATACTAATATTATATATCGAGTTGAATAGAGAGAGCCTTCAATCATGAATAATGAATGGTTTGAATTATTGGTGTCAAAATTGTTTTTAACTTCATTTACAAGTTTACTTCTGTTGGAAGCTTAGTTTTTTTTAGTGACATTATGATCCTAGAGATGTTCACGAGGCCGAACTCAGGAATGGCTTTTTCATCTTCGTCTTTACCATCCAAATCAAACGTTCTCTCAACAAAATTCACCATTTCTGTCGTGGGGATTGAGGCCGAGAACCTCATTTCTGTTAAGATCTCACAATTATCCCACATTGAAAAGTGGATCTCACAAATAAGAGATATGAATTATTTTTTTCATTGTCAATTGATTTTGAGGTGGAAACTTATATTCTCTCATATGAGGCCATTTGTTTTCCATATTTAAGGAAGATTTAGATTGAGGATTTACTAACTTCTCCTAGAAAATCTAAATCCAAACGAGCTTTTGTAACTACTCAAAATAACTCCTCATTTCTAACCATTAATACTAAATCTTTCAAAATTAATCCCTTTTAACCACTCATTTATAATCATTCTTTTTTAACTACTCATTTTAAATCTGCATCTAAACTAGCTTTTGTGTAGTAGCCCGACTTTTCTTGCCCTTGCAATTAAGGTAATTTTTTTGTTTGCCAAGACATTCGAAGGAGTTTAATTAATTTTATTTGCCCTATAGGAACCCTAGAGGTCTTGTCCCGAGAAGGGCAAGGTCACCTTTTGTTTGAATGGGTTAATTAAGTAAATTAAAGCCCAATGATATTTTTTTTAATTTTATCTTGGTTGGATTTTGACCTATTTATACCTTTCCTTCTCTCAAATGCATCCCTAGCCACTTTTTCAACCTATATTTTCTCTTTTGCTTTCAAATCCTCTAAAAATTCTCTAAAGCCTTCATTCTCCTTTACCTGTTCTTCTTGAATTTCATTTCCAAAATCAACTCGGAGTGGTGACCCCTACTCAGAAACTCGAGTGTCGAATATGTTAGAATCGTCTCGAAACTCACGAAATAGCCAAAGGTAATTTTTGAATTATTGCCTTAATCACGTCTTCTGAGAAAACACGTTCAGCAGGTTGATCATATATGGCCAATAAGCGCATTTGATTTCCTTCTACAGGTTTCTCTAATCTCGTCTACGGAGGAAAGGTGACTGAAGCGCCTCTGATCCAAGCTACACAAAGTTGCTTGATCGCCAGCCAACAGCAACACGTGTCTCGCCCGGGTTCGCAAGATTGATACTAGAGCCTATGGTCTCGAGTCGAGTAAGATGAATGCGTTCGATCCTCCGTCTGAAGCAATGCAACCCTCAGATACGCTCGAACCAGACGTCAAGCCTGCTATTGAGCCCATGTGTGAGTGCGCGTGTTCCAAATCTGATCCAAGTTTACTTCTGTCGTTGATCCACACGCCACCACCGTTAACCCACATGTTGTCATTGACCGTTGACTGAATTTTTCAGATAGTTAATTGTGGGCCCCATAAGTTGGAAAAACTTAAGAGAAGCATTTTGAGTTTGGAAATTGTAGAACCTTATAATTGATGGCTAGCACATGTTGTGCTATAGTTTGATTGAGAACATTATTCGTTGATGGTTGCTTGCTATATTGGCTAGTTGGTTGGTTATCGGTAAGCATGCTATAAATGTTATGCATGGATAGTAATGAATGATGCTTATGATAATCATAGAAGAATTTAATGTCGATTGTTAGCTTGGTAGGCAAGCACAGTAACTCGTGTTACCCATGTATTTCCCCTTGTTACTCTAGTAGGTTAGCACTTATATAATGTTACCTAAAGATAGCCTCATAGAACTCTGATAGGTAAACATGCATAGACATGTTACTCAGAAATGTTATGAGCTACCCTGGTAGGTAAACATACAAAAACATGTTACCCATGAATATTATGAGCTACCCTAGAAGTAATTTAAGAAACTAGGGTTATTTTGAAAACGTACTTTAAAAATGGGGTACTTTTCAAACTTGTTACAAAAAGAAGGTAAAATATTTGGATTTAGCTGTAAAGCCTGAAAATAGGTAGTGGAGCCCACTTAAATAGTTTTGAAATATATTTCTTTTACATTTTTATAGAAAAAATGTTTACTTTTAATAGGTGGGACCTAATTCATTAATTCTTTTTTTTTTTTTCCTTTCTTCCCATGCTCTGACACTAGCCATTTTCTTCGTCTTCTCTGACGGTTCTTCCACCAAATCTCTCTTCTTCTTTTCTTTTCTTTTTTTTTTCTTTTTTAAACTTTAAAATACCAAAATCTCATGCCCATGAAGTTAAGTGGTGGTGTTTGGTCGGAATCGTCTTAACCATAAGCTCGCCAACAAACGAAATTGATGGTCGACATAAACCATCCGGCTATAGCATTTCCCATTTGCACTCGAGCTCGAACCCAAAAATTTGGCTCATAAGCCCTGATTGGAGATCATCGTCGTCGATTTTGGGGATAAAAACTAGGTTGAGAAGAATTCTTTGAAACTCATCCTTGAAATGGAAAGTTTTTAGAAAATGGCATAAGTTCTTTGGAAGAATAAAAAAAATAGGTGTGAAAAAAGGGAGAAGACAAATTTAGAGGAAGAACACTGGAGGTAAACATGCATAGACATGTTACCACAAATGTTGTGAGCTATCCTAATAGGTAAACATGCATAAACATGCTACCTAGGAATGTTATGTGCAACTCTGATGGTAATCATGCATAGACATGTTACCGAGAGTTAATTCTAGGGGTTTGTGCCCATTAATTATTGTTAAAAAACTATGTATTGTGTTGTGCTGCTAAATTTTCCCACATCGGGAATTTCATAAATTTCCACCTCCCACTTTGCTATATATACATATTACATTTCACTTTGAGAAATGCACAACAAGATTATAAGAATTATATAATTCTTATTTTAAATTCCTTTTATATTAATTTCTAATTGCATTTAGAAATTAATTTTTGCGAGTTCAAATATTTGGGTGTATTGGAATTTTGGTGAGTGCTTAAATGTGCTCTTTTGTAATCTCGTTTGGAACTCTAGTGGAATATTCTTGTTGTCTTCGCCCGTGGATGTAGGCTTCGTCCGAACCACGTAAGATCTTTGTGTTATTGTTGCTTTTCTTTCTTTACTCCATTTACTTATTTTTAGCTATTGCCATAATTAGAATCTAGTTTATTTCTGTTGCATCGATATTAAGTGGTATATGTGAAGATCGAGTTATTTTTATCAACAAGTGGTATCAGAGCTTGGTTGGTTTGTTCGAGCTTGATTTGTTATTATTGTTTCGTTTGGTTGTGATAATTTTGATATGACAACCGTGAAACATCATATACCACTTTTGGATCGCAATATTAGATTTTCATTGTGGCAAGCTAAAATGCGGGCAGTTCTTGTCCAAATGGATTTAGAAGAAGCTTTATTGGGGATTTCTAAAATGCCAGCTTCTTGGACTCAAGAAGAAAAGAAAAGCAAAGATCGTAAGGCTCTTAGTTTAATACATCTGCATTTGTGTAATGAAATTTTGCAAGATGTTTTGAAAGAGAAAAGTGTTGCTAGTTTATGGTTAAGGTTAGAACAGATTTGCATGACAAAAACTTTAACTACAAAATTGCATTTGAAGGAGCGTTTATTTTCTTATCATATGGATGAAGGATCATCCTTGAATGACCATTTAGTTGGTTTTAAAGAAATTGCCTATGATTTAGAATCTATGGAGATTAGTTATGATGATGAAGATTTGGCCTTGATTTTGTTGTGTTCTCTACCTCCCTCGTATACAAGTTTTAGAGATACGATTTTATATAGTCGTGATACTCTCACTGTAAATGAAGTTTATGATAGTCTGTTTAATAAAGAAAAAATTAAACATATCACTGGTAGAGGTGAGAGTTCTGCCGAGGGGTTAGTTGTTCGGGGGACAACACACGAGAAGAAAAATGATGGCGATCAGAGAAATCGATCAAAATCTAAAAATAAAACTTGCAATTATTGCAAGAAGAAATGTCATGTTATTTCTGAATGCTACAAATTACAGAATAAGAATCAGAGAACCTCTGCATTTCAATAGGGTAAGCAACTTGAAAGCTCTGGTCAGGCTGATATTGTTGAAGATGTTGATAATGATGGTGATCTCCTAGTTGCTTCTAATGACAAATTAAAATTTGATGATTGGATTCTTGATTCGGGATGTTCATTTCATATGTGTTCCAATAGGGACTGGTTTTCAACATATGAATCAACCTCAAAAGGCACCGTATTGACGGGAAATAATACTTCTTCTAAGATAGTTGGTATTTGAACAATCAGAATCAAGATGTTTGATGGTGTTGTCAGAACACTTTCTGATGTGAGACACATTCCTGATTTGAAGAGAAATTTAATCTCTTTAAGTACTCTTACGACACGAGGGTACGAATTCACTGGTGAAGGTGGAGCTTTGAAAGTCAATAAAGGTAGTTTGACAGTTTTGAAAGGACAGAAATTTTCTGCCAATCTTTATGCATTACAAGGTTCTACTGTTATGGGTGATGTAGCAGTTTCTACACCTTCATTATCTAATATGATGACTAAATCTCTTCCACCAAGCAAATACAAGCATTGCTTAAGTTTTGTGGGTGTTTGCAATTTCTAAATTACTTAAAGTTGGCGAAAACGACTAAAGTTATTCATTTGGCATTTTGATCATTTAGCATCAAGGTGGAGATTTGTTGTGCTGCTAAATTTTCCCACATCGGGAATTTCATAAATTTCCACCTCCCACTTTGCTATATATACATATTACATTTCACTTTGAGAAATGCACAACAAGATTATAAGAATTATATAATTCTTATTTTAAATTTCTTTTATATTAATTTCTAATTGCATATAGAAATTAATTTTTGTGAGTTCAAATATTTGGGTGTATTGGAATTTTGGTGAGTGCTTAAATGTGCTCTTTTGTAATCTCGTTTGGAACTCTAGTGGAATATTCTTGTTGTCTTCTCCCGTGGATGTAGGCTTCGTCTGAACCACGTAAGATCTTTGTGTTATTGTTGCTTTTCTTTCTTTACTCCATTTATTTATTTTTAGCTATTGCCATAATTAGAATCTAGTTTATTTCCGTTGCATCGATATTAAGTGGTATATGTGAAGATCGAGTTATTTTTATCAACATATTGTTACTCTTCTAAATGTGTTTATTGATCCTATGCAAGGATCCTAACTGAGATAAAGATTCACTCTTTCCTTTTATGATTTTCCACAGGTACTCACAAGTTGTACTGGGATAGTTGATTAGAGCTTTGTAGACCAATAGGATGTCTTCATTACTTGTAGAGTCTTGTTTACTCCTACATTTTTCCTTCTGCATGAACTAAGTTTAAGGCATGATTTTGTAATGTTGATTTTTATTTGATTTACTGTTTTCTAGAGTACTCTACTATCTTTTGTAATTGAATTTCAAACTCGGATAATGTTTTCTTGACTTAACTGATATTTGGTTTAAATATGCCTCGTTATGTTTGTTATAAAGATCATGCATCTGAGTTAAAGACCTAGATTTAGACCCTAGTTGGGTCGGCTCATTACATTTTGACTCTAAATCCCTTATATGTATAACTCTTTATTAAAACGAGTTTTTTGTTACAACCTTTAATGGTATTTATATGACCGGTGTCATTTACAAGTTAATGAGCTTATTCTTGTTTTTTTTTTAATTACAAAAATTAATAAGATATGATAAACAAAAAGAATCGCGAGAAATAATTGAAAGGGAAAGAATGCACCAAAGCATATAATCTTAGTTATTAACAAAATTTTCTTTATTTTTTTCTTCCTTTCGAATTGAGTTTTCATTGTCCAAAAAATAGTTTTAAAAAAAAAGCCAAATCCAAAAATTCAAAAGGATACAAAACTTCCACGTCACAAAAGTGCTGAAAGGTAGAAGTGGCGACATCTCATATTTATTTTTGTTTATCAATACACCAAAAATGTCTTCCATTGATAGTATCAATGATAAAATTGACTGAAATTCATAATAAATATAAATTAATGTAAATAGTTATTCTAAACAAAATTTTCAAAACTAAGAAGAAAAAAATAGAAGCAATAAATATAAATTTTGTTTAAGAAATTACATTATTTAATACAAAATTTTGCATAAGGCCAAGGCAACGATTTTATAATGATGATGGTTACTTATTATACTAAAATGATTATGGTTAAGAGCAACGCTTAGGCAACAATTTATAATGATGATGATTACTTATTAGACTAAAATGATTATTGTTAAGAGCAATGCTTAGGCAAGGATTTATAATTATGTTGATTAATATGTTTTTACTTTTTTATATTTTGTATAATTTCTCTCTCTATCAATTAAAATCAATTTTTTTAAAAAAAGAAAAAAATATATGGCTCTAAACTACTTACCCACCTTTATTTAAGTTTTTTTTTTTTTTTTGAGTAAACCCTTACCTAGGTATTATTCTATGGTTAAATAATAAATTTGATGTCTGAAATTCAATCTAGGCAGTTTTAAAAATTATGGTTTAATCTTTATAGATGGTTAGATGGTTTTGATATTATACTTGATAATATGAAACATTATGTTAAAATCAATCGGCATATTAATTGGAAAAAAAAAAGTGGCTTACATATCTTTATTAATGTTTGAAAAATAAATTTACATCTTCAAAGTAAGATCCTAAAAGTGATCATTTCATGAGAGAACTTATTTTTAGTCTAATTTTTAACTCACACTTTTGAGCAAATATTGACTACTTTTATATGCGTATGATTAGTTAATTATCACGTATTTATTTTGTCATATATACTAATAATATGGACTTTTATAAAATTTTATCTAAAAAAAAAGTGATCGTGAAATTAAATTAAAATACAAGTATTCAAACAAGTGAATAGGGCATCAACCATTTCGTATATCATGTTATCATTTAAAAACACATTTTATGATTAATTATAAGAGATAAACGTGGAAAGAAAAAAAGGGTGATTTAAAAAGGCAACCGAAAAAGAGAGATGAAGTTAAATCTCTCTAACATTGAGAGAGAAATGCTCTCTCAAGGGGCTTAGAGAAGATCTCCCCAGAGATCGGTCAGCGAGCATGTGTGGGCACAATTTGTAAGGACCCGATCCAACTAGGGTCTAAACCTAAGTCTTTAACTCTAAATGCATGAAAATAGTACTCGACATCTCAGGCATGTAAATTTAAAACAAAACTCCTTTCAAACAACTCAGAGAAACAAGTTTATAAAATCATAAATTCATTAAAACAGTTATAGGGTACCCAAAAATCGAAACATAAAAGCTCGGTAAAACAGGTTCCACTTATCATGCCCCTAAATAGTTCATGCAGAAAGAATAAATTAAAAGACTCTACACAAAGTAATGCAGCAAGTCCCATGGTCATCTCCAGCTCCGTCGATCATCCATCTCGGTACAGTCTAGTAGTACCTGTGGGGATTCCACAGTGGAAAGGGTGAATTTTCGCAAACTCAGTAAGGCTCCCCCTCTTGGGGACAGACATGCACAAGAATACAAACATTAGCAAACAAGTATGATCAACAACATAACCGATGAGTGTACAAAACCCAAGCTCTTGGGTGCTAGGCCAAGAGACCTCGTCCTTGACGGGCACCACGCAGAGCAGTCTAAGGATTGTAACATAAGACCAACAACTCACAAGAGTCCTCTGACTCGAGAGCAATTTAGCATTCTACTCTAGAGGGAACTGATGAGTCAACCAACCTGTTGGCCTCAGGCCTCGTACTCACGCGAGAGGTGGTGTCACACCAATCGCCAAGGAACCATATCAGGCCCATACCACCTACCTGGAGAGAGCCTAGGCTACTAGTAGAAACCATCCAGGGTCGTGAGCTTAGCCGGCCGACCATCCACGGAAGTCCTGCGGAACGAGAGAATATCACCTCAAGCCAGGGTGTGAGCCCGAATATCATCGTCCACGCCCACCTACTAGTTTCCTCTATCAAGTCTTCATGACTCGTTTGGGTCCAAACGAGGCATCAAGTCGTGCATGAAACATCATGCAAGTCCATATCAGGACAATCATGCAACCACATGCAACTAGATCGTATCAGGCAGACATACATGATTCATGCATCACTAGTCATACATGAGACAAGCATGAAATGTATATGCTCTCGAAGCAATTAAATGCAACATACAATGCACATGGTCATACTACAATCAGACAAATCAACTCATGCAAGTAAACCGACACATGTATTAACCACAAGTCCTCGAGAAGGGGGTAAAGGGTCCCTTACCTTGACCACTCCACTAACAGTTCTCCATGAATCCACTAGAAGCTTCAACTAGCCAAACACAACTCCGAGCCCTGAAACTAACGAACAGGTCAAAACTAGCACCTTGGACCATCAAAATTAGACCCAGAATATCGAATTTAACAAACGGCGAAGAACCTCGCAAAACGTGTCCCAGAGACACCCGATGGCTTCACGTGCGTCACCATCTTGGCTCGAAGAACAAAAAATGGTTCAGGTCAAATCTGGTAAATAAAATCAATGGGTCAAAACTCATCATTTTACCCAAGTCAAACACACCTTAATTCACAACTTAAATAAATTTACACCTCTAGCCAAACAAGCTTGACCATTAATTAAATAACCATAATTCCATAAACAAACATCTTTAATCCATGACTTAAATGATTTTAAACCACTAGCCAAACAAGTCTAAACCATCACTTGAATGTCCATAACCCAACAAACAAACACGAATTATCCTTGATTTTAATAACTTTAAACTTGCAAGCAAACAACCCTTGTTCCTTTTTTTAAGTAACCATGAACCAGCAAACAAACACCACCTATCCATAACTTGAATAGTATAAACCAGCAACCAAACATGCTTTATCCACATTTTAAATGACTTTAAGAACCAAACCAAACAATCTTTAAACCTCATTTAAATGACTTTGAACTTGGAAACAAACATCCATAAACCACAACTTAAATAACTTTAATCCATTAAACAAACAATCTTTAACCCCCTTTAAATGAGTTTTAACTTAATACCCAAACATGGGTCTTCTTCCCGATTTGAGTGAGACCCAAAACAACTCCAAAATAAAAGAGAGAGAAAGGGAGAGGGAGAGAGAGAAAACTTCACCCTCAAACTTCGGCGACGACGGCGAGTTACTCCGGCCACTCCTCGCAGTGATGCCAAACCCGAAGCGATAAAGAACCTCAACGCCACGAAACCCATAACTAACGACGATGTGAACTCGGAACCCACTAGAGACGAACCCAAGCGGCAGCCCAAACACCACTCCCACAATGAACTCATGGTGAAGTGTATCCATGGACGAAACTAATGGGAAGGAGGTGTGTGAACAAGGTCAAATCAGGGGCTGCTCTTCTTCAAATCTTCCAGACCTAGGGATTGGAGAAAGGAACAATGGGTTTAAATATCTCA
This sequence comes from Sicyos edulis, assembly GCA_036507275.1. NCBI lineage: Eukaryota > Viridiplantae > Streptophyta > Magnoliopsida > Cucurbitales > Cucurbitaceae > Sicyos > Sicyos edulis. The sequence continues at coordinate 27,567,778 of CM071850.1, read as the reverse complement.
CCACCAAACGACCAAAGTGCCATCCAATTTGAAACTTATTACAAAACACATTTCTTATTAACTAAAAGAAAATAATGGGCTATTACACATTTTTGTACGTTTTTTAGCTCTTCTCTACCCTCCTGGGAGAATAAGGAGTGGGCGTTCTTGGGGCTCGACGGTGAGTAGGAGGAATGGAGCCTAGGTGGGGTTGTGTGGGGAAAAGGGGGGCGGTCGTGATGGGGTTCATAGGAGCAAATATAAAATCTAGGTTGTTGCTATAAGAATGATTCTAGACAAGATTAGACTTAGATCAGTGAAGGACAAGAGAGAAGCTTCGTTAGAAGCGCAAATGAGTTGGTCGTTGACAGATCAAAGGGGAGGGGAAGAAAGGGCCCTAGGTACGGGCGAACACCATTTGACAATGGTAAAAGAAACGAGGTGAAATCGAAGAGAAAGATGCAAGTTAAAGGGTTAAAGCAGAGATCCGAGGAAGTTATGCAGAACCGACTTTCCCTCAATTGTCAATAGGTACGTCGAAGTGTTTATTTCAACAAAAAAAGGCTCTCGTTGAAGCTAAATCTCAACCAGATAAAGAGAGCGCCTCCTCTTTCGTCTATGTTGTCACCAGCAGAGGTCGCGAGGTACGTCAGAGATGCTACAGCCGATTTGGGGAAGCGTGATAAGAAAAGACTAAAGACAGCTACAGATCTGAGACACATGTCAACCTCCAGGCTCGAGGTGGAGACATATTTAATCTTTTCTTGGACTTTTTTGTTCATAAGCTCTCATCAGAACCAGACAAAAACCCAAAATCAAATTGGTCTTTTCTTTAATAGTGGTTTGGTATTTTTTATGTGGTTCATGCTTAAATTTTAGGGTTATTGGATGCTGCTTTTTTATTGTTATTGTTCTATTGCTTAGAACTTTATATCTTTGGGTCTTGCTTCTATTTTAAAGAGATGGTAGCTGCAGTGATTGTTTTAGTTAAGTTTAGAATTATAGGGGTCTTGCTGGTTCGCTCCTTAATGAAGTTAGTGGACAAAGGTCTCTTTTGATTATTCATTAGTTCAATCGGTCCGGAGCAAGTTCATTATGAATACGTCCTTCTCCTTTTTATTTTTGGCGGGATCCTATACCTTAGTAGCCTATATGCTCCATGGATTATCCCCCAAAGCTTTTTAAAAAGTCGACCACGATGGTTTCGACGAAGTTGGATTGGCCTTCTTTGGAATCTGTGAATTCCAATTCGGTTATGGCTTTAGTATCAATTGAGTTTTCTAATAATCAAGGTTTTCTTATTTACCAATTTTCTCTTGGGATGACCACCTTCCGTCTTGTGGTTTGCGTCTAGGTAGTTGTTGGGGGTTATCCCCGATCCTGGTATTTCCTTTATGTGGAGAATTGGTTGTAAAGTTATATTTTATTAATGAAGTTTTTTTCAAAAAAAAAGAAGAAAAAAAGGCGATTTGTAAAGGCATGGAGATTCAAATTTCAAGTACAATTTTCCACATATTGGCGAGATTTTCCAAACAATATTTTGATTGGAAAGGGGTGAATTCTCTTTGGTGACATCAAATTTCATGGGTTAAAATACCATTTTAGTCTCTGAACTATCATGAAAGTTTTGTTTTGGTCTCTCAACTTTGAAAAGTTTAATTTTGGTCCATGAACTATCATTTTTGTTCCACTTTGATTCCTCAACTTTCAAATGTACAAATTTAGTCTTTGAACTTTCTAAAATATTTTAAAATAGTCCTTTAAATTAAAAATAAAATTTAACCATACTAAAAATAGATGATGTGACACAAAAAATAGTAATAAATTACTATCATCTTCTTCATATCCCACCTCTCTTTCCTCGCTTGCCCTTCTTGAAAAAAAAAAACAAGAGTAGTTTTAGTCTTAACTATAAAAATCCAAAAATTGAAATATGAATATTTACACTCCGATTCAGAGGCCGCTAGATCTCTTCGTAATTGAGTAATAATTACAAAATTTAAACAAAGAGTAGTTTTGTACTCTAATTTTTTCTTGAAGTGCAAGCCTTGAGAGGAAAGGGGTGGAATGTGAGGAAGATGATAGTAATTTATTATTATTATTATTATTTTGTCACATTATCTATTTTAACTATGCTTAAATTTTATTTTTAACTATTTTTAAATATTTTAGAAAGTTTAAGGACTAAATTTAGTTTTTTGAAAGTTGAAGAACCAAAGTGGAACAAAAATGATAGTTCATAGACCAAAATTAGACTTTTGAAAGTTGAGAGATCAAAATAAAACTTTTATAATTGTTCAAGAACTAAAATGAAATTTTAACCTATGGAATTTGATGTCACCAAAGATATTTTTTGGTCCTCTTTTTTTTTTTTTTTTTAATTTCATAACCAAGTGATGTCACCAAAGATATTTCTTCCTCCTCTTGTTTTCTTTTTTCTTTTTTTTAATTCATAACCAAGTGATGCCACCAAAGATTACCGTAGGCAATTGCTAAATGTCAAAATCATACTTATTTTCAACACATTAAATGTGACCAACTATATTGTATCGTGTGTTTAATTTAATTGGGAAAAGGCAATTTTTACCCTTTTACACTTATATTTTATTCAAATGGATCTAAACTTAATTTTATTAAATTATATAAATGCGGTAGATTCTAAGGGGGCGTTTGTTTGCCACATTTAAGAGGATTTAGATTGAGGATTTACTAACTTCTCCTTGAAAATCTAAATCCAAACGAGCTTTTGTAACTACTCAAAATTACTCCTCATTTCTAACCATTAATATTAAATCATTTAAAATTAATCATTTTTAACCACTCATTTATAATCATTCTTTTTTTAACTACTCATTTTAAATCTGCATCTAAACTAGCTTTTGTGTAGCAGCCTGACTTTTTTTGCCCTTGTAATTAAGGTAATTTTTTTGTTTTCCGAGACTTTCGAAGGGGTTTAATAAATTTTATTTGCCTTATAGAAACCCTAGAGGTCTTGTCTCGAGAGGGTGCAAGGTCATCTTTTGTTTGAATAGGTTAATTAAGTAAATTAAAGCCTAATGATATTTTTTGTAATTTTATCATTGCTCGATTTTGACCTATTTATACCTTTCCTTCTCTCAAATTGTAACTACTCAAAATAACTCCTTATTTCTAACCATTAATATTAAATCATTCAAAATTAATCATTTTAACCACTCATTTATAATCATTCTTTCTTTTAACTACTCATTTTAAATCTGCATCCAAACTAGTTTTTGTGTAGCAACCCGACTTTTCTTTCCCTTGTAATTAAGGTAATTTTTTTTGTTTCCCGAGACTTTCAAAGGGGTTTAATTAATTTTATTTTCCTTATAGGAACCCTAGAAGTCTTGTCCCGAGAGGGGCAAGGTCGTCTTTTGTTTGAATGGGTTAATAAGTAAATTAAAGCCTCATCATATTTTTTGTAATTTTATCATTGCTGGATTTTGACCTATTTATACCTTTCCTTCTCCCAAATGCATCCCTAGCCACTTTTGCAACCTAGATTTTCTTTTGCTTTCAAATCCTCTAAAAATTCTCTAAAGCCTTCATTCTCATTTACCTATTCATGAATTTTGTGTCCGAAATCACCTCGGAGTGTGTTGGGACGAAATATCACACACAATTAAATTATGAATAATGGATGGATGATGACGTGGCTCAGGTTGAACTTCGCTTACGCGAAGTGGTGAATTGGAATTAAGCGGAATGTGTGTTGTATTTCGCCAAGTTGTGCAAGTATACACAGCCTTGTTGTAGCAAATTTTACTAAGTAAAAGTCATTCTCCACAGGGACTTCTGGAGTGTTGAATTTTTTTTCATGCGAAAGCGGAGTTTAAACAAATTGATGAAAAGAGGATAAAGCAGGGTACAACACTAACACAATTTACTCAGATTAAAAAAAGTATCGGAAAGGTCGAGTTTTGGGGCTTCGCTTTGGCGAAGCAATTAGCGAATACTTCGTTAACGGCGGGGTCTTAAGTTCTCTCGAACTTCAACAGCGGCTCTCTCGAGCACTTAGTTAGCTCTCTCGAGTCAAACAATGACAATGACCACCGTAAACTAGCTGCGATTCCTATCTCTAGTGTTCGATGTTTGAGCCATGCATACAAGTTCCCTCTGTCCTTGTCTCTCGACTTAGCACAGAGTTCATGCAAAGATTTAGAAGTAAAATTAATTATCAGAAAAGCTCGCATGCAAAACTGTAAGGGACCGACCCGAATGGGGCACTAAATGGGCTCTTACCCCAATGCATGCATTCAAAGTAAGGGACATTAAACAGACATGATTTCGGATTCTAATTAAAAACAAAACATTCAAAACAATCCCTTTAAAAACTAGACAATTTCCCTGGAACCTGTCCCTGTTTCCAAGCACCTGTTCCAAGATAAATACATTTCCAAAGTATACTCCGATCAGAGATTTCTTAAAATCATTCAAAACATGTCTAGATACAATAATGCTGGAATCAACAAAATATTTAGAAAACATCCTAGGGCTCCGTGCCCGGCTACATGCATTCAAGGGAAAATAAAACATCAAGAGTCATAACACAAAATCAGAGTTTGATGACTAAGCCCCATGATCACAGCTTCTCCTTCAGCCATCCTGTCTCGCAACTCGGATACCTGTGGAAAAACCACAATAATAAGGGTGAGTAACGAATTACTCAGTAAGAATCCCCAACCGGGGTACAATACGATATACATGGTCATCTCGATGAATGTATGCAAGCTATGAGTATAAACACAGAATAGAGCACATAGCTTAGCCCACACTTGGGCCTCGGATGCCAACTTAGGGTCTTAGTCCGGAATAATGTCCACCACACAATCCAATACACAAGTCGCCTATACGAGAAACAAGTCCCACCTCACTGTCTCATCGTCGACGAAAAGGTATCGCGGCTCAGAGATCGAGGAGCTCTCCGGTCGGGCGTTGTAATGAGCGTAAGCATGCACCGCGTGCTCTTTGCAGACTATGGGGGTGCCGGGTCAGAGGCAAGCCGCCCATGTCCATCCACCACGCCTAACTAAATCTTTGGATCGGTGTCACCGACATAGGGTGTGAGACACGGACACGTAAACTATGTCACCTGAACCACCGCTTTGAGGCTAAGGAACGGGTCGTGGTAGGCTTACACCAGAAGCCGCCCTTACCTTAATATGTGGCAATCGGGGGCTCTCGCCAAACATGCCGAGACATGCCATTTGTCGGGGGACGAGGCAATGCCAAGTCATCATCCCGACCGTTGGGGCATTTAACGACCGCCACCCTCACCCAAGATTGCGGGGCCTACCGGTAGGGTTAGCTAATCCTCTCACGGGGTCCGGGACGAGCAATTGTCTCGACGTCCCCGCCATGGATGCAAGGTACTTTATGCATCAGGCCCGGATGATGCTATCTACCTGCAACTCTAACCTGCCTTAACAATCAGCAAAAAATTCCATAAAATCCAATACGTGCTCAATAAGAATACAACAAGCCTAGCATGATACTACGAAGCAAGTAACAGATACGAGCATGCCAGAAAGGAACAACCTAGCATAGATTAACATGAAAATTAATCAGGAAAATCATGCTAACCAGGAATTCAGAAACGAGCACCTATTACTAAATATGTCAATAAACACAAACAAGCAATCAATCAGCAATCACATATAATATCGCAGGGTCCACACAACTCCGGTAAGAAATCCTTACCTTGGTCGGGGACGATTTGACACGAAATCCTAAGTTGCGAACGAACCCGAACTAGGTATCGAGAACCTATCAATCACAACAAAAATCACACAATATGCCTAAATACAATAATGTAAACAGGGCTCAGCTCGAGAGCAACTCACGAGGCGCGACGAACGCACGAACGAGCCGATTGCACGAACGGGGCAGCAATAGGGCTAGCTGGGCTCGATGGGGCGCATGAATGGGCGTGTGGGCGCTCTGCGAGGCTCGGCTGGGCGCTGGCGATGCCACGCGACACGGAGCTGGGCAAGGGCGCGCGCGCGGGCACGGGTCGATGAGCGGTGTGGCTCGGCAGGCTAGGCTGCGACAGGCGCCAGCTTCTGCGCGCGAACAGGGGCGAACAGGGCATTGGAGAAAACGAGCTCGATTTCGGGCGATTGGAGAAGATTCGACGCGCGATTTGTTGTTGGACCACTTCCCCTTGGCTGGCCGCACGAAACCTACAAGCCACTCGCTTCAATTCGGCCGGCAAGGAAGAAATGGGAAACAGGGGAGAAGGGGAAGGAAAAGAGAAGAAGAAGAAGAGGAAGAAGATGTACCTGCTGCTCGGGGTGAGATCGACTTCGAATTTGGGAGAGGAAACTCGGTCGAAAATGGAGCTGGAGGGGGGAAAACCCGCGAAGGAAAATCGTTGTCGGTCGGAGGAGATTCGCGAAGAAGAAAAGAGAAGAAAGGGGAAGAAGAAGGAAGGCTCGGGCAGGCTGGCTTTAAACCAAAACTCGCTTCAACCAGGCTTAACATAAAGATGGCGCAATTAGATCAACAAGAGCGCTCAGTGGCTCGATTGGCACCGACACTCGCCTAGCTTCCCACGCGAACCTGGCTCGAATCTCACTCGATGGCTATTTAATTCCCTATTTATTTCCACATTCTACCAAGCCCAAATGTTTTCACCAAACTTCCCGATCCCATTCAAATCGTCTCATAATTTTTCCGGCAATTAGCAAATACATAACCGGCCCCATCGGCCCAACCAAATTACCAAAAAACCCCTGGGCAACCCGAGAAGACCGAGATGAAATTTCTGGGCCGTTACAAAAACTCTTACATCGCTAATTACTTCGCTTACGCGAAGTCCCTATTTCCCTTTTTCTTCCGCCAACAGGTTTAACTACTCATTATTAAGAAGAAATTCATTGCAGAAATGGAATAAGGCATGTGAAACATACTTCAGATATAAAACAAAGTTGTGAAACGAAAGTTCGGGAAAATAAGATGTTGAAATTACTATGAAGTCGATTACAGAAGAATTCAACAAACAACTTGAAACAAAAAAAATAACGCTACATTATGCCCGGCATAAACTGCTCAGACGGCGAAAAGGTGCTAAGAATGCGGCGGTCGGAATGTGATCGGAGCTTCTATTCTAAAGAGAATTCTTTGGAAGAAGGTTTTATTCGTCTCTCGGTCGATGAAGAGGGTCGCCCTTTTTATAGTGTCCCCGATAGAATTCGCTTTTCCTCTCTGCTATGCGATCTGATCCTGCCAAATGCTGCTCCACTATCTTCTCTACCAAAAGCTGCTCTATGCTCTGATTTGTAAGATGTACTCGGGCCGACAAGATGAACGGCCAAGATTTCTTTTAGAGCACGGATTCCTGCCACGCGTCCCCTTTGGGAGAGATATTTCCTCGATCAAGGTTGGATGCATTGCTTCGCTTGGGCGAAAGAGAGTTGGATGCATTGCTTCGCCTTAGTCATCCCGTCGGGCTCTTCGTTCAGCTGGTACTCTGCAACAGCGAGTATCCTCTTCAAATTCTGATCTTTCGCTTTGGTTTTCCTGCGTCAGAATACAAGTATCAATTCTTTTTTAAACATAAACTCCATTTAACTCGTATTCGTTCTAGTTCGTTGTTTTTATGTTTGCCTTCACTTTGTTAGACTTCTAACCGAATGTTCGCTTACGCACCGCTTGATTCTAACAACAACGAAACTTCTTGTGCAATTTATTTGTGATTTTCATAAAAATATCTTAATTTAAGCTACTTTAACTCTCAATTCTTGAGAGTTATCACACGACCCCTGCTCAGAAACTTGAGCGTCAAATATGTTAGAATCGTCTCGAAACTCACGAAATAGCCAAAGGTAATTTCTGAATTATTGACTTAATCGTGTCTTTTGAGAAAAAACGTTCAATAGGTTGATCATGTCTGGCTAGTAAGCGCATTTGATTTCCTTCCACAGGTTTCTCTGATCTCTTCTATGGAGGAAACATGAACCGAAGGGCAGCTTCGTAAAGTCGTTTGATCTCCAGCCAACAACGACATGTGTCTCGCCTGGGTCCGCAAGATTGATACTTGAACTTGTGGTTTCAAGCCGAGCAAGGTGAATGAGTCTGAGCATTCGTCTGAAGAAATGTAGCCCTCAGATCCGCTCGAACCAGACGTCGAGCCTCCTACCGAGGTCATGTGTGCGTACGCGTGTTTCAAATCCGATCCAAGTCTACTTCCGCCCTTGACCCACGCGCCACCACCGTTGACCCATATGTCATCGTTGACCGTTGATTGAACTTTTCAGATAGTTAATTTTGAGCCCCATAAATTGGAAAAACTTAAGAGAAGCATTTTGAGTTTGGAAATTGTAGAACCTTTGGATTTCAGCCAAAGTAAGGGCATTCTTCACCTAATTCCAGTCTCAGAATTGATGGCTAGCATGTGTTGTTGTGTGATAGTTTGATTGATAACATTATTCGTTGATGATTGCTTGCTATATTGGCTAGTTGGTTGGTTATTGGTAAACATGCTATAAATGTTATGCATGGATAGTTATGAATGATGCTGATGATTATCATAAAAGAATTTATTGTTGATTTTTAGCTTGGTAGGCAAGCACAGTAGCTCGTGTTACCCATGTATTTCCCCTTGTTACTCTGGTAGGTTAGCACTTATATAATGTTACCTAGAGATAACCTCATAGAACCCTGATAGGTACACATGCATATATATGTTACTTAGGAATGTTATGTGCAACCCTGGTAAGTAAACATACAAAAACATGTTACCCATGAATGTTATGAGCTACCCTGGTAGGTTAACATGCATAGACATGTTACCAGAAATGTTGTGAGCTATCCTAATAGGTAAATATGCACAGACATGTTACCTAGGAATTTTGTGTGCAACTTTGATAGGTAATTATGCATAGACATGTTACCGAGAGTTCATTCTAGGGGTTTATGCCCATTAATTATTGTTAAAAAAAACTATATATCGTTACTCTTCTAAATATGTTTACTGATTCTATGCAAGGATCCTAACTGAGATAAAGACTCACTCTTTCCTTCTATGGTTTTCCACAGGTACTCACAAGTTGTACCGAGATGGCTGATTAGAGCTTAGTAGACCAATAGGATGTCGCCATTACTTGTAGAGTCTTGTTTACTCCTACATTTTTCCTTCCGCATGAATTAATTTTAAGGCATGATTGTGTAAAATTAATTTTATTTGATTTACTGCTTTCTAGAGTACCCTACTATCTTTTGGAATTGAATTTCAAACTCGGATCATGTTTTCTTTACTTAAGTGATATTTTGTTTAAATATGCCTCGTTGTGATTGTTATAAAGACTATGCATATGAGGTAAAGACCTAGATTAAGACCCTAGTTAGTTCGGGTCGTTACATTTTGACTCTAACTCTTTTTATATATATATATATATATATATATATATACATAACTCTTTATTAAAACGAGTTTTTTGCTACAACTTTCAATTTCTAACTACTCAAATTTTCTACCATGTACTCCACCTTTCCTACAATGTATCCATCTTTCCTTAAGAAAGTAGGTGAATACTAACCAAATTTTAAAAACAAAAATAAGCTTTTGAAATCTACTTTTTTTGTTTCCAAATTTTTGTTTTGTTTCTTAAAATATAGGTAAAATCTACATATCCAAATAAGAAAAAAAAACTATTGTAAGGAAGTTGTTGCAGACTTAAATTTAAAAAACAAAAAATCGAGAAACAAAATAGTTATCAAACGGGGACTTAATTTTTTGTTTTAAATTTTTGAAATTTAAATATTAAAATTTTCTCAATTCCAAAGAAAAAAAAGTGTAGTTTGTTGCTACATAGGGAGTCGTTACTATTCTAAAATAAAATGCATGAGAGTTAAATAGTAATTTTTATGATAAAGTTGAAATGTATTGCAACTAATTAACCAAATCAACCCGACACTAATCTTTTTTATATTTTGATCTACAATATTTTATTGTATGTAAATTTGTAAAAAAATAATTTATAAATAGGTAGCTACCGTTTGTATTGAATTCATATCTATGATTTTCAATTAACGAAGATAAAAATATTCAAGTAAAAAATTATGCTAATAATAAACCATATTCATAACCGAGGGTCAGTGGCGCAGTTGGTTATCTTGTCTGGTGTTAATCCATTTCAATTCTATAGTCACGAGTTCGAGCTCGGAAATCGGTATTTGACTCTCATATTATTTGAGAGCAGTTGTGCCCTCTATGTAGGGCTTGTTGTTTCCCCTCCCCCACTTTGTACTCAAAAGAAGAAAAAAAACCATATTCATTTTCTTATTTCATTCATTCATTCAAAAAAAAACTTTTCTACTTCTTATTCTACCTTCCTTTTTTACATAAAATTTTAAAACCGTTAAGACGTGTAGTATAAAACTATATAATATGGATTAAAAATTATTATAAGAGTTTTTTTTTTAATTATTTATTATTTTTATTTATTTATTTGATATCCGTGATTGTCCCGGGCATTTTGCACGAACCTCAACTAATGTCAGGAGACATACCGCCCGACCCTACAACATTTTAAAAATAATTTGATTTAATATAAATAAATATTTTATAAAAAAATTACAAATAAATCTTAATGCAAATTAAACAAAAAATTAAATACGATATTTCTCATTAATTGATGACAATTATATTATTTTGAAAATTATGTGATTATTTTGAAAATGATGTGATTGTAAAATATGAAATAACGTAGAATGTATATAGATATGAAAAATCTATCGAATAAGGGATAATATGTCTTAAAAAAATAAAAATAATTATAAAAATATTGTACATTATTTAGTACATATAAATATTTATTTAAAATTAATTGAAAATTTGATAGAAATATTATCTCTCATATAGATGCATCTTTCGACCTAAAACTAATTAAATTATACATTCCTCAACAAGTATTATATATTTAAAATTAAAACAAGAACAAAAATTTTCTCAAAAATAAACAAGAACAAATATAAATTTAAGTGAATAAATTAAAATATGAATATAAAAAATAAAATAGTATATACTGATATATGTATATATATATATATATATTTTAAAGTAAAAAGAAAGAGGTCCCTTAACCCAAGTCCATGTAACAAAAGTGGGGTAATTTGTGAGGATGGTATCTTTTTTAAACTTTTTATCAAATTGGGTCGGTGTCAAAAGGAATTGTCGAATGAGGTTTAGAGACGCCACGTGTGCAAAAATTCGGTCAAACTTGTAGTTTTAACCGATAAAAAATCTCTCACGGTCAAATAAGCAAAATGAAACGAAAAATGGGGCGGCGTTAGTTCCCATCCCACCCCAGCCTTTTTGGGGGTTTAAACTGATTTTTTTTTTCTTCTTTTGCTTTTCCGTTCTTTATTTCCATTATTTCGTTCATTCTTTTTCCTTTTTTTTTCATTTTCTTGTTTCGTCTTTTTTTTCATACTTCATTTTCTTTTCATATAAATATCAATTATTTGAATAATTTTCTTGTTTCATTTTCTTTTAAAGAAAGATAATTTGTATGGAATAACAACTTTTTTACCTCGGTTTAAAATATCTATTTACTTTTTTATCGAAGACTTTGATAGAATCTATCATTTTCTAGTGACGAAAGTCTATCAATTTTATCAGTAATTGATTCTATCAGCATTTATCGATAGAATTTAATAGAAGTCTATCAATTTAGTTTATTTATTAATAATTGAGTCTCTATTGATAAAATCTATCAAGTCTATCAATTTACATTTTTTGCTATTTGTGCAAATATTTTCATTATTATACTATTTATGGAATATTATAATCCTTTTGTAATCTACATGCATAACTCCCTTAAAGAAACTAACATGATCTTAGTTAATTATCTATTTTAAATATCAATTATTCAAATACTTTAATATAATTTAATTATGAGCTTTTTATGTGGTTAGGCCAAATGGAAAAATTATTTATAAGAGTGTCAAGCTTTTAAAAATTTAGCAAAAATATTCTAGCTTTAAAATTAAAAAAATTCGTTTAATGTAAAAGGACAAGTATATCCTTCATTTTTCAACGGCAATTTCTACTTTTATTAAAACAAAATTTCTAAAATCTAAAACTCCTTAAAACATGCATTTTTCACTTCAGTTTTCCTTGCTAAAATCGTCTTATTTTTTCTGTGTATTTTTGGATGATTTTCTTTAAAACAAAAAAAAGAAAATAATTTTTATGGGAGGTTTGATAATAAATGTAAGCAATTTTTTTAATATACGAATATTAACTTATCAAAATTTTATGACTAGAAAATTCAAAAATCATTAATACATTTTGATATTGTATATTATTATTTTGAATCAATTTTAATATTTTATTATAAATACTCATTAATGTTTGTATTAATTATTAATATTGTATTATAATATTCATTAATACTAATATTAATTATTAATGTTGTATTATAATATTCATTAATACTAATATTAATTATTAATATTGTATTATAAATATTCATTAATACTAGTATTAATTAGTAATACTGCATTATAAATTTTCATTAATACTAGTATTAATTATTAATCTTGTATTATAAATAAATACAAGTTTTAAATAAAGTGATTAATTGTTTTTTAGATTTAATTAGTTTTATAAATTTTTTTATTGTTTTACTTTGTATAAATATCGAATTAGTACTATACTCACGACTAATATATTTTTTGTATTTATATATATTTATTCGACATTTGAAAATCAACTCATCAAAATTTATATTTATTTATATTATTTATTAATTATTATTGATCCGTATTTATGACTATTGATGAAAATATTTTCAAATTTGGTTATATTTGTAATTATTTTGTTAGAATAGGTCATTCATTACAATTTTTAAAAATAAAATAGTGATTTTTTTTTTTTGAAAACTTACAAAAGTAGTCAAATTCAAAAAATAATTAAAAGTATTAGACAATGTTTTTAGAAATTTAGCATTATTAATACATGATACTGTATTAATAACATAAAATGTTGTGTTAATAAAACATAATATTGTATTAGTGATATATAATACTGTATTATTGATACATAATATGTATTAGTAATAAATAATACTGTATTTATAAGTATTAATATGTATGTATTGAAAGAATGAAATAAATGTAATTAATTGCTGAAAAAATAAATAAAAACAAGTTGCAAAAATGCAAAAAAAAAGTTAAGAATTTAGCAATTTGCCATGTGGCCACTATAACCGTTCGTTAAAATGCAAGGGCCATTTGCAAAAAAAGAAAAAAAAAATTGTAACACAGGCAATTGGTCGCAATAGTGGGCAGAAGAAAGAAAAAAAACCGGAAAAGTAAGGGTATAACAGGTATTAATGAAATTTTTTATTAATTAAATTTAAAACCAAAAATAGATTTACAAATACTTCCAAAGATGACTAGATTTGTAATTATTTTCCTAAAAATAACCATTTACTACAATTTCCCTTTAATTATTCAAATAACTCTAATAGTTACAACCTTTTCAAAAAAAAAAGAAAAAAAAACCTCTAATGATTATAAGTGGGGATACACATTTGAACGGCTTCCTCCATTATTTTTAAATAAAAAAATATTTATATAATGTACTTAAATATCATTCTAAAAAAAACTTAAATATCATTTACATATTTCAAAAGAAAAAATTTATCATCTTACACATCCTTAAAAAAATTATCTTTACAACTTTGTTAAATATAATTTTTTTTTAGTTAATCCTTAAAAATTATCATACAAATTTGGATAAAACACTTCTCTTTTTTATTGTCTACTTTTTCTCATTTTTAATTAAAAAGGTCTTTTTTAATTTTATATCAAATTAAGCACGAATTGAATAGATTAAACCAGTCAAGATAATCAACTTCGTCACCAATTCATTCAATAATTTATCCGACATTCTTATTTAAAGTTTAAAAAAAAATTTAGTTACTAGATTTAAAGTTTGAGAATAAATTTCACCATAATTATTTTAAGATAATTTTTAAAATTATATTTAAAAACAAATCAGTCTTCTAAACTTCTTAAATTTGGATGTGTCTCTTGCAATTCCAACAAAATGATAAATTATATATGTACTAAAAAAATAATATATTATATATATTTAAATAAAAATTCGAATGAATATATATATATATTCATTTAGGAAAAATTGTCAACAGATAAATGGATCTCAGGTAAAGAAAAGAATGAGAACATGAGCCAATAGAGCAGTAGCTCAAGCGACATCAATGTATACCTAATGACCTAAAAGTCTTAGGTTCAAGTCTTTGGTTCAAAACAAAATCTTATAACTGTGGCAAAAGAGGAAAGAAGTGAAAAAAAATATAATAAAAATAGAATTAAAAAGAAGAAATAAGAAAAAAAATAAAATAATAAAAATAGAATTAAAAAGAAGAAATAAGAAAAAAAAATAAAAAAATATAACTTCCGTCCCCTCTTGGAAGTTGTGCACATCTGTGGCAGGCCCAGCTTAGAAATTAAAGGAATTTGAGACGCAATAACCCACTTACTTTTAGAAAAAGTTTAAAATTGGACCCATTTTCATAATAAGTTTGGGCAAAAGACCCCATTTGACAATTTATATCCAACAAAAGTGATATTATGGTTGGATACAACACCAACCAACAAGTCAAAGTTTTTTTTTTTTTGAAAATAAGTCAAAGCTCTTTTTGGATTAAAGAAAAACCAAAGCTCTTTATTTATAATACTTCCCATTTAAAAATTACATAACCATAAAAAAAAAAAAAAAAACTTTCAATAGTTTCTCATTTATAGATAACAAAAAATAAGAATCGTTTTTCAAAAAATAAGAAATGAAAGTGAAAAATGGAAAATGAGAAGTTACCAAAAACCTTTGAAAATTTGACATTTTTACCATGCATAACATAAAAAATATGGTGTTATTTTATTATTTTTGAGTACAAATTGGGGAAAAAGGGGATTAACACCAAATCACATAACCAATCGCACCACCGACTCATTCGATAAAAATATAAAAAATATACAATAATAATAATAATAATAAAAACGTTTTCAACTAAATTACCACCCAACAATTACACTTAAATCACTTTTCAAACCAAAGAGAATGAAACAAATAAGTGATCGATGAAGGCCAATTATTTTTCCATATAACATTTTCGAAACTTGTCTATAGATATATTTATACTCAATAAATGAATATTCTTTTTCCTTTTTCTTTTATTTAATAAATAAAGACCCACTATGGCTTTGTTAATATAGTTAATATGCTCGTAGCTAACAGTTGTTTTTGTTTTAATGCCAATTAAAGAAATCTATAATAAATTAATATTTAAGTCATGTTGTTAGGATGCAAACAAAGTCCTACCATATTGTGTTAGTTATATTATAGGGTTAAATTAGAATCCCTATTATTAAAAGAATAGAAAAAAAAGAAAGATAAATGTTGAAATAAAGGCAGTTCAACAAATGTTGATATTCTTGCAAGCCTTCATCGTCTAAATGAATGATCACGTACATCTAGTCCTGATGATCCTCTGCTTTAGACATAACTGATAGCCGGCTAGGTCTACGCTCAACCGGTGATCGCCGCCGCTCTTGATCCAAAGGATGCCTAATCATAGCCCACAAAGCTCTTCTCGTGAGATCGTGGATTCTGGCAAGCGAGTTCTTCAACGTGCTGCTGCTCGACCGAATCGATTCGTTCGAGCTATTCGCAGAGCTCTTCGATTTCCTGTGGAGAGAACACCGAAACGAACCTGGATGCGTCGTCGGCGAACACACACACACGGCTTTCTTCTTGTTCGACGGTGCCGCATTTGCATGGTTGACACAACTCTTCTGAAACGAAGGCCAAGGTTCCGCCGCCGATGAAGGAGACGAACATTGTCGAGATTTGAGTCCGAGTGTGGAAGCCATGGATTTGCAGGCAGGCTGTGGGGGTAGGGAAGTAATTAAATAGAAATATGAGGGTGTTTGTGTAAATATATTTTGGTTCACATAAACTAAATTGGTCATTGGCTGCGTGAGATTAAAAGTTTATGCGGAAATTAAATGGAAACTCTTTTTGAAATCCGAAATTAAATGAAGTTTCCCACGCGCTCTTACTCATTTGTGCTACAACCGCGTAAACTTTTAATTACTTTGAAAATTTTCAATAAAATTTGTGATCTTTAGATCAAAATTTCAATGAAGTTTCACACCCACCGATCAACAAATGCCAATTAACATGAATGATATTGTAAATGATGTTATGGATGTCTTTCTGTTTGTACACACTATTTGGTATATTCATTAAGAACTTGGAAAAAGGAAATTCTATTCATTATTGTTTTTCTTTTTACCAAATCTGGTATAAATTTAAGCAAAAATAAAAGTTTTTTTAGTGAGGCATAATTAAAAATTACTCAAAGTTAAGGGTATTCAGTATAAGTTACTTTACCTTTCAGAAAAACTTACTGATTAAATCTATAAAATAATTATAAATACTATCGATTTTTAAAAAATTAGCATTGTGATAATTGTTATTAAAAAGTATTAACACACACTTTATTTAGTATTAATAAATATTTGTATTAAAATGTATGAATGATTATAATTGCAAATACTTTAAATTTATCTATATTTATAATATTTTGAAAACTCTGATATAATTCTTCTTCTTCTTTTTTTTTTTTTACTTATTTTACAATTTTATCAAAGAATAGCGGATTTCGGTTACACTCACAACTTTGGAGCTACATAAACCATTGAACATTGACTTTGGTTTTTTTTTTTCAAATGTGAGTATGTGAACAATGTTACATTCGACTATTTTTATGAGAAAATTTGCTTAACCCAATAGCATTTGGATACTTATCGTGAAAATTTATAAAGATTAATTACTAGCTAGATATTTATTAGATTGAAGATATAACCTTTTGATTTTTAAGTTAATCCATGATGATTTAATTTTTTTTTTTTTTGTTTTTGAAATCATGATCATTTGAATATTAAAATTAATATGAAGTCAAAAATATTTGGAGAGAAAAATTCGAACTTATAATCTTTTGATTACCAAATCATACTTGGTGCAAATTGAACTTAGCTTTGTAGGGTTGATAAATAAGCGAATAAGAGCATAATTTATTGATATAAAATTTATTTATAATCAAGAGATTATGGATTATAATCAACATCTGGTAATTATTGTTGAACTAAAAAATAATATATATGATAATGTATAGAGAATTTACACCATCTGGCTACTTTTAGAGTGTATTATAATTACAACACTTTTAATAGAATAATTCATTTATAGTAGATCTCTACTACTTTTTAAAAAATCTCAATTATACCTCTTTTTATATATTAAAAAAAGCAACAATTCGTGATGAAAGACCTATTATCGAACTAATTGAATCTATTAGGAAACTAATTGAAGGGTATTAGCTAGAGATTTCATTTTCCCCGTGGGTCGGGGCCTACGGGACCCACTCCAAACAGGGTGGTGAATTCCCATTTTGTAGACACCCAACCCAATCTAGGGTCTTAATCTAGGTCTTTACTCTAAATGCATGGACTTAAATTGTAACAACCAAGGCATGATTATTAAATAGTTAAAAACCAAAACGTTCATTTAATAAAACCTCATGAAACAAACCCAATTTTAGAAAATCAGTTCGTTAGGGTACCCCAGTGAAAACATGGAAGGACATATAAAACCAGTTGTTGAAGTAACCATGCCTCAAAATCCAATTCATGCGAAAAGGTGATCGGTGCGATTCCAATGCTAATATAATGTCCAGTAACTAATTTAAAGTCACTTATGCTAAGTGTAACTCAGAATCACTTACGCGTAAGTATACACGGGTAAAAATTGCATCAAGTAATAAGTATATAAATTTATCGATCCCGCATGAAATTTGGAGCGCAATGATAAAGATCAAGGGTCGAAATTGTAAATAGATAGGTTTAAAAGGGGTTGATGTTTGATAAATTATTGAATAAATAAAAGTATTAATGTTGATGCTAATGTTGATGTTAAAGCTGCTTAATTAACTAGAATTTACGAAAGAGCATAGATGTGTTGCATGGTGATGTAGAAAATCGTACTTCCCATCTGCATGAATACTTCCACATTCATGGACGTAGAACTCAGCTTCCATTGTAGTTCCACATGAATAGGCTCAAGGCTTTGCACGTTCTAACGTGATTAAAGTTTAACCCCCTTTAATGGTTCAAAAGAGTTCTCATCATGCTAAATGTAACCTGTTGGGTCTTCCACCAGGTTCCTTTTCCGAGTAAGCTGGAGGTGAGCATACGTGGATAGTGAGCCGACACATACTTAATTTAGTTACATCATTATAAAATCAATCACCCACAATTATGTTTATTCTAAAATCCAAATTAACTATGCTCTCTAAGTATATATGAATTAACTAATGAAGAGAGCTTCACAGTAAAGATAAATTCAAAATAAGTTAAGTTGTCACGAGAAAATTAGTACATATTGGACTAAACTTTAAATTCCCTTCTGGAGTACTTGACTGCAACCTGCCGATACAATGCTCGTATGTTTGCTTTTAAGCACAAGCCTTGCATATGCAACTAGTGAGATGATTATTCCTAACTCCCTTTTAAAAAATACTTAAGCCTAAGCATTACCTAGTGATTACGGTGAGGTTAAGCTTTTAACATCCCCTTTTCCAAGGCAAATTCTAAGCAATCTCAAGTGGATGGTCAATCGACTCGAGATAATTAATACAATCGTTGTTCTTACTCTTTTCATCTTAACTTGATCTTTAAATTAAATAGCTATACTGCTTAGCTTCCCTACTTTCTTAATCTTAATCACGCATAAAAAGTTTACAAGAGATCTAATCTGAAAAAAAAGAACTTGTAGATTAATATTCAAGAAAGCATTACAACTACGTCTAAAAACAATAAAACAGAGTATGATATGCAAATGGAACTACTAGCTATCTATGGAGTAATAGAGTCAGTGTCATTATTTCCAATGTCGTCTTCATCTATAACACCACGTTGGTACTCAATCCTTCAGGGTCTATAGATGAGTAGAGGCCATCGGGATCTCCAAGGAGACCCTGGTGTCTCGAGCACCCATCGACGATAACTTCCCTTCTGAATTATGACACATTTTTCTTTGATTCAACTTCTATTTATAACGCCCAGGGTTTCTTGTTGACCACGTCCACTCATCATGTAGTCCTTCTGGAATATTCGCTTTGTCGATTATTTCCGTCTTGGTCGCCCTTGATTTCGTGATTTGATTTCCCGTTATCTATTTTCTTTTCTATTATGATGACTCATCCGACCCGTATTTGCAACGATCTCCGGAGAATATAAGACACATCATCAGATTTGTGCTGAATAGCTTAGTTTACGTGCTTATACGCGCGTTTTGCATCTTAAAGACCGTATTTAGCAAAGTTTACATTATGCAATGTTGTTGAAATGCATGCCCGGATAATGCGATTATTTAAGCTAAATTCTCTTCTTATGTTACTCACATACTTGTCTTTTCTCGTAGAATGCGAGGTTCTAGAGACCTAAATAATGCTATTATTTAGTGCTATCAAAAGGATAATGACACCAACATAAGTTACTCAATAAATAATAGACACATCACATGGTCATTACAACTTCAATCAATCATCACGACGCATCTCGCGAGTACTTATGGAAAACCACAGAGGAAAGAGTGAGTCTTTAACTCAGTAAGAATCCCTAGACAAAATCATTAAACACATTTATAAGAGCAACTATACATATTTTATCAATAACACAAGCAATGGACACAAACCCCTAGACAATCATTAGGTACAAAACCCTTGAGGAACATTGGCATCAAAACCTCTTATAGTAGTAATGGGCACTAAACTTTTGATAGTAATAATGGGCACTAAACCCCTGAATAATAATAATGGGCATAAAACCCCTAGGTAGCAATAGTGGGCATTAACCCCTGAATAATAATAATAGGCACAAACCATTGAATAATAATAATAATAATAATAATGGGCATAAACCTCCTGAATAGTAATAATGGGCCCAAATCCCTAAATAATAATAATGAGCATAAACTCCTAAATATCAATAGTGGACATTAACCCTTGAATAATAATAATGAGCATGAACTCCTGAATAATAATAATGGGCACTAACCTCTGAATAATAATAATGAGCATAAACCCCTCAACAACATTGATTTCTTTTATGATTAACACAAGCATCATAAATTATTGTCAATGTGTAACATTTACCAAATGTTTACCTATCAGGATGTCTTAATCAAAACAATCAAAGTATATGCATTAGTACAACCAACAATCAAAGAACTCATATGTAACATCTATAACATGCTCACCTAATAGGGCCTCACATATACACAATATTATCATCCAATAAACAGTATGTACAAGACCGTCAACAATTTTGTCATACAAGCATGTCGTATGTACTATATATCCATGTACCATATCAACACGAATATCAAACAGTCAATTATCCATGAAGCCATTCAACAGGCGTACTTATAACATACAAGCTATCAGCTTAAGCCTTGCTTGGGTTGGATGAAGAATGCCTTTACCTTGGCCGAAATCCAAAGGTTCTACAATTCCCAAGCTCCAAGAGCTCCTCCTAAGCTTTTCCTACTTCAAGGGTCTATAACATGCAAACGAGTCAAAACTAGCACCTTAGACCAACAAAATCAGACTCAAGACTTTAAACTTGCTAAAATACCTCAAAATGTCAAAATTAGACCCCGACACTCGACAATTGCTACACAAGCCTCTTAAGCTCTACTCAAAATACGTAAAACAAACTGGTAAGAAATTGGTCGTCCAATTCTCCTTGACCTTTCCCTCCGACGAGAAATACGAGCTCCTCCGGTAATGGCGTCGACAACGTCCTCTTCAAAATCGTCAAAGTAGAGATCTGAAACTACATTTGGAACTGGGGTCTTCTACCTACCCTTCTAAGCTTCTTATGGACCTCCACTGAGCCAAGCCATTTTCCTCTATCAAACGACGTCTCCCCACAGGCAAGCCCTTTTCCTTTCTTCCCCTCCTCTCCAAACTCTGCATCTTCCTTTCTTTCTCTCTTCCGAAGCATTCTCAACGTCTTCAAGTTTTCAGCACTAGACAAAGCCTTCCTACGAATCAAAATTCTCTTCGTCTTCTCACCGAAAGGGCCCTTCACGAACGACTCTAAACACATCCCTCGTATTACCCCAAACAGCTCCTCTTGAGCTCCTCCATCCATGCTCACCAAGGAGCCCACAAACCTCCCACATCCCACCCTTAATAGAGGACAAGATGGAGACCAGAAAAGCACCAAATGGTGCTCCGTAACGCTCACCTGAAGGTCTTTGACGACACCTTTACAGAGCCCAAAGAGGGAGCATCTCTCTACAAGATAGAGAGAGAAAAAAAAAACTTCATCTCCCCTTTGATGCTAGCAATTGGTAATTTCTATTGATAGTTTTGTACTTTTGGAGAAAGAAATATAAAAATACAGGACTTATGTTTTAACCTTTGATATTGAAGATACACTTATATGGGTAGAATTATTATTTTAATTGTCGAAAGGGCGCATTGATTATCTTGTTTGATGATATTCCATTTTAACTCTATGGTCACGAATTCAAACTATATTTGACTCTCATATTATTTGAGAGCAATAGTATCTTATTAATATTAAATTATTTTTTGGGAAAGGTTATTTTTAGATGATAAAAAATATATCACGAAAAAAGAATTAAAAAAAATTAAAAAATAAAACAAAAACTTGAAAAAATAATCCATTTTTTATTGAAATCAAAACCAAATCAAATCAAAAGAAAATCGAACCCAACTATTTATTTTCAAGAACTTAATTATTGAAAAATTGAGAATACCGATATCAGCCATTTGAAATAAAACCAACAGCAATACCCCCCCCCCCCCTCTATCATGGAATAATTTATTCAAAGTTGAATGCTATTTTTGTATAATTTAAGTAAGAAACTATTTCCTTGAAGAAAAGGGTAATAAAAGATTTGCTCATTTTAAAAACATTTTAATTAAAAAGGAAGAACAAAAAACGAGGACATTTAGACTTATTTTTGAAAGAATGCAATTTGTCGAATTGGAAATTTACCCAAAAACAAATATATAAAGAAAGAGAAGCCATTACATTTCTCACTCTTCACAGTTTCAAGCTCTCAGCTGCTTTCATCCATGGCGGCTGCAGCTCTGCATCTCAACGCAAAGCCCTTCAACCTCTGTTCCCAATCAATCGCCCTTTCAAACCCTTCGCCGAAGCTTTTCCGAGTCAGTTGCTCGGCCGGAACTTCCCCTTCCCGGCGCTACAACATCGCCCTGCTCCCCGGCGACGGCATTGGGCCGGAAGTCATCGCCGTCGCCAAGGATGTTCTCAACCTTGCTGCTTCGCTTGAAGGTCTCTCTAATCGGTCTTTGTCTCTCCCTATTCCCTGTTCATTTCTGTTGTGACGCCGCTGGAGTTGCGGCGATTAGTTTGGTTTTTGGTGTTTCTTTGGTGTTTTATATGGTTTTAGTGGTTGAGTTTATGTTTTGTTAAAAGAATATTGAATTCTTTGATTTAGAAGTTCGAAACGTGGATTCCATTGTGGTTCTGTTGCAGTGTGATCAGCTTGGAGACCGTAACTAGGGTTTATTGTTTGCTGAGAAAGCGAACTTGGAAATTGAGATTGTATGAACAAAGTTGGAGGAATTTTCTTTTCTGCGTGTTGTTGTAAATTTGTAGGGTGAGAGTTTTTGTTTTGATTTTTGAGGAGATTGGCTTCTGGTTTCGTTAGGGATTGGATTTTTTTGAGTTCAACAACAATTGGGGGTTGTGAGATTTGAATAGATGACACATACTTGGTTTTGCAGTTTTCATTTCTTATTGAAGATCATTCGAGTTTGAGCGGCTGAGCTATTGTTTTTGTTGGCTTAGGGATTGGATTTGATTACAAAGAGATGCCTGTGGGTGGAGCTGCACTTGATTTGACTGGGGTTCCATTGCCGGATGAGACGCTTTTAGCCGCAAAGCAATCTGATGCTGTTCTCTTTGGCTCAATCGGAGGGTATTTATTCTTATATCTTGTGCTATTACATTGATCTCTTCCTTAAAACTTGTTAACATCTAATGGCTGTTTGTCGATAAGAACAATAGCTCAATCTGCATTATTGCGGCTCCATAACCAAAATGTTATGGGTTTGAATCCTTTGCTTGTTGTTGGACTCAACATCTAATGGCCGTTTCCTACTATTAAGATACAAATGGGATGACAATCCAAAACATTTGAAGCCAGAGACTGGGTTACTTCAACTTCGAAAAGGTCTTGAAGTATTTGCTAATTTGCGGCCTGCAACTGTCTTTCCCCAGGTAAACTTCTACATAATCATCCCTCCACTACACCAAATTATTTACAGAAGAAAATGAATGCCCAAGGTTAAATATTATTTTGGCTAGTGAATTATTTGTTTAGTTAAAAAACCGTAGTAATCTCAAGGAGAGGAGAAGTTGCCTTAACCGCTGAACTTTGCTCGTGTCTGGCCAAAGCATTTTGGCCAATGAATATTCCATATAACAGGTCAAGTCCCGTGTGCATATAGCAGGTTTTTTCAATAATTTGACGATGGGAAAGTTCGAAGTAGTGTGGTTTGGAGGCCTATAAATAGCCTTGTTTCATGCTAATATTAGAACTAGCCTTGCGCTAACAAGGGACTTGTGAATTAATAGTGGCTTGACTTAATATGTTGGTATAATTCAGTGTTCAACTTGCCAGAATTATTTTTCAATGGTTTGCATCATATTCCGAAGCGTGGGGAATGAACTTCAAATTTCATTTTTCATTTCATATTGAAGATCATCTGAGTTTTCATGCCTTTAGAAAAAGTATACAACTGTTACTTCTAAATGAAACATGAAAGCATATGTTATAGTTTTGATCAAGAGTCCTAGACACAAATTCATGTGCAGTCCTGGCTGTGAGTTCATGAGGATGCACGTGTGAATAGAAGGCTAAAGGTCTTATATGTAGTACTCTATTGCCTATTGATTATTCCATTTCTTACCCTTTCAGTTGGTGAACGCTTCAACTTTAAAGAGAGAGGTTGTTGAAGGTGTTGATCTCATGGTCGTAAGGGAACTCACCGGAGGTAAAATTTCCCCCCTACCTATATGTAAAAAGATTGCATGTCTTGATTTCCCTTCATCCCTCAATTTTGTGGTTTTGAATAAAGGTGCCATGATTTCTTCCACCTGAATTAGGTATTTATTTTGGGCAACCAAGAGGTTTTAAAACCAGTGAAAATGGGGAAGAAATTGGATTTAATACTGAAGTGTATGCAGCACATGAGGTAATTCATATTTATTTGTAATTCAACTTCCTCAAGAGCTTGCATATAAAATTTTCAACCTTTTCTTCTTAGCTAGATCATGGCAAGCGGCTAATATTTGTTGGATTAATTTTTTTTTGAGATAAGCATTGCTACTTATATCTTTCTTACTCAACAATTTTATGTGGAGATTAGTTGAGGTGTGGACAAATTGACCAAATACTCCTGGATATAAACTATTTTTATATGCTTACTTGAAAGTTCTGTTTCAGTTCGTTATTATCTTCTATGTCAGATTGATCGTGTTGCTCGAGTGGCATTTGAGAATGCTCGGAAGCGACGAGGAAAAGTTTGCTCTGTAGACAAAGCAAATGTGTTGGAGGTGCTTAAAACTGATCACTTGTTTTATTGATTGGTATCGAAATGAAATATGAATGTAAGGAACCTTACGTCAGAACTGACTATTGCTCAGGCGTCTATGCTTTGGAGGAAAATAGTGACAGCAATAGCTGCAGAATATCCTGATGTTGAATTCTCGCACATGTACGTTGACAATGCTGCAATGCAGCTGATTCGGGATCCAAAACAGGTCTGCATTGAAATGTAGTCTTGTTGTCGAGAAGGGGCTTGAATTTCATACTGATAAGAAAGTTGAATTTTATTGAGACTGACTGGAAATTTACAGTTTGATACTATTGTGACAAACAACATATTTGGCGATATTTTGTCGGATGCCGCTTCCATGGTAACCGGAAGTATTGGGATGCTTCCATCTGCAAGTCTTCGTGAATCGGTAGTCGAAATCATTCTCTTGCATTGCTATTCTGAATTTTTTTATATGTCGTGCATTTATTCCTTATATGATCTAAATTTCTTTGTTTCCTTCTAATGAAATTAATCCTTTTCAAAGGGTCCTGGAATTTTCGAACCTATACACGGTTCAGCTCCTGATATTGCTGGACAGGTTTGTGTTGTTAAAGATCAAAATAATATTGGTAAGGATGCGAAATTCTATGCTATGAAATGACATGGTTTTTATATGTAGGATAAGGCAAATCCACTGGCAACAGTTCTCAGTGCTGCTATGCTTCTAAAGTATGGCCTCAGTGAAGAAAATGCTGCCAATAGAATTGAGGCTGCAGTTTTGGATACTCTAGATAGAGGATTTCGAACCGGTGACATTTACTCAACTGGATGTGTATGTCCCTTTCTCGCTCTTTCTTTCTTACTTTAGTCTAGTTGTTGAATCCGGCAAGTACCCAATCCAACTGACATCAACAAGAAAAATGGTAAAATATGACCAAACAGTTTTTTAGTAACCAGATGAACTCAACCAACACATTTTCGGTATCATGGAAATGAATAATTCAGCTAGTTTTTGCCCCTAAATCAATCAAATTGAGTTGGCTTTATTTGTTTCATTAATTCTTTTAGGCTTCAAATTACATCCCGTCAACGATCAAACGTATTGCAGAGTTTGGGTTGTTTTTTCTTATTTGTTTTACTGCTTATGTGCAATCTAGTTTAATATTTTGCATGTAGAAGAAGTTTAGGATAGGATGCCTACCCAGGGAGGATTCCATGTCTAAAGATTGTTGGGTACAAACAAAGTTGCCTTAGATTGATTAGATAAAGCGAAGATCATAGATATATATATAAGTGAGAGCAATCATCTCCATTGGTATGAGACATTTCGGATGAAACCAAAAGTAAAGTCATGAGGGCTCATACCTTAAGTGGATAATTTCATATCAATGTGGAGATCCTAGAGTTGCGGTTCGTCCTTATCAACTTTGCACCTAGCAAATATTAGAATTGAAGAAAAATTATTAGTGTTTGTCCTTTCATTTCTTAGTTCAATATGTGGGGTGAGAATTTAAACTTCTGATATTTCGGTCGAGAATATATATATGCTCACGGTGACAGTTAGAGTTCATGAGATCGAACAATGAAATGGACTAGGAGTTTCCATATGTCAGCATTTGAGTTTCATTGATTTTCACGGTGAATGGTTGGTTATACATTCTTATACCCAGAGTTCCTCTTCTCTTCCTTGCTTTGTTTGTTTTACTTTTGACAACTATTACCCCCCCACTTCTTGGTCGTCATCCTAATGATTTGCTTGACTGCACAGAAACTTGTAGGATGCAAAAAGATGGGCGAGGAGCTATTAAAGTCGATAGAGTCCTGCAAATCGGCTAAAGTTTGAGTCGTAAGTGGTCGCGGGGTCTCTTGCAGTTGCTTTTCAAATGCACTTTGAGATCGGATTCAATTCATAGTTAATAGAGCCGTTCCTCAGTATTGTTGTATTTTGCAGGCTTTGCATCTGTATGAACAAGTTGAATCATCATTTTTTTAGAACTCTAACTATCTCTCATCTCAGGTAGTCAGCAGTTTGACAATAAAACATGTTATTTATAACCTTTTTTAATCAGGTAACAGGAAGCAAATAGTTAAAAGTCTCGTTTGATAACCATTTTTGTTTTTTGTTTTTAATTTATGAAATTTAAGCTTATTTGTACTCAAATTTTCTATCATGTGCTCCACTATTCCTACCATGTATCCATATTTCTTTAAGAAAGTAGGTGAATATTAACTAAAGTTCAAAAACAAAAACAAGCTTTGGAAGCTATTTTTTTTATTTCTAAATTTTGGTTTTGTTTATTAAAATATAGGTAAGATGTAGACATCCAAATAAGGAAAAAGGTAGAGCTGTAGTTGTTGTAAGCTTAAATTTCATAAACGAAAAAACGAAAAAAAAAAATGGTTATCAAGTGGGACCTAAATTAATTAAAAAAAAAAAAATTGGTATTTGAAATTTTTAGTTAGTAAATTTGGATGAGAAGTTTTTAGTCTTGAGATGTCCCATCTCCATGATCGTAAATTTCAGTCGTGTGATTGTTATTGGCAATTTCTATTTTAGCCTATAAATAAACGTTATGGCCCCGTTTAATAACTATTTTATTTTTCGTTTTTTGTTTATGAAATTTAAGCTTACAACTACTTTACTCTCTACATCTTACCTATATTTTAATAAACAAAATCAAAATTTGTAAACAAATAAAAGTAGCTTCCAAAAATTGGTTTATATTTTTGAAATTTGGTTAGTATTCTCCTACTTTCTTAAGGAAAAAGGGATACATTGTAGGAAAGATGGAGTACATGGTAGGAAATTTGAATCGAAATAGACTTACATTTCATAAACAAAAAACAAAATGGTTATCAAACGGGATCTATAATTTTAGATCTTTTTGTGCATCCAATTTTAAATTTTGATGTCAAAAACTAAAGTATAGCATCGATTTGGTTTGATTCTTCAAATTCACGTTACTATTTTTATGAGCAAATTTTAAATTATATGAAACAAATAAATTGTTATAAAATAATTTTAAAAAACTTTGAATTTTGTTTAGATTAATAAAATATGTCCGGTAAGCATAATCGAAATAGCTCATAAATAAAAAACAAAAAATTAAAAAAAGTAAAACAAAATGAGATTAATATTTTTTTAAAATTGAACTAAAAAAAATCCTAGGATTAATTATAACTTTTTTAAAAATTATAGTAATACATTTGTAATTTAACAAACAAAAAACCCAATTTTTTTATAAAAAAAATCTAAATCTCCAAAAAGTAGGGCAATTAGTTGAAGACTTTAAATTTAAAAGTTCGGAGATCTAATATTAATTTGTAGACACTACTAACTTTCATCTTCTTCATTTTCAAAAAAAAAAAAGAAAAAAATCTTCTTAAGTATTCGATAACTTTTTTTTTTTTATATTTTTTATTATTTTATTATTTTTTATGTTTAAACAAAATGATTATTTATTTATTTTTAAACAAAAAAACAAAAGTAATCAGTCTGGAGCGAACCGAGCCGGTTTTGGCGGGCCAACTTCCATAGGCTCATTTCTGAAACCCTAGTCATCTTCTTCTTGTTCTTCTTCTTCATTTTTCCTGTGAAAACCTTGTTCATTTCATCTAACAATGGCGCTTCAACTCAGCCTCAGACCCAAAAACCCTAAAGCTCTCACCAATCCTTCTCTCATCAATCTCTTCTCCTCCAATTCCTCCGCCGCATCCGATCCAAATGACCACCCCGCCGATTCTTCTTCCTCCTCCGCCACCACTGCCTCTGCTCCATCTCCCATCTCCTCTTACTTCAGCAACGTCAAACATCAGCCGCCATCTCCTTCTCCACCGAATCAATCTTCTCCAGCTTCAAAAGCCGCCTCGTTCGAAGAAATCAGAAAGCATCTCTCAGAGTTCCGCAGTCGATCCGCTGTGCCGCCTCCCTCCGATCTCGGCTCTTCACCTTCGCCTTCAGCTTCTTCGCCCTGGCAGCGTGGCATCTCCTTCCAAGAGCTGTACAAGAGAAACGCGATCAGAAATGGAGAGGATGGCAATGCACCTGCGGATCCGACCAAAGGTGGCCGTACCGGCTTCCTCACGTTTGATTCCATTCGTAGGAGCTTGCGGCAGGTCGGTTCATCCACGGCCATGCAAAACGAACGAAAGAGTGGGGATTCGATTTCCTTGTCGGCGTTTAAGAACAGATTGAAACCAGACCTGTCGACGCCGGTGTTCGGTGAAACAGAGAACCGGTTACCGGCGTCCGGCGTTGGGAAGGAGGTGAGGGACAGAAAAGGTGGGGGGAATGAGAGAATGAAGACGGAGTTTGTGATGATGTATAGCCATGAGGAATTGGGGGAGAAGTTGAGAGCTCTGAGGCCACATAGAGCGAAAGAGAAGAATTGGTTTTCATTGACGGAGTTGAATGAGAGGTTGTTGCAGCTAAGGGAAATGGAGGAGAAGGAGGCCGAGTCGAGAATTGGGGGATCTCCAATCAGGGATTTGAGAGAGAGCTTGATTCAGTTGAAGACTTCTGATGAACATGAGAAGACGCCAAGGATAGCAACAAGTGAGTAAACAAATTCACGTCCAATTAGCAAATATTTATATAGTTCCCTTTGAAATTGTTGAATGAAATTTGCATTTGTTATTGAAACTAATATGTTTTGAGATTTTGGTGAAATAATAGAAAATGGTTGTCCCATTGAGGTGTTTGGTTTCAAAACATCTCAATTATTGGAATATTAACTCTAGTTAAATTCTTTTTTATATTGCAAAAGATGCTAGTAATATATTGTTTAAAGATAGCGGTAGTGTAATTTGGGTTGAGGAGAGAATTGTTCGTGATTATAATAATTATTCGCATAGGGAATGTTCTTTCTTTCTATCGGTGGTTTATTTTCTCTCGTATTAAAGTTTTTTCATTTATTCGTTATTATTTGCTTATTCTAGCGATGATAGAACAATGAACTTTTTTGAAAATCAAATGTCTTAAGGATAGTCAAGATATGCGTAAACTGATTCGAACCTCTCAGATTTCACAGAAAAACCTCATAGAAGTAGAACCATGTTCAAGAATGACTAGGAAAACTACCCTAGGGAACAAGATTCACTATTATTTCTATAGCCTCACCAAGTTGAAATCATTCGCCACACACCCTGTCTAATTTTTCCCTACCTGAAAATAAAACAATGTGGCACAGGTGATACTCGTTAATTAGCCCACTTAGGGTGTGTTTGGGCCTCCGTTTTTGTAAACGGCCGAGTTGGTTATAATAACCCA
The DNA here is from genome assembly GCA_036507275.1 of Sicyos edulis. Taxonomy (NCBI): domain Eukaryota; kingdom Viridiplantae; phylum Streptophyta; class Magnoliopsida; order Cucurbitales; family Cucurbitaceae; genus Sicyos; species Sicyos edulis. The sequence goes on along the minus strand of CM071850.1, from coordinate 27,537,808 downwards.
ACCGATGTTTGTCCCACCGTTTATTATAAACGGTGGTTACCTAAACTTGTGTGCCAGTTTATCTAAACTTACGTGTCCATTTATCTACACCTTACATATATTACTTTTTGTTACATAACCAACCCCTCAAACACTGTTTATCATAATACCTGTTATAATAACTTGCCCCTCAAACACCATTTATAATAACCTACCGTTTATCATAACCTTCCGTCTATAATAACCAAACCGGTGCTCCAAACGCACCCTTAAGGCCTAAAATTCCAAAGATCTTGAAGACTGCACACTAAAGGACGAAAAATCCAATGTATCAACATCAAAATGCTTTTGTTCCTTCAATTTCAACAAAGTTCTCTTTGCCCCAAATTGACAACAGAACCCAAGTCTTCTACACCAAGTCTTCTACACCGGATATACAAATTGAACCCTAACTAAATTTCAAAATTAATGCCCCGGTTTCTCTTAAACAACAAATCGAGTCCAACTCCTGAATTAACATTTGAGTCTCTAAAAAGTAGAAACATAGCCCAACAACCACCAAATTTACCCATGTAATTCTACCAAACTAAATCACTTGAGAAGCCTTGGGGTTTGAAGGTGTGCTCTTCTCAAGGTTCCAAGTTGGAGACTCACCTGTGACATTAATGTTTAGACACCTACCATATCTCCATTCCTTCGATGTCATCCAGGGCTTGGTCTAGGGACAAACGTGGTTAGTCCGATTATAATGGAGTGAAGCTCCGATTTCTCAATTTTCAAAAGAAAAAAAAATTAAATCACTTGGTAAACATTACTCATACCACCTTAAATTGTTAGACGCTACAACTGTTCAAGTTATATGGCCACTTTTTTAAGATTTAGTTTACTACCAGTTATTTAGGCAACCATATAGCGTAAGATCAATGGTTGTCTTTAATGCGTGCAAACTAGGCTACTCATAAAAAAAGAAGGGTGATTGACAAACTGTTATCTTTGGAAGTTATTTGATGAGGCCGTCACAATGAGCCTTGCTGTTTTGCACTGTTGGATATATAGGAGAGAGAGTAAAAATATCTTGCTTTTGTATTCAATTTTTTTTGACAAGATAACAAAGCTCTTATTATTCAAGGATTATTAGGGTCAGGAAATTTTTAAATCTATATCGGTGTAGAACTAACTGTCTCATTGTGCGGTCTCATTAAATAATGTCTAATTTTCATAGGCTTGTATTATGCGGTATCTTCATGGACCTTTCCATTTGAACTGTTATTCATGGTCCTCCTGTTGGAAATGATGCACTTTTTCTCACTCACTGAAAGTTTGAAGTTGTTTCATTTTCTATTTCTCTTAGTTCAACGGCTCGATATCTTTGGTCAGCTAGATCGAACAAAGGACTATATGCAAGAACCTCCAAAGGAACATCTTGTTGAAAAGGTAAAAGATTTTCTCAAGTATTGTTAATCATCCTTAAAAGGATGATTTGGTGGATTTTTGGTTAAAAAGGAGTAGATCTTCTTTGTTGGTTATGACTTTTCCGCCCTCCTTAATAAATGGAGAGGCCTTTTGTAATTGCCTTGGTTTTGCCTATATGACTTAATTTCATATGTTAATGAAATTGTGTCTTATCCATAAAAAAGTTAGTTAATCAGTTTTAGTGTTCTCTTTTCATTACAATTTAAAGTATCATAGTCCTTGAAAGCTTTGATGCTGGACTTCACATATTTGTTAGTTCACTTTTGCCTACTGCAGTATTAGCTCTCATTCCTAGCTCGTTGTTTGTTCATTATTATTACCTTTTGATAGTTGCGCTACGGCGAACACTTTTTTTGGAGAATTTTGTTAGGGTTTTCCTTCTGGAATTCTCTCAATTTCTCAGTCCTTGTTCTTGAGGCATTTGTTTTCCGCCTTTGGAGCTCCTACTTCCGGTTATCTGAAACGCTAGCATTTTGGCTTTCCTGCTGTTTAGTTAGTTTAATTTCAGCTAATCGAAGTTTCAGATTCATATGGATGTTGTCTTTGTCTCGCTCTTAGGTGGGCTACATTTGGTATTCTTTTTGTTCGTATTATTACTTTTGAATTCTCCTATTGTTGATAGAATTTTTTTTTTTGTCTCATGTTCCATTCTTCGAATCATGAAAATTGTTCCATTCTTCAAATCATCTAAGTTTATGGTATTCCTAATTTTCTTTTATTGTTAACTACAAGCAAGCTCCTGATTCTCGTTTTACATTCGTAGTTTCATTTTGCGTGTTTTTATACTTTTATGTGAAAGTTGAACTACTTAATTTAGAGTTGTCAAATGACATTTACTCGAGTCAGTAATTTCATGCAGTATTTCCATCCGGATAACATGTCGTCTGCCGAAAAGCTTAAAATCGAGTTGGCAAAAGTTAGAGATGAATTTAAAATGTCAGAGTCAGACTGTGGATCTGCTCGAGTTCAAGGTATATCTTTCGATTGTAATATTATTAATAATCAACTCGGCAGAAATATTTTAAAGCAAAGATTTTGACATCCTTTTTATTCTTGTTTCTTATTCAAATAATGCACAATTTCGTTCTGTGTATTCTGCAGTTGCACAACTTACAACTAAAATCAATCATCTAACTGCCGTCTTGCACAAGAAGGTAAATGAAACCGTATTTTATCCTTTCATCCACTGCACATTTTGAAGTTCATATTTACAATTTTCTTGATTCCATTTCATATCGTATCGAATTTTCATTTCTAGCATTAGAAACCACATCTATTCCCTCACAGATCTGCGTTTTGAGAATCCGTGTTATCAGATGTGTTACTATTAAGTATGAGTAACACCATTATTTAGCTTCAAATTTTTAGATAGTCTCTGAAGTTGAAAATGGGTCAATATGATTTAGGATAAGCATTCTAAGAAAGGTCTTCTTGCAATGGTGCAACTGAGGAAAAAGCTACTGAAGTATCTTCGACGAACCGACTGGGAATCCTATTGTCTGGTTCTTAACAAACTTGGTCTCCGAGACAACCCGGATTACAAGAACTGAAGGTAGTAGCCCTGGTAGTCCCTGTTCTTCTCTGAGGTTTGTACTCAGTTTTGTTGGAGACAATTCTGTGGAACTAAAATTCATATCATAAAGTGAGAGCTTTCTGCTTGTTGGCATGAAATGCCAAAAATGGCATTGGAAGCTTGGAGGCTAGATGGATGGTTCATTGCTAATGTGGGAAGTGCAGATTTTCTATTGTATTAGATGATCCTGTTCTGTTTGTTATGCTATACTGTTCTTGAACTCATTCCTATTTAGCTGCAAAATGCTCTGGTCTGCTCTTGCTAGCATCTTTCTTTTTTTTTCTTTTTTTCTTTTTTTTAATTTAATAACATTTTAATCCGTAGCCGCTTGGTCATCTAATAGCTCAACTGTGTTAGTGTTTTCCTAATAACCAATAGGTCATGAGTTTGAATTCCTTCACTTCTATTGTTGTACAATTAAAAAAATCATGCTAGTTAAACCCGAGCCGAATAAGTTGAAAATAAAGTGGTCTCCAACAATTTTAGTCTGCAGTTCGCATGTTCATTTCAATATTTATACCTTCTATTCTGAAAACCTTTTTTTATTTTTGTCTAGATAATTATTATTGTAAATTATTGTTTTTTTTTGGTTGAGCATGGAAAATTTTGAAGAATGCTTGAGTGTTTTTTTTTCCTAACCTTTGACTGCAATTTGAAAGACCTTGTAATTCGACTATATTTTTTCTAGTTAACCTTTCACTATACCTCCATTGATATTGTTAAGGACATTTTTTTTAGGATATAGAAACTAGAAATTGGAAAATTTAAGTGAATGAACTATTTTCACAAAATAATTATAAATGGGGTAATTTTAAAGTATTTGCAACTATATAGTTTTTAATGCTTTTTAATATTATATTATAAATACTCATTAATACAAATATTATAAAAAAGTACTTAACACGACTCATTAATACCAATTTTTTAGAGTGACTTTGTTTGTAATTATTTTTGGGAAATTGTAGTGGATAGACTATTCTATCAAAATAATTATAAATGTAGTTAAATTTTAAAATATTTGCATTCATAGTTATTAATACAATATTTATTATTATTATTATTATGCGTGACTATAGTTAGTTTTTTTTAAAAAGTGATAATATTTATAATTATTTTTTGAATTTGACTAATCTCATAAGTTTTCAATTATTTTTTAGATTTGACTAATTTGATAAAATATTTTAAGGGTATATGTTAGCCACTAGTTGTAAACTTAGGGGATTATGGTCATAAATAAGAGGGAAGAGAATTGAGAACAGATCAAATTGTATGGGAATGATTTAGGGTTTGGATTGGTTTGTCCAAGAGGAGGTAGGTGCCTTTCATATACATAATTTTGTTGTTCAATTTTCTTAATTTTGTAATACAAATTTAAGTAGTTTGGAACTTATTATTGAATGAGAGATTATTTGAACTCATGACATTTTGATTAAACGAATTCAAAATTGTACAGGTATAAAAAATAAATATTTGGCATGGTGATAGATTTATGAAAATATTGTGTTCATATTCAAATTGGTAAGGAAGCAACTCCGTCACTTTTTGTTAACCCACAATTTTTAGTGTTTTCTCTAATTGATAAATAAAGATAAAAGTTGAAAGTTTGAGAAGAATACATATGAAAATATGTAAAGTAAACCTAAGGTGTATGTGAATGGATTGGATTGGATTGGGTTAAAGTAAATTTTTAAACCAAGACGAAATTATGAGTGAGTTCATCAACCCATCCAACTTTATATGTTTGAGCAACTCAATCTATATATTTTTTAGTTTGATTGGATTTTTTTATTTTTAATTTGAATATATATTTACTATTTATTTTCAACTTCTACACAAATCAACCCAATAAATTCAGTTAACAATTTAACTTTAATTTATATCATGATATATACATTCTAAAGATAAAAGTAAATACTTTTACAAAAAAAAAAAAAGGATAAAATAAAATATTTTTAAAATTAGATTTGAGTTATCTCATATCAATTCAAAATAATTATTGGTCAACCCAAGAATCAATTTAATTTAAAAAAATCATTTAAATGAATCTAACTCATTAAATTAAATTAAGTTAGATTTATATTATTCAAATTATCGGGATATTTGAACACTCTTAACTAAACATACCTTCCCTTGCAAAAATGAAACATACATCTTCTGAGAAGGTTTCACCGTAGTATGGTCGTGTTTGTTAGAAAAGATTTCAAAGGTCAAGTTTGGCTACAACTTCTATTGCTTGAATTCAAAAAAAAAAAAAAATGATCCAAAGAAATAATATCATTTCTAGATACTGAAAAATTGATATAGATCCTAACATTTTTATGAGTTCAAGTTTACATTTTAGAATAGAAGATCCAAACTTCTAATTTTTTGGTCGAATATATTGTCAAGTTAAGCTAATCTCACATTAATATTAAAATGTCATCGTAGTATGTTGAACAACAGAAACCAAACAGAAATTTAGCCAACTCTAGAGGCTGAAAATATTTCCTTATTTTGAGAACATAATGAGATATTTATCAGCATACTCTATTGTATTTATTTTGATTTTTTTAGTGCATAAATCGGAAGAGAGGGAGACAAATATTGATTCTCGATCGAACTATGAAACTGGTGTTGAACGGTTGAACTTGAACAAAAAAAAGAGACATATTTGAGATGTGTAAAAGAAAATAAAATAAGATTAAAAAAATACTAACTTATTTTTTAGATTAAAAAAAATGCTAACTTGAGTGTTAGTGTTGCATTTATGTTAAACGTATTATTTTTTTTATAATTTTCTTATTGTTGTTGCGAGTGTTAGTTCTATATACAAATTATATAGAATTATACTAATATCGTATTTTTCATAATTTCTGGAGTGATTTCCATCACAAGTGTTAATAGATGAATAAAATAATACTTTAGACAAAATGTTTTACAAGATTTGAGAAGAGCCTTTTCAAAGCTATAATCGGCTCTTATAAGTTTCATTTTGTAAATCTCATTGAAGAATAAATTTGTATTTTTTTTTTGTTGAGAGAAGACAGATAAATTAATTTAATCACTGCAATTATTTTTTTAAAGAAAACTCAAAACTAATATTAATTTTTTTAGTATAAAATTTCATTTTATTCATATTTATTTTTGTTGACCCCAAATTTACCATAGGGAAGAAGTCATATTTGAGATTGTCTACAATTTTATTCATATTATTTTCAATTGATATTTTAATTGGAAAAAATTGATATTAATTTAAATTTAACAAATTCGAGTGTAACTAAAAACTAAATTATCTTTTAGTTATGAATTTATGTATAATGTCTTCTATAATTAAGCTAATCTTAAACTTTTAAAAGAATAGACACGAGATAAACAAATACTAATTTTTTTTCTTTTATTAATTAATAGAGAACAAAAAGAATGGAATAATAATACCCGAACCACTCGCACGTGTAGGGTTAGCACCAGCATGGGATTGCAAACACAGTCACACGTGCTGGCGACTTATTGCCATCAACCTAAATTTTCTACTCCATAAATCAAAAAAACAAGACACAGCCTAACAATAAATCTAATAATTTTTTTATTTTTATTTTTTCTGATTTCTGTGTCTTGTTGCTTTCGCCGGCGGTCACTTTTCCGGCGCCTGCAAATTAAAACTCTGTCTTCATCTTCAAACTGTGTAGTGCTGTTGAATTGTTTCAATGTCCAACCCCTTTAGTTTCACCACTGATTCAACATGTCCCTTTAATGTATGAAGCTCCCTTAACCTTCAAAATTTCACCATCACACAATTTAATATCATCATCATATTCGAATCCATTCGAGTTAAAAAGGCAGTGTTCGTGTCCGTGTCGAACTAAACTACCTCTAACCTAAAAAATGACAGAAGAGAGGCTTGAATGCATGATTGTGATATCATGTTAAATCATTGCTGACCTCGAAAGTTTAAGCGGATAGATTGTGGGTATACCTTGCAACCTCAGCACGCTTCTTGGCTTGCTCGGCGATTTCAGACAACTCCCTGTAATTGGCTTTGTCATTGAAGATCTCAGAAGTTTCGGGAGGCTGCAAGCCGTGAAGGGTTCGTTGAGCTGCAGCCCATTGAGCCTCCCTCTCGCCAATGCCATAATCCTTCTTTGACGTGAATGCAGTCTGAAATGTATATGTAAGTACGAGATGGATACAACTTGTTTGATAACGTTTATGTTTCTCGAGGACGAACGTTTATGTTTTCAGTCCTTGTTATGTACCTTGTTTTCGAGCATGTTGTCCCAAGCCTTGCCACTCAATGCGAATCGGGTGATGAATTTGAGAATGTCCAGAGGAATGTAGAAGATAATGCTATAGATCCAGATAACTCCGGCCCATCCCCATCCAATCCCTTTCATATCCGCAAAGGGCCAGTTCGCATACACAGCAATGAGAGTAGCAATCTTAACGAATAAAAAGAAAACAACATTACATAGGTTCAAATGCAGAGACTAGTCCTATGATATTATGTTCAATCATAGTTTAAGATGTTACGATTCTTACCAGCTGTGCAATGAAGAAGGCAAACAAGAGGAGTAGACCAGGGCGTTCGACAAATGACCAGCTTCGAGATCTCGTGACAAAGATGAGTGCTTGACTGACTGTGCTGACTTGAAGATACACAGCTGCTGTGAGCTCACCTCCATTTCCTCTGATTGAATGTACACCAAATTTTTCCTGCACGTGTAAACAAAGAAATCCATGAATATAGAACAACCAACGCAACAGAATGCTGCGAATCATCACTAGAGGAAGCGATCATTTGCAAATTTTATTACCGTAAAGAAATCGGTAGTGTTAACAATCCAGAAGAAAACGACAGTCATAACGGCCAAGTACGAGCCCAAAACAACACCAGTTGCAAAGATCTCGCGGAGCTTCCATGAATCAGGAAGAGGGGAGGGTTTGACTCTGTCTTTAGAAATGGTCATGATGGTGCCATCATTAAGAATGGCTATGATCAGAACCATGAAAGGAGAGAAGTCAAATTGCCAAATGAGTGCGATAAGCATAAAGCCCAAGACAATACGAATGGTGATCGAAACCGCATAGATGGTGTAATTTTTCATTCTCTGGAAAATGGCTCTGCTTGTTAAAACAGCACTGATGATCACACTCAGTCCTGGCTCCGTCAAGACTATATCGGAAGCACCTCTGGCAGCATCAGTTGCATCAGCAACTGCAATTCCTATGTCTGCTTTCTTCAATGCTGGAGCATCATTCACACCATCTCCTGTCATCCCACAAATATGCTTCCTGTCTTGAAGTCTCTTCACAATTTCATATTTGTGCTCTGCACATTTAACATCAACCATTCAGTAACAAAAGCACAAACATAGGTTTTAGCTATATAAGAAGTTTATGATCGAACTAGTCATTCAACTCACCGGGGAAGACGCCTGCAAATCCGTCGGCCTTCTCAATAAGCTCATCAATGGGCAAAGAAGAAATTGACCCGTCCTTACTTTCTCCAAGGAGTGAGGAAGAAGGATACATGTTTGTGCCCATTCCAAGCCTTCGGCCAGTTTCCTTTCCAATGGCCAGTTGGTCGCCAGTGATCATCTTAACATTCACACCAAGATGAAGTGCCCTTCGGATAGTCTCTGCACTATCATGCCTTGGAGGATCAAAGAGAGGCAAGAGACCGACAAATTCCCATCGTGATCCAGCACTTTCTTTGGTTTTTTCTGGGACGGTCTGTAGAAATAAAGAGATTTCGTCAGAATCAAGCTCATTGCATAGAAGTCTTTTATTTGGTCATATCTCAATATAGTTATTGGGTTTGCAGACAGCTAAACAATTACCTGTCTGCCAATAGCAAGAGAACGAAGACCACGGTCGGCAAATTTGTCAATGATTGAATGAGCCTTCTTCTTGGCATCACCTTGAAGGTTACAGAGCTCGATAATCTGTCCGGATTCCAAATATGTGAGTATGAAGTATAGCTAGAGAAAAAAAATGAACAAGTTTGAGTAGTTGTACAACCTGCTCGGGCGCCCCTTTGCTGACTCTATGCCAATTGCCATTGTTGTCAATATATGTAATGGCTGTACGCTTCTCTACTGGGTTGAAGGGCAAGAAATGGACCTCTTTAATGCCTTCTCTGGCCTGTGAGATAATCATAGAGAAGGTTATGGAAAAAGCCAAATACTGTTTATTAAGGAACTATTTGTTGAAGAGTTAAAAAAAATATACCTCCTTAGGATCACCTAGCATGCCAACAATGCAAGCATCAATAGCGTCTTGATTCTCAACCCTAGAAGCTCTAGCTCCGAGCACAATCAAAGTATCTTTGTCGACATCTCTAACGAACACCTGAAATTTTAAATACAATTCAACGATGGACTTGATACGATTGTCACTTTTCTAAAAAAATTTGTTTATTTATGTTTAGGACTGACCTCAATCATGGATTTGTCAACTGTCAGCTTGTTGAGAGTTAGAGTTCCTGTCTTATCACTGCAAAGTACATCCATTCCAGCCATCTCTTCAATGGCCGTCATTCTCTTTGTAATGGCACCCTGCTCGGATAGCCTATGAGAACCAATCGCCATTGTGACCGACAACACTGTTGGCATGGCAATTGGAATCCCTCCGATGAGAAGCACCAAGAGATTGTTAATCCCATCTCTATATCGACGACGTTGAATCGGATACATCACTACTATCTCTATCACCATCCCCACGGCAATCGAGCAAATACAGAAGTTTCCAATGGCAGTCAAAACCTGGAAACAACAAGACAGAAATATAACATGACAAACATATCATCATTAGTTCAAAACTCTGGAAAAGAATGTGAAACTTTCACATTACCTTTTGGAAGTGTCCCACTTGATTTGTGCTATCAACCAAATGAGCAGCCTTTCCAAAGAAGGTGTGGACACCAGTAGCAATTACAACAGCCTCGATCTCACCTTGCTTGACGGTGGAACCGGAAAACACTTCATCCCCCGCACTCCTAGTAACTGGCAAAGACTCACCGGTAAGTGCTGACTGATCAATCTTGAGCGGATCACCTTCCAACAAACGAGCATCAGCTGGAACAATATCTCCCAACTTAATGCTAATAACATCTCCTGGAACTAAGATTGCGGCCTCTTCCTCAGACCATCTTCCATCACGAAGAACCTATCACAATGGCATTGGACATAAATTTTCAAATCCACACAGCCACATTGAACAACTTTTTGATTGCAACTACCGACAATTACCTTCGTTTTTGGTGCAAGTCCGGCCATAAGTGCAGCTGCCGCATTGCCAGCATTGTTTTCCTCTATAAAGCTGATTGTGGAATTGATAATAAGCAATGCAGTAATACCCACAAAATCCTGCCAATCCGGTGGTTGGCCCTGCAAAATTTCCATTGAAATCATATCACCTATCAGTATCTTAGCAAGAGCTTTACATTCCCATTTTTCCATCTTCGATAACGAACGGAAAGACAGCAATGCTCACCCCTCCATTGGCAAGAACAATGGCCATGATAGCTGCAGCTTCCATCACCCATGAGAGCGGATTCCACATAAAGCCCAGAAACGTGAGGAATTTATTTTCCTGTTTGTGAACAAGAGTTCAAAGGTTAGATTTTCCTTTGGAATTGAAGCTTAAAGTTGAGAAAATTGTGTTTATTCATTAGAAGTCATGAACCTTTTTCTCTTCGAGCTTGTTTGGGCCAAAGAGTTGGAGCCTTTGGCGCCCATCCTCTGAGGACAAACCATCTCGGGAGCATTTTAATTGTTCAAACACTTCATCAATTGGTATGCGCTCCTGTAAATAAAACGCTCAAAATCATAACTCACTTATTACAAAGGATTCAAACAACAAAAGTTCCATCAACATTTTAGCAAACAATAAAATGTAGTTCATCCCAAGTGTCCGGGCCAGCTTATAATGTTGAGGAACGACGATGATTGATCGATCTCCACAATGGTATAATATTGTTTACTTCCAGCATGAACCACCAACCCAAGATCTTTCTTAACCAATGTGGGACTACTAATTTATTCTTATTCACAACAATGAACACTTCAACCATGGACTATCGAGAGAAACTATTACATTCGGTTGTCAAGAAAATTCGTAAAACTAATTCAATCCATGGTCACTATGGATTGAATGCTAACCTAGCCTTACTATTCAAAATCATAAAATAATTATAGAATCATATTATTTTCAACACTTCCACTACTATTTTGATCCAGACTTGCACAAATCATTCCACAATCCAAAAACCCTAAGAGCGAAATTCAAGAAATTCTGAAAAATAGAAACGTAAAGCAGAATAATAGAAGAACTTACAAGATCAACGTTCTCATTCTTGATCTCCTCCAAACTTGCCATTTTCAAAACTATATAGAATACAGCACAAAAATATATATATATTACAAAAAAAAATGGTGAATCTTCTTTCTTTTTTTCTTTTTTTTTTTTTCAGTTTTCCATGAACACAGAGTAGTGAAGCGTCCTCAGGTTCCTTCAAATCGTCGTTCGAAGGGGAGAAAATTGTAAAATAAATTTATTATTATTAATTTTTTTTTGTTTTTCTTTGTTATGGAAGAGTGATGAGAAGCTGGGGATTTTATAAGGGATTTATGGGCCATTTTTGAAAGGAAATGAACGACGGAGCTGAGGCTTGGCTCTCCTAAAGCCTCGCTGGTTCAAAGATCCGCCATTACTGCATTTCTGTTTTCCTCTCCTTCCATTTTGCGGCATCACAAAGTAAACAAGATGCTCCCGATTTTACATCTTTACCCTCCTCTTTTTTAATACAAAATTTCGAGCATTATAATTATTTTAGCGAAATTGCTTAAGGTACAAATTTTTTGTTATGATTTATAATTATAGCTTCTTTTTTAAAATTGTAGCGGATAACCACTTTTACGAAAATAATTACAAATCTAATCATCATTGCAAAATATTTGTAAATCTATTTTTTATTTTAAATTTAATTAATGATATTGTTTCATAATACCTATTATACCTAGGAGTGTACAAAAAAACCGGTAACCCGAGCAACCCGGACTACCCAACCCAAACCGTAAGGGTTGGGTTGGGTTAAAAAAATTTTGGGTTGGGTTGGGTTATGATTTTATAGTTTTTGTTGGGTTGGGTTGGTTCTTGGGTTTGACTCGTTCAACCCAACCCAACCCGAACAAATAATATTATATGCATTTTATGTGTGTGCATGCAAGATATAAAAATAAGATAATTTTTTAGAATACTTGTAAGTCTTCTAAAAATAAAGAATTGCACTAATTAGATAGGTAATCGGTTGTAGTATAGTATCAACATTTTTTAACCTATTTGTGAGCTTATGAGTTGAATTTTTTAGAGAAAAAAAGGAGAGTAACATAACCCGAGAACCCAACCCAACCCAACCCGAAAATCTAGGGTTGGGTTGGGTTGGGTTGGGTTGCGTTTATGCATAAGGTCTGATGGGTTGGCGAATTGCCCAACCCAAAAAGTTGTGTTGGTCCAAAAAAATCATTAAACCCTACCCAACCCGGACCATGTACACCCCTAATTATACCCTCAACTAGATATATGGAGGTATTGGTTTTTTACAAATCGTGTGTTTGTGATTGAAATGTTATGGTGGCCACATGGCGAATTGCTACTATGCCATGTGTGGTTACAAATTTATGATTTTTTTTTAAATCTTACTTTTTTAAATTCTGCTTTATTATTTTTTTTGAAGTAATTACGTTTTAAATTTTTTTATTTATTTAATTGCATCTAATTCATTCTTTCAAACGAAATATTTTTTTAAAAAAAACTTACAAATGCTATTTGTCATTGAACTGCTATGGAAGTCTTATTTTATTTAAAATTTGATGATTTTAATTATTTATTTTTTTGGAAAATTATAATGTAGGACTATTATAACAAAATAATTACAATTAAATTTGAAAATATTTGCATTATAATCAAGTCTCAAAGTGAACCCGTTTTCTTCCTATTTATTCCGGCGTTTTTTCAACTATCTTTTTCTGTTTTCCAACCAATTCTTCTTCTTCTAGTGTTTTCTTTGGGGGTTTTCATCGATTCCGACGATTTTCTTTAAATCTTTTTTGTATTTTAGTGGATTTTCTTTGATTTCTTCATGTTTTGTTTGTTATCATCGCAACTCTAACCTTCACAATAATCAAAGGCGAAAGACAATTTGAAACCCTAATTTTTTGGTGTCTGAGAGCTAAAGATAAATACTATATTAATTATAAATATTACTGTATTTATAAAAAAAAAATGTATTATTTTTTTGTCCCTCTATTTTTTTTAAAAAATGATTCACTATATTATTTATGCCTCTATTTTTTTTTTCTTTCAATATATAAATGCAAAATGACATTAATGATTTGCAATGGTAATAACATGATATTCATTCGGTAGTCTAATTATAATTTTGACATGGTAGATTAAATTTTACGACGAAATAAAATATATTAATAAAGTCATTAAGTTTTTTTTTTTTTGAGATTAATAAAGTCATTAAGTTTCACGTGCATAAATAAAAATTAGATTTGTTTATTTTATTTGTTGGAGTTCATCATTGAGCAAATAGGTTTGATCAATATATATTTGATCATTTATTTCAATTTCAACTCAATATCTATATTTTTCAATTTAAAATTAATAGAACAAATTTTATATCAATTCAAAGAATTTAGGAAGACTTCTTAATTCTAAAGAATTTAGGAAGACTTCTTAATTTAATCAGAATCATTTTAATTTATTTACTTAATTACAAGATTGGTATAACTAACTTAAAATAAATAAATAAATAAATAATTCAATTTATTTTATTTTATTTAGTATATCCTAGTTTATAATATAGAATTTAATTATTTATAATTTTTGAAATGTATAGTTAGAATTTATACAGTATTTTAATTCAAAATAAATTTAATTATTGAAATCAAAATCTATAATGATAAATCAAAGTTTATAAGATTGATTATTTTTTTTTTAGAATCTTATAAGATTGATTATCAAACTAGATAATTGGGAATGGAAAGAAACTAGTTAAAATGTAGAATAAAAATGATAAACTTAAAAAAAACACATAAACAATACAACTAATTAAACTAAAACGTATCTTTTATGTCTTCAATGAAATTAAAAATTCAAACAACAAAGACTTTCTTTTTTTTTTTTTTTTTTTGAGATTAACAGCAATGACTTAAATGAAATTAAAACTAGTCTCACACTCTAGTATGCACATTTTTAAATAATAAAATTAAAATGAAATGGTTGAAAAAAAAAAAGTAAACAAAATAATTGTTTAAAAAGAAAAAAAAAAAGTAAAAGAAGGGCTGTGTTGTTTTTATGTCTGTAGAGAGAGTTGTGGGCTGGGAGAGAGAAATAGAAACAACAAAGATGAAGAGCATCGCTGATGGATCTTCAAAACTGGAATTTCAAGAAACAGAAATACCTCGCCGGAATACTCGCCGGAATCCCAACCCCGACGAACTCACTCCCGATGACAAGAAAAAGCTCCCACAAATAAAAAATCATAACAAAGCTCTAATTTCATTCAACCATCGATTTAGGATTGTGTTAGTGACTTAATTTGCTGATTTACGAAATGAAAGTCTGAGCATCAGTGAAAATAGTACACCGATTTAGATTTGGATATGAACAATTTTCGTTCATATCCAGATTAACTTAACCCCAATAGTCATTTTGGTTAATCCGTGGAACAAACAAGATTTATAGGTATTAACTTAATTCAAGTTAAGTTAACACCACCACCAAACACATCCAAAGGTACACAAGGAATGGACTTTTCTTTTTCTTTCTAAATCACAATTTTATCCTTTTACATCTTAACTAAATTAGATATAGAAATTTTTTACGATACTTATCAAATTTGAGAGAAGATAATTGATCAAATTAAAAGTTAAAAGCTGTAATTCTTACGAACACTATAATTTATGGGGTAGTTTCCCAAAAAATTACATGTATACAAAATTTATGTGAGTTTTTTCTTTTTTTTTTCTAAATCTAATTTTATCTTTTATTGACGGCTATCAACAAACTGATTGAAAATATTATCAACAAATTAATTGAAGGTTATCGATCAATTAATTGAAAATTATCGGTTAAGCAAGGTATTTTGGTTATTTTTATGGAGATCTACCCAATTTTTTTACTACATTTATAATTAATTTTAAAAAGTGTTATGATATTTTTTGGGGTTTTTTTTTTGTAGGTGTAAAATCCTCATTATTTTATTTGCGAGGATTTCCAATTTTGTATCAATGGATAATCGTTTGTTTTATAATAATCCTAAATTTAAATAGTTGTAGCAGGTTTCATCCATTTAATATTGGCTAATTCACAAACATTTTCCTAATATTCGAAAACAACAATGAATTTTAGAATTCGATTAGAATTTTTAAATTAAAAGATAAAAATAAAATATTATATATTTTTTAATTAAAAGATAAAAATAAAATATTTCTCTTATTTTATTTCATTTGAAAAGTTATTTATTTTTATTTTTTTCGAGTCTATCCTTGATCACTAGTAACTTCAGTTGTCCGAGCCACTTACCTTCGGTTGTTCTTTATTTTCTAACTTGTTTCTTTTTGCATGTTTAAACTCATGGTGAGACTCTTTATTGGGTATATTTCGATATATTCACCCTTTACATTTTCGGTACCCATCCATTTTTAGGTGGCTAGCTGGAAGCTGCATCGATCATGCACTCGATGTTATTATTTTCTTTTTTCGCATTGTTTTACTTCGTGTTGAACCTATGTTTAAAACTCTTTTGAACTGTTTTTCATTTTGAACCATTAGGATCCCAAACATGTGTTTGTATGTTCTTTGAACTATCAATGGTGTTTCATGATTTTTTACGAGTTTTCGTTGGAAATTGCATGTGATTATTAAATTTATTTTGTGGATTTTAAAATGTATGCACATGTAATACACTAAGTAAGAAAACAATCTCTTTATTAGGGGTGTTTAGCTATAGGTAAGATGAGATGAGAGGAGAGAAGGTGTTGACAACAGAAAAAACTTGTTTGGGATGAGGAAAATGTGAGGACAAAATTTTTTTGTTTAGGTGAAGGGAGAGGAGATGAGATGTTAGAATATTTGATGTTATTTTTTTTTAATCTATTCTTATATTTTTTTTAATAATGAAATTATTATTTAAATCTTTAGTTATTAACATAAATATGGAAATATAATCATTATCACAAATAAATTAAAGTAAACTCAATATCATATCACCCTTAATCATACTAGAATTTTAACACGGCGTTGCACGTGATAATTTTTTAAATAATAAATTATATATATATATAATTATAATTTCTTCCTACATTTTTGCACTAAATTTAAATCATCAAATAATAACTTTAATTTAATATTGAATTTTATATTAAAGTTATTATTAAATTTATTAAAATTCACATTTATGTTAAAATCAGTTAATATTTTATTTTGAGCTTAAAAAACAATAGGTGTTATTATTTTAAAAAAAACTTAATAAAATTTATCGCATTAAAATTAAATTTTATCTTTGAATTTTAAAAATCGATTCTCTTTAGTTTTTTTCTCAATTTATCTATTAATATATCATTTACTATTGAATTATAAACTTTATAAGAGTTATATCATTATTATAATTATAAATATAAATAAGCTAAATATATTTATTAATATACATCTATGAACTTACCTTTAATTTAAAGGATAATTTTATCATTCTTCAAAAAAAAAATTCTACATCCCCAAGTCAACCATTAAGCAACAAAAGATCCGTACAAAAATTATTGCCACAAAAGAAAAGTTAGATGAAAGTTAAGGTAAATAATCCAACAAAAATAGATAACTAAATTTTTAATTATATAAAAAAAAAGAAACCAAGAGAGGTAACCAAAGAGAAAGTTTCAAATATGTTTGTAAAGAAATTATAGAGAAATATATATAGTAACAGTAGGAAATCATTGTTACCAAACTTTTGAAACCAAAGAATTCATGCATTTTAGCCTCAGATGATAATCTTATCGGTCTTCAAACTTTTTTTTTCGACATCTCCAAGTCTTTTTTTAAAAGGCAACAATTATGCAAAAAAAATTCATACAAAAATTATTGTAACAAAAGAAAAATTAGATAAAAGCTAATGTAAATAATCCAACAAAAATAAGATAACTTATTATAAAACAAAAAAAAAACACAAAGAAAAGTAAATTCAAGCAAACAAAAACTATTATTGTAAACAAAATGCGGAGAACTATTTATAGGATTGAAAAATTTAATTTATTATTTTAATTAGAGTAATTAGAATATAAATTGTCAAATAAAATCTATGAGATTTGGTAAAAATATCTTATTTTCTATCTTATAAAGATTATAAAAATTTAAATCATATTGAAAATATCTTCATTTGATTGTTAAAATCTCTTATCTTCTAACTTTAGTCATAAAATCCATGAGATTTGATAAAAATATCTTATCTTCTACCGATGAAAATCTAAATGATATTGTAAATATCTTATATTCTAACTTAGTCATAAAATTTATGAGATTTAATAAAAATATCTTATCTTTTACAGATGAAAATCTAAATGATATTGTAAATATTTTTTACGTTATTTGCATTTATTTATTTATTTTTATATTTCAAAGTTGATATGTTTGTAATTTAGAGTATGACTTAAGGGGTAAAATCGTCCAAAAATGATTTACCTCTTAAACCACATTTTAAGGTAGTATGATATGATTAATGTTCATATTACAAAAAAACGGAGTTTCAATGATATTATATATAACTTAATAATCATATGATCAAAATTTTGAATCTCTAGCACCTTGATATTCTTGAATTAAAAAAATAATAATGAGCAAAACATTTACTCAACAAAAATGAAGTTTGACTAATCTAAAATATTTATAATTTTTTATTAGATTTATTCGAATTAAATAATAAAATCAAATTTAAGAATAACAAGATTCTATTTATTAAAAAATAATGGATTAAAAAAATAAAATAAAAGCTATTTGATTAAACTAAACATTATAAAATCTTGATAGCAATTTTTATTTTTATTTTATTAAAAAGAAACTAATTTCTTATATTCTTTAAACATTCACATTCATATTTACCAAACCTCAAAGAATTGTCAATAAAATATACTAAATTAATATGTAACGATAAATGAAATATTAGAATATTTATCTTATTAGTTATTGATACTTATAGCCAACATAAACACCCATAAGTTTTATAATTTGTTTTTTTTTTGTAGGTAAAAGTGAACTCAATAATATTTTTTATAATAATTATTACATGAAAGTTAAAAAAAAAAAAAAAAACAGTGCTCCTCAAATTTTGATTTTTTTAATGTGAAATAAATCTCAATCACTACATTTACTCATACAAGTCTTGAAACTTATAATTGATTTTTGTATATACAAATAAAACTCTCAAAATTATTTAAATTAATTTATCCCATTTCAAAAAAAAAAAAAAATTATAGATGCGCTCCTATTATTATTTTAAAGTCTAACTTAGTACGAGGGTATAAAATTTGAATCTCATTTTTATAATAAACAAAATCAGCTCAAACATTTTAAAATTTATTAAAATAAGTTCATATTTTAAATTTTATTGTAAATTATGAATAAGAATTCAATACATATAAATTATTTAAAATTTATTTGTTTAAGAATAAATTGATGAACATATTATTAATATTAAAAAAATATTTTATAAATATAATTTTTTAATTATAAATATGATTATCTCTAAACCATTGAAGTTTCATAAATTTTTTTGTTATCAATAATAATAAAACCAATGAATAAAAAGTATTTAATTTTTTATAAATAAAAAAAATTAAAATTTATATTCTTATATCAAGAGATAATATATATTTATTTATTTAATTTTAAAAATTAATTTTTTTAGCATTAAATTAAAATTTATTTAAATAAAGATTTGATATAGTAATATTATAATTATATACCGGTATATTAATATATTTGAATAATAATAATATTATAAATACAAATATATCAACACATAAAAAATCGAGGATCAGTGGCGCAGTTGATTATCTTATCTGAGAGAAGATGAGAGGTAATGATAAACATTTTAGACCAAACAAGGCTCAACACTTCATTTCATCCCAAAACAAATACACCCAACTTTTATATAATAAAATAATTTTATAGAAGTTTAACTTGATGTTGATAGATGATGAGCTTTACACTTATTATAAAAATAAATAAATTGCCATTGTCATCATTAATACAATATAGGGTGGAAAGAAAGTAAATAGGGGATGCAAAAAAAGCAAACAGGATCAAAATGATGAGTTCTCACTATCTTGCTATATGATTGACATGAACACAACTTTCAAACTCATAATTGATGCAAAACGCAATATATTATCTCAAACTATTTTTTTAAAACAAATATTATCTCAAACTCATTTTCCCCCTTTTTCTTATACTACAATTTTAATACGGCTTTACAAGTGATAATTTTTTAAATAATAAATTATAAGTATATATATAAAAATTATTTTCTACATTTTTGCACTAAATTTAAATCATTAAATAATAATTTTAATATAATATTGAATTTTATAACTATTTTTTCACGTTAATTGAATTTATTAAAATTCACATTTATGTTAAAAACAGTTAATATTTTATTTTGAGCTTAAAAAACAATAGGTTTTATTATTTTAAAAAAACTTAATAAAATTTATCGCATTAAAATTAAATTTTATCTTTGAATTTTAAAAATCGACTCTCTTTAGTTTTTTTCTCAATTTATCTATTAATATATCAATTACTATTGAATTATAAACTTTATAAGAGTTATATCATTACTATAATTATAAATATAAATAAGCTAAATATATTTATTAATATACATCTATGAACTTACCTTTAACCTCAAATGATAATTTTATCATTCTTCAAATTCTTTTTTTCTACATCTCCAAGTCAACAATTAAGCTACAAAGGATCCCTACAAAAATTATTGCAACAAAAGAAAAGTTAGATGAAAGTTAAGGTAAATAATCTAACGAAAAAAAGATAACTAAATTTTTTATTATAAAACAAAAAGAAACTAAGAAAGGTAACCAAAGAAAAGTTTCAGATGTGTTTGTAAACAAAATATAGAGAAATATATATAGTAATAGTAGGAAATCATTGTTACCAAATTTTTGAAACCGAAGAATTCATGCACTTTCCTCCGATGATAATCTTATCGGTCTTCAAACTTTTTTTTTCGACATCTCCAAGTCTTTTTTTTAAAAGGCAACAGTTATGGAAAAAAGATTCCTACAAAAGAAAAATTAGATAAAAGTTAAGGTAAATAATCCAAGAAAAATAAGATAACTTATTATTAAAAAAAACACAAAGAAAAGTAAATTCAAGCAAACAAAAACTGTTTTTGTAAACAAAATGTGGATAACTATTTATAGAATTGGAAAATTTAATTTATTATTTTAATTAGAATATAAATTGTCAAATAAAATCTATGAGATTTGATATAAATATCTTATCTTCTATCCATGAAAATTTAAATGATATTGTAAATATCTTATCTTCTAACTTAGTTATAAAATCTATGAGATTTAATAAAAATATCTTATCTTCTGCCGATGAAAATCTAAATGATATTGTAAATATCTTTTACGTTATTTGCATTTTTTTTTATTTCAATAGATGATATGTTTGTAATTTAGGGTATGATTTAAGGGGTAAAATCGTTCAAAAATGATTTACCTCTTAAGCCACACTTTAAGGTAGTATGATTAAGTATCAAAATATTATGTTCTTTCTTTTCAAGGAAGGGCAAAAGAAAAAAAAAATTCATGAGAAGAAAGAAAAACTATCCTACAAAAAGTTATCCACAAAATTGATAGATTTCAATAAATTAAATTTGAAATTATTATATTTCAATAAAAAAAAAAGCTTGTAATCCAATTTAACTCTACAATCACGAATTCGATCTTGAAAATTGGCATTTGAACTCTCATATTATTTAAGAGTAGGTGTACCTTGTATGTAATATTTGTGATTTCTTCTCCTATTATTTTTCTGTTATTATTATTTTAAGTTTCAATCAAATTAAATATTATTTTAGTATGTGTAAAATATTTTTTAAAAGTTGCTATAATAAAATATGAACACTAAAATTTGCTAATCAATAAAAATAATAGTTCAACATAAATATATATTTGTACAAAAGAGGTTCGATCCTCCACGTCATTAAAGTTTTCATAGTAACCATCTACTAGGAATTAATATCTTTCTATAAAATATTTATTTTATTGTAAAGCTTATTGTAACTAAAAAAGTCTAAAAATACCGAGGGTTAGTGGCGCAGTTGGTTATCTTGTCTGGTGTTAATTCGTTTCAACTCTACGGTCACGAGTTCGAGCCCGAAAATCAGTATTTGGCTCTCCTATTATTTAAGAGTAGTTGTGCCCTCTATGTAGAGTTTGTTGGTCCCTTTTCCCACCCTATGTACTAAAAAAAACATTTAGATGCATGACCTTTTTTTTTTTTTAGAAATTACTTTTTTTTTTTGAGAAATTTTAGAAATTACATTAGATAGACGCTTTTTACAAAGTAATTAGAAATGTAAATTTTTTTAAAAATTATTTATATCCTTAATGATTAATATACTTTAATATACTCTATTATAAATATTCATTAATTCTAATAAATATTATAAAAAAGTATTTGTCAAATACTTATTGATTCTAATGATTATATTTGTTAATTGTTTTTTAAAAAATAACCGTATTTGTAATTATTTTCTAAATTTTATCGATCTTGTTAGTTTTTTTTTTTTTTTTTTTTTTTTTTTTTTTTTTTTAATGTTTGGCAACCATTGCATGATGACTTTGTTAGTAATTTTGATGATTGGGAATACATGACGAATTAGTAATTGTTAAGAGACGACAATCCTCGTTAGTGACTTCATTGTTTGTTTTACCCAACAAACTTCATATTAGTGAAGATGAATGTTCTTCCTTGAACATATTACCACATCGAGCCTCCATCATTAAATAGTTATTTTCCAATTAGTACACTTTAGCAAAGTTTAGTTCAAATCACGAATTCTTTTAAATTTCACACCGAAGCTCATCATAACTTAATCACGTAAACATTCGAATTATGTTTGAGCAGACAACAACTATACCTCATTGAAACACCCTTTCAGAAGCACTCCACATTGAAATACTTGTTTCAAAAGCACAGTGGAGCACACATACGCTCAATCACGACCACAATTCAAAAGCAATAAACCTTACAACATACTTTACGAAGCTCAAACACAAATTTTTATTATGGCTATGTCAGAGAAACCGATATGATACTATTTGTTAAGAGACGATAACTTTTGAGAAATCTCCACATTGGTATGATATCATTGTCCACTTTGAACATAATTCTTCATGAATTTTTTTTTTACTCAAAAGCCTCAATATACTAATAGAGATGGATGTTATCTCTTAAAACAATTATCCACTTGTTGTTTAATCGAGGTGAAACAACAAATTGTAATAAATTTGAGAACCAAATGTTGCAAATATTAGAAGAGAATTGTCCCACATAAAAAAGATGAAGGCAGGCTACAAGCATTATTTAAGGAGCATGTAGAGCGTGGCAGTTTCAAAACATCTCTATTAGAAGCACTATTAGCTTGGTTACTGACTCTAGTTAAATTCCTTTTGTATTATCTTGTGGTGAGTGGGGCAAAGAGTGTGAGTAGTATAAGTTTTGAAGAGAGTATTTATGTATTTGGGGTTGGGGAGAGAAATTTTTGTGATTGCAAATTTTGTTTTACATAGTGGAGGTTCTTTATGTCCTTAGGCTTTTTCTTCGGTTTTGGAGTATTTCCACGTAAATTATTGTGTTCTCATTTTGATGTTTCCTTCAATTTCTTAGTTATATTTCTGCTTATTTCTGCGGTAATTAGGGAACTTTTGTTTTCCCCAACAAGTGGTATCAGAGCTTTAGGTTCATGGGTTTTTACTTTCTTAATATGCTATGTGGTTGCAGCTTTGTCTGAGCTTCTACATTAGAGAAAGATTCCTGAAACAAATTTCACGTGAGAGATTTTCTAGGAGTAAAGCAGATATGTCAACCTTTACGAATGTGGTGAAGATTGATGTGGAGAAATTTGATGAAAGGATGATTGTCAGCTTGTGGAAAGTATAAGTTCGAGATGTGTTGATATAATATCGGTTACATAAGGATTTGAAGAGAATAACTAAAGGTGATGCTTCTATAAAAAGATCAAGTGGTGATCATGAGCCAGTAGAGTCTAATGGTGGTTCTAGCAGAAGTTCTAAAAAGAAAAGGTTGTTTGTGGACAGTCAGGCCACCACATGAAAGAGAATTATCCTAACAGAACAAGTTCATCAAAGGGCTCGGTTTCGGATGTTGACGTTGTCTCTCTTGCTAGAGCAGATGATGGCTTCTCCTAAAGAAAGAAATCTTCCACTACTACAATTTGTAGAATAGATAACAGGTTTAGAATTTGGTTTTTAAAAACACGGAGGAAACAATGGCGGGCAGAAATGCCTGCTATTGAAAAGTTTCGATGACACACACTTAAAATACATCGATGGTGGGCTTTTACACATGCCGTGAAACATAATCAATGGCAGGCACTAACTGCCATTGATTAAACCTATCAAATGTGCGGACGTTTACCAAAACTTTTTTCATTTCCTCTCCCTAGACAGAAACCTCTGAAACCCTCACCCTCACCCTCTTTCTCTATTCATCTTCTCTTCTCACCGACGCCGGCGCCAACTAACCCACTGCCGCACTAACCCACCGCCGCCGCTTTTCTCTTTAAAGCTCAGAAGGTAAATTTTTTTGACATTTTCTTCAACTTGAGGCATCTGATCTTCACAAATTGGGTAACTCTTTTTTTTTTATCT
The DNA here is from genome assembly GCA_036507275.1 of Sicyos edulis. Taxonomy (NCBI): domain Eukaryota; kingdom Viridiplantae; phylum Streptophyta; class Magnoliopsida; order Cucurbitales; family Cucurbitaceae; genus Sicyos; species Sicyos edulis. The sequence continues at coordinate 27,513,826 of CM071850.1, read as the reverse complement.
TATTTCTTCTTAAATGCATGTTGTAACCTTTCAAATTTCATCATCTTATGTCACAAATTTCAACAATTTTCAACTTAGAGAGCATTTTCAACTTTGAAAGTCTCTTCACAAATTGGTAATTTTCTTACTCCATGACTCTTTTTAGTCTCTTTTTAGCTTATTTCTTCACAAATGCATGTTGTAACCTTTAAAATTTGTGCATTTTCTTAAAGTCATTGTTTGTTTGATTTGATCATTTGTTTGAATTGTGCATTTGTTGTTTTGATAGCCATTTTTACTTGGAAAGCTCACTTTTGTAATGAAAATGGCTATCAAAACAACAAATGCACAATTTGTATTGTAGCTTGATTCAAAGTTTCCTTCTATTAGCTCAAATTTGTATTATAGCTTGATTCAATGCATGGTTTGAATTCTATACTTTGATTATGGAGTTAGCTAGATTCTTTTTTATTATTATTAGATATGTCATTAGATTCTACTTTGTTTTAAAAAATTTGTACGTTAAGTTTCTCCTACTAGATTTCTAACATGACTATGGATAAGTCGTGGATGTTTAAGGATCAAATGTTACCAGAATACGGTTTAGGAGTTGAGATATTTATAAGCAATGCAATACGAAATTCGAAAGGTTCAAATGTCGTTTGTTGTCCATGTTTGAAATGTGTGAACGCTAAGTACCAAAGTGTGAATGTCATCAGAGCCCATTTATTTTTTCATGGGATTGATCAAAGTTATAATACATGGGTTTGGCATGGAGAATCAATATCGAGGACAAGAAACATGAAAAATGTTCCAATAGATGATGAAAATTTGGATGACCCAAATGACCCAATAGGGATGTTTGAGGCTTCACAAAATTACTTTAACGAAAAATCCCCTATATTTGAGGAAGCTTTAGAGGATGCCAAGAAACCTTTGTACCCTAATTGTAAAGATTTTACCAAGATATCAACGCTGATTAAACTTTTTAATTTGAAAGCAAAGCATGGATGGAGCGATAAAAGCTTCTCAGAGTTGTTACAATTCTTGACCGCTTTATTGCCGAGTTGTAATGAAATTTCGATACCTACCTATTATGCGAAAAGATACCTAGGTACCTTAGGAATGAAGTATAAAAAGATCTATACTTGCATCAATGACTGTTGTTTGTATCGAAAAGAACTTGTCGATGCAGAACTGTGTCCTACATGTAGAACATTGAGATGGAAGGTTAAGAAGAATATGAAAGGAGTAAAAAATATTCCAACAAAAGTCATGTGGTATTTCTCTTATATTCCAAGATTGGAATGAATGTTTCGAAGTAAAACACTTCGAAATTATTGACGTGGCATGCGATGGACCGCGATGTTGATGGGTGTATACGACATCCAGCCGACACATTGTCATGGAAACAAATTGACGAAAGGTGGCCTGATTTTAGTTTAGAAATGAGGAACCTTCGTCTAGCCTTATCAACAGATGGAGTCAGTCCCCACGGTGACTAAAGTACTAGATATAGTTGTTGGTCAGTTATGTTGGTGACTTACAATCTACCTCCATGGTTGTGTATGAAGCATAAATTCTTGATGCTTACTTCATTAATCCCATGACCCAAACAACTTGGAAATGACATAGATGTCTATTTAGGTCCGTTAGTTGAAGATCTGAAAATGTTATGGAACACGGGCATCGAATGTTTTGACGCACATCGACAAGAGCACTTCACCTTGAAAGCTATTTTGTTGTGGACCATTAATGATTTTCAGCATATGGTAACCTATGTGGGTGTACGAAAAAAGGTTATAAAGCATGTCCGATTTTTGCAGAAAAAACATCATCAATTATTTTACCCATAGGAGGCAAGAATGTATTTCTCGGACATCAAAAATATCTACCAATGGGGCACACATTTAGAAGAAAAAAAAGCATTCAATGGAGAACAAGAATTTAGAGTCTCCCCTGAATCGCTAACTGGGAAGATATTTTGATACAATTAAATAGTCTTCAATTTACATATGGCAAGGGATCACAACAATGTCCTACAAACTCTTATTGGAAGAAGAAATCGATCTTTTTCGAATTGAAATATTTGAAAATATTTTCACGTGCGTCATTGTTTAGATGTCATGCACATTGACATTTCTGGAAAAATAAAAGATTGAATAAAAACTCGTGAAGATTTGGCTAGATTAAGAACTGACTTAGCCTCAATTAAGAAGGGAGAGAAAAAGACAATATATTCTTGCCTCCAGCATGTTACACACTATCGAGAAAGGAGAATATGAATGTGTGTAAGAGCTTATTTGAACTTAAAGTGCTGAAGATTATTCATCCAACATAAGAAAATTAGTGTCGCTTACTGATTTAAAATTGTACGGGCTGAAATTGCATGACCATGTTTTGATGCAACAATTGCTACCAAAAGTTGACATATGGAGCTTTGGATGAGTGAAAAATGATGGCTTTGGGTTGTTTTGAAAAGAAAATGGAAAAGAAAAAGGAAAAAAAAGAAAAAAATATAAAATATATATATATATATATATATATATATATCTCACAGTAAAAAAAAAACTTGCACTTGCAGGTGGCCGTTGGAGGCACTAAAATGAAAAAGGAAATTTATTTTAATAATAATACTATTATTATTATATTATATTATTTATATTTTAACTTTTTTTACTTTTTACCTCTTTTCTTTTAATCTTAACAATTCATTTTACTTTTCCTATATCCAAGCTCAAATTAAAATTATCTTTTACTCCATTTTTCTCTCTTTTTTAAACCCAATCTTCTTTTTCCAAAAAGTTAACACAACTTTCTTATTCAATCCTCTAAATATCAAAAGCTCCATTGCTGCTCTCTCCAAACTCTCCATTTTTTTTTTACATTTTATTCTTGAGAGAGATATTGTATTGTGAGGATTTGGTTGTGTGAGAAAAACTTGTATATCTACTCTATTGAGAGAGTTGTAAAGTGGGTTGTCCAAAATTTCATACTTTGTAACGGTTTGATCTTGATCCGTGGAAAAGATCGAGTTTACTCTTGAAATCGTAAAAGAAGCGGTGTACGGTTAGAATCAAATAAGTGGAAAGAGTTAAGCAAAAAATTATTCAAAATCCCAAAAGAGGCTTGGGTAGTGGAGTAGGCTTGCCGAACCACTATACAATCGTGGTATCTTCACTCTAACTCTTTCCTATTTACTTTTGAAATTATTTCTATTATTACCTTTCATGCTTTAATTTATACTTAATCGTTATTGTGTTAAATCAAATTGGTTTTACATAATCTTTATCGATCTTGTGTGGTGCATCATTGTTACTTTTTAGTTACTTGTAAAAATTTTGATATTTAAATTATCTTGAGCTTATTTAGGAAAATTTGGAACACAAAAAATCCTAATAAGGACCTACAATCAAGCAATACAATAAACATCATCACAACTACAACATGTTTCTTACTCCTACCCTATTTTCATTACATACCTGGTGACTGCTAGTCTGCTGATAATCATGCAAACCTCAAAAATCATTAATTACATATGATAGTTCAGAAACATAAAAAATATGATTTGAGATCCCAATAGTTCAAAACAAAAGACAGTCTAACAGAGTTTAAAACATATATTTTAATATATATAGGACGAAAGTAATGCGGAAAGGAAAATATCGACACTGTGTCCATGATCATTGCAGCTCCCCAACTTAGTCACCTCGAAATGATTTCATACTTGGAAAATGTAAGAGGTGAGTATATCGAAATATGTTCAGTAAAGAACCCCACCATAGGGTTAAGCATGCAAACAGAAAACAAGTTAGAAGATACGAAGCTAAGTGCCTTGCACATACGTGTCCGACCCATGGGTCGGTCACGAGCAAATAATGTCAAACGACAACATGCAAATCGTGAGCAAATGTATAATTGAATGTCGTAAATCATCTGACCATTGTCAGATGAGGACCACAAATGAGGGAAACACACAAGTTCCCTAAACCTTTAAATTTTTGTGGAGAGTGGGACAAGGAGTGTAAGTTGATTGTAACCATTTTTCACATAGTGGAAGTTTTCGTGTTTTTTTTTTTTTTTGAAATTTGTCTACATAAATTCTTATGTTCTCATTTTGTTGCTTTCTTTAATTTTTCAATTAGATTTTTCTTTAAATTTACAGTAATTAGGGAACTCGTTTCCAACACTAAAAAAATAAGAACTCGTGATTTCAAGAAGAGAAAGAAGTAGAAGTATGAAAATTGGAATGGGGAACACCATCAGTTTCACAACATAGTGTACAAATCATCATTATTGATGAACATTTTTTTTCCCTTTTTTTCCTTTTCCTTTTCCTTAAATCATTAATATTGATGGGGGAGAAAAAGCATACATAGTTATTTTACATGAATATTAAAATGGAAGCAAATTATGATGCAAAAAGGAGGAAAAGGGTGGGTCTGTAAATTGTGTTGGAATTTGTTTTTAATTGATGGATTCCATTTCATGCACAACTTTAATTTATCAAAAATCAATTAATAAATTAAAATGATGACCATTTAATTAAAGACCAACGAAGACTATAAAAAAAGAAAGAAAAGAAAAAGAAATTAGTTATAGGCTATAATAATTAAAAGATCCGATCTGATAGGGACTCTATTCTGTTTTTTTTTTTTTTCAATTTCTTTAAGTTCAAGTAATTAAATATTTGTAACTTGTGGTTATGAGTTTGTGAGTTTAGAACAATAGTGATGATAAGTTCATCTCATGTAAAAAAAATTACTTTAAAAAAAAAAAGTTTTTGTTTTATCTTCTAACTTTACGAAATCATAACCAAAATTTGAACATAAGCTTTTTTTTGAAAGAAAAACGTAGACTAGGTCAATATTTTTTAAAAAAAAGAAAAAAAAGCGAAGAATATAGGGTATGAATTTTCCACAAAAAAAAGTGTTGCTGGATCATACTTTACTCCTTCAATATCTCCGAGATAGGGACGGACGTCTCTTGTTTAAAAAAAAAATTATATTTATTTGATAGAGACTTATCTATATAAAAAAAGAAAAAGAAAGAAAAAAGAGAAAACATTAAGGACCATAATTTCACTTCCAAAACAAGTTTATTGTTTTCTCACTTTCTTTTTCTTTTTCTGTACATTTCTTTTTTTCTCAACTTGATATAATGGACTTGACAGCTTTTATTATCCCCTTCCATCTAATTATACATCTTTTCTTCATTTTTAACACCACTTTTGACCCACATACTCATTCTATCTCTATTTTTTCCACTTGTTTTTATGTGGGCAGTCATCGAGTGTTTTATAAGAAAATTATTTTTAACATGTAAAAAGGAAATAATATTCTTTTTGTTTTTTATTCTTAAATGTTATGTTTTTGTGTGTGGAAGTAACACTTTTAAATTTATTTTTTTAAAAAATAAAAGAAAATTTTGAATTCGCAATCAAATTCTAAAATTCTCAATACTTTCGACCTATTTGAAAATGTCAAAATATACTAAAATTTGAAAGCATTGAAAATTTATTATGGCAACTATGTCGCAAATTTTGATAAGTTAATTGAGTTAATCGAATGAGTTGATGATGCGATTAGTTATCTTATTTGGTGTTAAATTATTTTAACTTCAAAGTCACGAGTTTGATTCAGAAAATTTTCATTATTATTATTTGTTGGCATGTTTAGCTCTCTTAGTCACAGTTCAATTCCTGAAATCAGTATTTAATTCTCATTTAATTGAAAGCATTTATAGCTTCTTTTTATAAAAAGGAACTCAATTTATTATATAATAGGAACATAATAAATGTGTATTCTTGACTAAAAGGTTTTGAGTTTGAATTTTCATACTTTTAATATGTTGGTGTTATCTATCATTGTGCCTTATAAATTAAAAGGTCATAAATTTAAATTTCACAATAATAGTTGTTAACTAAGAAAAGAGTTATTATTGGACAACTTTAAATAAAGTTTTAATCATAAAAACGATTCTTATTATTTTTTTTAATAAAGATAAATTGTTTGATGGGTAAGTTTTATTTTAAGTGTATTATATTGATTTGTTATCAAAATAGTTTTAGCTTAAAAAGAAATAAACTTTTGAGTATTCACATTAACAAAAACAGGTACGTGAAAGCGAGACAATCACAAATATAATAATAAAAAAATAAATTTATGGTAATTTTTTTAGGAGAAGTGCATAATAATTGTGAACAAATAAAATTTTGGTAGTGTTTAATTTAATAAGTTCCAGATTTCTAAACTTTGACATTGTCCTAAAGCTAAATTTTCTTTGATTGTAAAATATATGTTTAGACATAACTTTATAAAATCAAGGTTTTGTCATCAAGGAGTGGTAGTTGTTGAAAATTTAGACTTTAAAAATATACTCCCTTTAAGATCTTGGATTCGAAATTTATTTGTGATATTATTCTTTCGATATTTCAATTACCTGATTTAAAGACGGACATAGTTATCTTGTTTTAAATAAATGAAATTAAGTTTAGAAAGCAAAATAAATAAAATGAAATTGTCATAAAAAATAAAATATAATTTTACAAAATAATTTGTTAACAAATAATTTTTTTTTGTGGAAATTTTGATCCATAACTTATTAGGTACAAAACAAAAAGATACCAAAGTTGATGGTCATATTCTTCTAGACGAACAAACATATATACTGTCTAGTCTAGATCAAGATTCATTAGTCTATTTATTTTCATAATTTTTTTTTTGTAATGGTGAGTCTCGAACCTATGATCTTGAAAAGAGCATATCCTCAAAGACCAAATATTTAATTATTGTGCCATTCCTTGGGACTCTTTTTTTTTTTTGTCTCTTTTTCCTTCTTTTTTTCCTCTCTTTCTCATTTCTCTTTAAACTTCTTTTGATAGTTTTCTCTTTTGTTTCTTCCTTCACACGATCCAAGGTTTGTAGCTAGATCATGTACTTGTCAAAGAATTACAACTCTTTTGACTTTTTGTTTGATCTTTTTTTTTTAGAGAATTTGAACTATATAGACTTTTGTAATTACTATAGTTTACAATTATATCAATTTTTTAAAAATAATTCGTTTATAGTAAATTCTAAATATATTTTTTAAAATCTCTATTTACCTTTTTTTTATCGAAAACTTTGAAAGAATCTATCATTCTCTAGTGATGGAAGTCTATCAATTTTATCAATAATTGATTCTATTGACTATTTCTTCCTATTTCGACATTCTCTAGTGAAGGAAGTCTATTAATTTTATCAATAATTGATTCTATCGACTATTTCTTCCTATTTCGAGCTAAGCCTTGGCTTATCTTTTCCCATTAATAATTTGTTCTAGAGTTATTTCCATAAAGGAAAAAAGTAAAAGATTTAAGGTTATAATATTATTTTGCTCCTTTGACTTTGAGCCTTTTGTCCAATTTTAGTCTCTCAATTTTCAAATGTTCAATTTTGATCCCTCAACTTTCAAATATTTTCAAATTTGGCCCTTAGACTATTAAAATAATTTTTAAAATGGTCCTTTAGTCAAATAGATTTTTTCTCACTCATAAATTATTTTCTCTTTCTTTCATCTTTCTTAATTTCTCTCTCTAGAAGTTTTACCTCTCTTCAATTCATCTTTCTTCCCTTCTTTGCTTTTTTTCCCCTTTTTCATTATCTTTCTTTTTCTTTTTGGTTCCATGGTATACTAAGAATTTTGAAAACAAAAATTGACAAATCAAAGTAGAAAAATGATTATTTAGAAAAATTATCTCATGTTAAACAATTTGATGATATGGATTGAAGAGAGAATAAGAAAAAAAGAGAAGGAAAGGTGACTAGAGTCGTAAATTTACGAGAGATAAAAACTTTTAGAAAGAGAAATGATGAAAGATGAAAGAGAGAGAAAAAATTCATTGACTAAGACTATTTTTGAACTTTCTTGATACTTTAGGGATTAAATTTGGACACTCGAAAATCGAGGGACCAAAATTGGACAAATAACAAAGTCAAAGGACAAAAATTGGACATTTGAAAGTCCATAGACCAAAATGGAGCAAACCCCAAAGTCGAAGGACTAAAATAGTATTTTAACCAATATTTAATTAGTTGGAAAATGATTTTTTTTAAAATAGTTGGAAAATGACACAATTACCCTAAACTTTATTTTATATATAAAAATAAAAGTGGAAGAATTTAATCTCAACCTTAAATTCGGAAGTTTTATTATTATTTTTGTTTAGAAGCAAATTTCAAAGATAAAGTGCAAGTTTTATAATATATAATTTTAGTATAACCTAACATTTGAGGGTGAGGATTTTAACATTCAAACTTTTTAATTGAGAATATATATTATAATTGCTGAGCTAAATTCATTTTAACCAACTTTTAGAATGGTTTAACTATGCTTATTTTCCTATACTTGATATTATTTAATGTATATATATTTGATGCTTGGCAAAGAAAAACAGACGAAGAAAAACTGACAACTTATCAATATGTCACATTGCCACTAGCCGTATGACCCAAATAATCATCTTGAAATTTTAATTTAGTAGACAACAATTATTGAAATATCATATTTTAATAAGACATTTAAAGATCAAATCATATTAGAGAAATTCACCAATTATATCTATCAAAAAGTTAATCCATATAATTATATTATAATTCTAAATTATTTACTAATATATAATGATCATATGACAACTTATGTAATTTTAATTACTAAGCCAACATATATAAACCTCTGGCAACACTTTATACGTAATTACTAACAAGTTTTGAAAATTAATAAAAAAAAAAATTTAGACAAAAATTAATAAGAAATTTACGAGACTAGTCTAGAAAATAATTGTAAATATAATAACTTCACAAGAAAGTAAATGCAGTGAGTCTTTTTTTTTAATCAAGTAAATATAGTAATTGATATAGATGAATATTATCAAATACTTTCATATAATACTCATATTAATTTATAACACATAATATATATATATATATATATATTTTTTTTTTGAAAAAAAGTATAACATATTAATGATGGTGGATATAAATATTTTATAAATTGTCTGTTGATAATAAGAGGCCCCTACAATTTTCCAAAATTAAAAGGAAAATGGAGAAAGAACTTTAATTTTATTTCTTAGACAATATATATTAATTATTTGTAAAACCAATATTATTAAGATTATTATTATTATTAGGGCCAAACTCAAATGATCTAAGATCAAGTAACTCTTGAATCATTTGCTCCACGTCATCGTCTTCAACCTCCGGAGCCTCTCCGCCGGCGACCCATTTATCGCCCGTCGCCGGCGATTTACGGACACCGCTGGGGGTCGTACGGCGGCGACTTGGATCGGCAGGTTTCCGGTCGGCGAAGTGGGTTTTGCTGGGGATTTGCTTTTTGGGAATTTGGAGAGAAGCCATTCGACATCTCTGCAACTTGTCGATCAACGTCGGAGTTAGAAGCTTGGACGGCGGCGGCGCCGGCGAGGAATGACGTGGCGGGTTGTGATTGGTTGGGAGATTGTTAGGGCAACACATGATTCTGGCTGCTTCGTCGTATGCTCTGGCTGCGTCTTCCGCCGTTTCGAATGTTCCCAGCCATATCCTTGTCTTCCTAAACGTAATTCACATAATAATAAATAAATAAATCAGTATTTTTTTTTTTTTTTTATTAGGTAAACGTTTAATTTCTTTAAATTTTTTTAAATTTTTTTTTATTTTACAAAGTGGAAATTCGAAACACTAACCTTTGGAATACTGATCATACAAGGTTGCTAGTTTTGGTACCATTTAAACCTATTTAATTTAGGATTTGTAATTCCATTTTTTTTTAAACATTATGTTAATTTTACTTCAATTACTATGTTGTGAATTAAAAAAAAAAAGAATTCAAAAAAAAAAAAAAATCAACATGTACAATATAATTTTAGAATGCAAACACATGAGTTCTTATGGTGCTAAAAAACACATTTTGATCAAATAAGGTAACACTAATTTAGTTTTTGAACTAGTTACCTAATAATTTAAGTCTTCCTTTCACAACCAATTGCCTTTCGAAGTTAAACTTGTATTTTCACGTATTATTAATCAAATTTAAAAAACAATAGTTCTCCATAACTATATTAAAAAAAAAAAGAAATCAAAACAAGATTTAGTTTTTGAAAACATACTAAAAAAGTAGACAGAAAAACAATACATCTTAAATTAAAAAAAAAAGTTAAATAAGATCTTAATTTTTTTTTTTCTGAATAAATAAGATCTTAATTTTTAGAGTTAAAACTTTATAACAAAAATCTCCCATTAAGATACTGAATTAGTCAAATATTATGACGTATTATATTCATATTTCACCTTTAACTAAAATTTAGTAATCAATAGTATTATGTAGCCAACATGAGTAGTTGTTCAGCAACACTAGTGTATACCTCCACTTCCGATTGTTATAATCTCAAAAAAAAAAAAAATCAATAGTATTATGTAGAATTCAGTAATCTACTAAATTTATAGAACCGTAACAAAATGTTGACATAAATTAAATTGATTTTTTCTTTTTTGAAATATAGACTAAATGAAAATGTATAGAGAGAGGAAGTAAATAAAGTTGTTTTTATTGAAGAGGGTAAAAAAGAAAAAAAGAAAAAAAGAAAAAAAGAAGTGGGGGATTTACAGTAATGGGTGACGAATCTCAGAAACCCAAGAGCCCCAATGCCTTTGCCGGACTCCTCGATAGCGCTGTTGAGGTCTTCCCATTTTCTTTCTCTTTTTCTTTTTAATTACACACAAAAGAGGAAGTGATGGAATTTGAGGGAATATATGAACTCCAAACTTATACCCAAATTCCTTTTGCTTTTTCATGGCCTACCAAAATCAATTGCAACTTTTTCTTTTCTTCCTTTTTCAAAATTTGTTATAGGTGTTCAAACTTAGTAATTAATATATTCCCATTTACCAAAAATTCTATAACCAAATTCTTACCATTTGATCTGAAAATTTATGAAGTTTATATTGAAGTCAAATTAGTGATATTAATTGACTTTAATCAATAGATTTGTGACTTCAATCAATGTTATTTGATTAATTCAATTCAATAATTACCGTTAATGACATTGATTGAAGTTACTTTTATTGTAAAATAAATATTTATATTTAAAATCTTTTTTTTTCTAATAATGTACTTGACAAACTAATCGACATTAACACTATTCCCCATCAGCTATCTACAAATTTCAAAAAGTCGAGATACAAAACAATGAATAGATTTCAATTATAGACTTCAATCATGAATGTCACTAATTAAAGTCATTGATTAAAGTCAATCAATGATATTAATTGTGAAGTCTTAAAACGTATTTGATAAACTAATTGACATTAACCCTGTTCCCCATCAGCTATCTACAAATTTCAAATAGTTGAGATACAAAACAATGAATAGATTTCAATTATAGACTTCAATCATGAATGTCACCAATTAAAGTCATTGATTAAAGTCAATCAGTGATATTAATTGTGAAGTCTTAAAATGTATTTGATAAACTAATCGACATTAACCATATTTTTAATATACTTCAATCAGCGGTATTGACTGTCTTCAACCAATAGATTTCAATCAATGCCATTAATTGACTACATTCAATAGACTTTAATTAGTGTCGCTAGTTGATACGAATCAGACAACCGATCCATTGCATGTACCTGAAGGTCCTATTACAAGGAGTAAGACAAAGAAGATTCAAGAAGCATATATATTACATTTTCAAAAGCTTGCCAAATGCACAAGAAGAGACAAAACTTTTTCATCCCAAATTTATTTACAGAATTAGCACAACAAGTGAAGAAGAGATTGAAATGAAGATGACATGAGGGTATCATTTATACTGAAGATGACAACATGACAAAATTTTAATTGAAGAAATTACCAAATTTTATAATTTTGGCCTTCTTGATTTTTAAGGTTTGCCAACCATGCTCATAATTGCAAGTGGCTTTCTAGAAGAGTTAGTTAGATCTATTTAAAGCTTATTTACCATTTTTTCTAGCATTTAAGCCGCTCAATTAATGTGCAATTGAGTTTTGTTTTCCTAGGTCTTATTTTCTACAAAATGCATTTAGTAGCTTTTTGAGTCATTTTTGTATTCCAAGGCATGCACGAATTTTTTGCCTTTAAAATGACTTGTAATACATCATTTTGGAGAGATTGATGCATTTGAAAAACTTGTGTTTTCTTGAACTCCATTTTTTATTTCATTTCTTTCAAATCTTGCTTTAGGTTTGAAGTTAAGTCAATTCATTGGATTAGTCTTGGTCAAACTAATTCTGGAGTGAGTTGTCTTATGATCTAAGAGTGATCATTTTAGATTTTGAGTGTGATCTAAGTTAGCTATCATTGTGAGTTCTTACAAGGATCCTAGAAGGACCTCTAGCTTTGTAAAATTCAAGCAATTTTTTGCGCTTATCATTTGGTATCAGAGCCTTAGGTCGACTTTCTTTGGTCGACTCTTGAAGTGAACTATATTTACTTTGTGTTTGTTACTTTTATTTTCATCTCTTTCAATTTTATTTTCAAGCAATTACAAGTGTATTATTGGAAGTACTTTCTAGAAATCTATTTGTTTTTCCTTTGGATCATAAAAAAGAAAAATCAGAAGCAAAAGAAAAAAAAAATCTGTAGCAAAAAAAAAAAAAAAACTCATTGAAAAAAAAAGTATCAATGATTCAAGGCACATTGAAGTTCTTGTTATTTGTTTATGATTTGTTTTTAATTGACTGTTGATCTTAAGTTGAAATACACTAGTTTAGTCTGTGAAAGTCGATTATTGAACTGGTTTTATATCAAGTTTAAAGCAAGATTGCACCAAATTTTTAGACCAGCCCTTACATTTTTTACCTAGTACCAAAATCCTACATTTGAGTGTTAACCACGAGTGTCTCGAGTGAAATATTTGTGAGAAGTGTGGAGAGGTCCATTTTGATATTTGCAACATGTCACATAATGAAGAAAAAGCACCACAGGTTATGGATGTTAATCCTACTATTCTTCAAGCCCTTCAAGGGATGATGAAAATGATGAGGGAAGATATAGAGGAAAGGAGAGCACATCACCAAAGAGAAGAACGAGCATTGCAAGATGATGAAAATATGTTAGACTTGGTTGGACAGGAGAGACTAGGTGGAGGAAGAGGTAATGCAAGGGGAGGAAGAAATAATCATGCAAACATCATGCAACCTAGAAGGATAGAAAGAATGCATGCGGATAGAGATGTTGGAGTTAAACTCAAAATTCCACCATTTAGTGGAATTGCGGACTCCGAGGCGTACTTGTAATGGGAAAGAACAATATTACATGTGTTTGATTGTAATGCATAGAGTGAGAACAAGAAGATGAAGCTTGCCATTGACGAATTCATAAACCATGCCGGTGAATGGTATCAACATCTCAAATCTGAGAGAAGAAGAAAAGAGGAGGATTCAATAGGGACATGAGAAGAACTTAAAGAAGCTATGAGAAAGAGGTATGTTCCCAAACCTTATAAAAGAGATTTGAAAACTAAATTGCAAGAAGGAAGGGAACAAAAAGTGTGGTTGAATATTTTCAAGAGATGGAGTCATTGATGGAAAGAGTGAAAATTGGAGAAGAAGAGGAGGACACCATGTCTAGGTTTCTTGGAGGTTTAAATCGAGAAATTGCTCATCTAGTTGATAGGAATCTACCACCTTACCTTGAAGATATGTATCATTATGCCATAAGGGAAAACTTGCTTCATACAAGATGCTTGGTTAAAGGAAACCCATGTAATGTGGCAATTGATAGTGAAAGTTGCACAAATGTGTTGAGTAGCTTTCTTGTTCAAAAACTCAAACTAACTACTCGTCCACATTCGAAACCATAGAAGCTTCAATGATTGACCAAAAAAAGGAGAGCTTAAGGTAAACTCACAAGCTCTTATTCCTTTTACTTTGGGAAAATATAAAGATGAAGTTCTTTGTGGTATTGTACCTATGCATGCAGGGGATATTTTGTTTGGCCAACCTTGGCAATATGATAGAGAGGTCACTTTTGATGGATTGATATACTTTTACTTTGAGCGGAAAAAAAAATACTTTACTTTCATTGTCACCATATGAAGTACATTGTGATAATTTGAAATTATAAAAGAAAAGAAAAGAATTTGAAGAACAAGAGAGGAGAGAAGAAAGTAAGGTAAGAGAGAAGAGTGAAAAAAGAGAGAAAAGTGAGGGGCAAAAAGTGAGTGAAAATAAAGAGAGAAAAAAGAGTGATTTTGAGGAAAAAAGAAGAAGAAAGAATGTGAGTTTGGTTATACGAAAAAGGGAAGTGAGGAAAGTTCTAGCTCAAGAATAAAAATTTGTACTTATGTGCAAAGGAATGTGTTTGGTAAATGAGCTCAAATCTGAAAATGTTTTGCCAAGTGTTTTTAAGTCTCTTTTGCAGGAATTTAATGACATGTTTCCACATGAAGATGCATCTATGGGATTACCCCTTCTAAGAGGAGTTGAGCAGCAAATTGACTTTATTCCCGGAGCAACTTTTCCAAACATTGTTGCCTATAGGACCAATCCAACCAAAACAAAGGAGATTCAAAGGCAAGTGGAAGAACTCATGGATAAAGGCTATGTTAGGGAAAACATGAGTCCTTGTTTGGATCCGGTTATTTTAGTACCAAAGAAAGATGGCACTTGGAGGATGTGTGTTGATTGTCGAGCCATCAACAAGATAACGATAAAGTATCGTCATCCCATTCCTAGATTAGATGACATGCAAGATGAATTACATGATGCAAACTTGTTTTAAAAAAATAGATCTTAAGAGTGGTTATCATATAATTAAAATGCATGTAGGAGATGAGTGAAAAACTGCTTTCAAAACAAAGTTTGGTCTTTATGAGTGGCTTGTTATGCCATTTAGCCTTACTAATGCACCAAGTACTTTTATGCGATTAATGAATCATGTTTTGAGAGAATACATTGGGAAATTTGTTGTAGTATACTTTGATGATACCCTTGTTTATTCAAACAACTTGAATGTTCATGTTTTGCATGTTAAGACAATTTTACTTAAACTTAGAAAAGAGAAGCTTTATGCAAACTTCAAAAAGTGTATTTTTTGTCTCGACCGAGTTAATTTTCTAGGAGTCATTGTTGGAAAGAATGGAGTGCAAGTTGATGAAGAAAAGGTTAAAGCTATTCGAGAATGGCCAACACCCACGAATGCAACCGAGGTAAGATCTTTTCAAGGTTTAGCTAGTTTTTATAGGAGGATTATTAAGGATTTCTGTAGCATAGGCTCACCATTGAATGAACTTGTTAAGAAGAATTTGAAATTTGAATGGAAACAAAAGCAAGAAAATGCATTCAATGAACTTAAAGAAAAATTGACCAACGCACCTTGTCTTTCTCTACCTAACTTTGATAAATCTTTTGAGATTGAATGTGATGCAAGTGGAATAGGTATAGGGGCTATTTTGATGTAAGAGAAAAATGCCAATCATGTTTTTTAGTGAAAAGCTAAATGGAGCACAACTCAAATACCCGACATATGACAAAGAGCTACGTGCATTTGTAAGGCCTTTGCAAGTTTGTCAACATTACTTGTGGCAAAAAGAGTTTGTCATCCACAAAGATCATGAAAGTTTGAAGCATCTCAAAAGCCAAACAAAGCTAAATAAGAGACATGCGAAGTGAGTAGAATTCATTGAGACATTTCCTTATGTCATTCATTACAAGAAAGGTAAGAACAATGTGGTGGTTGATGCGTTGTCAAGAAGGTATGCATAATTTTCTTCTCTTAGTGGAAAAATCTTGGTTTTAAACATATGATTGAGTTGTATAGAGTTGAGAAATCTGAATTTCATGATGTTTATATGCAATGCTTATGAAAAAACAATGTTCATGATCATATTGTATTTGATGGCATGCCTTTTAGGAAAGGAAAGCTTTGTATTCCTAAGTGTTCAATTAGGGAGTTACTTGTCAAAGAAGCTCATGGGGAGGACTTATGGGACATTTTGAGGAATTTAAAACATAACATGCTAAATGAACACTTTTATTGGTTGAAAATGAGGAAGGATGTAAACAAAGTCTGCAAGCAATATTTCAAATGTAAAAAGACTAAGTCTAAGACACAACCACATGGTCTTTACACACCTTTAGATGTTCCTAGCGAACCTTGGGTTGACATTAGCAAGGAGTTTGTTCTAGGACTACCGAAGACTAGAAGACATCATGATACTATTTTTGTTGTAGTTGATAGGTTTAGTTAGATGACACATTTCATTCCATGTAACAAAACAAATGATGCTACTAACATAGCTAATTTTTTCTTTAGGGAAGTGGTTAGATTTCATGGCATTATCAAAACAATTGTGAGTGACAGAGATGTCAAATTTTTAAGTCATTTTTGGAAAGTTTTCCCCAAGCTTTTGTTTTCTACAACATGTCACCCTCACGTTGGGAGCCTTGCTTAGATCACTAATTTCTAAGAATCTTAATACATGGGAAGAGACTCTACCATTTGTGGAATTTGCATACAATAGAGTCATACATGGCACTACTCATTGTTCACCTTAACTCCACTAGATTTATCACCTGTAACGGCCCGAAAATTTCATCCCGGTCTTCCCAGGAGGCCCAGGGGCATTTTGGTAATTTTGGGTCGGGCCGACAGGGCCGGTTTTGAAATTGTTAATTGCCGGAATATTTATGAGTCGATTTGAATGGGATCGGGAATTTTGGTGAAGGCATTTGGGCTTGGGAAAGAATAAAATTAAATAGGGAATTAAATAACACGTCGAGTGAGATTCGAGCCAGGGGCGTGTCGCGTGCTAGGCAGGGGTCGCTGCCAATCGAGCCACTGAGCGCTCTTGTGCTTCTAAACGCACGATCTTCTATATATGCCTGTTTGATGCGCGTTTTGGTTTAAAGCACGGCCGCCCGAGAAGCTCATCTTCCTCGCGATTTTTTCTTCTCTTTTCTTCCTCGACCTACCTGAGTTCCTTCGCGATTTTCTCCATCACCGACCAGCCAATTCCGAGCTTCTCCTCTCCAATTCGAAGCCCATTCTCCCTCCGAGCAGCTGGTAAGTTCTTCCTCTTCTTCCTTTCCTTCGAAAAATCCGATTTCTTTCCCCCTGGTTCCGATTTCGTTCTGCCGGCCGTGGGAGTGAGGAGATTCGTGTGGTTTTTGTGCAGCTAATGTAGGGGATGTGATCCAGCAACAAATCGCGCGTCGAATCCTCTCCTATCGCCTGGAATCGAGCTCGTTCTCTCCGATGCTCTGTTCACCCCTATTCGTCGAGCTCGCTAAATCGCCTCGCCCGTCGCCGCGCGCAGAAGCAGAGCCTCCACCGAGCCACGCCGCAGATCGCCGCGCGTCGCGCGCTAACGCCCGCGCGTCTCGCGCTCGCAACGCCGCGCGCTTCGCGCTCGCGCGCCGCGTCCTCGCGCCAAAGATTCGCCGGCATCTGTCGCGCGCGTCCAACAGCGCGCGCCCAGCAGCGCCAGCAGCTCGCCCATTCTCGCGCCAGCGCCGGGCCAGCCAACCAGCCTTCTTTGCCGTTCGTGCAATCGGCCCGTTCGTGCGTCGTGCGTGCCGTGAGTTGCTCCCGAGCCGAGCCTCGTTTATTTTATTATATTTAGGCCTATTGTGTGATTTTTGTTGTGATTGATAGGTTCTCGGTAGCTAGTTCGGGTTCGTTCGCCGCTTAAGTTTTCGTGTCAAATTGTCCCCGGCCAAGGTAAGGATTTCTTACCGGAGTTGTGTGGACCCTGCGATATTATATGTGATTCTTTGATTGATTGCTTGTTTGTGTTTATTGACATGTATAGCTAGGTACTCAATTCGAATTCCCGATTAGCATGTTGTTCCCGATTAATTCTCATGTTAATCCATGCTAGGTTGATCCTTTCTAGCATGCTCAGACTGTTCCTTGCTTCGTAGTATCATGCTAGGCTCGTTGTATTCTTATTGAGCACGTATTGGATTTTATGGAATTGTTTGTCGTTTGCTAGTAAGCGGAGTTAGAATTGCAGGTAGATAGCATCATCCGGCCCGATGCATAAAGAACCTTGCTTCCATGGCGGGGGACGCCGAGCAAGTCATTCCGTCCCCTGGACCCCGTGAGGATTAGCTAACCCAAGCGGTAGGCCCCGCAATCTTGGGTGAGGGTGGCGATTGTTAATGCCCCAACGGTCGGGATGATGACTTGGCATTGCCTCGCCCCGGCGGCCCGGCAGCATGTCCTCGGCATGTTTTTGGCAAGTAGCCCCGATTGCCACTGTTAAGGCAAGGGCGGCTTCTCGGTGTGAGCCTACCACGACCGTTCCTTGGCCCTAGGTGCGGTGGTTCAGGCTGACATAGTTTACGTGTCCAGGTCTCACACCCCTATGTCAGTGACACCGATCCAAAGATTTAGTTAGGCGTGGTGACTGGATATGGCGGCTTGCCTCGCACCGACAACCCCCATAGTCTGCAGTAGCACGCGGTGCATGCTTACGCTTATTACATCGCCGACTGGAGAGCTCCTCGGGATTGTGAGCCAGTGTACCTTTCGTCGACTGTAGACAGGCTGAGGCCGAGACTTGTTTCTCGTATAGGGCGACTTGTGTATTGGACTGTGTGGTGATATTATTCCGGACTAAGACCTTAAATTGGCATCCGAGGCCCAAGTGTGGGCTAAACTATGTGCTCTATTCTGTGTTTATATTCATAGCTTGCATACGCTCATCGAGATGACCATGTATATCGTATTGTACCCCGGTTGGGGATTCTTACTAAGTAATTCGTTACTCACCCTTATTCTGGTGGTTTCCACAGGTAATCGTGGTGCGCGACAGGATGCCTGAAGGAGGAGCTGTGATCATGGGGCCCAGTCTTCCAACTCTGATTTTTGTATTATGACTCTTGTGTGTTTTGTTTTCCCCTGAATGCATGTAGCTAGGATGTTTTGTAAATATTTGTGGATTCCAGCATTTTGTATCTGAACAGGTTTTGAATGGCTTTTAGTAAATCTCTGATCAGAGTAAACTTTGGAAATGTATTTATCTTGGAATAGGTGCTTGGAAACAGGGACAGGTTCCAAGGAAATTGTCTAGTTTTTAAAGGGGTTATTTTGAATGTTTTTGTTTTAATTGGAATCAAAGCGCATCAAGTTAAATGTCCTTTACTTTGAATGCATGCATTGGGATAAGGGCCCATTTAGTGCCCCATTCGGTCGGTCCCTTACGGTTGGTATCGAGCTCGAGTCATAAATTCGTGTAGTATGACTGTTGTTGTAGGTCGTTTTCCCATGATCACTAGCACTCCGACAGTCATCAGGTACGCCTAGGTTAACTATTTGTTGTAGAAAAAGGGTAAGAATTTACAATACACTGTCATCTAGTGTATGCCTTGTATAGTGTTGTGGAGCGGAGAAGAAGCGAGTTCGACTCGTTATTGGTTTGGGTTTAGAGCGCCATCATGCCAACTTCCGCGCAGTGTGTGATGTATGTTGTGGCTTGTTGTGGTATCCGGTAGGTTCGGATACCTCGGGACATCGTTCAGGAGGGAGGTAGAGATTGGACTCCCATAGGCCAACCGTGGCCCAATTGATGGTTTCCCCAGTGAGAGGGTGGAGGTGCTTTGCCTTGGAATGCCACTCCAAGAGAGAAGGTAGCCGTGGTTGTCTTGATGTGGATATTGGTGGAGCAGTCCCCGTGTGGACTACTTTGGGTAGCTCAAGTCGCGATCTTGAGCCTTGTTAGATTATTTGGTTGCCCAGAGAGTGGTTGCAAAGCTGGTAGCCTTCGAGGAGGTTGATGAGGCATCTTTGTGTTTCTGTGAAGTGTGGTTGTTGTAGCCAGTAAGCCGGAACCCTGTAGTTAAGGGTGCAGCAAGCAGTGTTCCCTTCGGACTGGATTCGTTGGTGGTTTCCTCAGTTGTGTGATAGAATTGAACACTCTTCTTTTGGTAAGCCCTAGAGTAGGGCTAGCTGCTGCATGATGAGAGAGCCGGCCAGAGTTTGTTGAGCATCATGTGGAGATGCAAGAGTAGGCTGTGAGCCTTTAGCTCGATGAGATGCCTTAGGCATGGTTGTTGGAGTTGAGCCCTTGTATGCCGAGCCAGAGTTCGTGTCACTTGAGGTTGTGACCTTGTTAGCCCCGTTGTAGTAAGATGTGGATTTGGTAGTAGTGGCACTTGAGGTGCATTAGTTGGTGTGCCACTTTGGCATTAAATCTGGTTCAGGCCTGAGTTTGGCATGGGCATAGCAGATGGTTCTATGCCGTTCGGAGTTTAGCGTACTCCTTTAGCCTTGGATCCATTTATGGTAGATGCACCTGTGTAGGTCGTGCAAAAAGGGCTAGTTCAGTGGTAATCGAAAGACTTCAAGCGAAAGGATGTTCGAGAAGAGCCGGAGCCTTTTTCCCAGTGTTACTGGAGGTTGAGTAAGTCAAGCAGGTTGGCGGTTGGTAAGTGTTAGTGCGCGTGCATCTCACGCTGGTGTTAAGGCCAAGAGATCCTTGTGGTTGGTAGTGCGGTCAACTACCTTCGAGTGCCTAAACCTCTGGAGAGTTGAACATCATAGAAGCAAGTTGGGTCCAGCTGAGGGACCATGAGTTGGATGTCTATAAGGTGAGTAGGATGCCTTGTGAGAGGAATGAGATGCCTTATGGGTAAGCACCCTTGGTAGAGGCATGGCATAAAGTAAGTTTGGTTTGGCCTGGTTATGCTTTGGTAGAGCAAGGTTGCCACAGCTTCGAGCATCGTGCGGAGATGGAACTTTGGGTGTTCCGTTGATTGGTTGTATCTCTGCCAGGAGCTAGTGTTGTTTTTGGGAGAAAAGCATTTGTTAATCTTGGATCTCTAGAGGAAGGTTGGGAGTTGTGCACACAAGTGTCTTTTGTGTGGTTCGTTCTGTGGCGAGAGTTTCAGATCCATGTAGGGTTTGCTTTGGGGATCTGGTGCTCAGTTCTTGGAAAAGTTGGACTCCAGGTGGAGGTTGTAAGGCTTAAGTGAGGTGGTAAGGATACCATGCTCGTAGTGTCAGGTTGTTGCTTAGGTAAGATTTGTTAAGTGGACCTAAGCTTGGTTGGCGGATCTTCTTGTTGATCGTCATGACTAAGAGAGTTGTTCGGATCCTTCCTTGGGTAGGAGTTATGTTGTGGTTGAGGTCTGAGTAGGAGGATGACGCATTCGGTAGCGTTTCAGGTCCTCTTGACTCCCAAGGAGTTGGAGTTGGCCAGCATGGTTGTGTTGCTGGAAAATGGAGTTGTTGTTTGTTCAGGCAGTTGGGTGTAGGCCGTTAGTTGGCAGTGGATGTCGAAGGTTGCCGGAGAACCCTAGGCTGTGGGGAGCCTCTCTAGAGCTCAATCAGGCCACGATAGTGAGTTTCGGTTGGCAAGTTGAAGTCGTGTAGTTTGTAGCCTCTGGGAATTCTTTGGCGATCTTGGTAGCCTAGCAAGTTAAATTTGTTTGGAGAAGAGTCCGGATTGGTTCCGGTATGGTGACAAGTTGATGCTTGGTGTTGACCAAGGTGTGGATTGGAATTGCTAGAAGTCAGTTTTGCTCGTGGGGCGAATGGTTCGTGCCCCCGTTGGTTGTCTTCTGTTTCGAGAAAAGTTGAGAGTTGCCCGTTGGTATTTGGAGGTTCGGTCCGTGGTGAACCCCCTGTTGCTACCCCGTGAGATTTTGATCTTGTGCTTTAGTAAAGCAAGACAGTGAGAGTAGGTAGAGCTCTCTGTCCTTCGGTGGTTTGCTCGTAGGAGCTGTTTCTTTCTGGGTTTGGCAGGTTACTACCGTCGGTTTGTTAAGGATCTTTCCGCCATAGCCTCGCCCCTCACTCGTCTGACGAGGAAGGGTGTCGAGTTTATTTGGAACGATAAGTGTGATGAGAGCTTTGCTGTGCTCAAGCGCAGATTGACCGGCTTTGATGTTGGCGATCCGGAGGGGACAGGTGGTTTCGTGGTTTACAGCGATGCTTCCAAGTTCGGGTTGGGTTGTGTGTTGATGCAGAGACGGGAAGGTCATTGCTTATGCTTCCCGTAACTGAAGCTATATGAGCAGAACAATCCGACTCATGGTATGGAGTTGGCGCAGAGATGGTGTTTGCAATCAAGATTTGGAGGCATTACCGTATGGTGAGCGGATTCGAGATGTTTACCGATCACCGAGCCTCAAGTATCTGTTTGCTCGAAGGAGTGAATATGAGGCGAGGAGATGGTTAGAGTTGGTGAAAGATTATGATCTGCGAGAGTTTGTACCATCGGGTAAAGCAAATGTTGTAGCCGATGCTTGAGTAGGAAGACGTCGCACTCGCGGCGTTGTTAAGTTCAGCCAGACACGAGAGAGTTCGAGCGGGCTGAGATTGCAGTGTTGTTGGGTGAGGTTACTGCCGGAGTGGCTTAGTTGGCAGTCCAGCCATCGATTAGACAGCGGATTATTAATAGTCAGCTGAGTGACCCCGCGCTCAAGAAATTGGGTGACAGAGTTAGTGCTGATGGAGATTTTGACTTTGTGTATTCCCCAGACAGTGGGCTGACGTACAGAGGCCGGTTGTGTGTTCCGGATGTTGCAGGATTGCGAACAGAGTTGCTCTCAGAGACCCACAGTTCCCCGTTTGCTTGGCACCCCGGGGGTACCAAGATGTATCAGGATCTTAAGCAGACATTCTGGTGGATGGGTATGAAAAGAGATGTTGCGGAGTTTGTCAGTCGATGTCTCACTTGTCAGCAAGTGAAGGCACCCAGCAGAGACCCGCCGGTTTGTTGCCAGCCGCTGAGTGTGCCTCAGTGGAAATGGGAAGAGATCTCCATGGACTTTATTTTCGGTTTGTCGAGGACTCAGAAAGTTTCTCTCGATTTGGGTGATAGTCGATCGATTGACTAAGAGCGCACACTTCATTCTCGTAGAGACACTTATACCGTGGAACGATGGGCGTGATTGTTTTTGGAGCAGATTGTTCGCTATCACGGTGTGTACTGTGAGGATTGTGTCCGACCGTGATTCGGGGCTTGTGTGTTGGATTTCCGGCGATTGGGACCAAAGATTCAGATTCGATGGAGTTTGCATATAACAACGATTATCGATCGGCGATCTGAGATGGCTCCATTCGAGGCTTTGTATGGTAAGCGTTGCTGATCTCCTGTGTTCTGGGAAGAGGTTGGTGATAGGCAGGTTTTGGGTCCTGAGTTGCTGCAGTTGACCAATGGTGCCTTGCAGAAGATTAGAGCCCGTATGTTGACCGCTCAGAGCAGACAGAAGAGTTATGCCGATTGGTCAACTTGCTTTCTTGAAGGTCGAACCGATGCGAGGTGTTTTGAGGTTTGGCAAGCGTGGAAAGCTGAGTCCCCGTTTTGTTTTTCATGTTTCGATGTTGAGACAGTTCGTGCCGGATTCCATCGCACATTGTTCTAATCTTAAGTGACTTTCGAGGACGAAAGTCTTATAAGGGGGGAATATTGTAACGGCCCGGAAATTTCATCCAGGTCTTCCCGGGAGGCCCAGGGGCATTTTGGTAATTTTGGGTCGGGCCGACAGGGCCGGTTTTGAAATTGTTATTTGCCGGAATATTTATGAGTCGATTTGAATGGGATCGGGAATTTTGGTGAAGGCATTTGGGCTTGGGAAAGAGTAAAATTAAATAGGGAATTAAATAGCACGTCGAGTGAGATTCGAGCCAGGGGCGTGTCGCGTGCTAGGCAGGGGTCGCTGCAAATCGAGCCACTGAGCGCTCTTGTGCTTCTAAACGCGCGATCTTCTATATATGCCTGTTTGATGCGCGTTTTGGTTTAAAGCAGGGCCGCCCGAGAAGCTCATCTTCCTCGCGATTTTTTCTTCTCTTTTCTTCCTCGACCGATCTGAGTTCCTTCGCAATTTTCTCCATCACCGACCAGCCAATTCCGAGCTCCTCCTCTCCAATTCGAAGCCCATTCTCCCTCCGAGCAGCTGGTAAGTTCTTCCTCTTCTTCCTTTCCTTCGAAAAATCCGATTTCTTTCCCCCTGGTTCCGATTTCGTTCTGCCGGCCGTGGGAGTGAGGAGATTCGTGTGGTTTTTGTGCAGCTAATGTAGGGGATGTGATCTAGCAACAAATCGCGCGTCGAATCCTCTCCTATCGCCTGGAATCGAGCTCGTTCTCTCCGATGCTCTGCTGCGCCGTTCGTCGAGCTCGCCAGATCGCCTCGCCCGTCGCGCGCGTGTGCAGCAGAGCCTCCGCCGAGCCACGCCGCGCATCGCTCGCGCGTCCTCGCCCAACGCTCGCGTCCTCGCGCCTCTGCATCGCTCGCGCCTCTGCATCGCTCGCGCGCCCGCATCCTCGCGCCCCTGCTTCGCCCAGCATCTGTCCGCGCGCGTCCGCGGCCCAGCGTGCGCACCCAGCGCGCCCAGCTCGCCCATTCCTGCGCCCAGTAGCGCCAGCCAGCCCGTTCTTTGCCGTGCTCGTGCATTCGTCGTGCCTCGTGAGTTGCTCCCGAGCTGAGCCTCGTTTATTTTATTATATTTAGGCCTATTGTGTGATTTTTGTTGTGATTGATAGGTTCTCAGTAGCTAGTTCGGGTTCGTTCGCCGCTTAGGTTTTCGTGTCAAATTGTCCCTGGCCAAGGTAAGGATTTCTTATCGGAGTTGTGTGGACCCTGCGATATTATATGTGATTGCTGATTGATTGCTTGTTTGTGTTTGTTGACATGTATAGCTAGGTACTCAATTCTGAATTCCCGATTAGCATGTTGTTCCTGATTAATTCTCATGTTAATCCATGCTAGGTTGATCCTTTCTAGCATGCTCGTATCTGTTCCTTGCTTCGTAGTATCATGTTAGGCTCGTTGTATTCTTATTGAACACGTATTGGATTTTATGGAATTGTTTGCTGTTTGCTAGGGCAGGTTAGAATTGCAGGTAGATAGCATCATCCGGGCCTGATGCATAAAGAACCTTGCATCCATGGCAGAGACGTCGAGCAAGTCATTCCGTCCCTAGACCCCGTGAGGGATTAGCTAACCCAAGCGGTAGGCCCTGCAATCTTGGGTGAGGGTGGCAGTTGTTAATGCCCCAACGGTCGGGATGATGACTTGGCATTGCCTCGCCCCGGCAGCCGCATGTCCTCGGCATGTTTGGCAAGAGCCCCGATTGCCACTGTTAAGGCAAGGGCGGCTTCGGTGTAAGCCTACCACGACCGTTCCTTGGCCCCAGTGCGGTGGTTGGTGACATAGTTTACGTGTCCGTGTCTCACACCCTATGTCGGTGACACCAATCCAAAGATTTAGTTAGGCGTGGTGACTGGATATGGGCGGCTTGCCTCGGACCGGCAACCCCCATAGTCTGCTGCAGAGAGCACGCGGTGCATGCTTACGCTCATTACATCGCCGACTAGAGAGCTCCTCGGGATTGTGAGCCAGTGTACCTTTCGTCGACAGTAGACAGGCTGAGGCCGGGACTTGTTTCTTGTATAGGGCGACTTGTGTATTGGACTGTGTGGTGATATTATTCCGGACTAAGACCTTAAATTGGCATCCGAGGCCCAAATGTGGGCTAAGCTATGTGCTCTATTCTGTGTTTATATTCATAGCTTGCATACGCTCATCGAGATGACCATGTATATCGTATTGTACCCCGGTTGGGGATTCTTACTAAGTAATTCGTTACTCACCCTTATTCTGTGGTTTTCCACAGGTAATCGTGGTGCGCGACAGGATGCCTGAAGGAGGAGCTGTGATCATGGGGCCCAGTCTTCCAACTCTGATTTTTGTATTATGACTCTTGTGTGTTTTGTTTTCCCCTGAATGCATGTAGCCGGGCACGGAGCCCTAGGTTGTTTTGTAAATATTTGTGGATTCCAGCATTTTGTATCTGAACAGGTTTTGAATGGCTTTTAGTAAATCTCTGATCAGAGTAAACTTTGGAAATGTATTTATCTTGGAATAGGTGCTTGGAAACAGGGACAGGTTCCAGGGAAATTGTCTAGTTTTTAAAGGGGTTATTTTGAATGTTTTTGTTTTAATTGGAATCCGAAAGTAGACTGTTAAATGTCCTTTACTTTGAATGCATGCATTGGGATAAGAGCCCATTTAGTGCCTCATTCGGGTCGGTCCCTTACATCACCATTGCCGCCTAATATGTTTACTAGTGATGCAACATCTTCTAATGTCGAATATGTAAAAGAATTTCACAAAGATATCAAAGAAAGGATTGAAAAGAAAAATCAAATGCTAATCATTAGCAAGAATCATGGGAGAAAACAATTGATTTTAAAATAAGGCAATTGGGTTTGGTTTATCTACAAAAAGAGAAGTTTCCAGATCAAAGGAAGTCTAAATTACAATGAAGGGGAGATGGTCCTTTTCAAGTACTTGAACGAATCAATGATAATGCATACAAACTAGATCTTCGAGGTGAGTACAATGTAAGTTCTACTTTTAATGTGGCCAACTTGACTCCTTTTGATGTTGGAAATGAAGATCTAGATTTGAGGACAAATCCTTTTAAAGAAATAGGGGATGATATGAATCAGACAACTGATCCATTGCATGTACCTGAAGGACCTATTATAAGGAGTAAGACAAAGAAGATTCAAGAGACATATATATTACATCTTCAAAAGCTTTCCAATGCACAAGAAGAGACAAAGCTTTTTCATCCCGAATTTATTTACAACATTGGCACAACAATTGAAGAAGAGATTGAAATGAAGATGACGTGAGAGTATCATTTGTATTGGAAGATGACAACATGGAAAAAGTTTGAATGAAGAAATTTCCAAGTTTTATAATTTTGGACTTTTTTATTTTTAAGACTTGTCAACCATGCTCATAATTGCAAGTGACCTTCTAGAAGAGTTAGTTAGGTCTATTTAAAGCTTATATATCCTTTTGTCTAGCATTTAAGCTACTCAATTAATGTGAAATTGAGTTTTGGTTTCCTAGGCCTTATTTTCTACAAAATGCATTTAATAACTTTTTGAGTCCTTTTTGTACTCCGAGACATGCACAAATTTTTTACCTTTAAAATGGCTTGTAATATATCATTTCGGAGAGATTGATGCATTGAAAAATTTGTGTTTTCTTGAACTCCATTTGGTGTTTCATTTTTTTTCTTCAAATCTTGCTTTAGGTTTGAAGTTAAATCTATTCATTGGATTAGTCTTGATCAAACTAATTCTTGAGTGAGTTGTCTTTGAATCTGATAGGTTTGAGTCGTAGAAATATTAAAGGATAGTATAAGGGTCTTTATGCAATTAATTAGATAGTTAGTTACATTAGGTGGTTATAAATAGGGAGAGTTGCTTAGTGAAGAAGCATCTTTGGAATTGTATGAGAATTAGGGCTTGAGAGATCTCAAGAGTCTAGGGAGGGTCAAAGTACCTCGAATCACTTGGTTTATCTTGTATGTTCGTGATAATTTACTAATAGATAGATCCAAATTCTATCAATTGGTATCAAAGCGGTTTCGATCTATTCGGGCCATAGATCGGGAAGGTTTTGAACGTATGATGTTCTTTCTGGATTCGTTTCAAGTTACCATGAAAGAATGTTTCAAGAAAGAGAGGGAGTGTATGAATTCATATCAAGGGTGATTATGAAGGTTTTAGAGAATAAGAGAAACCTATACAGACATGAAAGAGAACTTCAAAGACTTGAAAGAAGAGATCAGATTGGCAGACATTGAAGAAGAGGAAGAATCGAAAGTCACAAAAACAGAGATCGAAGAAGATTCAGATTTCGATATTCAACAATCGAAAATCACATTGGAGGAGAAGATCAAGAAGCCTTTGATTTCAAAAGTTACAGATTTCTATAGTGCTTCAATGATTTTGATGGGAAAAAAAATGAACAAAAGAAGAGGAGGAAGAGAAAGAAATACAGTATTTCAATAGAAGAAAAAGGAAAAAAAGAAGAAAAAGATGGAGAAAATGTACCACAATGTAACATCCATTAAATATTTAGAAATATATAATTGAATTATTGGAAATTTTATTGGATATATATATATATATAAACCCCTTAAAAATGTGTTAACCTTATCTTTTACCCAAGGTAAATATATATTTATGTTGTTTGAGATTTTGGTGTAAATAAATAAATGTTTTCCAATGATGGATATGCAAACAAGGATTTAAAATTATAATACTTTTGTTATTTGTGGTAAACAAGAAAATGGCTTTAAAGGTTAGGGTTTTATCATTTTCAAAAAGGGAAAAATAAAGTTAATATAAATAAAATCCTTTTGTTTCATTTATTTCCCAAATTCCAAGTCCAGCCGCCACCTAGTCACATTCCTTTTTTTTTTTCTTTTTTTTTTTACGTTTTACACAGCCCTTTTCCTTTCTCTTCCAAGCGTGTTGCAAACAACTCCTTCCCAAACACTGCGTGGCTTCATCTGCATCATTCAAGTTTGTTCTTTTTGGCGAGGTTCTTTGCCCAGCTACTTGCGAGGAAACAACCTCGTCGCCGGTTGTTCGCCGTCCTCGCGTTTTCAGTTGCGCAAGGAGTCCTTTGCGGGCGTTTCTTCTCCGGAGTGAGGTCCACTTGTCATGGGTAAGTTGGTTCTTCGTTAAAGCTTGTTTCCAAGCTTCGTTCTAGCCGTTAATGGCTTTTTCTGGCGAGTTGGCTTGAAAACCCATTTTAAATCCATTCTTTCTTCGTAGTTTTTTGAAGCTAGAGAAGTCGGATCGCAAATCCGAGACTTGTTCCGTGATCGTGAGGCCGAGATCTTTCCAACGAGGTATGACCCGTCCTGTTCCGCCGCCACGCACCGCCGCCGTGCTCCGACAAGGGTTTTTGGACAGTTTCTTCCCCTAGTTCCCGTGATCTTAGTCCCCTTTGTGGTTTGTTTAGATTGTCCCTAACGAACGCACGTCGTTGTTTTGTGTTTAGGTGCTTTCGGATTTCATCGTTTTGGCTCGTGTGGGTTATCGTGGTGTTTCGTCGGGAAGGTAAGAAGTTTCATTATGATCCAGGTTTGTGGTTTAAAGCATGTGAATAGTGGCATGATAGGATTTACGAGAATTGAACGTTAGATGACTTATCGCTTGTATGCTTTGGTGTTGTGATTCACTGTTCGAACCTATTACTACTCGTGGTAGCACGAAATCATGTATAGCTCGTAAACTGTTACATCTCCGTTGTTGTACATCTTGTGATCGTATCATAATTTCTCGATTGGCATCTTTGCTCGTATATGTGATGAACTGCTCATTTGTTTAACATGTTGATTGACTGAATTGCCTTGGGTTTATGCATGTTCCATGTTGTTGACTTCATCCATGTTTGACTGTATACGTGCTGCCATGATTATGCTCGATTTCCTTGTTCGTTACCTAAAGGGTTGTCCGTATGTTGTTTTGGCATTAGAATAGCTAGGTCTAGTCACCGTGTTAACCACCTAGAGGAGCAGCTAGCTCACACATTTTAGGACTCGTGATTGCATGATCGATATCTTGTTGTTGTTGTGACTCGATAGTGCCCCTTAGGAATCGAGCGAGGATATGGATCCTTTTTGCTTCGAGACACGTGGTTGGGTTGAACTAGCCTACTGGTTGACTTTTGCCTCCGACCAAGGGGTCAGATCTCATCTACGTGTCACCTTGTGTGCGGAACAACGAGTTCCTTGGTTGTTGAGCACACGTTGCGGGTTACACCAACCCTCGGGTGGGCCGGGTGCACTCGTCTAGGCTAGGCTAGATCTCGTGTGACTCTAGTGCTAATTATTATCTACTCATGGGCCCTCATATGCTGTGTGCATGGTTCCACCAGGTTACCTTCCCAGGGCCGGTCATGCCGTGCTTGTCCCTAAGACTACTGGAAGAGGCCACTGGGACAGATGAAGGCGCTGAGGAATGCCTATCGGTGAGCCTGCATGCATTAGTGGGGATGTTGTCTGCAGGCAGGTCGGTCCTCCCGCATGCTAGAGGTTAGCAGTTGGCGCCCCGAGCCCGAGATTTAGGAACCCTACAGCTTTCCTTTACTCGTGGCTCTCCCTGACAGGGTCAGATGATTTACTTGGCATTGTGTATGCCCTTGCTGACACGACTTGTGTGTCGTTCTCCCGACCCGAGGTTTAGGGATTCTATGTGTTCCCATCACTCGTGGTCCTCTCCTACAGGGTCAGGTGACCTATTTTGCTGACACGACTTGTGTGTCGTTGTCTAGACCCGAGGTTTAGGGATGTTGTGTGTTTCTCTCACTCGTGGTCCTCCCCGACAGGGTCGGGTGACCTATTCTTGCTGAAATGACTCATGTGTCGTTGTCCCGACCCGAGGTTTAAGGATTATATGTGTTCTTCTCACTCACGGTCCTCCCCGACAGGGTCGGGTGACTTATTGGTGGGTCCTTGGTGTGGGCCAGGCTACCTCAAGACATTAGAGTATGTCTCCACGAGCATAACGTTATGGGTCCCTAGCAGAGGTCAGGCTACCCGAGGCATGCCTCCGCTGGTGTACTTTGGCGGGTCCCTGACAGAGGTCAGGCTACCCCCGAGATAATGGTGATTTCCCCTTAGGATACGGTATGGGACGTGTCCGACCTGAGGTTTGGGGAACTTGTGTGTTCTCTTCCCTCGGGGTCTTTGCTCTGACCTTGGTCAAATGATTGCTAGGCATTTAGCCGTAACTTGCTCACGGCTTGCAGGCCGCTGTTTGACATTGTTTGCTCGTGACCGGCCTGAGGGCCGACCCCGCATGAGCGAGGCATTTAGCTTCAGTTGTCGTATTTTCTAACTTGTTTCTGTTTACATGCTTAACCCCATGGTGGGGCTCCTTACTGGGTATATTTCAATATACTCACCCCTTACATTTTCAGGTACTGGTCCATTCTGAAGTGGTTAGGCTAGGTGCTGGATCGATCATGGACACGGTGTCGACATTTCCTTCCACATTGTTTACTTCTATTTGAACCATATGTTTTACGTTTTAAACTCTTTTGAACCGTATTTGTTTTGAACTAGCGGGATCCCAAACTCTGTTTGTACCGTTTTCATGTTTTATAAGGTTTTGTTGGAAAAACGCATGTGATTAGAAAATTGTTTTTGAGATTTTTAATATGCATGCACCCGTAACACCCCATTAGAGTATTTTAGGAAGTCGAGTCATTACACATGATGAGTAAGAGGAAGTGGAAACCTTGGAGATCGCAATCGGAGAAGGACGTTCATCGTAGGAAGCGACCGAGACTGTGGAAGAGTGATTATGATTTTCATCCGAAGAAGGAGCGTCGCTGGAAGTTGGCGAAGAAGCGCTTTCATGAGCAGTGGAGGTCGGTGAAGAGGCGTTGTCGTGCGTAGTGGAGGCCTGTGAAGAAATGTCGTCGTGTGCAATGGGAGAATACATTTGTTGCTCCCTTGGAGGAGAAGTCGGCCATGGAAAGTTTGGAGAAGAAAACGATTTGGTTTAGGCGATGAGAAATAGCGTGTTTTTGCGATTTAAAAAAATAAAGAAAGAAAAAAAATCGATATTTCGATTATTTGGAGGCTTCTACTTTACGTGAAGCGTGTGGGTTTGAAAAGTAGAAGATTGGCGGCAGCTAGGGTTTCAAAATCACATGGCTTCTACTTTACGTGAAGCGTGTGGGTTTGAAATGATGGATGGGCTAACTGAAGACAAAATATAAATTGCAACTGGGCTGCTACACCAACAATATATTGTTGGATTTTTTTTTTTTTTTTAGGTTTTATGTTTTTTGTTTTGTGGTTCATTTTTGTATACCCACCTTGAGGACAATGTGCTTTAAAGGGGAGGGTATTGATAGGTTTGAGCCATAGAAATATTAAGGAATAGTATAAGGGTCTTTATGCAATTAATTAGATAGTTAGTTACATTAGGTGGTTATAAAGAGGGAGAGTTGATGAGTGAAGAAACATCTTTGGAATTGTATGAGAATTAGGGCTTGAGAGATCTCGAGAGTCTAGGGAGAGTCCAAGTACCTCGAATCACTTGGTTTATTTTGTATGTTCGTGATGATTTACTAATAGATAGATCCAGATTCTAAGAGTGGCCATTTTAAAGTTTTAGTGCGATCTAAGTTAGCTATCATTGTGAGTTTTTACAAAGATCCTAAAAGGACTTCTAGCTTTGTAAAATTCAAGCAACGTTTGACTCTTATCACTAGCCTTCAGTTAGTTTCATTAGTGCCCAAAAAAACATATATGAGAATTGTCCAATGGTCCATCATATGTGGTTGGAAAGATAATTCCAAGTGCTTGATTTCAAATAAGTACCTTAAAATGTCAATGAGAGTCTCAGTTGAACTTTTAAGGAATTGGTTCAAATGGTTGATTATATATGCAATATTAGACCACGTGTTTGCGAGACGTTGCCCATTTATCAAAGCGAGAGATGTTTTCCAATAACTAATGGTGAAAGAGTAGGTTTTACCGACGATATATTTAACTTAGCCAATAGATCCTCATTATACTTGGTTTAAGTAAGCAATAAACACTACTACAATTTAAGGTATAGATGACGAGCTATCTAAAATTATTTCAAAAATACGAATGTTAAATGACGAACATTTTTTTTTAAATGCGGACATATAATGACAAGCATTTTTAATGACAGACACTTTTAATGACGAACAGCCAAAGGTGACAGTCATTGACCATCATTTTTTATGCCCATCATCTTAAAGTGATAGAAAGAAGACAATGGTATAAGAGGTATGAAAGGATAAAATTATAATTGACAGAAAGAAGACAATGATAGAAGAGGTATGAAAGGATACAATTATCGTTTAGAAAAAGTTTGTCTCTACCTCTTCTATCATTGTCTTCTTTCATAATCTCTATTTCTTAATCGCATCCTCTTCAAATTGATTTTGATAAATGTTAATCCAACAAACAAAATATCAAGTCAAGTGAATCAACATTTTGAATTCATGCCCATTATGATAAATAAAAGCAAACAAATACAAGTACATACAATGTAAGCAAACAATGTTTCAAGTGTCTAGAGATTGTCTCTTGCCTAAATACAACCATCAAGAACACTCCTACAAGCCATCTTAGAATGATTCAAGTAGTCAAAGAGATTTTTGGAGTACTTAAAGTGATGAGTTCAATCCATAATGATTATCTACCTAGGAATTAATTTACTATAAGGGAGGTAATTAATCAAATTAACCGTTTAAGAGTGCATCATAATTTATGGGTGGTTTGTACAATTTTCCATATTTGTTAGGAAACTTTTGATTTTGATTTGATTTTTTTTTAAAGATATCAAAAAGCAGGTTTTAAAACTTTAATGAACTTCTGAAATATGTATATATACTAAAACTTTGGAACGTGCCTTGCACGGGAGATTTTTTCTGGCATGTGAGATTATATTTTTATTTATTAAAATACTTATAAATAATATATATATATATATATATAGATTTTAAATGAGTAAGTAAAATATTTATTATCTAATTTATTTAAAAATCTCATACAACATAGTTCAAGATAAAAGTGAAATAAAAAGATATACATATCATAATTTTTAAAGAAAATCATGAAATAAATTAAACTTCTTTAAGAAATAAGTTTTCATCGTGCTAAAATCTTACTTTGTACACAATATTTGTTTTTCATTCGTTTATTATTTTAGTTTAATCTACTAACATCGAAGCCATCTTTTCAAAAAAAAAAAAACTCGAAACCATCATCTCTCTAAAATCTTAAAAATCATATTTGTGCTTTTTTATTTCATTTTATATTTTATAAATAATAAAAAATAAAGTAAATATTGAGAAAAAGATTAAAAAAACTCATAAAATTTATTATCTACCTCTTCTACGAATTTTGATGAAACATAAGTTTTTTAAATATTAATTTAAAACATAATATTATATTAAATCTATTGTTCTCTACAATAATAATAATGGTGTATATATTTATATTTAAATTTAAAAAATATATAATTAGTAAAATTGATAAAATTTAAGTAGCTTCGTATGTCAAAATATGAGTAGTACTTCAATGATATCACGTATCACAGAATAAACAACAAATTATATGTTAAGTCATATTTATTATAATAACAAATAATAATAATAATAATATGAAAAAATAATAATTATAAAAAATTACCTTTCATTAATGGAAGAATGTGATAAACACTTCTTCAAAATTTTAAATACTCCATAAATTTAAAAGAAAATTATAAATTAAAGTTGAAGCATAAAATAAATAGAAATACACAAAGAAAACATAATAAAAATAAATGAAGAAGAAGAAAATGTTCTCTACAACGAATTAAATACAAATTGAAAAAATTGTTCTTTACCTTCGACGACAACCGCTCCCACGAACACAACTCAGTGTACCAATGCTAAGACTCCCAACCCGAATAAAATCTGTACATTTGTGCAACATCAAAAGAATTATTAGTAATTTGAATTTTGAAGAACAATAAATTTGGTATTTATAGAAAAAGTTGGAACCCGAGATCTTCTTTAAATTTGAAAAATAAAACTCAATATCTTCATTTGATTTTTTACTTATTTAGTTTGAAGATACTAAATTTTAATAAATAATAATAATAAGTAACATTTTAAGTAGTAAAGATAAAGATAAAGAATATTATGCAGATTCTCTTATCTTCTAGCTTAATTTATGAGATTTGCTAAAAATATATTATCTTCTAGATGATGAAAATCTAAATAATATTATAAATATATGTGGATTTTTTTTATATATTTGAATAGAAGATTATGACATGTTTGTAATTTAGGGTGTGGCTTAAGGGTAAAATCGTCCAAAAATGATTTTCCTCCTAAGCCACACTTTAAGGTAACTAGAACTTTGGAACGTGCGTTGCACGAGAGATTTTTTTTCTGACATATGAGATTATATTTTTATTTATTAAAATAATTATAAATAATATATATATATATAATATAAATTTTAAATGAGTAAGTAAAATATTTATTATCTACTTTATTTAAAAATCACATACGGCTTAGTTCAAGATAAAAGTGAAATAAAAAAATATACATATCATAATTTTTTAAGAAAATTATGAAATAAATTAAACTTCTTTAAGAAATAAGTTTTAGTCATGCTAAAATCTTACTCTGTACACAATATTTTTTTTCATTCATTTATTATTTTATTTTAATCTACGAACATCGAAGCCATCTTTTCAAAAAAAAAAAACTTCGAAACCATCACCTCTCTAAAATCTTAAAAATCATATTTGTGCTTTCTTATTTCATCTAGCTTCGTATGTCAAAATATGAGTAGGACTTCAATGACGTCGTATCACAGAATAAGCAACAAATTACATGTTAAGTCATATTTATTATAATAATAAATAATAATAATAGTAAGAAAAAATAATAATTATAAAAAATTACCTTTCATTAATGGAAGAATGTGATAAACACTTCTTCAAAATTTTAAATACTCTATAAATTTAAAAGAAAATTATAAATTAAAGTTGAAGCATAAAATAAATAGAATTAAACAAAGAAAACATAATAAAAATAAAAATAAATGAAGAAGAAGAAAATGTCTTGTACAACGAATTAAATACAGATTGAAAAAATTGTTCTTTACCTTCGACGACAACGGCTCTCACGAACACAACTCAGTGCACCCATGCTAAGACTCCCAACCCGAACAAAATCCGTACATCTGTGCAACATCAAAAGAATTATTAGTATTTTGAATTTTGAAGAACAATAAATTTGTGGTATTTATAGAAAAAGAATTGAAACCCAAGATCTTATTTAAATTTGAAAAAAAATAAAACTCAATATTTTCATTTGATTTTATATTTATTTAGTTTGAAGATACTAAATTTTAATAATTGATAATAATAATAATAAGTTACATTTTAAGCCGTAAAGATAAAGATAAAGATAAAGATAAAGAATATTATGAGATTCTCTTATCTTCTAACTTAATTTATGAGATTTGCTAAAAATATATTATCGGATGAAAATCTAAATATCTAAACAATCTAAATAATATTATAAATATATTTGCATTTTTTTTATATTTGAATAGAAGATTATGGCATGTTTGTAATTTAGGGTGTGACATAAGGGTAAAATCGTCCAAAAATGATTTTCCTCTTAAGCCACACTTTAAAGTAATATGATATGATATAAATAAACTGATAACTTTTTTTCTTTTTAAGAATAAAAAAGTGATATCAAATAAATATGCATAAGCTTAGTTTTTTTAAAAACTAAAATTTTAAAATCAAATAACTATAAAAGGGGTTAAAGATAATTTTCTTTCCATTCCAAATGCAACTATGCGTGCCATTGATATCAACAATAGTAGTAGATCATATGAGTGTAAATGTGTAAATTTAATGATAAGTTAAAAATTCAAATCCCTACACTCAAATTTTATAAAATTAATTAAAAAATAAATTAATTAAAAGTGAGTATTATTGATAGATAAAAATGTACAATTTTTACATGATCAAAATTAGATAGACTATAGGGAAATTGTTGTGATAACCATTTTTTAATTTTTTTTTTTTTTGCAGATTTAGTCAAATTAACTTATTTGCAACTATATTTTTCCTTTCTTTTTATATTTTAAATTAGAATATGATTAGTTATTATTTTACCCTTATTTTAATAATAATATTATTTTTTCCTAATTATTGTCTCTAAAGTTTCTTCTCTCTCATTTAGAGATGTCCACGGGGTGGGGCAGGTTGGGGAATGCCCTCCCCATCCCCATCCTCACCACCAAAATCATTCTCCATCCTCGCGAAATTTACCATTTTTTTTCGTGGGGATGGGGACGGGGATTCACCGTGGGGAATTGTCGGGGATCGAGTTCCTCGCGGTGATAATTCACCGTTTTATTTTTATTTTGTATTTTTCTAATCTTAATTTTTATAAGTATTTTTTTAATAATATTTTCAAATAATTGATTTTTCATGGAAAATATACATTAATCTCAATTAGATAACTAATTGTAGTAAAAAAATATGCATTTGAATAAACTAAAATTTTAACACGGCGTTGCACGTGACAATTTTTTAAATAATAAATTATATATATATATATATATATATCCCACATTTTTGCACTAAATTTAAATCATCAAATAATAATTTCAAGGGGCTTTTTCATGTATAGCAAAATAGGGTAAAATAATTCCATGTATAGCAGAATTTGAAAAACAATTCTTTTGTAGCAGAATATTCAAACGGCCCAAGTGAAATGACAAAAAATCCCACACTGAAATAAAGGAAAAGGCCCACGTTGAAAACATCCCAAGCCTCACGATCTCTGCTTTTTCAACTTTTCTTGTTTGCGATTTCAATCACCTTTGAAAATCACCGTCTCTGCTCATTTTGATCACCATTTTTGCGATATCTGCTCATAATCTCTACTCATTTCGATCACCTTCTTTGCGATTTCTGCTCACTCAATCACCTTCTCTGCTTTTTCATCTCTGCTCATTTCAATCATGCTAAGTAATTTTCTATCACTTAGGGTTCGACACTACAACATTTGCGATTTTCGTCTTTCGTCTTTCAACTCTCTCTATCAAACATCTTCAATCTCCTTCTACAATTCGTCTCAATCCAAAATCTCGGTATGCTCTTCACTCTCTTTGGGTGTTTTATACTTCACTATTGCTCAAACTATGAATCGATACTTTTTGCTTAGGTTTGGAAGATGCGGTCCTTCATCAATTTGGTCGAAAAGACGCTGGATTGCTTTGTCGCGAATTGAAAAGTACTTGTAGAAAGCAACTTGGCGATCTTTCGCATTTTGCTGCTCGGCCAAGATGGATTTCTAGATGCGTAGCACTTCGTTGAGGTCCGGTGAGTTGGTGGTAGTGGTATGTTCACGTTGCTCAATTTGACGAGGTTGGCGAAAATTTGGGTTCTTCGCGGGGGGTATGGGTTGAGAACTTCGACATGTCTACTTAAGGTGTGCTGTGAAAATCGAGAGTAAAAAGGGAGGATAAAAAATGTTCGGAAGCGTAAAAAAAAAGTGAAAAGAAATGGGTTGGGGTTTTTATAGGACTCTCCAATTCGTTTCGCTTTCCAGAATTCGAACCGCCATCTGGTTCTCCCGAGTTTCTCACCGTTAGATATCTGATCTTCCTTACACGTGTTAGGTTCGGGATGTGGTAACGACTACATGCTAGGTTCAGATTAATTATCTTAGAGATCGGTTATCTCTATCTTAACTCTTATTCGCATTCACTAACTAGAGTTATGCTAAAAAAAAACTAAGTAAAAATAACAACTAACTTATGTACAACAAAAAGAAAATCTTGAATGCACGCGAAAACAATTACACTTTCATACTGTTAGCTGCATTCCACCTTCCTGTTTCAATTGTCAATGAGCTGAGAGAAATCTGCAGTTCGCGATTCCTTACCATAGTAATGTTTAAGTCGATGTCCATTGGCTATGAACTCCGAGTTATCTGATTCATTCTGCACTACCACAGCTCCATTCTGATGTACCTGCACCACTACAAAAGGGCCACACCAATTAGATTTCAGTTTTCCCGGAAATAATTTCAATCGCGAATTAAAAAGTAAAACCCTTTATCTTGGTACAAACTGTTTTGGCTTAATGCGCTCATCGTGCCATCGCTTTGTTTTTTCCTTGTAGAGCTTGGCATTCTCATACGCAAACTCCACTAGCTCTTCAAGCTCTAACAACTGGAGTTTCCTTGTAGGCCCTATTCCCGCTGACTCTACATTCAATTCTTTAGTGGCCCAATAAGCTCTGTGTTCCAACTTTAAGGGTAGATGACATGCCTTTCCAAATAGCAAGCGAAATGGTGACATTCCCAGTGGTGTTTTATGTGCTATTCTATAGGCCCAAAGTGCATCATCTAATTTCACTGCCCGGTCCTTTCGTTGGGACTCACTACTTTTTCTAAAATTTGCTTAATTTCGCAATTCGCTACTTCCGCCTGACCATTGGTTTGCAGATGATACGCAGTTGCGATCTTGTGGCGAATGTTATACTTCTGCAACATTGAGGTTAAAGCACGGTTAATAAAATGAGTTCCTTCATCGCCAATTAAAGCGCGTGGAGTACCAAAACGAGTGAAAATATTCTTATGTAGAAATTTGATAACAATTTTCGAATCATTTTTCCCGCAAGCGATTGCTTCTACCCATTTTGATACATAACCGACTTCAACCAATATATATGTGTTTCCATGCAAATTCGGGAATGGACCCATAAAGTCTATTCCCCTAACAAAAATTTCTACTTCTAGAATATATTTCAATGGCATTTCATCCCTTTTATTGATATTACCTAGCCGTTGACATTGATCACATGTTTTAGCCAAATCATATGCATCTTTAAAAATGGAGGGCCAAAAGTACCTAGTTTGAAATACCTTAGCTACTGTTTTTACTCCGCCATAATGTCCCGCATATGCTCCAGCATGGCATTTCGCAATGATCTCTTTCGCTTCGCTCTGTGACACACACCTGCGAATAATAATATCAGCACATTGTTTATACAAGGTTCATCCCAGAAATACTTCTTCACATCATGCAAAAATCGTTTCCGTTGTTGGTAGTTGAAATGTTCAGGGATAATCCCACTCGCTAAGTAATTCGCTATGTCAGCGAACCATGGAACTTCTTCAACGGTCTCTATGTTGAATAACTTCTCATCAGGGAAAGATTCTTCGATTTCGCTGTTGCTCTTTGCTTCTCCGTTCTCAATTCGCGAAAGGTGATCGGCAATTACGTTATCGCAACCCTTCTTATCTATGATCTCTACATCAAACTCCTGTAGGAGTAATACCCATCTCAGTAATCGTGGTTATGCATCCGTCTTTTTGAGCAAGTATTTGATCGCTGCATGATCAGAAAACACAGTGATTTTCACCCCAAGAAAATAAGAGCAAACTTTATCCAACGCGAACACCACTACTAAAAATTCCTTCTCCGTGGTTGTGTAGTTTTTCTGTGCTTCATTCAACATTTTACTTGCATAATAGATTGGATGAATCAACTTGTCTTTTTTTTGGCCCAGCATAGCTCCTACTGCGTAGTCACTAGCATCACACATTAGGAAAATGGGTTGATCCCATTCAGATGTGATGATAATTGGGGGCTAATACCAATGCCTCCTTCAATTTCAAAAAGGCCTCCTTGCATAGGTTGTCAAATCTAAATACCCGATCATGTTTCAGCAATTCACACAAGGGTTTCGCTATTTTGGAGAAATCCTTAATGAAACGACGATAGAACCCAGCGTGACCAAGGAAACTTCTAATTCCCTTGACGTTGCTTGGTTCTTCCAGCCTTTCAATAACTTCTATTTTTGCTCGATCTACCTCCATGCCTTGCTTCGATATACGATGTCCCAGAACAACTCCTTCGCTGACCATGAAATGACACTTCTCCCAGTTGAGAACCAAATTTGTCTCTTCGCATCTTTCCAGCACTCTTCGCAAATTTTTGAGACAAGTCATGAAGGATGAACCAAAAAACATGAATTCATCCATGAAAACATCAACACTTGTTTCAATCATATCTGAAAAAATTGCCATCAAACATCGCTGAAAAGTCGTTGGGGCATTACATAATCCAAATGGCATTTGCCGAAACGCGAATATGCCATAAGGACATGTAAATGTAGTTTTCTCTTGATCCTCAGGGTCAATGGTTATTTGATTATAACCCGAGTATCCATCCAGAAAGCAATAGTACTCTTTCCCAGCGACTCTATCCAACATCTGGTCAATATATGGTAGTGGGAAATGATCCTTTTTGGTGGCTGCATTCAGCTTTCGATAATCCATACATACACGCCAGCCAGTCACTGTTCGCGTAGGTATTAATTCATTATTCTCATTTTTAACCACTGTAGTTCCACCCTTCTTCAGCACACATTGTACTGGCTTACCCATCTACTGTCAGCGATTGGATAAATGACGCCCACATCTAGCCATTTAATAACCTCCTTCTTCACTACCTCCTTCATCGCTGGATTCAACCTTCGCTGATGCTTGACCGACCTAAATCCGTCATATTCTAACTGAATTTTATGCATACAAATTGCTGGGCTAATTCCCTTAAGATCAGCCGGAGTCCACCTAATCGCCCTTTTATGTTGTTTTAGCATCTCTACTAACAACTGTTCGTTCGCTGGAGCTAACCTCGCCATATGACAATAGGCAACGTATTCCCTGCCCCAAGATATGCATACTTCAAGTGGTCTGGCAAAGGTTTCAATTCTAATGTGGGTGGCTCCTCGATTGATGGTTTCATCGTAACATATAACCTGTCAATGAAATTCAATGAGTCCAAATCGTAATTCACAGGTTCACTTACCTCACATTCCCCTGGCAATTCTCCGCTTTCATACTTCGCGGTCTCGATTTCCATTACATGTTGGTTGACTGTATCGTCTAAGGTATCCATTTTCGAACATTTTTCACTTTCCACGGGGCATTTCATCGAGTTACAAATTTTGAACTTAATCTTCTCGCTATTCATTCACAGCGTTTTGGTTCCCTCACAAACATCCACAAGTGTTCGCCCTGTTTTTAGAAATGGTCGACCCAAAATAATGGGGACATCCTTATCTGCATCGTAATTTAATATTATAAAATCAGCAGGAAAAATTAACTGGTTTACCTGGACTAAGACATCCTCAATTTTGCCTTCTGGTTGCACGCTTGATCTATCCGCGAGTTGGATTGTCATCGTGGTGGGTTGAACTTGCTCTAATCCAAATTGCTTGTATACCGACAACGACATTAAGTTAATGCTAGCTCCTCGGTCGCATAGTGTTTTTCCCACGTGCCTTCCACCAATTGAAATGGGAATTGTAAATGCACCTGGATCTGCTTCCTTCGCTGGAATGCTCCTTGATACTAGCGCACTGCATTTTTCATTCAGCGAAACAACCTTGAATTCTTCAAACTTTCCCTTCTCTGATAACGCTTCTTTCATAAACTTCGCGTAGTTTGGCATCTGGCGTAGTGCATCTATTAACGAACATTAATGTGAATGCTTTTTAAAATGTCCATGAACTTCTCATATTGTTCGCCATTCTGCTTCTTCTTGAGCCACTGAGGAAAGGGTGGTGGTGGAGGAACGAAGTCGATAGGCACCACTTCTTTATGCACGGATTGTGTGTCATCTTTTTTCCTGCGCGAACAACAAGTCGTTAGTTGTAATTACCTTTGCTTGTTCTTTTCCTTCCCTTCGCGGTGGCTTGGTGTCTGA
Source organism: Sicyos edulis (assembly GCA_036507275.1). NCBI lineage: Eukaryota > Viridiplantae > Streptophyta > Magnoliopsida > Cucurbitales > Cucurbitaceae > Sicyos > Sicyos edulis. Next base: position 27,471,718 of record CM071850.1, on the reverse strand, counting down.
GGGCAATATTCTAGCAGGCCTCTGTCTGATTTCTGTTGCTAGTTGCCCCATCTGTACTTCTAAATTCCTAACTGCTGCCTGTTGGCTTTGCATAAACTCCTTCAACATATTCTTCATAGCATTGTTAGAGAATTGGGGAACATTATTCTGGGGTGCTATGTTTCTTGAATCAAATGGATTCTGACCTGGTTGGTTGTTCGCAGTTTGGAAACCTTGCGAATGATTAATTTGCTTAGGGAAGTTAGAATTACCTGAGGATCCAGTGTTTCCTTGATCCCTCCATGAGAAGTTCGGGTGATTTCTCCATCCAGGATTATAAGTATTGGAATACAGGTAGTTTTACCGGTTCGCTGATTGACCATTAGCGAAGCTTACTTCAGCAGTGTTGTGTGGGCATTCCTCGTATGTGTGTGCTTCGCCACACATCACGCATGACTCCAACATAGGTTCCATGCTCTGGACTGTTGCCCTCTCACTCTTCTTTTGAAGCTTGAGTAACATTTCACGCATTTCCGCCAACTGTTGTCTTAACAATGAATCGCCTCCTAAGTCATTCGCTGACCCTAACCCTCTCGCCTCATTTTTCCATTGGCTGGTGTTTAAGGCTACACATTCTATGATCTCTACTGCCTCATTATAAACCTTCGATAAAATGGCTCCCTTCGCTGAAGCATCTAAAACCAACTGGGCAGCCTCGGACAACCCTCCATAAAAGTATTCCAACTGAACACAAGAAGGTATCCCACTATGTGGACGTTTCCTCTCGATCGATTTAAATCGATCCCACACATCAGCAAGAGATTCGCCTGGTTCTTGCTTGAATGACATGATATCTCCGCGAAGTTTCATCAACTTCTTGGGTGGAAAATACTTCGGCAAAAATTGCTTCGCCAATTCCTCCCAAGTAATGTTTTCCACACTCACATTGTCTAACCATTCTTTTTCTTTTCCTTGCAGTGAGTAAGGAAACAGGTGAATTCGCAACTTGTCTTGCTCAACATCTGGAATAATGAACGAATCACACACACTCATGAATTCCCGTAAGTGAGTGTGTGGGTCTTCGTTCGCTAAACCATGAAATTGTGCTTTTTGCTGTGGTAGCGTATTCATCATTGGCTTGAATTCGAATGCTCTTGCCCCAATGTCTGCTCTTATCATTCCTCATTGTAAATCAGGAACATTAGGTGCTGCATATGCTCGAACCACGCCATCCCTATTATTTGCCATCATTACAGGGTTAACTAACTGCTGATCTGCCTGCGCAGCTGGCCTCACTGGAAGTTCCTGTGCATCAATATCAACTACCGGATTTCTGTGATTCATAGCTGCTCTTCTCTCTCTGTTCCTACGATGTATACTCCTTTCTGGCTCAGGATAAAACGGAACTGTGTATAACCTGTGCATACACACCAAAGTACCTAAGAGAAAAGTGCTTACAGATTAGCTCACTAAAATTACTCGTACAAATTGTAATAACTAATAAACTCGTACAATTCCCCGGCAACGACGCCAAAAACTTGTTTGCGAAACAGTGAACACAATGGGAAAAAATAGTCAATAGATGTTGAGTTCGCTCTCGCGAACCTCTTAGTTAGCGAAATGTGTTTACTCTCGACAGTGTGCAAGTGTACACAGTTTAGTTGTAGTATAAATTAGAGTCGTCTCCACAGGGAATTGTAGTTTACTTATTAAAACACTTAGTATGAGTCAAGGTAACAAGTATAAAAGATGTGGTTTTGATTAAATGCTTAACAATCGTAACGAAGTAATAATATGAATTCCTAACAGTTCACTTTCGCTGATTAGTTCGAAGCGAACGAGTAAGACACAATTCTCTCGAAGTAGCGAATTGCCCATTTAACACCTTAATGCCCCTTATCTCTAAGTATGCGTGAATTGCAAGTGCTAACTTGACAAAACTTAAGGCAGTTATACAAGATGTCGATTTATTCTCTAAAATTCCTCAATTATAGCTCCTCTCGAAAACCTAACTTGTATCTAAACCACTTTTAATAACTTCGCGAAGTATAACTTGTAATTTTCTTCAAGTGAAATAAAAACGAACTACATAGCTAACAATGAACAAATTAATAACTTTATAAATCGATCCAAAGTTCAAACAAACGATAAATAAACAGTAATAACAATGCTGAGTTAACGAAAACAACTATACTAATACTAAAAAGGGTTAACCTCTGAGGATAACTAGGCTTGATACAAAGGCTGAATTAATTCTTCAACTTCTCGAAGCTCTCGCTCACTTTCTGACCTGATCTCGAGCTCTCACTCACATTCTGGCTTGATCTCCATATAAGCACTCATTTTTCCTCTCAGAATCAAACCCCTCAACTTCGATCTTCTCCGGCTTTTAAAGGCATGCTCGCGGTATCCAAACTTTTTGCTGTCGTTCCCACGATCTATCAGTGGCCCGTATTTTCCGCTTGACGCGTAATCGTGGTTTGGCTGGTTCCTTGGTGTTCTCCAATTTGTATGTCCTGCCATCTTTTCGCGTTCGCAGTTGGCCACATGTTATATTGGCGAACTTTGTTTGCTGTTCGCCTTTGCTTATGTTTGTTCGCGAATCACCAACCCTTTGCCCTAATTCTTCAAAACTCCTCTTGCCAACTAACTCTCAATTGTTTCGAAAGTTATCAATGTGGCATACTCTTTGTTGTTGTTTCTTGCATTTATTACAATGAGAGCATGCAATATATGATTGATATCATGCCTAGGGCAAGCTTGTAGATTATGTTAATTATCTGGATATGCATATGTTGATTGACAGAGTCGATCTTGCATGATAGTTCTTATATTCCACTAGGGACTTGCATGATGTTTAATGCACGGCTTGGTGCTTCGTTTGGACGCAAACGAGACACGAAGACCGGATAGAGGATGCTAGTAAGCGGACGTGCATGGTTTGTGGCCGGCACGTTCTCGATAGGGGATTTGTGCTCCCTGTCGTTGGGTTCTTGTGGATTGTTGGCCCACCAGGCTCACGACCCTGTCGGCATTTTACTAGTAGCGTAAGGTTCTTTCCAGGTATGTGGTTGGGTTTGTGGCCCTTTGGTGAGCGTGTTGGATCCACCCTCACCGCGAGTATGAGACCTGTGGGACTTGTGGTCCCTTAGCTACCAGGCTTCTCTACTCGCAGGATCCCTTGACCTGGAGTAGGTATCCCAAATTGTCCTGGAGATTTGTGGTCTCTGTCAGCTTTTAGGTCCTTGGTTTGTGGCCTTAGACTGCTCTGCGTGGCGTGGATCTTGGACATGATTCTTGACCCTTTTCGCCTAGGAGCTCGAGTTTTGTGGACCCCCTAATTATGTTCCTATCTTGCATGTTCGTGATGCTTTTGACCTGATGCATGTCTTTACCTCGAGGTGGGGGATCCTTACTGAGTTGCAAAACTCACCCTTGCCAGTGTGGAATACCACAAGTACTACGAGATTGTATCGAGATGGGTGATTGGACGAGCTGAAGATGACCATGGGACTCTCTGCATTATTCTGTTTAGAGTCTTCTAATTTCCTTCTTTCTGCATGAACGTTTTAAAGGCATGATAAGTGGAACATGTTTTATCGAGTTTTTATGTTTTGACTTTAGGGTACCCTATGACTGTTTTAATGAATTTATACTCTTGTATTCTTGTTCTTCCGAGTTGTTTTAAAGAAGTTTTGTTTTAAATTTACATGCCCGAGATTGCGAATACTATTTTCATGCATTTTGAGTTAAGGACGCAGGTTTAGACCCTAGTTTGGGTCGGGTCCTTACAGTTGGTATCAGAGCTCAGGTCATAGATTCTGTAGACTAGATTACATCGTAGGCTGTTGTTTTGATCCTCATGGTCTTCAGCTGTCGATCTCCATCAGGTAACTTGGTAGTGGATTAAGGATTTTAAAGCATGTTTAGTTATGATTAGCCTTATTTGTTTAATTGTATGTTATTTCTTATTATCATACTTGCATACTAGCCCAGAGCTTTCGGAGGGGATCGAGATGTCCCTAAGTATGTGGCAAACTGTTGATGTAACGACCCAGGTTTTGCACTCCGGTCTTCCAGGTATGCCCAAGGGGTATTTTGGTAATTTGGTCGGGCCGTCAGGGCCGTTTATGTCTTTTCTAATTGCTAAAATATTGGTTGGATTTATGTAGGTTTGTGAGGCTTTGTGGAAGGGTTTGAGCTAGGTTTGGTGCAAAAAGTAAAAGAAAGGAAAATGTGTTGTAGTTGGGTTTTGAACCCGGGTCTCCAGGGAAGCTTGTGGGGATATGTGCCAGATGAGCTATTGAGAGCTCTTGTTGCTCTTTCTGCATCACATCTTTGTTAGCCTTGGATCCTTGAAGTTTGGTGTTTTTGGCTAAATGAAAATGAGTTAGGTCTTTGCCCTTCTTCTTCACCATTCTCCTAGCCACCCAAGCCAAGCTCTCCTAGCCCCCCTTTGATTTCTTCACCTCCCTTGCAGCTCGAGATCTAATCATCGTTCTGGGTAAGTCTTCATCTTCTTCATCTCCTCGATTGACTGTTCTCGTTGGCTGAATGTAGAGTAAAGAAGGTGTGTGTGTGTGTGTGTGTTTGGTGCAACCCAGTGGAAGGAGCACCCTGCATCAAAGGCCGCACAGATTCGGCCGAGAAGCGCCCCCACCGCTCGCTCAAGCGAGCGGCTTGTCGTCGTGCAGCGCGCCCGGATCGCAGCAGCCGAGCTCACGCGCCGTCGCACCACCGCCCAGCACGCCGTCGTCGTCGTCGCGCCAGATCTGCCGAGCCAGACGCTCGTCCCACGCCCAGCACGCCGTCATCGTCGTCGCACCAGATTGGCCGAGCCAGACGCCATCGCGACGCCCAAAGACGCCGTCGACGCCGCCGGCAAGCGCGCGAACCGCCGGCACTGCATCAGGCGCAAAGAATCGCGACAACAGACGACGCCGCTCGCCGTGCGCTTCGCCGTGTCCGCGTGCCCAGCGATGTCTCGCTACAAGACGCGCAGCGCCGCGCTGCCAGCGCCTGCAAAGACTCGCCCAAGTGCCACCCAACCGCGCATCAACCCGCCGCGGCTCCCAACCTCGTGTCGTCGTGCCGTGTGAGTGCTCTCGAGCCGAGCCTGCTGTTTTATTATATTTTTAGGGCTATGGTTGTGATTGTTTCTATGTTTGTAGGTTCTCGATAGCTAGCTCGGGAGTGTTCGCGGCTTAGGAATTTGTGTGTAGAAGTCTCCCACCAAGGTAAGGATTTCTTCACAGGGGTTGTGTGGACCTGCGATGTTCTATGTGATTGATGTTGTATGTTTGTTTGTGATTATCAACATGTATAGTTTAGGTGCTCTCATTCAATTCTCGATCGCATGACTTCGTATGTTGTTCTTTCATGTTAGTCCAAGGCTAGGGTTGTTCCGTTCGCATGCTCATAATCATTCTTGTTCCGTAGTACCATGCTAGGTCCGCTCTATTCTTTTGAGCACGTATTGGATTGTTTGCTTGATTGTAAAGGCAAAGTTAGAATTCAAGTAGGTAGCATCATCCGGCCCGATGCATAAAGTATCTTGCATCCATGGCGGGGACGCCGAGACGATTCTCCGTCCTGGACCCCGTTAGGGTTTAGCTAACCCGACCGGTAGGCCCCGCAATCTTGGGTGAGGGTGGCAGATCGTTAAATGCCCCAACGGTCGGGATGATGACTTGGCATTGCCTCGCCCCCGGCGATCGGCACGTCCTCGGCGTGTTCGGCCGTAGCCCTTGATTGCCACTGTTAGGGCAAGGACCGCTTCTGGTGTAAGCCTACCACGGCCGGTTCCTTAGCCTCAGTGCGGTGGTTCAGTGACATAGTTCACGTGTCCGTGTCTCACACCCCTATGTCAGTGACACCGATCCAGAGATTTAGTTAGGCGTGGTGACTGGACATGGGCAGCTTGCCACTAGACCCGGCACCCCCCATAGTCTGCAGTAGCAAGCGGTGCATACTTACGCTCATTACAACACCGACCGAAGAGCTCCTCGGGATCTTGAGCTAGTGTACCTTTCATTCGACAAAGAGATGTGCCGAGGCGGGATTTGTTTCTCGTATAGGACGATTTGTGTGGAGGTTTGTTTAGGACTAAGACCCGAGTTGGCATCCGAGGCCCAAGTGTGGGCTAAGCTATGTGCTCTATTCGTGGTTTATTTCATAGCTTGCATACACTCATCTTGATGACCATGTGCATCGTATTGTACCCCGGTTGGGGATTCTTACTGAGTAATTCGTTACTCACCCTTATTTTGTGGTTTCCACAGGTAACCAAGGAGCGAGACAGGATGGCTGAAGGGGGAGCTATGATCATGGGCACCTGTTGTCATCTCTGACCATTTTATTATATCATGACTCTTGACTTTTGTTATTTCCCCTGAATGCATGTAGACGGGCACGGAACCCTAGGATGTTTTCTTATGTTTTATGGATTCCAGCATAGTTGTACTTGTGGAAGGTTTTGAATGGTTTAAATAAATCTATGATCAGAGTATGCTTTTAGAAATGTATTTATCCCAAGCAGTGCTTGGAAACAGGGGACAGTTTTAGAGTAAATTGTTTTGATTGTTGAACGTTTCTGTTTTTACTTGGAATCTGAAATCATGTTGCATATTGTCTTTTATTTTGAATACATGCATTGGGGTAAAGGCCCATTTAGAGCCCCTTTTGGGTCGGGTCTTTACAGTTGAGATACCTAGTAGATTTACTAGGAGTTCCGTTAAAGGTTTAAGAGCAGATGAACAGTGTGAGCTTTTGAACTCAAGAGGAGCACCAGACTTGAGGTGAAGTTTTCTAGAGGTTAGCAAGAGGTGCAATCCTAGAGTTGGGGCAGTATAACACCAAGTGTTGTTGCTGATGTTGCAAGTTCCAGTTGCAAATGCCTAGGATCGTAGCAGTGATGAAGATTTTAGAATGTTCAAAGTTCTTAAAAGAGTTTAAATACTAGGATCTCTACCCCCCCTTGTTGGATTGTCTAAAATCCATTTAGTAGCTGAGGCATGGTTGTCACTGTTTGATATGATCTTCCACCACAAGTCTGCTCATAGGAGTAGAAGATTAGATGTGACGTTTTGCTTGAAAGTTGAGGCAAAGGTCTGGTGACCATCTGAGCGGAATTCTAAGCCAAAGGTTTCGACCATTTTCTGGGTTTGATGACCTGCAAGAGTTGTTCCTTGGATTGTGTTTTCAGATGTTGATGAGTAGTTGGCGTTAGCCTAGTTCCTCTACTTTCAGTAAGGGAATGACGGCGTAGTTTCAGTTTGGAGATAAATGAATTAGACTTGCAAGTTTTGTTAAGGAGTTTATCTATGTTGTTTGGCAAGAAAGAAAGTTTGAGACTACTAGATCGTCTAGGTTTGGGAGTCAGCAACAACGGTATAAGTGTTGATAAATGTCAAGCTAGAGCTAGATCTCGAGTTGATGAGTGTGAGGTCAAGCCAGTTAGCGGGTTGCGTCTGAGGAATCGTCAGATGCCACCCATGGTTGCCTACGAGTGAGTTTTATCCAATCTTTGGTTTGGAGTGGTTATCAGAGAACCATGTTATGGTTGTTGGCAGTTGTAAGTAAATGATTTTAGGCGTCTCGGAAAGTTGAGCTTTTGGTACAGAAGAAGGAAGCAAGAAAGGACTTCCGTCGGTTTCGACCTTGAACGTGAGTGAGTTCCTAGCTAAAGAAGTATGGGCTTTCTAGCCTCGTGATCGTGGAGTAGAATGTGCGTGTGGGTGTCTATTCAATTTCCAGATGAGTTCGCCGATGTGTTTTCAGAAGACCTGTTAGGATGTTCTCCGCCCAGAAAAATGTTCTTTTAAGTTGAGTTTGAGCTGGGGAATGACCCCCTCTCAAGATTTCTATTGGTGGTGACCTCGATGGAGTTAAAGAAACTTGGAGTTAGTTGTAGAAGTTGATTGCGAGTGGACTTGTTAATCTAGTTTGTCATTGTGGAAGCACCTTTGTTGCTTATTAAGGAGAAAGATGAACCTAAGAGTTTTGTGTTGTCCATAGAAAGCTTATTAAGGTAACAGTTGAGATCAGATACTCGTTTAATCAGCTTCAGAGTGTCGTAGTGTTTACCAAGATTTTTTTTGTTTGTTATGGTTCCATCAATTGAGGATCAAGAAAGAGGACATCTCTAAGACAACTTTTAGATCTTGTTTCGGTCACTAGTAGTTCTTAGTGATGTCGTTTGAGTTGTCAATTGCCGTGCATCGGTTACGGACATGATGGATAGAGTGTTAAGGATTTCTTAAGCAAATATGTGTTTGCACATGGATGATATCTTGGTTTTCTGAATTGTAGTCAGATTCTGAAAAGGTGGCTGAAGTTTTGTTAGCACTTCGGGAAAATGGTTTGGTTGCTAAGTTTCTAAGTGTGAGTTGTGGTTGGATTCAAAGGCCTTCTTTAAAGCCATGTGGTTTCTCGTCCAGAAATTTCAGTGGATCTTATTTTGACAATTGCAGTGAGCAGTTAGGACCAAGTTGACATCAGTTGTAGAGGACAGATGACACAGCTCGCCAAAGAGAGAGTCGAGCGCTGTGTGATCAGTTGGGTGTGAGACCGACTAAGTATTTGGAGAAGATGTTTGATTTCAGCACCGTTTAGTCAGTACCTTAGAGGTCAGATGGATTGTGGCTTGTAGTGATGCTTTTGAGAAGGTCCGTGTTGTGCTCTTGTTGAAAAGGAGAATAGTGTTAGCGTGTGGGCCCGGACAGCTTAAGCCATTTGAGTAGATCTTTGATTCATGTTCTGAAGTTAGCATTTGTGGTTTGCTTGGAGATCCTAGAGGCGTTGCTTGTTTGGAGTGAGGTTGTAGTTTCCATGGTACATAAGAGATTTGAAGTATTGTTTCGTCTAGAATGAGCTGATATAAGATGACACCGATCGTTGGAGCTTGTAAGATTATGATTGCGAGGCTCTTTATCACCCTGGTAAAGCTTTTGTGGTTGCTCTTACATTGAGTAGAGAAGTTCTTTTTAGTGGCGTTTGTTATTTCTCTGTTTTATTGTGGCCTTAGTTCGACTGAACGGGGTTATGTTGATTGAAAGGTTTCAGCTCAGTTGGCTCAGTTGCCCGCATAGTTGTTGTTGGCCGAGACTTGCAGTGAGTCAGCAGGGTGAGTAGTGGTCGGGTCAGTTTGTGTGATTGTAGTCGGGAGAGTGCACTGGGATGTATATTGCTTCTGTTGTAAGTGGCAGTTCCATTAGAGACTCTACGTGTTGTTGATGTTAAATTCAGGCCCGAGTTCTTGTTAGAGGCGTATAATTCGTTGTTGCAGCCTTTTAGTTTCCCAGTGTGGAAGTGGAACGAGGTCTCTATGAGTTTCATTTTAGGACTCCCTAGGACGCCCCGAGAGGTTTCACCATGATATTGGTGATAATGGATTGATTTACCCAGTGCACTCACTTTATTCTAGGGAAGCTGGATTATTCTGTTGAAAAGTGAGCACAGTTGTACTTGGGATAGATTTTCAGGTAGCATGGGGTTCATGTGAGTATCGTGGTAGACAGAGACATTCGGTCCACTTTGCACTTCTTAAGGAGCCTTCAAGAAGGCAGTGGAACTACTTGTAAGTTCAGTGCAACATTTCATCCACAGATAGAGATGGTCACATCTAGAGAGTCAGTTAGAACTTGGAGGATATGTTGAGATGATTTTTGTTCCCTATGTAGTTGAGATAGGCGGATGTATCTAGGAGAATTGCTTGGTATAAGTTATCAGTCTATTTCTCAATTGGCACCATTTGGGGCATTGTATGGAAAGATGTAGATCACTGGTCCATTAGGACGAGATTGAAGAGGGAAAGTTGTTAGGACCTAAGTTGTGGTAGTTGACCAGTGAGGCAGTTCATGAGGTTCATGCTCAAATTCTTTTAAATCAGAGCTATCAGAAAATTTATGCAGATGTTTGTTGTAGAGATTTAAAATTCGAAGTTTCTAGTCTTATGTTCTAAAAGTGGCATCAATGTGGGGAATGGAAGGATTTGAGATTAAGCTGGGTAAGAGTTGTTTGGTCATTTGTGTTTTTCGAGTGAGTTGATGCAATGTTGTGTTGTTCAAATGCTTCCATTGTTGTTTGCAAGGCATGTTGTGTTCCATGTTGATGTTTTATCAATATGTATCAGATTTGGTTCATGTCGATGGAGTGTTAAAGATAAGTGAGTTTGCTCTTATTAAAGTATTATGGAAGAAGTGTTGTGCTCTCGTTTTCCTGGATTATCTGAGCCTTAGTCAACTTTCGAGGACGAAAGTTTTCTAAGGGGAGAATATTGTAATAACCCAATTAATTGAGGATTGTTTTCAATTGAAAAGGATTTCAAATAAGTTTTGTTAGTGTTGGGAATTGTTTTACATAAAAAGGTCAACTTAAGGGTGTTTTTGAAGTTTAATTAAGAACCAAGGGGTACTAGAGTCATTTCATCCTAGATATTTAATTGAATTTGGAATTGAGAACCCTAGGCCATTTGTTACTGTTCACGATGCCCCTTTGTTCGAAATTGGAGCTGCCGCCAATGCTTGTCTTCTCCGATTGTGTGCCGCTATTCGTGGGTTTGAGCAACCCCGCGAGTTCGCAACTGTTAAGGCCACGATGAGAAGTTGCCTTCATCGCCATCGTTGGGTTCTTCTTCGTCGGAGTGGGTTCTTGAGATCGTCGTTGCAGCGGTGAGTTTGCGTTGCAGGTGCTGCCGTGTGGGTCTCTTCTCTGTGGGTCTTGTCTTTGCTCGAGCTGGATGGCCGACGCGTGGGTTCTACTTCTGTGTGGGTTTTGTTGTCTGCTGCAGCGAGGGGACTATGTTTGCTTGTGTCTCAGTCAGTGACGTCGTCAGCCGTGTCTCCGATGGGTTCTCGCGCAGTTCGTTTGCGTCGTGAGCTTGTTGCTCAGCTCGTCAGTCACGAGTTTCAGACAACTTCGGTGTCGTCGTGTGTGCGAGGTCAGTTTGGAGGAGCAGCAGCTTCGCCGTCGAGGGGTCGTTTTAGGTCTCGTCGTGAGGTCGTGGGTTCTTCTTCAACACCGCCGAGGAGGTGCTACAAGGAGCGTCGTCGCACCGCCATGAAGTAGATCGAGCTGTCGCAGCGGGGTTCAGCCGCCATTAGAGCTCAGGTGAAGTTTTGATCTCTTTTGTTTAGTTGATGACATCTCTATGTTTAAGAAGATGGGTGTTTGGCAGCTTGTTTAAGTTATTTTAAAAGAGGAATAAACTTGTTTGGCAGGTGGTTTAAGTTATTTTAAAAGAGGAATATGCTTGTTTGGCAGCTGGTTTATGCTATTTAAATGAGGAATAAAGGTTGTTTGTTTGCAAGTTTAAAGGTATTAAAATCATGAATAATTGGTGTTTGCTTATTTGGATATGGATACTAAATGTGATTTAAAGTTTGTTGGGTTAAAAGTTATTTAAATGGTGGTTCATGCTTGTTTGACTAAGGAATTGAAGTATTCTAAAGAGGTCTTAAGGGCTGTTTGGTTAAGTTTAAGGCTATTTTAAGTATGGGAAAAGGGTGTTGGTGAGGTTATTTAAATGAATAATATTGGATGTTTGGTTGCAGGGTTAATGTCATCCAAGTAGTGAATTGTTGGTGTTTGATTGCTAGTTTTAAAATATTCAAGTGATGGTTTAGACTTGTTTGGCTAGTGGTTTAAAATCATTGTAAGATGTGAATTAAGGTATGTTTGGTGGGTTTAATGGTTGTTTGGATCAGAATTTGTTGGGTGTTTGGCTTGAGTTAAATAGTGAGTTTTGACCCATTGATTTTTCTGTTGACCAGATTTGACCCGAACCATTTTCTGTTCTTCGAGCCGAGATGGTGAGGCACGTGAAGCCACTCGGTGTCTCTGGGACACATTTTTCGAGGTTATTCGCCGTTTGTTAAATTCAATATTCTAGTTCCGATTTTGATGGTCTGAGATGCTAGTTTTGACCATTTTGTTCGTTTCAGGGCTTGGAGTGGTGATTAATTAATTGGGCTACCAGAAGATTCTTGCAGTGTTGTTTGGGAATTCGTCCAAAGTAAGGGACCCGTCGCTTCTCGAGGCTTGTGGCTATTACATGTGTTAGATTGACTGTATTCACTTACTTGTTTGATGTGGCATACTCTTTGTAGTTGTTTCTTACATTGATTACAATGAGAGCATGCAATATATGATTGATATCATGCCTAGGGCAAGCATGTAGATTATGTTGATTATCTGGATATGCATATGTGATTGACATAGTCGGTATTGCATGATAGTTCTTATGTTCCACTGGGGACTTGCATGATGTTTGATGCACGACTTGGTGCTTCGTTTGGACGCAAACGAGACACGAAGATCGGATAGAGAATGATAGTAAGCGGATGTGCATGGTTTGTGGCCGGCACGTTCTCTACGGGGGATTTGTGGTCCCTCGCCGTCGGGTTCCCGTGGATGGTTGGCCCACCAGGCTCATGGCCCTGTCGGCATTTTACTAGTAGCCTAGGGTGCTCTCCAGGTATGTGGCTGGGTTTGTGGCCCTTTGGTGAGCGTGCTGGATCCACCCTCACCGCGAGTATGAGACCTGTGGGATTTGGTCCCTTAACTACCAGGCTTCTCTACTCGCAGGATCCCTCGGCCTGAAGCAGGTATCCCAAATTGCCCTGGAGATTTGTGGTCTCTGTCAGCTTTTAGGTCTTTAGTTTGTGGCCTTAGACCGCTCTGCGTGGCGTGGATCTTGGACATGGTTCCTGACCCTTTTCACCCAGGAGCTTGGGTTTTGTGGACCCCCGAATTATGTTGCTATCTTGCATGTTCGTGATGATTTTGACCTGATGCATATCTTTACCCCGAGGTGGGGGATCCTTACTGAGTTGCAAAACTCACCCTTTCCACTGTGGAATACCACAGGTACTACGAGATTGTCTCGAGATGGGTGATCGGACGAGCTGAAGATGACCATAGGACTCGCTACACTATTCTGTTTAGAGTCTTCTAAATTCCTTCTTTCTGCATGAACGATTTAAGGGCATGATAAGTGAAACATGTTTTATCGAGTTTTTATGTTTTGACTTTAGGAGTTGTTTTAAAGGAGTTTTGTTTTAAATTTACATGCCCGAGATTGCGAATACTATTTTCATGCATTTTGAGTTAAGGACTCAGGTTTAGACCCTAGTTTGGGTCGGGTCCTTACATTACATGTCATTCTTCTTGAATTCAGGCGATTCTTCTTTTGTATTTGGGATATTTTTGGGCGACTCCTTCCTCTGAATTTGAGAGATTTGCCAGTAACTTTTTCTTATGTATATGAGAGAATTTCGAGCGACTTCTTCTTTTCCCGCACTTCACCCAATTTTCGAACATCATCTTCCTTTGAGGTTTTTTTGACAATTCTTCTTCTTTTTTCCGGTGGCTTTTCGACCATTTCTTCTTCTTGGTTGTTTTCGATTTATGTTGTGGAAATATAAAAGTATTGTATTAATTATATAAAAATACTGTATGAAATATAAAAAAAAACATTGGGTTAATTATAAAAAAATAATATATTAATTATATAAATCATTAATAATATACTTTATGAGCGTATTTACACAATTCTATTCATGTTTAATACGGTATAACTAGAAATAGGGAATTTGCACTATATAGCAATTTCTTTTACCACAATTTACAATTATAACACATTTTTAAAAATAATTTATTTATAGCAAATTCTGTCATTTAAAAAAAAAATTTATTTACCTTTTTGATAGAAAGCTTTGATAGAATCTATTATTCTCTAGCAATGGAAGTCTATGAATTTTATCAGTAATTGATTCTATCAATTCTTATTATAAAATCTGATGGAAGTTTATCAATTTACTTTATTTATTAATAATTGATTCTATCAGCCTCTATCGATAGAATCTATCAATATGGAGGCCTATCAATTTATAATTTTGCTATATATGCAAATATTTTCATTATTGTGCTATTCGTGGAATATTTTAACCATTTTGTAATATACATGCAAAAGCTCCTAATAAATAACTTAAATTATCAAACCACATTAATATTAGGGTATTTTAAAACACAAATAAGTCATGTATGAGGCACAAATCTAAGAGAAGGAAGTTAGGAATATTTTTAATAATAGGAGTACAATTACCCCTTTTTACATAAATACGATAATTATTTTTGAATCAAAATCTAGTTTTGCTAATTTTGTTAAAGATGACAGATTTACAATATGGTGAACTTTTCCCAAATATATGTATATATAAAAATTAATAGGGAAATATAAAATAAAAAGGAAATTAGAAGAGGAAAAGCGATAAAAATCAAATTTGTGTTTGGTTCATCTTCAAATCTCTTCATCCGCCATTGCAATCGAATTCTTGAAGAAGAAGAAGATGCGGCGCTCTGCTACAAGGAAGACCGGTCAACCCAATTCAACTTCCGGTATTCGATTCTTTGTCCATTTCTTCAATTTTCATTTCTTGATTTAGTTACTCTTTAAATTTTGTCGCCGGAATGATCAATAGCTCCACGATTTTGCTAATTTCGAGATTTCAAGATTGCTTTATACTTGTAGTTGAGCACCACTGAGAATCTGATCCCAGGACTGACTCGATATTGTTCGAAATTAGGAGTTGTGGAGTTTACCAATTGAATGCCAAACCAATCTAACATCTCTAACTATTCCTTTTTGGTATCCGTGAATGTTAGAGTCAACTTATGTGCCCCTCGATTATTCTCACCGAACAAATGGTCAGACCCTACATCACGTAGGATACATGACTTTGAATCTATAACAATTTGATGTATAGTCTTTCCTTCTTTTGAGGGGATTTATGTCAAAGTATCTTATTTCTGACATTTATAGCAGCTACATAAAGGGGGTGTTTGTTTGACCTATTTAGATAGTATTTGGGTTAAAGAGTTATATTGCGTAGTTAAAAATTGAGAGTTGTGTTAAAAAATCGTTTGGATGTAGGTTTTCGACGAGGAGTTAGTAAATCATAAAACTAAATCCTACCTAAATATGCCAAACAAACAACCCCAAATCGTCTAGTTTTGGTGCTATAAACTACATTATTTGTGATATATTTTTTTATAATAGTGTTTGAATGTTTTTTTTTTAAACTGAATGATTTTTTAATGAAAAAGAAATATAATTTCCCAATTCTCATGTACTTAAGATTCTCAATTTATCCAGCTTCGAGTAGAGCAAGCACAAAAGAGTTGGAACGGATCGATAACCTATTTTACTCTTATGCCAATCACTCTTCTGGTTTGATTGAGTAAGTCACCTTTTGGTCCATCAAACTATCTCAATTTTCAGCATTGCTACTTTTTGATAAAAGAATTCTGAATACTTGTATGGACTGCCTATTTCTTTAACAGTCCTGAAGGAATTGAAACTCTTTGTTCAGACATGAAAGTGGATCACACTGATGTGAGGATCTTAATGCTTGCTTGGTAAGTTCAAATTGTACTTGGATTGATATGATAGCACAATATTTTTGTGTATATGACCCCACATTGCCTACAAGCTAATGGATTGCGCGTAACAGGAAAATGCAATCTGAAAAACAAGGTTACTTTAACCTGGTAAGGATATTTTTAGTCTCTTCTAGGCTTTGGAATATTCTAAATTATACAGCAGATGTTCTTTCTAGCATTGTTGTCCTTTTATTTTCCTCACCCTCCGTATGCATCCACATCATTTAATCCTTTCCTTTCATTTTCTGATCAGTATAGTAACTTATGAAGAGTATATTTTGTCCGTGTTCAGCACCAGCTTATAAGGAAAATCCTATCGTTTATATTCCCAACTTCAATTTAGTTGGAAAGTTCTTTTTCTTCAAGATCTGTAAATTGTTTCCCTCTTATTTTCAAGATCTTTTCTCTTCCTTGTCTTTTCATCATATGGATGCCCATGTTATTATCTATTCTATTTGCTTTGTGAAGATCACAACATGAAGCATATAGTCCCTCCTCCCCTCTTTAGTATTTTTCTTTTGATATGTGTGAGTATCTGGTCAGCTTACGCGTACCTAGATTATTCTCACGGGATATACCGCTTGTCCTACAACATTTAGATGTCAAGGAAACCGGTAAGAAATTAATTCTTGGGTAGATGGCCATCATGGATTAAACTCATCACCTTTTTTTCTCAAGACCCTTTCACTCCATTATCGTTCCTCCTTAGTTAATTCATTTAATGGAACCTTAACCTATAGCATATTTGATAGGAAGAATGGCGTAGAGGCCTCAAATCCCTGAAGGTTGACACTATTAGTAAACTAAAGAAGGCACTACCAGATCTCGAGAAAGAGGTACAATCTCGCCTTGTTAATTTTTGGTACATTGTTTAATTTTTGCACAAAGTTTTTACTTATCGATTCCTCACATCTTGAGAAGGTAAGGAAGCCACCAAACTTTGCGGACTTCTATTCTTACGCATTTCGATATTGTTTAACAGGTAAACAAATTTATGTATACTGTATTTTTTTCTTGAAGATTGGTTCTACTTTATATAGTTATTTGATCTTTACGTTTTCTTTATTCTATTGATATTTTTCATAGAGGAGAAGCAAAAGAGCATTGACATAGAGAGTATATGTGAGTTGCTGGATCTTGTTTTAGGGTCTCAGTTTCGTGCCCAAGTCAATACATTTGTTGAATACTTGAAGGTGAGTGCAGCATTGTGTATGTTGTTTTTTAATTGCCACACAATGAACATGGTGTTCGTTGTTATGATTAAATTTACTCCAACCCATCAACTTAAAGCTTTTGGGTTGATTGGTGATTTAATATAATTCAACATGGTTTATTTATCACTCGAAGTACTGAATCAACATTGCATCTTACTCTCTTTTGGTGCCATAGTACACATCCCTTTTGTGATTACAATCTCAAACTGCTTTTTGCTCAATGTAGAAGTTTTTTTATAACTTGTTTAGTTAGGTTCTCATTGTAACTTTTCATTGAGTTTCCAATCTTAAAAAATAGATTTTAACAGTAGCACATAGTCTGAGGGAGTTACATTGTAAGGGACCGACCCGAATGGGGCACTAAATGGGCCCTTACCCCAATGCATGCATTCAAAGTAAAAGACATTTAAAACAGACATGATTTCGGATTCCAATTAAAACAAAACATTCAAAATAATCCCTTTAAAAACTAGACATTTTCCCTGAAACACGCCCTCTGTTTCCAAGCACTGCTCCAAGACAAATACATTTCCAAAGTTTACTCTGATCAGAGATTTACTAAAAGCCATTCAAAACCTGCTTGAGATACAACATGCTGGAATCCACAAATATTTACAAACATCCTAGGGCTCCGTGCCCGGCTACATGCATTCAGGGGAAAATAAAACACAAAGAGTCATAATACAAAAATCAGAGTTGGAAGACTGGGCCCCATGATCACAGCTCTCCTCCTTCGTGCATCCTGTCGCAAGACTTCGGTTACTGTGGAAAAACCACAATAATAAGGGTGAGCAACGAATCGCTCAAGAAGAATCCCCAACCGGTACAATACGATATACATGGTCATCTCGATGAGCGTATGCAAGCTATGAATATAAACACAGAATAGAGCACATAGCTTAGCCCACACTTGGGCCTCGGATGCCATCTCGGTGGCTTAGTCCGGAATAATATCATCATATAGTCCAATACATGAGTCGCCCTATACGAGAAACAAGTCCCGGCCTCGGCACTGTCTCTCTGTCGTCGACGAAAGGTACACTAGCTCAAGATCCCGAGGAGCTCTCCGGCGGCGCCAGAATGAGCGTAAACATGCACCGCGTGCTCTGCGCACCATGGGGGTGCCGGGTCCAGAGGCAAGTCGCCCATGTCCACCACCACGCCTAACTAAATCTTTGGATCGGTGTCACTGACATAGGGGTGTGAGACCTGGACACTTAAACTATGTCAGCCTGAACCACCGCACCTGAGGCTAAGGGAACGGGTCGTGGTAGGCTTACACCAGGAAACCGCCCTTACCTTAACAGGTGGCAATCAGGGGCTACGGCCGAACACGCTGAGGACGTGCCGACTATCGGGGACGAGGCAATGCCAAGTCATCATCCCGACGGTTGGGGCATTTAACGACCGCCACCCTCACCCAAGATTGCGGGGCCTACCGCCTCGGGTTAGCAAATCCCTCACGGGGTCAGGGATCGGAATGACTTGCTCGCGTCCCCCGCCATGGATGCAAGGTACTTTATGCATCGGCCCGGATGATGCTATCTACCTGCAACTCTAACCTGCCCTTAGCAAACAGCAAACAATTCCATAAATCCAATACGTGCTCAATAAGAATACAACGAGCCTAGCATGATACTACGAAGCAAGGAACAGATACGAGCATGCCAGAAAGGAACAACCTAGCATGGATTAACATGAGAATTAATCAAGAAATCATGCTAACCGGGAATTCAGATTGAAGCACCTAGCTACACATGTCAATAATCACAAACAAGCAATCAATCAACAATCACATATAATATCGCAGGGTCCACACAACTCCGGTAAGAAATCCTTACCTTGGTCGGGGACGGTTTGGCACGAAAACCTAAGTCACGAACAATCTCGATCTAGCTACCGGGAACCTATCAATCATCACAATAATCACACAATAGGCCTAAATACAATAACATAAATGAGGCTCACGGGAGCAACTCACGAGGCACGCACGAACGCACGAACGAGCCGACAGACGAACGGGCAAAGAAACGAAGTGGTGGCGCGCTGGGCGCGAGGTGGGCACGCGGGTGCGCTGGCCGCGAAGGCTGGGCGAGCGCGACGCGTATGGATGGCGCTGCCACTGCGCGCGATGCAGGGGGCGAAGCAGCGTGGCTCGTCTGGGCGCTGGCAATGCAACGCGACACGAGGTCGGGCGAGGACGAGCGCGCGCGAGCTTCGGGACGAAGCGCGGCGTGGCTCGGCGGCTGGTCATGCATCATCTGGCAGCGCGCGGCGGCTAACACAGGCGAACAGGCGATGGAAAGGAAGCTCGAATTCGAGCGACTGAGGAGGATTCGACGGCCGATTTAAGGATGAACGAACTCCCCTACTCCAGCTGCACAAAAACCACCCAGCGTTTCACCTCGGCACGGCCGGAAAAATGGAAATCAAAACATGGGAAAGAAATGGATTCGGAGGAGAAGAAGAAAAGAAGAGAAGAGAAAGGAAGCTACAGGAGGGAGACGAGCGCGAGGAGCTCCGCGAGTCGAGGTCGGCGTGGGGGAAGGAGAATTCGCGAGAGAAACCCATCGGTCGGTCGGTGAAGAATCGAGAGGAAGAAGAAGGAAATGGGGAAGAAGGCTCTCACGGCTGCCCTGTTTTAAACCAAAACTCCCTTCAAACAAGCATAACACCTAGATGGCGCGCGTTGATTAACAAACACGCCCGGGTGGCTGGCTGCTGGCGCGACCCTTGCCTAGCTTCCAAGGCGACCCTGGCTCGAATCTCACTCGACGCGCTATTTAATTCCCTATTTATTTTTACCTTTTTTCCAAGCCCAACGTCTTCACCAAAATTCCCGATCCTAATCAAATTGACTCATAATTATTCCGGCAAGTTTCAATTTCAAAACCGGCCCTGTCGGCCCGACCCAAAATTACCAAAATGCCCCTGGGCCTCCCGGGAAGGCCGGGATGAATTTTCCGGGCCGTTACATACATTCTTGAGTTATGGCCTCTTTAGAATACATAGTGGAACACACTGCTCGGTGTTGAACTATTGATAAGCATTGATAAAATGGACTTTACCCTATTTCTTCTGGTAGCTTTAGTTTAGCTATCTAAGGCCCCGTTTGATAACCATTTGGTTTTTGTTTTTAGTTTTTGAAATTTAAGCCTACAACAACAATCTTACCATAGGTTTTTTCTTACTTAGATATCTATCTCTCGCCTATATTTTTTGAAACCAAACCAAAATTTGGAAACAAAAAAAAGTAGGTTCTAAAAGTTTGTTTTTGTTTTTAAAAGTTGGTTAGTATTCACTTACTTTCTTAAGGAAAGATGGATAGATGGTAGGAAGTGTGGAACACATTGTAGAAAATTTGAGTGAGAATAGGCTCAAATTTCAAAAACCAAAAAAAAAAAAATCAAATGATTATCAAACGGGGCCTAAGTAATTCGTTTGTGTGTTAATCTGCATTCTCATGAGTAGACTTAAGCTCATGGTTGGTGATTTAAGAGTGGTGATCTTGAAAGATATATTGTAGAAATTTGAGAACAATATTTTCTTAGGATTTTATTTTGTAGGAATTTATCGGTCGTGTAATGCCATGTGTGCTGTCTTCTTATTTGGTCGTATTATATACGCAGATACAAAGTGACTATAAGGTTATTAATATGGATCAGTGGATGGGGTTCTTTCGGTTCTGCAATGAGGTACTCATTATATTTGCTTTCCATCTATTTATCTAACGCATGGCGGTAAAAACACTTGGAAAAATTTAGAGGAAAATAGTTAAAATATACTAGAAACGTGATCAGAATTCAACAGGAGAGTCATTGCCAATCCGATGATCTCATCCCTTGTATTAAAAAAGATTGGTATTTAAGTCATAGTAACCATCTGTCTAGGATTTAATATCTTACTAGTTATCTTAATAACAAAAAATAGTTGAGTCAGGTGATTGTTTTGTATGAATAATGCAAGTGTGTGCAAACTGACCCGAAGACACTAATATTAAAAGAAGAATGAAAGAAGATATAAAAAACGATAGTTTTTCCCAATGTGTAGAAAATCAATAGGAAGAGAAAGTGTAATATGATTTGTCCATATCATCAGCATATATGCTATTGACGTACTCAATTCAAGTTGTGATACTTCATGATCATTATGCAGATAAGTTTTCCCGACCTGAGCAATTACAACTCGGAACTTGCTTGGCCGTTGATCCTCGATAATTTTGTCGATTGGTTACTAGCAAAACGAAGTTAGGGAACTACCAATGTCTTCATCCTACACTGTATTTCATATCTACGCCACAGTCGTTGAAGCAAGTATCCTATTCTCTTCTCACTCTAGATTCAATATACGTCGTCATTTCAGAGGATGTCGCTGCTAACCACCTTTATCGACATTGCTCTTTCTGCAGGCTCACTTGGATTAGACATTGCATAGCTGCAGAATTATCACATGGTGATTCCCATTATGTTAAAAGTTTATCATTTCAAACGTTTATAGATAATTCTGCTAAATTGGTAATGTTTCTTACCACGTTTTTGTGGCATCCATTCTTCATCATTTTTGCCATTTTTGCCATCCAATAGACTATTCTACTGACAAATGCAAGCTGAAATTTTTTCAATTTGGGAATATTTTTAATGCCTTTTTGAATATTCGTTCCCTTGTGCTTTTGTATATTTCGAAGTTACTGATTGATAAAAAAATTAGTTGCATTTGGATTGTGTTCCTTTTTCTTATTTTTTAAAATGAAAGACGAAGCAAGTTGAAAAACAGAAATTCCAAATGTAAATCTATGTTTTTTTTTTATTTACTTTGGGTTCTTTAATTTTTCTTTATTATTGTTTACGATTATTTATAACATGATGAACAATCAGATTTCTGTTTACTTTATTCAAAGGCATGCTTGGAGATGATTTTGAAATGCCCAAAAGTACTTTTAACAAACATGGGCTTCTTAGTAATTTTGGGCTCCCCACTCACCACTTCTGAAATCTGCTTGGTAATTCTAAATTGGTTAAAATACCATTTCACTGAATTTGACTTTTGTTTTATTTTTTTATCGATAGATTTTCAAAAGTTTCATTTTAATTTTGATCTATACACTTCTAAATGAAATAGACCTTTAAAAAATTGGGCTTAATTGAAAATCTTTTATTTTTGCTTTATTTTGTTTTTGTTTTTTTTTAATTACCATCATTTTCTATAAATATTAGAAATATATTCACATATTTTCTTTACTTGTATTAAAATTATTAACATTTTTTAACTAATTTTAATTAATATCAACTTGAAATTGATCCTAGAGACTAGTTTTGAACTTTTTTTTTTAGTTTAGGAACTAAAGTTTTATATTTGAAAGTTGATGAATTAAAATAGAACAAATTTGAAAAGTCTAGAGATTAAAATTGTATATTCAAAAATCGAAGTACCAAAATAAAACAAAGCTCCATGTAGTGAATGGTAGAGGAATGGGATTGAACTAGATGATAAGTCATTGTCATCAAATGGGCAGCTATGTGGTTTTCTTCCTGCTTATCATGCAGAACAAATCTAACTTGAATTTAGCTTTGTATAATATATTTTGTTTGGTAAAAAATCGTAATAGGGTCTACATTAGGGGTATATTAGTAAATAGAATGATAGTTATTGGGGGTGCGTCGGTTTAGATCTTGAGTGAACTCAAGAATAGAAGGGTCCGAGTACCTATAAAAATTTGGTTTATCTTATATATCACTATTTTTTTATATTATAATAGATTCGAATTTCTACCAGATGGAGCTTCCATGGAGAACTAGAAAAGAAAAATAGGGAGTCCTGTTTAACAAAATCACCCGTGCTCATAATTATAAAATGGTTTAATGACTAATAATTTTCATAAACGGGCAACTTCACTCAAACTGCTCCTACACAAAGAACCAACTCGAGACAAACACAACAAAACAATGTCTCTCGTCACGATCCATAGTGTTAACTCTCGTGCAAAATCTCGCACGCAAACATCTTCCTAAAAAATTTAACCTTTCAAAAAGAAGAAAGAAAACATTTAAGTTCTGTTTGATCCATTTTATTTTTGGTTTTCTGTTTTTACTTTTTTTTTAAACACGTTTGATAAGCAATCTTGGTTTTTATTTTTAAAATTTGTAAAATAGAAATTTCAAAAACTAAAATAAGTAGTTTTTTAAAAAAAGGTTTTGTTTTCATTTTTTAAAAAAAGTATGAAAAGATCAAGAATAAATAGTAAAAAACTAAAAAATCAAAATAAAATATGATGTTTGAAAATAAAAAAACAGTTATAAAACATATTTTTTTATTTTTAATTTTTAAAAACATAAAATTAAAAAACGAAATGATTATCAAATAGAAACTTAAGTGTGAACTTTTTACAATAAATTAATGATATCCCAACAAGCAGTTGGACCAAACAGGGTTTATTTTTGGACTTGGAGGCTGTGACACATTAAAGCATTCAGTTCATACTTTGTAAGTAGAATACTTGAGAAAAAGGATGATATATCAAATATCATATACTTTCTTTCTTCCATAAAGTAAAGTAGTCCAATTAAATATATTGGAGTTGGACCTTCTTTATTAAGGAAGACATTGATTGGTTAAAACTTCACCTGATATGCTATGTGATCATAGATCCACAATTTTTTTGTCCATTATCTAGTTACTTTTGCTGATTTTTTTTTTTTTTTTAAATTTTTTTTATCAAGAGTAATTGTTATGGAGTTTAGTCATGGTAAAACTCATGTTTTCCTCCTATAAAATAGTCAGAGTGAATGGAAAACATGAAGAGAGAGAAATAATAGTGTGACATGTAGAACTTCATGAAATTTTAGGTTTTTTTTTGTGCATCTGTTTCTAATTTATTATTATTTTTGTAATTATTCTTCAAGCATTAAACATTTTTTAATATATTTAATTAAATGAAACTTGATTCATTACTCAACCTTTGATAAATTACTCATGACTTTAGTTGAGATGCAAAATCAAAGGCTATGATTCTTCAAAGTTGCAAAATTGGCAGTCTAACTCAAAGAATGGAAACCCCAACTGATGATGAAGTAACACAACAACAAATGGCCTAAACTCAAGTGTGTTAGCTCAGTCATTTTCAAAAAGGTTTTGTGAGATTTTTATTGTCATCAAGTGTGTTAATAGCCTTGTTTCTGTTACTTTTACATCTTGATATTGACATTTGGAGAAATTAATCCCATTATTATGACTAATTATCATAGTTTAGATATGATTTAGGTGAGCATGATTTGTTTTGGGATTATGAACCCCACCACTGGTTTGGCCTTATTAGAAGATCCTGTAGGCCAGAAATCAAGACAATGAAGATTTGCTCACAATTTAATAATGTGGAAAAAATGATGATGGTGATGGAATAGCTAAGGGGAGGAGGGCCATTTTGTGCCTTCATTACCTTTTTCATATGTCATGAATTGGTCTAGTCGTTAAAAAACAAGTTAATCTTTAAGTTTAATCTATGACAGTCATTTACCTACTAGAGTTATTATTTCGTGAAACTATTCGAAGTGTATGTAAATTGATCTAGATATTCATAGATATCAAAAAATGCAATCATAAAATTTTGAAAGATTATGAATTTAATGTATGGTGGTCGCTTAAAAAAATAATTTTTTACAAATTACCTCGTAACAAAGTGGAGTAGGATTTCGTTTCAAATGGACGGCTTTGTTGGTTGAGATCACTTGGAGTTTTCAAGGTATATTCCCTTTTAAAAATTCATATTTGAAACTCACAATATTATAATTAAAATTCTTCGTGTCTTCAAGAGGTAGTCCAGTTGGTTGATCCTACAA
The DNA here is from genome assembly GCA_036507275.1 of Sicyos edulis. Classification (NCBI taxonomy): domain Eukaryota; kingdom Viridiplantae; phylum Streptophyta; class Magnoliopsida; order Cucurbitales; family Cucurbitaceae; genus Sicyos; species Sicyos edulis. The sequence goes on along the minus strand of CM071850.1, from coordinate 27,447,252 downwards.
ACTTCAAAATATGCTCCCTCAGACGACCCTCGTTTGAGATTGCTGGAAGGCGCTTAAACTAGAATTTTTTTTTATGTATCCCATGGCAAGTGTCTCGAATATAGTAAAGTAAAGATGTCTCTCAGTTATAAAAAAAATGTAAAATTCTTTGTTATCTTTTAAGTCTAAGTTTTAGAATGGACGTGAGTACTCTAGAGTATGAAGTGAAAAAACGAGTGTAATAAAGTGAGGTTATTCTCGTATAAAAATATAATCAAAATGTGTGCAAGTCAACTTGGATACTCGTAAAAAAAAGAAAGAAGAATTTGCTATTATCTTTTTGATGTGTTTAACGTGATGGTCTCTTACTTTCAACTGCAAGTGGATCAACAATGTTGTCCTTCACTCCATCACAACCATTCTATTTGCACACACATATATTCATGTCTCTATATGGTGGTCTCATTAAATGCAAACTAGAAGCATCCAAATTTGTGCTCATTCATGGACCACACATCATAGGACTATTTAATTTAGTCTTTGAATTTATGGCCCCTTTATCCAACAATTTCATATTGGGTCCTTCTAATTGATTCTTCTCTCTCTCTCTCTCAAACATATTTGATTGACAAGAAGCCTAAAATATAATGTTGGATCTTCAATTATGACACAACTTCATGTTTGTCTGTGAAATTTATTGTTTTTTTAAATCACATTTTTAAGGTTCCATTTTCAATAAGTATTTTGTTGTTTTATTATTTCTGTGGCATGATGAATATGATGCCATTTCATATAAGCTAAGAGACATTGGTCATTCATTTGCAAAACTTTTTATTTGTTCATTGAATTTGGAAATCAATAAATAATATAGATATTAGTCTGCGAACAATTTTGTTGGTTAAAGCTTTAAGATCTGCAAAAATTTCCAATCTTTTTTATTGATTCAAACCTTAAAATTGGTGCAGATGTCTCTGAGTATATAATAAAGTCAACTATTAATCTTTTACAAATATGTCTACAAGTTGGGTGGTTCCAACTTTCGATTATAAAAAATATACAAACACAACTCAATAAAGGACATTTGAACCTTTGTTTAAGGGTAAGTTATGTAAAAAAAAAAGGGTAAGTTATGTTGAAATATGATACTTAAATTTGTGTTTGAGTCTTATACTATAATAATTGGTAAATTAGTTCATAACACCTTATTTGAACTATAATAACCTTTTGGTTCTACAATAATAATTCATGATATATTAAACTCTATGCTATAATATAATTTATTGTTGCATTCAAATATATATGTATATATATAAAATTTATTATTAAATCATTAATCTACACTATAAATATATGTTATCATAACTCTGATTCTAATAACATATATGTTATTAGAATCAGAGTTATTATAACAATTGGTTGCTTATAATAATTCATTATTCAATATAATTTAAGTGTTGCTCCAATGTGTAGTGTGAAATCAATCTTAATTATAACGGCTATAAAACAATGAATGAGAAATTTCATCTACACATTTTTGCACTCTTTCTAGTGGGAACTTCAATATCTCTATCCATCACTATTTTCTTTTATACAGAGAGAAATAAAGAGATAGAGATAAAGAGAAAGAAATAGCAAGACTATTACTTTGTTAAAAGAACTAAAGAAGTATTAATTAGAAGGGGCTTTTTCATGGGTATTAAAAAATAAATAAATAATTTTCTCCACATCACATTTCTTAAATTTATTCATCTGTAGCAAAAAAATACCCTAAGTTTGTAAAATTACCAAAAGACCCCTGCTTAAAACTCTCCCCACAAGATTTCTTCCCACACAAACACGGTACACACCTTCTTCGTCAAAAGAAAAGAAAAACCCTCCCAACACGATTTCTTCCCAATCATCGCAATTTCTCATCGCCGGAACCACGTTCTTCGCTATCGGTCTCGTTGGCGGCTTCTCTGGCTTTCTATTCTTCTTCTCCGCCGTACTTGCCACCTTCTGGGTCGGGTGTTCGTTTGTGACGTTTCTTTCCGGCGTCATCTCTCATGTAATGTTAGGCTACACCATCGTGGTCGCCATTTTAGCGTACTTTCTTCTATTCAGCGGCTTCTTTCTTAGCCGTGATTGGATTCCGCCTTACTGGGTATGGTTCCATTACATGTCGCTGGTGAAGTATCCATATGAGGCGGTGCTGTAGAACGAGTTTGGGGCCGTGACAGAGTGCTTTGTTCGTGGCGTTCAGTTGTTCAACAATTTGCCGCTTGCAGTGTTACCAGCGACGACGAACTGCTGAAGAGCATGGGGAAGACGTTGGGGTTCAACTGATAGAAGTCTATCAATTCCACTGATAGAAACTGATAGATTTCTATCAGTTCCACTGATAGAATGGTATCAGTGCACATTAACTTTGGTTCAGCTGATAGAAGTCTATCGGTGGGCATTCTATCAGTTCCGAAATCTATCGGTCGGAGTGGATTGACGCAGCGCAGATTCACTTGGAGTTGCAAGAGAAGAAATCGCAAAGAAAAATTCACAAAGCCAATCACATCAACTTCTATTAGTTTTGATAGAACTTTTTTAAATTCCTCGTTCTTCTTCTTTGCTTTTTTTTTTTTTTTTCAAAACAGAGCATTACATTAGGTTACAAAAGGGGGAAAGGTGCAAAATCGCTAGAACTTGAAATTCACAAAGAAAAACCTACGAACCCACAAAGAAGTCGATTGAAAATCTTAAACCCAAAGAAGAAATCGATGAAGACGAAACCCAAACGTAAAGAATCCAAAGAAGCTGTAGAAACCCAACGTACAACCACGATATCGCAAGAAGAAATGGCAGAGCGCGCAAGAAGGAATAGAGAAAACGCATGAAGAAATGGTAGAGAACAGTGGGAAAAAAGGAAGGCTTGAAGCTTGAAGAGGAAGAAGAAATTACAAAGAAGAATGGGAAAGAAAGCTTGAAGCTTGAAGAAGAACTTAAAAGAAAAATGGTATATTTGGAAATTGAAAAAGAATGTAAAAAATCTGCTATGCATGAATTTTTTTACAAGTTGTGCTATAATTAAAATAGGTGGGCCAAAAAATGCTATTGGTAGCAAATTCCCTAATTAGAAGTGTACAAAACAAAATTGATAACTCTATAATTTAGACTATTCAATTTAAACCGTAAAAGTTAAGTGAGATTATATCTTTATAATTTTTATTGAGTTGAGTTGGATTAGGTTGATGCTAATATATAAAGTTAGATAGACTAAGTGATTGACTAACTCATAATGCAAATTGAAAAGAAGAGGACCAACATAAACACTACATAGGAGATATTACTGCTCTCAAATAATATGAGAACAAAATACCAATTTTCAGACTCGAACTCGTGAACATGGATGAAGTTGAAATCGATTAACACCAAACAGGATAACGAACGAACAACCGAACCATTCAGTAAAACCATTACTTTCCCAAAATTCCAACGAATTTTCTTTTTATGTCGAATTCCAAAGATTACCCTTTCAAGAGGTTTACATTTCTGTTCTTCTATTGCCAAAATGGATTATTTACAGAGACAATCTTGTCAAGTATTGGAAACAAAAAAGAAGGATCTAAATCAATTCCCATCTTAGAACAAAGCATCAAATTTCAAAAAGGAAAAAAAGTTCCCTTTCTAGTTAGAGCTTAAGAGACAAGTCAAGCTTCAACAACTCATCTTGCTTAGGCTTCCTCTTCAATTCACTAAACCCGCCGCCGCCGCCGCCACTTCCGCCGTCCCACCAAAACCCACCGAGCAGTGCCGACGCGGCAGAGAATTTTCCGAGTCCCTCAAACCTTGCAGCTCCACTGTTGGACGAAACACCTCTGAAACTTCCGACGTCGGAACTCCCCTGCATCAGCCGGGCAACCGCCGGGCGCCGCGACCAGCCACCGTGACCACAAATCCCCAAAAAAGAAGGCTTATGAACAACCGAATGAGCCTGAATTCCAAGCGACCTGTGAAGAGGAAGCGAACCGAAACTCGAAAAGCGATGAGCGAGCCCGAAATCGAACCCCGACCCGACCCGGTGATACATCTTGGCCAACGTCCTCTCGCGCTTGTGGGCATTTTGGTGACCCCCAAGAGCCTGAGAACTGTAAAACTTTCTATGGCAATAGTTGCAAGAGAAAACCCTGAGCTCTGTTTCTGACTCGGTTGGGTCCGCCACCGAATTGGGATCGAAAGAGTGGATTAGATTGAGTTCCGGGTTCGACCCATGATCGGAATCGTTGTTGCAGAGGCTGAGATCGAAACCCAGTTGGGGAATTTGTAGTTTTGGAGAAGACTCTGAAACAGAGATTGATAGGGGAAGAAGCTCCATTGATAATGGAAGAAGAAGAAGAAGAGAGAGAAAGGGTTATTGAAAATGGTAATAAGTGTAGAGAGGGGTTTGTTGGTTCTATGTATAGAACAGAAATGGCACTGTTTTACAGTTGGAGGGTCTTAATATATAACTTTTTTTTAACCCGGTGACTGTTCGAGCAAGTTTGCGACTATGTTAACACAAATTGTACTCATTATTTCTTAATTAGTCTAGACCCTCTTCTCTTCTTGGATGATGTTTTTGAGGATTATCTTTTTAAGAGCTTGACCTCTTAAAACATATTGAAATGAAATTTTGAAAAATTATATTTAAATAAATTTGTTAAAACTATGTTCGAATAAAAATGTTTGTGATACGAAAAATTAAAGAGATTATAAGAAAAATATTGTTTTTTGGGAGGATAACCTTTGTTTGGATAATACTCGAGTAGATGTTCGGTTTGGTATAAATTTTATACATATATACAATAACATTAAAAATAGGTTTTTAGTCTAATATAACAGGCCAAAGTGAATGATTTTTTTATTTTTTATTTTTAAAGACAAAGTGAATGAGAAGAAGAGTGTTTAGATTTTCATCTTGAGGACCTACTCTTAATGAGGTGGTGATTAAGCTAGGAATGAGAAGAATGAAACTAAAAAAAATCAATGTAAAGTTAAACGGGAACAAGGATGGAGAATGTATTTCTTGTCCTGTCCTCGATGTCACTTACATTTTATTTTTAGAAATCTTTTTTTTCTTAGTTTAATCAATTTAATCTTTAGATATAGTTTTTTTTATTGGAGAAATATTTATTTTAAATGAATATTTTCTTTAATAATTAGTAATGTAATTGATAACTAATATAATTTTTCATGAAAAATTAAATATTATATATAAAAAAAAAGAATTAAGCATAGAAATATTTTTCACGAAGAACTGATCCCCACTAATTGCCCACAAGAGACAAGAATTTCATTTGGTGGTGGGGATAGGATGTGAAGCTATTCTCTAGCCTCGGGGAAGATCTCTACTCTATTCTCATGGTTTTTAGAGCATGTATTGTGTATCAGCAATAAGATGTAAAATAAATAAATGAGAGTCACATACTTATTTTTAAGATTGAACTTAACATCAAACAATGAAATTATAAAGTTACTGTCCCATTTGGTAAAATTTTAGCTTAAACACCTTTAGAAATTCTAAACACCTTTAGAAATTCAAATCTAAGAAACCCACATAAATGTGCATGTACTAAGTATGTAGGAATTTGAATGTTTAGGAGCTAACAGTTACGAAACAAAATACCTACAATTTCTATATATTTTCCATCTCATGAGTACGAAATTTAAAGTTTTTTAGTTTAGACACCTTTAGAAATACAAATCTAAGAAGTCCAAATAAATATAAAAATTTATGGCCTCGTTGAATACCCATTTTGTTTTTAGTTTTTGTTTTTTAAATTTAAGCCTACAACAACTCTCTAATCACATATTTTTTCTTATTTGGATATCTATATCCTACCTATATTCTTAGAAACCAACCCAAAATTTAGAAACAAAAAAAAGTAGTTTTTAAAAGTTTGTTTATGTTTTTGAAATTTAGTTAGTATTCACATACTTTTCTAAAAAAAGATGATACATTGTATAAAAGATGAAACATATTGTAGGAAATTTAAGTAAGAATATACTTAAATGTCAAAAATTAAAAACAAAAAACCAAATAATTATCAAACCTAAATGATACACTTATAATTTAACTAAATATTTAGCATTCGTGCTAATTTTGTATGTTGTGTTTACTCATTTATTGGAGAGAAAGTTGAATTGAAAGTTCATATTTCTTTGTTTGAGTAATATTTGCATCCTTATTAGTAAGGATCGAAACGGAAAACTAGAGAAATGACTAGAATTTAAAAATTAATTAGGGACGTGACTCACTTTAAATTTGTGTCTTTTTTTATTTTCAAATTTTAATCAATTTTTTAATATGGGAAGTAGTTTACAATTGTACCACCCCTATATTTCGTAGAATTTTTTAAAATCTATTTTAAATAGATTATTTGTAACCACACTTTTTTAATCTAGAAAATCTAAAACAAACAAACTAATTCTAAAAACGTTACTCAAACATAATTAAATCAATAATTATAAAATCAAGTATTCATACCTTGAAATTAGGGATTTTGAAAATTTAAAAATTTATACGTAATTTAGAAATTTTGTTCTTAAGGTTCACAAATATAGCTATACATATCCTTCCCTTAATCCGTACATACTCTCGTTGGTTGATGCGATTATTGTAAGTCTACTTAAATTTTAATAAAAAAATGGTTGGAAAAAGTAACTGAGCTTAGATTTTATGTGGGCTTAAAATACCAGTTTTTGAAGAAGATGAAGAGTTCCTTTTGATTCTTTTTCCCGTTGAACAACTGGTGTGAAAACCTTCCACCCATGCATTTGCGATTGATGACAGCCCTGCCTTGAAAAATTAAGCGGCAAGAAACATTCATGCATTTCGTTGGGCTCTGTTTCTCGAGACTCCGAAAGTGACCGCCTTTGGAGCCACGTTCCTGAAGATATAAACGTTTATGTGTAAGCTTTCAGATTCTTCTGGGTGCTCTAACATTTTTTTCCAATGTAATCTTCCAAAAATTTCAAATGTATCTATATTATTTAAAGATATTAACGTCTAAAATTGAATTCCTACTTTATTTGGATTTTATTTATTTATTTATTTATTTCATATGTTAGACATGGTTGACACGTATTTTATACCTAATAGAATCAATATTGTAGGGATTTTTCCTTTATTTTTTTTTTTTATTTTTATTTAGCATATGTTAGACATTGGTTGCACATATTGTGTATATATCATATGTTAGTTATTGTTGGCACCTATCCTGTGCATATTAGAGTAAACGCGCATATGCTAGTTATTGTTGTCACATGTATACATTCTATGAATAACGTTGTTTCCTTGTTTTTATTTTCTTTTTTGCATAAGTTAGACGTTGGCACATATTTTATACATCGTGATTTAAGCACATTGGACAGATCATTTATGGTAACACGCAGAGCATATAAACTTTGTCTAATCATCTTTTGTGACTACTTAGTTTCTGTAACTTTGCTTAGTGCATTTTGTTTGAGGGTTTACATCATTGGTTTTAGCCTAGTGGATTGCCTAATATGCAATATAAGAATGAGACCTTATTTATGCTCTCGCACCCATAACACTATTCCTATTTTTCCTATTTTTCGTTTGTGTAACTTTGCTTAGTGCATTTTGTTTGAGGGTTTACATCGACAACTTTGATTGAACATGATCTTCAATTCTTTTTTGTTTTCTAGGGTAGTCAATCATGATTTTCATTTTTTTTAGCCACCTCCCAAATTCTTAAGGATCTGTTTGTGATTAACTATTATTATTAGTATTTTAATTTTGAATGATTATAAAATAACAAGTGGTTAGTTATATGCTTATATTTAGGAAAAATGAAATATTATAAAATAAAAAATGGTTGGTTATGGTTAATTTAGGGGAAAATTGATTTTTTTTTCATTAAACACCTAAAAGAAAATAACTAAATGTCAATTTAGGGAGGGAAACATTCATCTCTCCTCTCATTTTCTTAAGCGATCGATTTAAAGTTCAATGCAAAGTAGCCATGACATCTATTTTTTCTCTAAATCTAGCTATTTCCAACCATTTCCCTATCTTTATAATCATATATTTTGGGGCTTAGCCACATATTTTTGAGTTTAGGTTCTCACTGTTTTTCTAAACCAAAAAAATGGAACTATTAAGGTAGGTAAGTATGGCTTGAATTTTTACTAGTAAAGATTCAAATATTGCTATATTTTGTAAGGATCTATACAAACACAAACATTAAGAGTTTAAATACGACACTTATAATGGTAGAGACTTTCTTCGTTCAAAATCCTTATTCTTTACAAGTTTTTTAACTTTGAAAGAAAATATCTATAAATTAAAATAAATAAATACTTGAATTTTACAAGTTTCAAAAATGTATTTGAACCTATCTCAAACAAAAAAAATTAAAATTTTAACGATTGAATTTAACTATTAAAACGTGATAATTAAAAAAGGTAGATGATAAAATAGAATAATTATGAAAAAATTTAAAACTGAAATGGAATAAATAAGAAAGATTAAGGTCTAACAAAACTTTTTTTTTCTTTTTTTCTATCAATCTTTTTGTCTCTTAAAGTTATTATATTTAGAAAATTTTACCAAACAATTTGATGAGATTTGGAATAACACTTGTCAAATATCATCCATGGAATTTTTCTATTTTTGTTTGCAAATGTAATTTACCACTTGTCTAATTTTGTAATAATTGTTAATTAATTTCACAAAATATTATGTGATATATTATTTGAAAGAAAAAATGGTTGATATGGTGAAAATCAGTTTATCAAAAAAAAAATCTTCTTTAATTCTATTTTAGGGTGGAAATCAGTTTATTAAAGTAAAAAATAAATATTGTCTAAAAAAATGCAGTAAAAAAGAAATATTTTTTTTCTTCTTTAATTCTATTTTAGGGTGGAAATCAGTTTATCAAAATTTTAGGATGATATTGATATTCATCCAATTATATGCTCGTATACATGAAAGTAGGGGCAATTTCCGATTAGTGTTGGTTTCGTTTTTTTTTATTTTTATTTTACGGAGATATAAGTTCATTTTTTTCTATTTTAAGTAAAGTCGAGAATCGAAACGTTCTAATCAATTTAACAAAAGGAAGAATCGAACCCATATCCAATAAAAGAAAAGGTGAGACCATAGGTTTGGTTTTAGGCAAAATTGAAAATTGATTCGATCCAATTGATTTAATAAAAAAACATATGAACCAAAGTCCAATAAATGACAAAATTATTGGCTCGGTTTTCTTTGACTCAGTCTCCCTACAATTTAATTATTTTTTACTATTTTACTTTCAACCTAATTTTTTTTCTAAATTTATAATTAAATTAAACAAAATAATTAGTCATATACGTATAAGTTCAATTTGGTTCTTATTGGTTTTTACAAATAAAACTAAATCAATCCAATAACTTTCAATATTCTCCAAATAAAAATAAATATGTCCAATATTATGTGAAAAGTATGAACACTTTGTTCAATTTATTTTGTGGATTTTCAGTTTTTATTATCCTCCCTAATTTATTTAGTTCAGTTCCATTTTTTTAATGAGAATTTAAATTCATTTTTCAAATTTTTTTTTGAGGAAATTCATTTTTCAATTTTCTATCTCATTTTCAATTTAATTTTTTATAATTTTTTACGAGCAAAGAAATATCCCATAAATAACATAATACTTCACATTTAAATTGGTCATTTCATCAAATCTCAATATTAATATGTTAGTTTCATTTAATATTTATGCACTTTATTCAGTTTTTATATTGGTTCTTTCATAAAAAATCAAACCGAATTAATATATTTCAGTTTTCTAAAATATCAAATGAAATTATCTAAAATTATTTGAAAAACTGAGTCAACCCATTTGATTCATTTGGTTCGATTCGATCTTGTGATTTTTTTTTTCTTTCAACCTCTACATGAAAATGTCTTATTGATTTGTATGAACAATCTTTACATTGACAGTCGTTATGACAAGTAATATGGCCAAATTGTAGTTAATGCATTTTTTTTTTCTTTTTGTAATGTCATAGGTGGTAAATTTGGATACCTGATTCCTAGTCTAAATCCTAGACCTAGACATAAAGATGCAATATAAACATGTATTTAAATATGAGGGAGAGAAAAGAGAATATATTTTTTTGATAAAGCTATATTGGAGAAAAGAAATTCGAATATATAATCTGATGATTATTGGGTTGTATAAGATGTCGTTAGAGTTCTAGAGATTTTAAAATACCACATGATCAAACTTAGATGAAAAAGGAATCTTAGTGGATGGAATAAAAAAATTATGAGTAATACTTATCTTTTGTTTTTGTTTTTTTGAGTACATATTGGAGGAGGGTCAAATACCGATTCCCGAGCTCGAACCTGTGACGCTATTGACCCATTCGGCATCTTTTAATCCGATTTTAAACATCTGTATACTTAACATTACTATATATTTTCTTTCGTTCTTTTTTTATATTTTGACGTTAACATCGGTGTATATTTTCAAGAAAACAAAACATCACTATAGTAGTATTCCAATAAATTTGTCAGTAGGTAAAGTAGTATTCCAAAAGTATTAGTAGAAAATTTTACACTCAAGATTATTGACAACAAAATAAAAAAAGGGGTGAGAAGGATCTATCGAAAATTTAAAAGAATAATCAAATGAGTTAGTGGTGCAATAGTTTCATTGTTTGATTGTAAGCCGTTCAATACCTACGTCAACAAGTTCGATTCTCGGTATTTGTCTCTCTTCTACAAATATCACAAATATACATAAACAAACTTTGTAGACATTAGTGGCAATATATATTAAAAAAAAGTCAAATAAAAACTAAAATTGAATATTATTGAAATGTTACGATAAAAATATTGGATATTGAGATATAAACTAAATAGACAATATACACGTTTCTCAAAAAAACAAACAAAAAATAGACAATATACACAAAACCTAAGACTAAAATTGTATTTTTCCCAATAAATTTTTAAAAGAATAAAATATTATATTTAGTGGTTTTAATGAATAGTTGTATTATTTTAGTATTTGAAGAACATAATTTAGAAATAAAGATTTTGAAGAACTTAAAGTATATGAGTCCTCTGAAGAAGAAAAGGTCATATATATATATATATATATATATTCAAGAAATTCAATGTCACATCCATCCTACGCAAAGTAATGAACATTAATTTGTGTCTTCAACCATTTGCTAATTATTTGAATTTGGTCATTCTTAATCAATTAGAATCTTCCTCAAATTGCATCAAATCAGCTCAAAATCGACAAATTTGTTTTCTTAATCAATCAAGATCATAACAAGTTGATGCCAGTACACTTCTTTCTAGTGAAAAGATTTTCTTTTATATTTATTATATTGCAGTTCGTTCAATCAAAATCTGTTAAATACGATAGAAAATATCAGTTCCAATTTCATTCATTAGAAATAGTGTTTCCTATTTTTTTTTTCTTTTTGTTTTTTTCCTTTTAAATAGTTCTTTAGTTTTTTTGAGAATGAAATAGTTCTTTAGTTAAATATATATATATATATATTAGCCTTTTATATAATTATTTATTTATTGAGTCTTACACCAATAAGAGGTAAGGTGAGTCATTGATATGCACTATGTTAGTGAGCTAATATATATTATGATATGATATCATAGATTACACTTATAATTAGGGATGTTCTCGATGGACGTCGGTTTTGGGTGAAATTTTGCATCCATCCAACAGATCGATTTTTTTTATTACTTGTAAGAGTCAACCGGTTTGTTGGGTCGATTAATTTTTTAAAATATAATTTTATTGAAAAAGATTTACATTATGTTATTAATGGTGAAATCTAAATAATAGCATACAAAAAAAATATAGTTGTATTTATTTGTAGGTTGGTTAGATCATTTTCTTAAAAAAAATATTAGCCAATAGGCTAACTTTTGAAAATTGACTAACCTTGATTATTGGAAGAATTTATGAACACCCTACTTATAATGGACTTTAAAAAAATGTCAAAATTATAATTCAACTAATTAAAATATATATTCACATAAAATACACATTTACTTGATTTTATATCTTATATCTTAAATCAAAATATAAGTTTATTAATGTAGCTTAGACTTCTCACTTTTCATGAGTATAGGGTTTAAGTCTCTTTCTATTATCTGTGATGTCGTTTAATAAACTAGGAATAAAGGCTAGATATATACAAATAATTAATTAAGTATTAGTTTGGTTGTTAGGCAAGTCGTGTCGTTTAATGCCAACATGAGCAGTTGTTCAACGGCACTGGTGTATGTCCAATGATCAAAGGTCGTTCGAGTCCCCCCACCCCAATTGTTGTAATCTAAAAAAAAAAATTGTAATTCATTGTTTTTTTTTTTTGCGAAGTCGATTAATTGATTAACCTAATTTGATTTGAGATATCTCACAATATAACCAAATATCAATTTTCAAGATCGAACTCGTGACCATGGAGATAAAATTCATCTCAAAAAAATAAAAGGATTTAAATTTATGATATTTTTTCATAGGTATTTCATGTCGGTTTAACTTATCTTTGGTCTTAATATTATTATAGGAAATTACCTTTTTAGTTTTTAGGTTTGAGATGTAGTTTTAATTTGGACACTAAAGTTTAAAGTTTGTGGGTGATTTCAATTCGGGTTTTGTTGGTTTTGTACCAAACCGACAACTAAACCGATATTTTCGGTTTTCAAAAAATAGATCTGATCCAATGTCTTAATAAAGTATAGAACATTAGTTCAATTTTCAATTGGTTTAGTTCGATTTTAGATCCGATTTAATGTCCAATTTTTTTAATATATAAAAAACAACCTTTCTCATTCAAAAAAAAAAAATCATAAACAACAATTTTTTTTTAAAAAGTCGGAAGTACTTTTTAACTTATTTAAAATTATTTAAGGATTTTTTTACTTGAAACAAGAGTGAAATTAAAATCATAAGGTGTCATCCTTTAGATCTTTTTTCTTTGGAACATGTATAACTTTTTCGTGGATTTATAAGGTGGAATCAAGTATTTCTATGGTTAGATTTTTTTTAGTTATCTGATGGTTAGATTTGTTTAGTTATCTTATGGCGTTAGATTTGTAAATTATCTTTTTGGATTTTTAATGTTCAATAGGACTGAAATTGAGGTGATTTATTTGTTCATGTACAAACAATGTTAGACACTATCTATATTACTTTTAAAGTGTTTTGAAGTTGAAGAAGTTCGGATAAAAAAAGGGGTTTTTTTGCATGTATGTTAAAAAAAATAAAATAATTACATGTATAGCACAATTTCCAAATTTATTCATTTGTGGCACAAAAGTGATTGAAGTCTATCAGGTGAACTGATAGAAGTCTAAAGTCTATCGGTTGAACTGATAGAAGTCTATTAGTTGATTGATAGAAGTCTATCAATTGAACTGATAGAAGTCTAAAGTCTATCAGTTGGACTTATAAAAATCTAAAATTCATCCGTTGTATTGATGGAAGTCTAAATAGGAATTTTGGGCTACTGGTAGAAAATCAAGCATTAATGGCGGGCATATCTCGCCATTATATAACATTAATGGCGGACGCGAACCCGCCATCAATACCGTTGACATCGAAAAACAACGATGGCGCGCGTACAATCAATGGCGAGCAGCGCCCGCCATTAATTTATCAAAATCCATGGCGGGAAAAAATAGCCATTAAATCGTTTTCATAATGCACGTTGTCCCCGCCATAAAAAATATTTCATCGCACGCGCCCACCCGCCATGTAAACTTTACAATGGCGTGCATCTTGCCCGCCATGAATGCTTTTGTTTTTTTTTTTTTAAATCCAGAAAAATGGTCTGGGTTATTTGTTTTGAAAAATGGTCATCTGTTTTGTGCCCGCCATTAAAATACGTTATCACTTAATTATAAAAAAAAGGCACAAAGGCATATATATTGTGCCCGCCACTAAAAGTCATTCTACATTATAAAAAAATAGAATTAATACCTTCAAGGGATATCTAACCACCCTGAGTACCAAAATGAAACTTTTCTTACAAAATATCTAATGACCACTAACTTTTGCATGAAATCCTAAACTTCTAATTTACTTTGTCTACACATGATATTGCATTATGTGCCAAAAATTTGGACAGCATAACAACGCAATAATGCGAATCCCAAAACATTCAGTACCTGCTATATTCAACAATTACCTGTATATAATGCAGAATACAAAATTCAGTTCAGTCAGAGTAACTCATTCTTTCTCCATACCTAAACAACTCTGTTTCTTTTCTAAACAAAGATCTAAACAAATAACTAGACTACAACGATCTCCAATATACCTAAACAAAGATCTAAACAAAAAACTAAACTACATACACTAATTCTGCATCAAATGTCTACCTATGAATTCGGCTCATTCTACTCGTACCTCATCAATCTCAGCTTGAGTGAATGTGGTTGGACCGGCGATGTACTACAAATTTGAAGACATATAATTAAGAACACCCAATTAGCTAGTGTATCTTATATACATGATATTATCTAAACAAAATGTATAAAACAAAACTTACAAGTTTCGATACGTGCGTGGATGTGTTGTATATCATCTTCCGCATGAACAGTTGGACGTAGAATCCACATAATATTGTTCCACTACCTTGTTCAGGGCCCTAGTGAAACAAAATAGTTACATACTTAATTAGTATGATACATATATATAAATAATAATGACAAAAAATGACCAAAAATTATTAAAATAATATGGAATCAAGTTTACCTTCACAGTTTTCCATTTTAATTTTACGGCCTTCGACTTGTGTTTCAATTGCCATACTCGGTAGGCACTATATTAATGAAGTTGAAAGTTGTAATTTAAATTGATAAAATAAATTCGAAGTTCCAAAGTTCATTAATTTAGAAACTTACTGATTTATGGTACGAACTAAAGTCTCGTTGAATGGATTTTGACCGAGCGAGTTGAATACATACAATGTATTTTCAGCTGGAATTATGATGGTCAAAATCCAGTGGTTCCTATACAATTTAACGAATATTCAAATACTGGTATAGAAATAATTAATATAGGGTATAAAAAATGCAAAATTTGGAACACGTACCCGCTATTGAAGGGAAAGAAAACTCGTTGATTAATATTAGTCAACTCGTCTAACCTATTGGCTATAATTGAAACCCGGGCTTCTTCATTCTTATTAGTAAAAGCTGATGCAAACTCACTACCATCTATTAGTAAGTAGTTATCCAGCGTCTCTTCATCGCAAGTGAACCATAAGTAACTGAAATCGATTGTTTAGACGTTATTAAACCAGACAAACAAAGAATAGTTGCAAAAAACAATGGGAACTTACCAGATGTAACAAAATACGGGAGGATAGCTGTAACGGCCCGGAAATTTCATCCCGGTCTTCCCGGGAGGCCCAGGGGCATTTTGGTAATTTTGGGTCGGGCCGACAGGGCCGGTTATGTAATTGAAAATTGCCGGAAAAATTATGAGTCGATTTGAATAGGATCGAGAATTTTGGTGAAGACATTTGGGCTTGGAAAAAGGTAAAAATAAATAGGGAATTAAATAGCGCGTCGAGTGAGATTCGAGCCAAGGACGCGCTGCAAGCTAAGCAAGGGGCGCTGCCAATCAAGCCACTGAGCGCTCTTGTGCTTCTAAATGCACGATCTTATATTTATGCCTGTTCGATGCAGATTTTGGTTTAAAAGCCAGCTCGCTCGACTCCTCCCCCATTTCTTCTTCTTCTTCTTCGCGGATTCACTTCGACCGACCGGTGATTTCCTTGCGATTTCTTCCTTCTCCAGCTCCGATTCGCACGTATTCGTCTTCCCCAGTTCGACGGTCGATCCTTTTCCGGGCAGCAGGTGAGCTTTTCTTCTTTTTCTTCTTCTCTTCTTCGATCCGAGCCCCCTGCTTCCGGGCTTCGTTTCCCGGCCGTGTTGAAGTGAATTTCTGGATGGGTTTTATGCAGCTTGCGTAGGAGAGTTCGTCCAACAAATATCGGCCGTCGAATCTTCGCCAAACGCTCGAATTTGGATTTTCTCCATCGCCCATGTTCACGCGCAAAAAACAGAGCCCCTGTTCGCCGTGCTCGCGTGCGCAGAAGCAGCCCTGCCGCCGAGCCTCGCCGCACACCGTGCGCGCTCCTTGCCCAGCTCCGTGTCACGCCGCGCTCCGTCCCAGCTGTGCCGCTCGCCCGCGCGGGCCCTCGCGCCCCTGCATCGCCAGCATTCGTCCGCGCGCGTCCGCGCCCAGCACACCCATTTCTGCGCCCCAACGCGCCCAACCAGCCCCGTTGTTTCCCCGTTCGTGCAATCGGCCCGTTCGTGCGTTCGTCGCGCCTCGTGAGTTGCTCTCGAGCTGAGCCTCGTTTATTTTATTATATTTAGGCCTATTGTGTGATTTTTGTTGTGATTGATAGGTTCTCGGTAGCTAGTTCGGGTTCGTTCGCAATTTAGAATTTCGTGTCAAATCATCCCCGACCAAGGTAAGGATTTCTTACCGGAGTTGTGTGGACCTTGCGATATTATATGTGATTGCTGATTGATTGCTTGTTTGTGTTTATTGACATATTTAGTAATAGGTGCTCGTTCTGAATTCCCGGTTAGCATGATTTTCCTGATTTATTCTCATGTTAATCCATGCTAGGTTGTTCCTTTCTGGCATGCTCGTATCTGTTCCTTGCTTCGTAGTATCATGCTAGGCTCGTTGTATTCTTATTGAGCACGTATTGGATTTTATGGAATTGTTTGCTGATTGCTAGGGTAGGTTAGAGTTGCAGGTAGATAGCATCATCCGGGCCTGATGCATAAAGTACCTTGCATCCATGGCAGGGACGTCGAGACAGTTCTCCGCCCTGGACCCCGTGAGGGATTAGCTAACCCAAGCGGTAGGCCCTGCAATCTTGGGTGAGGGTGGCAATTGTTAATGCCCCAACGGTCGGGATGATGACTTGGCATTGCCTGCGCCCCGGCGATCGGCACGTCCTCAGCGTGTTCGGCCGTAGCCCCTGATTGCCACCTGTTAAGGCAGGGACGGCTTCCTGGTGTAAGCCTACCACGACCGTTCCTTGGCCCCAGGTGCGGTGGTTCAGGCTGACATAGTTTACGTGTCCAGGTCTCACACCCCTATGTCAGTGACACCGATCCAAAGATTTAGTTAGGCGTGGTGACTGGACATGGGCAGCTTGCCTCTAGACCCGACACCCCCATAGTCTGCAGTAGCACGCGGTGCATGCTTACGCTCATTACAGCGCCGACTGGAGAGCTCCTCGGGATTGTGAGCCAGTGTACCTTTCGTCGACAGTAGACAGGCTGAGGCGGGGACTTGTTTCTCGTATAGGGCGACTTATGTATTGGACTGTGTGGTGATATTATTCCGGACTAAGACCCCAAATTGGCATCCGAGGCCCAAGTGTGGGCTAAGCTATGTGCTCTTTTCTATGTTTATACTCATAGCTTGCATACATTCATCGAGATGACCATGTATATCGTATTGTACCCCGGTTGGGGATTCTTACTGAGTAATTCGTTACTCACCCTTATTTTGTGGTTTTCCACAGGTAACCGTGGTGCGCGACAGGATGCCTGAAGGAGGAGCTGTGATCATGGGGCCCAGTCTTCCAACTCTGATTTTTGTATTATGACTATTTATGTTTTGTTTCCCCTGAATGCATGTAGCCGGGCACGGAGCCCTAGGATGTTTTGTAAATGTTTTGTGGATTCCAGCATTTTGTATCTGAACAGGTTTTTAATGGTTTTTAGTAAATCTCTGATTAGAGTAAACTTTGGAAATGTATTTATCTTGGAACAGGTGCTTGGAAACAGGGACAGGTTCCAGGGAAATTGTCTAGTTTTTAAAGGGGTTATTTTGAATGTTTTATTTTAATTGGAATCCGAAATCATGTCTGTTTAATGTCCTTACTTTGAATGCATGCATTGGGGTAAGGGCCCATTTAGTGCCCCATTCGGGTCGGTCTCTTACAATAGCCTATTTCTTCCATACTACAATATTCTAAAATGTCATCTTGAGGAAGAAAATAGTACTCGGGCGCTGCACTACCTAACAATTTTCTTGGAATTGGTATACAAGATATACCACTAACACCTAGTTTAGTTTCAGCATAAGTATGTAACATCCTGATGATGTTTGAAACTGATGTGTTTGATTGGGGAAGTGTGAATCTGATACATCCTTCTTACTAGTGGTTTTCTTCGGTTCATAGTGCGTCTATCATGTCAATAAACATTCTATTATTAGCATGAATCATTAATCACTAAATTAAAAAGGTACAATGTGCAATTATATACCTTTTTGGTTGTTGTAGGTGTCCCGATCAATGATCTTGGCCATGGCACAAAAGATTTAACAGCTTATCCAAGGAATTGAAGTTCCTCGTTTATGGGAATTGGTAGATCTAAGTCAGCATTGCCTGTAAAGACCATATCGACCGAGACGCGCACGTTGTGTACTAAGAGATGACTGTGTACCGTATTGGATGAACCACTCGATTCAAACACGGTACCAACGGCAACAACTGGACCTCTATATCTAACATGTTTAGGCAAAACACCACGAATGGCTATAGGTAGCAATTGTTGCATCAAACGTGATGGTCATGCGATTTAAGCCCGTATAGTTTTAAATCAGTAAGCGACACTAATTTGCTTATGTTGGATGAATAACCTTCAAGCACTTTAACTTCAGATAAGCTCTTACACACACTCATCTTCTCTTTTCTCAATAGTGTGTAACATGCTAGAGGCAAGAATATCTTTTTGTCCCCCTTCTTAATTGGGGCTAACTCAGGTCTTAATTTAGCCAAGTCTTCACGAGTTTTTATTCCATCTTTTGTTTTGCCAGGAATGTCAAGTAGGGATCCAATAATATTGGAACACACGTTCTTCTCAATGTGCATGACATCTAAACAATGATGCACGTGAAAATGTTTCCAATACTCCAATTCAAAAAAGATCGATTTTTTCTTCCAATAAGAGTCTGTAGGGCGCTGTTGTGATCCCTTGCCATATGTAAATTGAAGACTATTTAATTGTGTCAGAATCTCTTCACCACTTAGCGGTTTAGAGGCGACTCCAAATTCTTGTTCTCCATTGAATGCTTTTTTTGTCTTCTAAATGTGTGCCCCATTGGTAGATATTTTCGATGTCTGAGAAATACATTTTTCCCTCCTATGGGTAAAAAAATTGATGATGTTTTCTCCGCACAAATCGGACATGTTTTATAACCTTTGATCGTACACCCACATAGGTTACCATATGCTGAAAAATCATTAATGGTCCGCAACAAAATAGCTTTTAGGGTGAAGCGTTCTTGCCAATGTGCGTCAAAACATTCAATGTCCGTGTCCCATAACATTTTCAGATCATCGACTAATGGACTTAAATAGACATCTATGTCATTTCCAGGTTGTTTGGGTCCTGAGATTAATGAAGTTAGCATCAAGAAGTTACGCTTCATGCACAACCATGGAGGTAGATTGTAAGTCACCAACATAATTGACTAACAACTATATCTAGTACTTTGGTCACCGTGGGGATTGAATCCATCTGTTGATAGGGCTAGACGAAGGTTCCTCGTTTCTAAACTAAAATCAGGCCACCTTTCGTCAATTTGTTTCCATGACAGTGTGTCAGCTGGATGTCGTATACACCCATCAACCTCGCGGTCCGTCGCATGCCACGTCAATAATTTCGAAGTTTCTTTACTTCGAAACATTCGTTCAAATCTTGGAATAGGAGAGAAATACCACATGACTTTTGGTGGAATATTTTTCACTCCTTTCATATTCTTCTTAACCTTCCATCTCGATGTTCCACATGTAGGACACAGTTCTGCATCGACAAGTTCTTTTCGATACAAACAACAGTCATTGATGCACGCATGGATCTTTTCGCATAATAGGTAGATATCAGAATTTCATTAGGACTAGGTAATAAAGCGGTCAAGAATTGTAACAGCTCTAAGAAGCTTTTTGTAACAGCCCAGTTTTCTATCCCAGTTTTCGAGGTGCCTTCGGGTCAAGTTTCGGTTGTTGGTTGGGTCGTTAGGGCAGTTTTGACCCTTGGAGGTATTTTGGTCCTTTGGCTCTTCGGGCAGGATTTATGGATTTTCAGGGCTTCGAGGTGGCTCCTGCCTTTGCCGTGGCTTGTTTGGGTTGGACTGCGAGTCCCGAGATGTTTGGGGCTAGTCGTTTGGAAGTTCGGTTGTGATTTGGGATTTTTGCAAAGTGATGGTTGGTTGTGTGCTTCCTTTGGGATTCGAGCCCGGGCCCTTAGTGTTGATTTGGGAGTTGGATTTTAGTGAGTTTTATTGATTGGAAATGATTGCTTCGTCGGGTCTCGAAGGAGGAAGCCGGGAAATGGGATTTTAAGGTTTGATTTGGATAAGGATGGAAAATGGAATTAAATCCCATTTTTTCCCTTTTATTTCCCATTTTTCCTTTTTATTTCCAATTTTCCTTTTTCTTTTCCAAATCCATTTTCTTTTTCTTTTATTTTTTTTCCCCAAAATCAACTTTCTCTCTCCTTCTCTCTCTCTCTCTCTCTCTCCCCGAGCCCCGGCCCGAGCGGCACTGCTCGCCAGCCGCCGAGCCCTCGCCTCTCGCCGCCGCTTCGCCCGCGCGCCAGCACAGTCGCCATCCCGTCGCCCCTCGCTGTCGCGCGCCATCGCCCGGCTTCGTGTCGCCGCCCCGACCCGAGCGCGTCGTCTGTGCCGAGCCCAGCCAGATCGCGCGCGTTCCGCGCCCTCGTCGCGCGTCCTCGCGCCAGATCGTCGAGCCTGTCCGTCCGCCGAGGAGCGGCTTCGCTCGCCGTCGCGCGCCCCAGATCTCGACGCCGCCGCCCGTCGCCCAGCTGCCCGAGCAGTCCCCGTCGCGCGCCGGCCGCCGAGCGAGACGCTCGTCGCAGACTCTAGCCTCGTCGTCGCACCGGATCGGCCGAGCTAGACGCCCCACTCGCGCAGCAGCCGCCGCCGCCGTGCGCTCGCCGTGTTCGCGCCGACGCTCAGCGCCCGTGCGCCCCGTGGCCTGCCAGCTGCGCGCGTCGCGGCGCGATCGCTGCCCAGCCGCGCCAATTTCTGCCGCCTAGCCCGAGCGGCCAGCCCGTTCGCGTGTCAGCCGTGCCTCGTGAGTGCTCCCGAGCTGAGCCCTGTTTGTTTTATTTTATTTGGGCCTTTTGATTGTAATTATTGTTGTTTTTGTTAGGTTCTCGCTAGCTAGCTAGCTCGGGTTCGATCGCAGCTTAGGTTTCTTGTGTTTAGAGGTCTTAGGCTGTAAGGATTTCTTACCGGAGTTGTGTGGACCCCTGCGATATATTATGCGATTGCTTGATTGTATGCTTGTTTGTGTTTATTGACATGTTTGGTGATAAGTGCTCTAATCTGAATTCCGATTAGCATGACTTTCTGGTTAATTCTCATGTTAATCCATGCTAGGTTGTTTCTTTCTCGCATGCTCAGATATCTGCTCCTTGCTTCGTAGTATCATGCTAGGCTCGTTGTATTCTTTTTGAGCACGTATTGGATTTAATGGAATTGTTTGTCGTTTGCTAGGCGAGTTAGAATTGCGGTAGATAGCATCATCCGGGCCCGATGCATAAAGAACCTTGCATCCATGGCGGGGACGTCGAGCAAGTCATTAGTCCCCCGGACCCCGTGAGGATTAGCTAACCTAAGCGGTAGGCCCCGCAATCTTGGGTGAGGGAGGCGGTTGTTAATGCCCCAACGGTCGGGATGATGACTTGGCATTGCCTCGCCCCGGCGGCCGGCATGTCCTCGGCATGTTTGGCGCAAGAGCCCCGATTGCCACTGTTAAGGCAAGGACGGCTTCTCGGTGTAAGCCTACCACGACCGCTTTCTTGGCCCAGTGCGGTGGTTCAGGTGACATAGTTTACGTGTCCGAGTCTCACACCCTATGTCGGTGACACCGATCCAAAGATTTAGTTAGGCGTGGTGGACTGGATATGGGCAAAGCTTGCCTTCGACCGGCGCCGGCAACCCCATAGTCGCGCAGAGCACGCGGTGCATGCTTACGCTCATTACTGGCGCCGATGGAAAGCTCCTCGGGATTGTGAGCCAGTGTACCTTTTTTCGCCGATGAGAGACAAGTCGAGGCGGGACTTGTTTCTCGTATAGAGGCGACTTGTGTGATGTGTTGTGTGGTGATTTATTTCCGGACTAAGACCCACGAGTTGGCATCCGAGGCCCAAGTGTGGGCTAAGCTATGTGCTCTATCTGTGTTTATATTCATAGCTTGCATATCTTTCTCGAGATGACCATGTATATCGTATTGTACCCGGTTGGGGATTCTTCTCTGAGTAATTCGTTACTCACCCTTACTTATCTTTCAGAAACCATGGCGCGAGGCGAGGATGGTGGAGGAGGAGCGTGATCATGGAAACCCGTTGTTCAACTCTGAGATTTATGTTTATGATTTAAATGTCCTCTGAATGCATGTAGTTTGGCACGGAGCCCTAGGGTGTTTTTTGAATGTATTTCCGGATTCTAGCATTGTTGTAAAGTTGTATGTTTTAAATAAATCTCTGATCAGAGTATGTTTGGAAATGTATTTGTCTTGGAACAGGTGCTTGGAAACAGGGACAGGTTTCAAGAATTTTGTATTGACTTTTTAAATGAACTCTTGCCGGGTTTTAGTTTTTACTTAGAATCCATTCGGGTCGGGTCGTTACACTTTTATCGCTCCATCCATGCTTTGCTTTCAAATTAAAAAGTTTAATCAACTCTGATATCTTGGTAAAATCTTTACAATTAGGGTATAATGGTTTCTTGGCATCCTCTAAAGCTTCCTCAAATATAGGAGAATTTTCGTTAAAGTAATTTTGTGCAGCCTCAAACATCCTTATTTGGTCATCTAGATCATCCAAATTTTCATCATCTATTGGAACACTTTCCATGTTTCTTGTCTTCGATACTGATTCTCCATGCCAAATCCATGTATTATAACTTTGATCGATCCCATGAAAAAATAAATGGTCTCTGATGACATTCATCTTTGGTATTTGGCGTTCACACATTTCAAACATGGACAACAAACGACATTTAAACCTTTTGAATGTCGTATTGCATTGCTTATAAATATCTCAACTCCTAAACCGTATTCCGGTGACATCCGATCCTTAAACATCCACGACTTATCCATAGCCATGTTAGAAATCTAGTCAACTAGGAGAAACTTAACCTACAAATTTTTTTAAACAAAGTAGAATCTAGTCACATATATAACTCAACTTAAATAAGAAAAGAAAAAGAATCTAGCTAACTCCATAATCAAAGTATAGAATTCAAATCATGCATTGAATCAAGCTACAATAGAATTTTGAGCTAATAGAAGGAAACTTTGAATCAAGCTACAATACAAATTGTGCATTTGTTGTTTTCATAGCCATTTTCATTACAAAAGTGAGCTTTCCAAGTGAAAATGGCTATCAAAACAACAAATGCACAATTCAATCAAATGATCAAATCAAACAAACAATGACTTTAAGAAAATGCACAAATTTGAAAGGTTAACAACATGCATTTGTGAAGAAATAAGATAACAAGAGACTAAAAAGAGTTAGGGAGTAATAAAATTACCAATTTGTGAAGAGACTTCCCAAGTTGAAAAATGTTGAAATTTGTGACCTAAGATGATGAAATTTGAAAGGTTACAACATGCATTTAAGAAAGAAATAAAATAAAAAAAAGAGTTTAAAAAGAGTTACCCAATTTGTGAAGGTCAAATGCCTCAAGTTGAAGAAGATTCGAAATTTTTTACCTTTTGAGCTTCAAAGAGAAAAGAGGGTTAGTCAGCAGTGGTGGGTTAGTCGTGGCAGTAGGCTAGTCAGCGCCGGCGTCGGTGAGAATAGAGAAAGAGGGTGAGAGCGAGGGTTTCGAAGGTTTTTGTCGAGAAAGAGGAAATGAAATTTTTTTGGAAGAGCGCTAGCCCGCACGTTTTGATTCTGTTTAATCAATGGCGGGCACAATCGATGGCGGGCAATGCCCGCCATCGATGTGTTTTTACTGCACGCCATCGAAACCTTTCAATAGCGGTCATTTTTGCCCGCCATTGTTTCCTCCGTGTTTTTAAAAACCAAATTTTAAACCCGCCATCTATTCTACAAATTGTAGTAGTGGGCAAAATGTACTATAAATGAAATTATTTTAAAAAATGGGCTACAATTGTAATGAAGAGCAAAAAAATATGCTATGGACGATAAATTTCCAAAGTATTATTATAAGGGGATTTTGCATGCATATTAAAAAATAATAATAATAATTCCATGTATAGCACAATTCCCAAACTTATTCATTTGTAGCACAAAAATCATTGAAGTCTATCAATTTGCATTGTTCAATCACTCAAAATCGATTCAAGTCTATCAGTTGAACTGATAAAAGTTTGATGATGTTAGAATAACAATTTTGGGCAAAATGTACTATGGATGAAATTATTTGTTCTATAATTATAATGAAGAGCAAAAAATATGCCATGGAGGATAAATCCCATAAAAAAATATACTTTAGAAGGTAAAGATAATTAATCAATGAGATTCTCATATTTTATTGTCTTTTTTTCTCAATTCTTTAAAAATAATGTATCCCAATATAGAGTGATTTGGTGGTGGTTCGTTCATTCACACAGTCAATGAATGAAAAAGATTTGAATATTAACAAGTTTAATTCTTGCCTCTGATTTTATTTCGTAAAATTAATTTCAAATAGATAATGACAACTAATATGAAAAATTAAAGTTTGAGAAAGTTACTTGAAAAATATATTGATATTTGAAGGATAAAAAAAATATTATTAATCTTCAAAATTTTAAGAATTCTTCTGAATAAGGGAGAAAGATGCCTTTATATGACTATTGACACACATAAATATATATCGGTTTTAGTTCGTTTTTTTGTTGATTTTTAAAACGAAAACCGAAATCAATCTAATATTTTTGGTTTTTTCAAATTACAAACTGATATATCCAACTTAGTGCTAAAAAACCAATCTGATCCATAGGATTTGATTGATTCGGTTCTTCGATGTTTTGTTGCACCCCTACTAAGGTTTAAAATTAAACCCTCTTACCTATAACATTTAAAAAATACACATTTTTACCGAATGGGTAAGTAGCGCAATGATTTCATTGTTTGGTTATAAACCAATTTAACACTAGCGTCACAGGAGCCTGAAAAAATCAGTATTTGTTCCCCTCCCTAATATGTACTAAAAAAAAAAAATACTCACTTTTAGTCCTCATAATTTTTTTTTAGTTTACTTTTCTATCCTGAAAGCTGAAATAATTATTTGAAATTTAAATTGATATAATCATTATTTTAGTCATCATTATATCACGGTTATGTTATCTCAAAAACGGAATGTGTTATTGAAATGTTAAAGAAAAAAAATGTCCATTTTGAAATTTATGGACGAAATCGAAACTATCCCAAACTTGGGGATTAAAAAACTATCTTTTCCTATTTATATTGTAGTTTTTTTAGTAAGGTTGTTTTGGAAATCTCATTATAATTAATCTCTATAATTAGCACAACAAAATTCTAACTGAATAAATTTATTAAGTTGATGCCAAATTTTAACGGCATATATTTCGATTTTAAAAAAAAATCATTAACTGATTATTATGTTTTTATTTTGTTATTTTCTTTTGATTTTTCAATTATTATTTTTTGGGCACCATATTTGAAAAGTTTTTGTAAATATAGGTTAATTAAAAAATATTAGCAAAAATAAATTTTTTTAATGATATTATTAATTACCTAAATTATCCATTTACAACAATACCCTCCTAATTTGAATTTTTAATTTCGAATTAATAACCATTTAAGAAAAATATCCAACTTCCATACTCACTAATTCCTAAAATCGTGCTGTCATTATTACAATTTATGTAAAAACAGAAACTTTCATATTTTCTTTCTTTTCATTTGAATTTCAGCCTCACCATTTCACGTTTTCCATCTTCTAATCTGCTTCTGCAAGCTTCCGAAAAAAAATGTTCCACCGAAAATCTTGGCCCCGTTTCAACATGTACGGAGTTTGATGATCAAAATTGGAAATACAGTGTAAGCATGAAGAGAAGAATTTCCTACGGTAGATTTATAGTTTTGTTTAGTTTTAGAGTTTTTTTTTCTACATTAGATATAAAGAGGATATACACATTTGATTTTCCCTTTGATGGACAATTTTTTAATGTATAGTATTTTAGTTTTTTAATACAATCAAATTTCGTGTCCGAGGTGGGGGAGCGATTTTGGAGATATGATTTCGGTAGTTTCGAGGTTTTGTAATAATCAACACTGTATGAGTTTAATTTTCTAGTTTAATTTGTTTGGTTCTTTGATTTGTGGTTAGGGTTTTAAACATAATTTTATTATAGTCCCTGAGATTTCTGGTTTGAGTGCCTGAAAACAGAAGTGCACAATGGTTAAGAGATGTATTGTACTGTATTAACTTGCATGTATGGTATTAACTTGCATATACAGTAATGTTGTAATTTTGATAGGTTTTCACTATTCATTCTATTTGGATTGTAGTTGTTTAGTGATTGTTTGAAAATTCTTAGTATTTTGTTGGTTTAGTTGAATTGATGTATTCTTTCATTAGGGTGTAAATAGTATGGTTATGTGTAATGTATGGATGTTTTGTTTACGTTATATCGTTTTTACTAACTAGATTATTTTTTTCACATTTAAGACATCAAGTTCATCCAGTGCTTCAGACGAAAAAAGATCATCGAACGGTGAAACTCAAAGCACGATGGAATGACAAAATGGGAACAAGGTTGACAAAAGTGACTAGAGGAGAAGTATGAACAACTGGGATGTTTGGAAATATTGTAGGAAAAATAGTGTAAGAGGATACTTTACTATCT
Organism: Sicyos edulis; assembly: GCA_036507275.1. NCBI lineage: Eukaryota > Viridiplantae > Streptophyta > Magnoliopsida > Cucurbitales > Cucurbitaceae > Sicyos > Sicyos edulis. The sequence goes on along the minus strand of CM071850.1, from coordinate 27,420,360 downwards.
AGTCATACAGTGATAGTCATATGTAAGTGCAGTAGTGAACAAGCGACGATAAAGTCATGTACATCATTATTCCCTTTGGATTTTATTTTAAGGTATTAAAACATGAGACATTAATGTATTAGACTGTATATACTGTAGAGATATGTGAGTATTACATTCACATGTAGGAATTTGAGAAAAGAAAGTGTATCAAAATAAACTATCGGATTGTCGGTATTTATCGAACTGTATTATTATTCTTTATGCATCACTTAGATAGATTTATATATCTTTTTTCACGTTCGGGTATCAAAATGAGGTATTATTAATAACTATAACTACAACTAAAATATACTTTATTTGAGAGCTATCATTAAACCAATGGAATTTAATACAATATTTATTAAAACAATAAGACTGTTCATAAAACACTTTATTCGGTAAATGAATTTCATAAGGATTTAACATTACAAACATAGATTATCTATAATACAAAACGGTACTACTTTGATACTTTCTCTAATTGGCCTATACGGTACTGTTTTGATAAGATTATATTAATATGATTATTAACCATACATATTAATTATATTGTCTACATCCATGCAAATTTAGGGGGTTTAATATAAATGGATACACACATATGATGTATAAAAATTCACGAACAATACAAACTGTATTCATGTATTATACATTGTAATACAATATTATTATTTATGTTATGAGTAATACACTATTGTAGTTAAACCGTATTATCTTCATCTTCAATGTTCGTGCAAATTAGGGTTTCGTAAGAGCGTCGCTATAAATCAAGAGGACTCTGGTGCACTTCATAAATATGCAAAAAATCATCCATTTTTTTTAAAATCAACACATAACAGTACAGTCTTGACAGAACTGTATTTTGTCGAAATAAGGAAAGTTTTCGATAAAAAATCTGGACGAAACTTCTTGACAACAACAAATAAGAGGTTGAAAACGAAGAGAGAGAAATCGTTTTGGAAAAAATATTTTAGGAATGTACTACTAAAATCTCATTACATTAATTTGACATTTAAAAATGGAATATAAATATGGAAAGTTTGAAAATTGAGGTTGAATTTGAAAATGAGCCATTAAATGTGTAGAAGAGCAAAACAGTATTACTAAAAAAATCATTAATTTCGAATTTTAAAAATAAAATTAAGTTTGCTAAAAAAAAAAACTTTAGTGCTCCAAATATTTCTCGAATGTGGTCTAATTACTACAATTTCTCTATTTTTTATTAGGAAAGGACTTTCCCATCCTTTCAATTGGAATGATACTTCAACCTCAAATAAAATTCGTATCATTTGAACTAATATAATTCATCAAACCACCATTATTCACTAAAATAAAAATGCCATGGCATTAGTAAGTTTTAATCAAATATATAAAACTAATTGAAAAATCACTTTTAAAATATAAAGACTAAAATGATAATAACAAGAACATGACATCTGTCCTATTTTGTTCTATGATTAGAACTCTTCTCATTATACTATGGCTTTTTTATTGTGAGAAGGCTTTTATGTATCATAGAATACTAAAAACAATAATGGGAAAGGATTGTGACTCAGATACATATAGATGTTTAATGTCAACTCAAACTAAGCACTTGTAATTAAAATTTCACATGCCCATTTGAGGCTCTACCAAGTTGAATTCTTCCTAAATTTTAAAAAGGGTTAGGTATGCATCCACAAGTGGGATTCATCATCCAATCAAACTTGCTTCTAAAATCACATCCTTTAATATGTGTAAAACCCTACTCTCTGTTTTTTCTTCTTCACTTTTTATGTTTGTTTGAAAAATGTTGGCATATAATTCATAAAAAAAAGTTGGCATATATGATTGTGATCCTTGGAAATAAATTTGTAATTGGAGTATATATTCGGTTACTATTTATTTGGTAAATTACAACTATTTTATAGATTAATCTTATAGATATACTATCAAAATCATTTAAACAATTAAAATAGGAGATTACCAGCGTCAAGGGTTGGAGCCCGAAAATCGGTATTTATCTCTCCTCTCTTAATATGTACTAAAAAAAATCATTTAAACAATTAAAATAGGAGATTTTTTTATGAATAATAGAAAAGAATTTTTTTTTTTTTTTATGGATATCAAATATAGAAATAAACTTATTTAAATATAGTAAAAATTGGAAATGACATTCCATTCACTTGTGACATTCAAGCCCACAATTAATCAAGTTAATTTTTTTTTTCTCAAAAATAAGTTAAATGGATTGAAAATAATCTAATAAAACGGATTGAATCCAATCAATTAAATTGATTGAAAGCAATAAAAATTTGTCAAAATTAATCTAGCTAAAATTAGCTACCTAGTATAACCTAGTAATCATCAGGTTATAGTTTGAATCTCCCTTCTCCAGTATTATTGTACAAAAAACAATTTAATTTTTTTTTGTTCACATATCACCCCTATCTAAATTAACCCTAAAAAGTTATCTTCAATATAAAGTTAAGCTCTCACTTTCTCAATCACTTAAATGAGAAAAATGTCCAAATGGGAAACCTTAATAAAACCAAATAAGCCTTAATTGAAAAGCCAATGGGACCTTCCCACGAGTGAGTAGGAAATGTGGTTTGTCGTTATGTGTTTTTGAAAATGTGACAAGTGGCCGACAATTGGATCAAGAAATTGATAATCAAACAGAGAATGGGAAGAAAAAATAAGCTCCTTTTATCAGGGCCTCCATGGTGTACTTGTCCCACACCAAACACTACAAAAATAATAATAAAAAAATAATTTTAAAAATCAAACATTGAAATATCACATCTTATTATGCCGTTTTCGTTTAGTGTTTCGAACCTATTTGATGATATTTTTCATTATACATCTGATTTTATTACTATTTAGTTTGTTTTAGTTTTGGTTTTACATAAATTTTAGTCTTTCTTTTTTTTTAAATCAATTTTTAGAGAAAATTTTGTTTGTTTTAGTTTTGGTTTTATATATAATTTTGGTCATTTAATAGTACTAAGTTTTTAGAGAAAATGATATATATGTAACATGTTCTTGTTCTTGTGTTATATGGCCAAACTTACTTAGACGACAATATCATTCTCAAATAAATGAGAACAAAATATCGATTTTCAGGATCTAACTATGACCATGGTTAGTGTTTTAAAAGGCATAAAGGCTATTTGGGACTTGAGGCGCAAGCTTTTTTTTCGAGGTACATCATATATAAAAAATATTTAAAATATTTATGTACCACTTTTTTTTCGAGGTTCATCAAGTTCCTTCCCAAAATCTTTGTGTAGATTTACTTTGTCCACTTTTTAACTTGTTGCAATTGATGGGTTAGTTGAACTAATGAATCAAATTCAACAATGATTTTTTTTATTTTTTATTATTATTATTATTTTATCTCCGTTCTAAGGTGCCTATTTGATAAATTAAACAATTAATATAGAGCAGTAATCTAATGAAACCATTGAATTTGATCAAGTTCTATCTAATAAAATCCATGTGGAAAATATTTACGTTTTGGAATCTAATATCTTCATAGCTCGCATGAAATGATGTCACATTCATATCTTTTGTCAATCAATAAAATCTTTATTTAATAGTCAATTTTGGCCTCATACATATATGTATTCTAACGTAATATGCATACAATATGCTTTTATTCTTAATAGTATAGAAGTTATAATTAAGGATAGTGATGAGATTGTTAAATGTATTAAAAGGGAAATTGTGCTCTTTTTTACAAATTTAAAAATATTTGCATCCATAATAAAAAGTACAATATTATTAATAGTATTTATATAATATTATTTTATTATTAATACACTATTTTATATTATTAATATAATATTATTTGTTATTAGTACAATATTGTGTATGAATATAATATTATATATTAATAATATTGTATAATTATTAATACATATGACTATAATTGTTAAAAGAAAAGTTTGTTGTATTATAAATACTTTTACAATTTGACTTATTCATAAAAAAACTCATATTAAAATTCTCTTCATATTATTCAAATTTGATGGTAACTATATTTTTTTCACCTGAGTATCCTACACTCATCTTAATTAGTTTCACGAGATAATGTTTGATCCTACAATTTTTAGAAGTTGAGGCTTAATTTAAACCATCTTTTCCTAATAATAGTTGTAAAGAAAAATAAAAAAGAAGCTTGGTTCTGTTGACTTGCATGTAGAATAAGCATCACTTTGCAAAGTCTAGTTTGGCCAAAGTGTTCTTTTAAGAAGCAAATTAAAGCATAAAGTCTGATATGACTAGAGTGAAATGTTATTTGGGGCCAAAACTACATGCTTTAACTTTTAGTTCAAAGTCTCTATATGACAAAATTAGAATAGTTTAATTTTATGTTTCAAAAAAAAAAAATTTAAGTTTAACAAAATTAAATTTTTAGTCCCTTCCTTTTAAGTTTAGATTCATTTTGGTTCATATATTTTAAAATTAAACATATTTACTTGTGACATTTTTAGTTATGTAAAATAATGTTGACTAAAATGACAATTGCATTAAATTTTAAATTTTAATATATATTGATGAAGAAATTATTTTAGTTTTTATGTGAATATAATGTTTTAAAAAATAAGTATAAAAGTAAATTAAGAAAATAAAAAAAATAAAAATAAAAGTATGTATTATTGAAATGTTGGAATAGAAGTGTTTAATTTTGAAATATATGGATGAAATTGAAACGGACTAAAAAAGTAATTCTCAATAATATTTGGGTTTAAATCTTTTGGGTCCTCCAACTTATCATAAGTTTATTTTGTTTTTTTAGTACATATCAAAGGAGGGGAGACAAATATCGATTTTCAGGATCGAACTTGTGATGGTGGTGTTGAACTGATTTACAACCAAACAATGAAACCATCACACCAATAACCCATTCGGTTAAGTTTTATTTTGTTTAGTTTTCTTTAACTTTTTTTTTTAAACACTTAGGCCCCGTTTGATAACCATTTGTTTTTTGTTTTTTTGTTTATGAAATTTAAGCTTATTTCTATTCAAATTTCCCACCATGTGCTTCATCTTTCCTACCATGCATCCATCTTTCCTTAAGAAAGTAGGAGAATACTAACCAAATTTAAAAAACATAAACAAATTTTTGGAAGCTACTTTTTTTGTTTACAAATTTTAATTTTGTTTATTAAAATATAGGTAAGATGTAGATATCCAAATAAAGAAAAATGTATAGTAGGATAGTTGTTGTAGGCTTAAATTTCATAAACAAAAAACAAAAAACAAAATGGTTATCAAATACGGCGTTAGTTTTCTTAACTTTACATCTTCGTCAATTATCTTAGTTTCTAAATTTTCATAAAAGATAAATTAATCCTGGTCATTATTTTTACCTTAATAATTTAAGAAGAAAAAAACTTATATCTATTCAAAGCATAAGATCTGTCTGATAATTTTCTGCATCTGATTTTTATCTTTTGTGTTCCAGTTTTTGATGATAAGTTCTTGTTGTTGTTTGTTATTTTCAATTTTTAAATACCTTTAAGAAAATTGTCTACAAATTTTGAAGACAGCATGTTTTTTCTTCCTATTTTTGTTATTTTACATAATATATAAATAAAAGCATTATTTTGCTTCTAAATGTTTAATAAATATCTAAAATAAATTAACACCGCATATTTATTTATTATATAGAGAATTAGTTGTAGGTAGCTAATTCTAACCTTAGTATTTTAATTTTGGAAATTTTTAAATATTTCATGAATATTTTAACTTTATCATATTCAATCGATTTTATTTGAATTGTCTTCTATTAGTTTAATATATTGACTTCAATCAATTTCACTTTATCATTTTTAATCAATTTAATTTGAATGAAACCATCCATTTAATTTAATTGAAGTTATAAATTTGTGGTTTGAATGTCAACGAAATGTTCAATCTCAATTTTTTTCTATATTTAAATTAGTTTTTGCTGAGTTTAAACTTTTTTTTAAACTTTGACGTTGAGAGAATTTCTTTTTAGGGGATTTTGCATGTATAACAAAAAAAGACAAAATATTTTCATCTATAGCATAAAATCAAAACTAATTCATTTGTAGCAAAAAATTCAAATTAAATTCTATCACTACCACAATTCTATTAGTGATAGAATTCAATCAATGAAAGACTTCTTCTATCACTGCTTGAATTTTCTACTAGTGATAGAATTTTAAATTAAGTTCTATTACTAGTTGAGTTTTATCACTGATAGAAATTAATATGACATAGATGAAATTATTTTAGAAATTGTACTACAAATGCAATACAAAAGGTAAAATGTGCTGCTGATGATCTTTTTATTATTATTATTATTATTATTAATCATGATAAAACCCCTAACAAAAGTATTATTTTACATAAAAAATGTATGATAAATATCTAAATATAAATTTACAACTGATAAAATTTATTTGTTTGGCTTAAAAAATTAACACAAAAACGCATAAAAATAGATTTAGCCATCAACTTAATTATAAAAAGGCATTACTTAATTAGTATTCTAAATTTAGTCATTTTACTCCATAAATATTATTGATGGCCCAATGTAAAATAACTAGACCAAACACTTGAAAAGGCCATAATCCACTATAATGGGCTTATACAAAGCCCATAGAATATTGGGCCCTGCCCAGACAAAAAAATCCACAAAAGTAACAACGAACCACCCACTCCGTTTATTTAGTAACTCTGGTAAGAAAGTTACCAGAGTTAGTGGATTGATTAAAAAAAAAATCGCATTATTTGTACATAGACAGTCAGCTTCAATTTTTGGAAATCATAGTAATGGTTAGTTTCTACGAAATATTGGGGAAAATATCTCAATCGGAAAGAATTAGAATGGATGTCTATTTTGATTTTAAGTGAGGAGGGATAAAAGATTCATACCATTTATGCCCTTGACAATTAATTAATATTTTATAAATTAAAAAAATAAACTACTTTACTCCATCATTGTAGGAATAAGTATCGAAAATTCATTCCACCATTTTAGAAATCTCTTTTAATTTTAATAAATTGATTTAACCCCACCACGTTATGAATAAGTTCTGATTCTCACAACTACACAACACAGTTTCACCATTTCCAATTGTCGTTTTTCATTTCTAATTTGAAACCTTCATCACCGTTTTCAATCACCATTTCATTTTGTTCTTTTCATTCTGAGTGTGTCATTTTTCAAAATTATTTCATATGTTTCATCCTCAATCATCAAGTCTGCAACGAATTTGCGAATCACCATAGTGTTTCCTATTTTCATCACCAAGTCTCATCTTATCGTCTTCTCTGTCACATTTCAAAGGGGTAAGAAGCAAACGGTTTAAATTGCAAATGAAGGCTACATCGATTATAGTCGTTTTAAATGAAAATTGGGATGAGAGAGATATTTACTCAAATTACAATATCGTCGTGTCACATACAACACCCCCTCCTATCCCCATCTATCGAGGAAAATCTAGGTTTGGACGAAAATGAAAAAGTCATAAGCATATCACTTTATAAAGATAGGTTACACAAAGAAAATTCGAGGATGTTGAAGGACGTCCAATGGATGTACAACGAGTTCGCTGGTGGTATGTATAGTGATTGTTGTATTTTGGCGGACATCATCCAAACATGTACCGAGATGTACATCCTGGACTTAGTAGCGGGGGTCTGCTGTGCTAAGAGCATGTGCAATGTTTCCAAACAAAGATGAATTGAAGAAGTTCCTATGTAACATAGCAGTGGCACAGAGCTTCCAATACAAGACGATGAAGTCTAGTCCAAAACAATTTATGGCATATTGCATTCACGAGACATGTAATTGGTACATTCGCGCATCGGTGTACATAAATGGCAATCTATGGGTGATTAGAAAGTTTATCGGCTCTCACATCTGCTCGGTGGACGTTGTACGAAATGGCCACATGCAGGCCACCCAATTAGCAATGACTGAATACGTTGAGTCCACCATTTGCTCCACTTACAAGTTAACGTGCACCCCTAGAGATGTGAGTCAGTATGCAAATGAGAATCATGGTGTTAACATTAGTTACTACAAAGAGATGAAGGGGAAAGAAAGGGCATTGAAACTTATTAGGGGCAAGGCTGAAGAGTCATATGCGTGCCTTTAAACATTCATTGCCAATCTAATCGGTAAAAATCTAGGTACATCAAACGCAGTACACTCAAAATCACATGAAATTAAATATCGTACTTACATATTATTTACTACATTAAACATTATATGTATTGTGTATGTACTACATAAAGCATGAGGTTTCTGTGGGTGGTTGTATGTACACGATTGTATGTATTTTATTTGGGGATCGTATGAGGAGAAACAAAAATAGAAGTTCTCTTGACCGTTCAGCTGCCCAAATTAATTTTGGGGGACAACATTAATGGTAACAGTGGAGGCAAATAATTTTCCCTTCCTGATCGCGAGCATTAATCGGGATTGTAAACCTCATGTACAATATATTTCATCCGTTTTTAAGAAAAAAATAGTTTTAGAATTACATATGATTTATTTTTGGCAAATGAAATTTACTATTTTAATTTTAAATTATTAAACCACCAGCATTATCAAGTAAACTTATATTCTCTTTCATGTTAGTTAAGAAAAAATCTTAATTTAAATATTTGTAATAAAAAAAAGCTTAGAGGTATTTTGGACTAATTCACAATAATCAGTATTTAAAAAAATTGAAAATTAGACATGAATTTTAATAATTAATCATTTAGATATTTTTCTAAATTATTTGACACAATTAGATATTTGTCTAATTTGCCTTAAGTACTTAATTATCTAACTGCACAAAATCATTAGTACTATTTTATAAATTTTTATTAGGGTGAACATGGTTGGGTTGAAGAAGGTTTTCAATCGAATTCAAATTTTTGGGTTGGTCACTTTTCCAACCCAATTAAAGAGACAACCCAACCCAACTCAATTCTTAGATTTTTTGGTCGGATTGAGTCGTTGGGTTCGCCAATACATTACGAATATAATTTTTTCTTTTTATAATCAGTCATACACTATATATACATACAAAAAATGCATTTCTGATCATTATCATGTCAAGTTAATGAGATATGAAATATTCAATCAAAAGTCACTCATTATTAGTTCTACATCATGATTCATATAAAAAAAATTCAACTATATAATATAAAACAAATAAATAATTAAAACAATAAAAATAGATGACATAATTCGATTCCCTCAACATAAATAGATAATTAAAACCAACAAATGACATAATTTTAATATATATAGTTTTCAAGATACACAGATTATAAAGACTTAAAAATATTGAAAAATAAAAAGTTTAATAATAATAATTAAATTTCCTAAAAAAACAATAAGAATAAAATAAAATAAATATACATATATAATCTAAATAGTTAAATAACATAATAATTATGTTTTAGGTATAATTTTTTTTAAAACTAAATAATAAATTAGGATTGGTCAGGTTGGATTTGGTTAATTTTAGGTTAACTCTTGACCCAACTCAACCCATAAAAAAATCATGATTTTAAATTGAACGTAATCCAAAAATGTATTCAACCCAACTAAACCTGATGGTTCGGGTTATTATCAAGTTGTTTGAATACCCTTAATTTTTTCCGATCATAAAAATTAAATACAAATTTGAGATTAAATTACCAGTAACATTTTTGTGAACAAGTGGAAATCTTTTTATACTTGACTTTGTGTCCTTAAAATTTTATATTTACAGTGAATTATTTTTTATCCAGAAAAAATGGCAACTAAATTCTCAATTATAATTTTGAAATTATAAGGACCCATCTTTAATTTTTTTAATAATTTAAGTTCATTCTTCCAAAAAAAATTTAGGCCTTCTTTGATAACTATTTTGTTTATGAAATTTAAGGCTACAACAACTACTTTACTATACATTTTTCCTTATTTGGATATGTACATCTTACCTTTATTTTAATAAACAAAACCAAAATTTAGAAACAAAAAAATAGCTTCCAAAAAATTATTTTTGTTTTTCAAATTTGGTTAGTATTCACCTACTTTCATAAGGAAATATACATTGTAAGAAAGATGGTGCACATAGTAAATTTGAGTAGAAATAAGTTTAAATTTCCTAAACCAAAAATAAAAAACCAAATAGTTATCAATCGGACCTTAGACATTAATTTTTATGATATAATCATATAAAATTTAATCGCCAAAAGAAAATTAAAAAATAATACAATCTTATAAACTATGATTTAATTTTTTTATAATTTGATAAAACTTAAAAAATAACCATGGTCCATCCTTCCTTATTTTTTGAGATAATTTTTATCTATTAACGAATTAAATATTTGAAAGTTAATTATTTATGTGTAGATGACATGTATTAATTATTAATTATTAACAAAATAAATAATTGAAAGTTAATTATTTAAGAAATCCATTTACACAAAAAAAAAAAAAAAAAAAACTTTTGCATATGTAATTCATTGATGTTAAAAACGGGTAGAAAAGAAATTTTAGTTTTGAGAATTATAAGGAAAAAATGAATTAAGATTATAAGGGTGGGTTTAAATACAAAGACGAAATTTATAATATAAACTTTAGTTTTGAACGGTTTAAAAGGTAAGAAAAAAGAAAGGGATTGAATTTGGGTTTGCCAAAAATAAAATTGAGGAAGCATTTGTGGGTCCTCTAAAGCGGAGATTTCAGGAATTGGTAGAAGAAGAAAAGGAAGAAGAGAGGATCGATCCTTGATGTGGTGATGTCCATATCCACCGAGATGCCTTCCTCTTGGGACGCCCTCCGCAAACAGGTTTCGTTTCTCCCTCAAATCTTCTCTCATTTTGCTCTATTCCTGATTCTTGATTCCAACAATTACAATTTGTGGATTAGCCCATTTTCATCTATACCTCTTTACGTTCGCCTGGTTGGCGAGTTTCGAATTTTACGATTTTCGTGTGTGTTTGAGCCCGTTTACGCACGCCTCAACTATTCTCATGGGCATACTGCCTTAGCCTACAACTAGGATTTGACAACGTATTCGTGTCCCACACTCAAAATTATGTGTCCTCTTTTATTATTATTATTTTCAATTTTGGACGCTTCATAGACAGCTTAATTATGACTTATTTGTTTCCAATGGCGGATGTCACGACAACGGGTAGTGTTGGTGGAGGCTGCTGACGACGATGTCTATCGAAGATAGATGGACTACAATGAAAAAAGGAAAGAAAGAGAGAAAATAAAATGGAGGGAAGAAAAATGAGATAAAAACTAAATTATTTAGAGATTATTATGGGTAGACTTATAAGTTATAACTTGATTAAAATATTTTGGATTTCATCTTTTAATAGTATATTATAAAAAATAATAATAAATTGCATGTCCTCGACGTATTCAATGTCCATGTTGTGTCATGTCAGTGTCTCTTGTCCGTATCTGTGCTTGTTAGGGATACAACATTTGAATGCCAAGAAAATTTGTAAAAAAATTAATTTGTAGACAGATAGCTACCATGGATTGAATCCATCATCCCCTCTTGAGTCTTTACCACCAATGGTTGTTTTTTTTTTGAATTTTTGTTGTTGTAATGATAATGTTTGTTATGTGCTTACAGGCGAGGAAGCTTGAAGCACAGTTGGATGAGCAGATGTGTTCTTATCGAAAACTGGTTTCTAAAAACGTTGTTACTGCAGAGAGTGAGGTTGAATCTGGGATAGAACGTTTGATAAAGCAGCTACAACAAGTGAACTCACAAATGCAAGCTTGGGTCTCATCTGGTGGTTCTGAAATGGTTTCCCATACCCTCACTAGGCATCAAGAAATTCTTCAAGATCTTACGCAGGTACTCTTATCTTAAATGTTTTTTGGTCTGGTAGTAATTTGAATCTTTTCTCATTAGAAGACAAAACAATGCTATATGGGTTTTTTATTGTTGTCACTATTCAATCTGATGATCAGTTGGTTTTTAAGATTTTCTTTGTTGCACAATTAACAATAATGAGCTTATGGATTTGGTTTGGTATTTCTGTAATGGTAGTTTAAGAACAAAACTTCAGGGTGTGTATGATAGGTGATGTAAAAGCATGAATTTAAGACCCGTTTGATAATCATTTGATTTTTTGTTTTTAGTTTTTGAAATTTAAGCCTACAACTATTCTAGTTACTTTGATATCTACATTTTACTTTTGTTTTTAAAATAGTTTCCAAATACTTGTTTTGATTTATGGAATTTGGTTAGAATCTGCATACTTCCTTTAGAGAAGATGAAACTATACGTTAAGAATTTGGGTAAATACAAGCTTAAATTTCAAAAACAAAAACTGAAAAAATCAAATGTTTATCAAATGGGGCCTAAACCACAAAGGGATTTAATGGAAATCAGGCTTGTACTCCATGTTTTTGCTCCTATTGGATATGTTGGATACAGATTTTGAATTAGAAATTACTAAAAACATATAAATGTTGTTTTGAAAAGTTTCAGACACGGCATCCAAATGCAATTAAGATTCTTCTTTCAGTGAATTTTATAGTTTTGGAATCAAGAAATTGAATTTGAATAATATACCAAATAGGGATCTAAGACCCAAGTTCTGTTGATGTAGTGCAGGAGTTTTATCGTCTTCGCTCCAGCCTCCGAGCCAAGCAAGAACATGCTTCTCTTCTAGACGACTTCAAGCAATTTGATCGTTCAAGACTTGAATTGGAAGATGGTTTGGGTACATCAGAAAAAACTGCTCTTTTAGAGCACGCATCTATCAGCCGTAACACAGGACAGGTATGTTATAACTATATCGTAATGAGTTGCTTCCATTGTATTCTACTTGAAGGTTTGGTTTATCGAAATCTTTGACAGAGTTTCGTTTTTGGTTCATTAACAATGACATTATTAGTATTACCCTATAGGAATGAGAAACTTGTGTATATGGTCGGTTGGGTAATGTTCTCGTTTCCCATTTTCGATTTATTGTTTCCTGTTTCTTGTTTTCTTAGAATAAGAAACAAGAATGTGTCTGTTTGGCAGATATAACTTATAAGTTATCACGTTCTGTAAGCTGTTTTTTTTTTCATGATAGTATCCAAGCTAACTTTCATATTGGAATTCATCTTCTGGATTTTTTACTGAACTTATGTATTACAGATGGATAATGTGATTTCACAAGCTCAAGTTACCCTTGGAACACTTATGTACCAGCGATCGACGTTTGGTGCTACCAATTCAAAGCTTAGTAATGTTAACAGTCGACTTCCATCGGTACGCGGTTTTCATCATTTATTAGTTTTCAACTCAAATACTTGTTAAAATGTAGCGAAGAATTGAATCACTTTAAATCACCATTTAACACAAAAACTAAAATAGATAATCCATTAATCCATACCAACTAACATTTCCCTCACTTGTGAACTTAACTTTTGGAACAACAAACAAGCTTTTCATTAAATAAATAAAAATAAGCTGAAGTTTCAGATACAACTTCCAAGAGAGGGGTATAATGCAATGCTCGATTGCTAGGGAATAATTAAATTATGTTAAATTATCAATCAATCCAAAGACTAAAATTGATTGAGTTGTGACAAATTAATTGTTTCAGCTAACACTCCTCTCACTTGTAAGCTTAATGATTTAAAGAACACCCAATAAGTGAAAGTTAATATTAACTAGAGATGAAATAATTTCACAGGAGTTTGAACACATGACTATTTCTTTAATATCATATTGAATTATTTGAAATCACCAAAGCTTAAACCATTAGGTTGTTATAAATTGGATTATATCAACCAACAAGGTTCCATTCTAGATAAAATAAAACATAAATGAATTCAAGACATTTTTTTGTATTTGTGAGTGTCCAGACCACGACTATTCTCACAAGACATATCATCTGACCTTTTAACATTTGAATGTCAAGAAAAGTCGTAGGAAATTACTTCATGGCAGGTAACTATTATAGATTAAATCCATAACCTCGAGTGGCAAACCAATTAAAGACACTTATTGGCACTGTATCTATAAATCTTCAAGAGCATATATGCTTAGATCCTGGATATGTTGGGTTCAAATGATGAATCCATTTTCAGGTAAATCATATTCTTGGAGCAATAAAGAGGAAAAAGTCAATGGACGCGTTAATTCTCTCCCTTATTGCGTCTGTATGCACATTTCTGATCGTTATGTACTGGTTGTCCAAGTGAGTTTTGAATACAATATATGTTCTACCCAAATGTGCTTGTTGTTTTTGTACTCTTTACAGGGTCCAGCTCACCTCTATTTGTAGCATTTTTTTTTCTCAGTAATTCATTTTTTTTTTTTTGTAATGTCGCTGTACACTAATTTGGTGGGGGTGTAATATCAATAATGTATTTTTTTCTTTTACTGTCATCTATATTTTACTCATATTTGTTTAGTTCAGGTTTCTTGTATCTGGTAAAAGGAACAGATGTTTGAGAATCCTTGATGGATGTGTTTGATTGTATACTTTGGAGTACCTGAAAATGTGTATTTTTTTTAATAATAATAATAATGAATGATTTTTTTTATGAAATTAGTTTTGTAAATTTTGTATAGCTTTTGTTGATGAATTATTTAACAAATGTATGTTAAATAATTGATGTCTACTTTCGAGTCCTACAACAATTTGTGGTTAAGGATTTGAATTTTGAACCTTTCCATTCTAATGTTGTGTTTTTTTATTGAAGTAAAAATTGGAGAAAAGAAGACCAACAAATCCTAAATAAATTAACACTAAATTAACTGTATTTATTTTATTCATTTTAAATACTTAATAACATAGTCAAACTTCCTATATTTAACAAATAAATACTATAAAAACATAGCATTTCATCTTAGGGGCATTCAAAAACCAAGCCAAACCAAATTAATTAGTTTGGTTTAGTTTTGAAGATAAAATGATTGTACGGTTTAAATGTTTTGAAAACCGTATAATATGGTTTGGTTTGCGGTTTAATTGATTAAAAAACCATAAAAACTGAACCCAATTATTATGTATATTAGGGTGTGTTTGTCATGGGATGAGGGGAGATGAGAGGAGGTGTTGGGCCTCCAACACCTTGTTTGGCTCAAAATGTTCATCATTTCCTCTCATCTCATTTCATCTTCTCTTTTTTCCTTTCTTTTTTGGGTATTAATAGTATATAGCTACTTTTTTAGAAATAAATCATGAGATGTCTCCAATTTTAAAGACTTTAAATTCATCGCTTGTTCAGTTTTGGCCTAAAATACGGCTACCATTGTATGACTAAACAGTAAGGCATATTATATTTTTCAGGCATCCTAGCAGTTCCTACTTCTCCTATAGTCTTACTTTTGCCAACCTTGTTCCTTCTTATCATTCTATCGTGCGTTGGGCTTACCGTTCAATGATTTTTTTTTTGTCACAATCTGAAGTACTAGATGAACTTGATGTTTTAAATGTGCAAAACAATAATCTAGTTATTAAATACCATAAACAAAACATTCATACAATACATATAACCACACCATTTATACCCTGATAAAGGAATACACCTGACTCGACTAAATAACAGAAGACTAAGAATTTTTAAATAATAAGTAAACAACTACAATCCAAACAGAAGGAATAGTGGAAACCTATTACAACATTACTGTACATGCAAATTAATCTATACTTAGGGTATGTTTGGGACAAGGGGAATGGTAATGATTCAGTGGGGGGAATGATAATGAGGAGGAGAATAGGGAGGAGAATGATTATGGGGGTAATTGTTATTTGTGCTTGGGATGAAGGTAATGATTATGAGGAGAATAATTATTTGTGTTTAAAATGGTAATGATTATGAGAAAAGTAAATCAATGAATATGATGTAAGTGAAAAATAGTAATGTGATGTATGAAAAGTTGTTGGAGAAAGAATAAAAAGTAGTTAGGAGGAGAATGAAAAAAGTGATTTTTGGAAAACGTGGGGGGGAATGATTCCCAGTGGCCCAAACACGGGGAATCATCCCCATTTCCATTCTCCCCCTTATTCTTGGTGGCCCAAACACCCCCTTAGTGTACAATACTCGTCATAACCATTGTCCATTTTCAAACACTCGTGAATATCAAAAAAAAAAAAAAAAAAAAAAAGAACAAGTGGAACTTCTTGTATTTTATTTTGATATCTCTGAGTGTCCGGGCCAACTCACGTTCACTTTGACTATTTTCACAGGACATATCGTCTGATACTACAACGTTTGGATATCAAAGAAAGAGTAGGAAATTAATTTCAGGGTAGGCAGCAGTCATAAATTGAACCACAACTTGTTTTTTAACACTTTTTGACGAGTAGGTTATCCGTAGTGGTTTTTCTGCTTCTTGTATTGCATTTCATGCTGGTTTAATCGGTGATATAGAGATGTGTTTGATTATATTTTCTAAGGTGATTGAATGCAATATAAAATCAAAGGATCCTCATGGTTTCAGTTCAGTTTTTCTTTCCATTTTGAGTAAAATGAACATGATACCTGCTCCCTGACTGATAATCAAAATGCTTAGTCCCCGTTTGATAACCATTTGGTTTTTTGTTTTTGGTTTATGAAATTTAAGCTTATTTCTACTTAAATTTCCTACCATGTATCCATATTTCTTTAAGAGAGTAAGTGAATATTAACCAAATTTAAAAAACAAAAACAATCTTTTGGAAACTACTTTTTTTTTCTTTCCAAAATTTTGGTTTTGTTTACTAAAATATAGGTAAGATATAGATATCCAAATAAGGAAAAAGGTATAGTAAAACAGTTGTTGTAGGCTTAAATTTCATAAACAAAAAACGAAAAACAAAAGGGTTATCAAACGGGGCCTTAGTCAAGTAGTTAATTAGTAGTGAGATTGGACAATGCATATAAAAGCTTACCAAGAACTTATTGTCGAAAAAAGAACACAGGTTTTGTAGTTTTCTGGATGTTGTCGTGCAACAATTGATTGACCAAGTAAAGTCCCATTGCTTCCTTTCAGATTAAAAGATAGTTGTTGGGTGTTTCTTTTTCTTTGTTAAAAACGGTAAATCCTTGGGTATCGTACACAAGACCAATATCAACCATCATGGGTTGACCTAGTGATCGAATAAGAACCTTGCAAATTATAAAGTGCTTAGAAGTTTTGGGCTTACGCAGCAGGTACCTACATTGGAATTAATTTTATACAAGGTACCTTGACAAGCAAATGTATTATCTTCACACACTTGTCCTGAGATAAGAATAGTCGAGTTGTGTGTAAGCTAGCTTGGATACTCATGCATATAAAGAAAATACATAAGATTTATACTTGCAACCGGCCTGTTGCACTGTTTTTTTCTGTCATGTATTTACTACTGATAATACATTTGGTTTTCCATCTATTAATCTTCTATGATTTGAAAGTTATCTCAACAATCTAATGATCGGCATGTACTTCAGTTTATATAGGTAGGTCAGACGATGGAGCTGTCGTCATCTTCGGAAGCTTCGTGCAGTAGAAGGCAAGTGCGTATCGCCATCTTCGTTGGGCAACTTAACTGCAGTGTAGATTCCAGCTCCACACAATGTCCCTAGTATGGGAGCTGTGAGGTAAATCCATATGGCTCTAAAATTGTTTGTCGCAATGGCTGGCCCCAGTGTTCTCACTGGATTCATTGAAGCTCCAGTTGTTTCCCTATAGCATGATCACAATGAAAAGCTTTTACTTTGTTTCTTGTTTGGTAAAGGGGAAGCTGTTCATGATATGATGCTCTAGTTTACAATCTGTTTCTTTTTTGAAACAGGAACCATTTAGTTGACCATATTCTTAACTTATGTTCTAAATGCATTATTTAAAAAAAAACATAATAAGTTCTACCTGCATTTTAGAGGACTCCACATTTTTTTTGTTCGGAGAACATAAAATAGTAGATGATGTATTGAGAAAAGTGTATTGTTTTGTGTTGGATAAGTCACTCATTGAGTTATGTGAAATACATAGGTTTTTTTTCGACTTGGTTAATTGTGTTTTTTTGTTCAATAATATTGGAGCGGAGGATTTGAAGATGCACTCTGTGTTTGGGACGACTGATAGAGTTAGTATAAATGGTGGATTATTATGAACCATGAGTAATTATAACATGAGATTAGTGTAACAAGGAGATGTATTATAACATAGTTTTTAAAAAAAATTATTTATTTTTTTATAGCTCTAAGTGTTGGGACTCATTTACGTGCACCTTAACTATTCTTTTGGGACGTAACGTCTGACCCTACAATATTTGAATGTCAAGAAAACCAGTAGAAAATTAATTTTTAGATGCCATGGATTGAACACATCATTTTTTATATCTCTAAGATTCTTTTTTACTATTAAGACACTCAATGATGATTTACAACATAGATTATTATAGCATAATTGGAGGGCTATTATAGTTGGGATGATGAACTAGTTATTGATATTGATTTAAAAAAAAAAGAAAGTAATGGTAAGCCAACCAACCCATCCTTTTAATGGTGGCTCAAATATCTATTTAGTAATTAAATTATATATATGTATATATAGATACGCGATTGGAGTTATGTTCTTATGAGCCATAACTTTTTATGTTTTTGTATTTGTATTGCGTTGTTTTATTCTCAAGTTGTAAGTGTTCTACATACATTAAGTTTAATGAGTAACCACCCTAGTTTCACTTAGTGATCAATATAGGTTATCGTATTGAAGAAATGAGGGTACATCACCATATATTGAAATTTGTGTACATTCAATCATCAAGAGATCACGAATTTAAATCTCTCGATGTCAATTATGGTAGAAATGATAAATAATAATACAGCTAGAATGAGTTTTAATTTATGAATACACAGAAATAGTAAAAGAAAGGATTTTTGGGTTATGGAATAATTGAAATACATACCCGGCAATGAATACATTGAGCATGACGGTTGCTCCCACCGCGATTCCCGCCAACTCTCCCACCTGCACTTCCAATTCTTCATATTCATTCTTCTTTTCTACAATTATTCTTTCTTTTTTTGACTATATATTGGGGGTGGAGGACAGATACCGATTCTCAGGATTGAACCTACGATACTGGCGTTGAACTGGTTTACAACCAAACAATAAAACCATTGCGAGACCCATTCGGTTACGATTATTCTTTCTTAATTCTATTCAAATGTTTTCTTTCTTCTTTAGAAAAGAACTCATTTAGTGTATTTTTCAAGAGCAGCAAAAAAAAAAAAAAGTCTACAAATGTCAACATATTAGAAAAAATTCAAATATACCATAAATGCATCCAAACAACTTAAATTTATATTCATAAAATTGATAAGTTTTAATCAAATTAAATGGTTTATATTTTTTTTTATAGAAAATATTTTTAAAAATTTGTTATAATTAAAATAGGGTTGTTAGAATTTGTTATCCACACCAAATTTCTTAAATTTTAATAACATTTCATGTGGGTCATACTCATCGATAATCAATCAAATAAAATATTGCAATGATAGGAATTGCTCACTTGAAGATATGGAATTTACAATCTTGAAATAAATTACAATTAATGGTTTGAAAATAATTAAAGGGTTGTTATCTTTAACTAATGTCTTAGAACTCAACCCAAATATTCATGAACTCCCATGGCTAAATAGAAAACGACAACAAAACAAAAATGTTATATCATATAAAAAAAAAATTCTTCATATATATGAATAATTAGTCATGATCTTACTTCTACTCATCAACAAGAGTAGCGATAGCTTTTAGAAATTATACAATCTATATTCTATTAAATAAAACTAAGTCGTCGTAGTTAGCATCGACCTTGCCCTACAAAAGCCCATCAATCTTTTGTACGTCTAAAGAAGATATCGCCGGTCTTTCTTAAAAAACGACCGAGTTGTTGATATTAAGAATCACACGTTAAAAAAATAAGAAGACTCAACAAGCTTTATAAGATGAGTTACTCTTCTTATAGGCAGTTGATTGTTAAATAAAATTTCACACTAATCTAATATGATATGAGAATTCATTAAATTTAAATGGATATTTGATTCAATAAAAAATGAAAAAAAAGGGAAGTACTCACAGCTCGAGTATCAGTAGCAACTGCTGTGATGACAAACATGAGGTTGAAGCTAATGATAAACTCAAGAGCAAAAGCTTGAGCATATCCACATGAAGGAACAGTCACTCCTTCATCCATTATGGGATCAAATATCCATTTCAATGCAAATGAAGCACATAGAGAAGCCACTATTTGAGCTCCAATATACACTGGCGCCTAAAAAAAAACATACCACAAAATGCTCAGAGAGATTTTTAGTAACTTTTTTTTAAATTAGAAGATTGAAAATGCCATTGACATCATATTGTGCCTACCTGCTTCCATGGAAAATGCTTTAGTGCAGCGAAAGCAATGGTGATCGCCGGGTTTAGATGGGCTCCCGAGATGTGCCCGATGGACATGATGACGACCATCACTGCAATGCCTGTGGAGGCCGCTAGGCCAACGAGTGTCTCGGTTCCTTGTGTCTTTTGATTCACGATGGCGGTGGCAGTTCCGGCAAAAATGAGCATCAGAGTGCCAACGAACTCTGCTCCCACCTACCAATAGGAGGAAAATACAAAAATTCATGTGAGATTGAATATTATTCAATACCCGTGTGATTTCATATCAAAACTAATTGATAGTGGAGGGAATATCTCTTTACGTGCCTCCCTCGAGATGATGTAATATTGAAAACACCATTTTGGATTAGATCTAAATTTGTGGACTAAAATACCTGCATAAGTTTACTTTGGGTTGGGTCTGAATTTATGGAATATCAAATACCTGCTTAGGTTGTTAATTAAGTGTTGATACCGTATTAAACAGTGTGAGCTTCTATTTTAAAACTAATTGATAGTGAAGGGAATAACATATATATGAAGAAACAAAGTGAGTATCTCCAACAAATATAGCTCAATGGTGTGAAATATAGTCTCATTCAAAATGAGATATGGGTTAGTTTAAAATTTTGAACTTTTTAGCTATAAAAATGATGTGTTTCTCTAGGGTTACCTTTCTTGCAAGTGGGATTGGGGAGGGTGGGAAAGAACAAGATATTTTAGACAAGCCTCCTTCATTGCTCCAATCATCAACATTGAAGGAGATGCAGCTTTTGAAAAGAGAGCTTCTACCATTGTCACTTCCATGGTGATTTCTCTTGGGTCCTCCAAAAAGTGGAGCTCCGGGTGTCCCTGGCGTCACCGGTGTCGATGGAGCTTCTTCGGTGTCCATATAACTTGAAAATTTTAAAAAGGTAGAGAGAAAAGAAAGACAAGGGACAAAGAAAGTTTTGTAGTTTTTTCAATTTGGTTTTGAGGTTTGTCCCTTTGTAGTTGGAGAGTGAACTTAGCTGAATGATTGTTATAATATTTATAGAAGAAGAGAATCCCAAGATTAAATAATAAGAGTTCAAAGAGAACATTAGTCTGTGTGGCTGTTAATAAATTGGTCCCTTCCCTCATCAAAGTATTCATTTTTTTAAGAACAAAGTTTTCATTTTCTTAGTTCAACCATTCATATTTCAACAATAATTCAATATGACTATATTCGAATGAACCTACATTTATGTCGATTGAGTTATTTTTTCTATCTGCATTTCTTGATCAGAATATAAAGTCTTAATGAGTTAGCTACGCGTAGACTAACAGATCATTGTTTCAATATTTAATAAATGGTCCTCTCTCGATATATCACTATTGCATTATTGCATTCAATATTATATATTGATATTTTAGGATCACTTGCATACTATTTTTTGTGATCTGATTTTCTGAATCAATATGATGATTTTTTGGAAATGTTGTGATTCTAAACAATCCTGATGATTGGTGTGATTGTATATAATCTTGTTTTTTTTTATAATTAGATTTGATTTTGTGAAAATATTTTGTCTTGTTTAAATCTCAATTTTGGAGAAATTATTTGAGATCTAATTTTCCACTGTTGGTGTTTAATCCACGTCCAACAAGGAAAAAACAATACAATTTTTTTTCGAAGTATAAGAAGTCAAATGTATTTGTGAGTTTAATTCGACAATAATTTATATATATAATCGATCAAAAGATTATTTGTTTGAATTTCTTCATTTGTGTAGTCTACTAACATGCAAATTGAACCATTGAAGGAGCGAAGAAAACTACATCATTTGGGTTGGAGATAGTAACTCTAAGGAAGATTCAAAAGTACCAATGCATTAAACAATTTCTAATTCATAAACTTCCATTTCAATTTCAAAATTGGTCTTTAATTATTTCTAGATCTGATGCTACCATTCTAATATTATATTATTCAATTTTAATGGTGTTATTTGAATATAGTTTTGATTCATGAATTAAGCCAAAAAATATTTTTAAAATGATAGATTAAATTTTTTAAATATAGTAGATAACATTATTAAAGAATTAGTTAGCAAAAAATCATGGCTTGTGAAGCATCTCAGTTACACACATGAGTTTGCTTTTAATTAAATATCTAATGAGTTTTAAACTTCAAAGACCAGTCCACCATTCTAACCAATTATAAGCCCTAAAAATTGTCCACAACACATGTGATTAAGGAAGTATCCTTGAAGGTTTTTAGAAAATGATTATTTTAATCTACTATTATTTAAAAGAAATGTAAGATTAATAAACTATCAAAGGTTATGCAGAGGAGAATCTCTTAATTGACATATAAGTGAACTATTTACATTTATTTCATAAAAAACAATGTCTAGCTAAAGTGGGTTGGTTTTGGTCCATTCTTTCAAATCTCTCTTTATTCTTTTTTTTTTAATCTTTTTTTTTCTTTGTTTAATCATTATGAGAAAAAAAACTAAAAAAAAGGTTAAGATTAATATTGATAAGGATTGATGATGAGATCAAAAGGTAATGGGTTCCCTTCATAATAATTAAAATTAATTTTTTTTTATGAATTTTATTGCATCTAAATATTTTAAGGTCAACTGGTATATCTTAAGGGCATGCATTGAACATTCACCTAAAAAAAGGATTGATTATGACGGTGTGTGGTAGGCACATATATTGTGAGGTTTTTTTTGTCTTCATTTTTTTAACTATATGCTTTTTTTTTTAAGAATTTGATTGAGAAAGTGTCGAATACAAAAGCATCAATGTTAAAGATAATTATTCTAATTGTTCAAGTGATTGAACTCTAACATCAATTTAGATTATTCCCAATATTAAAGGGAAAGTTTTGTCCATATAGCTGACCCCTAGCGATTTTTTTAAAAAAATGTAAGTTGTCAGTAATAAATCGAAATACAATTAGATTTATTTATTTATTTTTCATTTTCTCAATTATATTATCGGATCAAACAAAAAAAAATCAAATGGAATTTATACTCCATTTATTAATCATTTTATTTTTTATTTTTAGTATTTTATATTTAGCCTAAATAATAACTCGATTTGTTTTTAACTTTAATATCTATATTTTCCCTATATTTTTTAAAACTACACTAAAATTTAAAAACTAAATAATAACTACCAAAAATTTACTTTTGAAATTTGATTATCATTTAAGGAAAGATGAAACTTTTGTATAGATTTTGAGTGTAAGCAAATTTAAATTTTTAAAAATAAAAAATAAAATAGTTATCAAATGAAACGATATCAATAATCAAATAAAAAAGAAGTAGAAGTGAGTAACAGGTAGAAAAGCTAGGTAGAATATGATTAGAGGCTTTTGCATATATATTACAAAAGAGCTAAAATATTTCATGAATAGCACAATAATGAAAATATTTGCACATATAGCAAAAAAAAAGTAAATTGATTGACTTCTATATTGATAGATTCTATCTATCAATAGAGACTAATAGAATCCATTAGATTCTATCAATAAAGACTATAGAATCAATTATTGATAAAATTGATAGACTTCCATCACCAGAGAATGATAGATTCTATCAAAGTCTTTGATAAAAAAGAGTAAATAGAGATTTAAAAAAAAATTGGCAGAATTCAATAAACGAATTATTTTTAAAAAGTTGCTATAATTGTAAACGGTTGTAAAAAATTGCTATACAGTGAAAATTCTCATATGATTAGGTGGTATAAAATTTGTGTTTCTCCTTAATATTGAACAAGTTTTTTTTTTCCTTCTTTTTTTTATCAAAGAAAATCAAACAGATGCAATATATGTTAATATTAGTGATAAAATATAATTATAAGAATAATTTTGATTCACAATCAACTTGAGAAAGTAGGTAGGAACCCAAAAAAAGTTAAGAGAATGATAGAATATGGATAGGTGGTACAAATTTGGATTCTTCATGTGAACCTAAGAGTGCCTAAAAAACTTTCCTCAATTGGGTGACAAAGAATTTCACATCTTTCGACCTTCATTCACTTTTTGAACTTATTCTGAAAATTGAATGACTATTATTGTAGTAGAAGCTTAGCTAGCTAAAGCACTTTCTTTTAAAACAAGAGTTGAATAAGTTGAGCTTGGAAAATAAAAATGACAATTGAGTAACCCTACCAAGATTAAAAACATTTAACAAAAATCCAATCAATTCTGATTTTCTCTAAAAACTTATCAGTTTTATATCATACCATGCTTTATAATTCATGAAACATATCTATCACAAATGTTGAAACAAAAATTCATCAAAAGGTAAAATTTGCATTGTCAGGGTTTAGAAGGTTTGGATAAACAGACACATATGTTTAAATAAATGAGTACGCAGGTTTAGACAACCACTATTTATAATAAACGATGAGGCAAACATCGGTTGAGTTATTATAACCAACCCAACCATTTATATAAACGGGGCCCAAACACACCCTAGGTTATTATAATAGGAGATGTTAAAATAACCTACATTTAGAATGCAAATTATAAAATGATTACGATAACCTATATTTGAGCGGCAAGCTATTATAAATGAAATTTATTATAATAAAGTTGAAGAGTTATTATAGTTGGGATGACGGGTCATGGGAATAACTGGTAACTGAAACACAATTTAACTATTTAAGTTTTATATCCCAACCTAACTCACCAACTTCTAAACGATGCCCTAAACAAACCCTCAATTTCAAAGTTTAGAAGAGAAAAAAAATCACTATCTTATTTTGTAAAGATCCAGTCTACCTAAATTCCCCACTTCAGAAAACTTGTCTCAGATTTTCCAGAACAAGCAGGTATAATGAGTCTTACAGCTAGAATTCAGTGATAAACCAAACTGCAAAAGCCAGAAGATCATGTAAATACAACAAAGCAAAGCAAAAATCGAAATGACTCTGCTGTGATTCCATGAAAGCTAATAATTTCTACCTCACAGCCCACGTAAAGAAGACGGAATACCTTCGATAAACAGTTAAACAAAATCTACGCAAATCTAAACTACTTTGCGCTGTGTAACAATAACATTATAATTGGGAGGAAGGGAGATCGAAGATGAAAAATGACAAAGGGATGACCTAATTATCGATGTCAGCGGATCACGCCGCTTAAGTACTTCTTGTTGTATTGATCTGCAACTTTGGATAAGGATTGTATAGTAACTGGAAACCCGGGACCCATCTGCACATTAAAAGAACAATGAGTTATTTCAATATTGTAGTTGCAAATAAGAAGAGTAAGCTTTCCATAAAGAAGAGATGAAACTCAAAAGTCCGCAACCAAAACTTCCATTTATGAACATGGAACTCTAAACAAATTATTTGAGTAGCTAAAAGGAAATATTTCATGTACTTTTTACACTCAACTAGGACAATTTAAGAAGATTCATCATTTATCAAATGAACCAATCTCCCAGAACTCTTATAATTACGTATGCTACAGATGAATTACTCAACATCCCATTTAGTAAAATAATATTTTGAGATTTTTTGGAGTCCTTTGACTTATTCCATGTCAAGACTAGATTTTGACATGAATTTTCATACATCTGATTGATTGATATCATCCAAATAACATACACGCACTCATTTACTTTCAGCAAGAATCATAAGAATTTAACTTGGGAAGAAGCCATGCCCGATAACTTGCTGCTTGTAGCATGAAATATCCAGATTGCCCGCATCTAAATAAAATCTTAAAATTCCAATGGAAATATGCTCATCTATTATACAAATTTTGTGGCATTTTTCTTTTATATGTTCTCCTATTCTTTAATTATTTTTTCAATGAAAACTTGGTTTATCATTAAAAAAAATTATTATCATAAATTTTTTTTAATTATTATATAGGAATAGGATCCGATATGTTATTAAATAATCTGGGAGTTGAAAGGAACTTTGGTTATAAATAAAGGTAGTGAAAAGGGAAGTGGTATAAAATATTTTGGTGAGCGTTTTTAGGAGCTTGAAAGATATAGAGGGAGGATCTATTTTAGATTTTCAGTTATCTTTTATATTGAATGTTTTAACTGTCATCTGCAAATGTTCATTCTTACATTTGTTATATCTCTATAACTTCTCTAAAAAAAAAATCTCTCGAGCGAACCCTAATCCCGAACCCTGATCTCTCCTCCTTAGCACCAGGGAGGGGGAGGGTGCTCTACCTAACGATGCGTCTTCCCCCCTTTTTCACCGGGGCTGGGATTTATCCCACTATTTTCCATCTCTTTCGACATTCTTCTTCCCTCTACACTTCTAAATCCCTAACCGGCAAAGAGACTCCACCTGCGACGTGACGTTGCTTTCAATCCTCCCCCTCCTCATCCTTTGCCATCGTTCTACTCCATGCTCCGCTCTCTCTCCTCACCTCATTTCTCTCTTCCCTCCTCCTTCGGCACCAGTGAGGAGGAATGTTTACTCTCCACTGATGACATAGTGCTGGTCAATCCTCCCCCTCCTCATCCTTTGCCATCGTTCTACTCCATGCTCCGCTCTCTCTCCTCACCTCGTTTCTCTCTTCCCTCCTCCTTCGGCACCAGTGAGGAGGAATGTTTACTCTCCACTGATGACATAGTGCTGGTCACTCCTCCCCCTCCCACAAGCCCTAACCCTAAACCCACCAAAGCACTATCAGCATTTCCTCTTTATTGCTACCTCCCAATGCATGTTAACTTTGGCCCTGCTCCTCCTTTAGTGCAACCCCCTCCCGCATTTTGTCATCCATCGATGTTGATGTTTGCGCTCTCCCTCTCAATATACACGTCATTGATTTCTCTCGAGTGCCATCTCCACCTCCATCAATGCAACATTTCTTATTCATTAACACTGCTTGACCATCGACACTCTAATTCCCTCAGCATCCGATGCAACATCAATTCATCCTCTATTGCATCATTGACAAGCAGTATCTTCTTTCGACAATCTTTCGGCGATTCATCTCTGATGACCTTTGGGCTTCTTTTTTCACCGGCCAACAAACTGTGCTAACTTTCAATATGAGCGCTTTTACTCAAATGAATTTATCGTTGACTTTCTTCCCTACTCACCGACGACATAGATGAGCAAGCCTACATCGAGTTTTTATCTCTTTATTGAGATATCTTTGAGTTTTATTGGTGTTAGACTTGTAACTTACAGATTTTCTTACACTTGTCCTCTCTAATTTGACCCATACTTTGGCTTCTTCTCTCTCCAATCTCATATCGCACCATTCTTTTCCTATCTTCTTATCGCATGTTTCGATAGGTTTATTTGTGAACTCTTTCACTCATCAATGAAATTGGTTTGTTTCCTATTATAAAAAGTCATCTTTTATCTTGCCATATAATTCGGCTTGTATCATTTTTGTAGCCATAAAACCTCCATGATCTATGTTCATCAAGTTTGTAATTAGAAATTAATGTATGAAACAATAATCTGAAAATTGTAATATTCCAAGTAGATTCCTGAGGGGTCGAGACAATCATTTTAATTGAACTCCTCAACCGTTTATCACTATGCCCATATAAAATGTGGATATCGCAGTAAATGAAACAAGGTTTCTTAGAATTACCGTGCTACATATGTGGAAGGAATTTACATATCCAGCATATTTTGAGGCTGCAAGTAATAACATGTAATTTCAGTAAGGGAAATCAAAGAAAATCCTGATGACCGGGAGAACAATCATTCAGCTGATGAAATCAATAATAAAATCACCCAGCAGGCAACTATTTTGAATACTGAAAGTACTTTTTACGCATAATATTAATGGAAACACTTAGCTCAATGACGAATGAACTTGCATTGATAATTGGGTATTCATCAAGCACAAATTACCAAAAAAAAAAGAAAGAGAGAGGAAACTTGCCTTTTTTCAAGCCTACAGGCTTTGCAAGCAAAAGAGCGTTCACAAATGCACCGATATTTTCTCTCAAGGACTCTTCAGAATGACTCACCTGAAAGAAATAGTTTAGGATATTTAGCATGGTACATTCCAGAAAACTTCCATCCAGCTTTCAGCATGTTGGATTCCTTAATAAAACCAAGCAATATGCGTTGAACTAAAGTGACATTACCTTTCCAAGTCCCACGTGAACAATAGACGTGGAATCCATTTTGAAGTGCATGTGACCTTCTCTTGCTTTCTTTAAGGCCCCTTTGATATCACTGGTCACAGTACCTAGCTATACAATATATCAGCGCATCTGAGTTGATTTCAGTCTATAACCAAACAAACACAATAGAAACAGAGGATTCTGGGCTCACTTTAGGATCTGGTAGCAATCCACGCTGTCTTAAAATCTTTGAGATCTGAAAAGCAGCAAGTAAGATCAAACCTTACGTGAACTTTCTATAAGAAACTATTCTGCTTGAATAAGCAGCCATCAGCATAGAATAACGGTACAATCCACAAAAAGTAAAAAAATCCATTTTAAACCTTGCCAAGGCGCCTCATCATTTCAGGGGTTGAGAAACACTTATCAACATTGAATTTCCGACTTGCTGCATACAAAGAGTTAAGAGAAATTAAGTCCCCGACATTTAATAAATTCAAGTTCTTTTGTCTAACTAACTGTTAGTGTTTTTAAAAGCTCAAGGAGTATGATACGATCCCGGCATCATTAAAAGTATATTCGAGGCGGAGCAAGAAGTGAAGAATGAGTTATTTACTATTTTAATATATTTTATTATGCGAATTTAGTTTGTAATGGGCCTATGGGCCTAAATAGAGTTATTTACAAAGTTAGGTTAAATCCTAGGAATGCTATAAATAGGCGGACTAGGTTACTCTTTTATCTATCGAATTATCATCATTGTATTGCGGCTCTTTGAGAGATTCTCTCGAGAGGTTTATCTTATTTTAATAGAAAAGTGTGGTAGATTCTATCATTTTGGTATCAGAGCCATTACCGATCCGGGAATGGTAACTACCAAGATGGAGACTAGGGTTCAAGAGTGCGAATCGAGTGGTGCCGAGATGGTGAAGAAGCAACAGGAATTCGAGGTTCAATTGGCAGCGATGAATAGTGAGATAGGTCAAATTAACCTAAATATACAAAAATTGCTAGAACGAACACCGGAACGGCCAGAAACCGAGGCAAGCGGTGCGGACAAAGGGAAGGGGGTGGGCTCGTGGCAATGGCTCGGCGGCTGGGTCAGGC
Organism: Sicyos edulis; assembly: GCA_036507275.1. NCBI lineage: Eukaryota > Viridiplantae > Streptophyta > Magnoliopsida > Cucurbitales > Cucurbitaceae > Sicyos > Sicyos edulis. The sequence continues at coordinate 27,390,854 of CM071850.1, read as the reverse complement.
GCGGAAGGCGTCGCGAGGGCCGAGGGGGACGGGGCGATCCACGAGGCGTGTGGCGGCAGGCGGAAGAGGCCGGGCGCAGACGAGAGGTTGACGGCCACGTCGCGGGCGACGCGACGCGCTGGCCGAACGCGGGCGGAGTGGACGCGGGGGGTCGCGCGGGTTGGGAAGCAGCGCTGGCGGCGTTAGTCGCGCGGGCCCTGGGGTCGTGGCGACACAGGGGGCGGCGGGCCGGGCGTGGGTGGTGCGGTAGGAGCGGGCTGGGGCTCAGGAGGTGTCGGGGGCAAGCGGGGTCGTGTGGCGTGCGGGTCGAGCGTTGGGCACGGCAGGCCAGGCGACGGTCACGGGGGACCGGGTCAGGTCGGGTTGTTCGGGTCAGGTCGGTCTGGGCCAAATGAGCGGGACCGAAGAGAGAGATACCCGGATTTTGGCGATGGGAGTAACAGCGGGGGACCGGAAGGCGAGCGAAAGGTGGGCGGCCGGGTCCACGAGTCACCGGAGGAGAGGAGGGTGCGCATCGGTCATGACAGACCAATAGCGCACGACGGTTGGAACGAACGTGGGTGGGATGGCTATAATCGAGAGGGAGACCGGGAAGACTGGAGAGAGTGGGAGGACCGATATGAACAGGGAGGACCGAACATAGGAGAAACGGCGAGTCCAGATTTGTGAGGAGGTTACTAAGCTCAAGATGCCAGTTTTCAAGGGTCTTACGGATGAGGATCCGGAAGGTTGGTTGTGTCGAGTGGAACGATATTTTTGGGTTAACCGATTAAATGGGCAGGAACGAGTCGACGCCGCGGCATTGTGTATGGAGGGTGAGGCTCTGGAATGGCTGCAGTACGAGGAAGATCAATCGCCGATCAGTTCTTGGGAAGAATTTCGAGAGCTCCTGTTACACCGATTTCAACCTAGCATAAATGACAACAGGTACGCTAAGCTGATGAGTTTGCGACAAGAGGGCACTGTTAAAGAATATCGGCGACTGTTTGAGAAATATGCTAAGGGAATGCGCGATATTAGTGCCAGTGCGTTAGAAGGGAAATGGGAGAGCGGTTTAAAAGAAGAAATAAGGAGTGAAATGAGAAAATTGCGACCCGTGGGAATACAAGATAAAAAGTTCATGGCACAAGTAATTGAGGATGATCTGGCTTTCCGAGCACTAGGAAAAGGGGTGAGCCCGGGACTAGTGAACAGAACAAGTGTGGGATCCGGACTAGTTAGTACAAAGGGAACGGGTGTTGCAACTATGAGAACGACTCACGTTCTCAACGTCTAAACCGATTACAAGCGAAGATAAAGCAACCACTACGCCAGTATAAGCGTTTGTGTGACAGTGAAATCCGTGTCAGGAAGGATAAGGGGTTGTGTTTCCGTTGCGACGAGAGATTTGTGCCCGGGCACCGATGAAAAAAGAAAGAACTTCAGTCTTTGGAGATATTGGTAGTACGCGACACCTATGACCACGAGGATTCGTATGAAAATGATGAGGCACTAGAGGATGAAACTTTTGTGGATACGGGCGATACAAGGGATTTAGCGGCATTGTCCTTAAACTCCTTGGCGGGGCTGAGTTCGCCGAAGACTTTGAAAGTCACTGGATTTATTCAGGGGTTGGAGGTAGTAGTTTTGATAGATTGTGGGGCCACCCATAACTTTATTTCCGACGTCATTGTGGAGAAGTTAAAGTTACCAATAGAGCCCTCAAATGATTATGGCATCATGTTGGGAACAGGGTGAATGCTGTGCGAACGGCGGGAATCAGTAAAAATGTCGTACACACAATTTGAATTGAAAGTGGTAAATGAATTCCTACCTTTACCTTTAGGTAGCGCAGATGTGATTTTGGGGTGGCATGGCTAGAAACATTGGGAAGGATAGAATTCAATTTCAGCCCCTGAAGATGCGGTTTGTGTTGGGGTCCTGGCAGGCAGAATTGCAAGGGGACCCCGGTTGGTCAAGGCTCAAGTATCCTTGAAATCCATGATGAAATCCTTACGCCCCGAGGACCAAGGGTTCTTGGTTGAGTTGAACATGTGTGAGGTGACAACACAGATTGTGGACCAACCAAGATGCTCCCGGATTTATCGCAGTAGGTACCCGAGAGCTTCACTCTTTAATTAAATCTTTTTCACCGGTTTTTCAATCCTTGGCAAATTTACCTCCTGAAAGAAACTGTGATCATGCGATTGAATTGATTGCGGGGACGAAATCGATAAATGTCGGCCATCACCGGTACCCACAATATCAAAAAAACGAGATAGAAAAACTAGTACGGGAAATGTTGTTAGCGGGGTAATTCGCCCTAGCACGAGTTCTTTCTCTAGCCTGCTTTTTGTTAGTGAAAAGAAGGATGGAAGTTGGCGTTTACGTGTCGATTCGCGTGCCTTAAACCAAGCTCTGATCTCGGATAAAAATGACGATACATTGGTGGATGAATTGTTGGATGAGCTTCATGGCGCTCTCGTTTTCTCGAAAATTGATCTAAAGGTGGATATCACCAAATTCGTGTCAAACCGACCGACATATACAAGATGACTTTTCAACGCATGAAGAACATTACGAGTTTGTAGTCATGCCTTTTGGGTTGCGGAATGCTCCGGCTACGTTCCAGTCTGTGATGAATGAGATTTTGCGGTCGTATCTGCGTAAGTTCGTGCTGGTATTTTTTATGACATTTTGATTTACCAAGATGACTATTCAAGAACACAGGAGCACCCGGCTCGTGTTTTTGAGGTGCTGCAGGGCACATGCTTTCGTCGCAAATGCGAAGAAGTGCCAATTTGGGTTGCAACGTATTGAGTACTTAGGGCACTTTATATCTGTGGAAGGCGTCTCTGCCGAGGCCGGCAAAGATCACGGCGATGATAGAGTGGCCAAGTCCTCAAAATATTCGGGACCTCCGAGGATTCCTGGGGTTGACCGGATACTATCGACGATTTGTGGCTAACTACGGTTCCATGGCTTTTCCGTTGACCCAGTTATTAAAGAAAGGGAAGTTTGAGTGGGGACCGACTGCCGAAGACAGTTTTCAGAGACTGAAACATGCTATGAGTAGTGTCCCGGTCCTACGATTGCCAGATTTTGACCAAGTATTTGTGGTCGAAACCGATGCTTCGGGCATCGGGGTGGGAGCAGTTCTGATGCAACAGGGTCAACCGATAGCATATTTTAGCAAGGCATTGCCAATTACTCATCGGGTGAAACCGGTATATGAACGTGAACTGATGGCAATCGTTTTCGCGGTGCAGCGCTGGCGGGCCTATCTGTTAGGGCATCACTTTGTTGTTCGCACTGACCAGAAGAGTCTGAAATTTCTTCTTGAGCAGCGTGTAGTGGATGGCGACTATCAGCGATGGATTGCGAAATTAATGGGATATGATTTCAGCATCGAATATAAGAAGGGCCTCGAAAATAGAGCCGCAGATGCTTTGTCACGAATGCCCGAGAAATGCGAGCTTGGCATGCTGAGTGTGGTGGCGGGTATTAACACCGCCGTATTTACACAACAGGTTAAAGAGGATGCTAAGCTGATGGAAATTTATAAGTCAGTGACCGCTGGCGAGGAGGGCCCTCCGGGATACTCAGTAGTTGGTGATGTGTTGCTTTATCAGGGTAGGCTTGTTTTGCCTCCGACATCCCCAACGATTCCTCTACTTTTGCTTGAATTCCATAGTGGTGCTATTGGGGACATTTGAGTCCTTAAAACTTATCGGTAGCTTGGCTAAGGAAGTGTATTGGCAAGGAATGAAGGCTCGTGTGCGTTCCTTTGTGGCCGAATGCTCTATCGTGTTCAAGCTAAACACCTATCTTTATCTCCTGCATGGTTGCTACTCTGACCTTTGCCGATCCCTGCTGCAGTGTCCGGGAAGATATTTCGATGGACTTTGTGGAAGGTTTACCGCGATCCGAGGGTTATGACACTATACTTGGTGGTGGTTGACCGTCTGTCCAAATATTCTCATTTCATACCTCTTCGACACCGCTTTTTTCTTCCTTGTCGATTGTCAAAGGTGTTTATCAAGGAGATCGTTCGGTTGCACGGGATTCGAAAAGTATTGTATCCGACCGCGATAAGGTTTTTACAAGTTTGCTTTGGGAAGAGATGTTCAAGGCTACGGGCACTAAACTTTGTCGAGCACCACTTACCATCCACGTGCATCGATGGGCGGATCGAGGTGGTGAATCGTTGTTTGGAATCCTATTTGAGATGTTTTGTGATGCATCATCCTAAGGCGTGGTACCAATGGTTGTCCTGGGCGGAGTACAGCTTTAACACTTCTTTCCACTCATCCACGGGTATGACACCTTTCGAGATTATTTATGGCAGGCCCCCTCCTACCCTGTTGGGTTATGATCACGGAGTTAGCCCGGTGGCGTCTGTGGATTCAATGATGAAGGATCGTGATCGGATCTTGGCCACCTTAAAGGCTAGCTTGTCGCGAGCGCAGCAATCTATGGCGGATCGCGCAAACGCAAAACGTAGGGATGTACAGTTTAATATTGATGATCTGGTGTATATCAAGCTTCGACCATACCGCCAATCTTCTTTGGCTAAATTTCAACACGAAAGGTGGCGCCGAGGTTTATTGGGCCCTACCGTGTGCTGGCTCGAGTGGGTCCTGTTGCTTATCGTTTGGAACTACCGCCGGCAGTTAAGATTCACCCGGTTTTTCACGTGTCAGTTCTGCGTAAAGCGGGAGACTCGTCGGTTATTGTCATGTCTACACCGTCCTTGATGGAGATGATCTGTGCATGGTGGTTCGCCCTAAGGCTGTGTTGGGCGTCCAGAGAATTTACACGCCGGATCGGATCGCGTCAAGTTTTGGTTCAATGGGAAGGCTCGCACTGCAGGATGCGACTTGGGAATCCATGGTGATTTGGAATTGCAATTTCGGACTTTCACCTTGAGGACAAGGTGGCTCTGTGGGGGGGAAGTATTGATACGATCCCGGCATCATTAAAAGTATATTCGAGGCGGAGCAAGAAGTGAAGAATGAGTTATTTACTATTTTAATATATTTTATTATGCGAATTTAGTTTGTAATGGGCCTATGGGCCTAAATAGAGTTATTTACAAAGTTAGGTTAAATCCTAGGAATGCTATAAATAGGCGGACTAGGTTACTCTTTTATCTATCGAATTATCATCATTGTATTGCGGCTCTTTGAGAGATTCTCTCGAGAGGTTTATCTTATTTTAATAGAAAAGTGTGGTAGATTCTATCAGAGTACTAAGTGCAGCAGTTCTAGTTGTGAGGTGCACTACATTTAAGATTCTGAACTAATATAGTTGGAGTAGAAATATTTTATTAGAAAAAAAATACTCTATAAATATTATTTTTAATTTATAAAGAACAAAAAAAAAACATAAACACAAAAAATTTGCCCTCAGTTTAGTTGAACTTATTTTTGAGTGACTAGAGCACATCTTTTTACACCAGCTTCACTATTCAAGACAAGGCGCAAGGCGAGGCACTAGATGTGTACCTAGGCATGCCTAAATTCGTGCAAGCCTTTTTAAAACACCGATAACAGGACCAACTTCATTTTTTAAAGTTTGTTATCATTTTCGTTGGGCTTATTCAAAGTAAATTATATTAAGGATTTAGACCCCAGAAGAAAATATGAATACTTGGGTGGCCGTTGCAAAAAATTTCTTAAACTATTATTTTTCAGTGACAAGCTAGAAAATATGGAGAGGCAATTAAAAGGAATTAGTTTCACTCACCTCTCATTGAAATCTATGGTTCAATTTGGTGAAATTGAAATTTGAATGATAAAAATTGGCCCATAGGGTCAGGTGTAAGTACAAGAATGAGAATGAAAATGAAAATTTCTCTAATAATTTTTAAAAAGAAAACCAACGGGCCAATTCTTACTTGCAATTTCCCCTATAAGTTCAACACCGCCTACAATATCGGCTCCAGCAGCTCTTGCTTCCTCAGCATCCGCCCCTTCAGCAAAGAAAGCCACTTTGACTGTCTGAAAAGTAATATATTTTATTTTAAACAAATTAACTATAATATTGAGTTACAATGGGACAGGCACATTCAAACAAAGTTCAGATGCTACCTTCCCGATTGAGTGGGGCAGAGTCATGTTACCCAGAACTTGCTGCATTTAAGAAAAAGAAAACAATGAGTCCAAACAATATTGTGGTAGATAAAAATATTGTAAGGTCTATGCAGAATACCACTTAAGGAAATGACATATCATTGTGCTTGTGCACGGGATCAGCAGGAGAAGGAATCATTTTCATCTCATGTTCTATAGAAGAAAAAAAAAATCAAGGATGTCGAAAGCTTTCGGAAGTTATTTTTATATTTATAATTATACTTTTCTATATATTCAAGTGTGTAAGCCATCGTCCACACAAATCAGCTATTCTCACGAGACAATCCTTTGATTCTACTGCATTTGGTTGCTAAGGTAAATGGTAAGATATTTAACCTTAAATAAGTAGTCTACATTGAACTCATTCTCTTAAACCCTTTATTATTTATATGGTTCTCTTATTGAACTTTTGGAAGTAATATAAAATGTTAACATAATAAACAACATATCACTCCAAGCAGTGAGTCAGACAACCATCGTAGCCCGGTGCAATGCTACTTCGAGAACTCTAATGCACACACTAGTGCAGCTGCAATGCCAGGCAAGCTTTAATCGAACCAACATTGGTACCACATTCCGATCAACCAGTAAACAATGTTTTTAAGAGCAGAAGGTGCACTAAAGTGTAATAGCTTCATGAGACTTGGGCGCAAAAAAACCATGAGCTTTTTGTCTGAGACGTACTGTATATAAGAATGCTACAAACAGCATAATTGGGGTGGAAAAAGAACTAAAGGTTAGAACAAAAACCAAAATGCAAAGTTCTTATTTGCATTTAGGGTGTTAGTAGTTTTTTTTAATTAATCAAGAAGCTCTATAGCGGAAGCTTAGCATCTTAGTAACACAAGGAAGGTGTGCGCCTTTTTTCCTGAGCTTAGATTATTCAAAGCAAGGCACTAGATCTATTCCTTGAAATTAGGTACCCGCCAAGCGAGTCTGTTTTTTTGTAATAGGGAATCAGAGCTTTGCTCTACTACATCAGGGGGGCACCCACACCCCCGAGCGAGCCTTCTAATAAAATACTGCCAATGAGTAAGCAAATTCTCAAGTTTCCTTTCTCCCCTAAAACTCCATTGTTTCTAGTGCTGGTAATTGAATCATTCAAACTCAATTCCTACGGAGAGAGAAGTGAGAACAACGCACAGAGTACAGAGATAATAGACACATTACCATTTTCCTAGCATCAACCCCCAATCTTGCATGTGCTTCAACAGTCTCATCAAAATTTCGCTTGGCACCAGCCTGAACTTAAAAAACAAACAAAAAACGATGAAGATTAAACAACAAGATTGTCAATAACCACTTCATGAGGACCTTTATCATTGCTTTTTGGTGGTCTCTTTGGAGAAAGAGGAATGCAATGCTCTTTGATGATAAGTAACAAGAGAGAAATTTCCTTGAATCCGTTACTGTTCTTGCATTAAATTGGGCTCATAGTTTACATCCTTTCAAAGACTATAGTCTAACTTCCTTATTATGTAATTGGCAAAGCTTTTTGTAACTTTGTTTTCTTGTATTAGCCCTGTTATATTTTTCATTCATCAATGAAAGTTACCGTTTCCTATCAAAAAAAAAAAAAAAAAAAAAAAAACCACTTCGTGAGTTAAAATCTAAAAATACACATTTCATTTCATCACTTTAACGAACATGTATATAGATACCCTACAATCACAAATCCTACGCCGAGTTTCTGCTGCTCTCAAATAAATGAGAGTAAAATACCAATTTGCGTCACCAAAACATTAAGTAGAGATACCCTACAAAAATCAACCTCACACTATCTTTCATTGATATAAAAACAGCTTTCAGTTCTCCATAAAAATTAGAAAAAAAAAAAGAAAAAATCATAATCCTGTAGACTAACCTTCACTTGGCGGATTGCGTCCATCAAATCAAGAACCAGCTTCTGGTCTTTCTTCTGGACATTAATGAGCATTGGAAATGGAGCGGCAACTTTATCCTCTTCGGGAGCCCTAAAAGCCCTCCTTCTCCACTGCATCTCCTCCTGAATCCTCTTCCTCTCCTCCTCCATTTGCTTACTCTCCTCCCCACCCTCTCCTCCTTCGCCCGAAGCCGAAACCCTATCTTCCGGCAGCGGGGCAACGCGCGAGGGATACGACACCGGAGCAATCGAGGGAGTATCCTTCATATAGCGAATATCCTCGCGAGTCCACGACCTCCGGCCGTCGGAGGTCGCAGGCGGCTGTCGGGGAGGCGGAGAATTGGGCGATTCCGGGGAGTCGAGGTCCTGAGAGGGTTGGGGCTTGGCGGAGTAGGAGACGGGGTGAATGGGAGCGGAGCGAGGGGCGGGCGGTGTTTGAGAGGGTGAATCATCGAGGGGAGAATCGGGATCTGGTGTGGATTGGGATTGAGAGGAAGAGGAGAGGGATCTGTGAAACTGAAGGAAGTGAGGGGTTGAAAGAGAAGAGGTCTTGGCGTAGCAGCAATGGCGGCGAGATTGAGCGAGGATGAGCTTCAGTGCTGCCATTGCTTGAGGAAAGAAAGATACAGGCCAATGTGGTTTTAGAGGTTTAAGTTCGAAGCCCAGGGTCTTGTTTTAGAATCACGGGTCGGGTCGGGTCGGATTCCGACGGCTTTTTTGGATTATATTCGAGAAATGGGAGGTGTTTGGATGAAAAATTAGATTAAAGAATTATTTTGAATGGTTAGAAAATTCAAATTTTTGTAATAACTCATTGAAATGTAGATTTTTATGGAAAAGTTATCGTATAAAACTTACTTTTAGGTAATTTTTTTTAGAGAAGTTAGAGGGTAATACATTGTTTGGACATGGATTTGAAATTAGAAATTATTCTAAGTATTTAGAAATTTATAAATGAATTGTTAAAATAAGTTATTTTAAGGAATAAGAAATAAATGATTAAAAATGATTAATTATTTTAAATAGTTAAAAATAAATAATTAAAATGAGTAGCTAGAAATAAGAAATTATTTTAAGCAATTATAAATGAAAAATTATTTTGAGTAATTAAGTATAACTTATTTAGATGTGATTTTATGACGAATAGTTTTTTTTTTAGTACGGTTTTATAACGAATACGGTATGAAGCTACTAATTTGTAAAAAATATAGGTGATTTTTCATGAATAAAAAAAGATTATGAATGCCAAAATTGTTTTTTAAAAAAATTCAGCAACAACGCGCGATAATTTAACAACTTAAGTGTACCCCATGAAGTCGCTGATTCAATAAGGTAATGGGTTTGATTAAGTTCACTACTTCAAGGGAAAGTGATTGAAACAATCAAAGTTGAAATATTTTATTTTATATAAAACATTTTTAAAAAATTAAAATAAAAATGTTAAATTATCAAATATACTCAGATTTGTGTCAATTATACTCAACTTGAAAAGTTTCAAAATATCTTTAAAATTTAATAAATTTATAAAAACTGCCCTTTCCATTAAATTATAAATTTGGATGGAAGTTAAATTTTGATTAGAAAATACACGTGAACTTTCAAAAAGTTATATATATATATATATATATATATATATATATATATATATATATATATAATACATATAAACTTTGAACCTTAAAAAAGTTTCAAAAATACTCTTGATTTTAAACACCTCTAATTTGTGTCTCCACTCCTTCGATATATCCCACAATCATAGTTTAAGATGGTCTTCGACACCTCCAATTTGTGTTTCACTCCACCGACATATCCCGTAACCATAGTCTAGGATGGACAAATAGTGCCTCGAATATATGAGACCGAAACTCCGATTCTCAATCATAAAAAAATATTCTTGACTTATAAAAATGTTTAAAAAGTATCTTTATCACTAACAAAAAGGTTAAAGTTATGTTTCAAATATCCTAGTAATTTAATTAAAAAAAAATTTACTTTATATTTTGAACTTACAAATTATTTTTATATCAATATTAGTGGTTTAATTAATTGAATGGTTGGTAGGATACTTGAAAATAATTTCTTAATATATTTCTGTTCTGGTTATTTTTTTAATAATTTATTTTATATATTTACCATAAAAAGTCATTTAACGTTAGCTCAAACTAGTTAATATTATTTGTCTTATTATAGAGTGTGACTGTACTTTAAATTTTCAAGTTTTGTGTCATATTAAGAACAGGGAAATACTTCCCTGCAGGAAATTGTGCAGGGAGCCCTAAAGACTTATTAACTGGCCCTCTACAAAAATGTCAAATGTCTTTTACTTTTTAATTTTTTTTTACTTTTTTATATTGACGTGGTGACTTTTTTTATTGTCATTTTTTTTTAAATTTTTTTTAATATAGTCATAAATGTCTTTTATATTTATATTCTTATTTTCCTTTTTCTTTACATTTTCAACCTTTTCTCCACCTCATTTGTAAAGAGAGAAATTGTTGCCTACTATTTTTACCTAATCTGAGATTTGTTTTTGTTTTTTATAATTTATAAGATGATTAAGTATCATTTTTAGACTTATGAATAACAAAATAGATAGAAATTTGCATGTTATAGATTTTAAAGATTAGTAGGAAAGTGATTATAGTTATTTAAAAATTTCACTAGATCTTTGTAATTTTATATTTTTGTTCTTCATAGGATGAAACCTCATATATTAAACTATTTTATGTTGGGATTGTTGTTATTTATGCATCATTTTTAGGATTCATAGATAAATATAAGAGATAGAATCTTGCATACTATAATTTTGGAAGATGATTAGTAGAAAATTGATTTTAGTTAGTGTATCTTAAAACTTCACCAAATCTATAATCTTTTAAATTTTTAATTTTTTTTTTTTACATTTTTGTTTTATGTCGTAATTGTTGTCATTTAAGTATCATTTTTAGGGTCCATGGATGATAGAAACTTGCGTACTATCAATTTGGAAGATGATACTCATTGTCTCGCAATTAATACTCAATTTGATGAAGTTGAAGATCATAATGTAGAGCCTACTATCAATACTCAATTTGAAAATATTGAGCCAATAATTGGGATGGAGTTTTGTTCTATTGATGATGCCTACCAATTCTATGTCAATTATGGAGGGAGGTTGGTTTTCATGTAAGGAAAAGGTATCGCAAAAAGAATAAAAATGGAGACATTTCGAGAGTAGATTTTTGTTGCTCAAAAGAAGGTTTTCGGCAAGTAGATAAGCGAAATGAAGATGTATCAACACTCGACCAATATCAAGGACAGGATGTAAAGCTAATATAGCTTGCTTACTTGGAAAAAATGGTAGATATAAAGTAGTGTCTTTTAATGGGAACCACGATCACGACATTGTTAGAACACCAATGAAGCATATTTTAAAAGTCAATAGAAGCATTTCTAATGCTCAAAAGGCACTAGATCATCATGCAGATAGATCTGGAATTTCAATTAAAGCAACCATGGAATTAATGAGTAGAGAAGTTGGTGGTAGAAAACATTTGGGATTCTTAGAAAAGGATTATAGAAATTATGTACATAAATAGAGAAAATCAAGAATTGAGAAGAGAGAAGCTAAAGTTGTGCTGCATTATTTTCAGAAAAGACAAATGGAAAATTCATCATTTTTTTATGCATTGCAACTTGATGAAGATGATATGATCACTAACATTTTTTGGACAGATGCACGTTCTGTTTGATTATAGACTATTTGGAGATGTTGTTTGTTTTTGCACTACTTATCAAACAAATGAACTTGGTCGACCATTTGCCCCATTCGTTGGAGTAAATCATCATAAACAATCAGTGGTATTTGGTGCAGCTTTACTTTATGAAGAATCTATAGAATCTTTTACATGGCTGTTTGAAACGTTTATTGGTGCAATGTTAGAAAAACAACCCAAGACAATTCTGACAGATCAATCTGCAGCAATGGCTAAAGCAATAAGCATTGTTTTTCCTGAAGCTCCACATCGACTATGTGTTTGGCATATTTTTCAAAATGCGGCTAAAAAATTATGTCAGGTGTTTCTTAGATCAAATGGGTTCACTCATGACTTTAGTCGTTATGTGTATGATTATGAAGATAAAGATGACTGGTTGCTAGCATGGCAACAAATGTTAGACGTTTATGATCTTAAAGACAATAAGTGGTTAACAAATTTGTTTGAGTTGCGAGAAAAATGGGCAAATGGTTTATGGGCGACATACGTTTACAGCAGATAGGGGTGTACAAAAAAACCAGTAACCCGAACAACCCGGACTACCCAACTCAAACCGTAAGGGTTGGGTTGGGTTATGATTTTATAGTTTTTGTTGAGTTGGGTTGGTTCTTCGGTTGGGCTCGTTCAACCCAACCCAACCCGAACTAAGAATATTATGTATATATTATTTGTGTGTGTAAGATAAATTAATAAGATGGATAGTATACTTGTATCTTTTATAAAAAAGAAAGAAAAAGAAAAGAATATGCCCTAATAAAAATATGTCTATGAGTTTAAGCCAAAATAAATGAACAAATGCTACTGGGGTCTGTTTTGAAAAAATAACTAATTACACACACGAATATTAGCTAGCTCAATAGCTCTAGAATTAAGTTGCTTTGTTGCTTATTTATGGACTTCCTATTTAAATACAATTGCAATTACCTTCCTTTAACATTAGTCAGAATTCTCTGCTCTCTAATTTTGTTCTTAAATGATATCATTTATTTCTTATTTGAAAAATAGAATGGTACACTTGTTCTAACAAACACATGCACATTTATGTAAAGTGTAATATCATGCATTTTTTAACATATTTATAAACTTATGAGTTAAATATTAGAGACAAAATGAAGAGTAACATAACCCGAGAACCCAACCCAACCCAACCTGAAAATTTAGGGTCGGGTTGGGTTGCGCTTATGCATAAGGTTGGACGGGTCGTCGAAACGACCAACCCGAAAGATGGGGTTGGTCTAAAAATATCATCCGACCCTACCCAACTCGGACCATGTACACCCCTAACAGCAGATATGAAAAGCACACAATGGAGTGAAAGTATGAACAACTTATTGAAAAATACTTAAAGCCAAGTCATGATGTATTGCGTTTCCTTGAACATTATGAAAGAGCTTTAACGGATCGAAGATATGAGGAAATAATGGCAGATTTCAAAATGAATCAGACAACACCAGTCTTGTTTTAAAATACAGAGATGTTACAACATGCATCAGAAATATACACACTAGAAATATTTAAATTGTTCCAGAAAGAGTATGAAGATATTCTTATGTGTAACCTTTATAAGATTGGTAAGTTGGATACGTTACATTAGAGTATAAAGTATCATTTTTTGGAAGATCACATAATTGGTCAGTCAAATATGAAGATTCAACACAAACAGTTACTTGTAGTTGCATGAAATTCACTTCTATAGGTATTTTATGCACTCACGTTCTTAAGGTGATTGAAAAGAAGAATGTGAACAAAATTCTGACTTCATATATTTTGAAAAGGTGGACGAAAGAAGTCAAAGCTTCAAGTGGATTTGAGAATCAATTATGCGAGATAAGTGGAAATTTTAGAGAATCGGTTGGAAAACGCTATAACCACTTATGTCGTAATGCTTGCCAAATTAGTTCACTAGCAGCGGAACATGAAAAGTTGTTTGAGCATGCAACACAAAGTTTTATTCAGTTGCTCAAAGATTTGAAGAAGATGAAGAAACATATTTTGGTAGAAAACAATAATGCAAACAATAGAGAAGATCATAGTTTCATCAGGGATAATCTAGTAGAAGCAAGTGGGATCAAGAGGAAGCTTATAGTTGGTTGTCCTCGTAGTTGATTGAAAGATTCGCTTGAAAAGAAAAGATACAAAAAAAAAATGTGAAGTCAAACAGAATTTCTTCGGCAAATCACATTATATCCCTAAAAAAGGTACTCACATATCAAACTATATCAAAATTTATAAATATATTAAGTTATTTGAATGTTTTTTTTCTTCTCTCTTTTTCAATTAGAACAATACTATGGAGAAAGATATACGAACAATGTCTATTCCACCAATCGTGAACCAACAAATAACATCTATGGATAGGCCAACTAACATGTCATTCACTCAATTATTACTAGAGGTAAGCTTTTGAGATAAATTTTCTAATCAAAATATTTATGCTACATTGTAAATATTATTTATTATTATTATTTTTTGCAGGAAACAATAACATTTGTTAACTAAAATCCAACTGATTGAAGATGAATTACTTGGAGGTGTATTTTGTTTTGTTTTTTTTTTTTTTGAAATATTGGTCGGTTGAAGATCTAATTTAGACGTTATGATTTTAGATATCAAATTTTGTATAATAAATTATTGGCTTGTTGAAATGAATTTTTGAATTATTATTGCTAGACTTTTTTAATCTAACGATAATACCTAAATTTAGTTGTCAACAATGATGGTAAAAATATGTGATTATATGCAATTCAGTGTACACAATTGTGTCGACGAGACGATGATCCATACAATTTCGTATTTGTTTTATTCATCTTCATCTAATAACTATTCAACCTCATCAAAAAATATAGTTTGAAAGGTAAAGAATTTGAAGATGATAAGGGTAGAATTGATATCATAAAATTGAACCCTTTATTAAATTTGGTTTTTGATGTTTTATAATATTCCAATTCTAAAGGATAAGAAATGTTATATATATTTATATAGACTCTTAAATAATTTATGTTGTCCGTTAAATTTTTTGTTACCAAGATATAATTTTTTTTAAAAATAATACTATAAATTTATACTAATTTTATAGATTATAAAAGAAAAAAAAAACTATCTTATGTGAACTTTTTTTTTTTTGAAACAATCTTATGTGAACTTATGATTGAGTACAAATAGTAGGCAACAATATGTATGTATAAATAGAGATGTCCATTTTTTCATGAGGACCCATAATACTTGGCGGGAATCCCCGAAAAGCGGGAACGGGGCGAGGATGGGGAGAAAAATCCCCGTTGGCTAAACGGTGCCGGGGACGGGGATTGTACTCCCCGTCCCCGATTCCCCGATCCCCGCCCCGATTATTTTATTTAATATATATTTTTTAATTCTACTCCTTTAATTTTCAAATAAATATATCTTTGTTGATGATATTTTCTATACATATGAATATTTTCTTTGATAATTAACATTATAATTGAAACTTATAGATATATATATTTTTAAATCTAATTTTTTGAATTTTTTATCCAAAAAATATTTTAAAAAATGAAAAATAAAATTGTAAAAAATCCCCGCGGGGAACCCGATCCTCGAAAAAAAAACCGGGGATTTTTCCGGGGACGGGGATTGAATTTTATGGCGGGGAAGGGGACGGGGAAGGCATTCCCCGGCCCCGCCCCGCCCCGTGGACATCTCTATGTATAAACTCTTAAATAATTTACTTTGTCCGTTAAATTTTTATTACCAAGATATAATTTTTTAAAAAAACTACTACAAATTTATATTAATTTTATAGATTAAAAAAGAAATAAAAAAACTTATCTTATGTAAACTTATCATTGAATAGAAATGGTAGGCAACAATATCTCTGTTTATAAATGAGGTGGAGAAGAAGTTGAAAATAAAAAAGGAAATAAAAATAAAAAGATGAAAGACATTAATGATCATATTAAAAAAAGTTACAAGAAAAAAAAAAAGAAAAGTCACCACGAATTTCAAGGTAGAAAAATAGAAAAGTAAGAAAAGAAATTAAAAAATTAAAAACATGTGCCATTTTTGTAGAAGGCCACCTAATAGTCTGTAGGGCTCTCTATAGAATTTCGTGGAGGGAAGTATTATCCTTAAGAACAAGCGCGAGAGCTTGCCATTTGTCCGTCGATCAGCCACACATGGAGAAGTAATAATAGTGTCTGGAAAGGAAGCGCTTGCAGCACAGAGCGCCAATGAATCAATGAACCTACCTCTTGAGAGCCTACCAACGCGTGGAGATTTGCTGAAGGCGCTGCCACTTTGGTTGTGGTAAGCTGTGTGTGTGAGTGAGCTGTTTGTTAGTTTTGTGTGTTTTTTGTGTTGTTCATTTTACAATAGTTTAGTTTCCATAGCCTTGTTGTATATTGTTGTATACTATCTTAATTACATTGTTGCATATGTAGATACAACCCTATCCTATAATATTGGTCTAGTATTACCTAAAATTTAGGCAAAGTGAACGTAAGGCTTACGACAAAATCACTCTAAATTCTTGGGTTGATCCTTCTATCCTATTTTGATGATGTTGAATAGCTTTAATATTTGTTATAAATTATTTTAAAAAAAAAGAGGAGCAAAATTCATGTTAACTCATTTTAGAAGTTGATCTTTGATGTAAAAAATATCTCATCTGCTTAGAGTAGGTCGGAATAACTACAACGGTTTGTTATCATAGCCTAGTTCTATTTTTCGTCATATATCAAACATGTTCTTTCTTGAAAAATGTTAAGTTAAGAATCTTGCATGTTTTCAGAACTTTTTGGAATAAGTGTTCTTGTGTAAAATTATTAGCATTCTTGAATAAAACTTTTTTAGGTATTGCCTCTAGTATTCTTTAAGTGTTTCTTTATTTGTATGTTTTTTTTAAACATCTTTATTTGTATGTTAATAAAGATAGGTTTAGAATACTTGGATACTTGAAATCTTTTATTTGCTTGAAATATTTTTCTTGAAAAGTACATTGCTATTAGGTTCTTGTTTTGAATTTCAAGATGGCTACTAAATTTGAGGCGTATTATTTCGACGAAAAAGGTGATTTTGGTATATGGAAAATCAAGTTGCCGACAACAAAAAGTGAATCATTCACTTTCGAAAAAGAAAGATATTCTTGAAAGCTTGACCGATGAGTAGCTTTTGGAGATGGGCAAGGTGGCGCATAGCTTGATCCTTCACCTCTTGGACTCGATCATTCATCAAGTTAGAAGAGAGAAGACAACATCCTCGTTATTGAGCAAGTTGGAGACAACCTTCCAAAGTGCATTGGTGTCAAGTAAGATTTATCTCAAGTCCAATTTTTTTAGCAGTAAGATTGAGAGTAATAAAAATATGAAAAAAAACTCTAGATAAATTCCATTCATCATTTTTTAAATGGAAAATATTGGAGAAGTTTAGTCTAATGAAAATCATGCTATAGTGTTAGTTAATATTCTTTCTAATGCTTATAAAAATGTTAAATCAACCATGAAATTTGGTATGGAAAGTTTAACTTGTGAAGTTGTGCTTGCCACCATAAAAGTATAGGACCAAAAGTTGAAAGAAAATAAAAAGATGAATTCAGAGTCTTTGTATTTTAAAGAGAGATCCGAAAATAAAGATTATAGAGACAATAATAAATATAAGCATAAGAACCATGGCAGCTCCAATCTAGAGGATTTAGTAATGTGAGATGCTACTATTATCATAAGGTAAGGTCATATAAAAGAGTAATTGTCCGAAACTTACACATAAATTTGGGGTGGTAAATGGAAAGAATAAGACTATTGGTGTTAATATTAGTGTGGAGGACAATGATGTGCTCATTGTTATCTCCACTTGTAAGGATAGGTTTAGGTCTTAGATTCAGGATGTTCTTTCCATGTGACACCTAATAAAAATTGGCTTTTAGACTTTCAAACTAGTGTAGGGGTAGAGTCATATTAGGTAATACTCAAATTTGTAAGACAGATGGTGAAGGGAAAATTAGGCTTAGACTTCATGATGAAAGTATTTATGCTTCTTTTAAGGTAAGTTATGGACCCAACCTTTAGAAAGAACTTAATATCTCTGGGTATGCTTGATCGACTAAGTTTTACCATTGAGATAAAAAATAGTGAAACAGATATCATGAAGGACAATAATGCAGTATTGAAAGGTTTCCTAAATAATATGTTATACACTCTAAAAAGTTCTTTTAAGTAAATGGTCAAGAAACCTAGGTAAAGAAATAGACTTGTCTAAATCTACTTGTTGGCATACAGGTTTAAAGTCATGCAGTGAGCTATGCATTAATCCATGAGTTGATCCAACAATAATTTTTTGCCAATCTAAAAAGTGTTGACCTCGATTAACTTGAATATTGCATCTATGTGTACAATGGAAAAGTAGAGTTTAGTGGAGGTTATCACTTTCTCTTGCGTGAAATAGATTGAGCGTTTACTATTTCGTTAAATTATTGTAATATGTTTACTATTGGTAGAGTTATATGTTTTGTATTTGTGATTGATGGATGTATATGAAAAGATTTTTTCTTTTTTGAAAATAAATCTCATTCTTTTTTTTTTTGAGTACATATTAGGGGAAGAGGACAAATACCGAGGCTCGAACATGTGCACTAGTGTTGAAATAGTTTACAACCAGACAATGAAACCATTGCACCACTAACCCATTCGGTATAAATTTCATTCTTTTAGTATACATGTTAAGTAGATCAATCTTGTAAAAACATTTTATAACTTCGGGGGGAAGAGTTGGTATTATGGATTTGAATACGAGTCTTGAGGTTGTAATGTGTTTAAATGTGCTATGTTAGTTGATGCATTCTAGTTTCCCCATCCTACTTGTGTGAACTAAGAAATGTGATTTTTCTTAGGGTTTCTTTGTTTATTAAGTATAGACTATAAGTTATATTTAAACCAAAATGCTTCAAAACTATATTAATAGAGTTGCTAGTTTGAATCTAATTTAGATTTCAATGTAGGGAAAAATATGTCATCATATTTCAATCCATTTTTCCTAATAATATTGTCCCGCCTAAGCAAAAAAAAACTTATGCAAAGTAGAAATAGATATTACGATCAAACGACTCTAAATTATTGTGTCAGTCTCTCTTAATTGGTACTGAATAGCTTTAATACTTGCTAGAAATTTTTTAAAGAATAGTAAAATTCATGTTAATTCATTTTAGGAGTTGGAATTTGAAATAAAAAACCGTTATATACTTAAAATAGGTAAGAAATAATTACAATAAACCCATGTTTTCTGGATAAAAAGTTGTAAAGCATCTAAGTAAAAAAAAATGAAGTGAATTCTAAGTACTTTCTAACAAGTCAAAAAGGATCTAAAATTGAACATAAAGTAAAAAATGATATGATCTTCCACTCATTCTCTCCCATCAACCTTTCATAACTACAAACTTCCTTCAATGTCAAATTTTGGTGTATGTTTTTTCTCAAATTTGTTGAATTGTTATTCAAATAAAAAACCATTAGTTTACCAAACCCCTACATAACCTACATCATTGTTTTTGTTTGTCTCTAGATTTACGACGTGTTCAATTGTTATCTTTGTTGTACGACAATTACATCGATTTATAGCCTTATTTGATATTTTTTTAAAAAAATTATTTATTTATTTGTTCCTTATTTTTCATTAATGATTTCGTCTTTTGAGATTTAAATGCATAACCTCTTAACTATCAACATATATTCAGATGAGAAGTACTTTTTTAGTGTTTATAAAATAGGGGGTGTTCATCACTCGGCCGGTGTCGATTTTCAGTGAAAATTGACTACGAACTGACGTATCAATTTTCATTGAAACTAACACTGACTCGTTGGTTAAATCGGTTAATTCATATTATTTTTTTCTACTTTTTTTTTGTTAAAAAATTATGTTCATCATACAATCTGTAGTCAAAATTTAAGAATTAGTTTTAAAAAAATGTGTATATAGAATAATTTTGGAAACATTTAAATTTATGTTAATTTTACATTAATTTAATAAGGAATATATTTAATTATATGAAAATATTAATATTTTGTAAAAGAAAATTTTAGTTAACTGATCGAACCAACTAACTTAACCGAAATTTTTTCGGTTAACCATTTTTGTAACCGACATCGGTTGACACATACTTGAAAACAAATCGACCGACCTTAACTCGGTTAGTTTGGTCGGTCGAATCGGTTTTCGAGGAATGTATGAATACCAAATACTAACATAGTAAAAATATTATAATAAAATTAGAATTAGAAAATATGTAAGTATAGTTAGTATTTATAGATTTATCGAATGGATCAATGACACAATGGTTTCATTGTTTGGTTGTAAATCAGTTCAACACCAGCATTACATGTTCAAGCTCGAGAATCGATATTTGTCAGGATGGAGACCATAAACACAAGCTACTATTTTCAATAAATTAACACCAATCAATGAAGCCGCCACCAACCTTTGGATGATTAAAAAAAATTACTAAAGGGAGTTTAAATAAATACATAAATAAAAAGTCAATGTTCCGTTACCTAAGAAAGACTTCAAGTTGGAGTCCAGAGCTTGACCGCACCTACCACATTGAAGTTTCAATAGTAGTTGTGTTGTGTGCCTATTCTCGATTTTGACAAAATGTTGATTCCTTTCACACACTAAGGGCATGTTTGGGGTGAGTATTAAGTTAGTCCGGATTAACTTAATCCTCTCAATTCGTGTTTGGTGGACGGCGGATTAACTTAATCCTTCACGAAATCCAACAATAATCCTCATATATTCTTTCTCTGTCTCGTTTTCCGAAATCATCTTTAATTCTATTTTTCAAACAATTTATTCTAACTTTAAAATTTAGATTTAAAAGTTTATTCAAATTATTTTTTATGTTTAATTTTTTTAGAATAAAATTATTTTTTTATATTTTGTAGTTTATTTAATATATAATTGTATATTCTAAATTTAATGTTAAATGTTAAATAATTAAAGAAATAAATGATTCAAAAGAACAAGACAACTATATTTGAATTTCAAAAGATAATTATTTGAATGTGACAAAATTTTATTATTAAGATATAGTATGAATCTCTTTAAATTTGGAAGGAATAAATATTAACAATATAATTAACAAATAATTTGAAATAATGGATATTAACAATTGACTCTTTTTATTGGAGAAAACTAAATTAACCAATCTTCAATTTATATTGGAGAAAACTTTCGTAAAATATAAAATGCATTCTTTTTACATTTGTAAAATATAAAATGCATACATCTAATAGAATGTCAAGAAATTTGTTTTGCTATTTTTTTTTATGGTATTTAAAAATGGTTCGAATTCCTTTATCCTAGTTATTGTAAAAATAAATTTAAAACTATATTCATTTTAAAAGGTATTAATGAGTTTTATTAAATAAAAAATCAAATAAAACATGTTACATGTAAATTTTCATAAATAATTTGAATCCATTTGAATACTTTAGTTTAATTAATTGAAAAAAAAACATTAAATATTTTAATTGACGATTTTAAAATTATGTTCAATTGAAATCAATGGTTGGTACATAAAATATCACAAAAATTGCTAAATTTTACAACTCATTTTACTACTTAGAATATAATTTGATTTATTATTATACACATAAGAAATTTTACTTGTGTTATTTGATGACTTCTTTCTAAACATCTAAATAGCTTTTTATGTTTCTCAAAAGAAAAAAAAAACCTTTTGTATAATATATACCCATATGTGAATGTAATTTTGTTATTTCTATATTAACTACAACTTTAATTTGAATGAGTATTAGGTAAAATAATTTAAAAATGCATGAAAATTAGGTTTACACTTTTATTATAACTTTCATCAACGTATTTGAAGTTTGAACTACTCTTAAATATGATCAACTTAAGGTGTACTAAATAAATTAAATTATTTTTAAAAAAAATTAAATTTATACCAACCTTATAATTAAGCAATTAAATTAAAATGATTTTTACATAATTTAATGTCTTTCTAAATTTTTTTAATGAATATAAAATTTGTTATATATTTTTTAAATTTAATATAGATATTAAGTTAAAATTGAAATAAATAATAAACATATTTTTTTGAATGAATATTATATTGTTACTATTTCTAATTAATGTCATTTTGTCATTTATTTATTATCAAGAGAAAACAATTTTTAAAAAATGTTAAATAAAAATTCAGTTTAACTTAGTCCTTGCACTAAACAACAGTCAGCTTAACTTAATCTCGCTTAACATAACATGTTCACCAAACACAAATTAACTTAATCCTCAGCTTAATTTAATACCGACTAACTTAATCATAATCCCTGCACCAAACACGCCCTAAGAGGCGATTGGATTTAGGGGCTCGAGGATCGGAGAGGAAGGTATCCCTACCCTTTGTTTGTCTTTTGTATATCACAAATTTTCTCAACTTCTTTTTAATTGCACTTCCCATCTCATCAAATCTATTTACTTTTATCAAACTTTATTATAATAAAGAAAGTTAATATAAATTAAAAATCTTCTCTCTTAAGTACTTATTCTCCAAAAAAATTTAATATTTCCTCATCAAAACAAAAATTCCCAAATTTTTTTTCTAACCTCTCATCTCCAAAAATACTAATTTCCAAACAAATATTTAAATTTAGGAGTTAGAGATGAGTTTAGACAGATGGATAGAGATCTTTGATGCAAATTTGTTCTTCTATTTATCTTTTAAATAAAATTATTCAAATTATTAGTTCATTTTTAAAATAAAAACAAATTTTTTGATAATTTTTAGAAATATGTTATTATTGTGTTCGTAATGATCCACTTTTTTTTTATTAGATCTTAAATGTAATTACTATACATGCATTAACAATTTTAATTTCGTAATAGCATACAAGATCCAAATTTTACCAAGAACAGTGGCGCAATTGATTATCTTGTTTGGTGTTAATCCATGTCTTCTATATAGGGTTTGTTGTTCCCATTCACTCACTATGTACTCAAAAAAAAAAAAAAAAAGCAAGATCCAAATTTTCGGAAATTAACAAATACATTTAACTTATCCAAAAAAAAAAAAAAATTCATTTCAAACAATTTTTTTCAAACCACAATAATGGAGGGTTAGAGAATTCTAACTTCTAACAATGGTGAAATTACATGTCAATTGTTGCCCACTTAAACTCGTCTAATTGATGTGTTTGTAGAAATCTCATTTAACTATGATTGATGTGTATACCTTCTATATATATATATCATATCATACTATCTTAAACTGTGACTTAAGGAAAAAAATTATTTTTGGACAATTTTATCCTTTAAGTCATATTCTAAATTACAAACATGTCATCTATTGAAATATATATATAAAAAATTAAATGCAAATAACGTAGAAAATATTTACAATATCATTTAAATTTTCATTATCTTTATAACGTAGAAAATAAATATTTTTTACCAAATCTCATACATTTTATTTGACATTTTATATTCTAATTAAAATAATAAATTGATTTTTTCAAGCCTATAAATAACATTTTGTTTAAAACAACACTTTCTGTTTTGTTGGATTTACTTTTCTTTTTTTTTTTAAAAAAAATAAGTTATCTTATTATTGTTGGATTATTTACATTAACTTTCATCTAATTTTTTTTGTTGCAATAATTTTTGTAGGGATCTTTTTTGCATGATTGTTGTCTTTCAAAAAAGATTTGGAGATCTGGAAAAAAAAGTTTGAAGAATGATAAGATTATCATCTGAGGTTACTATATATATATTTCTCTATATTTTGTTTACAAACATATTTGAAATTTTCTTTTTACTTGAGGTTACCTTTTTTAGTTATCTTATTTTTGTTAGATTATTTAATTACTTAACTTTCATCTAACTTTTCTTTTATTGCAATAATATTTGTAGGGATCTTTTGTTGCTTAATTGTTGACTTGGGAGATGTGGAATTTTTTTTTTTGAAGAATGATAAAATTATCATTTGAGAATAAAAGTTTATAGATGAATACTAATAAATATATTTAGCTTATTTATATTTATAATTATAATAATGATATAACTCTTATAAATTTTATAATTCAAGAGTAATTGGTCTATTAATAGATAAGTTGATACAAAAACTAAAGAGCATCGATTTTTAAATATCAGAGATAAAATTTAATTTTAATGCGATAAATTTTATTAATTTTTTTTTAAATAATAGCACCTATTATTTTTTAAGCTCAAAATAAAATATTAACTATTTTTAACATAAATGTAAATTTTAATAAATTTAACTATCATGAAAAAATGGTTATAAAATTCAATATTAGATTGAAATTATTATTTGATGATTTAAATTTAGTACAAAAATGTAGGAAATAATTTATAATTATATATATACTTACTATTTATTGCACTCAATTGATATATTTTATTAAATATATATATAATTTATTATTTAAAAAATTATCACGTGCAATGCCATGTTAAAATTTTAATATATATAAAGGAGGGGATGTCTATGCATAAATCATGGCCTAACTCATTTTTCTAAACCCTAACCCCAAAAATTTGAAGAACAAAAAAATTCATCATAATTTTATAATGTATTAAAATAATGAAGGTATTCGAATATATAACATTTTGATTATCAAATCATATATATATATATATTATATAGTCAGTTCAACTTTCATTCATTTATTAAATATATGTCATTTGACAATTTGTGTATCATCAGTAATCAATGTGTTGTATCTAAAAAAAGAGTAATATAAATGGCATTGAATATTCAAAGAGATTAGAATACAACACTTTTCCAACCATTTCAATTTTCTTCTTTTTTTCTTTTTTGGGAAAAAGATGTATACCTTATTGATAGGTATGTGAGTAACTTGCAAAGAAATAAATTAGATGAAAACTCTCTGGTTTGAATACCATAAATGAAGTTTCATAATTAACAAAATAACTCTGATTTGAAATCCCATGATGCGATTCTAACGAAACGAAAAAAAAAAAAAGAAGATTTTTGAAGAATACAAAAAAATGGAAAAATATTGATGTCAAAAAGAAAAAAAAAATGAAAAATGAAAAAATATATAGCAAACTTTAAGAATGAGCATTTCACTCACTCGTGTCAATGTAACTTTTTTTTTAAACAAGATAATTATGCCTATCTCTAAGTTAAGCAACGGAAACATTAAAAAAGTATTGTCACAGTTGAGTCTCGAACTTGAGACCTTGAAGGAACGTGTCTATCTAACTCCTAAATTGATAATTTCACTCAAATAAAATTTATGATTTCAATAAAACGAAATTAAATGGCTCGAACTAATTAAAATTATTGAAAATAAAACAAGTGAAACCGATTGAAAATAATAAGTAAGTTATTGAAGAAAATTAATTAAAAATAATGAAAGTTAAAATTGAAATTATTTTTTGGTTTTTTGTTTTTTGTTTTCTTTTTTTACACAAAATTGAAATTATTTGAGGGTAATAATTCAATTTCATTGCTAACATATCATATAAATGTTAGAAGATCAGTTCAGTTGCATCTTGCCTTTTACTTTCATTAGATTGAATTATTTGTTTAGATTTAATATCTGGTATCATATGAGGATATGAGTTATATTTAAAACTTCACGAATCTTATAAATGTTTATAGATTTTCTCACATTTTCATGGTAAGATTCTCAACATCTATAATCTAAAAAAATCATCATATTAGATTTCAAATTCAAATATTGTTTAAATAAACGAAAATTGATTCAACATCATTGCTTTTTAGTTTACGTGAAATGAATTTCCATGTTCTAGATCATTTCCTTCTAGAACTCATAAAATATCATACGTATAATATATAGTCAAAATAGATGAATAATGACATTTTACAACTATTTACAACTACTTATTCTTCTTTTCTTCTTTTTTATTCTTTTTGAAATAATTTATTCTTCTT
This sequence comes from Sicyos edulis, assembly GCA_036507275.1. Taxonomy (NCBI): domain Eukaryota; kingdom Viridiplantae; phylum Streptophyta; class Magnoliopsida; order Cucurbitales; family Cucurbitaceae; genus Sicyos; species Sicyos edulis. Next base: position 27,365,180 of record CM071850.1, on the reverse strand, counting down.
TTCTTTCTATTTATACTTGCAACTTTTATTTTTAAGTTCATCTATACTTAAAACTTAGAACTTGTTTGCAATCTTTTTTACTTTTAATATTACTTTGGCATAAATGAGGGTAACAGTCCAAGCTAGCTACAAACAAAAAGTATATATATATATATATAATTTTGGTTTAAATTACCATTTTGGTGCCTACTCTCAGACTTATTCCAATTTATCTCTCTACTTTCAAAATTAAAATATAAGAAACGTATATCGATTGAAAAACTATTTTATTAAAGAGTACAAAAAAAACTAAATATAAATTGCATCGCATTAATGCAACAGTTGGAATTGAGTAAAACACAAATTTTCGACAGGTTGAACGTGAAGCATCGAAAAATTGATCAAAATTAACGATAGAGAAAACCAACATAGATTTTTCACATTAAAAAATCAATGAATGAAAGAGTGAGAGATTTTGGTCAAAACAACAATAGAGAGAGTTGAATATTAAATAGTACGAAGTTTTATCTTAAAATCATTTAGTAATGAGTAGCTTATATATCATTAAAATTTAAAGATGTAACGTAAGAGTTCGACTTCTAAAACAGTTCTAGACCTAGTTCTTACTACGATTATAATAGAGAACTGGAAAACAAATAATTGCTTTATTCAAAACATGAGCAGTCGAATGAGCTTAAAACAATATTTGAGTCTCTGGCTAGAGGTTATTAAAATAGTTTAAATAATGAAATAAATGGATTCGGTCTCTGACCAACATGCTCAAACAACTTATAAGGACAAATGAATGGAAATACAAGAATAATAAAATAATGGACTCCCATGATCCACTAGCTCCTCCTTTAGCCGTCCTGATGCTGTCCCAAGTTACCTAACAATTAGCTCACCTGTAACGACCCGACCCGAATGGGGTTATAAATAGGCCGTCACCTCAATGCATGCATTCAAATCTACAGAAAATTTGCAAGATGGTATTTGGATTCTAAGTAAAAACTAAAACATGAAAACATCCATTTAAAAATCAACATAAATTCCTGAAACCTGTCCCTGTTTCCAAGCACCTGTTCCAAGACAAATACATTTCCAAACATACTCTGATCAGAGATTTATTTAAAATATACAAACTTTACAACAATGCTAGAATCTGGAAATACATTCAGAAAACACCCTAGGGCTCCGTGCCCAACTACATGCATTCAGAGGACATTTAAATCATAAACATAAATCTCAGAGTTGAACAACGGGTTTCCATGATCACAGCTCCTCCTCCAGCCATCCTGCCTCGCGCCATGGTTTCCTGAAAGATAAGTAAGGGTGAGTAACGAATTACTCAGTAAGAATCCCCAACCGGGGTACAATACGATATACATGGCCATCTCGAGAAAGATATGCAAGCTATGAATATAAACACAGATAGAGCACATAGCTTAGCCCACACTTGGGCCTCGGATGCCAACTCAGGGTCTTAGTCCGGAAATAAATCACCACACCACACATCACACAAGTCGCCCTATACGAGAAACAAGTCCCGGCCTCAGCCTGTCTACTGTCGACGAAAGGTACACTAGCTCAAGATCCCGAGGAGCTCTCGGTCTGTATTTGTAATGAGCGTAAGCATGCACCGCGTGCTACTGCGCAGACCATGAAGTGGGGGTGTCGGCCCAGAGGCAAGCCGCCCATGTCGATCCACCACGCCTAACTAATTCTTTGGATCGGTGTCACCGACATAGGGTGTGAGACTGGACACGTAAACTATGTCACTGAACCACCGCACCGAGGCTAAGGAAGCGGGTCGTGGTAGGCTTACACCGAAGCCGCCCTACCTTACCTTAACAGGTGGCAATCAGGGGCTACGGCCGAACACGCTGAGGACGTGCCGACTATCGGGGACGAGGCAATGCCAAGTCATCATCCCGACGGTTGGGGCATTTAACAGTCTGCCACCCTCACCCAAGATTGCAGGGCCTACCGCTCGGGTTAGCTAATCCCTCACGGGGTCCAGGGACGGAATGACTTGCTCGACGTCCCTGCCATGGATGCAAGGTACTTTATGCATCAGGCCCGGATGATGCTATCTACCTGCACTTCTAACCTGCCCTAGCAAACAACAAACAATTCCATAAAATCCAATACGTGCTAAAAAAGAATACAACGAGCCTAGCATGATACTACGAAGCAAAGAACAGATACGAGCATGCCAGAAAGGAACAACCTAGCATGGATTAACATGAGAATTAACCAGGAAAGTCATGCTAATCGGGAATTCAGATTATAGCACTTATCACCAAACATGTCAATAAACACAAACAAGCATACAATCAGCAATCGCATAATATATCGCAGGGTCCACACAACTCCGGTAAGAAATCTTTACCTGGCCGGAAGACCTCTAAACACAAGAAACCTAAGCTGCGATCGAACCCGAGCTACCTAGCGAGAACCTAACAAAAACAACAATAATTAAAATCAAAAGGCCCAAATATAATAAAACAAACAGGGCTCAGCTCGGGAGCACTCACGAGGCACGGCTGACACGCGAACGGGCCATTTGCTCGCGGGCTAAGCGGCAAAGAACTGGCGCAAGTCGGGCGGCGCCATGGGCACGCATTGAGCGCGATCTTTATGGCAGGGACGCGCTGAAGGGCCTGACACTGAGCGATGGGGGGCGCTGGGCACGGCTGGCGAGCAGGGCGCGGCCAGCCGACGCGACACGCGGCGAGCTCGGCTGAGGCGAGGGCGACATCGCGCGACGCTGGCCGGGCGAGCTCGGCCGTGGCACCGAGTTGGGGTGGCGACGCCGAGCCGGGCGACTCGACTGGTCAGGCCTGCGACGGCAGATCTGGCGCGCGCGACGGACGGCCGGCTTGGCGAGTATGGCCGCGAACGGGCGAGGGCGGGCGAGCCCTCGTGCGACGACGTGCGAGCTCTCATTTCATTGGCGGCGAGGCTCCTCTCATTTCTTTGGCGTCGCGGTGCGCAGCGACGAGGCCGTGGTAAGTGAAATTGGGGCAATTTCTTTGGGCGAGGAGCTAGGTCGGGGGGAAGGAGAGAGAGAGAGAGAAAATGAATTTGGGGAAAAATAAAAGAAAAAAAAAGAAATAAAAAGGAAAATGGGAAATAAAAGGGAAAAATGGGATTTTAATTCCATTTTCCATCCTTATCCATTTAAAACCTCAAAATCCCATTTCCTGGCTTCCTCCTTCGAAACCCGACTGAAGCAACCTCCTCCAATAAATAAATCTCACTTAAACTCAACTCCCAAAGCAACACTAAGGGCCCGGGCTCGAATCCCAAAGGAATCACACAACCAACCATCACTTTGCAAAAATCCCAAATCACAACCGAACTTCCAAACGACTAGCCCAAACATCTCGGGACTCGCAGCCCAACCCAAACAAGCCACGGCAAAGGCAGGAGCCACCTCGAAGCCCTGAAAATCCACAAATCCTGCTCGAAGAGCCAAAGGACCAAAATACCCCCAAGGGTCAAAACCGCTCTAACGACCCAACCAACAACCGAAACTTGACCCGAAGGCACCTCGAAAACTGGGATAGAAAACTGGGTTGTTACATCACCGCACTGATCTGAACACTTAGGAAACGGTCCAAGTGTTCGGCTCTAAACAAATACATTCCATACTAACGACATTAGCCCGAGGGAGCCTTCCTCTCGGCACCTAGTGCGTGTGCGCACACACCGCATGCTACTTTAAACCAAATAAATCACTACAAGGAAAAGGGTCTTTGGCGACGGTTTATAACGTCGCCTAAGGTCAATAAATCGTCGCCAAAGCCTTATGCAACGGTAAATGAACCGTCGCCAAAACCGTCGACAATACCTCGTCGAAAGAGCTTTAGTTGACGTCTTTGTATCACCGTCGTCAATTCGAATGTTATATGTGGTTTTACCAACCGTCGGTTATTGAAACCTTAGCCGACGTTCTAAAAACTGTCGGTTAAGGTCTTTTTTACCGACATTTTTGCACCGTCGGTTAAATTATAATTTATCCGATGTTTCAATAAAACGTCGGATAAGGTTTTTTAATTTGATTTTTTAAAAATTGTTTATTTAGCTTTCTTTTTGGTGCACATATGAATTATTATCATTCAACCACAAAACCAATTTAAAAGTAAACCAAATCACATAGAATAAAAATTGGGAAATTTATAACAACCTTATAAAAAAATAGAAAGTTCTAAAATAAAAAGACCAATGTTCGAATTTCAATTAATGGTTTAGTCTAGTCAATGTAAACCATGTATTTTAATATGTAAATCTGTTTTCTTCTTTCAAATCATAGGTCATTTAAGAAGCTTAAATTGAAGAAGCCGATATGGTAATCAATGAAGGTTAGTTCTCTCATTATCTTGTCAGGGATAATCACGAATGTTTTATTGATTTGTATGTTAATATGTGTGAAAACATCAGGGTCCTAAATAACTAGGTGTAGTTGAATGTGGCTATTACATTTTGAAGTATATGAAGGAGATTATAATGCATAACACAACTTCAATACTTGATATAAGTAAGTATAAAATTGTATAAGATTGACTTACACTTGAATTATCATTCAAATATGTCAATATATATTTTTTATTTTAACAGATGAAGGATGTACCAACAACTTATACACAAGACGAGATTGATTTGGTGCGATCGGAGTGGGCGGAGTACCTGGGTACTCGCGTATACTCCGCATGAATGTATATTTTTTCTTGGATAATAATTTTTTGTGATGCAGTAAACAAATATTTTTGTTGTTTACATGTTTTTTTGTTGTCGCAATCAATCTTTTTGTAAACATGCGACAAGAGTTAAAATCTTGCAAATACACGAACATAGACCGTGATGAGGGTGGAAGAATGCACATGACATTTGGTGGTGAGTTAATTGGTTTATTAATATTACCTAAATTGTCGATTTATTAAATATAAGTACTATTTTTTGTCCAATAAGGAAATGACATATAAGATTGTTGATATGCACTACAAGTGGATCGACAAGCTTGCCATGAATATCAACAACAAGAAGGTACTTCATATTATTGTTTTTGTACTTTGTTTATCTTTATATATTTACATGTTCTAGATTTATGGCTATCCTACAGTTATGGTAGCCATAATAATGTAAATTGTGCATTTGTATATTGTTTATCTTTATTTTATGACTATCTTGTAGGTATGATAATCATATTTATGTAGTACATTTATTTGTACTTTCTATTTCTTGAAGCATTTAGTTTGATTTTTATAATCAAACTTGTAGTTACTTTGTTGAAAACAATTAGAACTTATTTGTATTTAGTATCTCGATATTTATTTCAAACTATTCAAATTCTCCATTTTATATGAAAGTTGGTTTCTTTTTTTTTTTTAATTTCAAACCATATACCTTACGAACTTGTTATTTGTTTTAAACTTTATGTGCCTCGTCCAATAATGTTTTCATCTATTAGCTTTATGTGAGTTACTTTTATGATTGTAAAATATTTGATCACTTTAAAATTTGGCCATCATACTTTATTATTTAGTTTATTAGTTATATGTGAGTTACTTTTAATCTATCATGCAAATGGAGTAGGGTAGTGGGCAAGTCACAAAAATATGGAGCGAATTCGTCGATATTTTAATTATGTGAGTTGCCTTCAGGTATGAGTTTCAAAGTCTCTTTATGTGTATTGTATTTCTTCTTGCTGAGTAGGATTGACATCTTGTTTGTTTTATTTGATGAGTAGGATTGACATCTTGTTTGTTTTATTTGATGATTGTGCAGAAATATTGCTTATATCTTAGAAGGCTTATTAGAGTATTACCATATTCGCACCAAAGAGCAACTTTATGGGTCAATAACCTCGATCAACGAAGCTTGCCAACATCCACTTGATTTATTCCTTATCATTTCACTTTTACACACTTAGTAGACATGTTATGAACTATCAAACATATTGTTATTAAGTGCTTTTTTTTTATCTAAGTGTAACATACGTCTCTATTTATACATGAAATGATATTCATTTAAAGATATTTTATTTAGCTATGAGGTTGCAAATTATAAATATTTTTTTATAGGTATAGGTACAATGAATGCTATTTATGAAAAGTCACAAATCAGTGTAATAACATGAATACATCAATAATAACTCTGCATATGTGTCATTAATTGATCAATCAGGACATTAGTTATGTGTCATCAATGAATTAATAATGACAATATATATCTATCATTAATGGATCAATCATGACAGTAGATATGTGTCATTAATTGATCAATCATGACAATAAATATATGTCATTAATACATAAATCATGACAATAAATATGTGTCATTAATAGATCAACTATGACTATAATCAACGCTTCAACCATGACATTACATATGTGTCATCAATGAATATACTATGACAATAGACTAATGTCATAAACCAATATTGACAATAAATATGTGTCATCAATAACTCAACCATGACTATAATAAAATATCACAACTGGTTATACGAGGACACTTCTAAATTTTCATTCTTACATTATCAATGATTATATATATTTGTCATTAATAGTTCATCAATGACTGTAAATTTATGTCATAATTGGTTCTACCATGACACTTTTACTATAGTGTCATAGTTGAACCTTCAGTGACAACGGATACAATGACTCTTGATTTTAGGCATGAAAAGTGTTCATGACTATAAAATATAGTCATGGAATATGATTTTTCTAGTAGTGAGAGTACAACCACAAAACCAAAAACCAATGTTCTAAAAAAAAGGTAAACGAGACGTTGTAGCTTCCTTGTCCTTAACCACAATTTGTATGTCATCTGCAAAAATGAAATGAACCATTAGTTAGCTAATATAAAACTTAAATGAAATTATACTTATAAAAGAAACTTCGAAATTTCAAATTTCAAATTTCGGCAGCATAACAGCACCCCTATGACTAATCGAAAAAAAATTACACTTGTTTTAACCATGAAAATCATATATAGTCTACATTGTGGCTACCTTTGTTGCAGGGTAGCCACAATCCACATAAAATATGCATACATGAAGAGTTTTAATTACTTATCTAAGTGTAACGTCACGTTCTTGATCTCTTCAACAACTCCATTTTCTCTTGAAGCTCGTTCATGCCTTCGCTAATTTAAAGGTCCATTGTCTCTATCACTTCACTATATAAGTAAAGAACATTATCTTTATTAATATAAGGTTTTTTTCTTTAGGTAAAACAAGAAACAAAGTCGCAATGACTTAGATTCAAATTAGACAATATCATACAAATGTAAAGATATTTAAAGCAATATCATACAAATGTAAAGATATTTAAAGGTTCATTGTCTCTATCACACTTCACTATATTACGATAGATAGCCTAAGAGATTATAATCTCATGGTCTATATATCTTGTAGAGAGATGGTGGCGGGAGGATAGTTTGATGAATATGAGTGTTTATAATGTTTAGAATCAAAATGAGTATATAAAAGCTTTCTAACCAAAATGTTCTTATTTAGTTTTGGGTAAAAAGTTCTGATCATGTAATAGTAAATTGACTTTAGATTGGCTATTTTAAGATCTAAAGCTTCATAATAGGCTAACAAAAAATGATATCTTTCCTTTTTTTTTCAAACAATGATTGAATTCTATTATCAATTTTGTTGAAGAAGAGTAGTTATCAAGGGAAATGAAGTTGAAAAGACAAACAAATAACTTTATTTTAAAGGAAAGAGATGACTTTGACCAATAGATTTAGATGATTTGGATTCAACTCTAATCAATTTTGGAAAAAAACATATGAACCAATACCTCACCCAACCCAACAAAAAAAAAAAAAAAAAAAAAAAAAAAAATATATATATATATATATATATATATATATATACTCTATCGAAAAGGTCTTTCATAGATTTGAGAGCAAAGCAATAAAGACAAACCTATAACTCCAAATCAGCCAATGCATGCCATCTATTACACTATGGTTCATCAGTTTTGACATGGAAATGGGAAGTATCAAATCATTCGAAACAAAAAGAATAGTTATTTTACATTCCTTTGCATTTCACATGTCTCAAACAAGAACTCAAAACATATTTCACAATTTCAAAACAAAACAAGTAAAACCATGAAACCTACAAAGGCAAAACTATCATCAAGATAAAATAACATCCAAATCATTAACAACAGTCACAAAAACAACAAACCCACATCAAAAATCACAAAAATCAGATGCAAGAATCAAGTAATTAAAAACCCTAGTCCCCAAATACCAACAACACAATCTCCTCAACCTAACTTCAATTTTCATCTCTAAAACCCTTCAAATACCAAAATCGAACAAAAAGAATCAAAATCTAACAAATCAAAGAAACAATTTGATATGTATCGATTTAATACCAATTTAGGCGAAAATAGAGAAACTGCGGAGAAGAAATTAAAATCAAGGGCAGAGAGAAAAAACTTACGGCAGAGAAACGATTTGGCAGAGGTGGAATGCAACGGCAACAGTAGAAGGCCCGAAATGCAACGGTGGAGCAGGAGACAGAGAAAATAAATCGGGAGCGACGCAGATCATGAAAGAGGAAGAAAAGAGAAAAAGAAAGTTTATGTTTAAACAGAAGCTTAGCCGACGATTTTTAAACAGTTGGCTATTATTTTAAAAAATAAAAATTCCAGCAAAAATTGAAATTGGGGGAAAATGAAAAATATCAGCCCATGTTCGTGAAAAACCGTCGGTTAAAATATATCTTAACCGATGGTCTCAAAAAACCGTCAAAGAAGAGTTTTTTAACCGACGGTTTCACAATATTTCTTGTAGTGAATGCAAGCCTATGGAGACTACACTTGTCTACGTCCACATGCTTAACAAGACTCGAAAATGGTGTCCAATGATCCACAATCGGTGGGAGACCCTTACACCCTACTGTGGTAGCTTGTTCACACCCATCACCTGAAGGTACGGATTCTCCCATGGTAGGCTTACACCATGATCAGAACCCCGCTCTAGTAGGCCTGAAACTAGGCAATACTGGAGGTGGCATGTTACATCACGTCCCCAGGCTTGAGACGGTGGCATGTTACTTCACATCCCCTCAAAGCCTCTAAATGATGACAACCTAACAGAAATATATATTCTAAGAGTACTACATGCTCAGTTTCCTAACAAATATCAATACACATCAATAGATAGTAGTCAATCCTAATAGGATACTATTACAACATACATATAACTGATACATGCTAGCAATCACATAGACAAGTTATCATCCCAACAAAGTATCTACCTAAACATGCTTGGGAACAACAAATCACAACATACATCAGATACAATCAATGAACGATAAGTTCACGGTCCACATAACCCAGGTAAAAAATCCTTACCTGAAAATAATATAGAACAATGAATAACAATATGCTCCCTAAGCTGCAAATAACTAACACGAAAAATCTTGCAACCTAACAAATAATTTTAATAAATTAATAACAAACCAAAATTTTACTCTAACAGTAACATAGGAAACAGAGGTTGCCTAACGATCCCAAAAGACAACTCGACACGACGTCAGGCTGCTTGGTGGCTCGGCTCAAGACAGGCAAACAATAGGCGAGACGTGGCTGCTGCGGGCGTGGTGATCGGATTGGCAGCGCTCGAGACAGATGCATTGGCGTGCGCGGAATCAAGCAAGGCTGGCGTTGGGCTATAACGCAGACGATCGACGAGACGTGGCGCCAATTGCGGGGGTGCTGCTGCGCAGGCGATCGGTGCATGGTGGGAGGATTGCACGCACGAAGATGGACATTGGCTGATCGACGACACAATAAGAGTGAAGGGCAACAATCGAAGGAGAAGAAGAATGATGAAGGGAAAAAGGTCTTGGAGTTCTCTCTAGCTTTTCCTCTGAACGAAATCGATGAAAAGAGCATCGAGTAGGAAAACTAATCGATCGATAAAACCCTCCTTGCCATTTAGCATTCACACTAAAACTGAAAAACTAACCTCCTTGCCCTGAAATCATAAATATAACTCATAACCCCATTAAAAACACTAAACATGCCCTAGGAATGAATTTACTAAATTACCCCTAAAACTAGAAATTGCAATAATGACCCAATGATCAAACCGAACTAATAGCAAACCATATCAGAAGAACCATAATGAGAACCCGGGCCGTTATATGTTAAGAACTCTTCACTTTTTTAATGTGAGACAAGATGAATATCTCTTAACATGGGAAATGTTAGAGAATGTAATGTAAAAAAAAAAAAAAAGTTTAAGAATGAGTTTTTTTTTTTTTTTTGAGGTTGTAGTAATTGGTGGTAGGGGTTTGAATCTATGACCTCTTGATCATTAATATATATGGATACGCTCATCAACTATCTTTGTTGGCTAGAGAACAAAGTTATTACTTGACTAATTTTTTAACCGAATTAATGTGCTAGTTTTTTTTTTTTTTTTTGAGAATATTAATGTGCTAAATTTAAAAAGATGTTTTGATAAACGAAAATCTTAATATAAAATTAAGCAAATCTAATAAATAGGTCGTAGTAGGTGTATGAAATGAGAGAGTTGTTCTAGTAAAGTTTTTCCCTTTTTTCCTTATAAAAACAAACCAAAATTGCTTACTCATTTGTCGTGCTCCATTCTACTCAACATTTGGCTCTTCATCCACCCCTTCTCTCACCCACTCTTAACAATAGCTCTCTCATTTTTACCATTCCCACAAATTTCCAAAATGCCCCTCGCTGCCGCCGCCATAGCTTCCGGAAAAACTGTTTGTGTCACCGGCGCCGGTGGGTTCATTGCCTCTTGGCTTGTCAAGCTTCTTCTCCAAAAGGGTTACAACGTTAGAGGCACTGTCAGAAATCCAGGTTTGGTTTTTTTAGTTTGATGTTTTTACTGAAACAAATTCTGTATCTTTTTTAACTTTATAAAGTTTGTTTATTTTTTATTTTTTATTTTTTGCTTAAAGATGATCGGAAGAATGCTCATTTGAAAGAGCTAGATGGAGCTAAAGAAAGGCTGGTGTTGTATGGTGCTGATCTTTTTGATTTTGAGAGCCTCAAAGTCGCCATTATCGGTTGTGACGGTGTTTTTCACACGGCGTCCCCGGTAACCGATGATCCTGTAAGTGAAAATTATTCAATGAAGTTGTCACAGTGTATTTGCCTCTTAATAAGGATAAGATTTGACTTTTTAAATTTTTTTAGAAAGCCACATCTTTGGATTTGTGGTAAATTCAAAAGTAGTATATATACAATATTTAAGATTTTGTAAGAAATTAGAAGAATAAAGTTAGAAATCTTACGAGTTAAATCTAGAAAATAATTATAAATACCATTATTTTAAAAAACAAATGTATTCATTGTAATTAATATATATTGTCGCATACTTTCTTGTAATACTAATATTAATAAATATTATTAACTAATATTAGCATTAATAAGTAATATTGGTATTTAGAATTAATTATGTGAGAACAATTCATCTAATAAAATTTTATCTTCATACGAGCCCATCTCTTAATTTCTTTCTTTCTTATTTTATTTTTGCTTTGCAGGTCTCTACCTTAACATTTGGTATATTCAACCCTAAAAGAAAAAAAAACATTTGGTATATTCATGGTTATTTATGGGATCATTTGCTTAATTTTCAACTCACAAGTGACAGAAGTCAAGAATATAGATAAATAATTGAAATATATAAAAGAAATCTATTCCCTTAAACTCTTGGTTCAATATAGTGATAATTTAATATAATCTTACAGGCTCAAATGAAAACACTTATGTTTCACCCTTGTAATTTCAATTCTTCCCTTGTGTTGTAATTTCAATTTCTTCTAATAGTTAATATTTAATAGTATTCAACCTTTTGCTATGTCATAATGATCTAACCTTAAAATTTATTCAATAACTATTTAGTTTTTAGTCATTCTAAATTTGAAGTTTTATGGTTTTCTAACTACAATTTTTATCTCTCTTTAAAATGCATTAGAATTCTTAACTAAATTTCAAAAATAAAAACAATTTTTTAAAAACTATATTGTCTTAATAAGTTTCAAATCTTAGATAACACAACGAATAAATTTAAATTTTTTGAATTTAACATTTATAATATGGTCGATAGGAAAAGGTGGAGCAGGCAATAATCGGGACGAAGAACGTCATAATGGCAGCGGCGGAGGTGAAAGTCCGGCGGGTTGTCTTCACATCATCGATCGGAACTGTATACATGAACCCTAATCGGAGCCTTGACATGGTGGTAGATGAGTCTTGTTGGAGTGACCTTGACTTTTGTAAAAACAGTAAGGTAAACTAACCAATTCCATTTCTTATACTAATTTAAATAATTTGTTTTAATTTTAAACTTCCAAAATTATTATTCTATTCTATTGAATTATCATTTTTCAATAAATGTGGAAAAAATTATTCAACTAAACCACCTAACTTAGTGATAAGATGATCAGGAGAAACTAAAAGAGGATGAGTTTAATGCATGTGACCATTAATTTTCTAGATAGTGTGTTATGTGATATTAATTATGGTGCTCAATTAAAAAATATACAAATCGACAACCTAAATAAAAATTCAAAAAGTGGCTTTGTTTATAGAGACATTGTTTTCGAAAAAGAAAAAGAGGTTGTTTTAGGAATAGACCAAATTGAATTTACAATAGCAGGCAAAAAAAAAAACAATCATAGTCATACCGTATAAGAATTATACAGTATAATTAATACATAATACTATATTAATACACAATACTGTACTAATAACATATAATATTATATTAATAATACATAATATTGTATTAATAATATAAAATACTATATTAATACCCTAAATTATATGGTACAATAAGTATTAATTATATAGTATATTTGATTATGGTGGCAAAAAAATTCAAATTTACTTAAATATGTAATTATTTTGTGAAATGAACTATCCAACACAATTTCCCAAAGGATATTGCAAAGATAATAAACTTTTAATAGGTTGGCTTTTTTGAATAAAAAGTCACATAAGATATAATTGTCTTTCGACACAAACTCGAGAATCTAAAATATGTTTTCTTCGAGGTCTTTTAATTCGAAATTGACAAAGTAACTTTAATTATAAATTCCTTATTACTTTTAGACATGCATGCTCAAACATTAAAAGCAATTACTAAAACCTTGTACAGAACTGGTATTGTTATGGAAAGACAGTGGCAGAAGAAACAGCATGGGCAATGGCAAAGGAGAAAGGGTTGGATTTAGTGGTGATAAATCCAATGTTGGTGCTTGGACCCTTATTGCAAGACACAATAAATGCAAGTGTAGATCATATAATGAAGTATTTGACAGGATCTGCAAAGACATTTGTGAATGCGGTACAAGGTTATGTTCATGTTAAGGATGTCGCAAAAGCTCATCTTTTGGTTTATGAAACTCCTTCGGCTTCTGGTAGATATATTTGTGCCGAAACAATGCTTCATCGTGGCGAATTGGTTGAGATTTTGGCTAAGTTCTTTCCCGAGTATCCCATCCCTACCAAGTAAGTTTACATTTCTTTGTTTAGAATGACTTTTCAAATCAAATACTTCATTTTTAAGCATTTTAGAAAGTTATCGCTCCTTATCTAGCTTTTCTGAATGTTTATATTATGAAAAAAATACATTTTTATTCTTTAGATTTGAAAATAGTTTCTATTTGGTATTTATATTTTAAAGTTGAACATTTTTATTTCCTACCTTTCATAGTACTCCAATTTCTTTTTTAAGTTTTTGTAATGGTTTATGTTTTCAAATTTTAGCTGACCCATAAAAAGTAGGCACAAGGATGTATAATTTCTTCTAGCTTCTGTCAATGTCATGTGTGTTTGGTAAAGGAAAAAAAAAAAGATACTTCTAGGTGAAACTCAACTACCCCTATTTTTCTAATTTTAGTTTAGAAAATGGTTTTGAATAAAATCCTCCCAGAATTCCACAATGATGTCAATATCAAATGAGTAAAGCCTAATTCTTTTACTCCAATATTTATTAGTGACCACGTATATCTTAACTATTTTTTAAAGGTAGCTGTTTTGGAACCTACAATGTTTAAGTACTGAAAATATTTAAAAATAATTTTTAGGTAAGTGATATTATTCATTAAACTTATAAATTCTAACCTTTTAAGATTTAATTTAATCCATGATTATTAACTGTCATATACATTTTCTTATCAATAAGTTACTTGAACATACTTGAAACAGTCAAATATGGTTGAATATATTCATCCAATTTTTTTGTTAGTACAATAAATATGAGTTATAAAGTTTTGAATCTTGGCCAAATATATTCAATCAGTTCTGCCATTACAATTAAGTGTAACAAAATTTTTTGGTGTTATGTTTGACTTTTGTTATGAACAATTAAAAATTGTGTTTGATATGGAATGGTAGGTGCTCTGATCAAGTCAACCCTTGGAAAAAACCTTACAAATATAGTGTAAAAAAGCTCAAAGACTTGGGCATGGAGTTCATACCTGTGAAGCAATGCATTTATGAAACTGTGAAGAGTCTTCAAGAGAAGGGTCATCTTCCACTTCCAACCCAACCCAACAATTTACAATTTCAAAATCCACCCAAAGCTTAATTAATTACAAAAAGCCAATTAAATTAAATAAAAATCATTATCTTATAGAGAAGGTAAAGAGAAAGGGGAGATAGAATATAGATCTGGTTGTCTCCAATCTCATATAAGAGATAAATATTATGTATGCAAATCTGTTGACTTACTATGTAGATCTTGGAATTTCCATTTCCTAAGTATTTAATGTCATAAAATTGAATGACGTTTGTGTAATAAATGTTTTTTTAATGAAAATAATAACCTTTATTAATAACCAAAATATAATAATAAATGTCTAACATTAAATGTTTGTTCTTTAAATACAAATTTCTAGGTCTTTAGGGCATAACCCCTAGACGATGTGATCTTAATACAAACTACATTCGGTTTCTAAAGTATCATGTAAGAACATCCTGAAGTATGCTGCCATATGTCTTTAACCAATTTTTCTCTAATTTCTTTTGACTTTTTGAAGCCTCCAATTTTAAAGTTAGATTTCTTTTAGAGAAAGAAAAACGAAAAGGTTTGAAAACAGAAACTTAATGTCATGGAATAACTATAAAAATTGGTGGCGGGTTGATTTCATTGTTTGATTGTAATTCCAGTTCAACATTGTGGTCAAGAATAATCCTAAAAATCGGTATTTGGCTCTCAACTACTCCGAGAAACCTAATGTCATAACCATATTTTTCCAGAACATACCAAGACATGAGGATGCACACAACTACCTTTAAAAAATAGTTAAGGATGTAAGTATATAGGCAAGAGGAAACACTAATAATTGCAAGGCTCAAATATTCATTCAACAACTTAAAAGAAACAAAATTCACTCACAAATTCATCTTGGACAAGTCTGGTCAAAGGATCGACTTCGAGTGCCTAACATTCTTCCAAAGCATCATTAAACAAATGCAAGCATCTCAAAAAAACTGTGGCAACAAACTCGTTGATAGCCTACAACCCCTACACTAGCAAAAGATCAGAATTGATGCAACCTGCTATAAAGAAAACAACACAACTACACATCTACAAATGATGCAAATTCTCTATAGATAAAACAACTTCAACGACCATCTACTCAATCAAACATAGCAAGTCATTCTCATTCATTAAATTCAATATCTTATCGACATGACTTAAATTATGGTAAACACAGTGAATATCCACTCTTTAAAATTTATTTCTACAAACAAATTCAAGATCTAAAATGTCACATCAACCTAAAATTTGACATTTGGATATAAGACTTGCAACGGTAGCTCATTAGATGGTCAAACTCCACTCACACAATTAGCTGCCACAATTGACATGTCTTACACAACAACTAAGGTCCAATGACCCGCAAAGCTTAACTAGCAAAAAGACTCTCATCTTGCTTCTCGTTTCACTCAATTACATTCATGTGCCTTACACTTCAAGTTAGAATAATTTAAAACTCTACAAACTCACGTACATATATATTGCTTTCCGATAGGGCGTGACACTAGCTAAATTTCTTTTATGCCACATAATCGCATGGCTCCAAGAAAGAGAGTGAACCACCACTACTCTCTTTAACATTTTCATTACTAAAGAAACACGATCCCCCTTATGCACACACTTAGATTACAAAAGCACTAGCAACACTGAAAAATTGAAACCATCCACACTTACACTAAGAAATGAGTGGACCACCACAACTTTCTTTCACATCGTCATCACTAGAGAGGCATATCTCATATACTGCACACTGAGGACACAGAAAATTCCTACCACACTAAAAAATGTTAAAACTCCTCACACTTACATACCACAGATGTTAAACCATCCATATTCACACACTGGTGATGTTAAACCACACACACTTACACATTGGTGATGTTAAACCACCCACACTTAAAAATTGGTGATGCTAAACCACCCACATTTTCACACTGGTGATGTTAAACCACGCACACTTACACACTAAACTGTAAGGCCACTAACCTTTCTGTGATGAGACATTTCAATCACCAAAAGGACTATGGATAAAATTATATTTATATCATCAAAACCTCTACAGAATCCTATATCCTAAGATCTTATACCAATTGTAACACCCTACTTTTATCAACCTCTTGCCTAAAGAGAATAACTAAACTACATGCTTATATACCATTTAAGAGTAAAATTACAATTGAACATCTTTAGCACAAAAATATTTTGCAACCACCAATATGTTCCTTATAACTCAAATTCACGTCCTCCTATATATAGGAAGACGTGAATTTGAGTTATAAGGAACATATTGGTGGTTGCAAAATATTTTTGTGCTAAAGATAAACATACAACTATTACTTAACTTATTTTCCCTAAACCAAAATTCTAAACAATTGGTGTAGTCTCCACATCCACATAAGCGCCTTATTGTTGCTCATTAAGAGGTGTTTGCACAAATTCATTAGCTAAGTCTATAGAATCTATGACTCTAAGATCTGATACCAACTGTAAGCACCCGACCCAAACTAGGGGCCAAACCTAAGTCCTTAACCATAAATGTATGAAAATAGTACTCGACGTCCCGGGCATGAAAATTTAAAGCAAAACCTTTTTGAAAACAACCCAGAAGAACAAGTTTATAAAAAAAGCCATAAATTCATTAAAACACTCAAAGGGTACCCAATAGTCAAAACATAAAATCTCGGTAAACCATGTACACTTATCATGTCCCTAAATAGTTCATGCAGACAGAAGAAATTTAAAAGACTCTAAACAGAATAATGCAGCGGGTCCCATGGTCATCTTCATCTTGCCCGATCACGCATCTCGATATAATCTCGTAGGTACCTATAGTATTTCACAATGGAAAGGGTGAATTTTGCAACTCAGTAAGGATCCTCCAACTCGGGGTACATACATGCAATAAATCGCAAGCATCAATAAACAAGCATGATCAATAGCACAATCGAAGGGTTATCATAACCCGAACTCCTAGGTAATAAATTAGGAAACTCGCTCTTAACCTGTACCATGCAGAGCGGTCTAGAGATCGAGACCTCAAGACCAACATTACAGTCCATAGAAGTCCTCTAACTCTAGGGTAATCTGGGAACTAACTCCAGGCCGAGGTTTCTGGCGAGCAGAGCTACCTGTTCTCTAACAGGCCCCTTCCTCGAGGAGAAAGGTGGATCCGATACAACTCACCGAGGCATTGTAGCCCATACCAAATACCTAGAGGGTTCCCTAGCCTACTAGTAGAGAGTTGTTAGGATCGTGCGCCTGGTCGGCCGACCATCCACAGAAGTCCTAACTCAAGAGTGTCGTCCCAAGTTACAGTGTGAGCCAAGAATCCTCTCTCCGTCCACACTAGTCTACTAGTACCTCTCTTCGTCCAGTGAATCGATCAGGCCTAATCGAGGCATCAAGATGTGTCAAACACAGGCAAGTCCACAATTAAGGACATGCGATCCAACATGCAATATCAAACAATATGCATATGATAAATTATTAATCTCAATAGACATGTTGTATGCTCTCAATAGAATTAGTACATACATACAATCACATAAATCATGCTACAATCATGACAAGTAAATCATTATAAACAATCTAATACATGTATTAGCCAACGACCTCTAGAAGGGGGTAAATGGTCCCTTACCTTGACCGAAACTCCGAACAACGCTCTAAGAACCTCTTGATAACTCAATTAGTCAATCACAACTCCGAGCTCTAAAGCGAACAAACTGGTCAAAACTAGCACCTTAGACCATCAAAATTGGATCCAAAATATCAAATTTACCAATTAGGGAAAACTCATCGGAAATAGTTCGACTTGAAGAATGAGAAATAGTTCGGGTTAAACTTGGTCAAACGAAAGATCAAAGGGTTAATAATTTCCATTTAATCAATTAATAAACCTTTAACCAAACCTTTAAGCCAAACACTAATTAATCTCGTGCCCAAAAAACTACTACACCTCTAACCAACAGTCATTGCACCTAGAACCAAACATATTTAATCCACAACCTAAATAACATAAACCAACAACCAAACATGCTTTATCCAAAACTTAGATGATTTAAAACCACTAGCCAAACAACCTTAATCCATAATTCAAATAACTTAAACTTGGAAACAAACAACTCCTATTCACAACTTAAATAGATTTAAACTTGAAAAAAAAAACATTAATCCATCACTTGAATAACATATACCCTTAGCCAAACATGATTATTCTCAACTTAAAATGGCTTTAACCTTGCAAACAAAAACTTTTTATCCATATTTTAAATGACCATAACCCAACAAACAAACAAGCTTAATCCTCCATTTAAAATGACTTTATTCCAAATTGAAATGACTTAAACCACATAACAAACATAACCCTTCTTCTTCATTTGGGTGAAATCTAAATTAAACAACAAGGGAAAACTCACCTTAGCTCTAATGGATGATGGCAGTTGTCTCGGTGACTCACGACACACCCCAAAAAAGACCCACAACGCTGCTACCTTCGAAACCCACACGATGAAACCTTCACACCAGGAAAACTCATCGGAACGAAGATCCCAATGCGAGACTCGCGGCAGTGGACTCTCTAAAACTCCACGTGAAGGAACTCACGACGTCGTCACTATTTGAAACCTATGACCGACGAACCACGAGCCCCATCATTCAATGCTCGATGGCTGCTGCAACCTCAATGCTCCAGCTAACACAGATGCCAGCGACGATGGCAGTGCCTTGGGAAAAATGATCGTTAGGGAAGATACCCACTTCATGGGGAAGAGGAATGTTGACCAATGGTTCTTTTGGGGATGATCGGAATATGGCTTAAAGGATAAAACTAAGGTGACTTTGAATTCGAGTTGAGCTAAAGCATGAAAGTGGAGAAGGGAAATTTTTTTAAGGATAACACAACTCAAGGGAGCTTAAATGAGGTTCTAGTGTGGGTTTCGAAAATTTTTGGAACACACTACAAATCTTTCGAGTAGAAGGGAGGGTGAGGCCAAGGAGTGTGTGTGAAGATTTTTTTGACAATTAGGTGTCAATAAATGATGTCTATTAGTTAGTATCATGCCTAACTTTGTTAATTTTTGTGGCAACTTCATTACGTCTTTGCAGGCACCACTTGAGGAGCAACGACTTGGAATTTAGAATAGGTAAGCATACTATACATAATATCTTTAAGTTTTAAATTTAAGTATTTTATAGTTAATTTTTAATGAACTTGTAATTAAGAGTTCAGATCTGTTGACTACTCTGTGACAGTAGTTGTATTTTTTTTTTTAGTCATAAATAAGACACAATGTACACATTTCCTTTTTTTTAAAAGGTAAAACCTATAAGTAGGGTGTCACATTAGTTTATCAAATATATTACAACTTTCAATCAGTGTCATTGACTAATTTTAATCCATAACCTTTAATTATTGATATTGATTGAAGTTTAGTATGTACAAAATTATCCATCACTCAATTTTTTTTATTGAATTTTATAATTGTACTTGAAAATATTATTGATATTTATCTATTACTATTTGTTATAAATTGATTGGTTTTAACTTTAATTAATAATAATATTTATTTAGCCTAATTAGATTAAAATATGTTTAGGAGAATTAATTACATTTTAGGTCTAGGTTAATTAAAAGAATCATTAAATAATAAAAAAATTAGGGAAATTAGTTGTATAACTAATTCAGTGTTTGATTAGATGAATTTCCTTTGAATTTTTTTTAGATGAATTCAAGTTTATTAAACTCAGGTGAATCTTTTATTAAAATCTATAACTATGGCATGAATCATAAAATAATTAGAGAAATAGGAAATTTAGTTGTATAACCAATTCAGAGTTTTTGGAAAAAAAAAGAGAAAGAAGCCGAATTCAAATTTATCAAACCCATGTGAATCTTTTATTAAAATCTATAAATATGACATTAGTTAGCTCATTAATCAATTTGCCACTACTACAATTTCAGGAATAGGTGGCAGGCTAAAAACTAGGTTTTAAAAAAAACGGATGATAGGTGGCGGGCAAGAATATTGGTGGCAGGCCAAATTAGGCCCGCCATAGAAAGTTTTTGGTGGCAGGCAAAGCCCGCCCGCCACCTATTCTTTTCCCCTCTTTTTCTTTCATTTCTTTCTTTTTCTCTCTCTACTTGAGCCATCTTTCCTCTTTTCTCTCTTTTCTTCTCTTCAACCAAACCCTACCCCCACGTAGCTGCCGCCACTTCTCCGGTCATTCCCGACCATTTTCCAACCATCAACGCTGCCACCGCCGCCACTACGTTCCTTTTTCTCAAATTTGTGGTATTTCTTCCCCAAAACTTGGTAATTTCTTTGTCCATTTTCATTTCTAAAGTTCTTTTTAAGTTTTTTTTTACCAAATCTTGTTGTAATCTTTCATATGTATATATTTCAAATTTGTGCATTTATCGAGCAAATCTTTCCATGTATTTCAAATTTGTGATAAATGTTAGCCATTTTCTTTTTTTTTTAGGTCATTTTTCATGAATGCATTTTTGTAATCTTTCCATATATGTTTCAAATTTGTTCATTTGTGTTTCAAAATCTCATATATGTCTCAAATTTGTGATAAATGTTAGCCATCTTCTTTAAGTGTTTGTTTGTTTCATATGGACATTTGTTTCCAAAGCTAGTTTAAGAAACTTAAATTTTGGATATAATTTCTTAAATTTAAATTTAGTATGTTGTGGATTTTATCTACCTTTTCCATGGACATTTCTTATGGATTTTAGCATGTTGTGGATTTATCACCTTCTTTAAGTGGATTTCCAAAGTTGTTTCATATAGACATTTCTTAAATTTTGGAAACTTAAATTTAATTTAATACCCTATCCATATGCATGTTTGGTTGATTTAGCTATATTCTTTGTTGATTAATTTAAGCTTAGTTAGAAAGTGAGATGTGACTCACTTTACTTTTTTAAAAAAAATTGTAGGTTAAGTTTCTCTAGTTGTTAGTGTTTTTGTGATGGTATGTGGATTAAGAAATATGTTAGTGTTATTATTTTTATATACAACCATTCAATAGTGTGTTAGTTTTTTTGTGAATATTTATATACAACCATTTAACATAGATTGTTTCTTATATATGTAAGTTCACATAATGTCTGGATCTGGTAGCGATCATGTTGACGATGTTCCCATGGGCAGATGGTCTTCTCGAAATCGAAAGACTAGAGGACCGACAGTCTTGCGCAAGTTGGCCCAAGACAAGATGTCAGGAGAGCGTCGAACTGTTCAATACAACTCCATGGGACATTATATCGGCAAGGCTTCAACGAAGTTACGTAGTTATACTGGTATATGTGTTAAATACCTATTACATACGAAGATTGGTATGCTATCACTGACCAACTGAAAGAGACGATTTGGGATTGTATAGAGGTAACTACATATTATCTAAATTTCATCATGTATTTCATACTTAATTTTTAATTAACTTATTATTTTGTTAACAGATGTCGTTTAAGTTGGATCCTGTGTCGAAACATAATATAATGATGTTGATGTCAACCGCGTTTAGAACGTTTAGATATAAACTAAACAAAAAGTACATCCAACCATTTTTGGATCAACCAGAGATTTTGAGAACACCACCCGCTAAATGCCCTTGGATCACACAAGAGTACTGAAATTGTTTTGTGGACATTAGATTGTCTAGACAATTCCAGGTAATTAATTATTTATTTTATTAGTTTAATGTCTACAACCTTTAATATCTATGACCTTTACTATATTTATATAATGATATGTTATACATAAACAGAGTCAGGAGAAAAAAGACTTGCAAGCTCTACAAAAGTATCCTCATCACATGGCTCGAAAATGATATGTGCAACTCGGTCATGAACTAGTAAGAAACTCTCCAAACCCTAAAAATATATGTTATGATCATTATGTATTTTTTACTTTACTAAGTCATGTGCACTAAAATTTTAATTGTAGAATATAAATATTAAAACTGATCCTTCAGCTCGTGCTGAACTATGGAAAGCAGCTCGAACGGGAAAAAATCAAGAGTACGTCGACCGTGACACTATTGAAGCAGTTGATAAAATTGTAAGTTTGTGTTCTATTTCTTGTATGGTTTGAGTCCAACTCTTAGGGTGTGAATCTAAAACTATTTTGGAACAGATTGAATTGGAACGGCAAAATCATCCAGGTCAAGATATTTTGGGTGAAGCATTAGGAACGCCGGAACATCGTGGGCATGTTAGGGAAGCAGGTCGATTTGTATCGCCATCAGTTTTCTTTAAGATGGCTCATCCAAAGTCTAAAATGGATGAACAACCAAATCGAGCCGATTGCTCTCAAAGATTCAACTCTCCGTGTGAAGGGAGTAATAGAGATCATGCCATAAGGGAAGAATAAGTAATCCTTCAAGAGGTTAGCGCCGTTGGAGAACCCGTCGATTTAGGAGAAGTAAGTTTCATATTATTTAGTCTTAATCATACATTTGAATTATTTTTTATGTTAATTATGCTCTATTTTTTATTTTTTTTTAAAGGGCATGGCATGTCAACTAGCCGTTGAACATGAAGGTGATGTTGTTGCCATTGGCACAGTGTATGAATCGAGCTGCTCTTCCAGTAGGTTACATGGTATGCCTCTCGAAAAATTCAATGTGCGGGTCACGGTCGACATGATACTAGTATGGAGACTTAGACCTGCCCATCCCTATAAACGACAAGCTGCATACCTTAGACACACTCGCAACACTTTTGTGCCATGGCCAAGATCACTAATCGTAACGAAAAATACTGCATCAAATGAGGTATATAATTGTACATTATATATTTATAATAATTTAACATGCATGTACCACAGTTGTTTTACTTATAATAAATGTCTATTTATTGTCATAGCCCTCTAATCCTAAACAAACGACCAAGAACAAGTCTATATGAGTTAATAGTAGTAAGAAGGCTATTCCGGATTTGCAATCCCATCAATCGAACACGACCATTCCAATGATTATCAAGCTAGTACGTAATTATGTTCGAGATCACTTGGGTGCAGATGACATAGTAAGTATACCACTTACCATAAATGGTTTTGCTCCCGATTGTTATATTGACGGTGAAGAGATCCTTCCATATTGCAATATGGAAGAAATATGATATACTCCTATACTATACTACATCGGGTAAGTAAATGGTTTTATATCTTCATACTACTTTATGTGGTTGTCTTGTTTAATAACGTTTCTTCATTCTATTTTCAGTTACATATGGGCTAATTGCGATCAAGAAATACTTAAGAATTATCTACTAATAGATGGTAGCAACTTTGCATCGGTATTGAAGAAAACAAATCAACAAGATCGAATTAGACGTCCAGGTGAAAGGTTCAACATGTTGAAAAATATAGATCAACGAATGTTCTTTCTCTTCAATACTGGTATGTGTTCCAAATTTTACATTTTTAATACTTATATGAATGTTTATATCATAATCAATATCAATTAATTGTATAGGAACCATTGGATTTTGATCGTGACAATTCTTAGGGAGAGTACCGTGTACGTCTTTAACTCATTAGGTCAAAATCCGATCGATGAGAATTTATACCAAACTGTAACAGGGTAAGTGTATAAATAAACTTTTGGACATTGAATTGATATTTTATCATGCTAAAGTTTTAACTTGCTTAATATAGTGCATACCGAGCTTGACATGTAACACACGCATTGAGAATCAAACAATTATTGTGGAAATGGGTGAAGGTAAAGTTAAATTATAATTTCTTTATTCTTTTTTTTTTGTGATGTTTGACTTATCATACTAAGTATGTAACTATTTTTTTCACTAGTGCTCTCAACAAACTGGATTAGTATTATGTGGATTTTACGTCCAAATCTTCATACGAAAGATGATATACAACTCATCCACGCATATATTGAGACTTGTAAGTTTTGTTTACAAATTCATGTTACATTTAATCATAGTACACAAGAATGATGTTTTTAATTATATGTTTAATACTTGTAGTTCGCCAACGGCCCAAACACATTCACTCAAGCTGATATTGATGAGGTACGAGTAGAATGAGCAGATTTTATAGCTAGACATATGATAAAAAATTAGTGTTTAGGGTAAGGAGAAATAGAAATGTAGTTTAAATTCTGGAGGGACCAAAGTCTCATTTATGAATGCAATCTGGATTTTTCATTATGTTAATATACAAGTGACATCTTGTTTATAACAGGTGTAATATTTTTTTGGGAATTGCATTATTGCCTCGTTTATGCTGTTGAAATTTTTGTTGCATGTGTTTAGAAGTTCAAATTTTCACATGAGTTTAGTGGTTGTGTGTTTAAAAGTTAGAACCATAACATGAGTTAGTGGGTGTGAGTGTTTATTAAGAAGTTAAGAATTTTAACATGAGTTAGTGTGTGTGTGTGCAGTTTAGGAAGTTAGAATTATTTTCACACATGAATTTGTGAGTGTGTTGGAATTGGTTTAGGAGGTTATTTAAATATTAAGTGTTGAAACTTTTGATGGCGGACACAATTTTAGTAAAATGATTGTGTCTTTTAATGGTGGGTCACAATATCCGTCATTTTGTTTATAAAGTAATGTCTTTTAATTGCGGGCTCCATATTGCCCTATTACCAAAAGGTTTTAATGGCAGGGCTATCGATGGCGGGCATGTGCCCGCCATTATTTTTTATTAATGGCAGGTTATGCCCACCATCTTTCCTCGATTTTGTACTAGTGTGCGTATTTGGTTTCATTAGATTTGAAAATTAAATGGAAAATGAAAATATTAATTATGGAAACGAATTGGGCTTTCGGTAAAATAGAAATGAGAGAGAACCTCAAAGAGGATTCTTTGTTTTGAGTTTAGTCTTGGCTAGAGAAGTAGCCCCCGGCTACCGCTGCTGCGAGTCCTATCTACCTAAAAAAGGGCCTTGCCGAAAATCGTCGAAAGCTGCAAAGGTCGTTGTCGCGTGGAGCACAGAACAAAATATGTAAAGCACGCCGCCTAGTGAACCTGTAATGTCACGGGTAAGTCTCAAACCTGAAACCTTAAAGAAAAGGTACTTCAAAGTGCAAGTCTTCAACCATTGACCCTTGTAGACTATCGCATAGGTTGTTGTACGTTGTTTATTGTTTTAATTATATGGATGTATATGTAATGTAAGACTCCTCTAATAATATTATCTCACCTAAGTCGAAGCTTAGGCAAATGTGGAGTAGGCCTTACGACCGAACCACTCTAAATACTTGTGTCAATATGTCTATCGTATAACTTTTATTTTATAGTTGAATGACTTTATTAGTTACCGGAAATTAAAATAATGTAAATGTGCAAAATTCATGTAAACTTGATTTAGAAGATAGTATTTTTTAATTATAAATAACCATATATATTTAGAGTAAGTCCCGACGATTTAATAACGCTTTCCATCTCAATTTTTGAATGTGAGAGCACCATTGTTGGAGTCATTTTATAATTTTCTTTATTCATTTATTTTTACCATTGACATTTTATAAACAAAATTTAACCAATTCTCAACCACCGAAAAATAAACCTCTTCACCGGCGACCACCGGATTTCAAGGTCCGACGACTTCCCAAAACATGTAACTCCGTTTCCCAATCCGAGGGACCAATTAAAAAATTTGCAATAAATTAATTAAAAAATGTACAACAATATGTAGCATTATTGTTTATGGCGGCAGTAAAATTTGACTTCGATTAATATTTTTAAGGATGATTTTAGAAAAATGTTTGTTGCAAATTAGGTCAAGTTTGTCGTTTAGTGCGGCTACTTGGTCTGTCGTTGACTCTGAAGACCTGAGACCGTTGAAAATTCCCTCTTCCCCCTCTCCCTCCTAATTAACTATTTGATTTAATTACAATTTTAAGGTTTTTTTTTTTAAATCATTTACAATTTTAATATATTTTGAGTTAGCTGTTAAATTTTTAAAAATAAGTCCCTAGAATTTGATACAACTTTGATTCCACAATATTTACTATTTTTATTACGATTGCGTATTAGATTTTAGAGAAGTTTTTATGAATAATTAAAAAGAAATTAATATCAAATTTTTAGAAAAAAAATTAAAGATAAAAAAAAATTATTTAATCAAGTTAAACAGATGACTTTAATCAAAACCCACCTAAATAATAATTGAAAATTTATAGTGTATAGTAACTTTTTTGCCACAGTTTACAATTATAATATATTTTTAAAAATAATTTCTTTATAGCAGATTCTGTCATTCTTTTAAAAAAATTATTTACATTTTTTATAGAAGATTTTGATAGAATTTATTATTCTCTATAGAAGTCTATCAATTTTATCAGTAATTGATTCTATCAATTGTTATTGATAAAATCCGATGGAAGTCTATCAATTTACTTTATTTATTAGTAATTGATTCTATCGGCTTTTATCGATATAATCTAACAATATGGAAGTCTATCAATTTACATTTTTTATCATATATACAAATATTTTCATTATTGTACTATTTATGGAATATTTTAACAATTTTCTAATATACATGCAAAAGCCTCGTAATAATTTCAATTAAGTGAAATTCATTGTTTCACTCAAGTGAAATTATGAATTCAATTAAATGAAATTAATCAAAAATAATAAAAATTGAAATAATTTTTGAAGTATAGACTATTTTTTTTAAAATTATAATTAAAATAAAAAAAAAACTAAAATTTACTTATACACCAATTTTTTAGATTATTTTATCTTAATAAAAAGGTTAAAATACTATTTTGGTCCCTCAATTATCATGGAAATTACATTTTAGTCCTTTAACTTTCAAAAGTCTAATTTTGACCCCTTAACTATTATTTTTGTTCTATTTTGGTCCCTCAACTTTCAAATATCCAAATTTAGTCTTTAAACTTTTTAAGAAATTTAAAAATAGTCCTTGATTTAAAAATAAAATTTAACCGTAGTTAAAATGGATGATATGGAAAAAAACGAAAAAAGAAATCTTATCGTCTTCTCCCCATCTCACCCCTCTTTCAACACTTGCACTTAAAAAAAAAAGAAAAAAAAAGAGCATAATATTACCCTTGTTTAATGCTTTTCTTTCTTTACTACTCCTTCTCAATCTTCATGAAATTCACCTTCTAAAATCAAATACAATTAGAAATCTTCAATTCTAAGGAGGGGAAGATAATTTGAATTTGAATTGGAAATTTTGTTCTTGAGAATTGGTCATTCTTGAGGATAGTGAAGATGTGAATTTTTGTCTCGTTTTAGTGGATTGGGTTGATTTCTTCTTCCCTATTCACCATTTTTTTTGGGAAAATTTCCTTTTTCTCCATTTTCTTCACTTTACACTTCGACCCATCTCTGATTTTTTTTTTTTTTTTTAAATGTGAATTTAGCCATGATTTTTGCCGAATGGATCATTTGGGTCATTTATCTTTAATTTCATTTCTACTTTGGCAATTTATGGTCGCTCCCACTCTGTCTCATCCTCACCTTCAGTTTGCAAATCTATTTTTACTTTGATCTTTATTCTTAACTTTTGTGGATTTTGTTGTTGTCCTCGCAAAAATCAAATGAAATTTTCGACTCTAGTCATTTCATCCACATTCGTAGTGAAATTAAACTTTGTAACTACCCACAAACAAAAATCTCAATTGCTAAGGTCTCATTTCATAATATTTGAAATTTAAGCTTATTTATACTCAAATTCCTTACGATAATTCCTTACGAGAGAATCACTGATAAGGAATATTTTCTCGATGATCCAGTTGGCATGGAAAGCGATTGTCATAGGGATTTTCCAGTCAATGGAGTCGTCGACGGTATGAACCGTACGATCAGTAGAGTATTGAATGAACAAAATTATAGAGCAAAACCAAAAACAATAGTGACTTTGTTCACCATTTTTTTTTCTTTACCTTTGTATTGAGTATTGAAAGAACAAAAAATAGATCAATAAAAGCATTAAACAAGGGTAATATTATGCCCTTTTTTTTTCTTGACGTGGAGGTGTTGAAAAAGGGGTGGGATGTGGGGGAAGATGATAAGAATTTTTAATTATTAATTTTTTGATAAAATTTAGACATTTGAAAATTATGGGACAAAATTTTCTTAACAGTTGAGGATAATATTTTAACCTAATATAAAATTTTGACTTTTAAGATCATAAAACTAAATTTCTTTATAGGGTAAGAACCAAATTTATATTTTCACCTAATTATTTATTTTTAGTTTAACTTCTCTTTTAGCCTAGAAAGATGTCAGGACTGTTCTATTTTCATTCAAAATAATAATAATAAATAAACTTCTCAAAGTATCTATTTTTGTCTGTCAGTTCTTAAAGATTAATTTGTTTTGCGGAATAAAGAGATCAATTTGTTTTTAACTATTCCTTTACCTCAAAATATCTATTTTAGTCTTTTGATTCAAATTAGACAAATTATTTTGATCATGTCATCATATGTTTTTAACAAATAATTAATATGAGTTTGATTTTTTTTTTTTAGCACAGAATCATCATCGCAGGATGCACTATGAGGGTACTATTCTACTACTAGATCACTACTATTTATTTTTTAGGGTAAAAAAAATGCATTTAAGCCAAGTTAATTGAGATAAATATTGGATAGACAAATATTTAGCTGAAGCAAGAGAGCAATATGGCTAAAAAACATATATTGAAATGATTATCTAAATAAAAAACGATTTTTCGAAATGATTAAAAGTTCAAAAATAATAATGTTTTAAGAAAAACAAATTCAAACATGATACGTGTAGGGGTTGAGTATGGTTGAATGAATTTTTTGGACCAACTTAATTTATTGGGTTGGTCAATCTATCAACTCGTCCAATTTTATGCATAAGCGCAACTCAACTCAATCCAACCCATAATTTTCGAGTTGGATTGTGTTGGGTTCTCGAGTTATGTTACTCACATTTTCCTCTCTAAAGTTTAGTTCATAAGTTCATAAATATGTTAAAAAAGATTGATAATACAATGCTTCAATCTATTACCAATCTTATTAATGCATAATGCTTTTTATAGAAGGCAGGTATGCTAAAAATCTACCTTATTAAATTTATTTTACATACACATAATGTATATAATATGCTAAAAATCTTCCATAATATATATAATATATTCTTAGTTTGGGTTGGGTTGGGTTGAATGAGCTCAACTCAATAATTAATCCAACTCAACAAAAACTATAAAATCATAACTTAATCCAACCCAAAAAAGTTATAATCCAACTCAACCCTTATGGTTTAGGTTGGGTAGTCCGCGTTGCTCGGGTTGCCAGTTTTTTTGTACACCTTTAGATACATGTTCCAAAAAAAGAAAAAGATAAACAATGAGATTAGTTTCTTACCAAAGATTTTTAGTTAGGTTTGACTTCACAAAATAATTTTCTTAAGTATTGATTCTTCTTCCTTTTTTTTTTCTTTTTTTTTTGAAGCAAGTGTTGATTTTTCTAATTGAATGGAAGTTCTTTTTCTTGGTAAATTTGACTTCGTAGGTCATCCATTTCGATTATAGTCGGGTCCGGGGCTTTTCAGCAAGATTTGGACAATTTTATAGTTAAAATTTCGGGTGAAAATTAAAAAGACACCAGAGTTGAATGACTAAAGAAAAAGTGAAAATAATAAAACGTAATCTAATTTCAAAAATAGAAATCTACATGTAAAATTTGTAGGAAATTAATTTCTATGTAAGTAGTTATCATAAATTCAACTAATCACCTTAAGCATTTTAAAATTCTCTTTGATCACTTAAATCACTACATAATGATTGTATAATTGAGATTAGTTGTATTTTAGTTCCTAAATGATTAAATGTTCTTAAATTTCTAAATGTCTAACTTTATCTCACAAAAATAAAAAATCTAATATAAATTTATTTTTTTCCACAGACTTTTAAAAGAAGATTTTTCATAAATAATAATAATACAAAAGGAATTCTATGTAGGTCAAAATTATAGAAGAATTAATTATATATAACGAAAATTATATCAAATATAACAAAAATTGAAAATGAACCTTCCATTACTTGTAACTTTTTAACCCACAAACTAATAGCTTCAATCAAGCAAAATTAATCAAAAACAACAAAGTGAAATTGATGAAAAAAATGTAAATTAAAATATTTTTTGTTATGTTTGAAATATTTTCAAAAAGTTATCAAACTAAAAATATGGAGGCTTATTCTAAATATATATTCACACTAGTTCTCTAGGAGTAATTAATTTTTCAAGTGATAAACTCGAGGTTTCTATTAATATCATTAAATTAAGAAAAAATTACGATATTAGTCCTATCTAGAAAAACAAATTACAAATATGATCCATTTTTTAAAAATTTAATTTTTTTTACAAATATAGTCTTTGGATATAAATAAAAATAATGTATTAATGAAATTAATTAGAAAAAAAAACATGTGAAATTAATGAAATAATTGAAATATTTGGTTACATTTGAAATATTTTAAAAAAATTATTAAAATAAGGAGGCTAAAATTTACTATCTACAACAAATTTTCATTTTCAAAATATAACTATTATGGAGTGGTTTAATGGTTAATGAGAACTTTGAGGGTGTTTACTGTCACCTACCTAAAAATTAATTTTCTACCAATTTTCTTGATATTCAAATATTGTAGAGAGTTGGCGGTATATTCCGTGACATTAGTCAAAGTGCGTACAATTTGAATATATTCACACTAATTCCCTAGAGATAATGAATTTCTCAGGAGATAAACTTCAAGATTCTATTAATATCAATAAATTAAAGAAAACTTGGGATATTAGTTAAATTTAGAAAAAATTATAAATGCGATCAATTTAAAAGAAATTAATTTGTTTTTGCAAATATAATATTATATTAAATTGTATTAATAATTATGAATACAAATATTTTAAAATTTAACTATATTTATAATTATTTTGTAAAATCAACCGCTGTAATTTCTCTTAAATTAATGGTGCCAATTTTTATTAACACTAACTTCATTTTGGTCCAAATTCTTACCACATTATTCAATGTATGAAAAATTATATTAAAAAAGAGAGAGTAGATTGATTGAAGCTTGGATTTTTATTTTTTTATGTTTTAGATTTTGAAAAGTTGAAGCTTAGATCTAGAGAGAGAGTAGTTAAAGGCACCTTCGTTGGAAGCACCATTTAAAAAAGAAAAAAAAATGAAGCACAATTTCTTTGAAATGTCTTCACTTTTGACCAAAATGTTCAAATTGTAATACTTTATGTTATTTAAAAGTCGTGGTTGGCGAGCTGGGTTCTTCACATTTGTCACTTTACCTCCCTATAAAAAGCACCCAAAGTGCCACTCCTTTTTGTGCATCCATTTCACACTTGAAGTTATTCAACTCTCTTTCATTTTAAAAAAAAACCCTTTTCATATACCCGCCATGCCGATCGATTCCTCTGCCGTTTCGGGCCAAGTCGTGTGCGTCACCGGCGCCGGCGGCTTCATTGCTTCTTGGCTTGTGAAGCTTCTTCTTGAGAAGGGCTACACTGTTAGAGGAACGGTTAGAAATGCTGATGATCAAAAGAACGCTCATTTGAAAGACTTGGAAGGAGCTCATGAGAGGCTGTCTTTGTTTAGTGCTGATCTTCTTGATTTTGATAGCCTCAAAGCTGCCATTGTGGGCTGTCATGGTGTTTTCCACACCGCGTCTCCGGTCACCGACGATCCCGTAAGAACTTCATCCTTTTCTCTACTTCTTTTAAGTTTAGAATCACACTGAATTCAAAATACATAAGAGATTATGATAAACTTGAGTTTATGGCGAGTTTTGAATCCATATCATATCTCCCCTTTGTAGACAATTCATTGACTTAATAATTGGTACTACTACATGGTTGAAACAATAAAAAATTTAGAATTTGAATTTACTCATAGGTTTCGAACTTCATACCTTTAAAAGAATATTTCTTAAAAATCACCTAGTCTCTTTACCAATAATACCGTCTATTCAAGACTCTTACTTTCAAGCTAAAAAAGATGTATAAGAAGATTTATTAGTAATCCTAACATCAAAAAATTTCAGGAAAAAGTGGAGGAAGCCATAATCGGGACAAAGAACGTCGTGGCCGCTGCTGCCGAAGCAAAAGTCCGACGAGTGGTGTTCACGTCATCGATCGGAACCGTCTACATGAATCCTAACCGGAGGCCGGACACAGTGGTGGACGAGTCTTGTTGGAGTGACCTTGAGTTTTGCAAGAACACCAAGAATTGGTATTGCTATGCAAAGACAATAGCAGAGCAAACAGCATGGGAAGTAGCAAAAGAAAGAAATGTTGATTTGGTAGTGGTAAATCCAATGTTGGTGTTGGGGCCATTGTTGCAAGCAGGTGTGAATGCAAGTGTGGTTCATATAATGAAGTATCTGACAGGATCTGCTAAGACATATGTGAATGCTGTACAAGGTTACGTTGATGTTAAGGATGTCGCAAAAGCTCATCTTTTGGTTTATGAAACTCCTTCAGCCTCGGGTAGATATATCTGTGTCGAAAGCATGCTTCACCGCGGAGATTTGGTCGATATTCTTTCCGGATTCTTTCCCGAATACCCTCTTCCCACCAAGTAAGTTCTTGGCATAATTCTATCATAATAATCTTTTGTTAGAAACACTTTATTTGACGGGGAACAATTGGTTTAATTTGTTGGACATTTTCTTTGTAGGTGTTCTGATGAAGTGAATCCAAAGAAGAAGCCTTACAAATACACAATTGAGAAACTAAAGTCATTGGGAATGGAGTTCACTCCAATCAAACAATGCATTTATGAAACTGTGAAGAGCTTGCAAGAAAAGGGCCATCTTCCTCTTCCTTCCCAACTAAAACATTGATCTTATATTCCTATATGGATTCACATTGGTTTTTAATCTCCAAGAGTTAATTCTTTTTTCTTTTTTTTTCGTTTTGAGATATAATTCTTTGGGGGTGAAAAAATAGTAGTCTTCGTTCAATGTTTTATTGTAATTCAAAAGCATTATTACATTCAATTACGCAAAAAGGTGAAAGAAAATTTTAAATGGTATCAATATTATAAAGATAATCCATGCATTGGAAACAAAAATGAAATGAATAAAGAATTTACCTATATATTTATTCGTCCAGTCAAAGAAAGAGTGCTTGAATACTTTATTTCCAAAAGATGCAGTGATAAGATTTTCCACAACTCTTTAGTTAAAAAATAATTATTTATTAGTGCTGATATCGAACTTCCGAGAGTCGGTATTGGTGATAAAATGTATATTAAGGAGGGATGAACTAATTTCAAAAACAAAAAGAGTGAGGCCAACAAGATCAAGACTATCGGCATCTACTATAACTTAGTAACTATGAGGTTACACGTTCGAATTCTCCTACAAAACCAAAATAAAAAGAGTGAGGGAGTTGTTAATGGGGTGTTACGAGTGCAATCCAACCACGTGTCTCGAAGCCACAAACCCGGATTCATAATGAAACTCCTTGCCTTTCTGACGACTCGACCGAAACACTGTGAGGACCCACGTGTCGTTACGGAATGGGGCGGGTCATACCTCCTTGGAAAGGCCTACAAATCACGGAACAGGTCTTGGAATTTGCAAACAGACTCCTCTAGCTCTCGAAAACTACAAAGAAAGAAAGTAGATCTAAGGTGGGTTGCTCGCCGGAAAACTCCATTGAGCACAAAATAAAAGGTTTTTCCCATTATTCACAAAACACTTATAAAAGTTTGTTTATTTAGACTAAACAACTTAAATAACAATTATTTACTTTAGAGTTTGGGGTAAAATAAAACTTTAGAGGGAGTTTAAAGATAATAAAAATATTCAAATAAACACATAGATATTTTTCTTTATTTAAAACTAGGTGTTACAATTCACCTATTGTGGAAGCCCTCAAGTGAAAGCCTAGCAAAGTTATTGAATTTAGGGCTTTGATTTGTCTAGGTTTTAGAAAATAAAGTATTAAAATGTGTTCTCATTTTTTTCATTTAAATTCATGTCTTTTTTGTAAAAGAAGGAGGAGAGAGGAAAAATTAATCTCGAAAATGGCCAGTGAACAATTTATTTCTTTTAGTTAATTGATTTATTTATCAATTTAAAATATTTTCACATCTTCTTAAATCAAGATTTATCTCATCACCATAACTGCTTCCATCAATATTTCACCTCTTTTTTTAAAAAACTTTAAATTTATAAATATCTTGATCTTTATAATATATTAGATTTTTTTTATAATAAAAATAATTGTATAAAGCAAGTTATGATTCTACTCGATCACAATGAAAACCTCATTAACCGTGCAACTTTTGTAATCTTTAATTTTTGTAACCCTGCAACTTTGGCGACTCACTTTTTGTAGAAACAACGAACCACACATCTCAAATTAAATTGCAAGACTTCATTCCCACTTAATTACAAGACCTCATTTTCACCATAGAAGGAGTTTCAACAGGCGTAATTAAAAATAACACTAACACACATCCATGGAAGTGACATCACTCAAGATTGCATTTAGTGAAGTTTGGGATGAGAGAGATATAGACTCCCATTACAAGACTACCTCCATCAAAATGGCATATGACACAACAATGACTCTACTAATCGATTTAATCATAGTAGTACTTGCCATTGATGGTAGCTCTAAGTTATCTGACATCTCATTGTACCAAGACGATACTGGATGTATAGTAATGATAATGAAGTTATAAGCTGGATGTATACATAGTGACTCAGCTCATCAATGTAATAGTTGCTACATTACTTACCATAGTCACCTCTTATGTTATTATGATGTGGAAGAGGATGGAACTCAAACATGCTGGTGGATGTAGTCGGACGTGCTTCTTTGGAAGAGAGATGACTTGCCTCTTATGGTGTGGAAGAGGACAAAACTCGGACAGGCTGGTAGATATAGCGCCTTCTATGGTGTCGAAGATAACAAAACTCAAACACGCCAGTGGATGCAGTTGAACATGCTTCATCGAAGGGGATAAATTTTTAGCTTTGTCCCCTATGGGGTTTCGGAAGGACACCGAACGATAACGCTACACTGTCAAATAATCATTATCGTTGTACATTGTTAGGTATGCATTTAATTGTTGTTAATTTTTGTTTATCTCATTTAAAAAATTCAACCAATATCCAAGGTGACTTCTTGGTGGGAGAAGTCGCGACAGCCAAGGAGGAAGACGATGTGGAAGAGGACGGATCTCAGACTCGCGTGGGGACATACTTGAACGTTCGTTGTAGGGCAGAGATGGATGAGTTTTAGGAGCTTTGCTCCTTTGAGGTTTCACAAAACACGGAACGGTCTCAAAACTCAAAAAGTGGGAAACTCTACAAATGCATGTGTTACGTACACATGTAAATGGTTGGAAGGAATTATGAGAGTTATTTTAAATTTTGTATTTCAATCTTCAATGTATTTTTTATTTGGGTATATTTTGATTCCCAACGTCATAATTTTAATATTTTTTATTCAGATTCTAAAGAGGTTAGTTAGGTGTTATTATTCAGATTCTGAAGAGGTTAGTTAGGTATAATGGAAAGACCAAACAAATAAAAAAAAATATATATAAGGATACAAATGTCATTTACAATATAATCATTTAATTATTAAATACCAGAATATCAGATTTAGACATAAATTTAAATGAAGATAATTGATAAACATTTGATGTTTATTTTCTTTAAAAGTAGACATTTCCCTAATTAGACCTTAGTATAATATCTATCAAACTAGATATGAATTTAATCTCCTACGCAATATATTACCATTAAGTCATGAGATGTAGTTTTCTCCTTAATATTTTGAATATAATTTCCAATGGATATTTGAAAATAAGTATTATTCAGACAAGAAAATAAAAATTATAAATTCAATTAATAGATTTATATGGTAAAAATTTTGTGCACACGAAAAATATCATTTTGGAATGAGTGCAATTTGGGTGCAGCTCTAGAAGTGATGTTACCCATGTCTAAGCCACACACTTTTATTTTTTATTAAAAAAAAAAAAAGTGAAATATGATACCACATAAATGACATCACCTCTAGGGTGCATCCCAAATTGTACTCTTTTGAAATATACATTTTTAGGATAGTATTATATATATATAAAACAGAAAAATGAAAGTAATAAAATAAAATTCGGCTGTCATGTGGATGGTTGTACGGGTTGCCGGCCAGGTCTGCAGGTAAGCGGGTCATTTAACAAAAAAATATTTAATTTTTTTTAAAATTCAACAATGTTTAAAGGAATTAACCTTTTTGCTTCAAAAAAAAAAAAAAAAAAACTTTTAATTATAATATATCATACAATATTTCTTTTAATAATTTAACAATATTTTACTCAGCCTGCCTTGGACACACGTGATTCCAAAGCTGATCCTATTTTTCCATGTTATCATCCTTACTTTGTATTCCAAGTTTATATTTTCTATGTTGGTTTGTCTTTTTATACCTTCGATCATTATTGTGTAATTATAAAATTTAGTTTTATGATTGGAAGAAATTTAATTTTTGATATTTATGATTTTAAAAATTAAAATTTAATGAAATAATTAAGAGAAAGTTAAAATTTAGTTTTTATAATTTGATAAAAATCTAAAAAATGGTCTATGTCATTCATAGTTATTAACGAATTAAATATATGGAATGTAGTTACCCATGTGTCAATAATGAGAATATGAGTTGTGACTAATTGGATTAAAAAATTCATATCATTCACATATAAAAGTCAATTCCACCAGATTTGTCAAAATCGTTGTTAAATTAACTATGAAAATGTGGGTTAAATTAAGCATAACTCAACTAATATCTTGAATGTATTAGAAATTACAAGATTTGTTGCTTGAACCCTTTCGAATTCTTATTGTACTAAAAAAAATAAGAAGCAAAAACTATGAATATGTGGAATATTTTTAAATTTTATTTAACCATGTGAACTATATTCTAGTTTGGACTAATTTTAAATTTCTCTAAATTATAAAGTTTAAATTCTTACTTTAAATCCATACTTTTTAAATTATAGAGATTAAATTTATAATTTATCTCGATTTTTCTATTATAACAATATTGATAAAATGTCTTTCTCTTCTTCTATATCAATATCTAGAAGAAGAAAAAAATATATCAATATAAATAATGGAGTCCATCACAATATAATCTAGTAGTTAAAGAAAAGTTTCGTAAACCATAAAATGGTTAGAAGTTATACTCAAAGTATTCGTATAGTTGAGTGTTCACACCCATTCAAATATTAAAAGAAAAAGCAATTGAATTGGACACATATTCTAATATTTGGATATGATCACTAGTAGAATTATACAAATAGGTGGTGGGCTAAAATCAAGAATTTTTTAAAACGTGGAGGTAGTTATCAATGGCGGGCCGTGACCGCCAATAAAATATGCGTGCTTTGAGTTTCAATGGCGGACCGTTCATTCCTTTAGATCATTCATAGTTATTGTTTATATATATAAAAATTAATATAATTAATTATACAAAATTTTAGGGAATATTCGTGAAAGTTTGACAAGGTTGAGAAAGAGAAATGGCACTTTGCATAATAGTCTTGTGATTATTGAGGAAATGACTATTGCATTTCTCATCAGAATGAAGGCTATTTATACAATTGGTTAAATATACCAAAATAACAAACAGAAAAATAACCTACATAACAACTCTATTAAAAACAATTTTTATTTAATTTAAAGATTCAAACTTTTTTTATTTAATATAACAATTTGGGAGAAAGAAAATTCAAACGTGTAACCTCATAATTATTATATTGTACGAGATATACTGGTAAAGTTCTACTCTCATTTCCAGAGTCAAACTTATTTACCTTTTCTTTAACGTTAATTGTACAAAAATTAAGCAACTTCATTGAAGCACGGTGGTTGTTGAGGTCTCTCCTTTTGACCAAAATATAGTCAATGTGAGACAAATGTAACAAACCTAAATATGAACAACAACCATGTGCTAATTTTTAAAGTTATATAAGGTGAATTCCTCTCCTTTTAAACCACCCATTCCACTCCTTTTTGTATCCATCTCATCCTAAATCCTTCTACATCTCTCTTTCATTTCAAACCCCAAAACAAAACAAACCCTTTTCATATATCGACATGCCGATCGATTCCTTAGAAGTCTCTGACCAAATCGTGTGCGTCACGGGCGCTGGAGGGTTCATTGCTTCTTGGCTTGTGAAGCTTCTTCTTGAGAAGGGCTACACTGTTAGAGGAACGGTTAGACATGCTGATGATCAAAAGAACGCTCATTTGAAAGACTTGGAAGGAGCTCATGAGAGGCTGTCTTTGTTTAGTGCTGATCTTCTTGATTTTGATAGCCTCAAAGCTGCCATTGTGGGCTGTCATGGTGTTTTCACACACGCGTCTCCGGTCACCGACGATCCCGTAAGAACTTCATCCTTTTCTCTACTTCTTTTAAGTTTAGAATCAAACTGAATTCAAAATACATAAGAGATTATGATAAACTTGAGTTTATGGCGAGTTTTGAATCCATATCATATCTCCCCTTTGTAGACAATTCATTGACTTAATAGTTAGTACTACTACATGGTTGAAACAATAAAAAATTTAGAATTTGAATTTACTCATAGGTTTCGAACTTCATACCTTTAAAAGAATATTTCTTAAAAATCACCTAGTCTCTTTACCAATAATACCGTCTATTCAAGACTCTTACTTTCAAGCTAAAAAAGATGTATAAGAAGATTTATTAGTAATCCTAACATCAAAAATTTCAGGAAAAAGTGGAGGAAGCCATAATCGGGACAAAGAACGTCGTGGCCGCTGCTGCCGAAGCAAAAGTCCGACGAGTGGTGTTCACGTCATCGATCGGAACCGTCTACATGAATCCTAACCGGAGCCCGGACACAGTGGTGGACGAGTCTTGTTGGAGTGACCTTGAGTTTTGCAAGAACACCAAGAATTGGTATTGCTATGCAAAGACAATAGCAGAGCAAACAGCATGGGAAGTAGCAAAAGAAAGAAATGTTGATTTGGTAGTGGTAAATCCAATGTTGGTGTTGGGGCCATTGTTGCAAGCAGGTGTGAATGCAAGTGTGGTTCATATAATGAAGTATCTGACAGGATCTGCTAAGACATATGTGAATGCTGTACAAGGTTACGTTGATGTTAAGGATGTCGCAAAAGCTCATCTTTTGGTTTATGAAACTCCTTCAGCCTCGGGTAGATATATCTGTGTCGAAAGCATGCTTCACCGCGGAGATTTGGTCGATATTCTTTCCGGATTCTTTCCCGAATACCCTCTTCCCACCAAGTAAGTTCTTGGCATAATTCTATCATAATAATCTTTTGTTAGAAACACTTTATTTGACGGGGAACAATTGGTTTAATTTGTTGGACATTTTCTTTGTAGGTGTTCTGATGAAGTGAATCCAAAGAAGAAGCCTTACAAATACACAATTGAGAAACTAAAGTCATTGGGAATGGAGTTCACTCCAATCAAACAATGCATTTATGAAACTGTGAAGAGCTTGCAAGAAAAGGGCCATCTTCCTCTTCCTTCCCAACTAAAACATTGATCTTATATTCCTATATGGATTCACATTGGTTTTAATCTCCAAGAGTTAATTCTTTTTTCTTTTTTTTTCGTTTTGAGATATAATTCTTTGGGGGTGAAAAAATAGTAGTCTTCGTTCAATGTTTTATTGTAATTCAAAAGCATTATTACATTCAATTACGCAAAAACGTGAAAGAAAATTTTAAATGGTATCAATATTATAAAGATAATCCATGCATTGGAAACAAAAATGAAATGAATAAAGAATTTACCTATATATTTATTCGTCCAGTCAAAGAAAGAGTGCTTGAATACTTTATTTCCAAAAGATGCAGTGATAAGATTTTCTACAACTCTTTAGTTAAAAAATAATTATTTATTAGTGCTGATATCGAACTTCCGAGAGTCGGTATTGGTGATAAAATGTATATTAAGGAGGGATGAACTAATTTCAAAAACAAAAAGAGTGAGGCCAACAAGATCAAGACTAT
Organism: Sicyos edulis; assembly: GCA_036507275.1. Lineage (NCBI taxonomy): Eukaryota > Viridiplantae > Streptophyta > Magnoliopsida > Cucurbitales > Cucurbitaceae > Sicyos > Sicyos edulis. The sequence continues at coordinate 27,324,590 of CM071850.1, read as the reverse complement.
CGGCATCTACTATAACTTAGTAACTATGAGGTTACACGTTCGAATTCTCCTACAAAACCAAAATAAAAAGAGTGAGGGAGTTGTTAATGGGGTGTTACGAGTGCAATCCAACCACGTGTCTCGAAGCCACAAACCCGGATTCATAATGAAACTCCTTGCCTTTCTGACGACTCGACCGAAACACTGTGAGGACCCACGTGTCGTTACGGAATGGGGCGGGTCATACCTCCTTGGAAAGGCCTACAAATCACGGAACAGTCTTGGAATTTGCAAACAGACTCCTCTAGCTCAAAGAAAACTACAAAGAAAGAAAGTAGATCTAAGGTGGGTTGCTCATGGAAAACTCCATTGAGCACAAAATAAAAGGTTTTTCCCATTATTCACAAAACACTTATAAAAGTTTGTTTATTTAGACTAAACAACTTAAATAACAATTATTTACTTTAGAGTTTGGGGTAAAATAAAACTTTAGAGGGAGTTTAAAGATAATAAAAATATTCAAATAAACACATAGATATTTTTCTTTATTTAAAACTAGGTGTTACAATTCACCTATTGTGGAAGCCCTCAAGTGAAAGCCTAGCAAAGTTATTGAATTTAGGGCTTTGATTTGTCTAGGTTTTAGAAAATAAAGTATTAAAATGTGTTCTCATTTTTTCATTTAAATTCATGTCTTTTTGTAAAAGAAGGAGGAGAGAGGAAAAATTAATCTCGAAAATGGCCAGTGAACAATTTATTTCTTTTAGTTAATTGATTTATTTATCAATTTAAAATATTTTCACATCTTCTTAAATCAAGATTTATCTCATCACCATAACTGCTTCCATCAATATTTCACCTCTTTTTTTAAAAAACTTTAAATTTATAAATATCTTGATCTTTATAATATATTAGATTTTTTTTATAATAAAAATAATTGTATAAAGCAAGTTATGATTCTACTCGATCACAATGAAAACCTCATTAACCGTGCAACTTTTGTAATCTTTAATTTTTGTAACCCTGCAACTTTGGCGACTCACTTTTGTAGAAACAACGAACCACACATCTCAAATTAAATTGCAAGACTTCATTCCCACTTAATTACAAGACCTCATTTTCACCATAGAAGGAGTTTCAACAGGCGTAATTAAAAATAACACTAACACACATCCATGGAAGTGACATCACTCAAGATTGCATTTAGTGAAGTTTGGGATGAGAGAGATATAGACTCCCATTACAAGACTACCTCCATCAAAATGGCATATGACACAACAATGACTCTACTAATCGATTTAATCATAGTAGTACTTGCCATTGATGGTAGCTCTAAGTTATCTGACATCTCATTGTACCAAGACGATACTGGATGTATAGTAATGATAATGAAGTTATAAGCTGGATGTATACATAGTGACTCAGCTCATCAATGTAATAGTTGCTACATTACTTACCATAGTCACCTCTTATGTTATTATGATGTGGAAGAGGATGGAACTCAAACATGCTGGTGGATGTAGTCGGACGTGCTTCTTTGGAAGAGAGATGACTTGCCTCTTATGGTGTGGAAGAGGACAAAACTCGGACAGGCTGGTAGATATAGCGCCTTCTATGGTGTCGAAGATAACAAAACTCAAACACGCCAAGTGGATGCAGATTGAACATGCTTCATCGAAGGGGATAAATTTTTAGCTTTGTCCCCTATGGGGTTTCGGAAGGACACCGAACGATAACGCTACACTGTCAAATAATCATTATCGTTGTACACTGTTAGGTATGCATTTAATTGTTGTTAATTTTTGTTTATCTCATTTAAAAAATTCAACCAATATCCAAGGTGACTTCTTGGTGGGAGAAGTCGCGACAGCCAAGGAGGAAGACGATGTGGAAGAGGACGGATCTCAGACTCGCGTGGGGACATACTTGAACGTTCGTTGTAGGGCAGAGATGGATGAGTTTTAGGAGCTTTGCTCCTTTGAGGTTTCACAAAACACGGAACGGTCTCAAAACTCAAAAAGTGGGAAACTCTACAAATGCATGTGTTACGTACACATGTAAATGGTTGGAAGGAATTATGAGAGTTATTTTAAATTTTGTATTTCAATCTTCAATGTATTTTTTATTTGGGTATATTTTGATTCCCAACGTCATAATTTTAATATTTTTTATTCAGATTCTAAAGAGGTTAGTTAGGTGTTATTATTCAGATTCTGAAGAGGTTAGTTAGGTATAATGGAAAGACCAAACAAATAAAAAAAAATATATATAAGGATACAAATGTCATTTACAATATAATCATTTAATTATTAAATACCAGAATATCAGATTTAGACATAAATTTAAATGAAGATAATTGATAAACATTTGATGTTTATTTTCTTTAAAAGTAGACATTTCCCTAATTAGACCTTAGTATAATATCTATCAAACTAGATATGAATTTAATCTCCTACGCAATATATTACCATTAAGTCATGAGATGTAGTTTTCTCCTTAATATTTTGAATATAATTTCCAATGGATATTTGAAAATAAGTATTATTCAGACAAGAAAATAAAAATTATAAATTCAATTAATAGATTTATATGGTAAAAATTTTGTGCACACGAAAAATATCATTTTGGAATGAGTGCAATTTGGGTGCAGCTCTAGAAGTGATGTTACCCATGTCTAGCTTTACACACTTTTATTTTTATAAAAAAAAAAAAAAAGTGAAATATGATACCACATAAATGACATCACCTCTAGGGTGCATCCCAAATTGTACTCTTTTGAAATATACATTTTTAGGATAGTATTATATATATATAAAACAGAAAAATGAAAGTAATAAAATAAAATTCGGCTGTCATGTGGATGGTTGTACGGGTTGCCGGCCAGGTCTGCAGGTAAGCGGGTCATTTAACAAAAAAATATTTAATTTTTTTTAAAATTCAACAATGTTTAAAGGAATTAACCTTTTGCTTCAAAAAAAAAAAAAAAAAAAAAAAAAAACTTTTAATTATAATATATCATACAATATTTCTTTTAATAATTTAACAATATTTTACTCAGCCTGCCTTGGACACACGTGATTCCAAAGCTGATCCTATTTTTCCATGTTATCATCCTTACTTTGTATTCCAAGTTTATATTTTCTATGTTGGTTTGTCTTTTTATACCTTCGATCATTATTGTGTAATTATAAAATTTAGTTTTATGATTGGAAGAAATTTAATTTTTGATATTTATGATTTTAAAAATTAAAATTTAATGAAATAATTAAGAGAAAGTTAAAATTTAGTTTTTATAATTTGATAAAAATCTAAAAAATGGTCTATGTCATTCATAGTTATTAACGAATTAAATATATGGAATGTAGTTACCCATGTGTCAATAATGAGAATATGAGTTGTGACTAATTGGATTAAAAAATTCATATCATTCACATATAAAAAGTCAATTCCACCAGATTTGTCAAAATCGTTGTTAAATTAACTATGAAAATGTGGGTTAAATTAAGCATAACTCAACTAATATCTTGAATGTATTAGAAATTACAAGATTTGTTGCTTGAACCCTTTCGAATTCTTATTGTACTAAAAAAAATAAGAAGCAAAAACTATGAATATGTGGAATATTTTTTAAATTTTATTTAACCATGTGAACTATATTCTAGTTTGGACTAATTTTAAATTTCTCTAAATTATAAAGTTTAAATTCTTACTTTAAATCCATACTTTTTAAATTATAGAGATTAAATTTATAATTTATCTCGATTTTTCTATTATAACAATATTGATAAAATGTCTTTCTCTTCTTCTATATCAATATCTAGAAGAAGAAAAAAATATATCAATATAAATAATGGAGTCCATCACAATATAATCTAGTAGTTAAAGAAAAGTTTCGTAAACCATAAAATGGTTAGAAGTTATACTCAAAGTATTCGTATAGTTGAGTGTTCACACCCATTCAAATATTAAAAGAAAAAGCAATTGAATTGGACACATATTCTAATATTTGGATATGATCACTAGTAGAATTATACAAATAGGTGGTGGGCTAAAATCAAGAATTTTTTAAAACGTGGAGGTAGTTATCAATGGCGGGCCGTGACCGCCAATAAAATATGCGTGCTTTGAGTTTCAATGGCGGACCGTTCATTCCTTTAGATCATTCATAGTTATTGTTTATATATATAAAAATTAATATAATTAATTATACAAAATTTTAGGAATATTCGTGAAAGTTTGACAAGGTTGAGAAAGAGAAATGGCACTTTGCATAATAGTCTTGTGATTATTGAGGAAATGACTATTGCATTTCTCATCAGAATGAAGGCTATTTATACAATTGGTTAAATATACCAAAATAACAAACAGAAAAATAACCTACATAACAACTCTATTAAAAACAATTTTTATTTAATTTAAAGATTCAAACTTTTTTTATTTAATATAACAATTTGGGAGAAAGAAAATTCAAACGTGTAACCTCATAATTATTATATTATACGAGATATCTTTGGTAAAGTTCTACTCTCATTTCCAGAGTCAAACTTATTTACCTTTTCTTTAACGTTAATTGTACAAAAATTAAGCAACTTCATTGAAGCACGGTGGTTGTTGAGGTCTCTCCTTTTGACCAAAATATAGTCAATGTGAGACAAATGTAACAAACCTAAATATGAACAACAACCATGTGCTAATTTTTAAAGTTATATAAGGTGAATTCCTCTCCTTTTAAACCACCCATTCCACTCCTTTTTGTATCCATCTCATCCTAAATCCTTCTACATCTCTCTTTCATTTCAAACCCCAAAACAAAACAAACCCTTTTCATATATCGACATGCCGATCGATTCCTTAGAAGTCTCTGACCAAATCGTGTGCGTCACGGGCGCTGGAGGGTTCATTGCTTCTTGGCTTGTGAAGCTTCTTCTTGAGAAGGGCTACACTGTTAGAGGAACGGTTAGACATGCTGATGATCAAAAGAACGCTCATTTGAAAGACTTGGAAGGAGCTCATGAGAGGCTGTCTTTGTTTAGTGCTGATCTTCTTGATTTTGATAGCCTCAAAGCTGCCATTGTGGGCTGTCATGGTGTTTTCCACACCGCGTCTCCGGTCACCGACGATCCCGTAAGAACTTCATCCTTTTCTCTACTTCTTTTAAGTTTAGAATCAAACTGAATTCAAAATACATAAGAGATTATGATAAACTTGAGTTTATGGCGAGTTTTGAATCCATATCATATCTCCCCTTTGTAGACAATTCATTGACTTAATAGTTAGTACTACTACATGGTTGAAACAATAAAAAATTTAGAATTTGAATTTACTCATAGGTTTCGAACTTCATACCTTTAAAAGAATATTTCTTAAAAATCACCTAGTCTCTTTACCAATAATACCGTCTATTCAAGACTCTTACTTTCAAGCTAAAAAAGATGTATAAGAAGATTTATTAGTAATCCTAACATCAAAAAATTTCAGGAAAAAGTGGAGGAAGCCATAATCGGGACAAAGAACGTCGTGGCCGCTGCTGCCGAAGCAAAAGTCCGACGAGTGGTGTTCACGTCATCGATCGGAACCGTCTACATGAATCCTAACCGGAGCCCGGACACAGTGGTGGACGAGTCTTGTTGGAGTGACCTTGAGTTTTGCAAGAACACCAAGAATTGGTATTGCTATGCAAAGACAATAGCAGAGCAAACAGCATGGGAAGTAGCAAAAGAAAGAAATGTTGATTTGGTAGTGGTAAATCCAATGTTGGTGTTAGCCATTGTTGCAAGCAGGTGTGAATGCAAGTGTGGTTCATATAATGAAGTATCTGACAGGATCTGCTAAGACATATGTGAATGCTGTACAAGGTTACGTTGATGTTAAGGATGTCGCAAAAGCTCATCTTTTGGTTTATGAAACTCCTTCAGCCTCGGGTAGATATATCTGTGTCGAAAGCATGCTTCACCGCGGAGATTTGGTCGATATTCTTTCCGGATTCTTTCCCGAATACCTCTTCCCACCAAGTAAGTTCTTGGCATAATTCTATCATAATAATCTTTTGTTAGAAACACTTTATTTGACGGGGAACAATTGGTTTAATTTGTTGGACATTTTCTTTGTAGGTGTTCTGATGAAGTGAATCCAAAGAAGAAGCCTTACAAATACACAATTGAGAAACTAAAGTCATTGGGAATGGAGTTCACTCCAATCAAACAATGCATTTATGAAACTGTGAAGAGCTTGCAAGAAAAGGGCCATCTTCCTCTTCCTTCCCAACTAAAACATTGATCTTATATTCCTATATGGATTCACATTGGTTTTAATCTCCAAGAGTTAATTCTTTTTCTTTTTTTCGTTTTGAGATATAATTCTTTGGGGGTGAAAAATAGTAGTCTTCGTTCAATGTTTTATTGTAATTCAAAAGCATTATTACATTCAATTACGCAAAAACGTGAAAGAAAATTTTAAATGGTATCAATATTATAAAGATAATCCATGCATTGGAAACAAAAATGAAATGAATAAAGAATTTACCTATATATTTATTCGTCCAGTCAAAGAAAGAGTGCTTGAATACTTTATTTCCAAAAGATGCAGTGATAAGATTTTCTACAACTCTTTAGTTAAAAAATAATTATTTATTAGTGCTGATATCGAACTTCCGAGAGTCGGTATTGGTGATAAAATGTATATTAAGGAGGGATGAACTAATTTCAAAAACAAAAAGAGTGAGGCCAACAAGATCAAGACTATCGGCATCTACTATAACTTAGTAACTATGAGGTTACACGTTCGAATTCTCCTACAAAACCAAAATAAAAAGAGTGAGGGAGTTGTTAATGGGGTGTTACGAGTGCAATCCAACCACGTGTCTCGAAGCCACAAACCCGGATTCATAATGAAACTCCTTGCCTTTCTCGACGACTCGACCAAACATCGTGAGGACCCACGTGTCGTTACGGAATGGGGCGGGTCATACCTCCTTGGAAAGGCCTACAAATCACGGAACAGGTCTTGGAATTTGCAAACAGACTCCTCTAGCTCTCGAAAACTACAAAGAAAGAAAGTAGATCTAAGGTGGGTTTGAGCAAGCTCGCCGGAAAACTCCATTGAGCACAAAATAAAAGGTTTTTCCCATTATTCACAAAACACTTATAAAAGTTTGTTTATTTAGACTAAACAACTTAAATAACAATTATTTACTTTAGAGTTTGGGGTAAAATAAAACTTTAGAGGGAGTTTAAAGATAATAAAAATATTCAAATAAACACATAGATATTTTTCTTTATTTAAAACTAGGTGTTACAATTCACCTATTGTGGAAGCCCTCAAGTGAAAGCCTAGCAAAGTTATTGAATTTAGGGCTTTGATTTGTCTAGGTTTTAGAAAATAAAGTATTAAAATGTGTTCTCATTTTTTTCATTTAAATTCATGTCTTTTTTGTAAAAGAAGGAGGAGAGAGGAAAAATTAATCTCGAAAATGGCAAGTGAACAATTTATTTCTTTTAGTTAATTGATTTATTTATCAATTTAAAATATTTTCACATCTTCTTAAATCAAGATTTATCTCATCACCATAACTGCTTCCATCAATATTTCACCTCTTTTTTTTAAAAACTTTAAATTTATAAATATCTTGATCTTTATAATATATTAGATTTTTTTTATAATAAAAATAATTGTATAAAGCAAGTTATGATTCTACTCGATCACAATGAAAACCTCATTAACCGTGCAACTTTTGTAATCTTTAATTTTTGTAACCCTGCAACTTTGGCGACTCACTTTTGTAGAAACAACGAACCACACATCTCAAATTAAATTGCAAGACTTCATTCCCACTTAATTACAAGACCTCATTTTCACCATAGAAGGAGTTTCAACAGGCGTAATTAAAAATAACACTAACACACATCCATGGAAGTGACATCACTCAAGATTGCATTTAGTGAAGTTTGGGATGAGAGAGATATAGACTCCCATTACAAGACTACCTCCATCAAAATGGCATATGACACAACAATGACTCTACTAATCGATTTAATCATAGTAGTACTTGCCATTGATGGTAGCTCTAAGTTATCTGACATCTCATTGTACCAAGACGATACTGGATGTATAGTAATGATAATGAAGTTATAAGCTGGATGTATACATAGTGACTCAACTCATCAATGTAATAGTTGCTACATTACTTACCATAGTCACCTCTTATGTTATTATGATGTGGAAGAGGATGGAACTCAAACATGCTGGTGGATGTAGTCGGACGTGCTTCTTTGGAAGAGAGATGACTTGCCTCTTATGGTGTGGAAGAGGACAAAACTCGGACAGGCTGGTAGATATAGCGCCTTCTATGGTGTCGAAGATAACAAAACTCAAACACGCCGGTGGATGCGATTGAACATGCTTCATCGAAGGGGATAAATTTTTAGCTTTGTCCCCTATGGGGTTTCGGAAGGACACCGAACGATAACGCTACACTGTCAAATAATCATTATCGTTGTACATTGTTAGGTATGCATTTAATTGTTGTTAATTTTTGTTTATCTCATTTAAAAAATTCAACCAATATCCAAGGTGACTTCTTGGTGGGAGAAGTCGCGACAGCCAAGGAGGAAGACGATGTGGAAGAGGACGGATCTCAGACTCGCGTGGGGACATACTTGAACGTTCGTTGTAGGGCAGAGATGGATGAGTTTTAGGAGCTTTGCTCCTTTGAGGTTTCACAAAACACGGAACGATCTCAAAACTCAAAAAGTGGAAAACTCTACAAATGCATGTGTTACGTACACATGTAAATGGTTGGAAGGAATTATGAGAGTTATTTTAAATTTTGTATTTCAATCTTCAATGTATTTTTTATTTGGGTATATTTTGATTCCCAACGTCATAATTTTAATATTTTTTATTCAGATTCTAAAGAGGTTAGTTAGGTGTTATTATTCAGATTCTGAAGAGGTTAGTTAGGTATAATAGAAAGACCAAACAAATAAAAAAAAATACATATAAGGATACAAATGTCATTTACAATATAATCATTTAATTATTAAATACCAGAATATCAGATTTAGACATAAATTTAAATGAAGATAATTGATAAACATTTGATATTTATTTTCTTTAAAAGTAGACATTTCCCTAATTAGACCTTAGTATAATATCTATCAAACTAGATATGAATTTAATCTCCTACGCAATATATTACCATTAAGTCATGAGATGTAGTTTTCTCCTTAATATTTTGAATATAATTTCCAATGGATATTTGAAAACAAGTATTATTCAGACAAGAAAATAAAAATTATAAATTCAATTAATAGATTTATATGGTAAAAATTTTGTGCACACGAAAAATATCATTTTGGAATGAGTGCAATTTGGGTGCAGCTCTAGAAGTGATGTTACCCATGTCTAAGCCACACACTTTTATTTTTTATTAAAAAAAAAAAAGGTGAAATATGATACCACATAAATGACATCACCTCTAGGGTGCATCCCAAATTGTACTCTTTTGAAATATACATTTTTAGGATAGTATTATATATATATAAAACAGAAAAATGAAAGTAATAAAATAAAATTCGGCTGTCATGTGGATGGTTGTACGGGTTGCCGGCCAGGTCTGCAGGTAAGCGGGTCATTTAACAAAAAAATATTTAATTTTTTTAAAAATTCAACAATGTTTAAAGGAATTAACCTTTTTGCTTCAAAAAAAAAAAAAAAAACTTTTAATGATAATATATCATACAATATTTCTTTTAATAATTTAACAATATTTTACTCAGCCTGCCTTGGACACACGTGATTCCAAAGCTGATCCTATTTTTCCATGTTATCATCCTTACTTTGTATTCCAAGTTTATATTTTCTATGTTGGTTTGTCTTTTTATACCTTCGATCATTATTGTGTAATTATAAAATTTAGTTTTATGATTGGAAGAAATTTAATTTTTGATATTTATGATTTTAAAAATTAAAATTTAATGAAATAATTAAGAGAAAGTTAAAATTTAGTTTTTATAATTTGATAAAAATCTAAAAAATGGTCTATGTCATTCATAGTTATTAACGAATTAAATATATGGAATGTAGTTACCCATGTGTCAATAATGAGAATATGAGTTGTGACTAATTGGATTAAAAAATTCATATCATTCACATATGAAAAGTCAATTCCACCAGATTTGTCAAAAACGTTGTTAAATTAACTATGAAAATGTGGGTTAAATTAAGCATAACTCAACTAATATCTTGAATGTATTAGAAATTACAAGATCTGTTGCTTGAACCCTTTCGAATTCTTATTGTACTAAAAAAAATAAGAAGCAAAAACTATGAATATGTGGAATATTTTTTAAATTTTATTTAACCATATGAACTATATTCTAGTTTGGACTAATTTTAAATTTCTCTAAATTATAAAGTTTAAATTCTTACTTTAAATCCATACTTTTTAAATTATAGAGATTAAATTTATAATTTATCTCGATTTTTCTATTATAACAATATTGATAAAATGTCTTTCTCTTCTTCTATATCAATATCTAGAAGAAGACAAAAATATACCAATATAAATAATGGAGTCCATCACAATATAATCTAGTAGTTAAAGAAAAGTTTCGTAAACCATAAAATGGTTAGAAGTTATACTCAAAGTATTCGTATAGTTGAGTGTTCACACCCATTCAAATATTAAAAGAAAAAGCAATTGAATTGGACACATATTCTAATATTTGGATATGATCACTAGTAGAATTATACAAATAGGTGGTGGGCTAAAATCAAGAATTTTTTAAAACGCGGAGGTAGTTATCAATGGCAGGCCGTGACCGCCAATAAAATATGCGTGCTTTGAGTTTCGATGGCGGACCGTTCATTCCTTTAGATCATTCATAGTTATTGTTTATATATATAAAAATTAATATAATTAATTATACAAAATTTTAGGGAATATTCGTGAAAGTTTGACAAGGTTGAGAAAGAGAAATGGCACTTTGCATAATAGTCTTGTGATTATTGAGGAAATGACTATTGCATTTCTCATCAGAATGAAGGCTATTTATACAATTGGTTAAATATACCAAAATAACAAACAGAAAAATAACCTACATAACAACTCTATTAAAAACAATTTTTATTTAATTTAAAGATTCAAACTTTTTTTATTTAATATAACAATTTGGGAGAAAGAAAATTCAAACGTGTAACCTCATAATTATTATATTGTACGAGATATACTGGTAAAGTTCCACTCTCATTTCCAGAGTCAAACTTATTTACCTTTTCTTTAACGTTAATTGTACAAAAATTAAGCAACTTCATTGAAGCACGGTGGTTGTTGAGGTCTCTCCTTTTGACCAAAATATAGTCAATGTGAGACAAATGTAACAAACCTAAATATGAACAACAACCATGTGCTAATTTTTAAAGTTATATAAGGTGAATTCCTCTCCTTTTAAACCACCCATTCCACTCCTTTTTGTATCCATCTCATCCTAAATCCTTCTACATCTCTCTTTCATTTCAAACCCCAAAACAAAACAAACCCTTTTCATATATCGACATGCCGATCGATTCCTTAGAAGCCTCTGACCAAATCGTGTGCGTCACGGGCGCTGGAGGGTTCATTGCTTCTTGGCTTGTGAAGCTTCTTCTTGAGAAGGGCTACACTGTTAGAGGAACGGTTAGAAATGCTGATGATCAAAAGAACTCTCATTTGAAAGACTTGGAAGGAGCTCATGAGAGGCTGTCTTTGTTTAGTGCTGATCTTCTTGATTTTGATAGCCTCAAAGCTGCCATTGTGGGCTGTCATGGTGTTTTCCACACCGCGTCTCCGGTCACCGACGATCCCGTAAGAACTTCATCCTTTTCTCTACTTCTTTTAAGTTTAGAATCAAACTGAATTCAAAATACATAAGAGATTATGATAAACTTGAGTTTATGGCGAGTTTTGAATCCATATCATATCTCCCCTTTGTAGACAATTCATTGACTTAATAGTTAGTACTACTACATGGTTGAAACAATAAAAAATTTAGAATTTGAATTTACTCATAGGTTTCGAACTTCATACCTTTAAAAGAATATTTCTTAAAAATCACCTAGTCTCTTTACCAATAATACCGTCTATTCAAGACTCTTACTTTCAAGCTAAAAAAGATGTATAAGAAGATTTATTAGTAATCCTAACATCAAAAAATTTCAGGAAAAAGTGGAGGAAGCCATAATCGGGACAAAGAACGTCGTGGCCGCTGCTGCCGAAGCAAAAGTCCGACGAGTGGTGTTCACGTCATCGATCGGAACCGTCTACATGAATCCTAACCGGAGGCCGGACACAGTGGTGGACGAGTCTTGTTGGAGTGACCTTGAGTTTTGCAAGAACACCAAGAATTGGTATTGCTATGCAAAGACAATAGCAGAGCAAACAGCATGGGAAGTAGCAAAAGAAAGAAATGTTGATTTGGTAGTGGTAAATCCAATGTTGGTGTTGGGGCCATTGTTGCAAGCAGGTGTGAATGCAAGTGTGGTTCATATAATGAAGTATCTGACAGGATCTGCTAAGACATATGTGAATGCTGTACAAGGTTACGTTGATGTTAAGGATGTCGCAAAAGCTCATCTTTTGGTTTATGAAACTCCTTCAGCCTCGGGTAGATATATCTGTGTCGAAAGCATGCTTCACCAAGGAGATTTGGTCGATATTCTTTCCGGATTCTTTCCCGAATACCCTCTTCCCACCAAGTAAGTTCTTGGCATAATTCTATCATAATAATCTTTTGTTAGAAACACTTTATTTGACGGGGAACAATTTGTTTAATTTGTTGGACATTTTCTTTGTAGGTGTTCTGATGAAGTGAATCCAAAGAAGAAGCCTTACAAATACACAATTGAGAAACTAAAGTCATTGGGAATGGAGTTCACTCCAATCAAACAATGCATTTATGAAACTGTGAAGAGCTTGCAAGAAAAGGGCCATCTTCCTCTTCCCTCCCAACTAAAACATTGATCTTTCTCATTGTTTGCTTAAAATCCAAAATGTATCATTTTTAAATACTGATAGAAAATGGGGAAAAAAATGTATCCCCTGTTTTTATTTGTAATTTCTTGAAATTTAAATGCATTCAAACTCTAGCTATTCATAAGCTTTTTTTACTTTTGAGAAAAGTTATTTATAAGTTAATTATATGATACATTCACTATATTTATCGAGGGTCAAATTATCGAATGGGTCGGTAGCACGGTTTATTCTTTAACTGTGAACCAGTTCAATACCAACATCACATGTTCGATTTAGAGAATCGAGATTTATCCCCTCTCCAAATACTCAAAAAATCAAGTGTCGAATTTTCCTTTTCTCCCCTTTTTAAACTTGAGATTCATGATGTAAAATAATAAAAGGAAATGTTCATTTTTAATAATTTTCTATTTGGTTCTTGTGTAACAAAATTAAACTAAAAAAAAAGAAGTTAAATCATCAATCTATTGAAATTAAGTTAGTCATTAATCATCATTCTACTGAACATTTTATTACGTCACAAATTGAGCACGTATTTGATTTTGAAATAAAAAAGGCTGATACCCACCAACAAGAACAACATCTCAGTGGTATCAATGTACACTCGATGACTAAAAGATTTTGGATTTGAAACCCCCACCCTCAATAATTGTAACTTAAAGGAAAAAAAAAACTTTACCCAAAATCCCTTTAACCAATGTAGATGGGGCGGCACAATGAACACAAATCGAAGCTTAGAGAGTGTGCTCTCTTCAGGTCTCAAATTTAAGGCGTAGTGATTAAGAATATTATACATTAGCCCATAAAAATATTTAAAGGAATTTTGTTGTAAAAAAAAAGTAATTGAGTAGCATCATGTATCACTTAGAAACCATTTGGTTATGGGTTAAAGTCTCATAATTGTGATAAATAATAAATTTTGGTATATCTATTTTAATTATAGATATTTTTTTTAAAAATATTCTATACATAACAAAATATTTCCAAATGATTTGAAACCATAAATTTTGTAATTGATTGAATTGTTTCATTTTTTTTTTAATTTGATTGAATTTATGTTTTTCATATTTAATTTTTTTCCTAAAATTTTAACATCCATAAAAAGAAAAAAAATTCAAAGAAATAATTTATTATTATTATTATTCATAAAATAATCCCCAATTTTTTTCTAGTCAGCCAAATCCATATTGCACTCATTTCCCCCACCAAAAAATGGAATCTTATTTTATAATTGAAATGTGACTTTATGTAGTCTTCTCAAAGTCCACATATACCATACCACTAAAATAAAGAGACATCAAAACCAACTTGATCTGTTCTTACATTATACCACTCGAACACTATTCAAGTGATAATATTTACGTTTAGTTTAGTTCATTAATTCTTAAATGTACTTATAGAATATTGTTTTTGATATTTATCATGTTTTGCTACAATGGTATAAATTAAAACATTAGTTTTGAATTTATTTCAATGGGGTGCTCTTTGAAATAGTGTGTTTCTTTAAGGGGTGTTTTCGAGGCATCCGTTTAGGAGGGATCAAGTTGAATTATAATAAATCTACCATGTGTTTGGATGACTGCCTATAATAATTGGTGATTTGTTTTTTAAAATTTACGGACATTTGGGATTCGAACCCATACACTGCTACAATTACAAAAATAGATGATGGACAAAATGATTGTAAAAAAACATGGATGAAAAAATGGTGGAACTAAGTTTTTTTTTAAAAGTCGAAAGATGAGTGCCAGTAATTGTGAACGCTGGTTGGTAAATATACCCCCATCAATTACTTTTAGTGGCAGGCTGTAGTATGCCCGCCATTAATTAATTTGGGTGGCAGGTAATACCCGCCATCTTTTGTTAATGTGCGCGGGTACCTTGCTCGAATTATGGTTTTTAAACCAAAATTTCTCCGCTTCTCTTTCTCCTCTTTCAACATAAACACTCTTTTTTTTTTCGTCTTCTCCTTTCTTCGACAAGCCCTCTTCGAAAAATAGGCATTATCTGCAACGTCGCTTGTGAGTAATCTTTTGTTTCATCTTCATCCATACATTTTTTTTTGTAGTTGTAGAGCATTCACCATTATTATAGTGTGGATTGTGTATGTGTGATTTGTTTCAATTTCATTTTCTTTCTTCCAAAAATCGTATCATGGGAAGGAAATTAAAGTTCGAGAACTTGAATTTTATTTTCATCTGTTGCAGAGGAGATTGTTTTGTTCTTAAAGGAACTTCTTGATAAAGATGAAGTAATTCAGTAGTGTAAATAACTAAATGGTCAACTTATTGACTTATAAGATTCCTTTTTCTTTATTTATCGTACTCGTTCATACTTGGCATATATGATGTGCTATTTTTTTTGGTGTTTTTTCTCTAATTTTTGAAGATTTGAACTTTGGGGTTCTATGTTTTCTCTAGATCTTTGGTGAGTTTTTGTTCTTTTTTGTACTATTGTTGATTTTATTACTGTTTTTGTGTTGATTTAAGTCTTTGGTTTAGTGGTTCTAGGTTTTTTTAAGTCTTTGAATGTATGTTTAATTTTGGGTGTTTGTTAGTGTTTTGAAGATTGGATTGAATTTGAGAGATGAAGGTGTTCGTTTCTCCTAAAAATACTGAAGAAGTGGTGGTAGAGAGTATGAAACTACATAAATTTTTGCTTGTCTGCCTGGAATTGATGAGGTGAAGTAGCAAGAATTTTGATTAGCATATATTGTAATTAGAATAAAATAATATTGGTGGCGAGCATTAAGTGCCTGCCATAATATAGTATTGGTGATAGGAAGTGCTGACCATAATAAAGTATTGGTGCCGACATTAAGCGTCTGCCATAATAAAGTATTGGTGGCGGGCAATGTGCCCATCATCGATTGCCTACACATGGTTGATGTGGGCTCTTGTCCGCCATTGTTTTTAATTAATGGGAGGTCTCGCCCGCCATCAATATCCAATATTCTACTTGTAAGGGACCGACCCGAATGGGGCACTAAATGGGCCCTTATCCCAATGCATGCATTCAAAGTAAAGGATATTTAAACAGACATGATTTCGGATTCCAATTAAAACAAAAACATTCAAAATAACCCCTTTAAAAACTAGACAATTTCCCTGGAACCTGTCCCTGTTTCCAAGCACCTGCTCCAAGATAAATACATTTCCAAGGTTTACTCTAATCAGAGATTTACTAAAAGTCATTCAAAACCTGTTCAGATACAAAATGCTGGAATCCACAAATATTTACAAAACATCTAGGGGCTCGTGTCTTGCCACATGCATTCAGGGAAAACAAAACACACGAGAGTCATAATACAAAAATCAGAGTTGGAAGACTGGGCCCCATGATCACAGCTCCTCCTTCAGGCATCCTGTCGCGCACCACGATTACCTGTGGAAAACCACAGAATAAAGGTGAGTAACGAATTACTCAGTAAGAATCCCCAACCGGGGTACAATACGATATACATGGTCATCTCGATGAGCGTATGCAAGCTATGAATATAAACACAGAATAGAGCACATAGCTTAGCCCACACTTGGGCCTCGGAAGCCAACTCGTGGTCTTAGTCCGGAATAATATCATCACGACCCAATACATAAGTCGCCCTATACGAGAAACAAGTCCCGGCCTCGGCGCATCTCATCGTCGACGAAAGGTACACTCGCTCAAGATCCCGAGGAGCTCTCCGGTGTGCGTGTAATGAGCGTAAACACGCACCGCGTGCTCTCGCGAACCATGAGGGGTGCCGGGTCAGAGGCAAGCCGCCCATGTCCATCACCACGCCTAACTAAATCTTTGGATCGGTGTCACCGACATAAGGGTGTGAGACACGGACACGTAAACTATGTCACTGAACCACCGCACCTAAGGCTAAGGAAGCGGGTCGTGGTAGGCTTACACCGAAGCGCGCCTTACCTTAACAGTGGCAATCGGGGGCTACGGGCGAACACGCCGAGGACGTGCCGATCGCCGGGACGAGGCAATGCCAAGTCATCATCCCGACGGTTGGGGCATTTAACGACCGCCACCCTCACCCAAGATTGCGGGGGCCTACCGCTCGGGTTAGCTAATCCCCTCACGGGTCAGGGACGGAATGACTTGCTCGACGCGTCCCGCCATGGATGCAAGGTACTTTATGCATCAGGCCGGATGATGCTAACTACGCAACTCTAACTCGCCTAGCAAACAACAAACAATTCCATAAAATCCAATACGTGCTCAATAAGAATACAACGAGCCTAGCATGATACTACGAAGCAAGGAGAAGAGATACGAGCATGCTAGAAAGGATCAACCTAGCATGGATTAACATGAGAATTAATCGGGAACAACATGCTAATCAGAATTGAATTGAGTACCTAGCTATACATGTCAATAAACACAAACAAGCAATCAATCAAAGAATCACATATAATATCGCAGGTCCACATAACTCCGGTAAGAAATCCTTACCTTGGTCGGGGACGAATACACGGAAACCTAGGCTGCAAACGAACCCGAACTAGCTACCGGGAACCTAACAAGCACCACACAATTACACACAATATCTAAATTAAATAAAATAAAATAAAATAAAATAATTAGGCTCGGCTCTCACTCGGCTCGGCTCGGCTTGGCTTGGCTTGGCGGCTCGGATCGGCAGCAGGACACCCGACACGGCTAGGCGGCACGGCTCGGCGACAGGCGCACGGACGGACACTGGCGGGCTCGTCGTGATGAAGCGATGCAGAGGCGCGAGGCGCGCGCGCGGTGCGGCGGCGAGGCTCGGCGGCATCGCGCAGGCGGCAGAGCACCTAAACAGGCGAAGGAGACAACCCAAAATCGAACGATCCACGGGGATTCGACGAGCGATTCTTTGATGGAGAACTCCCCTACACTAGCTGCACACAAACCACCTAGAAAATCACTTCACCACGGCCTTGAAACGAAGCCCGGAAGCAGGGGGCTCGGATCGAAGAAGAGAAGAAGAAAGGAAGGAAAACTTACCTTCAGCCCGGAAAAGGATTGACCTTTGAGCTGGGGAAGACAACCACGATCGAATCGGAGCTGGAGCAAGAAGAAATCGCCGGAAATCGCCGGTCGGTCGAAGGAGAGTTCGCGAAGAGAAGAAGGAGAAATGGGGAAGAAGGCTCGGCGAGCTGGCTTTTATACTAACCGCCTGCGAAAACAAGCATATAGGGAAGCTGGCGCGTTTAGAAGCACAAAGACGCCCAGTGGCTTGACTGGCAGCGCCCTCTGTCTAGCACGCGACACATCCCTGGTTCGAATCTCACTCGACGCGCTATTTAATTCCTCATTTATTTTTACTCTTTCCCAAGCCCAAATGCCTTCACCAAAAATCCCGATCCTATTCAAATTGACTCATAATTATTCCGGCAATTTTCAATTTCAAAACCGGCCCTGTCGGCCCGACCCAAAATTACCAAAATGCCCCTGGGCCTCCCGGGAAGACCGGGATGAAATTTCCGGGCCGTTACACTACTAGTGATAACTAACTATTTATTTATTAATAATTGGTGGATTAATTAGCTTATAATCCTTCTTTTATAATAAAATTATAAGTTTGGCTCCTTAGGTTTAAAAGAAAGTTACGGTTCTTCTAGTTTAAGTAATGTTAAAATTTAGTTCTTATGATTCTAAGAACTGCAATTTAATCCATATAATGTGATGATATCTAAAAAAATAGTTGTTATTGTTCTAATTGTTAGCAAATTAAGGAATTGAAAATTGGTTATTTATGTGTCATCAATGTAAATTGAAAATTATGTGACTAACTAAACAAAAACAAATCACATCATTTTTGCATGATATTATATTAATAATAGAATACTATTTGATTTATTTAATAATAAATCAATTATTGTAAATATTCAAGTCAATTCTAGAATATTCTTGTAACTTGTATATATACAGCCCCATGAGGAGATAAAATCCATGAAAAAATTATTTTCTTTAATTTTAATATGATATGAGAGTGAAGTTAGAGTTTTTTTCGTCTCTTTCCGTGTAGCTTCCTTTTTCTGCTTTTTTTTTTTCAGCGCCTACGTCATCCACCTAAAACAACATGCATTATCTGTCTGCGTTAGCCTGCATCATATGCTCTTTTTTTCAGCATCGTCTGCAATTTGTTTTTTCTTCTCTCTTACAGCCAGTCGTCGTCGCACCTACATGTGTCAAACCCACTGCCTTCATTTTCTTTTTTTTGAAATGAAGTCTGGAAAATCTACCAAGACTACCGATTCTAATGATCCAACTCTCCTTTCTCCAACTAGTTCGCATGGACCTCAAAGTCATTATTATCTTCACCACAGTGATACGACCAATTTGGTCATGGTGTCGGAACTTTTGGTAGACAATAATTATGTTACTTGGAGCAGATCGATATTAATAGCTTTTTCCATCAGAAACAAGTTAGGTTTTATTGATGGGTCAGTTTCACGACTTGATGGTGGTGAACTTTTATCTTTGTGGACAAGGAACAACCACATGGTGATTGCATGGATTCTGAATTCCATTTCTAAGTCTATTTCATCTTCTATTATCTTTACTAATTCTGCCAGAGCAATTTGGTTGGATCTGATAGACCGTTATTAGAGACGTAATCACTAGTAGAAATTCCCCTATAGATGGCGGACTAAAAAGGAGAGGTTTAAATAACACGGATGAAAGATGGCGGGCCTGGGCATTGGTGGCGGGAGAAATTGGGCCCGCCTCCTTTATTTTTTGGTGGCAGGCCCAAGCCCGCCTTTAAAAGTTTTTTGTGGCGGGCAAGGCCCGCCCGCCACCTTTTTCTGTTTGGAGGCGGGCCTGGGCCTTTTGGGCCTGCCTCCTTTAGCTTTTGGTGGCGGGCCCAAGCCCGCCTCAGAAGGGCTTTGGTGGCGGGCATGGGCCGCCCGCCACCTTTTTCTTTTCCTTTCTTTCCGTTTCTCTCTCTACCCGAGCCATTTTTCCCCTTTTCTCACTTCTCTTCTCTTCAACCAAACCCTACCCCTCACGCCGCCGCCGCCACTTCTCCGGTCATTTCCCAGCTATTTTTCGACCATAACGCCGCCGGCGCCGCCACCTGGTTTCCCTTTCTCAAATTTGTGTATTTCCTTCCCAAAAAGTAGGTAATTTCTAGTCCATTTTCATTTTCTAAAGAAAAAGAGTTTTTTTTTTTAAGGAAATTTTTCATGGATGCATTTTTGTAATCTTTCCATATATGTTTCAAATTTGTTCATTTGTGCTTCAAATCTCATATATGTCTCAAATTTGTGATAATGTGCTTCAAATCTCATCTATGTCTCAAGATGTGCTTCAAATTTGTTTGTTTCATATATGGACATTTTTTTATATAATTTAAGAAACTTTTGTTTCCAAAGTTAGTTTAAGAAACTTAAATTTTCATTGTACCTTTTGTATTAGTTTAGTTTTGTATTATTAATGCATTATGAAAAATCTTTCCATGTATGTGTTGGGTGTTGAGATATTTATAAACAATGCAATATACGAGTGAGATGTGTGACTCAACTTTACCTTTTTGGAAAAAAATTTGTAGGTTAAGTTTTTCTAATTGACTAGAATTACTAAAATGGCTATGGATAAGTCATGGATGTTTAAGGATCGAATGTCACCGGAATACAGATTGAGTGTTGAGATATTTATAAACAATGTCATACAACATTCGAAAGGATTGAATGTCGTTTGTTGTCCATGTTTGAAATGTGTGAATGCCAAGTACCAAAATGTGAATGTAATAAGAGACCATTTATTTTGTAATGGTATCGATCAAAGTTATAACACATGGATTTGTGTAAGGGACCGACCCGAATGGGGCACTAAATGGGCCCTTACCCCAATGCATGCATTCAAAGTAAAGGACATTTAAACAGACATGATTTCGGATTCCAATTAAAACAAAACATTCAAAATAACCCCTTTAAAAAACTAGACATTTTCCCTGAAACCTGTCCCTGTTTCCAAGCACCTGTTCCAGGATAAATACATTTCCAAAGTTTACTCTGATCAGAGATTTACTAAAAGCCATTCAAAACTGTTCGGATACAACATCTTTGGAATCCACAAATATTTACAAACATCCTAGGGCTTCGTGTCTGGCTACATGCATTCGGGGAAAACAAAAACACACGAGAGTCATAATACAAAAATCGAGTTGGAAGACTGGGCCCCATGATCACGACTCCTCCTTGAGCATCCTGTCGCGCACCACGGTTACTGTGGAAAACCACGAGAATAAGGGTGAGTAACGAATTACTCAAGAAGAATCCCCAACAGGGGTACAATACGATATACATGGTCATCCCGATGAGCGTATGCAAGCTATGAATATAACACGAATAGAGCACATAGCTTAGCCCACACTTGGGCCTCGGATGCCAACTCGGTGGCTTAGTCCGGAATAAAATCATCACTGATCCAATACATAAGTCGCCCTATACGAGAAACAAGTCGGCCTCGGCTCATGTCTCATCGTCGACGAAAGGTACACTCGCTCACAATCCCGAGGAGCTCTCCATCGGGGCGCCAGAATGAGCGTAAGCATGCACCGCGTGCTATCGCAGACTATGGGGGTTGCGTGGTCCAAGGCAAGTCGCCCATATCCAATCACCACGCCTAACTAAATCTTTGGATCGGTGTCACCGACATAGGGTGTGAGACACCGACACGTAAACTATGTCACCTGAACCACCGCACTGGGGCCAAGAAACGGTCGTGGTAGGCTTACACCAGAAGCCGCCCTTGCCTTAACAGTGGCAATCGGGGCTCTCGCCAAACATGCTAAGGACATGCCGTACCAGGGGACGAGGCAATGCCAAGTCAAGATCCCGACCGCTGGGGCATTTAACGACCGCCACCTCACCCAAGATTGCGGGGCCTACCGCTCGGGTTAGCAAAATCCTCACGGGGTCCAGGGGCGGAATGACTTGCTCGACGTCCCCGCCATGGATGCAAGGTACTTTATGCATCGGGCCGGATGATGCTATCTACCGCAACTCTAAACCCGCCCTTAGCAAACAAGCAAACAATTCCATAAAATCCAATACGTGCTCAATAAGAATACAACGAGCCTAGCATGATACTACGAAGCAAGGAACAGATACGAGCATGCCAGAAAGGAACAACCTAGCATGGATTAACATGAGAATTAACCAAGAAATCATGCTAACCGGGAATTCAGATTGAAGCACCTAGCTACACATGTCAATAATCACAAACATGCAATCAATCAACAATCACATATAATATCGCAGGTCCACACAACCCCGGTAAGAAATCCTTACCTTGGTGGGGACGGTTTGGCACGAAATCCTAAGTCGCGAACAATCTCGATCTAGCTACGGAACCTATCAATCAACACAAAAATCACACAATAGGCCTAAATACAATAAAATAAATGAGGCTCACCGGGGGAGCAACTCACGAGGCACGACGAACGCATTTAACGAGCCGATTGCACGAACGGGCAAAGAACGGGGCTCGAAGAAGGGCGCGCATTGGGCGCAGAATGGCGCGCGTGGGGCGCGCTGAGTGCACTGACGCTGGCGCGGACGCATGACGGACGGGCGCTGCGCTGCTGAGAGCAGGGGGCGAACAGAAGCTCATTGGCGCGCTCATGGCACAGCACGACTTCGGCGAGCTGGGGGGCTCGGGCGCGCGCGTTGCGGAGGAGCCGGGCGAGCGCGCGCATGCGGACGGACGGACGCACGTTGGCGAGCTCGACGAACAGGGCTCTGTTTGCGCGCGAAAGAGGCGAACAAAAGACACAAATCCAAGCGATCCACGGGATTCGACGCTCGATTCCTTGAAGAAGAACTCCGCTACACTAGCCGCACAAAACCCATACTTCAAATCGCCTCAACTCGCCGATGAACAGGAACGACACTAGGGAGAAGAAATGGATTCGGAGGAGAAGGAAAAGAGAAGAGAAGAGAAAGGAAAGCTTACCGGAGGGAGACGAGCGGCGAGGAGCTCCGCGAGTCGAGGTCGACGTGGGGAAGAAGAATTCGCGAGAAAAGCCGATCGGTCGGGGTGATCGCGAGGAAGAAGAAGAAGAAAGGTGGGGCGAAGTCTCAAGAGCCGCCTTTTTAAAGCAAAAAATAGGGACGAGCGAGCTTAAATAAAAGAACGCGTGTTTAGATTAACAAACGCGCTGGCGGTGGCTTGGCTGGTTGTGCCCTCCGCCTAGCATGCGTTACGCGCCTGGTTCGATTTCTCGCCGACGCGATATTTAATTCCCTATTTATTTTTGCTCCTTCCCAAGCCCAAACGCCTTCACCAAAAATCCCGATCCCATTCAAATTGACTCGTAATTATTTCGCAATTTTAAATTTCAAAACCGCCCGACCCAAAATTACCAAAATGCCCTGGGCCTCGGGAGGGCAGGATGAATTTTCAGGGCCATTACAATACTCCCCCTTACAAGACTTTCGTCCTCGAAAGTCACTTAAGATTGAAACAACTCGGGATAATGCAATCTCATCTCATCCTCCCGCTCCCAAGTGGCTTCCTCTCGAACTCGACTCCTCCATCGAACCTTTACGAGCCGGATGTCACGATTCTGCAGATGTCTTTGTCTCAAAGGCAAGAATTCCCACCGGCTTTTCCTCGAAGCTCAAATCCTCATTCACCGCAAAGGCTCAAAATCCACAATGTGCGACGGCGGTCCAAGCGCGTCATCGCCTCAACATCGATACATGAAATACACTGCGCACCGCTGCGACAATGACGGAGGCAAGGCTAATCGATAAGCAACGACCGATCCTCCGGGATTTCAAACGGACCAACAAAAGCGGGGCTCGGCTTCCCACGCTTGCCAAACCTCAAAACTCCTCGCATTGGTGCGACCTTGAGAATACATGCCGACCAACCTCAAACTCCAAATCCCGACGTCGAACATCGGCATAACTCTTCATGCGCGCGGGCTGTCAACATACGGGCTCTAATCTTCTCGCGACAAGATCATTGGTCAATTCAAAGCAACTCGGGACCCAAAACACGCCTATCACCAACCTCTTCCCAAAACACAAGAGATCGGCAACGCTTGCCATACAAAGCCTCGAATGGAGCCATCCAGATCGTCGATCGATAATCGTTGTTATATGCAAACTCCATCGATATGAGACATCGGTCCCAAGCGCCGGAAATCCAAACACATGGCCCTCAACATATCTTCGAGAATGCGGTTCACCTTCTCGGTCGACCATCGGTGCGAGGGAAAAAAAGTCTTTGGCGAAATCGCACTCGGTGCCTAAACCCTTCTCGAGCGCTCTCGAAACGAGAAGTGAACCTCGAATCACGGTCGATCACGATCCTCACAGCACTCCGTGATAGCGAATGATCTCGCTCTAAAACAGTGCGCGCCACTGTTCCACGGTATAAGTGTCTCTACCGGGAATGAAGTGTGCGCTCTTAGTCAAACGGTCAACTATCACCCGGATCCGAGTGAACTTCCTTGGAGTCCTTGGCAAACCCGAAATGAAGTCCATGGAGATTTCTTCCCATTTCCAATGAGGCACACTCAGCGGCTGCAACAATCCGGCTGGTCTCTGCTGGGTGCCTTCACTTGGCGACAAGTGAGACATCGATCGACAAACTCCGCAACACCTCTTTTCATACCCATCCACCGAATCGTCTCGCTTAAGATCTCGATACATCTTGGTACCCCGGGTGCCAAGCAAAACGGAGAATCTGTGGGCCTCTCGAGCAACTCGCCGCAAACCGGCAACATCCGGAACACACATCCGCCTCTCAGACGTCAGCCCACCGCTCGTGAATATACAAAATCAAAGTCGCCGTCAACACCGACTCTGTCAACCAACCTCTTAAGTGCGTGGTCACTCGGTGACTATCAATAATCCCACGCCTAATCGATGGTCGGATCATCAACCGAGAGCTACTCTGGCAAGAACCTCACCAAAGAATATCGCAATCTCGGCCCGCTCGAACTCTCTCTCGCAACTGGGCTGGGAACTCAACGATCTGGCCAGAGTGCGACGTCTTTCTACTTAAGGCATCGGCTACAACGTTGGCTTTACCGGATGGTATAGAATCTCGCAATCATAATCTTTCACTAGCTCTAACCATCTCTCCGCCTCATGTTCAACTCTTTCTGGGTAAACAGATACTTGAGGCTCGGTGATCGGTAAACATCCGAATCCGCTCACCGTATAGATAATGCCTCCAAATCTTCGGTGCAAACACCACTCGCCAACTCCATATCATGAGTCGGATAGTTTCGCTCATATGGCTTGGTGACGGAAGCATAAGCAATGACCTTCCCCGTCTTTGCATCAACACACAACCCAACCCGAACTTGGAAGCATCATTTGTAAACCACGAAACCACACTCGTCCCCTCCGGATCGCCAACATGGGTGAAGTCAAAGCGCGCGCTTGAGCTCGCAAAGCTCTCATCACACCTACCGTCCCAAACAAACTCGACACCCTTCCTCGTCGACGAGTGAGTGGGCGAGGCTATGGCGGAAAAATCCTTAACAAACCGACGGTAGTAACTCGCCAAACCTAGGAAGCTGCGTATCTCAGAATCAAGTCGGCTGGCCCACGAACTCACGGCCTCAATCTTTGCAGGATCCACGGCTATACCATCTCTCGAGACTATATGACCTAAGAAGGCCACTTGTTCCAAACGAACTCACATTTGGAAAATTTCGCATAAAGTTGGTTTTCCTCAAGGTCATCAACACTTTCCTCAAATGCTCGCATGAACCTTCTCGGTCCTTGAATAGATCGAATATCGTCAATGAACACAATGACGAAGCTGTCCAAAAATGCTTTGAACACCCTATCCATCATGTCCATGAACGCCTTTGGTGCATTTGTCAATCCAAACGACATGACCCCAAACTCGTAGTGCCCATATCTAGAGACTCGAACGCTGTCTTAGGAATGTCGGCGTCCCTAATCCGCAATCGTGATACCCGGATCTCAAATCTATCTTGGAGAACACGGAAGCTCCTCAAGCCGATCGAACAAATCATCGATACGGGCAGCGGATACTTATTCTTCTTCATCGTCACCTTATTAAGCTCACGATAGTCAATGCATAGGCGCATCGAACCATCCTTTTTCTTCACAAACAACATCTGGCGCTCCCCACGAGGACACACTCGGACGGATGAATCCTCGATCTAACATCTCCCGCACTGAACCTTGATTCCTTTAGCTCGGTTTGGCGCCATACGATCACGGAGCCTTCGAGATAGGGAGGGTCCCGCCCGAGCTCAATTGTGAAGTCAACCTCTCTCTTCGGGGCAACCCGGTAATTTCCTCGAGGAACACGTCCGCAGAAACTCCCGCACAACCGGCACTTGATCAACAGTCAGTGAGGGACGGCTCTCTCCGGACAATTTGGCTAGGTAGCCCCAAGCTCCATGAGCTAGCAAACGACGGGCTTTCACAGCTGACACCATCGGCGGGCAAACTCCACCCTGGGCTCCACGAAACTTGAAGCTGGGCCGACCCGTGGCACGAACACTACTTCCTTCCGGTGGCAGTCAATCAATGCGTGGTTAGCGGCTAACCATTCCATACCAAGAATCACGTCGAAACCACTCATGGGTAGAACTATGAGCGTAGCCACCAGCAACTCTCCGGATATCTCGATCCGGCCATCCTTAATCTTATCTTTAGCTAACATATTAACTCCCGAAGGAGTAGCAACAGATAATTCAAAACCTAGAGGCTCTAATCTCAACTTAGCATGCTCAGCAAACAAAACAGATACAAACGAGTGCGTAGAACTGCAGTCAAACAAGACAAATGCACAATGATCCAAAACAAGAAGCGCACACGCCATCGCTGCGGCATCCGCGCACGCTCAGCCTCTCGACGGTTCAGTAGCGAACACCCGCCTGCTGGCTGCATTGCACCTTTGAATCGCCATAGCCGGGTGATCACAAGAACGGATCATATGCCCCTCCTTTCCACATCGAAACCGCGCTGAGCCCGGCCCGACAAGCTCCGAAGTGGGCTCTTCCACAAGTGGCACGGCGGGAACCGCCTCGGACCGCCTCGCTGGCGAGGTTGAATCGGGCCGGCATCTCTACGCCGATCCCGGTTCGAATCGCCTTGGCGACGCTGGCGCCGCCTCGAACTCAAACCTTCTTCTTACGCTACTACGTTTGGGACAGACGCGCAGCCGAGCGGCGGCGGCGCCGCTCGGCGAGGATATTTCCCATTGTAAATAGTGGCGGTGAACCGCTTTAGCATAAGTGATAGGGGCAGTGGCTCGACATCCGAGACACACACCGCCTCGCCTCGGACCAGAAATGAACTTTCGAATTTTCAACTCGGGGGTCGCTATTAGTCATGAGCAAAATAACCATACTCCGAAAACTTCCTCTCGTATTCTTCTATCGAATCAAACCTGCTGCAGATTCTCGGAAAAGTGCCACCATCTTCTCTTGAGCCTCATCGCTAATATATTTGACCCGAACTCGGACTTAAAGAACTCCCGTGTGGCGGTGGAGACCCGGTGGTCTCTCACTCAAGGTGGACTCCCACCACCATCTAGCTACGCCCCTAACGCATGTGTCGCACACCTCGACCTCCGCACATCGGGGCACACCATAATCAGGAAGGTGTACTCCAAATGGGCAATCCATCCGTTGGCCGATAAAGCGCCACTGTGGCGTCAAACTTATCGTGGTTCCACTTTACAAAGTCCTTCAACCATTTACCAAGTTCATCGGCACCTTCTACCACTTCGCCTCAAAGGTCACTGGCTCGCGCGTGAGTCAGTCTTCTTTGCGCCTCTTTGAAACAAACGAGTCGTTGCTCGATCCGAGCTCGGGACTCTTCCCGTTGTGCGCCAATAAAGCACTGGTCTCTCGCCCTCCGCCACTCAACAGTCAACCACCATAGACCTCATGGAATTAGCAAATTCTCGCTCCAGGGAGTCGCCTCACGCGCGCCTGATCGCCTCAATGCCTACTCGCCTCAACCGGGGAGCTACGGGGAATGCTATCCGTCTCGGCTTGGGACGATGTCCTGCGCGGTGTCGATCCGATCCCGACACCTCGACCTCTTCTCGGGCGTCCTCTTCCCGCGCGGGTAAGCGGCATTTGGCGATCTACACCCAAACCAATAACGAGTCGAACATGCTCGTCTCCGCTCCACAATACTACACAAGGCATACACTAGATGACAGTGTATTGTAAATTCTTAACCCTTTTTAAACAAAGAAATAGTAAACTTAGGCGCACTGATGATCGTCGGAGTGCTAGTGATCATGGGAAAACAACCTACAACAAACAGTCATACTACAGAATTTATGACTCTAGGCTCTGATACCAACTGTAAGGGACCGACCCGAATGGGGCACTAAATGGGCCCTTACCCCAATGCATGCATTCAAAGTAAAGGACATTTAAACAGACATGATTTCGGATTCCAATTAAAACAAAACATTCAAAATAACCCTTTAAAAAACTAGACATTTTCCCCAAAACTCGTCCCTGTTTCCAAGCACTGCTCCAGATAAATACATTTCCAAAGTTTACTCGATCGAGATTTACTAAAAGCCATTCAAAACTGTTCAGATACAAACATTTGGAATCCACAAATATTTACAAACATCTTAGGCTTTCGTGCCGGCTACATGCATTCTGAGGGAAAACAAAACACACGAGAGTCATAATACAAAAATCGAGTTGGAAGATGGGCCCCATGATCACGGCTCCTCCTTCAGCATCCTGTGTCGCGCACCACGATTTACTGTGGAAAACCACAGAATAAGGGTGAGTAACGAATTACTCAATAAGAATCCCCAACCGGGGTACAATACGATATACATGGTCATCCCGATGAGCGTATGCAAGCTATGAATATAAACACAGAATAGAGCACATAGCTTAGCCCACACTTGGGCCTCGGAAGCCAACTCGTGGTCTTAGTCCGGAATAATATCATCACACACCCAATACATAAGTCACCCTATACGAGAAACAAGTCCCGGCCCACTGCTCATCGTCGACGAAAGGTACATCGGCTCACAATCCCGAGGAGCTCTCGGTCGTATTTGTAATGAGCGTAAGCATGCATGCGCGTGCTCTCGCAGATTATGGGGTTGCCAGTGGTCCAAGGCAAGCCGCCCATATCCAGCCACCACGCCTAACTAAATCTTTGGATCGGTGTCACCGACATAGGGGTGTGAGACACGGACACGTAAACTATGTCACTGAACCACGCGCACTGGGGCCAAGAAACGGTCGTGGTAGGCTTACACCAGAAGCCGCCCTTGCCTTAACAGTGGCAATCGTGGGCTACCGCCAAACATGCCGAGGACATGCCGGCCGCGGGACGAGGCAATGCCAAGTCATCATCCCGACCGTTGGGGCATTTACGATACCGCCACCCTTACCCAAGATTGCGGGGCCTACCGCTCGGGTTAGCAAATCCTCACGGGGTCGTGGGCGGAATGACTTGCTCGACGCCCCCGCCATGGATGCAAGGTACTTTATGCATCGGCCGGATGATGCTATCTACCGCAACTCTAACTCGCCCTTAGCAAACAAAGCAAACAATTCCATAAAATCCAATACGTGCTCAATAAGAATACAACGAGCCTAGCATGATACTACGAAGCAAGGAGCAGATACGAGCATGCGAGAAAGGAACAACCTAGCATGGATTAACATGAGAATTAACCAAGAAATCATGCTAACTGGGAATTTGATTGAAGCACCTAGCTACACATGTCAATAATCACAAACAGCAATCAATCAACAATCACATATAATATCGCAGGTCCACACAACCCCGGTAAGAAATCCTTACCTTGGTCGGGGACGGTTTGGCACGAAATCCTAAGTCGCGAACAATCTCGATCTAGCTACCGGGAACCTATCAATCAACACAAAAATCACACAATAGGCCTAAATACAATAAAATAAATGAGGCTCGGCTCGGGAGCAACTCACGAGGCACGACGAACGCGATTTAACGAGCCGATTGCACGACGAACGGGCAAAGAACGGGGCACGACGGCGGCGCGCTGGGCGCAGAATGGGCGCGTGGCGGCTGCGGTGCAGATTGACGCTGGCGCGCGCGCGGAGATGCAGGGGCGACAGAAGCTCGGGCTGGGCGCTCATGGCTGGCACGACTTCGGCGAGCGGGGGCTCGCGACGCGTTATGAGTGGGCGAGGCGCGCGCGCGCGGACGGACGGCACGCTGGCGAGCTCGACGAACAGGGGCTCTATTTTCGCGCGCGAACAATGGCGAACAAAAGACACAAATCCAAGCGATCCACGGGGATTCGACGCTCGATTCCTTGAAGAAGAACTCCCCTACACTAGCTGCACAAAACCCATACTTCAAATCGCCTCAACTCGGCCGATGAACGGGAACGACACTAGGGAGAAGAAATGGATTCGGAGGAGAAGGAAAAGAGAAGAGAAGAGAAAGGAAAGCTTACCGGAGGAGACGAGCGGCGAGGAGCTCCGCGAGTCGAGGTCGGGCGTGGGGGAAGAAGAATTCGCGAGAAAAGCCAGTCGGTCGGGGGTGATAGCGAGGAAGAAGAAGAAGAAAGGTGGGGCGAAGTCGGGCGAGCTGCCTTTTAAAGCAAAACAGGGGACGAGCAGGCTTAAATAAAAGAACGCGCGTTTAGATTAACAAACGCGCGCGGTGGCTCGGCTGGCTACCTGCGCCTAGCATGCGACACGGCCCTGGTTCGATTCCTACTCGACGCGCTATTTAATTCCCTATTTATTTTTGCTCCTTCCCAAGCCCAAACGCCTTCACCAAAAATCCCGATCCCATTCAAATTGACTCGTAATTATTCTGGCAATTTTAAATTTCAAAACCGGCCCGACCCAAAATTACCAAAATGCCCCTGGGCCTCCCAGGAGGGCCGGGATGAATTTTCCGGGCCGTTACAATTTGACATGGAGAATCAGTTTCAAGAAAAAGAAATAGTGAAAGTGTTCCAATAGATCAAGTTGTAGATGAGAATGTGGATGACCCAATAGAGATGTTTGAGGCTACACAAAATTATTGTAAGGAAAAATCTTCTTTATTTGAGGAAGCATTAGAGGATGTCAAGAAATCATTGTACCCAAATTGAAAAGATTTTACCAAGATATCAACACTGATTAAGCTTTATAATTTGAAAGCAAAGTATGGGTGGAGCGATAAAAGTTTCTCAGAGCTGTTAGAATTATTGAATATGTTGTTGCCTAGTCCTAATGAAATTCCAATATCCGCCTATTATGCTAAAAAGATTTTAAGTACCTTAGGGATGAAGTATGAAAAGAACCACGCATGCATCAATTATTGTTGTTTGTATCGAAAATAACTTGTCGATGCAGAACTGTGTCCTACTTGTGGAATATCGAGATGGAAGGTTAAGAAGAATAAGAAATAAGGAGTGAAAAGTATTCCAGCAAAAGTCATGTGGTATTTCTCTCCTATTCCAAGATTTCAACGAATGTTTAGAAGTAAAGAAACTGCAAAATTGTTCACGTGGCATGCTACGGACCGGCAGCGAGATGAGTGCATACGACATCCAGCCGACACAATTTCATGGAAAGAAATAGATGAAATGTGGTCTGATTTTAGTGGAGAAACGAGAAACCTTCGTCTAGCCCTATCAACAGATGGAGTCAATCCACATGGTGACCAAAGTACTAGATATAACTATTGGCCAATTATGTTGGTTACTTACAATCTACCCTCATGGTTGTGCATGAAGCGTAAATTCTTAATGTTAAATTCATTAATCTCAGGACCCAAACAACCTGGAAATGACATAGTTGTTTATTTAGCTCCGTTAGTCGACGATCTGAAGATGTTATGGAACACGGGCATTCAATGTTTTGATGCCCATCGGCAAGAACACTTCACGCTCAAAGTTATTTTGTTATGGACCATTAATGATTTTCCAGCATATGGTAACCTGTCATGATGTGTATGTCGACGGCGTTCCGAACGTTTAGATACAATCTAAACAAGAAGTACGTCCAACAATTTCTAGACCAACCCGAGAGATTAAGAACACCACCTGTTAAATACAGTGCGATCACACAAAAGCAATAGAATTAGTTTGCAGACATTAGATTGTCAGAAAACTCCACGGTAACTATTTTTTTTATGAGTGTAATGTCTATAACCTTCAATATATTCATATAATTATATGTTATACAGAAAGAAAGTGACGAGAAAAAAGCATTGCAAGCTAAACAAAAGTATCATCATCGTACGGCTCGAAAGGGATATGCTCAACTCGGTCATGAACTAGTAAGAAACTATCTAACCTAAGAATTTATGTTTCTTATCATGTATTTTCTACTTTACTAAATCTCATGTGCTGTTAATTTTAATTGTAGCATATAGATATCCAAAGTAATCCCTCAGGGCGTGCTGAATTATGGAAAGCAGCTCGAAAGGGAAAGAATAAAGAGTACGTTGACGAAGACACAATTGAAACGGTCGAAAAAATTGTAAGTTGTTGTTTCATTTTTTTTGTATATTGTTTGGGTTCAACTCTTTGAATGTGAATCTAAAATATTTTTTCAACAGGATAACTTGGAACGTACAAATGAAGGTCAAGATATTTTGGCTGAAGCATTGGGAACGCCGAAACATCGTGGCATGTAAGGGGAGTTGGTCGATTTGTAACTCCATCAGTTTTCTTTAAGATATCTCATCCGAAGTCGAAGATGGGTGAACGACCAACTCAACCAGACCCTCAAGTAGATTTCTCTCAACGATTTAAGTCTCCGTGTGAGGGAACCAATAGAGATGCCATAAGGGAAGAAAATCAAATTCTTCAAGGGGTCGACATCGTTGAAGAACAAATTGATCATCCTAATGATGTCCCAGTTGATTTCGGAGAAGTAAGTATTATATTATTGAACTTTAATAATATAGTTGAATCATTGTATGTTAATTATGATTTTTTTTCTTTTTTTAAAGGGTACGACATGTAAACTAGCCATTGAACATGGAGGTGACATTGTTGCCATTAGTACATTGTATGAATCGAGCGACTTATCTTATAGGATACATGGTATGCCTTTGGAGAAATTCAATGCGCGTGTCACGATCGATTTGATACTTGAAGGCAACGAGGACCTATACTTGCCCATCCGTTTAAACGAGGAGATGCAATACCTCAGACAAGCTTGGAACACTTTCGTGCCATGGCCAAAATCAGTAATTAAGACACATACTGCAACAACGGAGGTATATACAATCATACATTATAATAATTTAATATGTAACACATTTATTTTACTAATAATCGAAAATGTTTATTGTCAGCCATATAAACCCAAAAAAATGACTACTAAGAAGTCTATATCAGCTACTAGTAAGAAGACAGTTTCAGATTCGCAATCCCATCAATCAAACACGACCATTCCAATTATGATCAAGCTAGTACGTAACTACTCTAGAGATCAACTAGGTGTTGGTGGACTAGTACGTATCCCACTAACCATAACCGGTTTTCTTCCCGATTGTTATATTGCACAAGACGAGATTTTAGAATATTTTAATATGGAAGAAATTGGATATACTTCCATACTTTGTTACATCGGGTAAGTAAACTGTTTTCTTCCTCAAATATTATATTCGCATACCACTCTAATAACGTTTCCATATTTTATTTCAGTTACATATGGAAAATTTGCGATAAAGAGATACTGGCTAACTACATACTAGTAGACTGTAAGGGACCGACCCGAATGGGGCACTAAATGGGCCCTTATCTCAATGCATGCATTCAAAGTAAAGGACATTTAAACAGACATGATTTCGGATTCCAATTAAAACAAAAACATTCAAAATAACTCCTTTAAAAACTAGACAATTTCCCTGGAACCTGTCCTTGTTTCCAAGCACCTGTTCCAAGATAAATACATTTCCAAAGTTTACTCTAATCAGAGATTTACTAAAAGTCATTCAAAACCTGTTCAGATACAAAATGCTGGAATCCACAAATATTTACAAACATCCTAGGGCTCCGTGCCCGACTACATGCATTCAGGCGAAAACAAAACACACGAGAGTCATAATACAAAAATCAGAGTTGGAAGACTGGGCCCCATGATCACAACTCCTCCTTCAGGCATCCTGTCGCGCACCACGATTACCTGTGGAAAACTACAAAATAAGGGTGAGTAACGAATTACTCAGTAAGAATCCCCAACCGGGGTACAATACGATATACATGGTCATCTCGATGAGCGTATGCAAGCTATGAATATAAACACAGAATAGAGCACATAGATTAGCCCACACTTGGGCCTCGGATGCCAACTCAGGGTCTTAGTCCGGAATAGTATCATCACACAGTCCAATACATGAGTCGCCCTATACGAGAAACAAGTCCCGACCTCACTGCTCATCGTCGACGAAAGGTACACTGGCTCACAATCCCGAGGAGCTCTCCGATCGGCGCCTGTAATGAGCGTAAGCATGCACCGCGTGCACTGCGCAGACTATGGGGGTTGCCGGTCCGAGGCAAGCCGCCCATATCCAAGTCACCACGCCTAACTAAATCTTTGGATCAGTGTCACTGACATAGGGGTGTGAGACCTGGACATGTAAACTATGTCAGCCTGAACCACCGCACCTGGGGCCAAGGAACGGTCGTGGTAGGCTTACACCAGGAAACCGTCCTTGCCTTAACAGGTGGCAATCAGGGGCTACTGCCAAACATGCTGAGGACATGCCGGCTGCTAGGGACGAGGCAATGCCAAGTCATCATCCCGACCGTTGGGGCATTAACAACTGCCACCCTCACCCAAGATTACAGGGCCTACCGCTTGGGTTAGCTAATCCCTCACGGGGTCCAGGGACGGAATGACTTGCTCGATGTCCCTGCCATGGATGCAAGGTTCTTTATGCATCAGGCCCGGATGATGCTATCTACCTTCAATTCTAACCTGCCTTAACAAACAGCAAACAATTCCATAAAATCCAATACGTGCTCAATAAGGATACAACGAGCCTAGCATGATACTACGAAGCAAGGAACAGATACGAGCATGCTAGAGAGGAACAACCTAGCATGGATTAGCATGAGAATTAAACCAGGAAAATTATGCTAATCGGGAATTCAGAATAGAATACCTAGCTACACATGTCAATAAACACAAACAAGCAATCAATCAGCAATCACATATAATATCGCAGGGTCCACACAACTCCGGTAAGAAATCCTTACCTTGGTCGGGGACGATTTGACACGAAATCCTAAATTGCGAAAGAACCCGAACTAGCTACCGATAACCTATCAATCACAACAAAAATCACACAATAGGCCTAAATATAATAAAATAAATGAGGCTCAGCTCGGGAGCAACTCACGAGGTACGCATTTAACGCACGAACGAGCCGATTGCACGAACGGGGCAAAGCGCGGGGCTGGCGGGCGAGCTGGGCGCGACGACAGCGTTGGGGTGCGAAGTGCGCGCGCGGACGAACAAAGCGTGGGCGCGCGACGCGCGGCGCGGCGAAGCGTGCAGCAGAGGCGCGAGGATGCGCAAGGGCGGCGTGGCGTGACACGGAGCTGGGCGAGGCGTGCGCGAGGCGATGCGCGGCGCGGCTCGGCGGCAGTGGCTCTGTTTCTGCGCGCGAACAGGGGCGAAGAAGAAAAATCCGAATTCGAGCGTTTGGCGAAGATTCGACGGCCGATTCGTTGACGGACGAACTCCCCTACACTAGCTACACAAAATCCGCAAGAAGCTCACTTCGTCTTGGCCGGCAACGGCGAAACCAAAACAGGGGAAACGAATTGGAAGGAGAAGAAGAAAGAATGAACTTACCGGTGTGGGGCGATCGGCGAGGGAGCTCCGGCGAGGGTGAGGAGTTGCAGTCGGTCGAGGGGAAAGGAGAAGAAATCGCGAGGGAGAAGTGAGTCGGTCGGAGGAAAAATCGCGAAGAAGAAGAAGAGAAATGGGGAAGAATCGGGCGAAATTGCGCTTTATATAAAAATCCCATCACAAGACGGCGGCATATATACCAAATCGCGCGCATAGTTTAACAAACACGCCCAGTGGCTCGACTGGCAGCGCCCCTGCCTAGCAAGCGACACGTCCCTGGTTCGAATCTCACTCGACACGCTATTTAATTCCTCATTTAATTTTACTCTTTCCCAAGCCCAAATGCCTTCACCAAAAATCCCGATCCTATTCAAATTGACTCAGCGAATATTTTTTCCCTTCAATACTGGGTATGTGTTCTACATTTTGAATTTTTAATACTTATGATTATGTTTATATCAAACTCAATATTGGTTAATTAATTTCTATAGACATCATTGAATTTTGGTCGTCATCATTCTTGCGGAACATACGGTGTACATTTTCAACTCGTTGGGCGAAAATCCAGTCCATGAGAGTTTATACCAAATCATAACTTCGTAAGTTTCTAGATAGAAAACTTTTGGACTTTGAATTTATATTTAATCATCCTAATGTTTAGAATTATTAATATAGTGCTTACCGAGTTTGGCATTTAAGACACAATTTGAGGCCGAAACAATTATATTGGAAATGGGTGAAGGTAAAGGTTAAATCAAATTCGTTTGTTTATAGTTTTTTTTTTTTTTTTTGTGATGCTGATCAATTATCGTTTACTAAGTATATGTAACTATTTTTCCTCTAGTGCCCTCAACAAATTGGATCAATAGTATGTGGATTCTACGTCCAAATATTCATACGGAAGATGATATACAACACATCCACGCACGTATTGAGACTTGTAAGTTTTATTTACATGTTAAATAGCATCATATAGAACATATACTAATTTGGTGTTTTTATTTATGTCTTAACACTTTGTAGTTCAAGACTGACCCAAATACATTCACTCAAGCGAATATTGATGAGGTACGAGTTGAATGGGCAGAGTACATAGGTAGACATATGATACAAAATTAGTGTTTATGTATGGAGAAATGAATTAGTTGTAGTTTAAATGTTAATTGAATAGCTAGATGCATGTTAATAGATTCTGGAAGAACAAAAGTCTCATTTGGTGTGTACTGGATTTTTCATTATGTTCATATACAGGTGGAGAGTTTTGTTATATAACAGGTGAAATTTTTTGGGATTGCATTATTGCCCCATCATGCTGCCGAAATTTCGTGTGCATATCTATTATTGTGTTAAGAACACATGCATATATGTTTAGAAGTTCGAATTCCATATAAGTTAGTGTGTGGGTGATTGATTTCGTTCAAATCTAGAGTTTAATAGGGGATTGGATAGTTATTAGAAAGTTTAGAATTGACTGCCTCTATATTCCTTTTTTTATAAAGTATAATAACTTTAATGGCGGGCGCAATATACATCATTTTTAATAAATTATAGCTATAGTGTCTTTTAATGGCGGGCTCTGCATTTTTCTGATCTTTTTGATTTTTTATAAATATAATGTCTTTTAATGGCGGACACCCGATGATTGACCATCAAATTCCCGATAATTGACCATTTTTTAAAAACAACCCGAGACCCCTTTTGTTGGGGTTTTTTTTTTAAAAACAAATTAAAGGTGGCGGGCATAAAATCCCGCCATAAAACAGTATTAATGACAAGCAAGAATGCCCGCCTTTGAAAAGTTTTAATGGCGGGCAAGGCCCGCCTTTGTATTGGTCCATATTGGTGGCAGGCGCCCGCCACCTTTCCCTGCCCACCACCGAAACGTTACGATGACATGGGCATTGATGGCGGGATTTTGCCCGCCATCTATAGTGGAATTTCTACTAGTGAATGGACCTCAAATTTTTCATTTAAAATGTGCCCTAACTACTTTGAAGCAAGACCAAGATTCTATGGCCACCTATTTTTCAAAGATAAAAGGATTGTGGGATGAGTATGTCTCGTATTTTCTTAGTTGTACATGTGGGTTATGTACATGTGTTGTTGTAAGGGACCGACCCGAATGGGGGAGTAAATGGGCCCTTACCCCAATGCATG
This sequence comes from Sicyos edulis, assembly GCA_036507275.1. Taxonomy (NCBI): domain Eukaryota; kingdom Viridiplantae; phylum Streptophyta; class Magnoliopsida; order Cucurbitales; family Cucurbitaceae; genus Sicyos; species Sicyos edulis. The sequence continues at coordinate 27,286,665 of CM071850.1, read as the reverse complement.
CATTCAAAGTAAAGGACATTTAAACAGACATGATTTCGGATTCCAATTAAAACAAAACATTCAAAATAACCCCTTTAAAAACTAGACATTTGCCCTGAAACACGTCCCCTGTTTCCAAGCACTGCTTCGGGATAAATACATTTCCAAAGTTTACTCGATCAGAGATTTACTAAAAGCCATTCAAAACCTGTTCAGATACAACATGCTGGAATCCACAAATATTTACAAACATCCTAGGGCTTCGTGCCCGGCTACATGCATTCAGGGGAAAACAAAAACACACGAGAGTCATAATACAAAAATCAGAGTTGGAAGACTGGGCCCCATGATCACGGCTCCTCCTTGGGCATTGGTCGCGACCACGATTACCGTGGAAAACCACAGAATAAGGGTGAGTAACGAATTACTCGAAGAATCCCCAACCGGGTATTTACAATACGATATACATGGTCATCTCGATGAGCGTATGCAAGCTATGAATATAACACGAATAGAGCACATAGCTTAGCCCACACTTGGGCCTCGGATGCCAACTCGGTGGCTTAGTCCGGAAATAAAATCATCACACTGATCCAATACATAAGTCGCCCTATACGAGAAACAAGTCCCGGCCTCACTGCTCTCATCGTCGACGACGAAAGATACACCGGCTCAAGATCCCGAGGAGCTCTCCGGTCGGTATTTGTAATGAGCGTAAACATGCACCGCGTGCTACTGCAGACCATGGGGGGTGCCGGGTCAGAGGCAAGCCGCCCATGTCCGATCCACCCACGCCTAACTAAATCTTTGGATTGGTGTCACCGACATAGGGTGTGAGACACGGACACTTAAACTATGTCACCTGAACCACCGCTTTTTGAGGCTAAGGAACGGGTCGTGCTAGGCTTACACCAGAAGCCGCCCTTACCTTAACAGTGGCAATCGGGGCTCTGGCCGAACACGCCGAGGACGTGCCGACTATCGGGGACAAGGCAATGCCAAGTCATCATCCCGACGGTTGGGGCATTTAACAGTCTGCCACCCTCACCCAAGATTGCAGGGCCTACCGCTCGGGTTAGCAAATCCCTCACGGGGTCCAGGGACGGAATGACTTGCTCGACGTCCCTGCCATGGATGCAAGGTTCTTTATGCATCAGGCCCGGATGATGCTATCTACTGCAGATTCTAACGCGCTCTAGCAAACAAACAAACAATTCCATAAAATCCAATACGTGCTCACTAAGAATACAACGAGCCTAGCATGATACTACGAAGCAAGGAACAGATACGAGCATGCCAGAAAGGAACAACCTAGCATGGATTAACATGAGAATTAACCAAGAAATCATGCTAACCGGGAATTCAGATTGAAGCACCTAGCTACACATGTCAATAATCACAAACAAGCAATCAATCAACAATCACATATAATATCGCAGGGTCCACACAACCCCGGTAAGAAATCCTTACCTTGGTCGGGGACGGTTTGGCACGAAATCCTAAGTCGCGAACAATCTCGATCTAGCTACCGGGAACCTATCAATCAACACAAAAATCACACAATAGGCCTAAATACAATAAAATAAATGAGGCTCAGCTCGGGAGCAACTCACGAGGCACATTTAACGCACGAACGGGCCGATTGCACGAACGGGGCAAAGAACGGTCGGGTGGCGCGGCTGCGCGCGCAAATGGGCGAGCCAGGCGTCTTTGGCGCGCACGCTGGGCGCGCGCGCGCCGACGAACGAACGCGGCAGGCGAAGAGGCGGGCTTGGTGGGCTGGCGATGCGACGCGACGCGTAGCTGGGCGAGGACGAGGCGATGCGCGGCGTGGCTCGGCGGAGCGCTCTGCTTCTGCGCGCGGCGACGCTCGAACAGGAGCGAACAGAGAATCGGAGGAAACGAACTCGATTCCGGGCGATTGGAGAAGATTCGACGGCCGATTTATAGATGGATGAACTCCCCTACTCCAGCTGCACTAAAACCACCCAACGTTTCACCTCGACACGACCGGAAAATGGAAATCAAAAACAGGGGAAAGAAATGGAGAAATCGGAGGAGAAGAAGAAGAAGAGAGGAGAAAGGGAGGGAGAACTCACCAGAGGGGATCGATCGGCCGAGGGAGAGCCGGCGAGCTGCTGGTCGGCGAGGGGGAGGCCGGTCGGTGAGGAGAATCGCGAAGGAGAAGAAGAAAGGAAATAAGGGAGAAGGCTCGGGCGAGCTGCCTCTTAAACCAAAACAGGGGACAGACAAGCATACATAGAAGATGGCGCGTTTAGATTAACAAACGCGCGGTGGCTCTATTGGTTGTGCCCTCCGCCTAGCATGCGACACGGCCCTGGTTCGATTTCTGCTCGACGCGCTATTTAATTCCCTATTTATTTTTGCTCCTTCCCAAGCCCAAACGCCTTCACCAAAAATCCCAATTCTTTTCAAATTGACTCATAATTATTCCGACAACTTTAATTTCAAAACCGGCCCTGTCGGCCAGACCCAAAATTACCAAAATGCCCCTGGGCCTCCCGGGAAGGCCGAGATGAAATTTTCCGGGCCGTTACAATTGTAAACAAAGAAATAAAAAATTTCGTGCAGTTTGAGTATCTCATGAGTTTCTTAATGGGGCTCAGTGAAAATTATGGTCATTTACTTTCCCAGATCTTGCTCATGGATCCTCCGCCTCCGATTATCGAAGCATTTTCTTTGATTGCCAAGGAAGAGGAATACAAACTTGACTCAGTGACTTCAAACATCTCAACTATTACTTTAACCACTTCTACTTCTGGTAAAGGGAGATGATGACCGACTTGTACTCACTGCAAGCTCCAAGGTCACACAGTTGAAAAATGTTATAAGCTACATGTATATCCACCTGGGTATCTACAACGTAATAATGGTTCTCATTTTTCAAATGGGCAACGCTCTACTCCGAGGCAACAAGTAAAGGTTATCTTTTCCATGAACTAGGTATCCAGCTCAACAGCCCATGATTTTTCTTCTAACATATCTAGTGCTGAGTTTGCAGCTCTTTATTCTCTATTTAACCATTATCAAACTAAGTTATCCACAAATGGAGAATCATCAACTAATGGGCCTCATCTCGCAGGTACTTTTTCTTCTACTATTCGATGAGTGTTAAATTCTAGAGGAGCTACCTATATATGTTGTTCTCGTGATATATTTTCTGAAATACAGCCTGTCAGGATTACTATTGTTTTACCTACTAAGAAAGGTATAACTGTAAAATTTGCTGGTACTGTGACCATTCATGGCTCTCTTATTTTTAAGAATGTTTTGTATGTTTCTGAGTTCACATATAACCTACTTTCCACTGGTGCTTTGACTATAGACGGGATAATATCTTTTCTTTTTTTTTTTCGGTTGATGGTTGTATGATTCAGGACAAGTCCACTTTGAAGACGATTGGGAAGGGTGAGTTGTGCGAAGGTTTATATGTGATGGATGTTCCGATACCGAGTGCGGTTTGTCATGTAAAGGAATCTCGCTCAGCACCTTTATGGCATTCGAGACTTAGGCAACCTTCTCCGTCAATATTAGGTGCTTTGAAAAAAAAATTAGATCTTGATTCTGCTTCTGTTATTTATTCTCATTGTGATGTATGCTCTTTGGCAAAATAAAACCGTTTTTGTTTTATTTCTCATAATAATAAGATTGCTGCTAGTTTTGATTTAATACATGCTGATATTTGAGGAATTTTTTCTCATCTTTCTTATTGTGGTCATCGTTATTTCTTGACTATTGTTGATGATCATAGTCGCTACACATGAGTTGTTTTACGTAAGCCAAATCAGACATAACTATTATAATCCTGCAATTTTTTCGTTTAGTGAAAACTCAGTATGGTAGGATGATCAAGGTTTTTTTATCAGACAATGCACCTGAGTTGGCTTTTACTCAATTCTTTCAATAAAATGGCATTAAACATAAATTTTCATGTGTGGCGAGACCAGAACAAAACTCTGTTGTTGAACGGAAACATCAACATATTTTAAATGTTGCTAGGGCCTTATTTTTTTCTGCCTAAAATACCTATGGATTATTGGAATGAATGTATATTGACGGTTGTGCATCTTATTAATCGTATTCCATCCCTAGTTTTACAGTGGAAAACTCCTTTTGAATTTCTCAAAGGGATAACTCTTGATTACTCTTCTCTTCAAAGTTTTGGTTGCCTTACTTATGCTTCGAGTCTCCAAAGGCACAGAAATAAGTTCTCACCAAGAGCGATTCCTGCTATTTTCTTGGACTATCTACCTGGTGTTAAAGGTTTTAAATTACTAAATTTAGAAACCCGTAAAATTTTTATATCTTGTGATGTGGTATTCCATGAATACCTATTTCCTTTTCATCATCTTAGCGGGTAGGTTGTAAATAGGGATGATTTTTTTGCCAAAGCAGTGATACTTGCTCCCCTTGCTGTCCCGCTATACCTAACTTAGAAGTTCATAAGAGCAATCTAGATCATGTGAGAACTAGCATTGGTGAAAACACTTCTAATGCTCCGACTGCGCATGAATCGATAGAACAAGAAAGTACATTTTTTATGCCCTCTGTAGAGCTTGTTGATCCATCAGTTGACCAGGAACAACAGCTTAGTATCAAGTGCTTTAACTTTATTTCAACATGGCGATCTATTCGAAATGTCCACAAACCATCATATCTCCAAGACTATTGTGGATTGATATCACAACTACCATTATCTGTCTTATCTACAAGATACCCATTACATGATCATGTGAATTATGATCGGCTTGGTTCATCTTTTAGGCTATTTTCTTTGCAAGTATCCTCCACATATGAGCCAACACACTATCACCAGGCTTTTCCTCACTATCATTGGAGAGATACTATGAGAGATGAACTTCGTGCTATGGAAGCCAACAACACTTGGTTTGTGGTTCCTCTTCCCAAGGGAAAGCAGCTTGTCGATTGTCGGTGGGTGTACAAGGTTAAATATAACGCCAATGGTTCAGTCAAACGTTATAAGGCCAGGTTGGAAGCAAAAGGCTACACACAATAAGAGGGCTTGGATTTTGTTGAAACCTTTGCCCCTATAGCCAAGTTAGTCACAACACATGTTTTATTTCTCTTAAGCTGTTTCAAAGAATTGGCCACTAGTCTAGTTAGATGTAAATAATGCCTTTTTAAATGGATTTGGATGAGGAAGTATACATCGATTTGCCTTTCGGATATACTGAACATATTTCTTCTTCTTCTGATCCTCGGATGGTGTGCCATTTGCACAAATCTATCTATGGCTTAAAGCAAGCTTCAAGTCAATGGTATGCAAAGTTCTCATCCACACTAATTATACTTTGCTTCACTCAATCCAAATCGGATTATACGTTTTTCGTACGTGGTACATGGCCTACCTTTGTTGTTGTGCTGGTATATGTTGACGATATCATTTTAACTGGAGCTGATATAGCTCAAATTGACATTTTGAAGGCAACTTTGCACAAGTATTTCCAGCTCAATGACCTCAATCTTTGAAGTATTTTCTTGGTTTATAACTTGCTTGATCTACTAATGATATTTTTTTTCTTAACGACACTATACTCTCTAATTACTTGAAGATGCTGGGTTCTTAGGTGCCAAGTCTGAAGCGGTGCCCATGGATCCAAGGATCACTAAAGATGATGTTTTGTCGGATCCCAATATTTACAGACGTGTGATAGAACGACTTATTTATCTCACTATATCTCATCCAGATATTACATATGTCGTGAACAAATTGAGCCAATAAAATAAGTTTTCGGATCCCATTGTTATGTATGAAATTATATTTATTGAAACATTTTTTTTTTGTTTAGATTTGTGGCTACATATTATAAATTGTAAAAATACAAATAAAACAAGTTGTAAATAGCAACAAAAAAGTGTCATTCAACCAACTATATGCCATAAATAGGTAGTCATAAATGGACCAACCATGATTATAATATAATGACATAAATGGTTTGACCATACCAATTTAACAGTGTCATTAATTCTTCCTCAATGACTATATATATGAGTAAAAAATAGATCAATCATGATTATAATAAAATGTCATAAATGACTGAATCATGACTATGATATATATGATTAATGAATAAACCATGACTAAAATAAAATGTTATAAATGGTTTTATCATGACAATGTATATGTGTCATTAATGGATCATTGATAACTATAATAAAATGTCATAACCGATTCTAAGAGGTTATTTCTAAACTGTCGTTATTACTTTATTAATGACTTTGTATATATGTGTCATTAATGGTTCATCCATGACTATTACATTGTATCACAACTTGTTCTTTCATGACATTTTTACTATAGTGTCATATGATCGAACCTTTCGTGACACCGAATACTACTTATTTTTAGTCACAAAAAATGTTTAATGACTATAAATTATAGTTATTATATATCATATTTCTACTAGTGGTTCTCTCGAAATCTCATGTTAAAGACCAGTTTGTGACATTAATTTGCTAATATCCTCACATATACCATCAATTTTCCACTATATCAAAAAAAAAAAATCTATTACAATCTTCTAGGATAATGAGACAATATGATTGAGTAATGATCCTTCTAAAAAGAGGACTCCACTTCCATCAATTGGAGTGGATCCACCCAAAAAATATCATCTTTAATATGCTAACATAAGAGGCCACAAATGTAATATCTCACGTGTTATAGGAAACTATTAATGATATCGAATGGGTTAGTGGCGCAATGGTTTTATTGCTGGGTTATAAACCAGTTCAACACCAGCGTTGCAGGTTCGATCCCGAGAATTGGTATTTGTCCCCCTTCCCCAATATATAATAAAAAAAAACTATTGAGATCTGATTTAAGATTGATGAGCTTAGAATAGGCACCATTTTGAGAGGTCATTGAACTGGAACCTCATATAATCTAATATCGTATCAGAGCCGCCTAAATTAGGGGTTTTAAAAGAAAAATGTTTTGTTTGTGTATATATATTATGTTCAGTGACGTGATCAAACTGTCATAACGCATCACATTAGAGGTATATTTTGTTCAGTAACATGATTGGTGATAGTTTGATGATTCGTGTGCAATAAATACATCATCATATTGCAGTATATTCAGTTTAACGATAAAATCGACAATAAAAATAACATCCATATGTACAACGTGCAATAATTTTGTTTTCAAAACTTTATTTTCAAATTGGTCATGTGAATTAGATGAAATTTGAGTGTTAGGAATAATTTTTTTTTTTTTTTTTTTTTTGAAATGAGGAATAAAATATCGTTAAGCTCTCTTATTAAGAACAAAAAAAGGTTTAGATATTCTCTCAGATTTAATTGTATATTTATTATAATATGATGGGATTTATTATGATTTTTTTAGTCTTTCTCAAAACTTATCGGCATGTATTTTCAAAGCGTGATTTTAAAAGTGGAGTCTCCTATTACATAATTTATTTTAGGATATTGTTTTAAAAAACTTATTTTCAAGTAATCATGAGACAAGTGACTAGCGTAGTTTGTTGAATGTGGCATAAGTCGAAGTCAGTGTTTATATCCGCATTTACATTTATATTTAAAGGCTTAAAGCTTAAAGCTTATATTTAAAAGTTAGGTTAAGAGATTTTATAGACGTGATTTGGGTTTCTACACATAAAAATATTTTTCTTATGATTTTTTTAAAAGACTCTTAGCATGTATGAGTAATGATCCTAGTTTAATGCAGTCAAAAAAAAAAAAATGATCCTAGTTTAATATGGGATAAAAAAATACTTTAAAAAAAAAAAAAGCAAAACAATCGTATAGTGACAAAAATGAATAAATTCGCAACAACATTACTCTACCTATTAAAATTTCAATAGAAAAAAAATATATTTCCAAAAGAAAAAATCAAATGTTTAGTTTCAAATATTTTCAAAAACAAAATTCATAATTATAAACTAAAATGTTCTTAATTCTAATCAATTTTGGAAATCTTTACTGTTAGTTTTAAAATTACCTGGCTTGTAAGGTCAAACAATATATCATATAATAAGAGTAAAATAAACTTTTTATATATTAATATCTGGTGATTAATAAATTTATATATATAGAAAAATATAGAGAAAAATTTAACAAAATAGAGTATGGAGAATATAGTACAACCTTTAGAATAAGTAAAAATGTCAATGCACTACTAGAAAAAGCACATTCCATGACTATAATTTATAGTCATAAACACCTTCCATGACTAAAATCAAGAGTCATTATATCTGCTGTCACGGAAGGTTGAACTATGACACTATGACAAAAGTGTCATGGTAGAATCAGTTATGACACTATGTTATAGTCATGGATAAATCATTAATGACACATATACATAGTCATTGATAAAGCAATAGCGACAAGTTAGAAGTGTCATTATAGAACTAGTTATGACACTTTATTATAGTCATGATTGATCAATTAATGACACATATACATAGTCATGATTGAGTCATTTACGACTTTTTATTTTAGTCATGATTGAACCATTTATGACATTTTACTATAATCATGCTTGATCTAGTATTGACACATTAACATAGTCATTGAAGAACAATTGACGACACTATCTAGGTGTCAAAGATAAGCCATGTATGTCATTATATTATAGTCATGATCGATCAATGTATGACTATTTATTTGTCATATTAGCATTTTCCATGACACTTTTTGTTCCTATTTACAAACTTATTTTATTTGTGTTTTTACCTGTAAAAAAAAAATTATAATGTGCAACCACAAATCTAAACACAAGATGTTTTAACAAATATCACTTTAGATATGACTTGAACAATTTATACATTACACTTGAAAAAAAAAATTCATGGTATAAAATGCACTTGAAATCCTTAAAATATGTACAGAATGTTTGAAACCAGAAAGTTTACAACATCACAAAGAAGCGTGATGCTCTATCCCTTATGTGAAGTATGCGTGTGTTGACAACTGACACGATAATGATAGATGCAAACGATCCTCACCTTTGAACAAAGTACCTACACAATGTAGTAACAAAACTTTGAAATTATATGTTGTAGTGGGGAATAGAAGTATTCATAATATACTCACACAATGTAGTAACAAAACTTTGAATTATAAGTTGTAAGTTCATTTCTAAGTAATCAAAAAGAAAAGAAAAAACTTGTTCCCACATATGAGAAAACAACAAAGAATTTGAGTCCAATAACAAATAAATACTTACATAAACCGTTCAATGGCAAAGACCTCCACTAAGCTCTAGCGACCAAAAGATGTGGTCGATAAATCCTTATTTCTTCTATATGTCTCCACATTAAATAAAACATATGATTGACACCTGATTGAATCCAATAATAAATGCTTCCATTTGCCATTGTCTATAAGTTCCTACATGTTAATAATATAAATTTTCCAACAAAATTCCCATAGAAATCAAATTTACAAGCGCACAAAACCTGACAAGAAAATTCAGATAAATGAATCGTGCACTAAGGTAACGGAGAACTTATCTAACGGATTCAAGAATATATCTGAAGCTAACACGTTGAAATGAGGTGGGAAAATATTCAACAGTTTTGATAAAGGTAGAAACTATAAACTCACACAACGAGAGAGATAGAATTTCTTGGTGGGTTTTGGATGTGTAGAGCTGAACCTAAAATGGAAAAACAAAGATGCAATAGAAAGATCATTATTCTTAGTGATAACTAGTAGTCATATAATCCAATCAATGGCAAATACCACTCGCGAGCTTTTTTATCCTCTAAAATTCATCAATTTAATGAATTGAAAGTTTTTCTCTACTATAAGAAAACTATGAAAATATTATAAAGGAAACTAGAAGCCTTAAACTTACCAAACAAAACCCAGATGTTTTTCAGGACTTTCATCAAACACCTCCAAGGCAGGACCCCAATCCCAAACCCTCAACACAAAAGAATCGTATTTAAGTCCAAACTTCAAAACCGCACAATGCAAAATCTTTTCAGAGAAGACGAAGCAAAAAGAAGGTAAAACTATAGAGTAAAAAGACAAGCTATATATGACACAATAGTTGAAGACTTAGGCTTTATGACTAAACAAACAGCGGAACCCAATAGATTAAAAAAAATGATTTTAACTAAAAACATTCATTTGTTAATTTTTTTCATTTTCATTCACTTTTCAATACTTCCAAATAAGATACACCGGTGTATAGAACAAATTATCAGTTAGTATAAAACAAATCAAAATTGGATAATTGCAATCTAATAACAGAAAGTAGCAAAAAAATTAAAATCAAGTTCAATATGCACACCTATATAACTATTCATGAGCTACCAAGCAGCTTTTTTTTTTTTTTTTTTAGTACAACTACCAAGCAGCTTTCAAACAAGTAGGCTCCTCGACTTTCCAAAGAGATTTATAAAATCTAGAGAAATGAAGCAAATATATATTTTTCTTCAATGGAATTTACTTTACTAAATGACACAAGATTTCTCAAATTCAGAAGTTACCATGATTGTTCTTCTGAACCTCCACTTTGAACTTCTCTTCTTTACTCCATCTCTTCAGCTTCAGGAGCAAATCAAACTTATGTTGCATCAACAATCACCTGTTTTCATAGTTTCAAATTAGAAAGTGTGTCCATCAACATAAAAAAAGGGGAATGAATGAACATCTTAGTTTTCATAAATCTTCTATTCTCCTTGGTTTATGAAATTTACTATTACCTTAAATAACTAGGCATTTAAGACAGTAACAACAAGTTGGTTATGATTATTGGTGAGTTAATTAACTATATTTGAGGTACAAGAAATGACAACATGGGTTAGAAAGTGTGAGCATCCATCTCAAAACCAATTGATGATGAGAGGAGTAGCCAACCCATCTAATAAATTACTTGTGGTTCAATCTCATTGGCGAGTGGGCTATAGTAGAGCATGGTTGGATCCCCAAACCACTCTTAGTTTGATATAAGTTATGAATATTTAGAGTTAAGCTATTCAAAATGATATCATCATAAAAGCTTCTATACAAATGGGCCAATTAAATAGAGAAGGAAACAACTATTATCTGTTAAATAATGAGGCTTGCAGCCAGAACAATGTCATCCGTAATAGTCAACACACTCTTCATAATGGTGTACTACAATATGTCAATAACAAAGTTATATATATCAATCTAGGAAGTGGTTGATCAAATTAGAAGTGAATCAATCCCACACTCATTAAATTTTTGTACATTTAACTGAAATTCATCTAGAGACTTGCAATTACAAATGGTATGATTTTTTAGTTTTCCCTCAGATAAATTATATACATGAAATGTCTATACACATAAAAGAGAACAAATGAGAAACCCATAATATTGTATTTGAACAAGAATCATAGTATGTATAAAAAGAAGTCAAACAACTGCCAAGCAAGAAAACCAAAGATATCCCAATGCATGAAAGACTATATTCAGGTGGAGTGAAAAAGGCTAGATAAGTAGCTTGAAGCTTCTACTGAAGATACTTCTAGCTCTAACTAACAACTTATCAACATCTAACAAATGCACAGTTTAAAGAGTATGCCTGATGTTATCACATTATTAACACACAATAAACATGCAGCGAGTGAACATCATTGAATATTATGCCCCGTCCATCGTTTAACACTTAATAATCTTATTAGAACAACTTTACGCTATAACATTGATGTAAAAAGCCGATCATGATTTGAACTTATCACCTCACAAACATCGAGCTTACTCCTTGCATATACTCTCACTCACGACACCAATTTTTAAATTTTCTATGACATTATTTAGGAAACTTCCACATCTAAATTCACAGCTTCTACAACAATGATCAACAAATAAAACTATCAGCAAGTCTTCACTCATTGGTAGAGAAAGTCTTCGAGGTATTCTTGCTTGGAAGTTCCAAGTTCGAAAATCACACGAGTGAGCTTAATCATAAAATCTCCAATTATTTCCTATGCCCGAGCCTCCACGAGTATGTAGTGACTCGAAGCTCCTATACCTAGTTGTCGAGAAAAAAAAAAGTAGATCGCAAAAAAAGAGCAAAGGTATATATGATCCGGCAACCAAGAAGTTACGAGTTTACTATTGTTGTTGAATTGAAAAAAGTGATATTAAAATAATGTGATTTGCACATTGTATAATTTATATACACATATACCAATGTTATCAATAGAAAAGCTTGAATGTACAAAGAGAAGTTTGAAAAAGAAACAATGGCAAAAACATTCTCCTATTTCCCAATACATTGTACTTTTATCTGCAAATCACAATTGCTAGCTTGAACCTTGTTTTCCAATCAATTAAACCCAAATTATTATCGGCAAAAAAAAAAATTCAAAATTGGAACTCATTTAGCAAATGAGAAGGCAAAATTTTCATATGAAGTTATGGAAAATCTTCCTTTTTTTGCCTACCTTGGAGAAGAGAAGCCACAGAGCCTTTAGAAGAAACGTGAAAATGAGGTTAAGGCCATTGTCAATACAACAACCTAAAAGAGAGAACATTTTGTTGCTGAACAAGAACATGGGTAATGGTCGCAAATTTTGTATAAAAAACTCATTTTCGTTCCTTTCATCAGTGGAGGTTTAGAACTTAAGTAAGCACATTCTTTCAATTTAGTGCATCAATAGTAAAACCATAAATCGAAATCCTAAATCAATTGCAAACATCAGAATATACTAGCCGTAAAATTGAACAACAAATCAATAAAAGACAGAACATAAAAAAAAAATCAAATAAAAATGATTTCCTAATAACTCAAACAAGAGTACTAAAATCAAACAAACAAGAAAAAAATAATAATAAAGTGATTGTGTAAGTATGCTCAAAATCATGGTCGTGGAGGAGCTCATGGTTTCAATCTTCAGAAACAAAAGAAATCAAGATAAAAGCAAAAGAACACGAAAATCCCCCAATTCGTACACACTCTACGACATACCCTCGAGACTTCAGCAACACAGTAGATAGAGCGTTTCCCTAATAGACGTTGAACACCCTCTTCTCCTATGGCGACGACGTCTACACCCATGTTCGAAATTATTTTATTAGATAGACAAGCTAGGTATAATTTCAACCAAGTTGAAGGATATTTTTTTGAAGGAACTAGACATACCAGGAGTAGGAGCAGACGAAAGGGTATGCATCGCCACTTCCACAAATGTAGTAAAATCGGTGGGTGAAGAATTCCTTGCATCCATAGCACGCTGTCATATACAAATCCTCGCATTCGACGGATGGGTGAAGGATTCCGTGCATCCATCGCCGCTTCAAACCCTTTAACTTTGGGTTTTAGAGAATGCGGGAGAATTGAAGGAAAAAAAGAAGAAGAAAACATCCCAAAAATAAAATAAATATACTTTTTATTCAATGACTCAAAATAGAGTCATAAATTAAAAAAACATTAGGAATTTTTATCCACGCCGCTAAAAAAGCGCTTCTTTACCTATGATGACTCTTTTTTTTTCTCCGTTAAGCAAAAAGAAGGTGGGAGGGTGTCATGGTAGGATGTTTTTTTAGTAGTGATGGTTCAGTTGGTTACCTTGTCTCGTAGTATTATATCCTCTATTTAGGGTTTGTTGACCCCCTTCTTCCATTTTGTACTAAAAATAAATAAATAAATAAAATGGAAGTTTTCTTCAACTAAACCAATTAGGTCCTTGGTAGGTGGGGTCAGCTAAGGCTGGCCAAGTTTCCACCATTAAGTGTGGGTGGAGAACAATTTTAATTTGTTGAAAAAATTGAAAAAAAAAATGGTCTTTTTATTTTAATAAAGTTTATATGAATCAATTGATTTATATCTCTTGTAAAAAAAAAAGTCAACTTATTTATAATTAAATTGGTATTATTAATAGTTTATATTATTTTTAAGAAAAACATTTAAATTTTGAGAAATTGTATTCAATAATTCATTTTTCAAAATATTTACATTTTTAGGCAAAAATTAAATTTTTTGAAAATTCTAATTTTTTTTATTGGCATATATTTTGTAATATCAATTTGTCCATGCCCTACCATTAATATAATTCCATCAATTTCTTGCCGACGGTTAGTGGCGCAGTTAGTTATGTTGTCAGGTATTAATCCATTTTTTAATTAACAATTTTCTTTCTAAAAATAAAATTTTAAAACCGTTTTTTTCATACTTGGTCTCCCTTCTTTTTTACAATACTTTTTTTCTCTATTAATTGCGACGAAAAAAACTATTCCCAACCTGTGTTATTGTTGATTCTCGAAGGAACCTCCATTACGGTATTTTGGGAAAATTTATACTCATTTTCTGTCACTTCATCCGTTGATTCTAGAGATTTTGGCATGATTCCGACGAACAAAACCCCCTCCACCATTCACTTTAGTTTCGAACAGTTCTTAACACCAGTGTCACATTCAGAAGTTCGAGCCTCAGAATTATTTGTTTTCCTCTCTCAATATGTACTTAAAAAAACATAGTTCTTGACAATCTTGTTGTGTAGTTTCTGGCGATTTCCAAAGAGAATCCTTCATTTATTTGGATTCTTGCATTTTTCTTACATTTTCCATCAAGTCTCTGATTTTTTAAGGTGGGGCTCCCTCAAAATCTTAATTTCCACAAATGTAGAAGATGAAAATACTATTGTATTATAATTCTCATAACATACTAATTTTGTATAACAATACACATTTCATAAAGACGGTGCATTTATTATAGTACACAAATTGTATTTTTTGTGAATTATTATATAATATTATATGTGTGGATCTAATTATATTGAACTCTAAATTTGCATAGATACATAAATGAAATTAAAGTGCATAATTAGAAAAACAGTATTAATATTTTATTAGAGAACAATACTCTATGTTGGTAATGTTAAATTCTTATTATTAATACTAATTTAATAATAGTTACGGTAGTTTTTATAGCGTAATTACAAAAATTTATTACCATTCAATACGACATTGTTCAGGGTTAATTGTTACATTTGTTATAATGTTTGACATGATACATTACTTTTTTTACATGATACATTACTTAAAATCTATATAAACAAATAATAATACAATTAGAAATACTACATTTCAAACTCAAAGCAAACAAATATGATAATACAACAAGATGTAGATTGTTTCACTCCTACAAAATCAACTTTTTATGATAGTTAATTAAATAAAATAAAAAATTTAAAAATTGATAAAAACTGTCATAAAAACAAAAAACACTTGTTTTTAATAAAAGGATTGCTAACTTTTAAATTATAAAAACATTATAACAAATAATAAATGTCATAGAAAACTAAATTTATTCTTTTGAGTTATTGATGATTTTACATTAAATTATGACAGTTTTATAATTTTTATAAAAAATGTAACCATGATAATTAAAAATAAAAATGGTCATAAATAAGAAAAAGGGTGTTTAAAAGCCCGTTGTGTCTGTAGCTGCAACTAAAGCATATTCCTTCTTCTTCCTCCATCCATGGCAGAAGCACAGAGCAAATAAGTCCCTTCTCTAGCTGGGGTTTTTTTTACGACTTTAATAATTTGATTTTCTTACTCGGAACCTAATCTTTGTTTTAACTTGGTCACTTTTTGTAATTTTTTTTCATGGGTTCTGTGTTTTAGATGGTAAATTTACGATTGTTTGTGTAGTTCGATTATTATATTGCTAGCCTACAAGTGATTTATGACTTCTTTTTTCTAAACACCCATATCAGCCATTAATCTAGTAATATTTTTTACAATTACTTGAAACATAGTGTAGAACAATTTTCACAAGTGCAATTACTAAAAGTGAACATGTTAAAATACAAGAACTAAAATGGAACAGATCTTAAAGTATAAGAATCAAAATAAAAATTAAATCTTGGTCTGATATTAGGATATTCACTTTCCATGGAGCATATCAAAAGATCAAATTGTGGAATTAGTTGTTGAGACATTGATTCATCCAGAATCTTCTTACAAAGTGGTTGAAATAGTTTCTTATCTATTAATTGTTTCTTCTTTTTCTCTACTTTGTTTGTAATGACTTTTTATGGGATTCTAGGAGGAGAAATATGATGGTGAACCACTGATTCTTAAGAACTTTTCTAATAAAAAAAAACAAATGTTGGGTTGAAATTGATATTAATCTATTCCAAAAAAAAAAAAGGAATTGAGTATGTGCATCATGTGATTGGAGTTGAGGGCAATTGGGAGTTTTTGCCATGAAGTTTTAGAATAAGTAAACGAAAGTTTACTTTCTAATCATAAAAAATGAATAGAAGGTGGTGGAGAGCCAAGTAATCTCTTATACTCACTACTACGAAACTGGGGTTTAATAATTCTAAAAAAGTCACAAAACGCTTTAGATGATACTTTTTTGTCATCATTGTATTGCACATCATCTATTGATTTTAGATGATACTTGTGATAACCCCATTTATTCCCATTTTATTTCAAGTTAGAGGAGAATGGAGGAACTTTTGAAATAAGTTTGAAGTTTAGGGGCAAATGGATCTTTTAGCATTTAGATTTAAAGCAGTTTTCAAACCCTAGGTTACTGTTGTCACAGCCTTTGGAGTCCGCGCCAGTAGTTTGGTCTGAGCTCCGCCGGCGAGAGGATCGTTGTCCCCGGCGAGTTCGCAGCAATGGCCTTCATCTATTGGGTTCGATGTTCGCCGTTGTCGCGAGCAGGCAGGGTCGTGGGTCTTTTCACGTCGAGGCATAGGTTGTGGGGCGTGGGTTCGCTAGCACGTCGGGATGGTTTTCGTCATCTCTCGCGAGTCTTAGTCAGGTAGAGCGCGCGCAAGGTTGGTTCGAGTGGCTGTGGTTTGCTGCAACGCCTCCGCGTGTGTGGGCTTGTCGTTTTAGTGAGGAAGGTCGCGGGTTCGAGGTGTGTCTTCAGCGAGGTGGGTTTTTCGGCTATGTCGTCACGTGGGTCTCGTCGTTGGCAGGACTTGCGTAGTTGTTTGGTTGGGGTCGAAGTGTCGTGGGTCTCACCATGGAGCAGCCGTCGCTAGAGTGTATTAAGGTATACCTCATTCTCTCTCTTTCTCTCCCTTATGTGAGTTAGGTTGAAAATGGGGTTCAAAATGAAGAAGAAGAGGGGTGTTTGGTTCTGAGTTAGGCTATTTAAGTTGGGTTTAAGGCTATTCAAATGAGGAATAGGGGCTGTTTGGTTGAGGTTCAAACTTGTTTTAATGAAGAATTAGGCTTGCTTGGTTGCATGTTTAAGGCTATTCAAGTGAAGTATAGGGGTTGTTTGCTTCTATGTTCAAACCCACTAAAGTAGTGGTCTAGGCTAGTTTGGTTATAAGTTAGGAAGTGTTCGGTTTAAGAATATTCAAGTGGTGGTTTTTTGTTGTTTGTTTGCAAGGTTGAGATCATTTAAAGTATGGTTTATGGATGTTTGTTTCCAAGTTTAAAATCATTTAAGTCATGGATTAAAGATGTTTGTTTATGGAGTCATGGTTATTTAGTTAATGGTGTGTTTGGCTTGGGTAAAATGATGAGTTTTGACCCATTGACTTTTATTGACCAGATTTTACCAGAATCATTTTTTGTTCTTGGAGCCGAGTTTGTGAGGCACGTGTAGCCGGCAGGTGTCTCCGGGACACGTTTTTCGAGGTTCTCCCCGATTTGATAAATTCTATATTCAAGTTCCAATTTTGATGGTCTGAGGTGCTAGTTTTGACCAGTTTGTTCGTTTTCAGGGCTTAGGGTGGTGATTGATTAATTGGGATACATGAAGATTCTTGGAGCGTTGTTTGGGGATTCGGCCAAGGTAAGGGACCCGTTACCCCTTTCTCGAGGCCCGTGGCTATTACATGTGTTAGATTGACTGTATTCACTTACTTGTTTGATGTGGCATACTCTGTGTTGTTGTTGCTTGCATTAATTACACTAAGAGCATGCAATATATGATTTATATCATGTCTAAGGCAAGCATGTAGATTATGTTAATTATCTAGATATGCACGAACTTAGTATGTTGATTGACAGAGTCGGTCTTGCATGATAGTTCTTATGTCCCAATAGGGACTTGCATGATGTTTGATGCACGGCTTGGTGCTTCGTTTGGACGCAAACGAGGTACGGAAATCAGATAGAGGATGCTAGTAAGTGGACGTGCATGGTTTGTGGCCGGCACGTTCTCGACGAGGGATTTGTGGTCCTTCGCCGTCGGGTTCCCGTGGAAGGTTGGCCTACCAAGCTCACGGCCCCTTCGGCATTTTACTAGTAGCCTAGGGTGCTCTCCAGGTATGTGGTTGGGTTTGTGGCCCTTTTGGTGAGCGTGCTGGATCCACCCTCACTGTGAGTATGAGACCTGTGGGATTTGTGATCCCTTAGCTACCAGGCTTCTCTACTCGCAGGATCCCTCGGCCTAGAGCAGGTATCCCAGATTTCCCTAAAGATTTGTGGTCTCTTAGGTCTTTGGTTTGTGGCCTTAGACCACTCTGCGTGGCGTGGATCTTGGACATGGTTCCTGACCTCTTTTTCGCCCAGGAGCTCGGATTTTGTGGACCCTTCGATTATGCTGCTATTTTGCATGTTCGTGATGCTTTTGACCTGATGCATGTCTTTACCCCGAGGTGGGGGATCCTTACTGAGTTGCAAAACTCACCTTTTCCATTGTGGAATACCACAGGTACTACGAGATTGTATCGAGATGGGCGATCGGACGAGCTAAAGATGACCATGGGACCCTCTGCATTATTCTGTTTAGAGTCTTCTAAATTCCTTCTTTCTGCATGAACTATTTAAGGGCATGATAAGTAGAACATGCTTTATCGAGTTTTTATGTTTTGACTTTAAGGTACCCTATGACTGTTTTAATGAATTTATACTCTTATAACCTTGTTCTTCCGAGTTGTTTTAAAGGAGTTTTGTTTTAAATTTACATGTCCGAGATTGCGAATATTATTTTCATGCATTTTGAGTTAAGGACTTAGGTTTAGACCCTAGTTTGGGTCCAGTCCTTACAATACTTCATAAGAAGCGTCATCAATAACCTTTAGATGATACATATCTACAATCATTGTATCGCATATCATCTATTCTCTTAAGATGACACTTATTTAGAAGTGTCATGCAAACATTTTTTATGATATTGTACTACTATCATCGTAGCTCAAATCATGATACTTTAGATTATACTTTACTTCTTAAAAAGTGTCATTGAAAGCTCTTAGCTGATGTTTTTCAACAATCATCAATTTGTTTTTATGGACATTAATTACCTATCATATATAAGTTATACATGATACATAAAATAAATCATCAACAGTTTATCTACGACAATTTGTCATCACTAAATATTCACATATGATACTTCATTTTAGTCAAATATCATCAATTATTGATAGTAAACTTTTGTCAAGAAGGTGCATAAAACAATAACAATAAATACTTTTTCCTATTGATACCTATTTTCCTTTTTTTCATATTTGTACATGTAGCTACATATACAACTATTAAAATAGAATAGTCTCTAATCCAAATTATTTTAAGAACTTTTTCCTTAGCATACTTTATAGATTAATAATGAAGGTAGTAATTTATACATATAATTGTAAATGTTGTGTAATCATTCATGAGTACATATAAACTCACCCTACATATGTAAGATACATAGAGAATATTCAAGATTGCACCAAAATTAGGATATGACTTCTTCACTAGTTGCATTATTTTCAAATATCCAAGATGATGCAACATATTTATCATCAAAACATCTCGATTTATATTGAAATTGTAGTTCCTACCATAAAACAATAAAATGGATTCAGTTAACCCAAATCAACATATATCATATTATTTCAGAATAAAAACATTGTATGAGATTCAAGTCACGGTCAATATAACACATCACTCGTAGTAAAATCTAACGAAAAATTTGGCAATAGAAAATAAAACAAAATTACTCTAGAATCATAAAATAAACATTCCAATGTGATTCTCATGTTTACTATCTAGTATAACATGTTTCTCCATCAAGTTCATAAACAAACATAACATTGCAACAAACAACGAATCTGAAGTCCCCCCAACCCATTCATAGAACACACACATTCATGCTTAAGATAAGAGAAAAATACTCAAATTAAAGCAATACTCAAATCTAATATAACAAACACATCATGGTTAAGATAACAACATAATCATAACAAGCATTCAATGATAGCCATGTTTATATCGTTAACAAGTGCTATATATATATATATATATAAACAGGACTATCATATCTATAAGATAGTCATAGCTCAATATGTCTAAATAAATACAATATATAAATACCTGATAAACATCCAATGTTTTCCGTATTCTTTTCATAGTCTCAACAACTCATTCTCTTATAAGAACGTTCATCCATAATATCCCCTAGCCAAAAAAAAATGATAGTCCTCAATATTTTTTTAAGTATATATCTATAATATGTAATTTATTTGATATATGCTTTCATTTTAGTTTACCACTTGGTGCAATGAGTATCTATTGAAATTCAGATACTTGCTTCGTTCTTATGCACCAACCAAATGTATTATGGTCATATCTTTATGAATATGGAGGCAACATAATGCATTTACTCAAAAAAAATTATCCTTTGAGGCATCACAAAAAAGTCTAGTACACTTCCTAAGCGAAGTGTAAGTGGGTAAACACAAATTTCGTCCATTCAGTTCATACTTTATCAATGTTATCTTATGTGTAACTAGATGGTGCATTCTTCATCTGAGAATAAGATGATAAAATATAAATATTAGTATATTACTATTAAATTAATATCTAATTTTGATTATATATACTTGCTACATCTATTATTAAGTTCTTGTTACAAACAAGCTCTCGCATGTACATAATGATGTAGTAGCCACATTCCACTACCCCAGGTTGTTTTGGACACTATAATTTGAAGAAACATCATAATACATTGATGATATAGTATAAAAATTTCATAGCTAATGACACATACTTATAGAATAAGGTACCTTGATAGGTTTCCAAACGGGCTTCTTCTTTTTTAGTTGCTTGAACGAACTACAATTTTAGAAATGATATTTTATTAATAAATATAATGTTATTCATAATAATATTAAGAATATAAAAAATGTAACATACATTCCAATCACGTTGATGATATCTTGGTCAAGACGATTTTTCAGTGGATCCATCCAGAATACAATGTCACTTGAATTGTTAATCAGTATTAAAGTCCAATGATTCCTATTACATTATTGAAATATACCATGTAAGTTATATTATATAACGAGACATATAAATAGTTCATACAAGATGTATCCGGAATTGTACGGAAATATTAAAACTTGAGTTGAGCCCAATTGTTCAAGTCTTGTAGCCAACATCTTTGCTCGTGTCATAGTCACTAGAAATAGAGATGAATCCAACGTCAAAAAAATTATATACTTTTGCGCAAGTGGTGTGAGCTTTTTTCGCATGGAGGTGTCTTTAACATATATTAGATTATAATTAATCATCAAATAATATATTATACAAACCAAACACATTTCAAAGCATTAAACTAGTACTTACATCATATAAACATCGATGCAAGAAGTTTCTATTGGCTGCATTTGACAAAAATCTTATAATATTTCAATCCCAATGCTACACTTTAGGTGATTACTTGATTTTAATGGAAGACCCAATATATTTTAATTCTCGCAAAAAACAACGAAGAATAATGGGAGGACTCTCAACAAGTGTATTTGAGGTTACCAATGACTTTATTCGATGCTTTACCTCCTAATTCAATCACAAAATAAAGATACATTATCATTAAACGTATTTAACATGTATCTTATAGTATATGAATCACATTACCTTTTCATTTTTTATTGACACTAGATGTCTTGACCACAACAAATGAGAACCTATCTCTTGAGATAGTAGATTATCGCATTTCTTTTATGGTAACGGAACCATACAATCACCATCTACCACAACATCAATCGAAACATTAACATTTTCATCATTTTCATTGTAGTTGTCCCAACAGCAACAACACTTTTTTTTAATCAAAAGAAAACCAATAAGTAGTTCCATCCTATTTAAAATTGTCATTCATTTAATTTGAAGATTAATTGTTCTTAACATGGAGTTTTCAAAATATGGTACTAAGACGTTCACCTTATATTTATCTATCATCTTGGTGTTAAGGGACTTTTCATGCACTATTGTTCTAGTCTTAATAAAAGTTATAAAAAAAAATAATTAATATATCATTAGCAAGTAAAAACTAAAAAAATAGTAGAATTCATGCATAACCTCTTTTTTTTTACTGGCTTGAATATTTGCATTCTTTATGTCTTTCCTTTCATCTTCTTCGGATGTACACTTTTTTTGCTTATGTGTTGAAGCATTTTCATCAATTTTATCAGTTTTGGTTTCATTAATTGTAGTAAGGTCAACTTGTCTTCTTTTATATAGTTCCTCCAATTCTAGTATATACACGTAGCCATGCTAGAGATGTACATTTTCCCCATGGGGCCAGGGCCCCGTGATGACCCGCCCCAAACGGGGCAATGAATCCTTGTTTAGGCGGTGAATGGGGAAGTGAGCAGGGATAAAAAAATCTCTGCGACGTAAACGGGACCGGGGACAAGAAATGTACTCCCCATCCCCATTTCCCCTATCCCCACCTCGTTTATATATATATATATATTAAATATTTTTCCCCTCTTTTTACTATTTTAATATTTAGTTATAGTATTTTATTTGTAGAAATATTTATTCAAATGCATATTTTTTAAAATAATTAGTTATCTAATTGAAATTAATGTATATTTTCCAAGAAAAATTAACTATTTGAAAATATTAATTAAAAAATACTTATAAAAATTAAGATTAGAAAAAGAAAAAATAAAAACAAACGGTGAATTTTTCACCATGGGGAACCGATCCCCACCAATTCCCCACGGTGAATTTCGTGGGGATAGGGAATGATTTTGGTGGCGAGGATGGGGACGAGGAGGGCATTCCCCGGCCCTACCCCGCCCTGCCCCGTGGACATCTCTAAGACATGCATGTTTTTTCCTTATCATCAACTCTTCGGTTGTCTTTCTTGACATTAGAACTCTGACCTGGAGTGTGAAAATATGTAGTAAGTGTTACCAAACTTACCTACATCACGTACTTTTCCTGTGAGATCTTTGGAACTTAATGCTTGTGATAGAATGTCATTCGACATGTACATGTTTCCATTATCATCAATTTTGAGTAGTCATTAACTCATCCTAAATTAAAATGTACAAATATTAGTCATTAGGTTTTAAATCAAAAATAAAATATACATAGAAATACGTACTATATGATTCACCACTTCTTGAGTTTGTTCGTCTGGTATTTTTCCATCACGGTCCATACGAGCCCTTACCCATAAATTTCATCGACATTCACATTTTATAATTGTCTTCTATAACAACGTTGAAAAAGAAAATAATTATTATATATATTACACAACATAACTTATATGATAAAGATGTCTAAACAAATATAGTTAACAATAACAAATGAACTTCAACTCTACCTATATCTTAAATAGGAAATGTGATAAAAGAATAAACCTCGCCTTAAACTCTATTGAACTTACAGTCGTTAGTCTATGCTCCCATGGTACGAAAAGAAAGCTCCTTAAACCTCAAGAAGAAATCAGCTCAATAGAGAAAATCTAGAATCTTATACATAATATGGAAATGGAGTAGAACTTTCAAGCATTAACTTACCTTACCTTCAATTTCAAATTTTCAATAAATAACTTCAAGTAGAGAAAGCATTTAGAAGCAAAGAGGTGAGCAAATTAAAAAAAATTAGTAAAATCTAAACTCTAGAAAACAAGAAAAAAAAAATTCCGTTAAATTTTCTTGAACTTTTCTAGCGCAAATGTGCACTAACAATATCAATCCACAAAAACTTCCTATCCTTCCAAATGATTCTCAGACTAAAAAGAGCACGATAAAAAATTTCCATTAGAGAAGATGTACACAGAAACCCTAAAAACCAAAATCTCAACCCCACATAGCCAAATGATTTATCTACCAAACTTAAGTAAAAAAATCAGTCTCCACAAGAGCTCACCTCAAAGAACAACGGCGAAGTGGATTTTTGTATCAAATTTACGAGCAGTAAATAGACTGTCGGAGAAATGGCTCTAACGTACTATTATGGCCATCAATTAAGGAAAAAAAAATCGAAAGAATCCACAAAATTAGAAGAAAAATTGCATTGAGATAGGATATAAATCGAAAGCAAACCTAAATATGGTGGTGGTTGACGACAAGGGCAGATTCTTGATGGTGATAAAGCTTCGGTTCTGCTTGCAAGGGTTTTGGAGATTTTATTGGATGTTGGGACTGAAACTAAAATGGAGGAAAATGACGAGGGTTTAGGGTTATCGTAATTCTACTAAAAAAGAAATTTTTTTAAAATTTTATAAAAGAATATTTATTTATGATTAAAATTAAGTGTCAAATATTTTGAAATTTTTTAAATTTCAATTCTTTCGAGTGCAAAATACGCTTTTTTTGTTTGATGGAACTTTTTTTAACTACTTGCAATTTTTTATGATCATAAGTGTTATCTTAGGTCAGTGTTTTAGTAGTGACTCCAGATAACTTATTATCTCAATAACTATCTTACTTTCAATCTATCTCTTTCACATACATGCGCGTAAGGATTTTCCTAAATTTTCTATATTTTAGGCAGGTTGGTTCTGAATGGAGGTATAAGGAAGATGATTGACATATTATTTTATAGTTTATCTTTTTTCTTATTTGTTGTTTTATGGTATCTATTTTCTTCTTAAACTATTTTGTCCTTTCAACATCATATTATGTTTCAGACGCTTATATTCATACATAACATATTTCATATGGTTTGTGCTCCATTTTAGCTACAAGATTTGTCACTAATTTTTTTATTGGGAATTACCTAATGAATTTATAAGGAAAAAGAAAGGGATAAATAACTCGGTTTGTCCTCTCAAATTCGCTTATCTTTGGTTTTAAATTTTATGTCTAATCTAATTTATTGCGCGTCAAAGAATGCTTGTTGGCTTTTTCTTTCACTTACCCACCATTATTACACCTCCACCATTTAAATCTCAACTCGACCCCTATTCTTGCTTAAATTTGATCCCAAAAACATATCTCATTGATTTTGCTTAAATTTAATTTGTAAAGTTTAATTTATTTAAATATTATTGAAATCTTGTTGTGAGAATGAGGAATGATAGGAGATGGAATGTTTGTGTGAATGAGTGTGATATGTAGGTTATGGTCTTGCATCATAAATAGAGGTCATCACTACTACAATATCGCATATAGATGGCGGGCTGTAAAGACACGGATGAAAAAGGTGGAAGGCACATGTGCCCGCCGTTAACAATTAACGATGGCGAGCACATAGACTCGCTGTTAATGTAACGGCCCAGAAATTTCATCCCGGTCTTCCCGGGAGGCCCCGGGGCATTTTGGTAATTTTGGGTCGGGCCGACAGGGCCGGTTTTGAAATTGAAACTTGCCAGAATAATTATGAGTCAATTTGAATAGGATCGGGATTTTTGGTGAAGGCATTTGGGCTTGGGAATGAGTAAAATTAAATGAGGAATTAAATAGCGCGTCGAGTGAGATTCGGACAAGGGACGTGTCGCGTGCTAGGCAAGGTATTGCCAGTGAGCCATCGGGCGTGTTTGTTAATCTACGCGCGCGATTTGGTATATATATGTGTGACGCGATGGGATTTTCATATAAAACAGAGCTCGCCGAAGCTTCTTCTTCCTCGCGATTTCTCCTTCGTTTCTCCTTCGACCGTGGCGATTTCCGCGATTTACGCCTTCTCCGCTCTCGAATCGATCGTGGTCGTCTTCCCCAACTCTGAGGTCGATCCTTTTCCGGGCTGAAGGTAAGTTTTCCTTCCTTTCTTCTTCTCTTCTTCGTTCCGAGCCCCCTTCTTCTGGGCTTCGTTTCACGGCCATGGTGAAGTGATTTTCTGGGTGGATTGTGTGCGGCGCTAGTGTAGGAAGTTCTCCATCAAAGAATCGCTCGTCGAATCCCCGTGGATCGTTCGATTTTGGGTTGTCTCCTTCGCCGCCTGTTTCGCGCTCTCTGTTCTTTGCGCTGTCGCAAAGAGTCTCGCCGCACGCCAGCGCGCGCGCCCTCGCGCCGCTGCATCGCTCGCCGTATGGCGACCATGCCCCGTGTCCGTCGCGCTCGTCGCCGAGCCGCCGCGCCGCTAGCGCGCCGCGCCGCCGCGTCGCGTGTCCTCGTCGCGAGCCGAGCCGAGCCGAGCCGAGCCGAGCCAAGCCGAGCCGAGTGAGAGCCGAGCCGAATTATTTTTATTTTATTTTATTTAATTTAGATATTGTGTGTAATTGTGTTGTGCTTGTTAGGTTCCCGGTAGCTAGTTCGGGTTCGTTCGCTGCCTAGGTTTCCGTGAATTCGTCCCCGACCAAGGTAAGGATTTCTTACCGGAGTTGTGTGGACCCTGCGATATATTATGCGATTGCTGATTGATTGCTTGTTTGTGTTTATTGACATGTGTAGCTAGGCTCTCTAATCTGAATTCCCGATTAGCATGATTTTTCCTGATTTAATTCTCATGTTAATCCATGCTAGGCTGTTCCTTTCTAGCATGCTCGTATCTGTTCCTTGCTTCGTAGTATCATGCTAGGCTCGTTGTATTCTTATTGAGCACGTACTCGATTTTATGGAATTGTTTGTTGTTTGCTAGGGCAGGTTAGAATTGCAGGTAGATAGCATCATCCGGGCCTGATG
Source organism: Sicyos edulis (assembly GCA_036507275.1). Classification (NCBI taxonomy): domain Eukaryota; kingdom Viridiplantae; phylum Streptophyta; class Magnoliopsida; order Cucurbitales; family Cucurbitaceae; genus Sicyos; species Sicyos edulis. Next base: position 27,259,921 of record CM071850.1, on the reverse strand, counting down.
CATAAAGAACCTTGCATCCATGGCAAGGACGTCGAGCAAGTCATTCCGTCCCTGAACCCCGTGAGGGATTAGCTAACCCGAGCGGTAGGCCCTGCAATCTTGGGTGAGGGTGGCAGTTGTTAATGCCCCAACGGTCGGGATGATGACTTGGCATTGTCTCGTCCCCGGCAGCCGGCATGTCCTCAGCATGTTTGGCAAGAGCCACGATTGCCACTGTTAAGGCAAGGGACGGCTTCTGGTGTAAGCCTACCACGACCGTTCCTTGGCCCACAGTGCGGTGGTTCAGGTGATATAGTTTACGTGTCAGTCTCACACCCTATGTCGGTGACACCGATCCAAAGATTTAGTTAGGCGTGATGACTGGATATGGGCAGCTTGCCTCCAGACCCGACAACCCCCCATAGTCCGCAGAGAGCACGCGGTGCATGCTTACGCTCATTACAGCGCCGATCGGAGAACTCCTCGGGATTGTGAGCGAGTGTACCTTTCGTCGACGATGAGGCAGTGAGGCCGGGACTTGTTTCTCGTATAGGGCGACTTATATATTGGACGTGTGGTGATATTATTTAGGACTAAGACCCTAGTTGGCATCCGAGGCCCAAGTATGGGCTAAGCTATGTGCTCTATTTCGTGTTTATATTCATAGCTTGCATACGCTCATCGAGATGACCATGTATATCGTATTGTACCCGGTTGGGGATTCCTACTTGAGTAATTCGTTACTCACCCTTATTCTCGTGTTTTCCACGGTAATCGTCGTGCGCGACAGGATGCCCAAGGAGGAGCCGTGATCATGGGGCCCAGTCTTCCAACTCTGATTTTTGTATTATGACTCTCGTGTGTTTTGTTTTCCCTGAATGCATGTAGTCGGGCACGGAGCCCTAGGGTGTTTGTAAATATTTGTGGATTCCAGCATTTTGTATCTGAACAGGTTTTGAATGGCTTTTAGTAAATCTCTGATCAGAGTAAACTTTGGAAATGTATTTATCTTGGAGCAGTGCTTGAAACAGAGGGACGAGTTTTTGTGGAAATTGTCTAGTTTTTAAAGGAGTTATTTTGAATGTTTTTGTTTTAATTGGAATCCGAAATCATGTCTGTTTAAATGTCTTTTACTTTGAATGCATGCATTGGAATAAGGGCTCATTTAGTGCCCCATTCGGGTCGGTCCCTTACAGTTGGTATCAGAGCTCAGAGTCATAAATTCTGTTGTATGACCTGTTGTTGTAGGTCGTTTTCCCATGATCACTAGCACTCCGACAGTCATCAGGTACGCCTAAGTTTACAATTTGTTGTTGAGAAAAAGGGTTAAGAATTTACAATACCTGTCATCTAATGTATGCCTTGTGTAGTATTGTGGAGCGGAGACGAGCAGGTTCTGATTCGTTATTGGTTTTGGTGTAGATCGCCGAAGCATGCCGATTACTGCGCGCGGAAGAGGACGCCCGAGAGGAGGCCGAGGTGTCGGGGATCGGATCGACACCGCAGGACATCGCCCCAAGCCGAGATCGATAGCATTCCGCCCGTAGCTCCCCCTGTTGAGCCCGAGTAGGCATTGAGGTGATCAGGCGCCGGAGATCGCTGCTCTGGAGCGGAATTTGCTAATTCTATGAGGTCTATGGTGGTCGACTGTTGAGTGGCCGAGGGTAGAGACCCCGTGCTTTGTTGGCGTGCTGCAGCAATGGAAGAATCCCGAGCTCGGATCGAGCGGTGACTCGTTTGGTTCAAAAGAGGCGCGAAGAAGACACCCCACCCGCGAGAGCCAGCAGACTTTGAGGCGAAGTGGCGCGAAGGTGCCGATGAGCTTGGTAAATGGTTGAAGGATTTCGTAAAATGGAACCCCGATAAGTTTGACGCCACGGTGATGCTTTAGCGGCGGCCGGATGGATTGCCCATTTGGAGTACACCTTCCCGATTATGGTGTGCCCCGATGTGCAGAGGCCGAGGTGTGCGACCCATGTGTTAGGGGCGTAGCTAGATGGTGGTGGGAGTCCACCCCGAGTGAGAGACCAGCTGGGTCTCCACCTGCTACCTGGGAGTTCTTCAAGACAGAATTTAAAGCCAAGTACATTAGCGATGAGGCTTAAGAGAAGATGGTAGTGCTTTTCCAGAATCTGCAGCAGGGTTCTCGATTCTATAGAGGAGTACGAGAGGAAGTTTTTGGAGTATGGCTATTTTGCTCATGGTGATAGCAACCCCCGAGTTGAAAATTCGGAAGTTCATTTCTGGTCTGAGGCAGGGTGTGTCTCAGGATGTCAGGGCTCTGGCCCCTATCACTTATGCTAAAGCTATTCAGCTGGCCACTATTTACAATGGAAAGTATCCTGTTGAGCGGTCTGGGGCCGCTCGGTGGCGTCTGTCCCGGTGTAGTGGGGGTAAGAGGAGGTTTGAGTTCGAGGAGGCGGCGTCGTCGCCAAGGGCGATTCGAAGCGGGATCGGCGTAGAGATTCCGGCCCGATTCGGCCCCGCCCAAGGCGGCGGCGTCAAGGCGATTCACTTTGTGTCACTTGGGAAGAGTCCACGCCGGAGCTTGTCGGCCGGGCTCAGCGATGTTTCCGATGTGGAAAGGAGGGCATATGATCCGTTCTTGTGATCGGCCGGCTATGGCGATTCGGCCGTCAGCAGCGGCGAGTTAGCAGGTGTGTGTTCGCTACGAACCGTCAGAGGTGAGCGAGCGAGCAGATGCCGCAGCGGGCGTGTGCACGCTTCTTGTTTTGGATCATTGTGCATTTGTCTTGTTTGACTACAGTTCCCACGCACTCGTTTGTATCTGTTTTGTTTCTTGAGCATGCTAGGTTGAGATTAGAGCCTCTAGGTTTTGAATTATCTGTTGCAACTCCTTCGGGAGTTAATATGTTAGCAAAAGATAAGGTTAAGGATGGCCGGATCGAGATATCAGGGAGAGCTGCTTTGGTAGCTACGCTCATAGTTCTACCCATGAGTGGTTTCGATGTGATTCTTGGTATGGAGTGGTTAGCCGCTAACCACGCATTGATTGACCGCCACCGGAAGGAAGTAGTGTTGGTGCGCCGGGTCGGCCCGACTTCAAGTTTCGTGGAGTTCGGGGTGGAGTTTGCCGCCGATGGTGTCGGTGTGAAAGCCCGTCATTTGCTAGCTCATGGAGCTTGGGGCTACCTAGCTAAATTGTGGAGAGAGCCGTCCCTCACCGACTATTGATCAAGTGCCGCAAAGGGAGTTTCTTGACGTGTTTCTGAGGGAATTACCGGGGTTGCCCAGAAGAGAGAGGTTGACTTCACAATTGAGCTCGAGCTAGGGACCCTCCCTATCTCGAAGGCTCCGTGATCGTATGGCGCCCAGTGAGTTAAAGAACCGATGGTTCGGGATTCTGGGAGATGTTAGATCGAGGGTTCATCCGTCCGAGTGTGTCCTCGTGGGAGCGCGATGTTGTTTGTGAAGAAAAAGGATGGTTTGATGCGCCTATGCATTGACTATCGTGAGCTTAATAAGGTGACGATGAAGAATAAGTATCCGTTGCCCGTATCGATGATTTGTTCGATCAACCGAGGGGAGCCGTGTTCTCCAAGATAGATTTGAGATCCGGGTATCATCGATTTTGCGGATTAGGACGCCGACATTCCTAAGACAAGCGGCGTTTGAGGTTTAGATATGGGCACTACGAGTTTGGGGTCATGTCGTTTGGATTGACGAATGCACCAGCGGCGTTCATAGACATGATGGATAGGGTGTTCAAAGCATTTTTGGGACGGCTTCGTCATCGTGTTCATTGACGATATTTCGATCTATTCAAGGACCGGGGAGGATCATGCAGAGCATTTGAGGAAAGTGTTGATGACCTTGAGGAAAACCAAACTTTATGCGAAATTTTCCAAATGTGAGTTTCGTTGGAACAAGTGGCCTTCTTAGGTCATATAGTCTCGAGAGATGGTATAGCCGTGGATCCTGCAAAGATTGAGGCCGTGAGTTCGTGGGCCAGCCGACTTGATTCTGCAGAGATGCGCAGACTTCCTAGGTTTGGCGAGTTACTACCGTCGGTTTGTTAAGGACTTTTCCGCCATAGCCTCGCCCCTCACTCGTCGACGAGGAAGGGTGTCGAGTTTGTTTGGGACGGTAGGTGTGATGAGAGCTTTGCGAGCTCAAGCGCAGATTTGACTCAAAGCACGGTGTTGGCGATCCGGAGAAACAGTGGTTTCGTGGTTTACAACGATGCTTCCAAGTTCGGTTTGGGTTGTGTGTTGATGCAAAGACGGAAGGTCATTGCTTATGCTTCCCATCAATTTGAAGCCATATGAGCGAGAACTATCCAACTCATGATATGGAATTGGCGTGATGGTGTTTGCATTGAAGATTTGGAGGCATTACCGTATGGTGAGCGGATCAGATGTTTACCGATCACGAGCCTCAAGTATCTGTTTTCTCGAAGGAGGAGTGAATATGAGGAGAGGAGATGGTTAGAGTTAGTAAAAGATTATGACCGCAAGATTACGTACCATCGGGGTAAAGCCAATGTTGTAGCCGATGCTCGAGTAGGAAGACGTCGCACTCGCGGTGTTGTTGAGCTCGGCCAGATTACGGAGAGAGTTCGAGCGGGTGAGATTGCAGATGTTGTTAGGTGAGGTTCTTGCAGAGTGGCTCGATTGATGATCCGACCATCGATTAGACGGCAGCCAGATTATTGATAGTCGGTGAGTGACCCCGCACTTAAAAGATTATTTGACAAAGTTAGTCTTGATGGAGATTTTGATTTTGTGTACTCACGGACGGTGGTGACGATGAGGTTGTGTGTTCGGATGTCGCGAGAGTGCGAGCAGAGTTGCTCTCGAGAGGCCCACGATTCTCCGTTTGCTTGGCACCTTGGGGGTACCAAGATGTATCGAGATCTTAGCGGACATTCGGTGGATGGGTATGAAAAGAGATGTGGCGGATTTCGTCGATCGATGTCTCACTTGTCGGCAAGTGAAGGCACCCAGCAGAGACCGGCCGGTTTGTTGCACTGCACGAGTGTACCTCGATGGAAATTGGAAGAGATCTCCATGGACTTTATTTACGGCTTGCCGAGGACTCAGGAAGTTCTCTCGATTTGGGTGATAGTCGATCGATTGACTAAGAGCGCACACTTCATTCCCGGTAGAGACACTTATACCGAGTGGAGCGAAGGCGCTGATTGTTTTTGGAGCGAGATCATTCGCTATCACGGTGTGCATGTGAGGATCGTATCGGACCGTGATTCAAGGTTCACTTTCGTTTCGAGAGCGCCCGGAAGGGTTTAGGCAGCGAGTGCGGCCAAAGATGACTTTTCACCCTCGCACCGATGGGGCGATCGAGAGGGTGAACAGATTCTCGAAGATATGTTGAGGGCTTGTGTGTTGGATTTCCCGGCGATTGGGACCGAGATTCAGATATCGATGGAGTTTGCATATAACAACGATTTATCGATCGGCGGTCGAGATGGCTCCATTCGAGGCTTTGTATGGCAAGCGTTGCCGATCTCCCGTGTTTCGGGAAGAGGTTGGTGATAGGCGTGTTTTGGGTCCCGAAAGTTGTCGCAGCTTGACCAATGGTGCCGTCGCGAGAAGATTAGAGCCCGTATGTTGTGACTCAGAGCGCGGAGAAGAGTTATGCCGATGTTCGGCGCCGGGATTTGGAGTTTGAGGTTGGTCAACATGTATTCCTAAAGGTCGCATGACCGATGCGAGGTGTTTTGAGGTTTGGCAAGCGTGGGAAGCCGAGTCCCCGTTTTGTTGGTCCGTTTGAGATTACGGAGAGGATAGGCAGGGTCGCTTATAGATTAGCCTTGCCTCCGTCATTGTCGGCAGTGCACAGTGTATTTCATGTATCGATGTTGAGGCAGTACGTGCCGGACCCATCGCACATTGTAGATTTTGAGCCTTTGCAGCTGAATGAGGAGTTGAGCTTCGAGGAAAAACCAGTGGGGATTCTTGCTTTTGAGACAAAGACACTGCGTAATCGTGAAATCCGGTAGTAAAGGTTGGTGGAGGAGTCGAGTTCAGAGGAAGCCACTTGGGAGCGGGAGGATGAGATGAGATTTGCGATATCAGAATTGTTTCAACTTTTGAGGACGAAAGTCTTATAAGGGGGGAGTATTGTAACGGCCCAGAAATTTCATCCCGGTCTTCCCGGGAGGCCCCAGGGCATTTTGGTAATTTTGGGTCGGGCCGACAGGGCCGGTTTTGAAATTGAAACTTGTCGGAATAATTATGAGTCAATTTGAATAGGATCGGGATTTTTGGTGAAGGTATTTGGGCTTGGGAATGAGTAAAATTAAATGAGGAATTAAATAGCGCGTCGAGTGAGATTCGAACCAGGGACGTGTCGCGTGCTAGGCAAGAGGCACTGCCAACCAAGCCACTGGGCGTGTATGTTAATCTACGCGCGCGATTTGGTATATATGTCGTGCGCAGTGGGATTTTCATATAAAAACAGAGCTCACCCGAAGCTTCTTCTTCCTCGCGATTTCTCCTTCGTTTCTCCTTCGACCGAGTGGCGATTTCGGTGATTTCGCCTTCTCGACTCGAATCGATCGTGGTCGTCTTCCCCAGACCGAGGTCGATCCTTTTAGGGTTGAAGGTAAGTTTTCCTTCCTTTCTTCTTCTCTTCTTCGTTCCGAGCCCCTTCTTCGGGCCGTTTCACGGCCATGGTGAAGTGATTTTTACGGGTGGTTTGTGTGCGACTAGTGTAGGGAAGTTCTCCATCAAAGAATCGCTCGTCGAATCCCCGTGGATCGTTCGATTTTGGGTTGTCTCCTTCGCCCTATTTCGCTCTGTTCTGCTGCGTGATGATGCGCCGAGTCTCGCCGCACACGCGCGCGCGCGCTTGCGCCTCTGCATGCGCTTCGCGCAAGATGACCCAATGCGCCGTGTCCGTGCGCGCTGTCGCGAAAGCCATGCCGCCGAGCCGTGTCGCCAAGCCGCGCCCAGCGCCGCGTCGTCGCGTGTCTCGCCTGCCGAGCCGAGCCGCCAAGCCAAAGCCGAGCCAAGCCGAGCCGAGCCAAGCCGAGCCGAGCCGAGTGAGAGCCGAGCCGAATTATTTTTATTTTATTTTATTTTATTTTATTTAATTTAGATATTGTGTGTAATTGTGTTGTGCTTGTTAGGTTCCCGGTAGCTAGTTCGGGTTCGTTCGCAGCCTAGGTTTCCGTGAATTCGTCCCCGACCAAGGTAAGAATTTCTTACCGGAGTTGTATGGACCCTGCGATATATTATGCGATTGCTGATTGATTGCTTGTTTGTGTTTATTGACATGTGTAGCTAGGTTCTCTAATCTGAATTCCCGATTAGCATGATTTTTCCTGATTTAATTCTCATGTTAATCCATGCTAGGCTGTTCCTTTCTAGCATGCTCGTATCTGTTCCTTGCTTCGTAGTAACATGCTAGGCTCGTTGTATTCTTATTGAGCACGTACTAGATTTTATGGAATTGTTTCTTTCGCTTTTGCTAGGGAGTTAGAATTGCGGTAGATAGCATCATCGGGCCCGATGCATAAAGAACCTTGCATCCATGGCGGGGACGTCGAGCAAGTCATTCCGCCCCCTGGACCCCGTGAGGGATTAGCTAACCCGAGCGGTAGGCCCTGCAATCTTGGGTGAGGGTGGCAGTTGTTAATGCCCCAACGGTCGGGATGATGACTTGGCATTGCCTCGTCCCCATCAGCCGGCATGTCCTTAGCATGTTTGGCAGTAGCCCCTGATTGCCACTGTTAAGGCAAGGGCGGCTTCTGGTGTAAGCCTACCACGACCGTTCCTTGGCCCCAGTGTGGTGGTTCAGGTGACATAGTTTACGTGTCAGTCTCACACCCTATGTCGGTGACACCGATCCAAAGATTTAGTTAGGCGTGGTGGATTGGATATGGGCAGCTTGCCTCGGACCCGGCAACCCCATAGTCTGCGCAGAGCACGCGGTGCATGCTTACGCTCATTACGTGCCGACTAGAGAGCTCCTCGGGATTGTGAGCCAGTGTACCTTTTCGTCGACATGAGATGCAGTGAGGCGGGACTTGTTTCTCGTATAGAGGCGACTTATATATTGGGTGTGTGGTGATATTATTTCCGGACTAAGACCCTAGTTGGCATCCGAGGCCCAAGTATGGGCTAAGCTATGTGCTCTATTCTGTGTTTATATTCATAGCTTGCATACGCTCATCGAGATGACCATGTATATCGTATTGTACCCGGTTGGGGATTCTTCTTGAGTAATTCGTTACTCACCCTTATTCTGTGGTTTTCCACAGGTAATCGTGGTGCGCGACAGGATGCCTGAAGGAGGAGCTGTGATCATGGGGCCCAGTCTTCCAACTCTGATTTTTGTATTATGACTCTCGTGTGTTTTGTTTTCCCTAAATGCATGTAGTCGGGCACGGAGCCCTAGGGTGTTTGTAAATATTTTTGGATTCCAGCATTTTGTATCTGAACAGGTTTTGAATGGCTTTTAGTAAATCTCTGATCAGAGTAAACTTTGGAAATGTATTTATCTTGGAGCAGTGCTTGGAAACAGGACACAGCGGAGTGGAAATTGTCTAGTTTTTAAAGGAGTTATTTTGAATGTTTTTGTTTTAATTGGAATCTGAAATCATGTCTGTTTAAATGTCCTTTACTTTGAATGCATGCATTGGGATAAGGGCCCATTTAGTGCCCCATTCGGGTCGGTCCCTTACAGTTAAAAAGATCAAAAGGCGAGCATAAGGACCCATTATTAAATACTTAAGGTAGCAGGCCACGCCCGCCATTGTATATTAATAATGGCCGGCATTAACACTTGTCGTTTAGAAGTTTTGATGGAAGGCCTCTCACGTCATCTTATGATCTACTCCCTCATTGAGCCCTCCCTCTCTCTCTCATCAACTTTACCAATTTTTTACTTTACCATTTTTTTTCTCTCTCTCGCAACAAAAACCCCACCCCTTTCTCTTTTCCTTTTCTCCTCTTCTCATTTTCGGCCATTTTCAAGCTCACAAGGTCTAGGGTTTTTCATTTCCTTCCCATTTTCACCATTTTCGACCAGTTTGAAGCTTACAAGGTTAGGCTTCATTTCTCCTTCAACATTTTAGCTCACGAATTTGGAGCTCAAGGTTAAGCTAACAAACTTCGACATTTCTTCACAGATTAGATAACTTTTAGCTAATTTATGTTGTAATCTTTCCATATATTCACAAATTTGTCATTTTTTGTTTTGTTAGTTTTGGTAGCTCTTTATAGCTCATTTTTTCACAAATGCATGTTGTAATCTTTCCATATATGCTTCAAATTTGTGCATTTTGTTTCTTGTGATAAATGTCATTTTCATAAAGTTTTTGTTTGTTTCATTTGGGAATCTGTTTTAAAGTTACCTTAAGAATCTTAAATTTGGGCATTTGTTTGTTTCACAATTTTTGCTATTGTGTATATTTTTATTAGATCGATAAGTTGATTTACATGTGTGACGTTGGAAATAATTGTATTATTTTATAATTAATTGAGTTAAATTCTTTGTTGATTTAAGTTGAGTAGATATTTGACTCGATTCTACTTTGTTTTAAAAAATTTGTAGGTTAAGTTTCTCTAGTTGGCTAGATTCATAAACATGGCTATGGATAAATCGTGGACTTTTAAGGATCAAATGTCACGAGAATGCGGTTTGGGAGTTGAGATATTTATAAACAATGCAATAAGAGACCATTTATTTTGTAATGGTATTGATCAAAGTTATAACACATGTATTTGGCATGGAAAATCACTATGGAGGAAAAGTAACATGGAAAGTGTTCCAATAGATGATGTTGTAGATAAAAATGTGGATGGCCCGGATGACACAATAAGGATGTTTGAGGCTGCACAAAATTAGTTTAATGACAAATCCCCAATATTTGAGGAAGCATTAGAGGATGCCAAGAAACATTTATACCCTAATTGTAAAGATTTTACCAAGATATTAGCACTGATTAAACTTTATAATTTGAAAACAAAAATGATAATGACCAAGATTATGGGTACGGGGTCGTAGAATTCCTACCTAATATTATTGATGATGACCCAAACACCTATATTAAAATTAATTGTGATGGTATATGAATTAATAAAAAGGTTAGTGTTATTGGTTTTGTATACAACCATTAAAAGTGTTAGTGTTTTTGTGATCATTTAACTCATATTCTTTATACAATGTTTTCAATTTGTAATTAACATAGATTCGTTCTTACTCAGGTTCACATTATGTCTCAGTTCGATAACAATTATGTTAATGATGTTCCCATGGACAGACAGTCTTCTCAAAATCGAAACACTAGAGGAGTGATAGTCTTGTGTGAGCTTGCTCGAGATAGGATGGCAAGAGAGCGATGCACTCTTCAGTATAATTCTATAGGTCAAAATATCGGCGAGGCTTCAACCAAATTTCGTAGTTTTATTGGTCTAAGTGTTAGGAACCAAATAACTATCACATACGATGAACGAAAATTATTCCCTGACCAACTAAAAGAGAATATTTGGGATTGTATGCAGATAAATACATATTATTTAAATTTCATCATGTATTTCATACTTAATTATTAATCTAACTTATTCTATTGTTGGCAGATGTTGTTTCAGGTTGATCCTATGTCCAAACCTAATGTTATAATGTGTATGTCGACGACATTTAGGAAGTTTAGATACAATCTAAATATAAAGTACATCAAACCATTCATGGACCAACCTGCAATTTTAAAAACACCACCCGATAAATACCCTTGGATTACACAAGTGCAATGGGATTATTTCGTGGACATCAAATTGTCAGAAAAATTTAAGGTAATTAGCTTTTTTTTTTATCAGTGTATTAATGTCTACAATCTTTATTATATTCATATTAAGTATATGTTATACATAAAAAAAAAAGTGAGGAGAAAAAAGAGTTGCAAGCTCTACAAAAGTATCATCATCATTCCGCTCGAAAAAGATATGCTCAACTCGGTCATGAATTAGTAAGAAACTCTCTAAATCGTAAGAATATATGTTCTCATTATGTATTTTCAACTTTACTAAGTCATGTGCGTTAAATTTTAATTGTAGCATATAGATCTTAAAATTAATCCTTCAGCTCGTGTTGAACTATGGAAAGCAGCTCAAAAAGGAAAGAATAAACAATACGTCGACCAAGACACAATTCAAACGGTGGAAAAAATTGCAAGTTGTTATTTCATTTCTTTCATATATGGTTTGAGTTCAACTCTTTAGGTGTGAATCTAAAAATATTTTGCAACAGGATGAATTGGAATGTACATATGAAGGTCAAGACATTTTGGCCAATACATTGGGAACGCTGGAACATCGTGGGCGTGTTAAGGGAGCAAGTCGATTTGTATCTCCATCAATTTCCTTTATCATAGCTCATCTAGTTTCGAAGATGGGTCAATGACCGACTGAACCAGACCCTCAAGTTGAATGACATCAACGATTTTACTCTCTGTGTGAGGAAAGTAATAGAGATGCCATAAGGGAAGAAAATCAAATCCTTTTTTTAAGGGGTCGGCATCGTCAGAGAACCCATTGATCATCCTGATGATGTCTCTGATTCAGGAGAAGTAAGTTTCATATTATTTAGTTTTAATAATAAATTTAAATTATTTTGTATCTTAATTATGATTTTCCTTTTTCTTTTTCTTAAAGGGTGTGGCATGTTAACTAGTTGTTGAACATGGAGGTGACATTGCTGCCATTATTACAGTGTATGAATCGAGCAACTCATCCATTAGGGTACATAGTATGCCGTTAGGAAAATTAAATGCTCGTGTCATGGTCGATATGGTACTTATGGGCAATGAGGACTTACACCTGCCCATCCCTATAAACAACAAGGTTCAATACCTTAGACACGTTTTGAACACTTTTGTGTCATGGCCAAGATCACTAATTATCACAACACATACTGCATCAAAGCAGGTATATAATTGTACATTTTATATTTATAATAATTTAGCATATACCACATTTGTTTTACTAATAATAGAAAATGTTTATTTTCATAACCCTCTAATCCAAAAAAAATGACTAGTAAGAAGTTTATATCAGCTACAAGTAAGAAGGCTGTTTCGGATTCACAATCACATCAATCGAACACAATCGTTCCAACCATGATTAGGCTAATATATAATTATGTTAAAGATCAATTGAGTGAAGGTGGCTTAATGAGTATACCCATTACCATAAACAGTTTTTATCACTAATGTTACATTGCTCAAGATGAGATTTTGGAATATTACAATATGGAAGACATAGGCTATACTCTCATACTTTGTTACATTGGATAAGTTAACGGTTTTCTTCCCAATTGTTATATTTTTATACTACTTTACGTGTTTGTGTTGTTTAATAACGTTTGCACATTCTATTTCAGTTGCATATGGGCTATTTGCGACAAAACGATATTGAATAACTACATACTAGTAGACGGTTCCGACTTTGCAACAGCTGTGAAGAAAAAAATCATAATGATCAAATTAAACGTCTAGTTGATAGGTTGAACATGTTGAAGGATCTCAATCAATTAATATTCTTTTCCTTCAATACTGAGTATGTGTTTCAAATTTTCATCTTTAATACTTATTAATTATGTTTATATCAGAATTAATATTCGTTAATTTGTATATATATAGGCACCACTGGATTTTGGTCGTCCTAATTTTTTTAGGACAATACGACTTACATTTTCCATTCATTAGGTGAAAATCCAGTCGATGAGGGTTTACACCATATGGTAACTTGGTAAGTTTCTAAATAATAAACTTTTGAGCTTTGAATTTATATTTTATCTTCATAAAGTTCCAACTTTATAAATATAGTGTCTACCAAATGTGGCATACAAAACACGCATTGAGGCCCAAATAATTACTTTGGAAATTGGTGGAGGTAAAATAGAATAAAATTATTTTGTTAGTCTTTTTTTTGTGATGTTGAATTATCGTTGTAAGTTTGTAACTATTTTTTTTACTAGTATCCTAGACAAAGTGGATCCATAGTATGTGGATTTTATGTCCAATTATTCATGCGGAAGATGATATACAACACATACACACACATATTGAGACTTATAAGATTTTTTTACATGTTCATATTTTATATAAATATATATATATAACATGCACTAATTTGGCATTTTTAATTATATATGGCTTGTAGTTCAACAGCAGCCCAAGCACATTCACTCAAGTTGATATTGATGAGGTACGAGTAGAATGAGAAGACTTCATAGGTACATATGATACCAAATTAGTGTTTACGTATGGAGAAATAAATTAGTTGTACGCAGTTTACATAGATTCTAGAGGGACGAAGTCCCATTTATTGTATATTGGATTTTGGATTTTTCATTATATATGTTAATGTACAAGTGGAGTTTTGATATATATAATAGGTGATATTTGTTTTTGGGAATCACATTATTGTCATGTTATGCTGCCGAAATTTCGATAACATATATCCATTATTGTGTTAAGACATGCATATGTGTTTATATTCTTTTTAAAAGTTAGAATGAGGGGCTTAAATAATTTATCACAAAGTTAAGAATTTTTTTGAAAGGTGTTAATGATCATTTCAAGTCAATATGTTGTTTTTTTTTATAAAGTAGAATGACTTTTAATGGCAGACACAACATATATATATATTTTTAATAAAGTGATGACTTTTAATGGCAGACACAACATATATATATATTTTTAATAAAGTGATGATAAACTGTCTTTTAATGGGACTTCATATTTCCCTTTTTTTTTTTTTTTTTTATAAAGTGTAATGACTTTTAATGATGGACACAATATATATGTGTCATCTTTAATAAACTGATAATGTCTTTTAATAGCGAACACAACCAAGATGACTATTTTAAAATAACCTAAGACCCCTTTCAATGAAATTTTTTATTTTTTATTTTTTAAAAAAGGGTTATTGGTGGTAAGCACGTGTGTGCGCCATTGATAGGTTTTGGTGGCAGGCACGCGCAAGCATTTGATCGCATTTTTTGTGGCGGACTTTCTTCCCTGCCACCAAAAGCCTTCAATGTCAAGGTTATTGATGGCGAGTTACAACCCGCCATTTTTTTTAATAATGGTGGGCGGCACCACCATCTTAACTCATTTTTCTACTAGTGTCATAAACCTTATTTTCATTGATTTATGACAATTTTTAATTGTTGTGAAAAAATGTTTAAGAATGGTTTAAAATGACGTAAATGATATTTTATAATATTGTTATTATATGTTATAAAAGACTTACCATAATTGAAGATATCATGATAGAATTAAAATTTAAACATAATTGTCATGATAAGTACTCAACAATAACAATTAAAAATTGTCATAGAAAATCAAAATTGTAGTAGTGTTTGTTGGAGGACATTTAATACTTATATTTATTTTTGTCCTTCAACTGAAAATACAAATAGTAGTGTACTCATTCAAAAAAAAAAAAAGTTGTGAGTGGACTCTTGGAACAAATTGAAATATTCAATTTCAAACTCAAAACAAACCAACATTCTAGAATTCACCGTACTTGATAACGAAAAAAATAATAATAATAACATTCCTAGGATCAAATTTATAATCATGGTATCGAACTAAATTACCACCAAATAATGAAATCGATCATTTGTCTCTTTCTATATATGAAAGTACTATTTTAACACTTATATTTTCTATCTCCAAACAGATTAGAAAGTACATATTATGTTCTTAAAATTAGTAATAGTTTTATGAGAGTATTATTATTAATGTCCTCTAATTATACATTTAATGCATTAATAATACAGTTCCTTATTAATAGATATATAATTAAATACTCAAATAAATATGGTATTCTATAAATACATACCTATAAGTACACGTTCTAAAATACATTAACCTATAATATAGATCCAATAATTTACCCTAAGCATCGGTAATACGAGTTTTACCTACACTTAAACATTAATGTCATAGCAATACATATTATTTCGTAATACACGAAGTATTATAATAGTACAAATTTTTTTTTGGAGATATGATAGTAGAATATTACTAAAATACACAAAACATCATTAGTACGAGTTTTTCTGAAAGTGAATAATGAGCACAATTACTCTTATAAAATCTACTATCTTTCTCTATTTATTATACATTTTTTTAGTTCAATAACAATTAGGGTTAGAGGGTTTTCATATTAACCATTAGTCATTGGAAAATATACATTTATTTTGGCTTATTTTATCTATTTATTTAGAAAGAATTGCGTGTTTTATGTGGCAACTTTGGTAGAATTTAGAGAGAAAAACATTATATTTAGTTTTTTTTAATGGATTTTAAATTAAGTTAAAATAGTTATAAATCACTAGCACGTGCCGTTTAAATAGGAAAAATTAGGATTCAATTGAGATAAATATTAGTTTGAGATTTTAATTGCTACAATAGCTTAGAGTAAAAATCAACTTTTGTGTTAAATCAACAACCACTATGAAGAACTAGAAGTCTTTGAGATAAAAATAAATAAATAAATAAATAAACAGGCGCCTTTATCTACAATTTCATGTTTTGAGATCCACACATTTTCCCCTAATTTTTCTGTTCATTTAAAAAAAAAAAAAAAAAAAAGATAATAATTAAGAGTGAAAATTTTGAACCAATTATATCTTGATTATCAAATCATATATCATATTAATTGAACTCAGTTTTTATTGACACATTTTTAAGTAGTTATCAGTTAACTTCTATGGAAGAATGTTATATAAACATGAAAAAATAAATATCTATTAATAAAGAATTTTTGCCCATATTTCGGGAAAAAATAGCTAGCTTTTTTCATTCTTGTTTATATAACAGCATTTTTATACTTATTTTGTAAATTTTTTTTTTTTTTTAAAAGATCCCGAAGGAAATGCGTCTTTACATTTAACTCCAGAGTTCAAACCAAGTTACCTATTTCAACTTGAAACTTGAAAGTTTTAATAATCAACTTGAAACTTCAACACATGCTCAGAGTTTATCTAAAATAAGCTAATGTTTGGTCAAAAGTTAAAAGTTACAATGGTAATTGTCATTTCTAAGACAACAGAGGAAAGAAAAAAAAGAGGGGCAAAAAGGTAAGTATATATTATTGATGTGCTAAGAAAACTCTAAAAAAAACTCAAGTGAACACTGCAAAAGCACTGATGCAGTTAGCTTAGCTAGCTAGGCAGCATTGTAGGTAGAATTGGCTTAAGCTAATTACTCATTTTTCCTTACCATTTCCCTGTGCTTTTGAGTTTTCATCTGTCAGTTATTATTTCCAAAACAAATGAAATCAGCACCCCAAGGATCTGCCCTTCCCTTCTATGACTGAACTTTTTAACTATAATTTGTCAGTTTACATCATTGGCTGTTCTACTTCTTTGGGGCAACTGCATGCTTACAATATCTTCGCTCGGAATATTATATCCCGATGTATTACTCCGTTCGATGCTCAGTTGTCGACTTTCTTCTGTCGTTAGTGCTATGAGATGAGTGGTTTCCTTGGTCTTTTTCAAAACCAGATAAGCAATTCCAGCTAAATATATTGCCATGGCTGAAAATCCTAGTATTCCTATGAAGACCACTGCTACGAGTTTCAGATTGCTGTGAAAAAGCACGTGGATAAACCCGGTCATGAGGTAGTATATATTTATAGCCATGATGAGAAAACCGATGATCCATGTCAGTACCGTAATCTGCATTTCGAAAATATATATAGTGAAAATCAAATGATCAGAATGCAGTGATGATTAGCTAGATGTTGTCAACAGTGAGAATGACTTCATGTAGATCATTCAGTCCATCCTTAAAGATAAACCCAAAAGGTGAATGGGAATTTTAAGCATAATAATCTAGCATTTCCTAGGGTTATAGGATTAATATGATATAAATGTTAGGATCCGTGTTCGCTATCAATGGAAGATTAAATAACCATTCATTTTTTGTGATATATTTTTGTATATCCATGTATGTTTGAGATGGAACATTTCAAGATGGTCAAGGATCTTATTACTTTGAAGTAAAATTTCAAATTATTCTTAAGAGTCTTCAAATTCAACTGTAATGAGCATCATTCAAGACAAGAACTACTTGAGCAAATTGTTCTCATGATGTAAGTAAATGGTGGGGAGTAACAGTTTTAATCCACTTTTTTTGTTATGTGGATTTGAATAATGTTTAGCTCAAGCTTTGTTTGGGACCATCTACCACAAGAAAAAAAACAGAAGCAAGTGCTCGAATAGCTACAGGGATTAGTCGAACTTACCGCGGTAGAGTTGACATGCGGTCCCATCTTGGATGGGCTGCTTGTAAACTTCAGAAGGGGAATGAGAGCAAAAGGGAGTTCAAATGACAAAATCATCTGCCAAAAAAGAAGATTGCAGAGAGTCAAAATGCTTTAGCCCATTTTAAGCAGAAATTGATCAACACACTACAGTTGAACTAAGCCAAGAAACTTGGGCACTCAGTGAAAAGGATGGTGAAAAAGCATAAATCCATGACTAGAGTTGCTAATCGGTTTACTGCTTCGACAAATAATGATATAAATCTCACAGTGAACTCAGCCGTTTTCTATCAACTCCTAACCAATTCATGAGGAGGTATAGACTTACCGACGCAATAATGATGAGCTTCCCCGCCCCAGAAGACCCACCGACGATCGCAACAATCAAACTAGGAACAATAGCCAAGCTTCGAGTTAAGAAGTTTCTGACCCATGGTGTCAGTTTCAAATCAAGAAACCCCTACAAAAGAAATGTGATATAAACAGGAATATGTCAAAACAGACGGAGGCTCAAAGAAACATAAGTACCAAAAAGCTACTTGAAATCAAGCATCATGATCATGAACATTAAAAAAAATTGAAACTGCTGACATGCTTCTTTTTTCTTTTTTGATGACCCAAAAATTTGGAGCTTTGCTCCTCTAAACGTCAGCCACCAGTCCGTCCCTAGATTGTGACACCGGGAAGCTAACATGCTATTTTTACAATAATATCAATAATATAAACAGACAAAAGCAAGAATTCAAAATGTGAAGATGTAAAGAGAAGCAGAACTTTAACATGGAAAGAGGACCAGCATAGTACCTGCATAACAAACTGTCCTGCATATGTTCCTGTTATGGTAGAACTCTGGCCAGATGCTAACAAAGCAATAGCAAAAATTTTGGAACTCCATTTACCCAATACATTCTGAAACAAGTAAAGTAACATTGATGAGGAACCAAATCCCATAAGGTAAATAAGAAGAATACAGGATCACACATACTCTCAATAAAAATGAAGCTTCATTTAAGTTCAAGTCACTACAGCTCATTTGATCCGCCTTATTTAGATTTGGGGAATTGCAAACTGCACCACTAACCGAAATGACCGACACATTAATGAGGAAAGCTATCAAAAGAGCAAAGCCACTCTCTATCATATAAAATCTGCAAGCTTCCTGTGAAGAAAAGGTGCGACTGATAATATGGTAGAATGTTAAAGAAGCAATTAAAGCATTGAAGCATAGCTTTATGAAGCTATGAGATACATATGTATTCGGTGAAAATTTAAATAAATTTGGAACTCAATCGAAAATTATTAAGAAAAGAGGAATCTGCAGAAACATCACCTTGATGCCGGAAATGGATCGGGGTATTTTCCTAGAGAGCACCAGTGCTGAGTGAAGAAAGAGATTGTGTCTGTAGGGCAGCGTTAGAATTAGAATATTGAGAAGTAGAAAGGAAAAAAATTAAGTTTATGAATTGAAGGATATAACAGACATACGGCATAACCATAGCACCAAGAAGTGAGATTGCAAGACCAGTAGCACCACTTCCTTTTAATTGAGGGACAAATAACCCATAAAAAATTTCTCCAACATCGGGCCGTGCATAAGCCAGCTCCAGGAAGAAGCAAATTGCAATTGTCAATACAAGAAGTGCAATCAAGAACTCAAGCTTCCTAATCTGCAAAGTAAACAGAAATACAGTCAAGCTAAGCATTTAAGACAGCAAAAGTTTGGTAATCTAAAATTATGCTACCTCCTTGATTATCCTAGCACAAACAAGAGAATGATTACTCAATGGAATTATCGAATCAACGCCTTATAATCTCAATCACCACAAGAAGTAAATCTAGAAAACAATGTAAATCTCGAAGTACCCCATATTGCTGAAGTGCAAGAAGTAGTAGTGTACTAAGCCCCGTAACCAGAACACCGCACCAAACAGGAATGCTGAAGAGCATATTTAATGCAAAGGCGGTTCCTATGACTGGAAACAGAAAGGAGGAAATATAAGAATAACTTTAACAGTAAACAGCAATTCTATATTAATGAATGTCATGTAGCAGATACATAATATAACATCCCCATACAGCAACCTCTTAAAACTAATCTCCACAGGAAAAAAAAAAATAATGATAGTTTCCTTCTCCTCAAGGAAATCATGATCCTATGTCTATAAATTTTTAATTTGATAATGTTTTTCTGTTTGGCTTGTAAACTTGATCATACCGATATCAAGCACCATAGTTGGTTGATGGACAACAAATCAGCTTTTATAGCATGTGCCAAATAGTGATGAAACTTCCCTTCTCTACCTACTAATGCTCACTATACTAGCTTTAACAACCATTCGTATCGGCTACAAATATAACTTTTCGCTGATAAACTTATTCATTGGGTGACTGCCGTTATACAAATCTGAGTCAAATTTATCTCGAATAAATGATCCAACAGGAGTATACCAAATGCAAAACAGTTGTACTTATAAGCTGTTTCTTCTAATGACCAAGAGTATTCTGATTGGAGTAGGATTACTATTAGGATAAATTTAGGAGTGTTCTTGGGGTATTAGGGCCAGATTGATTTACTTGGCTTGGGCTTGAGTGAGAGTGCTCAAGAGAATGAGGGTCCAACGCCAAGTACCTAAAATTACGTGCCTTATCTTGTAGTTCTGTTATTTTCTATATTTCAAGATATTTGGGTTCTATCATATTTTTCACACAACTATTAGGTTCCTAATGAATTGTACTACTTTATTTTACCTTCCGGAATATCACATGCAACTATTGAAATTTCAGCAAGGACCCATAGGATGAAATTTTGCACCTTGGGATACTCTGCTTTACAGTGCTCTGCTAAATGTTTTCCTACACTTACCAAAAAAAACAAGAAGAAAAAGGTACCTAAATACGTTTGAAACTATAGAAATATCAGAATTTAGAGAAGGAAAACGTTATGCATATTCATTACCTGTGACAACCCCTAGATTTGCTGCTAAGGATTGAATGATGAGGGCAGCACAGGAAGCCACTAATATGATCCAAAGCAACTGTGTAAGAAGAAGCAGTGTCAATTGTCAGATTCTTTGGAAATGTAAAAAGCATGCACAACTCAAATGGCAAGACATGACATTGATTTTGTGCATGTCTCCACTATTCTAACAAGACAACCATCTAACTCTAGTACATTTGATTGTCAAGTAAACTGGTAGAATATTTAATCCTTGGTAGGGGGTCACTCTATAGCTTATCTACATGGCTCTTAAACCTATAAATATTTAGTACTAATGGGAAACTTGGAGAAATTTTTAGTTCTGAAATTTGTCTTGCGTAGGCTTACGGGATTAAGCGAGAGGCAGGACAATAGGTTATGTTTGCATATCCTATACCGTGATAGTTTCAATAGTTGAATAGAAATGATGTAAATGAAGAAGCTTGGTTCATTTCAGCAATCCATAAAAACATATTCAGTTTATTACTCAATAAACCAATCCATCTACATAAAGGGATGCAAGGATAAAAAAAATTGAAAGATGATACCAAATTGTGACATTTGACCACAAAATGGTGTGTTCTTTGTTTGTTAAAAGTAACTCAACCGTCCCCAAGGGATGGCACAATGGTTGAAGACTTGGGCTTTGAGGGTATGCTCCCCTCAAGGTCTCAGGTTCGAAACTCAGCTATAACATTACTCTTTCGATGTCTTCCAGTGCCTAGCCTAGGGACGGGCGTGCTTACCTTTGTTTCAAAAAAAAAAATGTAACGCAACCATATCGAAAAGACCACTTACGTACCTCATACTTGTACTGTGCTCCAGATTGTAGATCAGTTTCAACTGAAAATAACCATACAAAATCTTCAGAATCCCACTCATATGGAATAATAGAGACAAACCACAAACAAAAAAAGTAGTGTACAAAACTACAAATCTTACAATTCCCAGGATCAATATAAGCAATAGAAACAAGAAACCCCGGGCCCATGTATGCAAAAAGGTTCTTCCAGCTTTTTTTCTGCACATAACACACAACAGTAGCTCTCAATTGAAAAGGTTCCTTCAGCACTTTTGTCCATAGCCAATACTTCATAAAGCTTACAAGTTGCTTAAACTTTTACACCATCTTATTCAAAGTAGAACTAAATGACTAATTAACCAATAATTAGTAAATTCTCAAAGATTAATCATCACAACAACAAAAACTAAGGCTCATATCAGGAACAACAATCTAAATAGTGTTCGGGTTCATTGAGCACTTTTGTCCACAGCCAGTACTTCACCATCTTATTCAAAGTAGAACCAATGACTAATTAACCAATAATTACTAGTTTCTCAACGATTAATCATCATAACAAAAAAACTAAGGCTCACATCAGGAACAACAATCTGATTGGTTTCCGGGTTTTCGATCAATGGCGCATGCGAAAAACTCTCATCTCCAGCCCTAGATAAGAACTGTGGCTGCACGGAATTAGACCCTCCAGCAGCCATTCTATCCTTCCTCTTTTTGAAATGAAATCTGAAATCAGATAGAAAGAAAGCTTAGAACAATCAAACAAACACAACCCATTTGCTATCCCTATCAGAAATCAAGTAAAACGAGAAAGAATTACACAATCTTCAGAACTAAAAACCGATCCCCTGTTCCGTCAATCCATGGCTAAATAGGTCAAAAACGCAAAAGAGAATCGAATTGAGACAAACTAATCGAAGAATTGAGAATGAACGCATTATGGGTACAAAGAGAAAACGGAAAAGGGAGGAACAGATCTCGGTTTGGCAAATTTCTGTGGGTCATTTGAAAAGAATAGAAACAGAGAATTTAGGGCAGTGAATTTGAAAATGAAATTGGAGAAATGGGTTTTGGAAAACGAACCTTAATACTCCAGATTATAAGAGGGCATTTGATGATGGTGGTCAAGCGCTTTTGCTTTGCTTAGAATTCTCTCTCCTTTATATAAACCTCCATTCTTTTCATTTTCTCTCTCCTCCCATTTCTGTTCAGCTTCCTTCTTGGCTGCATTATATTACAAATATTTAAGTTCTAAATTAGATTAATCATCGGTTAGGAAAATCAAAAGAGTTGATAGGTGCGTGATTTATTGTTATTCAATTCAATTTCATGATACAAATTCGATTTTAAAAATTAAATTTAACTTTCATCTTATTTTAGAGTAGTAATATTATAAAATTTACATTTCACCTTATCGATATAAAATTTACATTTTAGAGTAGTTATGATGATTAATAATAGTCATGGGAAGTAACATTATGTCATTTCATACCCAAAGGTAAAGGTGCAACAAAAAACCGAAAAACCGAACTGAACCAATCCAATGGATTCTATCAGTTTTTTAGCACAAAGTTGAATATATCGGTTTGTAATTTAAAAAAATAAAAAATATTGGATCGATTCTGGTTTTCGTTTTAAAAAATCAATAAAACTTATTCAAACCGAAATATATATATTGTCATAATTCATATAAAGTCATATTCCTTCCATTAATATTTCTTTAATTCACCTCTACTTCAAGTAAAAAACATTCTTAGATAATTTTGAATAAGTTAAAAATACTCCTAACCTTTAAAAAAATAATTATTTATAAGAAGTTTCTTTTTTTATATGAGAAATATTGTTTTTGATATATTAAAAAAAATTGGACATTGGATCCGATCTAATCCATTTTTTATATTGAAAAATCGAATCAATGGTTCTATACTTTATTGGACATTGGATCGAATCTATTTTTTGAAAATCGAATATATTGGTTCAATTGTTGGTTTGATACAAAACTGACAAAAAACGAACCGAAATCACTCCGACCCAAAGAGCAAAATGATGGAAATTTGATAGAGATCATTGCAAATTAAAAATTAGATTTGAGATGGCAATTAGTTAGTTTAGGTGAATTAAAATTAGGCTAATTTGTGTGTGTAATTTGATGGATATTAAATATTTTATTCTTGGAAACCTTGAACTTCTGTCTATAGTCAAGTAAGTAGATAATATAATGGTTGAGTATTACAAATACGTAACTTCACTCTTTGTTGAGAGTGGTTGAGATCTTTTATCTTGATCGAAGATTTTGTTGTCTCTTTTGTACATCTTTTCACATGTTCAATATGTTTGATAATAAATAGTGGTTTATACATATTTTTTTACCATGTGAAAGAAAAAATGCCTATATCTAAAAGTTTAGCCTTTTTAGTATGGTCCTTTATGATGTTGAAGACCAAAGGTTAAGGTATTTGTCTAAAACATGTACCTCAAATGAAGTTTTGATGGTCGAGGCATATATGTTACATAGATCACTAAGGAAAATAGTGTCCTCTAGAATATGATGTGGGCTCGAGATCGATATGTTGCATCTTTCATGGATAAATGGTTTGAAGAAGTTGCTATAATATGACTACAAATTTTAAACGGCCGGATATGTACAAGAAAAAATTGTAATTATTTTTTGGTTAAAATAATATTTTGGTCTTTCGATTTTGGGGTTTGTTCTATTTTAGTACCTCGACTTTTAAATATCCAATTTTGTCTCTAGACTTTGTTGTTTGTACAATTTTGGTCCCTTGACTTTGGTGTTCGTCTAATTTTGATTCATCAACTTTTAAATGTCCAAATTTAGTCTCTAGACTATCAAAGAAATTAAAAAATGATCCTTTACTAAAATGAATTTTTTCTCTCTTAAATGATTTTCTCTCTCTTCCATCTTTAACCATTTCTCTTTCTAAAAGTTTTGTCTTTCTTAAATCTTTCTCTCTAGTCCTCTTTTCTTCTTTTTTTCCCTCTTATTCTCTTTTCAATCCACATCATCAATTTGTCACTTTTGTTTTCAAAATTCATAGTCTACCATGGAACCGAGAAGAAAAAGAGAGAGAATGAAAGAAGAAAAAAAAAGTAAAGAGGGGAAGAAAGGTGAATTGAAGAGAGGTAAAACTTCTAAAGAGAGAAATTAAGAAAGGTGGAAGAGAGAGAAAATAATTTAGGAGTGAGAAAATTTTATTTGACTAAAAGATCATTTTTGAACTTTTTTAAGGACCAAAATTGAAAATATTTAAAAATTGAGGGAGCAAAATTGGACAAATAACAAAATCAAAGACTAAAATTGGACATTTGAAAGTACAAAGACCAAAATAGAACGAACCCTAAAGTTGAGAGATCAAAATAATATTTTAACCTTTTTTTATAGGTAATTGGAAGAAATTATATATATTTTTAGACAACTACTTTGCATCAATTTTATTCAATAATATTTTCTCTTGTTTAGGTTTAATAGTGTTTTTTTTTTTTAGTACATATTGACTGAAGGACAAATTCTCGGGTGAATAGTATTTTAGCTTAGAGGATTACGTCATTTTTGAGACATTGTGCAAGAAAAGTGATTGAGTGGACAAAGGTTAACTGGCATGATTAATTAGCTTGTTTAAGCATTGGGTTTAGATAGACGTTGATGATAGGTAAGTTTGAGAATTCATATATATTGAACCCAACTTTGGATTTGATAGTACACATATTACTTAAAATAATTGGAAGAAATTATATATATATATATATTTTTTAATAACAATTGTGGACAAGAAGAATCAAGATCATGACTCTCTTAATCATTAAACAAATACTTACGTTAATTAAATTATATTTTTAATAAAAATAAAATTATATATATCAAAGTTAAATCATTCATACTTTACCTTTATAGTAGTAAAATGAACTCGACATAATTAATATTTAATATTCATAAACACTATACAAATATTTAGTTTAACATTAAATACCGAACATATTCAGATAATTATTATATATGGACATTTAATTTCAAAGCCTCTCATTAATTAGGGGTCTATCATAAACAAGTAAGTCTCTTCTGGGCCATGTTTGGTTCGTTGGTTAGAATTCAAATTCTCCAAAATGTAGCATCATGAAATCATATATTATGGTGTTGGTTCGCTCCATTCATGCTTCAAAATAAAAATATTATATTTCGTTCGCTATATAATTCCTCTCGAATGAAATCCTAATAAATTATTATAAATAATAATGACAGAAAATTTATGAAATACTTTTGTTCATTATTATTATTATATATATTATTATAAGTTAATAATATTTTATAATTACAAGGCTACATAATAATATTTGATAATAATAGTAGTAATAATAATAATAAATATTATTTTTTAAGTTTATAATACTAATAATAAATATTACTTTTTAAGTTAATTATAACATTAATTATTATTAGTTAGTTATTAACCATTTACATTTGAATGAAAATATTTGTAAACAAATTCGTTAAAATAGCTGAAAATAAATATTACATTAAAAAAACATAATTAAATAACTAATTAAAATACTAATCATCTTCTTTCATTATTATGTATTTATTTATTTAGTAATTTTTATGTTATTTATATATATATATATATATATATATATATATATATATATATATATATATATATATCACCATGTTACAAATGATGTATACCAAAATTATTTTTAAAAAGTAAATCATGTGATAGTAAGATAGAATGACACAATTAAATAAATAATTAGAAATATAAGTAATGTTTTTCAAGACAGGTAATATAAATGATAATAATTGTAGTTGAGAACTTCTTAAACAATGTTGTCAACAATTGTAAAATGTCTATAATTATATAATAAAAATAAACAAGTTATAAAAAAAGATATTAACAAATAAAAGTCATAAATTAGACAAGAATAAACAATTTAGATTTAAAAAAAGATAAAAATTAAAAAAAAAAAGAAAAAAAGAATGCATACTTACTTGAGAGGTAAAATAGTTGGGTTAAATCGAATAAAAATCCCTATTTAGGGTGAAGGGACATGAAAAAAGATCGAGAGAAATAATAATGAAAAAAATAAAGAAACATGACAAGAATTTAGTATATTTTGAAATTCACACTAAAATCATGCAAAGAGTTGGATTGACGTTGAAAAATAGATGGAACCATGTTTAAATACGGTGAACCAAACGCTCGTTTGAATTTGGATTCCAAACCAACCCAAATCTAACCAATGAACCAAACATGGCCTAAATTAGAGTTTATTTTTAACTATTAAATGAGAGTATTTAATTTATTAAAAAGTCGTAAATGAATGAAAATTTGTTAAATATATCAAATTTGGTTTTTTTTTAATTATAATAACTTTTTAAGATTATTTTAATTTTTATTATTTTCTATTAATTTCACTTAATTATTAACCACTTGATTGAATTATTTTTTGTTGTTATACTTAAAAGTTTCGACGATAATTTTTTTTATTCATGAAAAATCATTTAAATGAGTTTTGCCTAATTAGTTTTAAATATCTTTTATTGGAATATTTTTATAAATAAAAAATCAAAATTTTCATTTTTTAATTAATCAATTATTTTTTTATTCAACCGTTGAAAAATGAGACATTTCAACTCGTTTACGTTTATTTTATTTTCCTAATAAATCAAAATCAAATACAAAAGTCAATATTCTAGGTCAATAATTACTCAAAATTAGCAAAAGGGAAACATATTTAAAAATAATTTTGTGGAAAACTAGGTAAATGAGGCTTGTAATTTTGCCAATTATC
The DNA here is from genome assembly GCA_036507275.1 of Sicyos edulis. NCBI lineage: Eukaryota > Viridiplantae > Streptophyta > Magnoliopsida > Cucurbitales > Cucurbitaceae > Sicyos > Sicyos edulis. The sequence goes on along the minus strand of CM071850.1, from coordinate 27,233,091 downwards.
CCTACCCAAATTTTTTTTTATGATAATAATAACTTTATTTCTACTTTATATTCACCCTTAGTCTTCTTATTCTTTTTCCTGTCTCTTTTTGACTAATAGGAGATTTTTAATCTTCAACTATAAATCGTGTTATACTTTTTAATTTCTTAAATAAAAAATGGTGCATTAACAGGTGAAGCTTAAATATGTTGAGTTTGTTTCGGAGAAAAGATTTAAGATTTTTTATTATTACTGGTCGAGTTGTCGAAGCTCACCAAAATAAAGTAGTGGAACCAAGTCGAATTTCAAAGAAGATATGAATTAATTCCTCAAAATTAAAAATAAATAAAAAGGGGGAGTTTGGGGTTTTTTTTAATGAAATCCTAGTTAAAATAAATAAAATAAACCATTTAACGATAATTTCTAATTCAATGGTTTAGTTTAATCTAACTATAATTTTGATCATAGGCTACAAAATTTATTTTAAAAGTGCAAAGGATTAGTTTACCACTTGGAAAACCCACAATAAGTAATTGTTCACCTATTTTATTGATTCTCACCCAGCATCAAAACCAAATCTTATGATTCAATAAATTGAGCATGATAACGTTCTATATCAACTTAATAACAACATTAAAATTATTGAGAACGACTAAACAAAAATCAATTAACCAAGACGACTACAAATTAATTATTCTTGTTTATTTGTTTCTATATGGCCTATCATGCAAGCTATGTAATATGGAATAGCCACAGTTATAAACACATGAGCCAACCCCTTACTACTGTTTACAATCATTTGAAACAATTACTCATCACAAAATCATGTATAACATGGATCAATTAATAACAAACTAAGACGTCAACTCAACTTGCTAATAATTAATCATAAAAATAAGAACAAGAAACAAATATCTATTAAGTCATAAGCCTCACAAAACTAACATTGGAATTAAAACTAATTTTGAATTGGAATTTAGAGGGACGAAGTTGTCTCTCTCTCTTTCTTGTAGAGACAGACACTCTATTGGTGGGCTTAGGCAGGATCTCCCCAAAGATTTTTCGAGGAGCGCATTGGTGGGCACATAAGTGTGCGTTCTTGGGCTTTTTTCTACTTTCTATTGAGAGTAGGGAGAAGACGTTTTAAGAGCTTTGTAGAGTGTGGTTTGCATGAAGCTTTGCTATTTAGGAGGAAGAATGTTGGATGCGGTGGATCCCTGGTGAGAAAGACAAAAAAGAAGCCGATGGTCAAGCAAACTGTTGGGATTAGAAAAGGTAAAGGAGAAAAGGTTGATGGCTCGAAAAGAAAGAAGATAAAGGGCCTGAGGGAAGACAAATCATCGTTCGACTGTGGGAAGGGCGAGAAATGGATAAGGAAAATGAAGCTGATGATTCAAAAGAAAGATTTCTCTTCGGTGGCGAGAAAGAAAAGAGGCCGAAGTTGGGTTCTCAAAGTAGAGGCGATTACTCACCAACAAAAATGAGATCTTGAGAAGAAGACGATGCTTATGAGAGGTCTTCTTTCTCTATTGGCAACAGAGGTGGCGAGCCTTGCCGAAATCAATGAAGTTAAAGAAGGATTGTGTGAACAGCGAGACCTGACATTAGGATATAGGAGGACGCGTCGGCTGTTGGGTTTGAGGCTCGAGGTGGAGTCTTTTGGTAAGGATGTTAGGGTTTTCTATCGGAGCTTTGGAGGTAAATTGGACCAACCAAAACCCAAACTGGGTTTTCTGAACCGGCATGGGTTTTAACTGAACTAACCGGTCTCATAGAACCTGGTTTATTTCTGGACAAAAAATATGGTTATTTTGCACAGGGTCAAAGTCGGGTCTAATTTGAAGTCTCAAATATCGATTTTTTCTAGATGTTGGTGATTTGTTTGTTGATGATGAGAGTTGTAGGATGTTATGTTCTAGTTTTTCTTAGAAGGTCTGGTGGTTGTATTGTAACGGCCCGAAAATTTCATCCCGGTCTTCCCGGGAGGCCCAGGGGCATTTTGGTAATTTTGGGTCGGGCCGACAGGGCCGGTTTTGAAATTGAAAATTGCCGGAATAATTATGAGTCAATTTGAATAGGATCGGGATTTTTGGTGAAGGCACTTGGGCTTGGGAAAGAGTAAAATTAAATAGAGAATTAAATAGCGCGTAGAGTGAGATTCGAGCCAGGGACGTGTCGCGTGCTAGGCAGAGGGCGCTGCCAGTCGAGCCACTGGGCGTCTTTGTGATTCCAAACGCGCGATCTGGTATATAAGCCTGTTTGTGCTGAGTTTTGATTTAAAAGCCAAAAATCGCCCGAACCTTCTACTTCTTCTTCCTCATTTCTCTCCTTCGCGATTCTCCTCACTGACCGGTCTCCCTCTCGCCGACCAACGACTCACCGCTTCTCCCTCGACCGATCGATCGCCTCCGGTGAGTTCTCCCTCCCTTTCTCTTCTCTTCTTCTTCTTCTTCTTCTTCTCCTTGAAAATTCGAGTTCTTCACCCCTGCTTCAGGCTTCGCCATTTCCGGCCGAGTTGAGGTAATTTGAGGTATGGGTTTTGTGCAGCTAGTGTAGGGGAGTTCGCCATCAAAGAATCGCTTGTCGAATCCCCGTGGATCGCTCGAATTAGGGATTTCTCCATCGCCCCTGTTTCGCGCAGAAACAGAGCCAGACGCCGAGCTCGCCCGACGTCTTTGTCCGTCGCGTAGCCGGGTAGTCAGCGCTGTCGCGCGCGCCGCCGCCGAGCCACGCGCGTCCGAGGCCCTGTGTCGCTCGGCTCCGCATCGCGTCGCCCGAGCCCCTCGCCGCTGAAGTCGTGCGCGGCGCCCTTCACTATCGCTTCGCGTCACAAGACGCGCGTCGTCCTCGCCAGCGCCAGCCGAGCCTCGCGCGCTTCGCCCGCCACGCCGCTCGTCGCGCGCGCGCGCGCCCGCTCGCGCGCCGTCCGCGCGCGCGGCGCGCAAGGCAGCCAGCGCCGCGCACGCGCGCCCACTCCTGCGCCCCGGCTTCGCCCAACCAGCCCGTTCTTTGCCCGTTCGTGCAATCGGCCCGTTAAATGCGTTCTTCGCGCGCCTCGTGAGTTGCTCCCGAGCCGAGCCTTGTTTGTTTTATTATATTTAGGCCTATTGCGTGATTTTTGTTGTGATTAATAGGTTCTCGGTAGCTAGTTCGGGTTCGTTACGCGCTTAGGATTTCGTGTCAAATTGTCCCCACCAAAGTAAGGATTTCTTATCGGAGTTGTGTGGACCTGCGATATTATATGTGATTGATTGATTGCTTGTTTGTGTTTATTGACATGTATAGCTAGGTACTCAATTTCGAATTCCCGATTAGCATGTTGTTCCGATTAATTCTCATGTTAATCCATGCTAGGTTGATCCTTTCTAGCATGCTCGTATCTGTTCCTTGCTTTCGTAGTATCATGCTAGGCCCGTTGTATTCTTATTGAGCACGTATTGGATTTTATGGAATTGCTTCTCGTTTGCTAGGCGGAGTTAGAATTGCGGGTAGATAGCATCATCGGGCCCGATGCATAAAGTACCTTGCATCCATGGCGGGGACGTCGAGCAAGTCATTAGATCCACTGGACCCCGTGAGGGATTAGCTAACCCGAGCGGTAGGCCCCGCAATCTTGGGTGAGGTGGCGCTTGTTAATGCCCCAACGGTCGGGATGATGACTTGGCATTGCCTCGCCCCCGCGCGCCGACATGTCCTCAACATGTTTGGCGGTAGCCCCGATTGCCACTGTTAAGGCAAGGGCGACTTCTGGTGTAAGCCTACCACGACCGTTCCTTGGCCCCAGTGCGGTGGTTCAGCCGACATAGTTTACGTGTCCGTGTCTCACACCCCTATGTCGGTGACACCGATCCAAAGATTTAGTTAGGCGTGGTGATCGGATATGGGCGGCTTGCCTCCAAACCCGGCAACCCCCATAGTCTGCGAGAGCACGCGGTGCATGCTTACGCTCATTCTGGCGCCCGACCGAGAGCTCCTCGGGATTGTGAGCCAGTGTACCTTTCGTCGACGACGAGAAGCAGCCGAGGCGGGACTTGTTTCTCGTATAGGGCGACTTATATATTGGGTGTGTGGTGATATTATTCCGGACTAAGACCCTAAGGTGGCATCCGAGGCCCAAGTGTGGGCTAAGCTATATGCTCTATTCTCGTGTTTATATTCATAGCTTGCATACGCTCATCGAGATGACCATGTATATCGTATTGTACCCGGTTGGGGATTCTTCTTCGAGTAATTCGTTACTCACCCTTACATCGTGGTTTTTCCACAGTAACCAAGTTGCGAGACAAGATGGTGAAGGAGGAGCTGTGATCATGGGGCTCAATCATCAAACTACGATTTTGTGTTATGACTCTTTATGTTTTATTTTCCCCTGAATGCATGTAGCCGGGCACGGAGCCCTAGGATGTTTTCTGAATATGTGTGGATTCCAGCATTATTATATTTAGACATGTTTTGAATGATTTTAAGAAATCTCTGATCGGAGTATACTTTGGAAATGTATTTATCTTGGAGCAGTGCTTGGAAACAGGACGGAGTTCAGGAAATTGTTTAGTTTTTAAAGGGATTATTTTGAATGTTTTGTTTTAATTGGAATCCGAAATCATGTCTGTTTAAATGTCCTTTATTTTGATTGCATGCATTGGGGTAAGGGCCCATTTAGTGCCCCATTCGGGTCGGTCCCTTACATTGTAGGTCTTTTTCGGTGCATTGTAGGTATAGATCGAGTCCTTTTGTTAGTTCGCTCTTTGAAAGAGTTAGTGGAAATAGGCATATTGAAGTAGTATTTGGTTAGTTCGATCAAGGGTTTGGATGGGTTCTTTTCGGGATCTAATCCCCTTTCTTTAACTTTGATGGGATCATGTACCTTAGTAGCGAAAATGTTCCACAGATTATTCCTCAAAGTTCTTCGTAAGTCAACCAATATAGTTTTGGCAAAGTTGAATTGGCCATTTTTGAAAATTTTGAATTTCATGGTGAAGACGGCTGTTATTCGAATTGACATTTTACGATGTAAGAATATCCTTTCATTTAGTTTTCTTGATGGGTGGTTAGTCTCCCAATTGTGGTTCGGGACCAGTGTTTGGGGAGTTGTCCTCGTTAGTGGTTTTTTCTCAGTTGGGAGGCTAGAGTGCATCTTTTTATGGTTTTGTTAATGAAATTCTCTTTAAAAAAAAAAACTTCCACACCCAATGGGTTACGACTTATTTTCCTCTTGTGTCTACACATATATATAGTAAAATTAAAATCACGGTTTTAATTTTCATATTTTAATTTTATATAAATTGTTGGACGCACACACACTTATATTTTACTTTCACATGATTTCACTCAATACTCTCAACATATTTAGGGGTATTTTACTCTAAAAATCAAAACATAGCATGATATTACCATAGTCTTGAAAGTGAATCAAATCTTTACCCACATAGGAATTGAATGCAAAAATCCAATGGACTTCATAAAAGGTTGTAACGGGGCTTAGGCGAGGGTAGGATAGAAGGAAAATTTAGGATTCAATCATAATTAAGACCAAGAGTTAATCTTGCATGATAGTAATGTGAAATAACAAACACAAAAACATACTACCCAAGACATAATTTGACCATAACCTTGGAGAAACCATAATAACTCATTTTTTATTGGTGAACTTTTCTCCAAAATGTGTATTTTTTTTCGAGGCATTTTCTTTCTCTCACTTTTTTTTCTTTAGCCCTTTTTTTCTTTTTTTTTTTGTCACTTTCCACAACTTTTTTATTCTTAACCACTAACACTATCATGCACAATTTTCATCTTGTCTCAACAAAGGTGCAACGGTTAAAGCTAACAAATGAGATGGTCTAAGACTAAATATAATGTGCTATTATTAAGAAAGAAAAATAAAATAGGCTCAAAGTGGCTAACTAATGAATAAAAAATCAAGGTGGGAATTTTAAGAGCCAAAAATTGGTTAAGCCTAATTGCTCTTATCATATTAAAGCATCAATTTAAAAATAAGAGAAAAACTTGCCTCCTTATGGCTAAGTGGGGTATGTGGCACCATTTAAAGCCAAAAAAAAATTCCTAATTTTAAAAATAGGGTCATTTAAAGAAAAAGTTTGTGGCACCAAATGGTGCCACATACCCCATTTAAGGAGGGCTTACCTCCTTAGCCATAAGAAAGCAAGTTTTTCTCCAAAAATAATGGTTTCAAAATGCATTCACAAGAAAGTTCTAGAATAAGTACATTAAGTTTGATATTACTCATGAAATAAATCGAGCAAAATATAAAGAGTTTCTCTTAGGCTGAAAATCTCTCTAGAATGAGTAATTTGTATTAATTCTTGCACATTTTTTAATCAATAATTCAATGAGACACTATCATATAAATTTAAGAAAACTCTAATGATGCTCATCTTTATCATGTCTCAACTAAAGACGCATTCCTAACTTACAAGTTATTCAAGGATATCAACAAAGAATCAAGGTTTCAAAAGAAAAATCAACATGTATGAATTAAAGCATGCTAAATTTTATCTAACCTCCCCCACACTTAAACTATACATTGTCTCAAATATATAACATATTAAGCATAACGTTCACAAAAACACTAAAAAAGATAATGAAGTGAATTCCATGGATTTGTGAATGACTTGAATTTGATAGTTTTTGGCATCGAGAGAGTCAGTGGTTATGCTTTATTGAAAATTAAAGCTCTCCATGAAAAAAATAAAAGAAAAATAATAAACACACCAAAAATAAAGTGAGACAACGAAAATAAGAAGTAAGGGAAAAAAAATATTGGGTTGCCTCCCAAAAGCGTAATCATTTAACGTCGTTGTGCTCGAAGACTTAAACAGATATCATGATACATAAAATTCTTCAATTTTCTTCAGTCCTTTCTTGCTTGAATCGATGTAACCTACTAAGCCTAGCATAATCTTTTGCTTCTCAAAGACGCCTTGAAATTTTTGAAATTTGAATTATTGAAATTAAATAGAAAAAAATAAAAGTTAGCAGGCTCATGAGAATAAGAAAATGCAAGATCAACTTTAGGAAGACTTTCTGAAAATAAAATAATGTTAGACTTTTCAGCCTCACACTTTAACACCTGAATTTCCTATTCACTTATATGCTCATTTTCTTTCATCTCACGTACTTGAGTTTGATATGACTCAAAATTTTCCAAATCATCTTCATTATCAATATAGTTTACCTAATTAGAACTTTCTACCTTAATGGTATCAACAAATTGTTGCTCTTGTAGAATCTCCAATTTTTGCACTAAATTGGTCATTTGAGCAATTTGGTTTCCCAAACTCTTCATGCTAGCTCTGATTTCTTGTTTAAACTGAAGTTGATTTTCCATTTGAAAACGAAGTAAATTTTCCAATCGAAATTGAAAATTTTCTTGTTGAAATCGTAGATTATTCCGTTGAATTTGATGATTATTATCAGCTAAAGTTTTCAACATATCTAAAGACATACTTGAACTTGAAGTTTGTGTTTCTATTGGAGCTTGATATAGTCTAGTGAAGTCTGCAAAGTATTGACTTTATTGTTCTCGATTTTCATAGCCAAAATTTTTGTGATCCATCCAACCGTGATTATAATCATCATAATACGGATCGTAGCTCATTTGATCATGGCTATGAAATCCTTCGATGGTGTTTTCTCCCAACAGCTATTTAACAAACCAAAGTAGTTAAACTAGAAATTTGACTTTTAAGATCTCTTATGACATCATCTTGAAGACACAACTCCATAATCTCTAGTCCAATATTGCTTGAAATTTCTAGTCATTTTTTCCATTTTTTTAATAAAAATAAACTAAAAACAAATCAAATAAAAAATATAATGAAAAACTAAATAGCTCTCCGGCAACGGCGCCAAATTTGGTCGGGTTGTCGAAGCCGCCAAAATAAATACTGATTTACTAACTCTAACTTGTAAAAGTAGTGAAACCCAATTAAATCTCAAAGGAACTATGAATTAATTTCTCGAAGTTAAAAATAAATAAAATGAGGAGTTTTGGATTTTTAAATGAAATCCTAGCTAAAACAATAAAAATAAATAAAATAAATAATTTAACGAGAATTTCCAATTAAAGGATTTAGTTTAATCAAACTGTAATCTTGATCACAGACGGACCTACGAAAGACTAAGGGGCCATGACCCCCAAATGTTTTTCAATTTTATTATATTTCTATTATAATTTACACCATATAAGTGATTGTGACAATGATCTAGCGGACCCCCCCACTATGTACTAAAAAAAACAATGATCTAGCGGATTCTCAAAAAATTAAAAAAAAAAAAAAAAAAACAATGATCTAGCGGTTATAATTAGTTACCTTCTTTTAATTAATTTTGGATATTTATTCCTTTTATTTCTTCATTATTTTATTTATTTTTATCTATTATAATTGATACTTTTATTTCTTTCTCTTTCTTACTTTATTTTTCTCTTTTTATCTTTTTTATATACTATTTGTATTTCTTTTATTTTTCCTTATACACTATTTGTACTTTCTTTTATTTAGTTTTTTTCTGATATATTTTCCTTTATATCGATTTTTATTTTTTTTTCTTTTCAAATATATGTTCATCCTTTTTTTTTACCTTATCTTTCTTCTTTTATTTATTTTATTTTTTATTTTTTCTTTGATTTCTTCTGCGTATCATATTTTATTTTTTTAATCTATTTCTAATATATAATTCTTTTTGTTTCTTTTTATAAGATAGAACACAATTTTTCTTATTTTATGTATTATGAATTTTGCAACAAAAATCTTCAAAAATATAGAGAAAAATATTTTAAAAACATTTTATATTTAGATTTTTTTGTATAAATATTTTTAAGGAAAATTTTCTATATATTTTTATATTCTTCGCTTGTGTGTTAATTATTATAATCATATTTTCTCTATAAACTTTATTTATAAAAAATAATTAAAAATTAGTATTTTTTTTTTTTTGAGATTACAACAATTGGGGGTGGGGGATGACTCGAACCCAAGACCTCTAGTTATTGAGCATAGACTAGTGCCGCTGAGCAACTGCTCATGTTGGCTAAAAATTAGTATTTAATTCTATTCAAAACTATAATATTAGATAATAGATTGAAAGTTTAGACATGCATTAATTTAAGATGTGAAATCAAACTTTTGACATTTAAAGATAACTTTTTAATATATTTATAAAAAAAAATTCAATATATATAACATAATTTTCGCAAATCATTCATTATGAATTTATTTCTTGATCGCCATGTACTTAACAATTAATTTATAAGTGTTTAATTTACAATTGAATATTGTATGTTAAGAAGTTTGTCTCCTAAATAGTCGAGGTGCCCGTACCCATCAATACACTCACAAAAAAGAAATGTTACCCCCTCCAAACCTCAAATCATGGATCTGCCCTTGATCTTGATCATAGGCTAATTAGCTACCTACATGGAAAAGTCACAATAAGTAATTGTTTTCCAATTTTATTGACTCTGACCCAACATCAACCAAATCTCATTATTCGTTCAATTGGGCACAATAACATTCCATATCAACTTAATAAAAACATTAAAATTATTAAGAACGATCAAACCAAAATCAATTAAGCGAGACAAACGTGGTCCGAGTATGGATATCAAATAGAAATGTTGATAAGGTTGCTAGGCGAAGGGCGATATCTCGCTCGCAGTTAGTGTTAGAGGACGGTTGGCCAACCAAAGCACTTTACCTACTAGAGTTCTCCTGAAAGTAACCTAAATGTCTTATCATGGTTTTGGAAGTACGTGGGAGATACCTCACTGTGAGTGGTGTTTGTACTACTGTCTCAATGCAAGAACATGAGTCTTGAAGGCTGCCAGGTTGCTCTATTCGCCAAGGACATTCTCCCTAATATAGGTAGCACAGATTGCCCACGTGAGTCATAGGACTCTAGAGGGTATTTTGGTCTTTGACATTGGCCTTCGACAGCTCGAAGGAGCTCGGGTCATTGAACTCCTTTATTATATCGTGATTTTTTTGTCAATGATAGTTCTTATGCATGCTTATACAGATCCCGAGCTAGAGATCCTTACTGAGTTTAAAAACTCACCCATTTCTTCTATGGGCTTTCACAGATATTTATAGGCTCTACCAAGATGGATAATTGGGTTGGATTGACTATGAAACTTGTTGCATTATTTTCTCTGAGTCATAATTTATTTGTATTTCCTTTTACACGAACCATTTTAAGGCATGTTGTTATTTATGAATTTTTACTATGGATTTTCATGTTATTTATATCGAGTACCTTAAACTTATCTTTTTAGATTTTTTGTTGAACTAGTGTAATGTTCTTTGATTTTAAATAGATTTGTTTTTATATTACATGGCCACTATATATGAGTTAGTTGTTTTAAGTTTATACATTAGTGTAACGACTTAGATTGAAACCTTAGTCTAGGTCAGGTCTTTATAAGAAACACGACACAGGTAGATGAATTTTAAATCTTTATTTATCTGACTTGTGTGTGTAACGACTTAGATTGAAACCTTAGTCTAGGTCAGGATCTAGAATTTGATCTAAGGTTCACGAGCTTATTCTCAGATGGTTGAAATTATTGGTGTAGAGGCGATCTATTAGATACTTCGTAGTTGAATTGTTATTTTGTAGTTTGAATTAGTATTTTCCAAATTTAGATATCTAGTTTCCATTGTTCGGATTTTCTTATTCGGTTAGATTTCAAGATTTGATTTTTACATTTATAAATAATCCTAATGAGGAGATAAAATCTAAGCCAAATATTTCTTATCTTTATTAATTTGTTTAAAAAAAAAAAGATAGATACTTGTTTATCAATTGGCTTTCCTATTGAATTTTCTCTATTCCCTGCAACAGCAGGCGCTTTCTCTATTTTCTCTGTTCCCTGCAAATCAGTGGACGCTTTCTCTATTTTCTCTATTCCCTACAAGTCAGCACTTTCTCTATTTTCTATATATGATCCTTGCAAGCCAGGCGCTTTCTCTATTTTCTCTGTTCCCTACAAGTTAGGGGGCGCTTTCCCTATTTTCTCTGTTCTCTACAAGTCAACAAGCGCTTCTCTCCTTCTTTCCTTTTTACTGTAGTCGTTTATTATTATTTATTTATTTTTATTTATTTTCATTATATCGATGGATCCAACAAATGGTAAGGGCCAAAATCTACGATCGTCCTCTTCTTCTCCAGTTGTGATCTCTAAAGGTCCCTAACTTGCTATTACCATCATAGTGGCACTTCTCAACTTGTTTTGGTGTCATAATTACTTAGTGATGATAATTATGTCACATGGAACCGATCCATGCTCATAGCCCTTTCTATTAGGAACAAATTGGGCTTCATTGATGAGACAATTCCAAGGCCAATGAATGATGAACTCCTATCATTGTGGACAAGTGCACTTCGAAGATGATTGGGAGGGATAAACTCCAAGTATAGTAGTTTTACCTTCTTTTTTTATATATAATATTTTTTCTACTCCATTCAATCAAATTTGAGATGTCCAACTTGAGGGGGGAATATTAGATATTTAGTAGTTTGAATTAGTATTTTCCAAATTTAGATGTTTAGTTTTCATTATTAGGATTTTCTTTACTCATGTATCGATGCTCTGGAGTCTGACTTTTTAAATCTTCAATCCTCTGTCTGAATGAGTCTTTTTTAACTTCTAATCTAATTAATTTTAGAATGAATATAGATTTAATTAATTCAATATTTAATTGAATTTTTCTGTAAATGACCCAATAATTTATGTTTGACCAAAATTTCTTAATCAAACATTAGTACTTTAAATTAGTTATGGAGTTTTCTCAAAAAAAAAGAAAATTAGTTATGGAGTTTGTAGCTAAATACTATAGCAAGTACATAATATCATGAGAAAAACATATTTGAATATCAATCGTAGACTTTTAATTTACAACCACTAAATACTTACTGTCAAAAAAACAAAAAGCAACCACTAAGTACTTGCGTAATTAATAGAGTATAATACTGAAGTTTATAAATTTATGAATTATGCCTAACGAGATAATAATTCATTGACATCATTGAATATTCAAGGACTAAAAAATTATGGGTTCTAATTTTTCACATGCACATTTATAAATATTATCAATGCTATTACTGAATATTTATATAATTAATTTGTAAAATTAAATGAAAATTGATTTAAATTCATGTTCTAATAATATGCACCTAAAACACATTATAATAACGTATGTACTATAAACACGGTTTATATTCATAACTGAAGTTATTATACATGCATCTCAAATAGCTCATGTTAATGACATACACTTCAAACATAGGTTATGATATGTTAATGACATCCACTCCAAACACAGGTTATGATATTTTATATTCTAACAACTTATCAATTATAAAAACTTAATCATCATTCCAAATGAACTCTTATCATTTGAAAAGTATATTTTGGAAGTTTAAATATAAATAGCTTTAAATTTATATAGATAAAAATAATGCATGCGATTGTAATTTGAAACAATAGATCCATACAAATTAAATTATATTTTATTTTGTTAGTTATTTTTTGCTCAATCCTACTGTCCCTTCAAGAACAGGTTTTTGGGTCTACTTTCTCTTTGGGTATTAATCCCAAGTTTATGCACCAAACTCAAGAAGTATATGCCCAATTTATATGTTGATTGAACTATTTGACTATTTCTAGTTGGCAAATAACATGAAAGGGTGTATGAATAGGGGAAAATGGGGGTAAACTGCCAAGGAACATGGGGTGATATTTATTCTTTGAAAAATTATTTTTTTAGTCTCTATGTTTTAGAATTTAAGATTTTTATCTTTAATATTTTAATAATGTTTATTTTTAGTACTTGTGTGCATTTTTAGTTTACCTTTATACTTATTTCCTTTAAAAATTAAATTCATGTAAAAACTAAGGCTTCGTTTGATAGTCTCTTTTTTTTAAACAATGGTAACCACGTCCGTCCCTAGGTCAATTATCGGGAGACATCGAATGAGTAATATCACAAGTGAGTCTCGAACCTAGGATCTTGAAGAGAACATACCTTCAAAGCCTAAGTCAATTGCCATTTCATTTTTGGTTTGCTGTTCTTATTTTTACTTTTTGAAAATAGGTTTGTTTGATATTCAATTTTCGTTTTGTTTTTAAAATATTAAAGAATTTTGAAAAACTAAAAAAATAACTTTTAAAAACAAATTTTGTTTTAGTTTTTAAAAAAGTATGAAAAAATCAAGAATAAATAGTAAAAAACTGAAAAAAATCAAAACAAGGGGTGATGTTTGAAAATAAAAAATAGCTATCAAACATGTTTTTTTATTTTTTATTTTTAAAAAACATAAAACTAAAATCAGTTATCAAACACATACTGTTTTTATTTTTTAAAACAAAAAACAAAAAACTAAAAATGAAAAACTAGAAACAAAAAACAAAAAACGAAATGGTTATCAAACCAAACAAAACTAATCACTTCATCAATATATTGAAATTTAAAATTAGTTTAATTATCATTTTAGTTAACGTTATTTAAAGTAATTAACAATTTTGTTATCTCATAAACTAAAAGTCAACATTATTAAAATGTTAGGGATAAAAATGTTCAATTTTTAATATAGAGACTAAATTGAAATTAAACCTCAAACATAAGAATAAAAAATGTTAGGGTTAAAAAAAAACTTCTTCTATTCCTACATTAAAACCCTCATTATAACCGACGGTCAGTGGCGCAGTTGGTTATCTTGTCCGGTGTTAATCCATATCAACTTCACGATCACGAGTTCAAGTTTGAAAATCGATATTTGGCTCTCATATTATTTTAGAGTAGTTGTGTTCTCTACGTAGAGTTTGTTGGTCCCTCATCCCCCATTATGTACTCAAAATAATAATAATAATAATAATGTAGATGAAAAATTGATCCAATCTTTACCGTTCCCAAGTCAAGCATATCGTGAATACTTATTTTAATATCCAATGGGCTTTTTCCAAGAGATTCCGTGGACGAATAGGAGCTTGGCATCAAACCCCTCGCCCACAAAACGTAGGGCTCAGATTATTTGTTATATACAAAACGATCACACTTGATTCCTACCCCTTTGTCCCTCAAAATTTAGCTCTAAAAAGCAAAATTCTTAACGTGTGGCGGCCGTATGCATTATGAACTCCTTTACCATCCCACGTGCCACCACGTCATCAAAAGCTCCCCACTGGGACCCACTTCCGGAAAGAAAAACTGAGTCAAAATTCAGATTTTTTTTAAATTTTTTTTGTTGAAATACCATGGTGATCACTTTATTATTTTGATCCCTCCAATTTGTGTGTGGTTCTGTTTGGTCGAAATCTATGAAATGTTTAATTGTAATTCTCTAACTATTAAAAAAGCTTAAATTTAGTTCTTGCAATTATATAGATTACCTTTTCCGTTAAACTTGATTGTTTTTTTTTTTGTTTAGAAAAATATCTCTATACGCTCTCCTATGTTTCTTTCTCTTCTCACCGCCTTCCATGTCTCCTGAATGAAAATTTCTGATTTTTGTTTTGAGATATTTAGGTACGATTTAGTTTTAGGATTTATTAACTTTCTTCGAAAACCTATATTTACATTAATTTTTACTAAGTTCTCTTCATTTTTACTTTTAAAAACAACTCTTATTTCTAACCATTCATTTTCAATAATTCATTTATAAATATTCAATCATTTATAAATCATTCATTTTAAATCAATCAAAATAACTAATTTTTAATCACTCATTTTAAATTATTTCTTTTTTAACTACTAAAAATAATTATTCATTTTAAATTTAGATTCAAACAAGATTTTAACTTTAACTTCACATAAAAATTATATTCAGACGAGTTTTTTACTACAACTTTTAATTTTTAGCTATTCAACATAATTTTTTAACCTGAATCATACCTAAATATCAAACAAACAACCCCTTAAAGCCCTTTTTCCTCCGTGTCTCCTTTTTTCTATTTTGATTTTTCAAACCTGAGCTTTAAATTCACGTCCAAATTTGGACCGATAATACTTATCTAAAAGTGGACACCCACTTTAAAACCACATATTTTTACTTTTTTAAAAAAAAAACTTTGATTGATAAAGAGAAAAATGTCAAGTGGAAAGATATGCAAAAAAAAAAAAATGTAGTTTTAAGGGTGGGAAATTACTTGCCCACCCTTGAGCATTGTTCATTTTATACTGAGTTTGAAATCAAATAAGCCCATAACTTAATTTGTTTTGATTGACATTCTTCAAGAAATCAATTTGTTTTGATTGACATTTTTAAAGTTTGAAATTGGTTTGTGGGAGGTTTAGTTTTCTTTTGGGTTTCAATAGGGAAGGGCTAAGGGTTTAAAGTGTCCAACATGGTGTATATTGGAAAATTAAAATTAAAATTAAAATCTACTGTACGACATGGAATAAGAGCTTCTGTGGAGGCTTCAATGGCAGCTAGAATTTAGAAATTTTATTTACCAAATGCAAGTATTTGTAACTTCACTGAAGAGAGAGAAATAAACACAGAGATTTTTATTCAACCGAGGAGTTAATCTTACTTCCTTAAAGTGTAGTTTAGGGAAAGAATCATTTTTGGACGATTTTGTCCTTAAACCAACTTATAAATTTACACATGTACCATTAATATTATATAAAATTTAATTTAATTATTACATATTTCCCACTTCTTTGTAATTAATTACTCCACCCCTTATTTATTATTGTTTATTTCATTATTTATTATTGCAATTATAAGAATGATCTACATATTTTCCACTTCGTTGTAATTAATTACTACACCCCTTATTTATTATTGTTTATTTCATTATTTCTTATTGTAATTATAACAATAAATTTTAAAGGTTACGGACATAAACCACCACTCACAATATTAAAATCTCTATTTCTGTATTGTTTTGTAACCACTAAAATTTAATACACTTTTAAGCACATATTTATTATATAGGAAGGACTTGGTATATGAAAAGTTTTATATTTAATTATATAACTTAATTTTCAAAAGTTGTATATTTATCATTAAAAAAGACATTTCAAAGGTTTTGTAACTTTTAAATCCTATAACTATATAAAGAGCTTTCATCTAACATTTTACAACAAAAAAGTTTAGTTTTAATCTTCGTATATGTTTATATGTCTTTCATTTTTTTTTCTTTTTCATCTTCATGCGAATTCTTTTGATTATGTTTATTGGTTTGAATTATTTAATCTAACATTCACCTTTCATCTTTTTGTAGTGATATTTGATCTTTGGTGGCATATAAAAATGAAGACGATATAATGTCATATAAAATTGAGAACAAATAGTAAGTGTATAAATTAAATGTATAGATATTCTTTCTAATTATATATATATATATATTATTTATTTATTTATTTATTTTCTCACCTTAAATTATTTTAGAAATAAAAAAACAAAATAATATATTAAGTATATTCTAATTTTATCTCATCTTTTGAGGTGTTTGGAGTTTTTTTTTTTTTTTTAAAGAAACTAATGGTGTTTGAAGTTACATAAACCACATGAGGGAGTAGCTTAGTAACATCCGTGTCTTTTCTTCAATTAACTTTTTCTTTCTTTAGCCACACTTTTCTTACAATTATTTTCTTTCGCCAATCATTATCGACAGAGGAGAGAATGAGGAGTTTCTTTTTGAGTTTAGGTAGAACTTCAACGGCATCCATGGCTTAACGAAAAGTCCAAAAAAAAAAACTTTTAGAATAATATATCTATATCATTTAACTTTTTTTACTAATTTAAAGTATACGTGGCTTAAGAGAATAATATTTTTTTAAGGCAGTGGTTGAATCCTTGATTATGAAGTCATGTGTTTGAATAATTTCACGTCCAATTTTTGTAATCTAAATATATATATATAATAATTTCACGTCCAATTTTTGTAATCTAAATATATATATATATATATATATATATATATATATATATTCTACATACATTTTTATAATTCAAATGTTTTTCTATTACTTATTATTTTAATTATCATTTGATTATATTCAAGATGCTAGGGTGCCTAGAAGATAATAATTAAATTATCATTATTAAATGTCAGCCTAAAACAAATTTAATTTATTTATTTCATCTTATGAGTTTTTTATGTTATTAATTACATTAATTAATAGATATTAACTTATTATATTTTTCACCTCACTCCTTCAAACTATTTTTTTAGTTATAGTTGGGTTCCCAGATTCGAAAGCTAAAGTTGGCGACAACTTTATTTTTAGTTTATTCATCTCAAATTTAGACATAAGTATTCATATCACTATGATTTTTACTATAAAAATACATATGATCTATTTTTTAGAAATCATTTTTCTTAATTATAAATTAAAAATACATTTTATAACTATGCATTGAATTGCACTTATCAATTGTTGTAGCTAGATTAATTAATTAACAACGAGATATAAGATATGTACTAAACAAGCCATTATTTTTCTTAAAAAAATATGAATAAGATAAATAAAAGTAATGAACCTTTTAGATAAATCAAATATTTTTATAAATTTAAACAATTATATATTGTGTTGTAACTTTAAAAGATAACATTCTCCAATTAAAGAAGAGTTAAAAAAAAATAATAAACCCAATAAATATATAAATTGGTCCTAGAGAAATGACTAAAAAAACTATCAAATCGGAGTTTTTACTAAATATGTTTTTTTGTTCTAAAACACAGATACTCCAAATAATTTTTTAAAATATACTTTGCCGTGAATAAAGAATAAATCATAGAATTTAATTGGAAGTAATCTTTAAACAACAACCAATTTTAAAAAATAAAAATTATTTTATTTGACCATTTAAAATTTTAATAGCTTATTTATATATATATATATATATATATATATATATATATATATATATATTTATTTATAAAGTCTCACATATGTGGTTGATAAAAACAAATCTAAAAAATAAAATCTCCAATAAAAAATTTACGTGCAAGGTACGTTCAAAATTCTAGTCCATTTAAGTGCATGGACTAAATTTGAGCTTTTTGAATAGTTGGTGGATTAAAATTCAATGAAGAGCTAAAATAGAACAACATTCAAACTTGACGCACCAAAATGATATCGAAAGAAATGTTGATTTACTTTACTTAAGACATACTCTTTACCTATACGAAAAGAATAATGTGTCACACAATAATATAAATATATATATATATATAAATAAACGGATTAAAAATATATATAAAAATGAAAATTTGATTAATGGGAGAGAAATAATATATTATAAATGTGTCATTTTATTATTTTATAATGGGTGATAAATATTTACTAGGTACTTTACTCAATTATTGTTGGAATTATTATAAATGATAATGATTAATTAAAGTATTTAAAATGTAGAAATTTTAATTTTTTAGTTCAATTACAATGGTTAGATTTGAACTCATGATTTAAAAGTCATAAAAATTCATTAATGGCACTGAATGGGTCAGTGACACAATAATTTCATTATTTGGTTGTAACTCAGTTCAATACCAACGTTACACGTTCGATCCTGAGAATCGGTATTTGTCCCTCTCCCGCAATATGTACTAAAAACTAAAAAACATACAATAATTTCAAGGGAAATTATATTCACTATACCACTTTCTCAAAATATTTACATTTGTAGGTAAAAACTAAATCTTTTGGAATTATAATTTCTCCTTTTATTTTCTCCAAGTCTATATTATTGGCGAACATTTACTTGGACTATTCCATTTTCGTCGGTTTTTGGCATGTATCTGGGTTTCTAGAAATGCGGCAGTTGTGATTGGTGGCTATGTTTTCGCAAAATCCTAATTTGCACGAATGCAGAAGATGAAAATAAAAGAGTTATATTAATATTGTATTACAATACATATTACATAAATACGATGTATTTTATTATAATACCAAATGTATTATTCGTGAATTATTATACAACATCATATTCAATAATCTTATAAAAAAATATATTAATTTTTATTAGAAAACTATACTCTATGTTGATAATGTTAAATATTTAATTACTAATACTAATATTAATAATACGTTAGTTTTTATGGAGTATTTATCATATTGTATTATTGTTCAATACAACATAAATAGATTGAATATGCACATCTCTATACTTAAATTGTAATAAATGTCTTGTACATATTTCATCTATTTAATAAACACGAGTATTATAAATAATACATGTTTATGTAACAACGATTCTTGCATATAAATACAATATTATGGATATCTAGAGTATTAACAAACAACACAATATTCAAAATTTATACAATAATCAAATCTACCAAATGGTAGTGTATTATTATAATTATTTTATATCAATCAACTATACTAATCACTCTACTCTTTTGTCCAACACTAGTAAACTCTCAAATATTTTCAATTTCTTCATTTCTTCTGTTTTTTTTAGGCATATTACTTGTCATCTTTTCAATTTTCTCGGTATATATGGTAGTTCGAGGCTCATCTAGTGCACTGGTGTAGACGCGTTAACTTCCCAACTAGAGAAACTTATTCTCTACCCATTAAAAAAGTAAAGTAGACATATATTAGAATATTACTAAAATAAAACTATTTTAAATATCAATACGATGAGTACCTATTCTATTGTTATTACATATCAATTAATACTCTCCTAACAATACAAATTATAAGAAATACAATACATATCCACAATATAATGCAAGTTTTCTCACTTTTCAGTAACAATGAATTATTGAACATTAATTTCACCAACAACATAAAAGTCAACTATAACTTAAAGACGAATAAAAAGAAAAAAAATCACAAATACTTAATACTATCACTACAACATAATCCTTTTTTTTTTAATAACATTTCTTTGTAGCTTTGTATTAAAAAAAAGTGACAAACTTAAAAATTTTAGGGCACTCATTTACCTATTACACTTTTCTCTTTCATCAAACACATTTCTGCTGCATACTCACCGTTCTCTATTATTCTTAGAAACCGATTCTAGAAGACCGTCGGTTCTAAGTTCGTCCCTGATTGTCGAAAATTGAAAATGATGTCTCACGAGACTTTCCGAATCAAGAAGAAGCTGTCGAAGAAGATGGGCAGATTCCATACTGGATCTGTCTTAGAACCGATAATACTAATTGAAGTATTTGTGCAACTAAAGTTTAGTTCATATGATATTTTTTTTAATTATCTCTACATAAAACTAGAAAAAAATAGAGATAAAAATGTTTCGAATTTCATCTCCTCAAAGAGGCCAAATATATACACACAAATTAAGTAACAAACTATCAACAAAATATCTAAAAATCTGAACTATGAAATTTTATATGAGATCTGGCTTCCTAAAATACATTTAACAAATATAACCAATATTATCTAATATCCCCCCCTTGAAACAAAAAGTCATGTTGTAGACCTAGCCAGCTCGAGACCAAGAAAGTATCATAGGGTTCCAAGATCCTTCAGCCAAAAAGATTGGTGTAATATATTTTTTAAGTTATTAATATAGGAACGGTTTGCCCCAGTCAAAATGATGTCGTCGACATACACTAACAAGGCCACAAAGTTAGAACCTTTTCCGCGAACAAATAACGAATAGTCAGATTTGGATTGTGTGGATCCTAAGTTTATTAACGTTGTTGAAAACTTAGAGTACCACTGTCTTGATGCCTGTTTGAGACCATAAATGGACTTGTGTAACCAACAAACCATTCGAGTGTTGACATCAGTGCCCAAATTTTGTGTTGTAGCCAAGTGGCATGTCCATATACACCTCTTCATTTAAATCTTCATTGAGGAAAGCATTATTTATGTCAAGCTGGACCAAAGCCCAATTCTTCGAAACTACAAGAAGAAGGAGAACCCGGACTGTAACTAGCTTTGCAATAGATCAAAAGTTTATATAAAATCTAATCGTTCCTGTTATGTGTAACATTTAGCCACCAACCTAGAATTATAGCGCTCTACTGAATCATCTGCTTCATATTTAATCTTGCATACCCATCGACAACCAAAAGACTATTTGTCGGGGGGTAAAGGGACAACCTACCAAGTCTCATTCTTCTCCATAATACTGAGTTCACTGTCCATGGAATCTCTCCAATGTGAATAAGGCAAAGCCTGATGATAATACTTGGGTTCATACATGGATGATACTTGCATGGAAAAAGACTTGAAATGTGACCCCAAACGATCATATTGAACATGGGTATAAAGAGGATACCTTGTTGACAATTTTGGCAACGACGAGCGAGATAATAAACCATAATGATAATTATGTAGATATGTTGGCTTCTTAGTTATAAGAGTGGATTTTCAAATGTAAAAAATTCCATCAGAGTTGGACTTGTGTGGTTGGGCAACAAGATCGTTAGAATGGGATGAGTCCAGATTAGATTGTTTAGGTTGCCTGACATTAGACTAACTCGACTGCTCCGTAGGGATCAACGACTCTTTGTGAGGACTAGGCCTATCAACAATAATCGGGCATGAATTTTCATCAAATTGTTCCAAATATGAGGGATGAGGGATCGATATGACTTCACGAACGATGAAATCACGATGTGTGGTGGCTGGTTCATTTCCCAATAGGAGAAGGTGTCCGATTAATAAGATGTACAAATGTCAATATGCACTCAGTTCGTATATTAAGGGAATTTTTTACTGAAAAAAGAGCCCGAGCAACATTCAAAATGTGCTGGTGTTTGCATTTGACGACATAATTTTTGGCCGGGCCACACAAGAAAACTGATGGATAACCCCACACTAGTTTTAAAAAAAATCAGTAAATTAGCTTAGTTTTGGTGCATTTTCTAATCTAAAAATCTTAACTTGCTTTTTATAATGAGTCTCGACCAACTGAAAAAATTGGGGAACTATACTAATCACATCCAAATTATATCGAAGTAAGAAAACCCAAATACCGACTATGGTTACCAACAAACATCAACATGTATTAAACCAAAAGAAGCAACAAACATATTATTATTAGGAGCAACGCTTAAACAAAGTTGTTTTGCCAAAAGGCATACATTGCAATGAAAAATTTCAACTGAAATGGAATCTAATGATAATAAATTCTTTAAAGAACCTAATATTGTCGGCGAAGGATGCCCAAGTCGTGAGTGCCATAAAGATTTTCAAGCAAACATTCCTTACGGCGCACAAAGTGTGTTCTGCTGGTACATCCATCACAGATAGTCCTTCAAAAAGTTCACCCTTCCCAATTGTAACACTCTAGTTTCTATTAAATTCTAAAGTGGGTTAATTAAATTGCATAATTGAAATTATTTTTAAAATCCCCAAGTTGAATTTATTTTCCAAGTTTTAAAAATAAATATTGGTCATTTGAGTTGTCTTAGTTTAAATAAATCTTAATTTTATATGGGATTAATTGAGGAATTTAAATGGTAAGAGTAAATAGTTTTGGTAAATATTAAAGTTACTTTTGGTTAGGGTTTTATGAGCTTTTGAAATGAACATAAATGGTAATGGCTTTTTCATATAAATAGAAACATTTAAAACCCTTCTTTTTGGAATCCTAAAGGAGCCACCCAACCATTTCTCTCTCCCTTTCTCTTCAAACCCACCAAAAAACCCACTTCTTCTTTCTTAGTTTCATGGAGTTAGAGAGCTCCGTTTGCGATTCCGAGACGAGTTCTGTGCACATGGCATCGAGAGCTTCGAAACAAGGTAAGATTCGTTGGTTTTCATGAGGTTTTCCAGTGAGAAATTTTTGAAACCCATTTGTTATTTCTATTCATGTTTCATTTTTCTAGCGAATGTCGTCGCTCTCCAGCGACACGTTGTTAGCTCATTTTTCTATCCTCGTTCGTGTGGTGAACTCCATTTTAGCTCATTGTATTTCATTTTTTAGTTTCATTGATTTCTATTCATGTTTCATTGTTTAGGTGACTCTCGAGATTTTTCGTTTAGCTTGTAGGTTCTCTTGGTGTTTCGGTCAAGTCGTCAAGAAGGTATGAAGTTTCATTATGACCCGAGTTTGTGGCTTAAAACATGTGAATAGTAGTATGTTAGGATTTATGAGAATAGAATGTTGGATGACTTGTTACATGTATGCGTTTTGATTCATTGTTTGAACTGATTATTGCTCGTGGTAGCATGGAATCGTATGTAGCTTATAAATTGTTAAGTCTCTGTTTGTTGTGCTCTTGTGATCATATCATCATTTCCCGATTTATACCTTTTACTCGTATACGTGATGAATTGCTTATCTGTTTAACCTTTCGAGTGATTGGATTGCCTTAAGTTTATGCATGTTTTGATGTTGTCGGTTTCATCCATGTTTGAATGTATACATGTTGTCATGATTATATGCTTGGCTTCTTTGATTTGTCGTCTAAGAGTTTGTTCGTATTTTGTTATGTTTAAGGTTAGAATAACTAAGCGCGGTTATCGTGTTGACCACCTAGAAGAGCAACTAGCTCACCTATTTTTTAGGACTCGTAGTTATATGATTCAATATCGTGTTATTGATATGATTTGCTAGTGCCCCTTCAAAATCGAGTGAGGATATAGATCCTCTTTACTTCGAGACACGTGGTTGGGTTGCACTAACCTACGGGTTGATTCTTACTTCCAACCAAGGGGTCGGATCTCATCCACGTGTCACCTTGTGTGTGAAACAACGAGTTCCTTGGTTGTTGAGCACATGTTTCTGGTTGCACTAACCCTCGGGTGGGTCGGTTGCTCTCGCCTAGGCTAAGCTAGATCTCGTATGACTCTAGTGCTAGTTATATCTCTCTATTTTTACTCATGGAACCTCATGTGTTGTATGCATGGTCCCACCAGTTTACCCGCCCAATACGTTGGAAGGGAAGCCGATTATGCCTTGCTTGACCCCAAGACTTCTGGAAGAGGCCACTAGGACAGATGAAGGCGCGGAGGAATGCCTGTCGGTAAGCTTGCATGCATTTGTGGGGATGTTGTCTACAGGTAGGTCGATCCTCCTATATTCCAGAGGTTAGCAGTTGGCGCCCCGGGGTAAGTAGATGGTGCCCCTAGCTCGAGGTTTAGGGACCGTATAGTCTCCCTCACTCGTGGCTTTCCTTGATAGGGTCAGGTGACACTTTATCAGCATTTGAGTATGCCCTTGCTAACACGACTTGTATGTCGTTGTCTTTACCCAAAGTTTATGGATTCTGTATATTTCCCTCACTCGTCATGGGTCCCTGACAGCTGGTTAGGCTACCCCCAAGATATTTGTGTGTCTCTGTGGACACGTTATGAGACGTGTCTTGACCCAAGGTTTATGGATCTTATGTGGTTCCCTCACTCATGGTCCTCCCCGAAACGGTCGGATGACTTCATTCGTATTCGTGTCTTCACTTGTGATACGCTATTAGACTGGCGCAGGAGAAGCGTGACAGGTCCCTGACAGAGGTCCTTGACATGGGTCAGGCTACCCTAGATATTATATATATCTCCGCGAGCACAATGTGGCGGGTCTTTGACCTTAGTCAGGCTACCCGAGACATTTGTGTATGTCTCTACGAACACGATATGAGACGTGTCTCAACCTGAGGTTTAGGAAACTTGTGTATTTCCCTTACTCGTTGTCCTCCCTTGATAGTGGTTTGATGATTTCTCGGCATTTAGCCATATCTTGCTCACGGCTTGCATGCCGTCGTTTGTCATTGTTTACTCGTGACCGGCCCAAGGGCCGGACACGCATGTGTGAAACACTTAACTTCAGTTGTCGTATCTACTTATTTCTTTTTGCATGTTTAACCCCATACTGGCGAGTACCCATGCAACTTGTAGCACTTGTCAACCGTGTGCCCTTGAAGTGAGCAATGGGTAAATAATGATCGGTGCCCCTTCCTCACCCTGAATTAGTAGATGAAGAAGAAATAGTCTACGTTGCTAGAGCAACAATTGAAGATGGGGCAAGCGCATCATGTTTATGTTCTTCCTCTTGAGAAATTAGAGAAAAAACTTTATTTACAGGTGGTGGTGGATCCCTGAGCAATATTTGCGAGCGGGAGTGAGCATAATCATCGTTGAGTCTCATCAAGAAACTCATTAGATACTCAAACAAAACAAACTTCTCAATGGTTGCGTTCTCGTCGCACTTACATAACCCGCACGTATAACTAGGACGATATGAAGCATATTCATCCCATAAACCTTTTATCATGGAGAAGTAGCTAGTCACAGATTTTTGTCACTATTTTAGAGAGATTAGAGCGCGCTTTAAATGAAAAATTCTTGGCCCATTTGATCGCTGGAATCAGTCTTTTAAGTCCTCCCCTGACAGTGGTCAGATGGTTTTCTCGACATTTAGCTATATCTTTGCTCACGACTTGCATGCCATCGTTTGACATTGTTTGCTCGTGACCGGCCCGAGGGTCTGGCACACATGTGCGAGGCACTTAGCTTCAATTGTCGTATCTTCTAACTTTTTTTTGTTTGCATGCTTAACCTCCTGGTGGAGCTTCTTGCTGGGTATATTTCGATATACTCACTCTTTACTGGGTATATTTTGATATACTCACCCCCTTACATTTTACTTCGTGTCGAACTTTATGTTTTAAACTCTATTGAATAGTATTTCGTTTTGAACTATCGGGATCCCGAACCATGTTTTATATGTTTTCGAACTATCATTTGGTCATGATTTTACGAGTTTCGTTGGAAATTGCATGTGTTTATCAAAGGATTTTTAAATGCATGCGCCAATAACACCCCATTAAAATATTTTTGAAAGTCGCGTTGAGTACATATTATATGAGATGGTGTCGTTGTAATTGCCTAAAAATGTGAAATTAAAATTAGAAAATAGAAATTAATGTCGTTAATTATTTAGAAAGTACCTAATTGTATAATTATTTTTTACAGATGATCTATTCCTAAAAAAAACTCTAATTTAAATCGAACATTATTGAAATGTCAAGAATAAAAATATTTACTTTTGAAATATATTAAGCAAATAGAAACTACACTCAAAATTAGAGACTAGAATTGAACATAATGTTTTTATTTTGTATGAGTTTCTATAACTATTAGAAATACATCAAAATTATGGTTTTTCATATAATAGATTATTTTTCATAAGTGTATACTCAAATGTCATAGATTTCTCCATCCTAATTATTGTTGAATAAAAAATTATCATTTAACTAATTTTGATAAAGGATAGTAAATATGAACTAATTTTAAGCTTTTATTAATACAAATTAGGGGAAGAAAGATTACAAATACTGATTTTATGATCGAAATTCATGACCGTAGAAATAGATTAACACAAAATTAGATAATCAATGGCGTGATTGATCTATTCCATAAACTAATCATAAGCTTTATTAAAACTACATATACACAAATAATTGAATATTAAAAAATATATATACTAAAAGAGTATGGAGCATAAAGCAAATTATCGTGGTTTCATATAACGATCGACGGAATATTTGGGACCCAAAATATTACAAGTTTTTTTTTTTTTTTGAGAATCCTCCAAAATATTATAGGTGTTATAAAACTAATATCAAAATGCAACATATACGAATATGAATAAATGAACAACACTTTGAGAGAAGAGAATGTAGAAGAATTCTTATTTTAGTGGTGTCTTTACAAAGCTTACACAACACTAATTTATAGTGTTTACAAAGTGAGAGTTACAACCTATATTGACCATAAATAGGTTAATCATGCTATTCTAAAGGAAGATGGGTAATGGAGCCTTCTAAATATAGGTTTCTAGTTGAATGGATATCTATTCATAACACTCCCTCTTAGATATCCATAACTGCCTCATTAAAAACCTTACTAGGAAAAACCAAAGTGGGAAAAAACCTTAGTCAAGGGAAAAAGAGTGCGATGAGATTCTACTCCCCTCATGAAAACATCATTTAAGATATTTGAGTTGTTTGCATTCCAATATTGTGCACAAACTTAGCGAATATTCCAACAAGTAATGTTTGTGTAAAGAACACTATCAAATTATCCTTTGAATTTGTGAGCCAAACCACATGTTTCACTGATGTGTTGAGTAAGTGATCTTGACCATATAAATTCTCGAATAGCCTCATGATTTGCAAAACTTTGACATGAAAAATTAATCTGTATAAGATATAGTTTTATATGGGTTGGATAATTAATATACATATAAATGTCATTATCACACTAAAATATGATACTTCATTGAAATGTTCAATGAATGTGCTTTTATTCATGTAAAAGCTCTTTAAGATCTTTATGTATGAGATGTTTAATGATTAAATAATCCATCTGCACAATATTAAAATTGCAAGCCAATGCAACATTTATTTTTCGAGACATTTCATCTCAAATTTGTTTTTTAATAGATTATACTGGCTTTGAAGTTCTTCATGAGTTTCTGTTATATTTATTTCATCAACAAATACATAAATAATAACAAATCCTGACTATGATTTTCTTAAAATTATATTCATAAGATGTTCATCATCTCTTTAGATATGTCAGGATGATTAGATATCTTGATGTTAGTTAATGCATCCACCACAAGAGAATATGTCTCCTCACTATCAATATCAAGTCTTTACAAGAACCTTTGTGTACCAAGTCTTGTTTTATCTCATGACCTTTTTTTTCATTTCTTTTACAAACAACTACTCATTTGCATCCAACATGTTTTACATCTGAAGATGTATGGAGTACAATTTCATAACTCTTTGTTTTGAAAGTGAGTGTAATTTTATTTAGATTGCTTCTTTCTACTATGGTCAATCATCTTAGTGTCGACAATCTTTGACAAATCTATGTCAGAATTCTCACTTTCATAAATATTATCAAGAACAACATTATAGCTTAGAATGTTGTCAACAATTATATCAATTTAGTTCCATTTTTTCCATGTCATGACATAACTTATCGAGGTCTCTTTATTATTCTCATATATATTTTCAACATTCGTTTGATTAGTCAACTTTAATACTTCTTTTGGAAATTCGTATTCTCGATAATTTTTACCTTTGGAGCTCATTACTCTACAATGCTTCAAGCATGTGATAAATGATTAATTGTGACAACTTGTTTTAATATCAATTCTTGATGATGCATTTGCATCTTAATCACTTTCTTTATCGCCTCTCTAAATGCATCTAGCATTTGATTTGCTAATGAATTGTCATTTGAACTTCTGGTTCACAATGATATGTAGAATAAATACTTAAATAAGACAATATATAATTTGTCTTTGAACTTCTGGTTCACATTGATTTGTATGAAAATCTAGATGAGTACTTTTCCAACTTTTCTCAATTCTCTCCCTAATGTTGGAAAATTCATCTCATTAATATTAATTAGCAAATTGTGCAGTAAAGATATTACCCATCAGAGGTTCAAGATATCTTATAACTAAGAAACTTTATATTTCTAGTCTCATCTAGAGACTAATCATAATATGTTGTGGTGGAGCAATTAGAACATTTACTACACAATTAAAACTTGTAGATGGAAAGTAATTGGCTTCTAGCCATGAGCTAATTGTATTGGGGAATGCTTATAGTAGAATACTTAGCTCATGCATATAAACAACACTCTATACAAAGTTACATGACTTTTATATTTATTGGAATCTTTGTTGCTCACAAATTGTTATGTTTAACCATTTTGTGAATGAACATAAACTACATAATGTTTAACAATTATCTCAAACTATATATAATATATAATTACCCGTTGTTTGAGATGAAAATTGGTTAGCATTACCAAGACAATTCCTTTTATAATTTTAAAATTATAAGATTTTTCTTCTTAACTTAATTATTTGAGCAATCAATCTTGCAAATACACGGTTTTAACTTGATAATAATGACTATCTGCCGGATGCGTCAATCCTGCCATCTAAAATTTCTTCACGAAATTTGAAGAATTCAATTATAATTTAGCTGATGAAATAATAATTAATTTTAGAAGAGCAAGTATCTCATCACAATTTAATAAATTTAAGAATCTTCGGGTTCTTTAATAGATGTTGATAGTGATATTCTCATTTATTAATTTAAATCACATTGACATGATATGACTCTTTATGAAAATAGTATACTTGAACTTCAAGTTCTTTACAACTTAATTATAATTTTTTCTTGAAAAACATATCAAGGGTAAATTTGCTCTTCTAGGCAAAAGAATATTTGTATTTTTAAAAGTTTCAATCAAGTCTACTTGACTTTATGTATTATGGACTTTTGAATCTAGTATTCTATTTCGATTAATTCAACTTCTAGGTTAGTTCCCAGAGGTGTTCCGTTTCTGTCAACTTAGACAAAATAATCATTAGACAAAATTGAAAATAATCAATTTTTATGCTAGAACACCAAATATGTCATATTTAATGGGTAAACAGATTGATCATCTCTTCAAGAGATTATTGCAAATTTGAAAATTTACTTCCATACAATATTATTCATTTTCATTATTCAATACTACAATATTCACTTCGGGGAATAGTATTTTTACAATACAAGAACATATTTAATAAATTCTCAGACACTCAAAATCACTTGTTGTTTACTATGCAAACTACAGTGCATCTAATCAAACTAATGAACATTTCTTGATTTAAGAATTGTGCATGTTGCATTTAATCATAAATTATTCTTGATTTGTAAATAATGTAACATCATGTACATTAACATAACATAGTACTTTTAATGCAACTTTGAGTGCATCTAATAAAAAAAAAATTTATCTTAAAATGAATAATTAGCTATATACTTTTTAAAGTTTGTTATTAGATAAGTCAAACATAAATGTATATAATAAATCATGTTTTGAATTCTTTGAGAGTAATTCAAATGTATGACACAAGTATATGGTTTAAGTCATTAAATATTCATAAATATAATAATTCATTTAAGAAATTAACAACTTAGAATTTCTAAATAATTTATAACTCTTAAATTGTTAAATATTAAATAGTTCTACGAAAACAACATCTTAATAAGCATCATAATCGTACATTATGAATATAAGAATTATATTATAAATATTTAAAATGTATGACATGCTTAATTGATAAATTTTAATAAATAAAACAAAATTTGCTTTATACAATAATATAAGCATATATCATAAAAATAACTAGAGTGTAGGTAGAGAGTTTTGAAGTCAAAACTTTTTAAAATTAAAACAATATTTCATGTCAATATCGAAACAACTATACTATACAATAAGCAATGATAAAACACAGATATCAATCAAGTAATAAAATTACTAAAAAAAACTTTGAATTAATCATATTACCTCAAACGTATATCAAATCTAAAACAAGCAATCATGATATTGGAAACACAATAATATACAAAAAGTAAAGTGAGACATTGGAAATTGAAACCAAACTACAAAAAATATATAATTAATAAATCCAAATAGTTACATTATTTAAATGTGTGTAAACTTTTTTTCTCTTTAAGATACTCGAATAATTTTGTAAAGTTACTTTCACACACTATTCTTCTTTCATTATTTTAAATGAATACAATATTCACTCCATGGAATGGTATTGTTAGGTGGTAAAGACTTGTAACTTTTCATCAAAAGCTTAATTGTTGGTTAAGTCTCAAAATCACAATATTTGATCATCATTATAATCAATTTTCTTTATGTCTTGATATATTTAATACAATAGCACATTGTATAATAATGCACTATATGTGCACATCTTAATCAAAGTGATGATCATCTCATATTTCCAAACTTATGGAACATGTGCATTTAATGATGAACTTTTCTTAATTAGAAATCATGCAACTTCAGGTGCATTAAAATAAAATGAACATTTTTTTTAATATGCAAATTTGAGTATATCAAAATAATAATTAACTTTGAAAAGAATAATATATATCTCAAAGTTTGCTATAATATAAACCAAATATTTATGCATATATACTTTGGACTTCATAAAAATATTTACAACTATGCGATAAGATTTTAATAAATAAATTAGCCCATATTTTATGCAATAATTTAAAAGCATATAACATAATTAATAAATAAATAAATCAATCAACATAAAAATATTTTTAATCCAGAAGCAAAGTGAAAGTTATATAAACTAAAATATTAGAATTCATGAATGTCTTCTAATAGTTTATTAGACTTCTAATATTTATATATAATTTAAGTTATTAATACATTAAATATCAAAATATGCTATATTTTCATGAATACAAGGAATTAGGCAACTCCAATCATCAAGATCTTAACAACTAATTATTTATACATATTACATACTTATTAAATAATAAAGACAATATAGAGAAACAAAAATTGAGGTTTTCATAATAATTATTGTCACAAACTAAATTATTAAGAATTTGTATCATAACCCAACATTATAGTACAATTGAATTGAAACATAGCGAAAAATTAAAATTCTCAAATATTTAACATGGAACATGCAAAAATGTTCAAAACTAAATAACAAAATAGAATTGTTATTAAAGCTTCGAAATAGCCAATAAGAACATTTAGTTAAAAACTTGTCCAAGGATTGAGATTTATGAAGCAACTCATTTCGGTTACTATTCATCTTTAATTTCCAATATATTAAGTTGTTGTTTTGCCATCCAACTTTTCAAAATAAAAAGATCTTAAAATTGTAGAATAAAAATTAAACCACCAAATAGAAAAGTAGCGAACTTGAAGGAAAAAAAAAGGCATTTCAAATAATTCAATAAATATGTATATTGAATACAATTAATCTAGAACAATGAGACTTTTAAAAGAGAAGACTTTCTTATCCAATATTTCTAATCAATAAATAGAATATGAAACCATACCACAATGAAATACCAATCTCAATGATCATCTTTAGCAACTGAACGGGTAGAGACTGTGTACGATAACGTGTTATAAAACTAATATCAAAATGCAACATATACGAATATGAATAAGTGAACAACACTTTGAGAGAAGAGAATGTAGAAGAATTCTTATTTTAGTGGTGTCTTTACAAAGCTTACACAACACTAATTTATAGTGTTTACAAAGTGAGAGTTACAACCTATATTGACCATAAATAGGTTAATCATGCTATTCTAAAGGAAGATGGGTAATGGAGCCTTCTAAATATAAGTTTCTAGTTGAATGGATATCTATTCATAACAATAGGTTCATTTATAGTGAACACCAGCATATAAATTAATTTCATATTTCTTTATAACCAATATCAAGCGGTTTAGTTGTAAAAGTAATTGAAGTAACTAGTCTAAAGTATATTATATATATATATGTGTGTGTGTGTGTATATGTGTGTATATGTATATACTTTTTTAATCAAGTTGTTTGATCATTTTTATTTTGATTTTATTCAGTTATAGTATTTAAGATTACAAACTTGTTAATAACTGAGAAGATTGACTGGTTTTTTTTAGAGGGAAAATCATAATTTAATAAATTCAAAATCATAATCAGATTGACTGTTAGTTTTAAGGTAAATTCAAATTTTTAAAAGAATTTAAGTATAAATAAATTTAATAAACCTACAAAAATCATAATTGAACATTATTGAAATATTGAGGATAAAATTGTGATTTTGAAATTTAGAAACCAAATAAAATTAATTTGAAAAATTTATCACATTAGTAAAATTTAAAAAATAATTGAAAATATAATTAATTTTTAAAAAGTTAACAAATATAGTCGTTAGGCAATAATGACTTTTGCTTCTTAAATTTCTGCTTCTTAAACTCAATTATAATATTTTATTAATACGTATTAATAAGACACCAGCAAGAGGAGTATCTGTCTACACTCCATGACGAAGAAGTCATGAGTTAAATTTCCCTTCCCCCGATTATTGTATTTCATATTGTATTAAAAGTATTTCCGATTATAAATACGAATATTTTAAAGTTTACCACTATTTATAATTATTTTGTGAAAACACGATATCTAATATAATTTTCCTAAAACTTTCTTTCAAAATTTAGGATCTTAAAAAAAATATTTGGCTCAATCAGACTTTTGTAAGAAAATATATATTTTTGGGGGTTATATACTTTATTCGATTATTCGGAATTTGGATGGTTGATGTTAGAGTTTAAAGGTGCCTCTTTTTTTTCTCTCTTTTTGGCTGCCATTACTATTTGGAAAATATAGAAAACTTTTTTTTTTTGTAAAGAAAATAGTTGAAACTAATTTAATTCTAATGGTTATTCTTTTTTTCAATAACCAATCCCTATTCATTTTCCCAATTTTTGTCATAAACATTTGAGAAGACGCTTTATGTAATTGCCAAATTTATAGGGTTTGTTTAATGGGATTATCTACATTATGATAATTTCATTTATTTTTGCCATGGTTTTTGTTCAAGAAATTTCAACAGTAAAATAAATATTGGATGAGAAAAGATATAGATCAATATTGGTATATTTATCAAAGATGACACGACTTGAGTTTGTTTGTTTTTTAAGTACAAATTGGAAGATAAAGATTGCTCTTGAATAAATAAGAGTCATATTCGATTTTTAAAATTGAATTCGTGATCATAATGTTCAACTGAATTACTATAAAACAATAAAAGTGACACGACTTTTAAGTTGAACTTTGATATATTTATAAAGTGTAGCTTGAATAAATTTTCGTCTTAGTGATAAGATTGCATGTCTTTTAAATTGATGGCTTTTCAATGTTAAAAAAAAAAGGCTTTTCTAAGTTGGAAAGGTTGTTTGATAGAAGGGTGGGAAATTTATTATACTTCTCCGTGTTAGTGCCATTACTCATGAAGAGAAAGGGAAAAATAGATTTTTTTTTTTTTTTTTTGAGTACATAAGTGGGGGGAGGGGAACCAACAAACCCTACATAGAGGGCACAACTGTTCTCAAATAATATAAGAGTCAAATACTGATTTTCGGGCTCAAACTCGTGACCATGGAGAAATGGAATAACACCAAACAAGATAACCAGCTGCGCCACTGACTCTTGGTAAGGGGAATATGGATTTTCAATAAGAAAAATGTATTGTTCGGCAATCAAAATTCGACATGCAATAAAAATGATGTTTCCAAATAGTAATTTTATCTTCTCTTTTGCTTGAATTAAATGTTATGTTATTAGGAAAGGATGAGGACTTTATGATTTCATTATTTTGTAAAAATCTAGTTTAATACTATGGTTAGAAGTTTGATTTCAAAAATTGATATTTAACTCTCATGTATTTGAGAGTGGTAATATCTTCCTCAAACTTATACTAAAAATTAAATAAACATGAAAATTAGTAATTAAATTTAAATAATTAAAAATCTAGAGACCAAAATAATATTTTAAACGATTCTTTTTTATTTTGAGTATAATTTGATTATAGATAAAACTAAAAGTTGTGGTTATATTTGTATTGGATTGAATTAAAGGATACGGCGGCCCTATTGAGACATTTTAGATAATATTAATTACTAAAAACAAATTTTAGAAACTATAATAATGGTATTATTTTTCTTTTATGTTGAAATTTGCCAAGAAAAAAGTAATTGATTTTGTTCTTATTTATTGGGAGAAAGAAAAGTCAAACTAATAGTCATATTTCTTCTCCTCATTTTCTAAATATTAGGTGTAGATTGAGTCTGAGAGGGGCACACAATTCAAAACTTCTGATTTTACAAAGAAATATTGTTTTCGTTGTGATCTATATTTGTTGATAAGGTTTTTGCTAGGATTATGATGGTTTTCATGGTATATACTTGTAGTTACTCTTATCTTAATGGAACACATTATGATATGATTTCTCCAAAATAAGGAAAAAGAAGTTCCGGAGGGTGTTGGATTTAGATTTAAAATTTACTAATTCTTTCGTGAAAAATTCAATTCAAATGATCTTTTGTAGGTAGTTACTCAAAATATTTACTAATTTTTATTATTCAAAATAACTTTCATTTCTGACCGTTCATTTCTAATCATTCATTTTTCACTCTTTAAAATAATTTATTTTAAGTCATTTATTTCTAATCATTTTTTAATTACTCAAAATAAATACTAATTTTAAGCTTACATCCAAACAAGTTATTATCTCTAACTTTTTTACAATTATATCGAAACGAATTATTGACACTATTCTCAATTTTTAATTATTCAAAATAATTGTTCAAACTAACTTCTCATCTAAATACATGTGAGGTGTCTTATCTGTAACTTGTAGAAAAAAGTGTCTTATCTATACTAGGTAAGTTTAAAATTGAAAAGAAAAAAAGTATATTGTTAGGGCTTGTTTGGCTAGGGCGGGAAGGGAAAGGAAAGGAAGAGAAGGGAAGGGAAGAGAAGGGAAGTGTGAGTAAATTATTGTTTGGTGGAAAGGGAAAGAAAGTGATGGGATTGTAAATTGGTGTTTGGTGGGTTGGGAAGGGATGAGATAATTTTTTTAAACTAATACATATCTAGTATTTTAATATAAAATTTATTTAATTTATTTCTTAAATAAAAAATAAAAAATAAAAATTTAATACATTTTGTCAATCAAAATTACTAAATTAATGAAATAAAAAAAATTCAATAATAAAAAATGATAATTATTTAAAAATAATAAATCAAAATAAATAGATAAATATAATTTTTTATAATAAAATTAAGTTTAGAAATTCAAATCAAGATAGATGTAATAAAAAGATGACTATTTTAATTATTTTGAGTAATTATTTTAGGATTATTTAAATATATATTTCTATTTATTTTATAAAATGTATGAATTTAAAAATTTTTGATAAATAATAAAATTAATATATATTTGTATATAAAAAATTTTAAATGCATACATTGTCCATAAAAAGTCAAATATATAAACAATTACAAATATTGTTTAAAGAACTTGATATATCTATAAAAAAAAAAAATAGTTGTTGCATTTTAAAATAAAAAACATATATAAATAGCATATAGTATAAATTTAATCAATTAAGTGGTTCTCAAAAAAAAAATCCATTAACTTAAATGAATGAATTAGTAAAAGTTAACAAGCTTATTTTTTTATTTAAAATAAAGTTTATGATCAAATCAAATGCATCAAATTATAATTATAAAAACATCAAACTACAAATATATGTTTTAAACAATAGGATGTATTTAGAAGAAAAAATAGATAAATATTGTATTTTGAAAGACTTGATACTAATAAATAAATAAATAAATATATATATATATATATATATATATATATATATATATATATATATATAAAATAAGTTAATATAAATAAAAACTTTAAGGTGCTAGAGTTGGTTAAGGATATCTACTTAATTTAAGATAATTTTAAAAGATGGAAAATTCAAATCTTATATAAATTTTTATTTTAGAATAATACTTTAAATTAAGAAAAAAAAAAGGAAAGTTTGTTAAAAGAAATAACTAAAAAAAAAAGTAAAGAAAAAGAAAAGAAGCAGGCTGATAAAAAAAAAAAAAAAAAAACGTGAACATAACGCGCTGGGTTAACCCGGCGGCCCAAACGCCGGGAAGGGCCCTCCCCTTCCCTTCCCGGGCTGATATGGGCGGGCCAAACGTGCCCTTAGGTCATACGTATTGGATATAGTTTTTATATATCTCTTGTATTTTAAAATTAAACACTTGTATTATAAAAAGAAAAATACTTTCACTTTTTTAATGCAACAAATTTTTGTTTTGAGAAACAAGATATTTTTACTTTAATCCTTTCGATAACATTAAATTTTGGTTGTGGTATGTCTTTTAAATTTTTTTTTTTATTTTAAAAATTAAATTAATCAAAGTAACCACTTCATCAAAATAATAGAATTAAAATAAATCTAGTAATCATCCTAATAAACATTATCTTAATGTCATTAATGATTATTTTTATACATCAAAAACTAAAATTAAATATTATTAAAATAACATCGATAAAATGTTTGGTTTTGAAATACATAAATTAAATAGAAATTACCTTCAAAATCTATCACTAAAAATGTACTTTTCTCTTTAAATTATTTTTCTTTTATGTAAATGTGCTAATAAGAGAATAATTATATAATTTAAGCCCCATTTGATAACGGTTTGGTTTCTTTTTTTTTTTTTTAATTTTTGAAATTTAAATTTATTTTTACTCAAATTTCTTATCTGTGTTCCATCTGTACTAATATATATCCATCATCCCTTAAGAAAAATAGGTGGATGCTAACCAAATTTCAAAAACAAAAACAAACTTTTGGAAATTACATTTTTTTTTTTCAAATTTTAATTTGGTTTCTAAGAATATAGATAGGATGTAGATATCAAAGTATGAAAATACATATGGTAATGGCAAGGTAGATGTTGTAGGCTTAAATTTCAAAACCAAAAACTAAAAATAAAATGTTATCAAATGGGACCTTAGTAATCTAGTTATCTTTCATGCTTAATTATTGTAAAATTAAAAAACAAAAAAGTTACAATTTCAAAATTTTGCCTTGAATTACGAAAAGGAAAAAAAGTTTAGGTAATTGTATTTTTAGTCAATTAATTTAGTTCTATCTCAAGAAAAAAAAAGAAAAAAGATTGCATTTAAATACTAATATAGTTGATATATCCTATGGTAATCAGATGTTAACCCAACTTTGTCTGCTATGGAATTCTTTTAAATATACTCAATACTACTATGAAAATCTATTAGTTAAAACCTTTTTTTTAAACTGTATTCACTATAAATTAAAAGTT
Organism: Sicyos edulis; assembly: GCA_036507275.1. NCBI lineage: Eukaryota > Viridiplantae > Streptophyta > Magnoliopsida > Cucurbitales > Cucurbitaceae > Sicyos > Sicyos edulis. Next base: position 27,195,463 of record CM071850.1, on the reverse strand, counting down.
ATAATTTGAACTCATAACAATGGTCAAAATCATTTTTTCACATTGAAAACCACTTTTAAATATGATTGTAGTTATTTAAATCAAATTTTGTATTAAAGAAAACACCTTTAAAAAGGTAAAATCAAACCTTAAATTGATTTTGAAAATAAAAGACACCTTCAAGTAAAATTATTTTAACCATTTCAAAATTACTCCCATACATGTGAAAAATATTCTCCATAAAATCACTTATTTTCTTAAAGATTCCTAAACAAAATCGAATACCTTAAATAAAATTTGACACAAATTTAGAAACTACATCCGAAAAAAAAAAACGTTTATAGGTACGGGCCAAATGGGCTGTTTTTCATTTTGTGGGCCTATATGATCCCTCACATTAGAGTCCATTCTAATTGGGCCCTAAATGTATATGGGCCGGATTCCGATTAGTTTCCACGGCCTCTTACATTAAAAATGCGCTTTTTTTTTTTGAAATTTCTTTCAACTAATTATTTATTTATTTGAGGATAAATTGGAGGAGGGAAGCACAAACTTTCAAATAAATAAGAGTTTAATTGATTTTCAGGATTGAACTCGTGATCTTAGAGTTGAACTAGATTACTATCAAACAATAAAACCAACATATTACTAATTCTTTCGAAATTTTTCTGCTAATCATTGAACATTAGGGTTTTGGCAGGATTGTCATTTCAACAAATTTTTATATTAAAATTGCCCCGCCTCTAAGGTTTTCATTACTAATCTTATTTTCATTGCATAGAGGTGATAAGAAAATAATTTTTGTAATCTTATTCTTAATCATTGTTTTTTTTTTAATACTGTAATCTCAAATTATAGCTTTGAAAATGGAGAGAACGTGGATTACTAGACAATATTTAGTATAGATACTTTTTTTTTTTTTAATTATTATTGATATAAGTTGTAAACTGTGACTCAATATCTATTTAACTATGGTAATCACTTTTAATCTTGGCATTTGATTTAGTGAAGAACATCTTAGAAATAGTATTATTGAAATATATACATTTTTCATAATAATTATTGGTGACTAATGCTTGCACTAAATACTGTAAAAAAAAAAAAACAAAGAACTAATGCTTGTTCTAAAAAGAGTTGCATTTTGGTGCATTTCCAAACAACTTTAGAATAAAGATAAAATAAAAGAAAAAAAGGTTCTTATTGTATAAATCAAATCTCTAAAAAAAGTGAACTCACTTTTGAAAAGAAGGAAAAAAATGTAATTTAAACTTTTATATTCAATAAAAAAACTCAATTCTCTAAAAATTAAAGCAATGGTTGAAGTGTATTTCAAAAAAAAAAAAAAAAAAAAAAAGCAATGGTTAAAGTGAGGTATATATATTTTTCTTTTAAATATGTGATAATAATAGCTGCCATTAACCGTTTATATTCTTAACCATCTTTATTCTCATTTCTTTTCTTAAAGGGTTTTAATGAGTTGAAATAATTTTTTTTTATTATTATTACTCTAAAGAAGTCTTTTATTATTTTATTTTAATTATTTATTGATTTTATATTGAAAATGTAAATGAGTAGCTTTTCTTAATTTTTTAATTTAATAGATTGAAATTAAAGAGTATGCCTATCCATATTTACCCAAGTGAAAATAAAGAGTATTTAAAATAGAAAGACGAGTGACCAATAGAACTAGTAGGGTGTGTTTGGGCCCCCGTTTATGTAAACGATTGGATTAGTTATAATAACTCAACCGACGTTTGCCCCCACCATTTATTATAAATGGTGGTTACCTAAATTTGCATACCTGTTTATCTAACTGCTTGTTTATCTAAACCTTACATATATTACTTTTTGTTTTATAACCAGTCTCAAACACTGTTTATAATAATTCACCATTTATCATAACTTTCCGTTTATTATAACTAAATCTGTGCTCCAAACACACCCTAAATTTTGACTTATAATATTATTGAGAAGAAAAAATAAAATTCGCTCAAGTTTTGCTATAACATGTAATTTTAGAAAAAATTATAGATAACTTAAAATCAATAAACATACAAAATATTTTGATTCAATCATAAAAGTGAAAATGAGTTGCACATGTACATTATTGTATTTTTTATTCTTTCTTTCTCACTCTATCCATTAATTATAGTAATTATTTTGTAGCTTCTGTTCTTTCTTACAAAATGTTATTTTATGAATGTTTATGTAAAGCCTTCTTTCCTTTAAATTTGATCCTCCATTTGCTGTCTCATATATGTTGGAGAGATTGGATAATGGTTAAAATACAATTTTGGTCCCTCAATTTTGAGATTTATTCTATTTTAGTCCCTAGATTTTTAAATGTCCATTTTTAGTTCCTTGACTTTGTAGTTTGTTCAAATTTGGTCCCTTGACTTTGCTATTTGTCCAATTTTGGTCTCTCGACTTTCAAATGTCCAAATTTAGTTCCTAGACTATCAAAAAAATTCAAAAATGGTCCTTTCGTCAAATAATTTTTTTTCTCATTCCTAAATTATTTTCTCTCTCTTCGATCTTTCATCATTTTTCATTCTAAAAGTTTTATCTCTATTAAATTCACCTATCTAATCCTTTTCTCTTCTTTTTTTCTCTTATTCTCTCCTCAATTCATCTCATCAAATTATTTAACGTGAGATAATTTTTCTAAATAATAATTTTCCTACTTTGATTTGTCACTTTTTGTTTTCTAAAATTCATAGTCTACCATGGAACAAAAAAGAAAAAGGAAGAAAACAAAGAAGAAAAAAAGAAAAGAAAAGAGGAGAAAAAGGTGGATTGAAGAGAGGTAAAATTTCTAGAGAGAGAAATTATGAAAGATGAAAGAGAGAGAAAATAATTTAGGAGTGATAAAAAATTCATTTGGCCAAAGGACAATTTTTGAACTTTTTTTATAGTCTAATGACCAAATTTGAAAACATTTGAAATTTGAAGGACCAAAATTGGACAAATAGCAAAGTTGAGGGACCAAAATTGGACAAACAACAAAGTTGAGAGACTAAAATTGAACATTTAAAAGTCGAGGGATCAAAATGAAACAAATCTCAAAATTGAGGAGCCAAAATTGTATTTTAACCATTGTTAAAGAGAAGTTAGACATAGAAATTAGAGCCCCAAAATAATAAACAATAAAATTAAATTTTTTTTAAAAATGACCAAACTGTTCCAATTTCGGCTGGTTCACACGGTCGGTAGTTGATTGTTTGACCATACACTTATTCGCACGTGCCCTTTACCTTCTTTTTCTTGTTCATTTTGAATTTTTCATTTGGTTAAAATATATTTTGAACCATGATTTCTTGATCTATATAGGCAAAGGGTTGGGAAAAGATTTGAAATTTTGGAAGCAAGCTTTGAAAAAGAGGTACCTTAGTTTACCGACTTCATCATACAAAATCTTAATATTTCTGCAACGTTTAATGGTATCAATGTATGTGTATAACTAAAAAATTACAAATTCAAATAATCCCCTGTAATCTTTTGAAAATACCATATGGTTCGTATTTTAAGTTTTTTTTTTTCATATATAATGCTAATTGAAAACAACTTTAGTGTGTATTTAGATAGAGGAATAATTTGGAAATGAGGAATAGTGGTTATGAAGGGGTTTTGTGCGATTAAGAAAGAATTAATAAAGATAAAACTTTGTTTGTATTTAAAAATTATGAAAGATTGTCACAAAAAACTTTAAAATTTATATAGATGACTTGCAAATTGTTGTAATGGAAAATCATAATTTTGAATTGAGAGATTATAAGTAGTCCTGCTAGAATTTTTTTATCTGAATTAAGAAAATATGAGCTGTTGAAATAGAAGTTATGATGTACCTTAAGGATTTATTTAAGGCTTTATGAATAATTTTAGGAATTTTTTTTTAAGAATAGGAAAAATTGAAAAAAAAAATCTACAATATTAGGCAAAAAAATAAAATAAAAATAGTAATCATAGTCATATGTATGAATAATCATACGATATTATTAATAACTATACAATATTATTATACGGTATTATTAATAATAATACTATATCAATATACAAGACTATACTAATATCATATGAATTATATTAATAATATAAAATACATAGTATTGTATTTTTTATATTATGGATACAAATATTTTTAAATTTATCTAAATTTGCAATCGAATATTTTGTGAAATTAAACTATCCGGCATAATTTCCCTAATTTTATTGATGTGTTTATTGGGGGTGCTCTATTTAAATTATAAACATTTCTGATACAACTATTCTTAATTCTTCCATTCAAATAAGTATTTTTCGAAACCCAACTAGTAAAATGCATCTTTCATTTGAAATTTCATAAAGTTGAATAAAACACATATTTCTTACGAAGTGGAGGATTTTTAATTATAGGACAAGAACAAATATTGATCTCACATGTGACTCAAATAAATGATAAAGTCTTTTAATGTGACTATTTTCTGGCCATTCATTGTGTTATTGTTTAATTTTCTTGAAAATTAAAATGATTAAAGTGAGATCCAAATATAATTTGAAAGTCTTGTAGGAGAACTAAAGAAAATAATTTCTCCAAATTGAGAAAGGGGACCAATAGAAATTTAATTCTCCCACAAGTGGCTTTATCTAACTTGAATGGCTAACCTTGACCCATTGGAGTTGAAATTTCTCTCATTTAATTTATTATATGTTAAAATCCAGCAGAAGCCAGTTTCCATTTATGCATGAATGAGAACATAGGCTGAAAATAAGTGCAAATTCATTGGACAGGTAGGGAATGTATATATTTGAAAATTTAGGGAAATTTGTACTTTTTTATAATCAAGTTGTCAGGATCAAATAGTTTAGATTAATTTCCTTTAAAAAAAGTTAGATTAAACTGCCCAAACTTTTAGATATGTGTCTCATTCTCCAACTCTTACTTTTATATTTTAAAATGTTGGAAAAAATTTCCCTTTCAAGTACATAAAAATAGGAATCATGCCTAATTCTTTCTCAAACTTATATTACTTATACTATTTTTCATTCTAAAATGAGAAAATACAAAAATAAAATTTAACTAGAGATAATACACAAAATTTAAGGTATTTTTTATATGTGATATTAAGGTTTTTTTTTTAATAACCCAACGGTTCCTTTATAATTTTTGAAGCACATAAATTATCTTTCAACATTTCACCAAAAACGTCTCAATAAATTGGTTCATAATATTTCAAATTTTTAAAAAACTAATCGATTTATTTAAAATAAAATAACATGTTTTGTCTAATAAATGAACATTCAATATTTTAAAATATATTTAAAGATTGCCCAACAGATCAGTGCTTTGATACATCAAATTAAATGTTTTAAAATTTATTAGAATAAAAAAATTATAAGAAACAAAATTAAAAAGTATTAATACATAAAGTTTTTTTTCATTTTATTTTGGTAAAGTTGAAGGACGAAAAAAAAAGGTGGATGTCAAAAAGTTCTAAATTTGCAACTTAAAAAATAATTTAATAAAAATAGTTATAATTAATTGGAATTAGTTTGGTCATGGTCAAGCCCATCCCAAAGACTGTGGAATAGTATGACGCCGTCCTGTCCAAAGCAATGTGGCTCTCTCCACCTTTTCCAGTTTGACTTTTTTATTCCTTTGTCGGATTATTACAACTTGCACACGTGTAAATTATTAAATTACAAATTTGATTCATTACAACTTAGAATTTAACTTTTTTCTTTTTTACTTAATTCTCATGATGGATGAAATCTAAACATAATTATCGAATAGGTCAGTAACATGATTTTATTGTAAACGAGTTGAATACCAACGTCATAGATTTGAGTTTAAGATTTGATATTTGTCCTCATCTCCAATATGTATAAAAAAAAATCTAATAAATAATTTTATCTAGAGTTATATTTTATTCAATTAAATAATTATTTCATAAAAATTGAATTGTAAATTTTTAGATAATTTATGTTAATTATCAAATTTCAACTCAATTTTATTTAATTAATTATTAAAGGGAAAATTACGGTATAATTAATATTCATCCTACAATATAATTTAAGGTATTAGTACAATGATTTGTATTATTAATACATTATTATGCATTATTAATACAATATTATATGTTATTAGTACAATATTATGTATTAGTTATACCATAAAATTTGTGTACGATATGACTATGATTGCTAAATATATATTTCTTTTGCCTAGTATTGTAAATATTTTTTCAATTTGATCTACTCCTAAAAATACCCCTTATTAAATGAGTCAACTAGGCAAATGTCTACTTTTAATTTTCAAAATATAATTTACTAATGTCTACCGTTTTAAATAGTTAAAATAAATGTCTAAAATATAAAATCTTTTATATTTTAAATAAATACTTATAATGCAATGACCTTTTTTACCTTTACATTTTTTAGTTTTATTTTAATATCCTATTTTAGATTTTTTCAACAAACCCTCTTGAAATTGATAAAAATAAAACAAAAGGATGTTAAAGATATTTCAGATTTAGTTTGATTAAAAAAACAATATTTAGATTTGATTAAAAATAATATTAACAAAAAAAAATCAGCCAATGCATCATCCTTCTCTTGTCTCCATCAAACTCTCTAAGGCATCTCTGTGTTCCAGACCTAAACCCTAACAACATAGAAGTATTGCCTTTGGAAAGATTTCGTCATAGATGAAATTTCATTGTCCCTTTTTATCATAACTATGTATACACTCGTATATAAAATCAAGTAGTGTTTTGGCGTTCTATATAATAGTACATACAGAAGTGGATAAAACACAAAACCTTGGTTTCGAAATCACAATACCTAGATAACCAAACATTGTGTTGTATGACATCCATAAATAGACATATGTTTCTGAAAAAACGAAAAAAAATACAAGCTAAACAAAAATATCACAATACTTAGATAACCAAACATTGTGTTGTATGATCAGAAAAAGTTCATAAACTCTAAATCAGATTCTTGTAAGTTCTTTTCTTTTGGCTTAATCTACCACACCTACTGCACGTCACCATGGTTAGCGCTTTGTTGTAAAACCAGATTCTCTTCTTGCGAGGTCTTCCTACCGATCGTTTTACATTTGGTGGTTGGACCGCCAGTATCAATAACTCATGGTCTTGTCTAGGGTTTCTACGTGATCAGACGTGCTAGTATTAATAAGCCATGCAACCTGTTATAAAATACATCGTCATTACTAGTATATCCCTGGACTCCATCTCGATGCAATCCCATAAATTTGTACATACCTTTAACGTCGGATTATTGTATCCGTTAGGAAGCTTTTCAACCTGAAGTATGATAGCGTATTTCACTATAAAAACCACGGATATACTGCTGATTTTTTGGAAATCAATTCTTTCTTACTAAAAAGGAAAATTTTATTTTAAAAATAAATACAAATTAAAAAGGGTATTTATGGGACAAAAAATATTCTCTTGCCCACTTTGTAAAAAAAAGCACATATTTTAAAAGTTAAAATCAGTAGACATGGATTATTTTTTAAAAAGTAGACATTCTCTACGATTTCTTTTATTAAATTTACATTTGACTCTTCAAAATATTTAAGTTGCTAATTTATACGTACTAATGTGTGTGTGCGCGCGCGTGGGTGCGTGCGTGGGTGTGCGTGCGTGCGTGTGAAGAGAGAGGAGTTTATTGAGAAATTTGAACTGATATGAATACAATACAAATACACAACAAGCTAGATTTCAATGACTTGATTATTATTGATCATAATACTGACTTATATAGCCACACAAAATATAATAAAAATCTAAAAACAACCCTATTTAACTATAAGTGGTAATAGAAAGCCAAATACGGTAATAAATCCTTAAAGAATATGACTTTATTCTAACAATAAAATTGCATAAGGCTTTTTCACATCCTCCCTTTAACGGTTTGGTCATTATGTCAGCCGCCCGATCTTGACTGTTGCAATGAACTAATTCCAATGTACCATCCTTCGTAAGATTTCTTAGGAAATGAAATCTCACATCAATATGTTTACTGCAACCATGCATAATGTTAGTATTATTCTATATTTAGTGAGTTGTTAAGATTTGCATCATTATTAGTATTATTCTATATTTAGTGAGTTGTTAGGATTTGCATCATTCTTCTTGTATATATATATATGGACATAGTTATATCAATAAAAGGTACGACTTCTCTGAGTCCCAAAATATTGCGTAACATGGTATCAGAGCCATGCTTAGGGTTTTAAAATATTGAATTTAGGGTTTGGGTGTGTGCTTCTCGAGGTATTCGAATAGTACTCTTGCTGTTCGAGATAGCCGTCAGAAATTGCGTCAGAACCGCTGCCGCTGCCACGCCTTGCCGGAGTTGGTCGTCACCGCTACCGTCATTCGAAAGCCCGCCAGCTGATCTACCTGCATCTAGAAGATCGCCGCCGCACGACGAACAGGGACCTCACACGCGCCGTCGGAAGTTCCAGATCGTCGCCGCAGACGGAGGCGCGTGAGAGCGCGTGGAGGGGTTTTCCGACGAGATTTTTCCTGGGCTTTGAGCGCGACAAGCCTCTCTTCGTGTCTGTGTGATTTTAGATTGGTGTTTTACGCTTGGAAGAATATATGGCTGATTCTAAGCACACAAGTGTTATTTCTCAGTCGTCGGAAATCACGAAGCGTAAGTTGAATGGCCTCAATTATCGCGATTGGAATAAAACAATTCGGTTTCATCTTCTGAGCATGGAGATGGAGTGTCATATTAAGGATGATGCACTAGCGGATGAGTCAGAGAAAAGAATATGGCTTCGAGATGATGCTCGACTATATAATCAGATTCAAAACTCAATAGAAGTTGATGTGGTCGACCTGGTGACTCATTGTAATAGCGTCAAGGAATTGATGAAATTTCTAGAGTTCTTATATTCTGGAAAGGAGCAGGTGACAAGAGTATATGATGTTTGCACATCCTACTTCCATCTTTGATCGAAAGGGACAATCAATAACGGCGTACTATATGCAAAGACAAGAGGAGCGAAGGTTTGAGCTCACACGGCTCTTATGCCTTTTGATGCAGATATAAAAGTTCAACAGAGTCAGAGAGAGAAGATGGGTGTTATTAGTTTTCTATAGGGTTTAGGTCTTGAGTTTGAAAAGGCAAGGTCACAAATTCTCTCTAGGACTGAGGTGCCTAGTTTAGATGAGGTTTACATGAGGCTTCTTCGTATTGAGGGTCATCCTCAAGACCTGTTAGGATCACAGCCTAACAATGCACTTGTAGGGAGACAAGATTCGCGTTCTGGTAAAGGTGTGAGTTCTTACGCACCTAAAATCAATTATGATTGGCGACAAGAGCATGGTGGAGATAGCAGACGACTAGATTCGAAAGGTGTTATGGTATGCTATTATTGTCAGAAACCAGGGCACCTGAAAAGGGATTGTAGGAAGCTACAGTATTATAATAAAAAATTTCAAGCAGCCCATGTTGTGTCATTCGATGCCCCTGAACGTTCAGTTCATGCTTCCGCGGATGGGTTTGCTAGCCTCTAAGTGTCACAGTCATTTTCCTCGAATCCCCCTACTGCAACATTTGCTGAAATAGGTAATAAAAATCGATGCCTCCTTACCTCCTCTCCAAAATGGGTCATTGACTATGGGGCTACATCACATATGACAGGTAACCGTAATTTATTTGTAAATCCATTATCCCCGGCCCCGTTCCCAGCCGTCACCTTGGCAAATGGGTCATTATCTTCGGTTCAAGGGTCTGGTCCGATAAATGTTACGCCCACAATGTCTTTATCTTCAGTATTATGTCTACCAAATCTTACATTTAATCTTATCTCAATTAGTAAACTTACCCATGATCTAAATGCTTTTGTGTCTTTCTTTTCACAGCTACGCTTGTTTTGAGGATCATATGTGAAGAGGATTATTGGTAGAGGATATGAGTCTGGCGGTCTCTACATACTCGATCAACAACCAGGGAATGAGGTTGTATGTTCGAGCACTGAGTCTTTGTTTGACATTCATTGTCGGTTAGGTCATCCGTCCTTGTCAGTTTTGAAGAAACTTTATCCAGCTTTCAGTACTTTGTCATCTTTAGATTGTGAGTCTTGTCAATTTGCTAAATTTCATCGTCTTAGTTCGAGTCCTAGGGTTCATAAAAGAGCTGATGCTCCCTTTGATTTGGTTCATTCCGACGTTTGGGGTCCGAGTCCTGTAACATCTAAAACAAGATTTCGTTATTTTGAAACCTTTGTGGATGATTTTTCCCGTCTGACGTGGGTTTATCTAATGAAAAATCGTTCTGAGTTGTTTTCAATTTTTTATACATTCAATGCGGAAATTCGAAATCAGTTTAAAACTTCTATTAAGATTTTACGCACTGATAATGAGGGAGAGTACTTCTCTAATCTCCTCGGATCTTACTTACGTGACAAAGGAATCATTTATCAGTCGTCTTGTGCTGATACTCCATCTCAAAATGGAGTAGCAGAAAGGAAGAATCGACATTTACTTGAAACTGCAAGGGCATTGTCGTTTCAAATGAATGTTCCAAACACTTTTGGGTAGATGCAGTATATACAGCTTGTTTTTTTATCAATAGAATGCCTTCTTCCGTACTCAGTGGTAAAACTCCGTTTCATGTCTTGTTTCCTACAAAGGAACTGTTCCCAATTGCACCCAAGATTTTTGGTTGCATTTGTTTTGTTCGTGATATAAACCCTCATCGCACAAAGTTAGACCCAAAATCGTTGAAGTGTATCTTCCTAGGTTATTCTCTGGTTCAGAAGGATTATCGGTGTTATTGTCCAAGCTTGAATCGATATCTTGTGTCATCAGATGTTCAGTTCTTTGAGAATGTACCTTTCATTCCAGTATCGTCCACTTCGAGTCTGGAAGATGATAACTTGTTCATCGACGAAGTTGTTTCCTTCCCGACTCCTAATTTGCCTCCAACGGAGCCTCCTTCGTCTTGTCCTCCGATTACTCAAGTTTATTCCAGACGGGTTCAACAACAGTTTGCTGACTCATGTCCTCCACCAGAAAATGTTTCGTCATCTGAACCGCAAACAGCTAGTGACCTAGACCTGCCTATTGCCCTTCGCAAAGGTAAGCGTTCATGTAGTTATCCCATTTCTTTTTATGTTTCTTACTCTCATTTGTTGCCTTCCACATACTCTCTCCTTACATCTCTTGATTCTGTACCTATTCCTAAGAATACTCATGAAGCCTTGTCTCATTCTGGTTGGCGCCAGGCAATGATTGAAGAAATGACTGCTTTAGATGCTAATGACACTTGAGAGCTAGTGGCTCATCCTGCAGGTAAGAATGTAATTGGGTGTAAGTGGGTATTTGCAGTTAAAGTTAACTCGGATGGGTCCGTGGCTCGTTTGAAAGCTCGTCTCGTGGCCAAGGGCTATGCTCAGTCATATGGCATCGATTATTGTGATACTTTTTCTTCTGTGGCCAAGATGACGTCGATTCGATTGTTTATCTCGTTGGCAACTTCTCGAGAATGACCGTTACACCAGCTCAATATTAAGAATGGGTTCCTTCATGGCGATCTTCAAGAAGAAGTGTATCTTGAGCAACCACCTAGGTTTGTTGCTCAGGGGGAGAATGGCAAGGTTTGTCGGCTTCGTAAATCCTTATATGGCCTGAAACAGAGTCCGAGAGCGTGGTTTGGGAAATTTAGTCAAGCCCTTGAAAAGTTTGGATTGAAGAAGAGTTCGTCTGACCACTAAATGTTTTACAGGAGATTCGATAATAACATTCTTTTGTTGGTGGTATATGTTGATGATATTATAATCACTGGCGATGACACAACCGATATAGTTTTTTTGAAAGAATTCCTTCACAACGAGTTTCATACTAAAGATCTAGGAACTCTAAAATATTTTTTAGGTATCGAGGTGATGCGAAACAAGAAAGGTATCTTTTTGTCCCAACAAAAGTATGTTCTTGACCTGTTATTTGAAGCCGGAAAGTTAGGGGTGAAACCTTGCAGTACTCCGATGATACCAAACGTATAACTTGTCCAAGAAGGAGAACCTTTTAAAGATCCTGAACGATACAGAAGAATGGTTGGGAAATTAAATTATCATTTATTCTGCATGAGGCCGGATATAGCATACTCTGTAAGTGTAGTAAGTCAATATATGTCATCTCCCTACTGTGGATTATTGGGTGGTCGTGGAGCAGATCATTGAGTTACTTGAAATCTGCTCTGGTCGAGGAATAGTGTATGAGAGTCATGGTCATATGAGGTGGAATGTTATTCGGATCTTTGACAAGGCGAAAGTCAAAAGAGGACGGAGAGATCTACTTCGGGATATTGTGTATTTGTGGGAGGGAACTTGGTGTCTTGGAAGAGCAAGAAACAGAATGTCGTTTCTCGTTCAAGTGCGGAGTTGGAATACCGGGCTATGGCTCAAGCCACATGTGAGATAGTGTGGTTGCTCCAATTGTTGACTGAACTTGGGATAGAAAATGTTATACCCGCTAGATTATGGTGTGATAACCAAGCAGCTATTCACATAGCATCGAATCCAGTGTTTCGTGAGAGAACTAAACACATCGAAGTGGACTGCCATTTCATTCGAGAAAAGATACATCGAGGGTTAATCTCTACAAGTTATGTAAAGACCGGAGAACAGTTGGGAGATATCTTCACGAAGGCAATTGAATGGAACAAGAATACATTATCTTTGTAGCAAATTTGGGTATGATAGATATATTTGCTCCGACTTGAGGGGAGTGTTAGTATTATTCTATATTTAGTGAGTTGGTAGGATTTGCATCATTCTTAGTATTATTCTATATTTAGTGAGTTGTTAGGATTTGCATCATTCTTTTTGTATATATATATATGGACATAGTTATATCCATAAAAGGTACGACTTCTCTGAGTCCCAAAATATTGCATAACACATAATACGATTTTTTGACATCTTAATGGTTGAATTATTGTTGCACATAACAGTAATACAACCTTCTTTACAATATCCGAACTCTTTTTAAATTCTTTTTATCTAAATTCCTTGAGTTGCACAAACTGTAGCTGTTACATACTCAGCTTCTGTAGTAGATAAGGTTACAATTGGCTGCTTTTTCGAACACCATAATACAACACCTGAACTCAGCAAAAATACATATCTGGATGTACTTTTCCTGTCCTCTATATCTTCAGCATAATCACTGTCTGTAAATGCCAACAATTCACCTTCTCCCTTTTTTTGTAATAAATCTCATTGTTCACTGTCACATTTAAGTAGCGAAGCACTCTCTTAGCTGCTTGCAAATGAATCTCTTTTGGTTTTGCCATGTATCTACTTATGAGACAAGTAGAAAACATCATATCAAGTCTTGTGACAATGAGATACATCAAACCCCCTACTAGCTGTTTGTAATAAGTTTCATCAATAGAGTTTCCATCTTCATCTTTGCATACTTAAAAACTTGGAATAATTGAACTCTCTACCCCATTACTATAAATCATGCCAAACTTCTCCAAAATCCATATGGCATACTTACTTTGACATATAAAGATGCCATCATAATTCTCTAAAACCTCAATTCCAAGAAAAAATCTCATTTTTCCTAAATCAGTCATACCAAACTCTCTCAGTATAGAGTTTTTAAATTCAAACATCATAATTTCACCATCATCAGTAAAAATTAAATCATCAACGTAAACACTTACAATGATAATTTTTCCTTCCTTGTTTTTCTTTATGAAAAGATTCTGCTCACTATAACACCTATACCTTGTGGTGTGTCGGAAGAAGGAACCACATGTTGACCCAGTATGTTGCATTAGGTTGGTGAAGGTCTATTTTACTGCTTGTTGCCATGTGCTAAGAATGGCGTCCGCAAGGGAAACTGGTCTTGCAATAAACCATTAAGTGTGGAAGTATTTATTCACTACTACAAAAAAGACATTACTTGACACTACCTGTTTTGAAATACTTGAGAGTCGTTTAAATCGAGTTGGATTTTCTTCTAGAATCTTGTGTTTTTAATTGTTAACGATATTTGATATCCGTAAAGCGTCAAGCATTGCACGACATTTATTGACACACACTAGAAGTCAAATAAATTAAAAAATAATAATAATGTGATTGAAAGCGGGATTGTGGGTACGCATTTTATTTATATATACATTTTTTTCTTTCTTTTTTTTAACCAAAAAGCTTTAAATTATAAATAAAAATATAAAATCAAAACAAAAACGTTATTGTTTCAATCCTTCCTTAGAAAAAACGTGAACTCTTCGTGTTGCAATCCTTAACAGTCGAGTGTCGAATGCAAAATCTCCTGAAAACTTGGTTATGCAAAAGTCACAGTCCCTAGAAATTTCCCCTTCAGTCGTCGCCTTCCTCACAACTTCCATCTCTTTTAGACGTTCTTTTGTTTTGGGGAAAGCTCTATTTGTATTTATTGTGTTGAGCGGCGTCATTTTAAGCAGTGCTGAGCTTCAACGATTTGCACATCCGCCCAAACACAACGACTTTGTCAACCTTCTCATCGTCATAGACTAGGGACAAAAAAAAAACTTACAACCAATCTCAAGTTGTTGTCCAGGTTCTTTTTTTCTCTTCTATCACTAATCTATCTCTAAATTTTAGTTTCTTATTTTTATGCCAAGGAAACCATGGACTGAACAAATAGCTAAGGTAACAAATAGTTGTTCTAATAATACCCCAGTTGCTTATTTAATTTATATTTTCGTTTGTTTTTGTTGATGTTGTGGTGAATTTCTTGGGCATTGGCTCTGTTGAGATGCTTTATACTGTGAAATGGGGAAGAATTATCTCTCTAAGCTTGTATTCTTGAGTATTATGTTATGTGTTTTTAGATTAACACTATGTTTGATTCTTAACTGATAGCTAGAATCCTTGCTTGAAGTATCATGAACTAACATGCAATGTATTTTGGAATAATTATGCGGCCAATATTTCTTCATTACCTGTTAAATCCACTAGTTCATTACATGCCCTGATAAACCACAAATCCTGCCCGGAGAGCCAAAAGACCAAAATACCCCCAAGGGTCAAAACCGCTCTAATGACCCAACCAAACAACTGAATCTTGACCCAAAGGCGCCTCGAAAACTGGGATAGAAAACTGGGCTGTTACAATACTCCCTACTTTTAAGACTTTCGTCCTCGAAAGTCCTAAGACGAGACAGCTTCAGGAAAACTCCACAGAAACCAAACCAACTGAACTTCTCGGCTAAAACAGCACCAACCTTCTTCGAAAACCAAACCCTCTTGGGTTCTCAAAAATCAAGGGCACTATGCCATCCAGGCTGCCACAAACAAACTCAACCAAGACTGAGCATATACTGAACTCCGAAGGGAAATAGACGGCAATCCACATCCTCAACTCGCACCAACTCTCAAACGGTGCTACTCTCAGCAAACTCGAGGGGTGGCCACAAGCTCTGAAACTCTACACCACACACTGGCAAAACTCCTCTGGAAGCTCACAGCTGCTAACAAGCAGCCTCAACCCTACAACAAGCTGGCCAAACAACTGAACCTTCCAGGTTCCAGAAACTAAACGGCCTACTCTTACTTCACAAGAGACTAGCGAACCTCAAGCCTGACCTACAGCCTTAACGAGAAACAATCGAATCACCAACTGGCGACTGATCCAAAAAGCAAACTTCTCCAACTAGAACACGACCACAACACTTAAGCAACCATCTTAAGGAGAAAACGCCGAACCAAAGGCAAGGGGCACCATCCTGGTACACCAGATGGCTAACAACACTCACACCAGCTGAAACTTCAGCTACGGCCACCTTTAAAAGACAAGGGCCAAGCACAGACTCCACTCGGCCAAACCAACAAACCCGAACTCCTCATCGGCCGAACGCAAACTTTCCAAAGAAAACCTACCAGCAACTGGCCAAGGAGAACATTGCCAGGCAAGGAACAACCAACATTCCTCTCAAAAAATCAAGAAGCAAGGACTAAACCATCACGCAGCTCTCTGCGACACAACTCCTGAGGAAAACAGCTCAACAGCTTACCAACCGAGCCACGACACCTCTGTGCCAACTCACTCAAACGCGGCTCTGCTAATGCCAACTGCTAACGCACAACAACTAGGAACAAAGCCCGAGAAGGGCTTGCTCAGCAGAACTCAACCCAACTTATAACGAGCAACGCTCGCCTCCAAGCTACCACTCTACTCTTGAAATCCATTAGGCTACTCAAAGGACTTCTCATTTAAGCTTAAGCCTAACTCAACTTCCAACCAGAAGCTCCACTCCCAAAACCTCACAAGGAAAACGGATAACAACAACCTCAAAGCTTACGGATCCTGAGCCACACGAATCCGCAAGACTACCCCGCAAGCTAACACTCGAGGCTGGCATCCAACGAGCCACTCAACCACCACAGAGGCTAGAGGAAAAGGAAATCTTCAATCCCCAAAGAACCATCAACTTGCCAGAACAACTCAACTCTTACTGGCTGGCCTCCGCCCTTGAGGGGACAAACAACTCTTGCTTGCTAACAACACAAAGCAGGGACCCTCTCATTTGGGGGCCACTGCGCTACTCGATCAACTCCACAACTCGGAGCTAAGGCGACTCCGCCAAGCGGGAAACGACTTCTCAGCAAGCAAACTCCAGAAGGGCAGCGAACTCCACACACGCTCGCTGACTTGCTCAAACCCAAGGCAACAACAACCAACTCTCTCTGGGAAGCAACACCCAAGGGAAATCTCAACCAATCAAATCACCAATCCAGAACTAACAGAACTTACTCAACTGCTGAGGGAGGGGTCAACTCCCAAAACTTTCTGACTAGGAACAAGACCTCAGGGCAACGCCCTCCAGCTATAACCGAACTAGCTCTTGAAACAACAAGAGAACCAAATCTTGGCCAAACACTCACAAGAGGCAAAACAACCTTTACTGCAGCCTCTAGAACACCATCCAAGAATCCGCTTAACTGGACAAACAACTGCTTCCAAGCAGGCAACAAACTATTCCCTCTTGCTAGCACCACTACCATCAATTCCAAGACCAAGGGAGTAACCTGACAACTCCCCGAAGGAAACGGCTCTTACAAGCAGACAACCAAAGGACAGAGAGCTCCACATACGCTCACTGTCATGCTCCACTAGAGCAACAACATCTAATCTCACGGGGCAACAACAGGGGTCCATCTCAGACTGAACCTCCAAAAGCCAAACGGGGCAACTCAACATCCTGGAAACAGGAGAACAACCAACAAGACACAAACCACTCGCCCCACGAGCAAAACTAATCTCAAGCAACTCCAATCCACACCTTGGTCAACACCAAGCATCAACTTGCCACCACACCGGAACCAATCCGGACTCTACTCCAAATAAACACTGGCTTGCTAGTGTACCAAGACTGCTAGCAACTCAACCGAGGCTACGACCCACACGCCTCCAGCTGGCCAACTGAAACTCACTACCTGGGCCTGACTGAGCTCTAGAGAGGCTCTCCACAACCTAGGGTTCTCCGACAACCCTCGACACACACACTTAGGCAAGCGATCTAACAGACAAGCTGCTGAACAAACAACTCCAATTTCCGGCATCCCAACCATTTGGCCAACTCCAACTCCTTGGGAACCTAGAGGACCCGAAACGCTACAGAATGCGTCATCCTCCTACTCAAAGCACCGGCCACAACATAACTTCTACCCAAAGGAAGATCTAAACAACTCTCTTAGCCATGACGCTCGAGAAAACGCTGCTTAGCTTAGCTACCACGCTCTTGTTCGGTTTCCAAGCGAACTTCAATAACGATCAACAAGAAGATCCGCCAACCAAGCTTAGGTCCAACTTAACAAATCTTGCCTAAGCAACAACCTGATATCACGAGCACGGTATCCTTATCACCTCGCTAAAGCCTTACAACATCCACCTGGAGTTCAAGTTCTCCAGAAACTGAGCACTAGATCTCCAAAGCAAACCCTACACGGATCTGAAACTCTCGCCACAGAACGAACCACACATAACACACTTGTGTGCACAACTCCCAACCTTCCTTCAGAGATCCAAGACTAACAAGCGCTTTTCCAAAAAGAAACGCTAACTCCTTGCAGAGATACCAACGATCCAAGGAACACCAAAAGTTCCATCTCCACACGATACACGAAGCTGAGGCAAGCTTGCTCTACCAAGGCATAACAATGCTAAACCGAACTTACTTTATACCAAGCCTCTACCAAGGGTGCTTACCCATAAGACATCCGAAACCTCTCACAAGGCATCCAACTCGCCTCATCGACATCCAGCTCATCTCATAAGCATCCAACTCATGGTCCCTCTACTGGACCGAACTCGCATCTACAATGCTCAACTCTCCTCAGATTAAGGCACTCAAAGGTAGTTGACCGCACTACCAACCACAAAGAAATCTCTTGGCCTTAACACTAGCGCGAGACTCACGCGCACCAACACTTACCAACTGCTAACTTGCTGACTTACTCAACCTCCAGAACAATGGAAAAAGGCTCCGGCTCCTCTCGAACATCCTTTCGCTTGTAGTCCATCGACTACCACTGAACTAGCCCTCTGGCACGACCTAAACAGGTGCCACTGCCATAAACGGATCCAAGGCTAAAGGAGTGCGCTGAACTCCGGACGGCATAGAACCATCTACTATGCTCAAGCCAAACTCAAGCCAAACAAGACTTAGTGCCAAGGTGGCACACCAACCAATGCACCTCAAGTGCTACTGCTACCAAATCCACATTTTACTACAGATGGGGCCAACAAGGTCACTACCTCAAGTGACAACAATTCTGGCTAGGCATACGAGGGCTCAACTCAAACAACCATGACTATGACATCTCATCAAACCGGACGCTCACGGCCTACTCCTGCATCTCCACATGATGCTCAACAAACTCTGGCCGGATCTCTCAACATGCAGCAACTAGACCTACACCTAGGGGCTCACCAAAAGAAGAGTGCTCAACTCTACCAAACATCTGAGGAAAACACCAACGGATCCAATCCGAAGGGAACACTGCTCGTTGCACCCTTAACCACAGGGTTAAAACATCTGGGCTGCAAACAACAACACTTTACAGGAGCACAAAGATGCCTCAACAATCTCCTCGAAGGCTGCCAACTCTGCAGCTACTCACTGGGCAATCGAACAATCTGCTAAGGCTCAAGATCAACACTTGAGCTACCCAGGCTGGTCCACACGGGGACCTACTCCACAAGCATCCACATAAGCACAGCCATAGCTAACTCCTCTCTTGGAGTGGTACTCCAAGGCAAAGCACCTCCACCCTCTCACTAGGGGAAAACCAACAACTGGGCCACAATTGGCCTACGGGAGTCTAAGCTCTGCCTCCCACGGGGACGACGTCCCAGGGCATCCGAATCTATCTAGATACCTCAACAAGCCACAACATACATCACACACTGCGGGAAGTTGGCATGATGGCGCTCTAAACCCAAACCAACAACGAGTCAGAACCTGCTCGTCTCCGCTCCACAACACTACACAAGGCATACACTAGATGATAGGTATTGTAAATTCTTAACCCTTTTTCAACAACAAATAGTAAACTTAGGTGTACCTGATGACTGTCGGAGTGCTGGTGATCATGGGAAAAACGACCTATAATAAAAGGTCAGTCTACAGAATCTGTGACTCTGAGCTCTGATATCAACTGTAAAGACCCGACCCGAATGGGGTTCTAAATAGGCCATTACCTCAATGCATGCATACAGATCTACAGAAAATTTGCAAGATGGTGTTTGGATTCTAAGTAAAAACTAAAACATGAAAACATCCATTTAAAAATCAACATAAATTCCTGAAACCTGTCCCTGTTTCCAAGCACCTGTTCCAAGACAAATACATTTCCAAAACATACTCTGATTAGAGATTTATTTAAAACATACAAGCTTTGCAATAGTTACAACAATGCTAGAATCCGGAAATACATTCAGAAAACACCCTAGGGCTCCGTGCCCAACTACATGCATTCAGAGGACATTTAAATCATAAACATAAACATAAGACTCAGAGTTGAACAACGGGTTTCCATGATCACAGCTCCTCCTCCGGCCATCCTGCTCTCGCACCAAGGTTACCGTGGAAAACCACATAATAAGGGTGAGTAACGAATTACTCAAGTAAGAATCCCCAACCGGGGGTACAATACGATATACATGGTCATCTCGATGAGCGTATGCAAGCTATGAATATAAACACGAATAGAGCACATAGCTTAGCCCACACTTGGGCCTCGGATGCCAACTCGTGGTCTTAGTCCGAAATCAATCACCACATCCACACAATACACAAGTCGCCCCTATACGAGAAACAAGTCCCGGCCTCGGCACTGCTCACTGTCGACGAAAGGT
Source organism: Sicyos edulis (assembly GCA_036507275.1). Lineage (NCBI taxonomy): Eukaryota > Viridiplantae > Streptophyta > Magnoliopsida > Cucurbitales > Cucurbitaceae > Sicyos > Sicyos edulis. Next base: position 27,175,109 of record CM071850.1, on the reverse strand, counting down.
ACACTAGCTCAAGATCCTGAGGAGCTCTCCGGTCGGCGCTGTAATGAGCGTAAACATGCACCGCGTGCTACTGCAGACTATGGGGGGTGCCGGGTCTAGTGGAAAGCTGCCCATGTCCAGTCACCACGCCTAACTAATTCTTTGGATCGGTGTCACTGACATAAGGGTGTGAGACCTGGACACGTAAACTATGTCAGCCTGAACCACCGCACCTGGGGCTAAGGAACGGGTCGTGGTAGGCTTACACCAGGAAGCCGTCCTTACCTTAACATGTGGCAATCAAGGGCTACGGCCGAACACGCTGAGGACGTGCCGACTGTCGGGGACGAGGCAATGCCAAGTCATCATCCCGACCGTTGGGGCATTTAACAGTCTGCCACCCTCACCCAAGATTGCAGGGCCTACCGGTAGGGTTAGCTAATCCCTCACGGGGTCCAGGGACGGAGCACTGTCTCGACGTCCCTGCCATGGATGCAAGGTACTTTATGCATCAGGCCTGGATGATGCTATCTACCTGCAACTCTAACCTGCCTTAACAATCAGCAAACAAGCAATATCATCCAATACGTGCTCAATAAGAATACAACAAACCTAGCATGATACTACCAAGCAAGGACAGATACGAGCATGCCATAAAGGAACAACCTAGCATGGACTAACATGAGAAACAACACAAGAAATCATGCCAGTCGGGAATTCAGAATAGAGCACTTATCACCAAACATGTCAATAAACACAAACAAGCATACAATCAACAATCACATAATATATCGCAGGGTCCACACAACTCCGATAAGAAATCCTTACCTGGCCGGAAGACCTCTAAACACAAGAAACCTAAGCTACGATCGAACCCGAGCTAGCTAGCGAGAACCTAACAAAAACAACAATAATTACAATCAAAAGGCCCAAATATAATAAAACAAACAGGGCTCAGCTCGGGAGCAACTCACGAGGCATGACGGACACACGAACGAGCCGGCTGCACGGGCGAGACAACTGCTGGGGCTGGGCGCTGGCTCGGCGCTGGGGCGCGCTGACACGGGCGCTGGGGCGCGCGGCGCGGACACGGGCGACCTTGCTCGGGCGAGCTCGGCCGGCGATGGATCTGGGCGCGCGACGCGACGACGATGTGGGCGCGGCTGGGCGACGACGAGCTCGGGCTGGCGATGGCGACAGCGTCGCTCGGCACCGGGCGCACTGGGCGCGCGAGGGCATGGCTGCAGACGGTGCGACGAGGTCGCGATTTTTGCTGGTGGCGGAGGACTCGCGCGACGACGCGATCGGCAATGGTGGGCCGGGCTGGCCGCTTCGGGTTGGGAGGAGTGAGGCTAGGCTCAGAGAGAGAGAGAGAGAGAGAGAGAGAGAGAGAGAGAGAGAGAGAGAGAGAGAGAGAGAGAGAGAGAGAGAGAGAGAGAGAAAAGAGAGAGAAAGTGAATTTGGGGAAAAAAAATAAAAGAAAAGAAAATGAATTTGGAAAAGAAAAGGAAAATGGAAATAAAAAGGAAAAATAAGGATTTTATCCAAAATCCATCCTTATCCACTTTTATCCTTAAAAATCCCATTTCTCGGCTTCCTCCTTCGAGACCCGGCTGAAGCAACCTCTCCCAATAAATAAAACCCACTAAAATCCAACTCCCAAATCAACACCAAGGGCGCGGGCTCGAATCCCAAAGGAAGCACACAACCAACCAACACTTTGCCCAAAGACCCAAATCACAACCGAACTCCCAAACGACTAGCCCAAACATCTCGGGACTCGCAAGCAACCACAAACAAGCCTCGACAAAGGTAGGAGCTACCTCGAAGCCCTGATAAACCACAAATCCTGCCCGGAGAGCCAAAAGACCAAAATACCCCCAAGGGTCAAAACCGCTCTAATGACCCAACCAAACAACTGAATCTTGACCCAAAGGCACCTCGAAAACTGGGATAGAAAACTGGGCTGTTACAGTACAATATATTAGCAACGGAATCACAATAAGCCCATCAACAAATGACATAGTTAAACTTCTCGGTTAAAGGGCATAAAATTTTTTTCTACCACTTTAACATCTTGCATAACTTATAATGGCCCAGTTTTTCGTTTTGGTTCTTCAGGTGCTTTCGGTTCGTTATTCGGTTGGGTCGTTAGAGCTATTTTAACCCTTAGGGGCATTTTGGTCAATTTGGTCCTCGATCAGGGTTTGTGGATTTTTAGGGTTATAGGGTTGTTTCTGTTCTTTGCTGAGATCTGTGAATTTGTTGGTGGCTTTTTCCCAAGAGACGGGTTGTTTGATAGGGTTTGCAGGTGTTCCGGTTAATTGGAAAATTAAAAGGAATTAAAGTTCTTCCATTAGGATTTGAACCCTCGACCTAAAAGAATTTGGAGACATGGATTTAAATGTTTTAATAAAGAGTAAAGATTGTTTCAGCTGGGACTCGAATGGGGAAAGCCCAGGGAAGGAATTGCTTAACCTATTTAAGAAAGAAAAAGGAGAAATCGTATTTGTTTTTAACCTCCTTTCTTTGCCGAGTTTCCTAGTCCTTCTCATCTTCTTCTTCTTGTCGTTTCTCCAAGAATCCGAGCCAAGAACCGAGAGGTAGGATCCTTTCCTATTATTCTTCTCCCCTAGCCAAAAAAACTCTCTCTTTGTTGGGTTCAGCCAAGCCCTAATCGGTGGTTGTGTGTGTGTGCCTATACCCAAGCCGAGCCAAGAATCGTGTGTGTTGTGCCTGAGTTTCTGCCTAAGCGTTCGCCTTAACAGCAGCTGTACCACCGCAGCGAACTCAGCCAAGCTCCTTGTTGCCGAAGACAGCCCCATCGGCTCGCCCCAGCGAACACACCATCGCCAGGACCCCAACCGCAGCAGCGAACCCAGCCGAGCCTCTCGCTGCCGCTGCACAGCCCGCTAGCTCAGCCTCGCGCGTCTGCACCCGGGAGCACCCCTTGTTCGCCCAGTGATGCTCATCCTTTGCGCCCAGGCGCTCATCCCCTCAGCAGCGAAATCACATCGCAGAGCCGCTCGGCAGCCCAGCGAGTCGCGTCGCTCGTGTGCAGCTTCATTGACAGCCAGCGCCCTTCGCCGCCGTGACTCCTTCGCCAGCGTCTGGATCGCAGCAGCCCCGTTCGTGTGCATCCATGTTGCCAGCGCACAGCAGCGCAATTTTGCCACGCAGGGCTTCGCCCCAGCGAACGCCCGAGAGCAGATTTGTCTTTCCCAGCTGCTCGCACCCGCGTGCCTGCCTGCTGTTCGCCTGTTGTTACCGCCGCACGCCCTTGCCGTGCCAGCCTAGTGCCGAGAGCTTCCTTCTTGGTTTGGTAGCCTCTTGTGCCTTGTGTTTTATTCCTGGGATAACTTTAGCTGGCAAGTTTATTTATGCACCATTTACGTTGGTTTATTGGCTAGGTTGAGTTGGTTCTTGCAGCTTAAGGAGTTTGCTATTATGTGATTGTTTTCTGCTTGTTTCCAGGTAAGGATTTCTTACCGTGGTTGTGTGAACCCTGCGATATTATCATGATGTGCCTTCTATGCTTGTTTACTGTTATGAGCATGATAGTGATAGGAAAGCTTGTGTTTTACTTCTTGCTAGCATGTTTGCCTGTTTGTACAGGTTAGTGCCATGCTAGGTTTGTTCCTTCAGCACGCTTTCGATTCCTGCTTAAGTTCGTAGTATCATGCTAGGCTATGTGTTTTATGTTGAGAATGTATGTTTAGCCAGGAATCGATTTCTCTGTACTCTTAGCTAGTATAGTAGGGTTTGTCATCATCCAAAGGTTGAGAGCAGACATAACGTACTTTGTCCCCACCGATCGGGGATTAGAGCGAAGAATAACGTACATAAGCCTAGTTTGTAGCCTGTTAGAGCAGAACCCTGCCAACGGTGTAAACCTACCTTCGCCAGTTCTTAGCTTCAGGTTGGTGGTACAGGCTGTTACAGATGAGTGCCGATGGCCTTGCACTACTCTGTTCAGTGACACCGTTTCCGAGTCTTTAGGCAAGCGTACCTGGCCCGCATAGTTTGTCCTTAGGCCCCCACATTTATGCCGGTTGCAGCAGCATGCGGTATGTGCGCACACGCGTTAGTCGCCCGGGCTAATGTTCGTGAGTACACCACTTTCGTACCAATTTAGAGCCAGACTTCGGGTACTCTCCCATTAGTCCAGTTTATCTAGCCGAGGGTAAGAGGCCCTCGAGGACACCCATTGGGATTGGTTTTTGAGATGATCATATGGTCGAGGGCGAAAGACCCTCGAGGGTGTCAGACATCTTTTGAGATCGATTTTTGAGTTGATCATTTGGCTGAGGGAGAAAGACCCTCGGAGAAGTCACGAGATTGGTTATGAGAACCAATCATTAGCCGGAAGTAGGAGACTTCCGAGAACTCGAACTTTTGCCTAGGAAGCTCGTTGAGCTAAGATCTGTATTAGTAACTGTTTGCATGTAAACTAGGGTGCTAGATGACTGATGTATCGTATTGTACCCCGGTTGGGGATTCTTACTGAGTATGTTTGTACTCACCCTTATTTCTGTGGTTTTTTCACCAGGTAACTTGGGACAGCACTAGGACGGCTAGTGGAGGGAGCTGTTTGATCATGGGAGCCGCGACATTCTGTCTTTCTATTTGTCTTTAATTCCTTGATAGTATACTAGAGAAATTGTTTTGTTGTGAAAAGTTGTTTTAACTTGTGGATTTTAAATACTGGCCAGGACTTGTTAAATGACGTTTATTTGAATGGATGTTTTCCTACAGATTTAATAAATGAGCTTTCTTGTTCAGCAGTTTCAAGTTAATTTAAATGTTTTTAAATTCAAGCATGGTAGGTGAGAACTGGGTTTAGGACCACTTTTTGGGTGGGGTTCTTACATAACTCCTCTATAAGTTCACATTTTTTTGCTACTGTCATGTCCCTTGAGAAGTATTTTGTCACTCCTTCACTATTTTTCATCTTAAGGGTTTCAAATTCTTCTCTACGAAGAGCTTGAAGATTAGATCTCTTAAATCTAGAATTTTCTTCATATTTTTTCTTCATGACATCCCAAATTTCTTTGGATGTATTCTTGTTGAGAATGGTGACAAGAACTGTGCGATCAATTGCATGAAAAGTTAGTTCTTAACTTTCAGATCTTTCAGCTTTAACTCATAATTCTTCTTTCGTTATGCCTCTGACTGAGATGCTTCATCTGATGGTTCAACAAATCAAGGATTCACCAGTGATCATAGTGACCATCAAATCTAGGAATAACTGGTTGTATGGAGTTACCAACAATCATTTTTTTTTGTCATTTTCTATGCTGCTGCTAGAATTTCTCAGGCCCAGTGGGGGCTCTGATACTAGATTATTGAGAAATTTGAATTGATATGAAGACAATACAAATATACAACAAGCTGGATTTCAATGACTTGATTTTATTGATCATACTACTGACTTATATAACCATACAAAATATAATAAAAATCTAAAAACATTCCACTTTTAACTCAAACTTAGTTAAATGGTAACAAAAAGCGAAATACAGTAATAAATCCCTAAAGAATAGGACTTTATTATAACATTAAAACTACAACTACAGGAAAGACTCTTTCAGAGAGTTCACTTCTAACTTTTACAACATAGAGACAGATTGTAGTTTTTGCCAAATTCAATTAAGAGACGAATTTCTTGGATTTTTTTATAAAAAAAAAAAAAAATCAAATTCCTTTTTTTTTAAGTAGATTCCATTCATTATAAATAATAATAATGATAGAAAAAACATACAACTCCACTTTCAATAATTAGGAGTGCAAACTAAGCATAAAGAGATCCACTAATTAGAAAGATTTTAGTCCACAATTTGAACCAAAATTAACAAGTATGAGAAGAATTAAAGTTTAGAAAAAATAAATAAATAAAGAAGTACTCAAAAAAAAAAAAAAAATCAGGAGGGTCAACAATTTAACGTATCATACGAGTTAATCATTTATGTATTTAAGACGGAAGAACTCAATATAAAAAAAAAATTAAAATTTTCAACACTTCAATCATCGAAATTTTTACTAATCATATGTTGCTTCTCTCATTTTACTAATCTCTCTCACTTTTTTTCTTTTTTTATTTCTAATATAAAAAAATTAAGTTCAATGAGCCCGTCTCGATTTCGAAAAAAGGGTTTCGAATATGGCAAACTACATATGTGAAAAACTTTTTTTTAGTTCAAGATAGGGAGGGGACCAAAAATTCTATACATGTCAAGACTAAATAATATAAATTGGTTCGATATTTTTTCTTTTTAAAAAATGATAAAAAAATTAATTTTTTCCGTTTGAGTTAATGGTTTTATTTTTATTTTGAAGTTTTTGATGATATATAGAGTAGATAAATTGATTTTCTAATTTCGAGATGATTAATTTAATTCTTATATAAATTAAGTTAAGTTCATTTTATTCTAAAAAAAAAAAAAGAAAGTTAAGTTCATTTTGACTTTTTATTTTTTGAGTTGCATGTTCACTGTGAAAATAAAATATATTATTAACTTAAATTTGTAATAAAATTAACAAATTTGAATAAAAATTATTGCAGAAGGAAGTAATTCAAACAAATTTCCACTTTTACCATTATTGTGAACTAAACATTAAATAATTAAAATAATTTTGTTACATTTCTTGTTTTATTTTTCTAGAAAATATCATATATATAAATTATATTTTGGATTGAGTTCAACTATTCGGTGTTGATATATTATATCACCACTAATCATTTGAAAGCACACTTGATTAGATTGAGTTGAAATTGAGATGTAACGATATTAAAACTTTTTTTTTTTCATTTACATTGATTGAGTTTTATATTAATCCATCAATCTTAAAATGATTTTTTTTATTGACCTAATTGATAATCGATAACAAGTGGTTAGCATGAACCTCGCCCACCACCAACCACCAATTGAGATCTCGATTCAATCAATTTGGTCTATGTTTTCAATTTTTTGTTGGACAATCCTAGCTAGCAACAACAAAATCCACCTACTGCTCGAACATTAAACAAAGAAATTTATCTGACCCACCACTCTATTAGAATTCAATTACCAAACGTTTCAAGCAAATACAATATAAAATAATTAAGAAAGAAAGAAAGTTATGTTTCTTGTCGAAAATTTTGAGTATTAATTTTATAGAGTTTTGAGAAATCCAAGTATCATACGGAATTGAATGTAATGTTAGAATGACTTTGACTCCAAAATATAAGCATTATGGTTTTAACAAGAACTAGATTTCATTGAATAAAAATAAATTTTCTTTTAGGCAATTTTCCTATCAAAAAATTGGATGAGTATTGGTAGTGAAAATAATATAGTCAACTAACTACATTCATATATTGATATAGGTGAATTTTAAGAATGGATGATGGACGAAGTCCCCTATTTAAAATGATGGCGAACATCAACTCGCCATCAATTTAACTGACATTGTAGCAAATTGATGCGCGCCACAAATAATGGCGGGCAACGCTCGCCACCAATGCCCCTGAAATATTGCGCCTGCATGCATAATAGGTGGCGGACATAGCTCACCACCAATACTTTTTAAAGGCGGGCGATATGGCCTACCACTAATACTTTTTAAAAGTGGGTCTTTCGTGCCCACCACCAATTCTTATATATATAATCTTCGTGATAGGGGTATGAGTAATTATTTTAAAATGTTTCATCGTTTGTACTCGTTATTAAAAGATGTTATCACTTTATAAAAAAAAATGAGAAAAACTTGTCTTGACTAAGGAGGCAACCCCTCCTTAGTGGGTATGTGACACCAATGGTGCCACAAATTTTTTATTTTAACAAAACAATTTTTAGAAAAAGGAAAAATTTGTGGCACCAAATGGTGCCACATACTGATTAAGAAGGCTTATGGAGGCAAGTTTTTCTCAAAAAAAAAATTGTGCCCGTCATTAAAAGATATGATCACTTTATAAAAAAAATAAAGTACATATTGTGTCCACCATTATTAGATTATCCTTAATGACATGCAAAATAAAGTCTGCCACCAAAACCTGCCTGCCATCTATCAACCATATTTTCACAAATCAAAGATCTTAGTCTGCCATCAATTCTTATAATTGTAATAACGTGAGTTTTGATTTTTTGTCTTTAAAAATAACATCTATATATCGTACTTTCACACTAATTTACCATTTTTGGATCGATGCTTTCTTTCATTTTTTTTTAAAACTAACTTATATTTTAAAAACTTAAAATGTAGCTTTCAAAATCTTATTCCTATTTTAAAATGTATTGATAGAAATTTGAGTACTTCCTTAGAAGAGATGAAAATTGTCAAGAAAAAAATATTAAAATTTCAAAAACTAAAAATCAAATCTCTATCAAATGAAACCTAAAAATTCTAAATTGATTTAGACCTTTTTTTTTTTGCTTCAAACAACATATATATAGTAGCCAAAGAGAAAAAAATAAATAAATATGGCAATCCATAAATAGATTTGATATGTCATCAATTTTCCAATTGTTGAATATTGTTTTTTCTTTTAATGTTAAGGTAATAAACAATTTACTATCAGTATTGAATTTATATTGATGAAATAATAGTTTATATTAAGGGGGTTTTGCATGTATATTAAAAAAAAAAATCCATGTATAGCACAATTCTCAAACTTATTCATTTGTGGTACAAAAGTGATTGAAGTCTATTAGTTGAACTGATAGAAGTCTAAAGTCTATCAGTTGAACTGATAAAAATCTAAAATATATAAGTTGAATTGATAGAAGTCTAAGTAGGAATTTTGGGCAAAATATACCATGAATTAAATTATTTTAAAAAATGGGCTACAATTGTAATGAAGTGCAAAAAATATGTTATGAAGGATAAATTCTAAAAGTATTATTATAAGTTGATTTTGCATGTATATTAAAAAAAATAATTATTATTATCCATGTATAGCACAAATCCCAAACTTATTCATTTGTGGCACAAAAATGATTGAAATCTATCAATTTGTATTGTTCAATCACTCAAAATCGATTGAAGTCTATCAGTTGAGCTGATAGAAGTCTAAAGTCTATCGATTGAACTGATAGAAGTCTATTAGTTGAAGCGATAGAAGTCTATCAATTGAAATGATAGAAGTCTAATAATGTTAGAATATCAATTTTGGGCAAAATGTGCTATGATGAAATTATTTTTAAAAATGTGCTAATTATAATAAAGAGCCAAGTATATGCCATGGAGGATAAATTTTTTTATATTAAATGAGGTAAGTATTAAAATTTTCACATATATATTATATATATATATATTTTGAAATCATATATTATATATATATTTGTATCATGGAATCCCATGTGAATATTTTCTATATATTCTGTATAACTTAATGATAAAGTATCCCAATTTTACATATTAAATTCAAGAAAAATGCGAATTCTTTTGTTTCTCATGTTTTTTTTAAAAGTATTTGTCGGCTAATATTAAATAGGTGTGTACTTAATTTGTCATCTTTGTCGACATCTATATTTAAATAGTTTAGCTCATGTTTTAAATTTGTGAAGTATCATTTTTATAGTATTTTGTTCAACAGTGACTTAACAAATAAAATAAATGATAGTAATAATACTCAATGGAGTGAGATTAATTTAATGTTTTCTTTCCTTTTTAAGATTAACATAATTGAAGGTGAATTGAGATTTGAACTCATAACTTCTTAGTCGTTGGATATACAGTAACGTTAGTGAGCAACTGCTTGATAATTTAATGAACGATTAAATTTAAGTTAGGATGCCTTTCTTTGTTTTTTGCAGCCTAATTAATTATATAATGTTTAAAGTACTTATTTGGGCCTTGAAAGAAAATTAAAATGGTATCGAATGGGTTAGTGGCGCAATAGTTTCATTGTTTGGTTGTAAACCAGTTTAACACCAGCGTCACAAGTTCGATCGCGAGAGTCGGTACTTATCCCCCTGCTTCAATATGTATTCAAAAAAAATAAACAAATAAATAAAATGGTTGAGGATTGAAAAGATTGTAAACATGTTAATTGATACTTGGGTCCATCCAACTTCAAATAATGTGCAACAATAAATACCTACGAAAATATTCTCTTTCAACATTATTTATTAATTTGCTTATTTATAGTGTGTCAACATGTATGAAAGTATGAAAATTAGTTTGAAATTTTTGAAATTTTCATTTTGAAGAAACTCTTGGTTAATAATATACTTAAAAAAATAAAATAATTTCAAATAATTCTCTTTACATAATTTTTATTTTACGGTCAAAAAGACTCATTTGTCTACGCTTGAGTTTGAACTCCGATCTTCGAGTATGTGAAACTAACATGATAACTAATTACACCACCTAAATAACATAATTTTCTTTACGTTTAGTTTTAAATATAAATACAAAACAAATAATGTACTTATAATATAAATCAAAGAGAAAATTCAATACTATGAATTAAATGCTTTAAAAAAAACATATCATATCATATCATGTTGCTTTGAAGTATTGTTTAAGGAAAGAATTATTTTTTACGATTTAACACAGGACTTATGATTTCAAAATCATACTATCTTCCAAAAAGTTTTAAGGTTTAACACTTATTTTGAAATATAAAGATATTTATTAGTTTTCTAATAAATGAATACAGTTATTATATCATTTGTATGAAACTTTCATTTATTTAAGCAAAATTTTAGAATATGAAAAAATTTAATCTCTTTATTTCTATAATTTAATATCCAAAATTTATAAATTTATCTTTATTTATAATTAATGATGGAAAGTATTTTTTTTTCCATCTCCTACAACAATATAATGAGAGTTCTTTTGAGCATCACTTTACAAAAAAAAAATTCTCACGTTTATCTTTACTTCTTGCTTTTATTGATTATTTATCATAAATAATTGTCTTGCATTATTAAATATTTTTGTTAGGATTTCTTAAACACAAACTTCATCTTTTATAGATTTTTTGTAGGGTTAATCTTAGGCGAAAACTAAGATGTGTAAAAAATGAAAATTGAAAGAATCCATTTGGACTTAATGAATTTTGATATTAAATTAAATAGTGTGAATATGCATTGCAAAATCAATCGATGATAAGAAAGGTAGTTCCACCTTTTATATATATTATTATAAAAAATTTATCCTTTCCAATATAGAATCTTAACACTTAATAAGATAATCATGATTTATAATTTTAAACGATTATTTATCCAAAAAAAAAAGGAGAAACGATGTATACCTTAATGGAATTTTATTATTTTTTTAAACTTGATTATAGTTGGGATTGATTATTGTTGGGATACAAGTTCTTCCTTTATATATATATAATATGTAACCATGCTTTTATTTAAATATTAAAATATAGTAACGGTAATTTAAATCATTTAGATTTGTACGTTTTGTTATAGTTTACATGGTTTATCAATTTTAACTGTCAGTTTAGAATTTTAAAAAATAATATTATTAAAATTAAAAGAAGTACTTAATATATACTAGAATTTCTGAACGTGCACGTGATATATTTTTCTCAAAGTGTAGTATGTGAAATTATATTTTTATTTATTAAAATACATATAAATAATAATATATATTTTAATATATATCATAATATTTATGCTAAAATTTTACTTTGTACATAATTCTTTTTTTTTTTTCATTCGTTTAACATTTTAATTTAATCTAATCATTATCTCGATCTTTTTATTTACATAGACGTAAATCATCTTTTCAAATTTCTAACTCTTTTAAAATACTATAACACCGATTAATTAATTGAAATATATCATGTATCTTTACTATTAACTGTAATATTTGAAAAAATCGATTTTAATAGCTCAAATTTATTATTTTATATATATTTATTTGTTATCAAACATTTCATTTGACGTGAAAGTATGGAAAATAAAATACAATTTCCTTTAAAAAAAAAACAATCTAAAATTTCAAAAATCTTATATGTTTTATTATTTCACCTTATATTATATAAGTAATAAAAAATAAAGAAAACATTGAAAAAGAAAAGATAAAATCTATTATCTGTCTCTTCTCATTCTTTCTATCATCGCTAATAGAACGAATTTTGATGAAATATCAATTTTTTAAATATTAATTTAACACAAATTGAGTAAATAAAATAAAAATATTATATTTTTATTTTAAAATCTATTATTCTCTATGAAAACGATATGGTGTATAGCTTTATATTTAAAATTAAATGTATATATATAAATAATTCATTCATTCATAAAATTGATCCATTTTAAATAGGTACATATGTCAAGACTTCACATATCAAAGAATAACCAACAAATTACATGTTCAAGCCATATTTATTATAATAACAAAAAATAATAATTATAAAACATTATCTTTCACAAATTTGAAGAACGTTATAAACATTTCTTAAAAATTTTAAATACTGCATAATTTTTTTTTAAAATTATAAATTAGTGTTGAACCATAAAATAAATAACAGAAAGAAAATATAATAAAAATAAAAATAAAGGAAGAAGAAGAGAACAAATTAAATACTTATTGAAAAAACTGATTGTTACCTTTGACGACAACGGCTCCCGCGTGTACCAATGCTAACACTCGATCCCAACCCGAACAAAATCTCTACAACATCAATGATAAAAGAATTATTAGTAATTTGAATTATAAAACACACCATACATTGAAAAAAAAAGTAAGGAAGAATTATAAGTTTGTGTTATTTATAGAAAAAGCTAGAACCAAGATCTTCTTTAAATTTGAAAAAAAAAATTGAAGATTTTCATTTGATTTTATACTTATTTAATTTGAAGATATTATATAATTTTAATGACTAATAATAAGTTTGTGGTATTTATAGAATAAGCTGGAACTAAGATTTTCTCTAAATTTTTTAAAAAAACCTCAAGATCTTCATTTGATTTTATACTTATTTATCTTGAAGATACTATAATATTTTAATGATTTTAATAATTTGAAAAAAATAATGGTATATTTGTAGATATATAATATGGCTTAAGGGCAAAATCATCCAAAAATGAATTTTCTCTTAAGCCACACTATATGGTAGTATGATTTACTAGCATTACTAAAAAAAAGAGTTTTTGTCATAAATAAACTCTATTTGAAAAATATTTTTAAATATAGGTACTTACAAAAATATTAACAAAAGTAGATTTTTTTTAATACATTATAAAATCTTAAAATAACCAATTTCAATATAAAATCTTTTTTTTAATAAAAAAATATTAAAATGTGTGTGTGACTTCATGGGTGGGGTGCAGCCCTGGCTGCACCCAAATGTCTGATTCCTTTCTCCCCTCTGATCAACACCCTCATTTGTGTTTATTGTGGGTCATGTTGTCGATCTTACTGTCTGTTCAATACACTCCGATAAAGGACGTTCGAAATAAAAAAAAAAAAAAAAACTTGTCATAGACGAAGTGAAAGAAATTGTACCATAGGTTTAAAGTTACTTTTTAGATATAGGGTTTTCTTAATTCGATTTCTCTAATGTTCGAAAATGTAGGATTCTTAGAAAAACTAAATGCATGCATGGTAAGTGAAGAAATGTATAGGTTTTGGTGTTCAATTATTGTGGGTTTCTTAGAAAAAACCTAACTTCTAGTGTTCGATTATAGTTCTATAGGGTTTTCACTACCCATATTTAGATTTTTACAAGTTCGATCTTGTTAATTGCATATGTATGTTGTTGAACATTCAATTTCGTTGATTTAAATCAAAACATGTTTGATAACACCACACAGTACTGAAATAACTTGGTATATACAGTATAACCATAATATATCATGCACCGTACTGTATTTTAAAACTTTTTGTTTTTATAAAAGTGTTTAATTTGCTGTTATGGATATTTTTAATGTGATTTAATATGTTTGCGACAACGAGCAAGTAATTTTGAATTTACAAATTTTTGAATGTGCAATATCGTACAGTAAAACATTGAGAAATAACATACACAATATTTTTGAATTGATAGAGACTCGTACTATTGAAACAACTTCACCAAAATTACTATTCAAAATGAGATGAGTATAGTAAATTAAAAAAGGTCTCATGAGTTACAAAATTGAAATTGAAAGTGTTCAAGCATAAAAAAATTGTAACCTAAAACCATCATTAGGTGAATGCTCAGCTACTTCATGATTATGGTACATCTCATTTTCATCCCACTGACCACTATATGCAATACAGATTGAGATGCTTGTTAAACCTATAAGGAAAATTTGTATAGTATTACAAAAATGTCCAAATAGTTATACCATATATTATAAGTAGTATAATATACATGCATGAACAATACCGTATTGCATAATGAAATTGTAATGAATAGTAATATGAGTAAGGAAAATATATTAGACATTAATAGAATGAATAATAAACCATAAATTAACAGTATAAGTGAAGCTATGTATTAAAGATAATTCAACTTATTTCTCATTATTCAAAAGAGGTAATCTGCCTTATTTATACATCCATATTCTCAACAAACATACTAAAAATAGGATATAACAAACAACTTAATTTAGAGAAATACATGGAATAAATCTTAACAAATTAGCTTGACTCAACAAACTAGCTTGATTTCCTACACTCCCTCTCAAGCTGGGTGATAGATACTTTGCATGCCAAGCTTCAAAATGAGACCATCAAGACTAGGTTGATGAAGTGCCTTAGTCAATACATTTGCAACTTGTTGATTGGATGGTACGTATTTCAACGTAATGATATTAGACTCACTTTTTTCACTGATGAAGTGACGGTCGATCTCAACATGTTTCATTCGATCATGATGCACTAGGTACCTGGCGATTGCTATAGCTGACTGATTATCACACAACATTTCTATAAAGCCTTCCATCTTCACTTTTAATTCTTTGATGAGACGTTTCAACCAAATTCCTTCACATATCCCGAGAGCTAGTGATCGAAACTCTGCTTCGCACTGCTTCGAGCTACAACTGGTTGTTTCTTGCTGCGCCAAGTGACTAGGTTCCCCCATACAAACGAGCAATATCCTGAAGTTGACTTTCGATCGATTGGAGAGCTAGCCCAATCTGCATCTGTGAAGACCTCCAAAGATCGACTTGTGGTCTTTCTGAACATAATACCTTTTCTAGGATCTTTCTTGAGATATATCAAGATTTTATACACAGATTCCATATGTTCTTTAGAAGGTTTGTTCAAAAAATGACTGACCACACTTACAACAAAGAAAATGTCTGGCCGGGTGTGAGTTAAGTATATCAACTTTCCAACGAGTCGTTGATATCTGTCACGATCAACCATATCACCTTCAGAGTTTATCTTGAGCTTGGTATTTTCATCCATTTTAGTGTCTATCGGTTTACAACCTTTCATGCCAGTTTCTTCCTAAAGATCTAGCGTATATTTCCGTTGAGTTACAGAGATCCCTTCACTAGACCTAGCCACCTCCATTCCTAGAAAGTATCTCAAGTGACCTAGGTCTTTTACTTCAAATTCTCTTGAGAGTAATTTCTTGAGACGAGAAATTTCTTCGCACACATTTCCTGTGACGACAATGTCATCAACAGATACTATCAACACAACTATTTTATCAGATGGGAAATGCTTGATAAACAAGGTATGGTCAGATTGGCACTGAATATAATTATCTTGTTTTAGCACAATGGTAAACTTCTCGAATCAGGCTCAAGGTGATTGTTTTAACCCATAGAGTAATTTCTTGAGCTTACACACTTTTCCACTGGTATATCGATCTTCGAAACCTGGCTGAATATCCGTATACACTTCTTCAGCTAAGTCCCCATTCAGAAAGGCATTTTTTATATCTAGTTGAAACAATGGCCAGTCGCAATTAGATGCAATAGAGTGAAGTACCCTAATGGTGTGCAGCTTGGCAACTGGTGCAAACGTTTCTTCATAATCAATCCCATAAGCTTGAGTGAAACCTCTGGCTACTAGACGAGCTTTAAATCGTTCTATACTGCCATCTAATTTGTGTTTGGTACTAAAAACCCATTTGCATCCTTTTGTACGCTTCCCCGGAGGTAAATCCACAAGAGCCCATGTATCATTCTTTTCAAGAGCTCATAACTCGTCTAAGGTGGTTGTTTTCCACTCAGGCTTTTGCAACGCTTTATGTACAGTCTTTGCAACTTGTATCCAAATGCTTTAAATCCAAGTGACTGACTTGTGAATGATAGATAGTTTCGTATGGGATGTTGAGTACATGACCGAACCCCTTTTCTCAAAGCAATGAGCCTGTCCATATCTTCCTCTACAATTCTGTGTACTTCTTCAAGGACTACAGGATGTTGGGTCAGATCTTTATTGTCCTGAACATGTGAGGGTTGCGCTTCAGGTTGTCTCGGTCTTTGAGAATAAACCTGTAATTCAGCAGTAGGGGTTGACTCGAAAATGTTGGAGGTTGATTCAGGACGAACGTTGGGAGAAATAGAGATAGGAGAAGTAGTAGGAGGAAAGAGGGGTATACAATCCCAATTCTGTTGTTCACCGTCATTAGTCTCCCCCTGAACGACAGAAGTGGAGAAATATGATTGATTTTCAAAGAATGTGACATCCATCGTATGGAAGAATTGATGTGTGGGAGGATGATAGCATTTGTAGCCTTTCTTATTAGGGGAGTATCCAAGAAACACACATTTCACGGATCGCACATCAATTTTAGTGCGGAGTGGAGGGTAGACATGGATGAAAGCAGTACACCCAAATACCTTAAGTGGGATGTGAGGCACAAGGTGAGACGTAGGGTGCAAGGCAAGGAGACTTTGTAATGGAGTTTGAAACTTGAGAATGCGGGATGGCATACGATTTATGAGATATGTAGCTGCTAGGACAGCCTCACCCCAAATTTTTTTTGGGATATTTGATGTGAGCATAAGTGATCTTGCAACATCCAAAAGGTGGCAATTTTTCCATTCTACGACACCGTTTTGTTGAGGTGTATAAACACAAGAACCTTGGTGAACAATACCATTAGATTGAAGAAAGGAAGTAAGATTTGAGTTGAAAAAATCACAGGCATTATCAGTCTTAAGAACTTTGATATTGGTTTGAAATTGATTTTGAATCATTTTATGGAAAACTTTGAAAAGATGACAGGTTTCAGACTTTTCTTTCATGAGAAAAGTCCAACTTAGGAGAGTGTGATCATCCACTAATAACAAAAACCAACGTGCCCTAGTAATATTTTTAATTTTAGATGGTCCCCAAATATTGTCATGGATAACGAAGAATGGTTGAGATGGAGTATAAGGGCGTGCCACAAATTGAGTGCGAGTGTGTTTCGCAAGTTAACAAGCTTCACATTGATAAGTAGTACTTTTATTTATTAATAATGAAGGGAACAAACGCCCAAGATAAGAAAATTTTGGGTGACCTAGACGGTAATGCCACATCATGACAACATTGACTTTATTTGATGGATCTAAATTTTTTGAAACATAAGCAGACTCATTACTTGACTGAATTATAGACTTATTGATCGGTGGTTTTGCTACCTTGAAAAGATACAACCTCGCACATATTTAAGCACTGCCAATCCTCTTTCTCGATCCCAAGTCCTGAAAAATACACAAATTGTCAATGAATTTAGCTTCACAATGCAAATCTCTGGTCAATTTACTTACAGACAATAAGTTATATTCAAGTTGTGGTACAAACAACACAGATTGGAGATTTATTGAATTGGATATCTGAATAGTCCCAGTTCCCATAACCTTGGTAGCTGTGCCATCAGCTATTCGAACAGACCTCGTTCCTTTATAATTTACAAAAGATGTAAGTAAAGATTTATCACATGTCATGTGATCGGAGGCCCTAGAATCCACTATCCATTCTGATGGAAGAGTTTGAGTGTGGAGAACTAAGAAGTTTGAATTACCTTGCTGCACACTTTCTAGAACCACCTGCAACAAGTGAATTCGTTCTATTCAATATTTGTTGCAGCATATCTACTATATTTTTGTTGTCTGACAACTGATTGTGATTTTAAAATACAAGAACATTAGCTCGAACTTCTCGATCAGATTTGGGCTTCCATTCACCGATTTGCCGTGTATTTTCCAGCATGTGTCTTTGACATGCCCTACTTTATGACAGTGGTCACACCAGGGTCGCTCTTTACGGGACTTGCCCCCGCCATGGGTTGAATAGTTTCCATGAGCTGCGAGTGCCATTGGTTTAGCCATATGCTCTTGTTGGGCAACGAGGACAGGTCCATTGGAGAGTTCACTGGCTCCCATCATGACCTTTTTTCGACTTTATTCGCTTCTAACTTCTGAAAATACTTCACTTAAACTGGGTAAAGGCTTAGTGCCAAGGATGCGACCACGAACATCATCTAGAGACTTGTCTAGTCCCATCAGAAATTTGAAGACCCTCTTTTTCTCTACGAACTTTCGAAAAATGATTCCATCCGTAGGACAACTCCACTTTAAGGTTTCAAACATGTCGAGTTGCTGCTAATGACGAGACAACTTGATAAAATATGCAATTATAGATTGCTCTCCTTGGGTGAGATCTTGTATATCATTCTCAATTTGGAATAGTGCAGCAGTATTCTCTCTATTTGAAAAATGTCTATCGCAGCTTCCCAATTTTCTTTTGCGGTAGAGTACAAGAGAAAATTTTCGCTAATTTTTGTGGTCATTGAATTGATCAGCCAACTCATGACTTGATTATTCTCTGCCCGCCATGTGCGAAATTTCGGATCATCGGGCTTAGATTGAGGTGTTTGACCAATGATATAATCCTCACGACCGGGACTATATATCACCATCAGTACGGACTGAGACCATTGAAGATAATTGTGGCCTTGAAGTTTATGACATGTGATATAGTTATAATTACTCTCTGATTGAGATGCAGAGGTAATAGCTTGTGGTTCTAGTCCTGACATCTCAAGAAAATTAGATTAGAAAAAAATAGATAGTTTGAGGCAATTTTTTTTTACTCAATGGAGCCACCAAACCAGAATTTTCTAAGTAGCAGTTGAGAGGGAAAAAAAATTGATGCCTGGTGATTTCCCGACCCGCGAGCAAGAACCTCGTCTGCGGAGGCGTCAGAGTGAGCGTATAAGTGCCGGCGAGGATGGCTGTGCGTCGGAGAAGATGTTGGAGCGCTGGAGAAGACGTTTGAATGCTGGAGAAGATGCGTTTGGAGTGTCGAGGAACCTCGCCTGAAAAATTCCTAAGGGATGAATCAAACACTGTGGTCGAGATGTATTAACCTCGTGTGTGGATTCCGGCGACGGCTAGGGTTCCGACAACGATATCAAAGCTCTGATACCATGAAGCTATGTATTGAGGATAATTCAACTTATTTCTCAATATTCAAAAGAGGCAATCTGCCTTATATATACATCCATATTCTCAACTAACATACTAAAAATAGGATATAACAAACAACTTAATTTAGAGAGATACATGAATAAATCTTAACAAATTAGCTTGACTCAACAAACTAGCTTGATTTCCTACAATAAGTTATACAGTATGTAGAATGAATTAATGAAACATATAGAGTTTTGTATAGTTTATACAGTAATATAACAGTACATGGAAAAGTAAAGTAGTAATAGTATTAAACACTCTGAAGCCGTAAATAATACTATAAATGATACGAAAAAATAAGATGGATTTGATGTGAAAAGAATGACAGTAATGATGTTAGGTTTAGTAGTATTGGAAAAATGAAAGGAATAAAGACATACCATACTGTAACATCTGAGACATGTCGGATCGAAAATAGGAGAAAATGAACAGTACAATGTTCATGAAATGGAGGGATTTAAGGAACAAAAAATGGACAACAGTGATAAGATGATTGCGATGAAAGGATCGAACGAAGCTATTGTCTAGACGGAAGAATTAATGCTTGTGATGTAACCAAACTACAGTCTAGTCAGAAAACATTGGTCGGTGTAAGACGGAATTCAAGACGCCGAATCTATTGGAGGATAAAGATGGAAGAAATGAATCGATGAAGGAGCTTGGAGGAAGAACCCCGATGTTAAAGGAATAGGAATGGAGAGGTGAGAGAATTGAATAAATAAATTACAAATTCGTAACATTAAGTTTTCAATTATGAATGGAATAAATCTTCTACTTGTCGAATGTATGAAAGCCATTTTAAAATTGAAATGAAAGCAATTAACGAATAAAACGGCATCAAATATCTAAACACTTTTAAATTTTTTTTACACATTGTATTCCACTCGTATAAATCCACTAAATAATAAGTGTTAAATAAAATCTACTTGAGGGATGATAATCAGATTATAAACATTTGTTTCAATGAAAAAAAAAAAGAGTAAGTCGAATTGTGACCGTGGAATGGAAATGTATTAACATCAAACTAGATAACCAATCGTGTCATCGACCCATTCGATCTCTATATTCTAATATTAATGTAAACAAAATACTTCATTGAAATGTATAATTATAGATTATGATGAACACAAATTCAAATTATGTTATTAATAATTTGATTGCAAGTTTTAAAGAAACACATGAAAAATATATAAATTATATATTTTAGATAAAAATTATACAACAGTCATGAATGTAAAACTAAAATTTAGACCTCATTGAACCTTAAGGATATAATATTAATTCTCAAAATTAAATATTTATATAATCACACAATCGTGGATGTTTTGATTTTATGAATAAAAATGATAATGATTTATCTCTATCTTTATTTTAATCTTTATCTTCTGTGTTTATTATATTCAAATTGGTTATGACATAGTTTCTAAAAAAAAAGAAAAAAAAGGATGAAAATGAAAAATCATTTTTAGACTATTTTATTTAATCTCTATTTATGGAATTTTAGCATATGTAACACCCCTGATCCTGGAGTGCCTCCACAATGTGAACAGCTGTTTATCAATACACCAATACAAATGAATTTACCACAACTACTGCGCCATTTACAAGTACAATAGTTCACATATTTTTCTCAAATAGTAGTAATCACTAACCCAACTACAAATTCAACCAAAAATACATTTACATTCTCCAATCACCTAATTCGGGTTCATAATTCCCAAATGGTGAGTATGGTAGGACTTACACGGTCGATCGACGGTCTATGGACCTCGTCATTGCGCATCTGCGGGTACCTGCAAACTTTACTTACAACTTAGCAACCAAAAGAATCACAAACAAATTAAACATAGAATCGGTTCACATGATATAGGCCCCTAACCATATTTTCCACCCATTCCAGCCACATGTTTAGCCTTTAACCTTCATTTACAAACAAACTCACTCTTTCTAACACACTAGCAAAGTCACAGTCTTCAGTTTCCCTATCTTTTTGATAACCTAAAAAGAAATAATGAAAAAATAAAATATTTCATAACTATTTTTTAGGTAATTTATACCAACCCTTTAAAAGTACCCAAAAAAATAAAAATAAAAATATAACCTTTAAAAATTGGAGAGTCCTAACAAATACTATTTATAAAATTTTAGAAGTATGAAAGTAAAAAATGAAAAATATAGAAATTCTATTTTATTTTATTTTTAATTATTAAAGACTTATTTATTTAATTTTTTTTTTGAAGAGCTATTTAATCAAATATTTAACACAATAAAATATATAAGTATTATCATTATATAGGTGTATTCATACATCAAAACTTAAATTTAAATAATATTTTAAATTAAAATAAAATACATGAGTAATTATAAAAAAGAGAATTTGCGTTGTATAACAACTTTTTTACCACAGTTTACAATTATAGCATATTTTTTAAAATAATTCTTTTATAGAAAATTCTGCCATTTAAAAAAAAAATTATTTACCTTTTTTATAGAAGATTTTGATAGAATCTATCATTCTCTAGTGATGGAAGTCCATCAATTTTATCCGTGATTGATTCTATCGATTCTTATTGATAGACTCTTGATAGAATCGGATGGAAGTCTATCAATTTATTTTATTTATTAGTAATTGATTTTATCACCCTTTATCGATAGAATCTATCAATATGATTCAGTCTATCAATTTACAATTTTTGCTATATGTGTAAATATTTTCATTATTGTGCTAGTTATGTAATATTTTATCCATTTTGTAATATACATGCAAAAGCCCCTATATTAGAATTTATCATCACCAACACAAATGACCTCTTTTATTATATTTATAGCACAATTTTTAAAATAATTCATCTATAGCACATAATTTTCTATTATAGATAGTGACAAAATGAGTGCTATAAAACTCAACTAGTGATAGAACTCTATCACTGTTTAAATTTTATGGATGATAGAACTCAATTTGAATTTTCTACTATAAATAAATCAGTTTTCATTTTGTGCTATAATGGAAATATTTTGCCTTTTTTATTATACATACAAAATTCTCTATTTATGTTTGTCCAATTTAATAATTTAATGGTTCTTTTATCAATAAGATTGAATATAAAACATTTTCTCAAAAAGCCTCACATAGGACTAAGATTATTTAAAAAGAACTCCAAATTATTAAAATGAATCACAAAAAAAGAAAAAAGAGAAAGAATTGTATATTACATTTTACTACATTCTTCTATAATGAAAGAGAATCTAATTAAAGATATCCTAAGTATTGGTATATTCAATAAATCAAAAGTTGTAAAATTTCAACTTGTACAGGTAGTCAAGAAGTTCAAGTAAAAAAATTCCCTTGAATGTATTTAGAATAAAAATTGGGAAAATGAATGAAATAAT
The DNA here is from genome assembly GCA_036507275.1 of Sicyos edulis. Taxonomy (NCBI): domain Eukaryota; kingdom Viridiplantae; phylum Streptophyta; class Magnoliopsida; order Cucurbitales; family Cucurbitaceae; genus Sicyos; species Sicyos edulis. The sequence continues at coordinate 27,152,388 of CM071850.1, read as the reverse complement.
TGAAGTGGACGAATTATTAAAAATAGAAAGGGTGACGTGGCGTAGACCAGTCCACTTGGCTGAACACGTAATGTATTGCATGGATGGATTTGGATGAATATTGTCATTCAAAATCTGCTGACTTTTGAAGATAATTATCTCATGCATGACATCATTTTGTGGAACTTTCTTTTGACCAGTAAATTGCGTATATTAAATTATTTTTTGGTATAATATAATATATATATTATACATTTCCTATATATATATATTATATATTTCCTCGGTCCCGTCAAGTCAAACGCATCGCACGTGCTTCACCGTTGGGTCTTGTTTGGCACTTCTAGTTTTTTCTTCTTGAAATCATTATCTTATTTACTACTTAAATCTAACTCCTTTTATAAAAACTATTGATTAAGTTTTGTGAACATGAGGGTATTGGGTTTGAAACATGAACGATGAAAGTGATAGAACCATCATTTTGTTCGCCTTTTATTTTGTTTATACCTATTTTTATATGCGTAGGAGAATGATTTTTTATTTTCCTTATAATTATTTTTTATTCTTCTTATATTAATTCTTTTTATTCTTTTCATAATTATTATTTTGCCTCAGATATAAGTAACGGCAATATTTATAATCATAATTTTTATTATGGTGATTTTGGTTCAATTTTGTTACTTTTGTATCAAACAGATAACCGAACTGATATCTTCGATTTTAAAAATGAATCTGATCTCATATCCAATAAAAATATATGACTATTGGTTCGGTTCGATTTCAGATCTGATCTAATGCCTAATCTTTTTAATATATCAAGACAACATTTTTCATTAAAAATAAAAAGTTCTCATAAACAACAATTTTTTTAAAGGTTGGAAGTATTTTTAAACTTATTGAAAATTATTTAAGGATGTTGTTTTACTTGAAATTGAAGTGAAATTAAAATGATTAAAGTACTTGAAAAATATATTGACATTTGAAGGATAAAAAACATTCACTATAATAGATTGATTTTCAAGATTTTAGTAAATCATTTACACAGTGGAAGGAAAAGTGACTTTATATAACTTATTGACAATATATATATATATTTTGGTTTGGTTCGCTTTTTATTGGTTTTTAAAACAAAAATCAGAATTGATCTAATATTTTCGTTTTTTTCAAATTACAAATCGATATGTCTAATTTTGTGCTAAAAAACTGATTCGATCCATTGGATTGCATTGGTTCGGTTTGATTTTTTAGTTTTTTGATTTTGTGTTGCACCCCTAATTTTCATACCAAGTATAGATATCTGTTATCGATAATCTTCTTTCAATCCTCTTCTTACTTTTCACCATTTTTATAATCATTCTCATTTTTCTTATCTCAAATACTTTCATGGTGAATATAAAATCTTATTTAGGTTAAAATTTACTGAATAGATAAAAGAGAAACTCTAATTTGGATTGAGAGGTTATGAATATTTATGACAAAGAATTATCATATTTAGATAGAGAAGTTAAAGATTGACTTTAGTAAAAAAATTATCCTTTCGAATGAGATAAATGGTTAAAATATAAATGATATCGTATCGGAAGAGTTTACATAAATTATTCAAGGTTTAGTGAAGAATTTTTTTGGGAAGATTTTATAGAAGTTTTGATGGGGTTGCACTTCCAACGTGTAATTAGGTCAATCATAGATAAATTCTCATACCTTTTATTTAAGCACAATCCAATTTATTTAGAAATAATAATTAAATTAACTATCCAGCAAACTTAAAATATACGCTCAAGACTAATTTACAAAAAGATTTACACTGAAACATCAAAACTAACTCATTTTCTTTTGAAAACTTTCTTTTAAGGTAAAAAATGAGCCTAGCTCAATCTAATATCTTATAAAATGACTAGTTTAGAGGCTCATATATCTTACTAATTATAAATGTGGCTTAAAAGAAAAAATATTTTTTTGTCAATTTTATCCTACGATGAATTGATAATTTCGATTATATTTCCTCTCAATTACTATTTTTTTTCTTTTTTAATTACAACTTTGAAGAAATTTCTCCCCACCCATGACCCAAGAATCAATTCCTCACCGTTCATCTATCAATTAATCTTTTTTTATTTATTGTTTTGTAACCACCAAAGTGCAATTTAATTTTCTTTTTTCATAATATTTTTTCTTAAATTTATTACTATTTCTTTTCTTTTTAGTTACAACTCTGAAGCAATTCCTCCTCACCCATGACCCACTAATCAATTCCTCACCATTCATCTATCAATTAATTTTATTTATTTATTTTTTTGTAACCACCAAAATGCAATTTAATTTTCTTTTTTCATAACATTTTTTCTTAAATTTATTACTACTTATTTTCTTTTAAATTACAACTTTGAAGTAATTCTTCCCCTCCCATGAACCACAAATCAATTCCTCGCCATTCATCTATCAATTAATCTTTTTTATTTATTGTTTGGTATCCACCAAAATGCAACTTAATTTTATTTTTTCATAACATTTTTTCTTAAATTTATTAAATTTTACTCTCCACTCATCCACATTTTTACTATGCATTTATGTCTATTTTATTATCATTTAATTATATTTATAGTGTTGTATTATATAGGCTTAGAATCTTAAAAGTTTTGCAACATCCATATACTACACAACTATAAAAGGACATGTCTTCTCAAAGAATTAGTTGAGATTGTTTTTTTAAATTTTTAATTAATACTTCATCTCCATTTTTTTTTATATGAAACTCTTTTTGGATTTCTAAATTATTTATATTCTATTACTTAATCTAACATTCATCTTAACATTTGTTGCAATGTCGATTTTTTTTTTTTTTTAAAGTAAGATAAGAAGACGATCAAGATTGAGATTATATATCATCATCGGATCTCTTACAACTTCAGGTCGAAAAAAATGAAGGTATGAGATTCTTGCTTTTAAGATTTGAATCCTTGAAGTTTCTTACCTTTTAACATAACTATGAATTAATCTACCATTCATCTTAACATTTGTTGTAAATGCCGATTTTTCTTTTTTGAAGACATATGATAATAAGATGATTAAGATCACAATGAAGGTATAAGATTCTTGCTTTTGAAATTTGAATCCTCGAAATTTCTTACATTTTTTGCATAAAGATGAATTTATCTTCAATCTTACAACTATTCAATAGATAGTGATGACATTTATATTTCTTTAATTATTTTTAGCGGTTTTTTTTATTATTCTCTGCTTCTCAATTCCATAAAACACATATAAGGATGAGGGAGAAGAAAAAGTTGATTATCATGAGTTGTGATGGTTAAATAAAAAATGTATGACATTATAATAAAGAAAGTGAAGGATGTCTATATGTTTTAGTTTTTTTTTTTCTTCAAATTTCAATAAGATGGAATCAAATTTCTTTATTTGATGGTTATTTTTTTTTATTAATATGTTATCAAACATTTTACCAAATATCGTACATTAATTTTTTAGGTCAATAATTACACATTTTTAATTAAAAGTAAAAAGTACTAAATTATTATTTAATTTTTTTGCACAATGATATATTTATAATTAAAAGTAAAAATTACTTGGTTTTTATTTTATATTTTTGCATTATTGAGAAAAAAGAAAATAAAAATGTAAACTTCCAATACTAATGTTATTTATTTATGTTCACATTTCTCCGTTTTTTCATTCACATTATTCGCATTCACCATATAATTATAAATCATATCCATGTCCATATTAACAATAGTTATCAACTTTGTTTTTAATGAAATTAATAAAGAAATGTTAATCTTAAAAAAAAATAACGAAATGTTAAACATAAAACTGAGTTCATCAATATTATAAAACTGATTAATATTTAATAATTAATTCTAAAACTGTATATTTAAATGCTATTATTAAAATTAAATTATGTTAAAGATAAAATTGATTTTTTAAATATTAAAAAATTTATTTTAAAATTATAAAAAGCAATTATATTTATGCTTCATAATCAATTTTATAAATTTTAGAATTTAAAAGGTTGTTGTAGTTAACTCTCTATCTCCTACTATAAAATAGGTTTTTTTAAGAGCTTTTTTCAAGAATAGACTAGATTGGGAAAATAATTACAAATCTAGGCTAAAAATAAATTATTAGCAAATGTAATTTTCAATAATGAATTTTTAAATCTGGATGATTAGACAATTACAGTCATACCCTCCTCCATTAAATACGGTTTATTTCCATGGGCATTTATTATTAATAAAAAATGAATTCCTTTTAAAACTTTCCAACTTTGTTTCCCTATAATAGTGCCCATAATTTATGTCTCATCAATCTAATTACGTCTATTCCTTTTCAATTATCTTTATTCTTCTCCAAGTTTTAGACCGTCATTTTTTCTTTTAAAATTTCTTCACAATGTCTTCTCCATACCATTCGAAAGTCGTTTTTCAATTCAAAGATTTTTAGAATTGTCTCCGTCTATAAGAAGCATGAACGCCAATCGAGATGTTTCAATGCTAACACCATATCACTTGCTTCAATGTAAATGTAATTTAGTATTAAATGATATTTATTATAATACAGTCCTTAATGTTCTTAACAATTATTAATTTTTTTACAGTCTTTTTAATACTGTTGTCAAGAACATGTATGTGCATATTCAAGTTATTTATGTCAAGTTGACAAACAATATAGTATAATAAATACCGTAGTTATTTCTACTTCCCAAGCAACAAAAATTAGAATTGTGATTCAAAGAAAATAGACCTAACAAAAAACCTAAGAGGACGGGTATTTGTTAGAAATACTATATTTATCAAACATACAGTATTAGTTATAAATATTGTATTTATTAGAAATAAAGTATTTGTTAGACCTACCGTATTTATTAGAAATACAGTACTTATTTGAGTTTCCACTAGGACGAAATTAGTTTTTATTTGATCTTTTTCATGGAAATACTACAAATATCAGAGAGATAAAACGACGCAAAGACAATTTTTCATTTATCGAATCTAACGTTTTCATCATATTCTTCTATTGTGCATTCAAATGCTCTTTAGAATTCATGAAAATCTTCTGAAAAATGCAAAAAATCAGTAAGAAAAGAAAAGGTTACCGAAGATTGAAGGAATAAACTATTAAAAAAAGAAAAGAAAAAAGTGGGTCTCAATCGCCGGAATCAATCATATAAGTACGAACGTAGTTTTCTTTCACCAGAAAAAATGAAGGTTGAAGGGTTTCTTTGTTTTGGTGAGAGAAAAGAAGAGAGAAGAAATAAGGGTTGAAGAAGAAAGGAGAGACCAAAAATAGTTTTAGAATATGTATTTTAGGAAAAGTTATTTAATACAATTTAATTTTTAAGGAAGTTTTAAGTATGGCATTTAAAATCAATCAATTAAATGTAGGCAAGGGTAAAATAGGATTATTAAAAATTATTAAATGTGGATTTTTAAAACAAAATTTAAATTTGCAAAAAATTAATTTGTTGCCTAGATTTGTAATTATTTATAGAGAATGGTATATTCAATATAATTTCCCTTTTTTTAAACATTACTTCTCCATATTTTTATTCTTTGCATTTTTTTATTGCTCTCAAATGTTCTCATTATTCAAATCCTCTAAAATTGTTGTGATATTGCATTCAAATTGAATGTAATGCATGTATTAATCAATATTAGAAATTCGATTCATGACGGTTAACTTCGCTTTTATAAAGTTGTGTAGCAAGACTTTGTTTGGCAAATTACATTTTTATCTACATATTTTATTTTATTTTTTGTTCTTTAAGCTTCGAGTGTTTTTAACTTCCTCAATCATTTTAATAAAAAATATTTATCTAAAAAATTCAATAAAAGTTATTATTCACTCAACAACAAAAAACAAAATTAAATAAAATGCATTTAAGGGAATAATAATCAGATTCTAAACATATTAACAATTCTAAATATGATAACCAAATAAAAATACTCAATTATTATTAAACTAAAAAAATAAATTAAATGGTGTTATCAACAAGTTATATACTAAGATTTACCTTTAAAAATGTAACACCTAGTTAATTCTAAAATCATTTAAGTGTTTTTATTGAATTTATTTTTATAATATTATAACAATGTAGATAATTTTTAAGTATAGTTAGTGTTTTATTGAATAGGCTAATAAATCTCAAACTAATTATATTATTTAATGCTCCATGAGATTTAAGCTATGAGTCACCTTGATAAGTTATTTAGAAATTTATAGTAATAAAAGCTAAAATGGAAAAGTTATTTTGGGTTATGGAATTTGGAGTTTTAAAGTTAAATTAGGATTTATGAATTTAAATGCAAAGAGGTTTTATTTATGTATGTTTTTGTTTGGCCACCTTTTTTCTCTCTTCTTCACTTAACCCCAACAACCACCACCTAAAACCCACTCCTTCCTTCTTAGTTTCACTGAGTTAGAGAGCTCTGTTTGTGATTCCGAGACCAGATCCATGCTCAGGGAGTTGAGAGCTTTGAAACATGGCAAGATTTGTTGGTTTTCGTGGAGTTTTTCGGCGAGAGGGTTTTGAAACCTGTTTCTTCTTTCGTAGTTTTGCGAAGCTAGAGAGGTCCGTTTCCAATTCCGAAACCAGATCCATGCTCAGGGAGTCAAGAGCTTCGAAACATGATAAGATTTGTTTGTTTTCTTGGAGTTTTCTGGCGAGAGGGTTTTGAAACCTGTTTCTTCTTTTGTAGTTTCTGAGAGCTAGAGAAGTCTGTTTGCAAATTCGAGACTTGTTCTGTAATCCTGAGCTCGAGACCTTTCCAACGAGGTATGAACCGCCCTGTTCCGTGATGACGTGCTGCCACCAGCCACCACGCGCCGCCACTGGCTGCCACCGCCGTGCTCCGACGAGGTTTTTCGGACAGAAGGTTCCCCTCATTCTCATGATGTTAACCCCGTTTGTGGCTTATTTAGTTTGTCCCTAACGAATGCTCAGCGTTGTTTTGTGTTAAGGTGCTCTCGGGTTTCATCGTTTCGGGTCGCCGTTTAGCTCGTGGGTTCCCGTGGTGTTCTGGTCGAGTCGTCGGAAAGGTAAGAAACTTCATTATGATTCGGATTTGTGGTTTAAAGCATGTGAATAGTGGCATGGTAGAATTTACGATAATTGAATGTTGGATGACTTGTCACATGCATGTTTTGGTGTTGTTATTCACTGTGTGGACCTATTACTACTCGTGGTAGCACGAAATCATGTATAGCTCGTAAACTGTTACATCTCTGTTGTTGTATATCTTGTGATCATATCATCATTTCCCGATTGGCATCTTTGCTCGTATATGTGATGAACTGCTTATTTGTTTAACCTGTTGATTGACCGAATTGCCTTGAGTTTATGCATGTTCCATGTTGTTGACTTCATCCATGTTTGACTGTATACGTGCTGCCATGATTATGCTCGATTTCTTTGTTCGTTACCTAAAGGGTTGTCCGTATGTTGTTTTGGCATTAGAATAGCTAGGTCGGGTTACCGTGTTGACCACCTAGAGCAGCAGCTAGCTCACACATTTTAGGACTCATGATTGCATGATCGATATCTTGTTGTTGTGACTCGATAGTGCCCCTTAGGAACCGAGCGAGGATAGGGATCCTCTTTGCTTTAAGACACGTGGTTGGGTTGCACTAGCCTACTGGTTGACTTTTACCTCCGACCAAGGGGTCGGATCTTATCCACGTGTCACATTGTGTGTGGAATAACGGGTTCTTTGGTTGTTTAGCACACGTTGCTGGTCGCACCAACCCTCGGATGGGCCGGGTGCACTCGCCTAGGCCAGGCTAGATCTCGTGTGACTCTAGTGCTAGTTATTTTCTCTCTTTGTGTACTCCTGGAACCTCATATGATGTGTGCATGGTTCCACCAGGTTACCTTTCCATTACGTTGGAGGGGGGGCTGGACATGTCGTGCTTGTCCCTGAGACTACTGGAAGAGGCCACTGGGACAGATGAAGGCGCGGAGGAATGCTTGTCGGTGAGCCTGCATGCATTAGTGGGGATGTTGTCTGCAGGTAGGTCGGTCCTCTAGCATGCTAGAGGTTAGCAGTTGGCGCCCCGAGACCAAGATTTAAGAATCCTGTAGTTTTCCTTTACTCGTGGCTCTCCCTGACAGGGTCAGGTGATTTTGACTCGGCATTGTGTATGCCCTGGCTGACACGACTTCGTGTGTTGTTGTCCAGACCCGAGGTTTATTGATGTTGTGTGTTCTCCTCACTCGTGGTCCTCTCCGACAGGGTCAGGTGATTCTCTTGGCATTGTGTATGCCCTTGCTGACACGACTCGTGTGTCGCAGTCTCGACCCAAGGTTTAGGGATGTTGTGTGTTCCCCTCACTCGTGGTCCTCCCCGACAGGGTCGGGTGACTTATTGGTGGGTCCCTGACAAGGTCCAGGCTACCTAGAGACATTAGAGTATGTCTCCGCTAGCACAGCGTTATGGGTCCCTAGTAGAGGTCAAGCTACCCAAGGCATGCCTCTGCTGGTGCACTTTGGCGGGTCCCTGACAGAGGTCAGGCTACCCCCGAGATAATTGTGATTTTCCCTCAGGACACGGTATGGGACGTGTCCGACTTGAGGTTTGGAGAACTTGTGTGTTCTCCTCACTCGGGGTCTTTACTCTGACCTTGGTCAGATGATTGCTCAGAATTTAGCTGTAACTTGCTCAGGGCTTGCACACCGTTATTTGACATTGTTTGCTCGTGACCGGCCTAAGGGCCGGCCACACATGAGCGAGGCATTTAGCTTCAGTTTTCGTATCTTCTAACTTGTTTTCTGTTTACATACTTAACCCCATGGTGGGGGTCCTTATTGGGTATATTTCGATATACTCACCCCTTACATTTTCAAGTACTAGTCCATTCTGAGGTGGCTAGGCTGGAAGCTGGATCGATCATGGACACGGTGTCGACATTTCTTTTCTACATCGTTTACTTGTGTAAAACCATATGGTTTTACGTTTTAAACTTTTTTTAACCGTTTTTTTTAACTATTGGGATCCCGAACTTTGTATGTTTTCAAACTATTAGCACCGTTTTCATGTTTTATGAGATTTGTTGGAAAAACGCATGTTAAATTGGTTTCGAGGATTTTAATATGCATACACTCGTAACACCCCAATAGAGTATTTTAGAAAGTTGGGTCGTTACAAGTTGGTATCAGAGCTCAGAGTCATAGATTCTGTAGACTGGTTTACGAGGTCAACCGTGTGTCCATGATCATCAGTAGACCAGCAACCACCAGGTATGTGAAGTAGGGTAAAGTAAGAAGCATGTTTTAGTTGTGAAAGTATTTTTGGGTTGTCTTTTGTATTGTTTGATTGTTGGTCTTGGTTAGGATCCTTTTCGTGTTCGATTCTAGCTTCGTGATCTCTTTTCGTTATGTCTTCCGAGAAGAGTTACCCAGCGGGGGTACCTCGGTCCGGTGGGACCAAGTCAGGAGAAAGTTTGCAGAGGCCCGCTTCGCCTTCAACTGTCGTACCGGAGACAGGGTCTCCTTTCATCGCTCAGAGGCGGGAGTTCCAGACCGTCACCACATTACACACAGGAGACCATAATTCAACTCGTTTCAGCATTCTATCCGAGTTTAGTAGGGGGTTTGCATAGAGTGTACTCTCAGCTATATGAGTCTCGCACCTCTACTGTCCAGTTTTAGCATCAGGTGACCATTCAGACCGCTAGGGAGTTTGTGGTCTTTAGGAGTTCAGGCAGTGTAGCCGGGCACAGACAGAAGTCCGAGTCATATCCCAGGGTTCTCCGTGCAAGAGACCACTTTGATCAGGGGAATCTCGGTCGTACAAGAAACTAGTCCCACTAGAGAAATCCTGGTTAGTCGAGGAGACATTCTAGGAGAGTAGGTCTCGGGCAGCACCAGAGCTAGAGGTCTAGTCGGGGCTGTCATCAGAGTTCATCGGAGGAGGTGGCGGAGTGCCGCAGGTGCTAGAGAGTTCACCAGGGACCATGTCCGCCCAAGGTAAAGGTGTGTTGCTGGTGTGGTGATGAGGACCACTTTGCATTACGCTGTCAATTGTCGTTTTCCACCGAGGAGTTAGTTGTCGTGTTCACAGGTTTCTTGCTCTCTTCGTGCCGTGAATTTGTCTTTGTTCAACTCAGCGTTCTTTACCTTGTTATGCGTGCTCTTGATCTCTGATCCATGTTAATTAATGTGTTTGTGAATGTGTCCTTTTGTTGTATGCATATATATGTTTGTTGTTGATCCATTAACCATGTCGTTTGATAAGTCTCTTGATTGAATGGTCGTGTTTCCTTATGATTGGTAAGTAATTGTAATGTTTTATTTGTTTCTTCGGAATCGTATTACTCAAATTGTTGCATGGGATTACTACACATTTTCATTTCATAACAACTGTATCACTCCGTACTGTTGTTCACCATGATCGTATGATCCTGCTCATTATGCATATTCATATCACTCTGTCTTGTTTGTTCATCACAATCATATGATCATGTTCATTCTGCATGATAGTATCACTCGGTCTTGTTTGTTTATCATAATCATATGATCATGTTCATTACGCATGATTGTATCACTTTGTCTTGTTTGTTTATCATAATCTTGTGACTATGTTCATTCTTCATGATCGTGTCACTCCGATCGGTATGTTCATTATGGTTATGTTGTGGTATTTGCCCTCATCATGGCTTTAATGCTTTACTGTATCTTCATGATGGTATTGCTCCTTTAGCTTGTTATGACTATACCACTCTATTGCTTCATAAGGCTTTACTGCTCTGTCTATTCATCGTGATTGTAGTGTGGTATTTCTTTCCATAATGATTCTATCTTTTGAGTTTTATCATGTTTGTGTTGATGTAGTCATTCTTATCATGATCGTACTACTTTATGTGCTCTACCATGATTGTGCGCTCTGTTAGTTCTCATGGCCGCATGATGCCTTCTGTTTAGCATGATCAAATTACTACAACCGTATTTCACCGTGACTATACCGTTTTTCCTGTTCTTTATGTTTGCATTGTTTGCATTGGCCCTCATCCTGATTGCATTGTTGTAATTGTTGCATCATGATTTTAGGCCTCTAATTGTTCATCATGGGTGTCTAGGGCTCTCGTATTGCACTAGGATTGTGTTGTCTTGCCTGTTCCTTATGATTGTACTGCTCTATTAGTTACTGTGATTGCATTCCCCTCTTGGTTCCATATAGTTGTTTTGTTGCTCGTTGTTTTGGGAGTTGGAGTTGGTCAGATACGTGTATCAAACTAGCTACCAGGGTATTCTCGGTTAGTTTTACCCTGTTCGAGTTTCATGCCATGTGTGGCATGGAGTGGTTTGTTGATAACCACGCAGTCGATGACTGCCTTTCGAAGAGGGTCAATCTCATTCCTTCTTCTTTACCGAGCTTCGAGTTTAGAGAGTGCAGGTTAGAGGACCGCACTCGTTGTGTTGTGTGCAAGTTAGTTTGTCTTGTTGCCCCAAGGTGTGGAGTCTTGCTCGTCAGGTTGCTTTGTGTTGTTTGACCAAGGTGGAGTTTGAGAGTGGTGCCTGCAAGGTGGAGTTCGGCGGAGGCTCTGCTTTTGCGCGCGGCGACGGGACGAACAGGGGCGAAGGAGAAAATCCGAATTCGAGCGATCCACGGGGATTCGACGAGCGATTCTTTGATGACGAACTCCCCTACACTAGCTGCACAAAACCCATAACTCAAATTACCTCAACTCGGCCGGAAATGGCGAAGCCCGAAACAGGGGAGAAGAACTCGAATTTTGAAGGAGAAGAAGAAGAAGAAGAAGTACCTGCTGCTCGGGGTGAGATCGACTTCGAATTTGGGAGAGGAAGCTCGGTCGAACACGCTGGAGAAGGAAGAAATCGCGAAGGAGATTCGCTGTCGGTTGGAGAAGAAAATCGCGAAGGAAATGGGGAAGAAGAAGGAGAAGCTCGGGCTGCTCTGATTTAAACCAAAACCCAGCTCAAACCAGCTTATATACAAGATCGCGCGTTTAGAAGCACAAGAGCGCTCAGTGGCTTGATTGGCAGCGCCCCTTGCTTAGCACGCGACACGTCCTTGGCTCGAATCTTACTCGACGCGCTATTTAATTCCTTATTTATTTTTACCTTTTCCCAAGCCCAAATGTCTTCACCAAAATTCCCGATCCTATTCAAGTCGACTCATAATTTTTCCGGCAATTTTTAATTACATAACCGGCCCTGTCGGCCCGACCTAAAATTACCAAAATGCCCCCGGCCCTCCCGGGAAGACCGGGATGAAATTTCCGGGCCGTTACAATACTCCCCCCTTATAAGACTTTCGTCCTCGAAAGTCACTTAAGATTGGAACAGCTCGGGATACTGCAATCTCATCTCATCCTCCCGCTCCCAAGTGGCTTCCTCTGAACTCTGACTCCTCCACTGAACCTTTACCAACTTGATTTCACGATTACGCAGTGTCTTTGTCTCGAAAGCAAGAATCCCCACTGGTTTTTCCTCGACGCTCAAATCCTCATTCAGCTGCAAAGGCTCAAAATCCACAATGTGCGATGGGTCCGGCACATACTGCCTCAACATCGAAACATGAAAAACACTATGCACTACCGATAATGACGGAGGCAAGGCTAATCTATAAGAAACCTTGCCGATCCTTTCCAAAATCTCAAACGGGCCAACAAAACGGGGACTCAGCTTTCCACGCTTGCCAAACCTCAAAACAACTCGCATCGGTGCGACCTTAAGGAATACATGTTGACCAATCTCAAACTCCAAATCCCGATGCCGAACATCGGCATAACTCTTCTGTCTGCTCTGAGCTGTCAACATACGTGCTCTAATCTTCTGCACGGCACCATTGGTCAACTGCAGCAACTCGGGACCCAAAACACGCCTATCACCAACCTCTTCCCGAACACGGGAGATCGGCAACGCTTACCATACAAAGCCTCGAATGGAGCCATCCGATCGCCGATCGATAATCGTTGTTATATGCAAACTCCATCGATATCAGATATCTGGTCCCAAGCGCCGGAAATCCAACACACAAGCCCTCAACATGTCTTGAGAATCTGTTCACCTCTCGACCGCTCCATCGGTCCGAGGGTGAAAAGTCATCTTTGAAATCGCACTCGCTGCCTAGACCCTTCGAGCGCTCTCGTAAACGAGAAGTGAACCTCGAATCACGGTCCGATACGATCCTCACGGGTACACCGTGATAACGAATGATCCGCTCCAAAAACAATCGCGCCCATCGTTCCACGGTATAAGTGTCTCTACGGGAATGAAGTGCGCGCTCTTAGTCAATCGATCGACTATCACCCAAATCGAGAGAACTTCCTGAGTCCTCGGCAAGCCGTAAATAAAGTCCATGGAGATCTCTTCCCATTTCCACCGAGGTACACTCGATGCTGGTCGCAAATAAACCTACTGGTCTCTGCTGGGTGCCTTCACTTGGCCGACAAGTGAGACATCGACCGACAAACTTCGCAACATCTCTTTTCATACCCATCCACCGAATGTCCGCTTAAGATCTCGATACATCTTGGTACCCCTGTGGTGCCAAGCAAACGGAGAACTGTGGGCCTCTGAGAGCAACTCTGCTCGCAATCCTGCAACATCCGGAACACACAACCGGCCTCTGTACGTCAGCCCACTGTCTTGTGAATACACAAAGTCAAAATCTCCATCAGCACTAACTCTGTCAAATAATCTCTTAAGTGCGGGGTCACTCGGTGACTATCAATAATCCATTTGTCTAATCGATGGTCGGATCATCAACCTGAGCTACTCTGGCAGTAACCTCACCCATCAACACCGCAATCTCAGCCCGCTCGAACTCTCTCTGTAATCTGGGCTGGGAACTCAACAACACCGCGGAGTGCGACGTCTTCCTACTCAGAGCATCGGCCACAACATTGGCTTTACCCGGATGGTACTGAATCTCGCAGTTATAATCTTTTACTAGCTCTAACCATCTCCTCTGCCTCATATTCAGCTCCTTCTAAGTAAACAGATACTTGAGGCTCTGGTGATCGGTAAACATCTGGATCCGCTCACCATACGGGTAATGCCTCCAAATCTTGATTGCAAACACCATCGCCGCCAACTCCATATCATGAGTCGGATAGTTACGCTCATATGGCTTGGTGACGGAAGCATAAGCAATGACCTTCCCATGCTTTGCATCAACACACAACCCAACCCGAACTTGGAAGCATCATCAGTAAACCACGAAATCACTGTCCCTCCGGAATCGCCAACACGGTCTTTGAAGTCAAAGCTGCGCTTGAGCCCGCAAAGCTCTCATCACACTTATCTTGTCCCCAAATAAACTCGACACCGTTCCTCGTCGGACGAGTGAGGGGCGAGGCTATGGCGGAAAAGTCCTTAACAAACCGACGGTAGTAACCGCCAAACCTAGGAAGCTGCGTATATCTCAGAATCGAAGTCGGCCCGCCCACGAACTCACGGCCTCAATCTTTGCAGGATCCACGGCTATACCATCTCTCGAGACTACATGACCTAAGAAGGCCACTTATTCCAACCAGAACTCACATTTGGAAAACTTCGCATAAAGCTGGTTTTCCCTCAAGGCTGTCAACACTTGCCTCAAATGTTCTGCATGCTCCTCCTCGGTCCGTGAATAGATCGGAATATCGCCAATGAACACGATGACGAAGCTGCCCAAAAATGCTTTGAACACCCTATCCATCATGTCCATGAACGCTTTGGTGCATTCGTCAACCCAAACGACATGACCCCAAACTCGTAGTGCCCATATCTAGACCTGAACGCTGTCTTAGGAATGTCGGCGTCCCTAATCCGCAACTGGTGATACCCGGATCTCAAATCTATCTTGGAGAACACGGAAGCTCCCTGAAGCTGATCGAACAAATCATCGATACGGGGCAACGGATACTTATTCTTCACTGTCACCTTATTAAGCTCACGATAGTCAATGCATAGGCTCATCGAACCATCCTTTTTCTTCACAAACAACACTGGCGCTCCCCACGGGGACACACTCGGACGGATGAATCCTCGATCTAACATCTCCGTGGTGAACCTTCGATTCCTTTAGCTCGGCTGGCGCCATACGATACGGAGCCTTCGAGATAGGGAGGGTCCCTGGCTCGAGCTCAATTGTGAAGTCAACCTCTCTCTTCGGGGGCAACCCCGGTAACTTCTCAGGAAACACATCAGCAAACTCTCGCACAACCGGCACTTGATCAAGAGTCAGTGAGGGACGGCTCTCTCCGGACAATTTGGCTAGGTAGCCCCAAGCTCCACGAGCTAGCAAACGACGAGCTTTCACAGCTGACACCATCGGAGGGCAAACTCCACCCTGAACTCCACGAAACTTGAAAGTCGGGCCGACCCGGCTTTGAACACTACTTCCTTCCGGTGGCAGTCAATCAATGCGTGGTTAGCGGCTAACCACTCCATACCAAGGATCACATCGAAACCACTCACGGGTAGAACTATGAGCGTAGCTACCAGCAACTCTCCGGATATCTCGATCCGGCCATCCTTAACCTTATCTTTTGCTAACATATTAACTCCCGAAGGAGTTGCAACAGACAATTCAAAACCTAGAGGCTCTAATCTCAACCTAGCATGCTCAGCAAACAAAACAGATACAAACGAGTGCGTAGAACCAGAGTCAAACAAGACAAATGCACAATGATCCAAAACAAGAAGCGTACTCGCCATCTGCGGCATCCGTGACGCTCGACCTCCCGACGGTTCAGAGCGAACACCCGCCGCCACTGCTGCTTTGCACCGGTGAATCGCCATAGTTGGTCAGTCACGAAACGGGCCATATGCCCCTCTCTTCCACATCGAAAACACAGCCTGGGCCCGGCCTGACAAGCTCCAAAGTGGGCTCTTCCACAAGTGGCACAGGCGGGAATCTGCCTGGGACCGCCCTGCTGGCGAGGCTGGAAACGAGCCGAAACCCTACGCTGATCCCGGTTCTAGAACTGCCCTTGGCGACGCTGGCTGCCTCCTCTGAACTCAAACCTCTCTTACGCCCCCCCACTACACTGGGACAGACGCTGTGACCGAGCGGCGCCAGTCCGCTCAACAGGATACTTTCCATGGTAAATAGTGGCCAGCTGAACCGCTTTAGCATAAGTCATAGGGGCCAGAGCCCTGACATCCTGAGACACACCCTGCCTCAGACCAGAAATGAACTTCCGAATTTTCAACTCAGGGGTTGCTATCAGCTGCGGAGCAAAATAGCCATACTCAAAACTTCCTCTCAGACTCCTCTATAGAATCGAACCTCGCTCTGATTACGGAAAAGCGCTACCATCTTCTCTTGAGCCTCATCGCTAATGTACTTGGCTTTAAATTTCATCTTGAAGAACTCCTGTAGTAGCGGTGGAGACCCACGGTGGTCTCTCACTCGGGGTGGACTCCCACCACCATCTAGTTACGCCCCCTAACGCATGGGCTGCACACCTCGGCCTCTGCACATCGGGGCACACCATAATCAGGAAGGTGTACTCCAAATGGGCAATCCATCGGCCTGCTGCTAACGCATCACCTGTGGCGTCAAACTTATCAGGGTTCCATTTTACAAAATCTTTCAACCATTTACCAAGCTCATCGGCACCTTCCGCCACTTCTACCTCAAAGGCTGCTGGCTCCTGCGGAGTTGGGGGTGCTGCTGCGCCCTGCTCAATCAAACGAGTCAGCTGCTCGATCTGAGCTCGGGACTCTTCCATTCTTGCGCGCCAATAAAGCTCGGGTCTCGCCTCCGGCCACTCAACAGGTCGACCACCATAGACCTCATCGAATCAGCAAATTCCGCTCCAGGAGTAGTCTCTCGGCGCTCAGTCGCCTCGACTCCTACTCTAGGCGCAACTGGGGGGCCCACTAGTGGAGTGCCGTCAATCTCAGCTCGGGACGATGTCCCTGCGGTGTCAGATCCCATCCTGGCACCTCGGCCTCCTCTCGGACGTCCACTTCCGGCGCGGGTAACTGGCATGCTGGCGATCTACACCCAAACCAATAACGAGTCAGAACCTGCTCGTCTCCGCTCCACAATACTACACAAGGCATACACTAGATGACAGGTATTGTAAATTCTTAACCCTTTTTTCTCAACAACAAATTGTAAACTTAGGCGTACCTGATGACTGTCGGAGTGCTAGTGATCATGGGAAAACGACCTACAACAACAGGTCATACTACATAATTTATGACTCTGAGCTCTGATACCAACTGTAAGGGACCGACCTGAATGGGGCACTAAATGGGCCCTTACCCCAATGCATGCATTCAAAGTAAAGGAAATTTAAACAGACATGATTTCGGATTCCAATTAAAACAAAACATTCAAAATAACCCCTTTAAAAATTAGACAATTTCCCTGGAACCTGTCCCTGTTTCCAAGCACCTGTTCCAAGATAAATACATTTCTAAAGTATACTCCGATTAGAGATTTCTTAAAATCATTCAAAACCTGTTCAGATACAAAATGCTGGAATCCACAAATATTTACAAAACATCCTAGGGCTCCGTGCCCGGCTACATGCATTCAGGGGAAAACAAAACACACGAGAGTCATAATACAAAAATCAGAGTTGGAAGGCTGGGCCCCATGATCACCGCTCCTCCTTCAACCATCCTTTCTCGCCTAACTCGGTTACTGTGGAAAAACCACAATAATAAGGGTGAGTAACGAATTACTACTCAGTAAGAATCCCAACCAGGGGTACAATACGATATACATGGTCATCTCGATGAGCGTATGCAAGCTATGAATATAAACACGGAATAGAGCACATAGCTTAGCCCACACTTGGGCCTCGGATGCCAAACTAGGGTCTTAGTCCGGAAATAATATCATCACACAGCCAATACATAAGTCGCCCTATACGAGAAATAAGTCCCGGCCTCAGCCTGTCTACTGTCGACGAAAGGTACACTGGCTCAAGATCCCGAGGAGCTCTCCGGTGGGCGCTGTAATGAGCGTAAGCATGCACCGCGTGCTACTGCAGACTATGGGGGGTGCCGGGTATGAAGGCAAGCTGCCCATGTCCAGTCACCACGCCTAACTAAATCTTTGGATCGGTGTCACTGACATAGGGGTGTGAGACCTGGACACGTAAACTATGTCACTGAACCACCGCACCTTTGAGGCTAAGGAAACGGGTCGTGGTAGGCTTACACCCAGAAGCGCCCTTACCTTAACAGTGGCAATCAAGGGCTACGGCCGAACACGCCGAGGACGCGTGCCGATCGCCGAGGGGCGAGGCAATGCCAAGTCATCATCCCGACCGTTGGGGCATTTAATATGCCACCCACACCTCACCCAAGATTGCGGGGCCGGCCGTTAGGGTTAGGTATTCCCTAACGGGATCGGGCATGAGCTCCATCTCATACGCCCCATCGTGGATGCAAGGTTCGTTATGCACCCGCCGGATGATGCTATCTACACCGCCACTCTAACCTGGCCTTAGCAATCAGCAAACAATTCAGTAAAATCCAATACGTGCTCAATAAGAATACAATGAGCCTAGCATGATACTACGAAGCAAGGAACAGATACGAGCATGCTAGAAGGGAACAACCTAGCATGGATTAACATGAGAATTAAATCAGGAAAATCATGCTAATCGGGAATTCAGAATAGAATACCTAGCTACACATGTCAACAAACACAAACAAGCATTCAATCAGCAATCACATATATTATCGTAGGGCCCACACAACCCCGATAAGAAATCCTTACCTTGGTCGGGAGGCGATTCGGCACAGAAATCCTAAGTTGCGAACGATCTCGAACTAGCTACCGAGAACCTAACAATTACAACAAAAATCACACAATAGGCCTAAATACAATAAAATAAACGAGGCTCAGCTCGGGAGCAACTCACGAGGCGCGACGAACGCACGAACGAGCCGATTGCACGAATGGGGCAGCAACGGGGCTGGCTGGGCGCGCTGGGGCGCAGAAATGGGCGCCTGGGCGCGGACGGGCGCTGGGGCGCGAGGACGCGGGCGCGCGAGCGAGGCAGAGCGGCACATCAGGGACGGCGCGCGGCGTGGCACGGAGCTGGGCGAGGCGTGCACGCGGGCGCGAGGCGATGCGCGGCGTGGCTCGGTGGAGGCTCTGCTTCTGCGCGCGGCGACGGGACGAACAGGGGCGAAGGAGAAAATCCGAATTCGAGCGATCCACGGGGATTCGACGAGCGATTCTTTGATGACGAACTCCCCTACACTAGCTGCACAAAACCCATACCTCAAATTACCTCAACTCGGCCGGAAATGGCGAAGCCCGAAACAGGGGAGAAGAACTCGAATTTTGAAGGAGAAGAAGAAGAAGAAGAAGTACCTGCTGCTCGGGGTTAGATCGACTTCGAATTTGGGAGAGGAAGCTCGGTCGAACACGCTGGAGAAGGAAGAAATCGCGAAGGAGATTCGCTGTCGGTTGGAGAAGAAAATCGCGAAGGAAATGGGGAAGAAGAAGGAGAAGCTCGGGCTGCTCTGATTTAAACCAAAACCCAGCTCAAACCAGCTTATATACAAGATCGCGCGTTTAGAAGCACAAGAGCGCTTAGTGGCTCGATTGGCAGCGCCCCCTACCTAGCACGCGACACGTCCTTGGCTCGAATCTCACTCGACGCGCTATTTAATTCCTTATTTATTTTTACCTTTTCCCAAGCCCAAATGTCTTCACCAAAATTCCCGACCCTAATCAAGTCGACTCATAATTTTTCCGGCAATTTTTAATTACATAACCGGCCCTGTCGGCCTGACCCAAAATTACCAAAATGCCCCCGGGCCTCCCGGGAAGACCGGGATGAAATTTCCGGGCCGTTACAAAAAGGGTTTGAGCAACTACGGGTTGTTTTACATAAAGTTTGTGGTGGCACTAGAGGGTGCATTGTGGATCAAAGAGAAAATGATGTGCAATCTCGTTCTCTTGGGTGTTGTGTCTTAAAGTGGCTTTCGGGACGAAAGTTTCTTTAAGAGGGGAATATTGTAACACCCTAGTTACTTCCAAAATCATTTAAGTGTTTTTATTGAATTTATTTTTATAATATTATAACACTGTAGATAATTTTTAAGTATAGTTAGTGTTTTATTGAATAGGCTAATAAATCTCAAACTAATTATATTATTTAATGCTCCATGAGATTTAAGCTATGAGTCACCTTGATAAGTTATTTAGAAATTTATAGTAATAAAAGCTAAAATGCAAAAGTTATTTTGGGTTATGGAATTTGGAGTTTTAAAGTTAAATTAGGGTTTATGAATTTAAATGGAAAGAAAGTTTTATTTATGTATTTTTTTTATTTGGCCACCTTTTCTCTCTCTTCTTCACTCAACCCCAACAATCACCACCTAAAACCCACTCTTTCCTTCTTAGTTTCACGGAGTTAGAGAGCTCTGTTTGTGATCCATGCTCAAGGAGTCGAGAGCTTCGAAACATGGGCTTCGAAACATGATAAGATTTGTGCGTTTTCTTGGATTTTTCTGGCCAGAGGGTTTTGAAACCCGTTTCTTCTTTTGTAGTTTTCGAGAGCTAGAGAAGTCCGTTTGCAAATCTGAGACTTGTTCTGTAATCCTGAGCTCGAGACATTTCCAACGAGGTATGACCCGTCCCGTTCCGTGACGACGTGCCATCGCCGGTACATATTGGGGGAGGGGGACAAATACCGATTCTCAGGCTAAAACCTATGACGCTGGTATTGAACTGGTTTACAACCAAACACTGAAACATTTGCGCCACTAACCCATTCGGTTTTATTTTCAATTTTTTTAACACTTCAAAATTATTACAAGATCATTATTATTATATTACTTAAATGTATATTATTTTTTATACCATACATAATTTCAATATTGTATACTAAATAATTACAAATTTTTTTTTTTATACTAATGTTACTAATAATTGTTAAATATAAAAAATATGTTTTATATAAACATTAGTTGAGGTGCTACCCAGACAATCAAGATATCAAAAAATAATAATTAATCAACTATCATTATAAACACATATAATTAAATTAAATTTTATTTTTAAATTAGATTAAATAAAAGCTGTATGTTAAAAAATATTGCACGTCCAACGCAAGTACCATTTTTCTAGTTATAAAAAAAAATCTACTCATTATTTTCTTTTAAAAAAAAGAAGAAAAAAATTTTAATTGAAAAAATGATTCGTATAAGAATCATTCGAACAAGAAAATTAAAGAGAATTTTTTTTTTTAATATACGGAATCATTCATAATGATTCATTTTTGTTACAGCAAGTCACAATAATTAATTTTTGGATTGACATTTTTATAAAATTCAACGAAGATATAAAATTAAGACGTCAAACATTGCGAATGCCACTTCTTTTAAAATATGGAAACAAAAAATAATATAAATAAATAAAAATAGAAGAGAAAAGAGATTAATTTTTTAAATTAATGATTGCAAACATGGTGGAAAATGAATGTAGTAAACGGGTTCAATGGACTTAATTTTCAAATGAAAATTGTGGGCGGAAAGAGATTAATTGAATCTGGTCAATTTCTCCAAAATTTCAGTCATTAGGGGATTTCTCTGGATTTGATTCATTTCCAAATTGCTAAACTAACAAACACATGGTTATATATATATATGATCCTTTTACTTTTTATTTATTTTATTATTATTATTATTATTTAATATTGAGTAATTTTAGGCAAATTTGTTAAGGTCCCAATATAACTACTTAGCTTTTTGGAAATTTTGGAAATTTATGGTCGGTAGCATATTTTTTGCTATTCATTATAATTGTAGCATATTTTTTAAAATAATTTCATTCCTAGCATATTTTCAAAATTCATATTCCAACATTATTAGACTTCTATTCATTCAACTGATAAACTTTATATTTCTATCAGTTCAATTGATAGACTTTAGACTTCTATCACTTCAACTTAGACTTGTTATTTGTTTAACTTCCAAATTCAATTAATAGACTTCTATCAGTTCAACTAATAGATTTCAATCGATTTTGAGTGATTGAACGATGCAAACTGATAGACTTCAATCATTTTTGTGCTATAAATGAATAAGTTTGGGCATTGCGATATCCATGGAATTTTTTTTAATATACATACAAAATCCCCGAGCTTTTTTATCTATGATTTTTATTTTATTTTATTATTATTATCTTTGTATACATATTTTCAAAAATTAATCCATATTTTAAAACTAAAAAATGTAGTTTTTCAAAAGATTGATTTCATTTTATGAATTTAAAATGCAATGGGAGAAAATAAATTTAATTTTATAAAACAAAAAATTGAATACTAAAGAATTATCAAAGGAAGTTTTCTTTTTAATAGAATTATTTGTGGGATAGCTAAATAGGGAACTTGAACGTAGGTTTATGCAAACTTAGTTCATTTTGATTAATCTTTATGAATTTTCAAAATTCTTAAAATTTAAATAGATATTTTAAATTTACTACCAGTATACTCCAAATCAAGACTATTAACAAAATTACTAAGTTCAGTGACATCTGTACATATTTAATAGTAAAGTGGTTGTGAATTTAAATACTCAATCCCAATTGTAGAACAACTCAAAAAGAAAAGAAAAATGAAGACTCAAATTCTATGGTAACATAAAATAATCAACTTAAACATATATAATTAAAGAATCTATCACCAAGATCATGTAGATTTAAATTCTTATATTTTGTTGACCCAAAAACAGTTGTAATGTGTGAAACACATCGAAAGGGAAGTCGCATGTTTGTTCTACATTTTAAAAACAAATATGAAAAGTTAGTAATCTCTTTAGATACATGTTAAATTTAGGGCTTTTGACATGAGTAGGCTAAATAAAGAAAAAAATTACAAAATTGTTCATGTTTGAATAAATTAGCAAACCTAATTTCCACATTTCAATAAAGAAAAAAAGAAAAAGCAATATAGTTAAAAAGACATAAATGCCTTCATGCAGTTGGCCTTCTTAAATCAACATTTTTTTAAAAAAAAACTTCCGATTTTTTCAACTTCTCTCTAAAAAATCTCATAAAATCATGAGTTTAATAATTTTTTTCATTTTATTTTTTAAGCTTAGTCCAATATTTTTAGTTGTTTTTATTTTTCCAATTATTTAAAAAATTTAATCATGTATTAATATTAAATACACATTTCAAATAAATAAAGATTTACGGATTGATAATGTTTTTGTGGTATTGATGTGTTCTATATAAGTATTATATTTTTTAAATATAAATACCGAATTAGTACATACTTCACGATTAAGATATCTTTTATATTTATATGTATTTATCTCATATATATATATATATTATATATATATGAGTATTGATTCATCAAATTTTATATTTATTTTTATTATTTAATAATAAATTTATAAATATACAGTATTAAAAAAATGATCACGATTCCAAAGTTTAAAACATTAATACTTCAGAAATAATGTATTTGAATATATAATCAATTTTCAAAATGAAATCTCTTTTTTTAATATGAAAATATTAGTAAAAACGAATTCATTTAATTATTCAAATACATTGAAGTGCTAAAAGTCATTATTGTTTTGGACTAAAAGAAAAAGAATGTGTGAAAAAAAGTAATGATAATTTCATAAAATCTTTAACCATGTATTAATAAATAAATACATGTTTTAAATATATATAAATTTGTTGATTTTATTTTGGGTTACTAACAAAATTAGTCAAGTTCAAAATAATTATAAATATTGTCAGCTTTTTTTAAAAAAATAGTGACCATAGTCATAAATATTAATAATAATACAACATTAATAATACTAATTCTATTTTAATACAAAATATTGTATTGATAATATACAATACTGTATTAATAATATGTAATACTATATTAATTGATAATACAATATTAATGAGTATTAATAATACAATATTAATAAATAAATACAGGTTTTAAATAAATAAAGATTTATGAATATTATTTTGGGACACCTATAAGATTAGTCAAATTTAGAAAATAATTATAAATGTGACCAGTTTTTTTACAAAAATAGCAATCATAGTCATATGTGTATTGATAATAATACGGTATTAATAATAAATAATTATATAATAATACACAATAGTATAATACTATATTAATGAGTATTAATAATACAATATTAATAAATAAATACAGGCTTTAAATAAATAAAGATTTACGAATATTATTTTGGAAAACTTATAAAATTAGTCAAATTCATAAAATCATTACAAATATAGTTACTTAAAAAAATAGCAATCATAGTATATGTATTAATAATAATATGATATTAATAATACGTAATTCTATAATAATACACATTACTGTATTAATAATTACAAATATTGTCACTTTTAAAAAACGAGAATTTAAAAGAAGAAAAAACAAAACAATAAAAATCATATTTTAAAAAAATCAATCAAACATAATTAATTTTTGTTTAAAATAAATTGATGAAGAAAATAAAAAACAAGTTGCTAAGTCGCCACGTAGCCAACATATGCCATCCAATAAAAAGAAAACTCAATTATAAAAAAAAAAAAAAAACAAACACGTAAGTGGCCACGTGATTAGGTGGTAGAATGAAAGAAAGAAAAAAAAACCGTTGAAATGAAGGGTGTACTTGGTATTATAAAAAAATATTATTAATTAATTTTTAAACAAAAAATAGATTTACAAATACTTTCACATCTAATTAGATTTGTAATTATTTTCATAATAGTGACTATCTATCACAATTTCTCTTAAATTTATGTTATGTATCTCTTTAGCAAAAATAAAACTTAAAAAAACAAAAAATTAGGACCTCAATCTGTAAAATTTGATAAAATAACATGGATATAATTGTACATATATTCATTTTAGAGTGTTCTCACTTATAATCATTTTGTTGAAAAAACAAAGTATGTTTACTTTCTATTCCTGTGTAAACTTTTTTTAAAAGGAAATATAACTTTAATATATATATGAGGTTTTTGTTAAAGATTTCGATACAAATGAACCATATGGTCATAAAAAAAAACTAGCATTGATTTATCATTAACAACTGTTACATTAAGCTATTTTCATTTTAATTCTAAAAAAAAAAAGCTATTTTCATTTTAATAAAACAAAAATGATAAAATAATCAATTGAACCTTAATTTTTTTTCATTAAATCTATATTAATTGAGTTAGGTCAAGTTCAAAATTAAATTGACATTTAAATTTGATAAAAAAGATTAGTGACGTGTTGATTTGATTGTAATCCAATTTAATTTTGTGATTACGGATTTGATCTCTCTTATTCGAGAATAATAATAACCTTAAGGTAGAATCTATAATTCCCTCCCCAACCTAAAAAAACTAAATTTAGGTTTTGAATTGTAATACATTGAAAAGGAAACCATGAAGACAGTAAAATAATTAATAATGGATAATTGATTTTAAAAAATAATCAAAATTGTTTCAGAAAAAAAGTAAAAATAATCAAAATCATTTTTGTGTTGAATCATATATATTTTTAAAATCGGAAAGAAAAAAAGTAAACGACGGTGATGAAAAAGAAAAATTAGGGTTTGAGTCAAAGTCAAGTCCTAATTTTTCTCCACTTCCCACTCGTACCTAAACCCATTGCCGTTTCCAATACTACGCCGTTTTATCCGCCATCTGTTCTTTTAGGTCAATTTTTTATTTAAGGGGATGTTTGGTTGCAGGTGAGATGAGATGAGATATTGATAGCAAAAAACCTTATTTGGGATGTGATGATAGAAAAATCTTGTTTGAAGTACAGGAAGATGAGATGAGATGACAGAAAAATCTTTTTGGGTGAATAGAGAGAAGATAAGATGTTAAGATATATATATATATTTTAAATCTGTACTTATATTTTTTTTTTTAACAATAAAATTGTTCTTTTTCTTTTTTTAAAAAATAATTATTCTCAAATATTTAGCTATTAATATAATAAGTATGTAAATATAACTACTATCATAAATAAAATGTAAGTAGTATAAATTTAATATTAAGTACCGTTAATCATATTAATGTTTTTATTAAAAAAACATAGTTTCAATGATATTATGTATGACATAATAACCCTGAGGTTAAAAGTTTCTAATCTTTCATACTTAAATATTGTTTAATTAAAAAACAATTATGAGAAAAAAAAAATTTCACATCACCAAAATAAAGTTTTACTAATCTAACCCATAGGTGTTATATTGGATTTGAATCAGATTTCGGATCAATCTATATTTGTACATGGTTAATAAATTTTTTTTAAAAGATTTGTTAGACTTAAATAATTAAAAAAATTAAAAAAATACCAAGATTCTATTTATATTAAAAAATAAAAATAAAACCATTTGGTTAAACTCATTATAAAATCTTGATATCAATTTTTATTTTATTTAAAAAAATTTTTTATATTTTTTATACATTCATATTCATATTCATAGTTACCGAAGGTCAAAGAATTGTTAATAAAATACACTAATTAATAGGTAATAATAAATAAAACATATTTATCTTATTAGTCATCGATGAACTATAGACACCCCTAAAATATTTTATTTATTGTTTTTTTGTAGTTAAAAGGGAAGTCGATCACATTTTGATAATAATTATTACATGGAAGTAATAAAATATCTCTCAAATTTTGGAATTTATTGTATTTTTTTTATTTGGTAGAATAAATCTCAATCCCTATGACTCATACAAGTCTTGAAATTTATAGTTGTTTTTTGTATATATAAACAAGACTCTCAAAATTATTTAAATTTATTTATCCTTTCAAAAAAAATATATCCACTCTTACTATTATTTCAAGTGCAATGCTGAATACAAGAGTATAAAATTTGAATCTCATTTTTTTAACAAACAAAATAAGTTTAATATTTTTAAGTTTATTGAAAATAAATTCATACTTTTAAATCTACTGTAACGAATAAAAATACAATGTGTATAAATTATTTAAATTTAATTTTTATTTTAATAATAAATTGATATATTTATTGTTAATATTAAAAATAAACACATAACTTTTAATTATTAATTTTTAAATATGTTATTTATAGTCTATCTATAAACAATTGAAATTTTATAACTTTTTTTGTTATTGAAGATGATTAAAAAATGAATAAAAATATGAAAATTTGACGTCATATATTAAGAGATAATATATATCTATTTATTTTAATTTTTAAAATTCAAATATATTTAAATAAACATTTGATATAATAATAGTATAATTATTATAATTATATATTGATATATTAAAATAATAATATTATTATAAAAAAATATATCAAACATAAAATAAGTAAATAAGTAAATTTATATATATATATATATATATAAATAAAAAGATGAAAAAAATTTTAATTTAGAAAAAAAAAAGAGAAGAGATGAGATGAGGTGAAGAACACCTTGGCCAAACAAGGTGTTGGGCTTCAACACCTCACATCATCTCACCTCCACTTAAAACAAACACCCCTTAATGTCTGTTTGATAACTATTTTGTTTTTTATTTTTTGTTTATGAAATTTAAGCCTATTTTTATTTAAATTTCTGTACTCCATCTTTCCTTAAGAAAGTAGGAGAATATTAACTAAATTTAAAAAACATAAACAAGTTCTTTATATATATTTTTTTTGTTTACAAATTTTGGTTTTGTTTATTAAAATAAAGGTAAGATGTAGATATCCAAATAAGGAAAAAAAAAAGTAGTTATTGTAGACTTAAATTTCATAAACAGAAAACGAAAAGCAAAATGGTTATCAAAATGGCCTAAATTTTGTGTTTTTTTTCAGAAAGAATACACATTTCATTCGATTCTTATATTTCACTTTCACTCTTAAAATTTTGAATTTAATTTTGATTTGGTCTTTAAAATTTAAAATGTTACATATTTGCTTTAGAATTTTCATTAATGTTAGCATTTCATCATTTGCGTTAATTTTTGTTTCAAAAAAATAAATTGCGTTAATTTTCCTATTAATCTTATTATTATTATTTTTTTAGTAAAATCCATTGTAATTAAACTAGTTATTTTTTACTAAACTTTAATCCTTGTTAAATTAATTAAAAAAATACATCACAATGTTAAATTAATAATAGAAATTTTATACAAAATACTAATAGTTAACGTTAATTATTATTTTTATTCAGTTAATGGTAATAATAGCACTCAATAATAAAAGTATAAAATTTCATGACTTTACTTTTTTAGCTCTACGATAATTAAGGGATCATTGAATATACTCTGATTTTGTTGATGTACTGTTTTTGTTGATGTTTTGTGATTTTTAAAGTATGGTTCATGGAAGGTTTAAGATTCAAAATTCAAAAATAAATTTAGTTATATAAAATCTCTTGTTATTTTTGGATTCAAATTTTGAACAAGAAAATTAGAAGATAATTTATAATATAATAGAACCAACAACTAAATCAAATGACATTTGTCAGGCTAAGAGAGCTATAACGAACATTTTGTCATAAACGTCATGTTCACATGGCATCTTTAGGGTATATAGTAATGTAAGAAAAATTTAACGTTTCATTCTCAATTAAGAAATGAAACATTTATTCTCTTTTAACATGGTCGGTTAAGAAAACATATTTTCAAATTAATATGTTGTAATATACGTTTAGGAGTTTGATTTCTCAATTCCGAAATATGAGTACGTTTATGAGACGTACTTTTATGAGATATAAGGTTATGAGATATACGTTTATGAAATATACGTTTGTGAGATATGAGATTTATTTCTCTTTAATTAATAATTAATAAATTTAAATTTAATTAAGAAAAATGGTTCTCCCTCTACCTATAAATAACAATACATTTGTCCATCTCAAATGTGTGAAAGTGAAAGATAAAGAATCATTAAAAAAGCTTGAAAAACACATTCAAGATTATAGGCAAGGAGGGAGAAGCCAATTTCTTCTATTGAAGTAATTGTGAGAAAGCTTCAATATCAACACTCATTCATTGTGTTGAATCAAAAGGTTCTTGAATCACAATGTCAGGAGGTATATTTTAATCCTAATTAGATTCAATTACATTTCGTAATAATCATGTTATTTAAGATCTTAGGATTCATGTTATACATAAAATATCTAACATGTGGTATCAGAGCTTTGTTTAGAATGCATGATTATTCATTCATGAGTTTATATAAATTGAATCAAATCAACATATATAGATTAATCACAAACTTCGTTTGTAGTAAATCTCGATCCAACTGCTATGACCTAAATGTATGTTTTATAATTCCGCAATTTTGGGCACGTTCATTTGATCGTGAAAATGCATTTGAACTATGCAATTTTGGCACAAAGGTTTTTTTACGATTATGTGTAATTTAAAATTTATAATATTATGAAGACTAAAAGAAATTTGAAAACTTATAAAGACATATGATTCATAAAGGGCTAAGCACCATATAGTTGGATCATATATTATCTTTCAAATTATGTAATTTTATGTTTAAGATTTCTTTATTATTATAATTATTATTATCAATTTTGGATTAAAAAAAAAATTAATTGTTAATGTTTATGGTTTAGTGTTCTCTAATGATATTACTATTATTATTTTGAGATCACATAATTAAACAAGATAATTATTATTAGATTATTGTTATGACTTATTGATGTTACAGACAACAAGTTTATTCCATAAATTTCAACTTTGGTTTTCTTATAAACATTATCTTTATGTGAACAATGCATATTGATCAAATACATGAATCAATATTCGTCCACAGACGAATTAATCATATATTTAAGCAATAATAAAGTAAATTGTTCAATAGATATGTTCATTAAGATATAATAATCAAAGATGGTATAAATGTATATAATTTTAGGTGACTACCCATAGGAGAACCTATAATAATGTTGTTTATATACTAAAATATTACATTTTTTAGCCTAAATCCTTAAATCTATATTTACACCAACAACTCTTAATTCAGTGGTTACGTCTATTATAAAACTCAATGGAACCAACTACTCAGAATGGAAAGAGCAAGTTGAGTTTTCCTTGGGATTACTTGAATTGGACAAGACTCTCCTTAAAGAGAAGCCAACTCCACTCACTAACGAAAGTACTTCCGAGGAAAACAAGCTTCATAATGATTGGGATCGATCTAATAGACTAAGCCTAATGTTTTTACGAATGGTAATAGATACCAATATCAAAACCTCCCTACCTAAAACTGAGAGTGCAAAAGAATATTTGCAAGCCATTGAAGATCTGTTCAAGACTGCAGATAAATCCTTTGCTGGGAAACTTATGGCAGATCTTGTAACCATGAAGTTTGATGGTTCTCGCTTAATGAATGCTCATGTAATTGAAATGATTAACATTAATGCCAAACTTCAGAATTTGGGATTGATTATGGATGATGCATTTCTCGTCCAATTCATCCTTACTAGTTTACCTCCTCAGTATTAACCATTCAAAATTCATTATAACACTATTACAGAAAAGTGGAGTTTGAATGAATTGACTAACAAACTGGTTCAAGAGGAGTCTAGACAAGGTCAAGGCATTAAAGTTGCCCATTTCACTCAAGGAGTTGGAAAACAATTTGGGAAAAAGAATAATTCAACCCATAAAAAGGGACCGCCCAAATTTGATGAATCTTTTCAATCATCCAAGAAGAAAAAGAAAGATGATGCTTGCAAGTTTTGCAAGAAAGCTGGACATTACCAGGCAGATTGCGCTAAGCCTAAAGTATGGTTCGAAAAGAAAGGTAACCCTATGAGTTTCGTAAGTCATTTCGAATCGAATCTTACTGATGTACCTTCATCTACTTGGTGGATTGATACAAGTGCTAATGTTCATGTTTCGAATTCTATGCAGGGACTCATTACGATCCAAATCACAAATCCAAGTGAAAGTTTCATTTTATGGGAAATAAAGACAAAGCTCTAGTTGAAGCTATTGGAACTTTTCGTCTTATTTTGGATAGCGGTTATCAGTTAGATTTATGTCAAACTCTTTATGTACTGTCTATTTCCCATAATTTGATTTCAGTAAGCGCACTTGATAAATTTGGATATTCTTTTGAATTAGGAAATGATAATTTCACTTTGTTTAAAAATTCTAGTCTTATTGGTTATGGAATTTTAGTTGATGGACTTTATAAACTTCATCTTAGACATCAAGATGCTGAAATTCATCTCACCTTCCATGATAAAGAAACTAAAGGTAAGTCATGTAAAAAGAACTCTTACTCCTTGTGGCATAAAAGGCCAAGTCATATATCTAGTGAAAGAATTAGACGGTTAGTAAAAGATGGTGTCCTTCCAGACCTAGACTTTACTAAAGATGGTGTTGATTGTATTAA
Organism: Sicyos edulis; assembly: GCA_036507275.1. Taxonomy (NCBI): domain Eukaryota; kingdom Viridiplantae; phylum Streptophyta; class Magnoliopsida; order Cucurbitales; family Cucurbitaceae; genus Sicyos; species Sicyos edulis. Next base: position 27,121,103 of record CM071850.1, on the reverse strand, counting down.
AGGAAAAACTACTAAAAAGACAAAGAAAATAGCCACAAGAAGTACCCAACTTCTTGAAATAAAATATACAAACATTTGTGGACCTTTTGACGTTCCAACTTTTGAAGGGGAAAAATATTTCATCACTTTTATTGATGATTATTCACGTTTTTGTTATCTTTATCTATTGCATGAAAAATCTCAGTATGTGGATGTTGTACAAGTATTCATTACTGAAGTTGAAAGGTAATTAGAAATAAAAGTGAAAATTATTAGGTCAGATAGAGGTAGTGAATTCTATGGAATGTATGATGAAACAAGAAAACATCATGGACCTTTCGCTAGACTTCTCCAAAAATTTGGAATTGTTGCACAATACACGATGCCTGGATCTCCATGGCAGAATGGTGTAGTTGAAAGGCGAAATCGTACATACATGGAAATGGTTAGATCAATGATGAGTCATGCCAATTTACCTATATCCTTATGGATGGATGCATTACGAACAGCTGTTTACATCTTAAATAGGGTTTCAAGTAAGGTCGTTTCAAAGACTCCTTTTGAACTTTGGAAAGGATGGAAACCAAGTTTAAGACATCTCCAAATTTGGGGTTGCAAAGCTGAAGCTAGACTTTATAATCCAAATGAAAAGAAATTGGATTTTAAAACAGTCAGTGGTTACTTTATTGGTTACCCAAATGATATAGGTTTTACTGTCCTAACCATAGTACGAGAATTGTCGAAACTAATAATGTCAGATTCTATGAGAATGGTGAAATTAGTGGGAGTATAAAAGAACAATAAGTGATCATTAATGAAATAAGGGTACCCATCCTTTTACCCTATATTTCTAAAGATATTGAGAATCACCCCATTGTTGAACCTGTTCATAATGAGGAAAACTCAATAAATGATCACCAACTCCATCATGAGATTATCACTATTCAGAGGAAGCAACCTTACGAAGATCTCATAGACAACGAAGATCTACTATTCCTGATGATTATTTGCTTTACTTAATAGAATCTAAAAGGACTAAGGATTCGATTTCTTATTCACAAACCATTAATGATGTTAATTCTACTAAATGGATTGATGTCATGAAAGACGAATTAAAATCTTTGAATCACAATCAAGTATGAGAAGTCGTTCAATTGCCTCCAGGTCAAAAAGTAGTCGGTTGTAAGTGGGTTTTCAAGACCAAACTTGAATGCAATGGTAAAATTGAACGATATAAAGCCAGACTTGTTTTCAAAGGTTTTAATCAGAAAGAAGGCATTGACAATAATGAAACTTTTTCTCTTGTGTCTAGGAAAGACTCTCTTAGAATTATCATAGCATTAGTAGCTCATTATGATCTTGAGTTATATCAAATGGATATGAAAACTGCCTTTCTAAATGGAAACTTAGAAGAAGAAGTCTATATGCGTCAACCTGAAGGTTTCGTAATTGAATGACAGGAAGACATGGTCTGCAATCTTAAGAAATCAGTCTATGGACTGAAACAAGCTTATAGACAATGACCTAAAGTTTCATGAAATCATTACTGCTTTCGATTTCATAGAAAACTTAGTTGACCCTTGTATATATCTCAAGATCAGTGGGAGCAAGTTCATAAGTTTGGTTTTGTATGTTGATGACATATTATTAGCTAGTAGTGATCTTGGTCTACTACGTAAAACTAAGGATTATCTCTCAACAAATTTTGAAATGAAAGATATGAGTGAGGCTGCCTATGTGATATGCATAAAAATATTCCATGATAGATCACATGCACTTATCGGGTTGTCTCAGAAAGCATATATTGATAAAATTCTTGAGAGATTTGGCATGACGAATTGTTCCTCTAGTCTTGTCCCACTGCATAAAGGAGACAAACTTGTTCTAGAGCAGTGTCCACAGACTCCTATCGAACGAGAAGAAATGACCAAATATCCTTATGCATCTCTTGTGGGGAGCTTTATGTATTCACAGGTTTGTACAATACCTGATATTAGTCATGCGGTTGGTATATTGGGTAGATTTCAAAGTAACTCAGGAATCACTCATTGGAAAGCTGCAAAGAAAGTACTGAGATAACTAAAAGGTACAAGGAATTATATGCTCACATATAGAAAATCAAGTCACCTATAGGTGACTGGTTATTCAGACTCAGACCTTGCTGGATGTCCTGACACTAGGACTTGCACTCTTGGCTATGTATATCTCTTATGTGGAGGTGCAATATTATGGAGAAGCCAAAAATCAGAGTTGCTTTTTGGATCTACTATGATGGCTGAATATGTGGCTTGTTATGAGGCTTCAATTCAGGGAACATGGCTGCGTAATTTTGTCTCGCAGTTTGACGCTTTAAGTTTTATCTCTAAGCCATTAACTGTCTACTGCGACAATGAAGCCGCAACCTTTTTCTCTAAACATGATAGGATAACCAAAGGTTCAAAACACATGGACCTAAAATACCTATTACTAAAGCAAGATGTTAAACTAAAGAAAATTATTGTAGAGTCGATAAGTACAGACCTACAAGTGATAGACATATTTACAAAAGGACTACCTCCAAAGACCTTTCAAGGACACACTGAAAGCATGAGTCTTGTAGATAATGCCTAAATATTGTTTATGTCATTTAATTATGCACTTACAAATGCTAATTATTGAGCTCTTAATACTTAAGTCTTCTTTAAATTTAATACTTCTGTTTTCTAATGTGTACACATTTATGTTAAGATGAGAACAGAAACAGTCTTTACTTAAAGACATTATGCGACCATTAAAGTTAATCTCATTTATGGCCTAGTTATGAAAGTTGTTAATGTTGTAGTACATGGAAGTAAACATGTTATAAAATAATGTGCCAGTGCCATGACTCCCATTGACAACTAGATTCATCAAAGCATTTATGATATCAAACTAATGAAGTTCTTAGCATATCACGCACGCCTAATGATCTTCATATGAAAAAAATTATGGATTTTCTTATCGACCAAGTGGGAGACTGTAAGAAAAATTTAACATTTCATTCTCAATTAAGAAATGAAACATTTATTCTCCTTTAACAGGTCGGTTAAGAAAACATGTTTTCAAATTGATATGTTGTAATATACGTTTAAGAGTTTGATTTCTAAATTCTTGTATGTCTCTTTAAGTTTAACTCTTATGAATGGTTAAATGCTTATGAGAAATATGAGTACGTTTATGAGATGTACTTTTATGAGATATAAGGTTATGACATATGCGTTTATGAAATATACGTTTGTGAGATATGAGATTTATTTCTCTTTCATTACTAAATTTAATCTTGATGGATGGTTAAACTTAAGGATTAAGAAACATGGTCCTCCTCTACCTATAAATAACAATACATTTGTCCATCTCAAATGTGTGAAAGTGAAAGATAAAGAAGCATTAAGAAAGTTTGAAAAACACATTCAAGCTTATAGGTAAGGAGGGAGAAACCAATTTCTTCTATTGAAGCAATTGTGAGAAAGCTTCAATATCAACACTCATTCATTGTGTTGAATCAAAAGGTTCTTGAATCACAATGTCATGAGGTATATTTTAATTCTAATTAGATTCAATTACATTTCTTAATAATCATGTTATCTAAGATCTTAGGATTCATGTTATGCATAAAATATCTAACAAATAAAGGCAACTAATAAATCAAATGTTTCTTATTTCTTATTATCATAAAGAAGAAAACTAGAAGATAAAACACTAAGGCCATGTTTGATAAGCATTTGTTTTTCGTTTTTTGTTTATGAAATTTAAGCCTACAACAATTACCTTACTATACCTTTTTCCTTATTTGGATATCTATATCTAACATATATTTTAATAAACAAAACCAAAATTTTGAAACAAAATAGAGTAGCTTCCAAAAGTTTGTTTTTGTGTTTTGAAATTTGGTTATTATTCACCTACTTTTTTAAGGAAATATGGATATATTGTAGGAAAGATGGAGCACATGGGTAGGAAATTTGAGTAGAAATAAGCTTAAATTTCATAAACAAAAAACAAAAAATCAAATGGTTATCAAACGGGACCTAAATAATCCATAATCAACTTTTAATGTGTAATCCCTTGTGAAATAAACAATTAATCAAGAAAACACCTTTATACTATTATAAAAAAAAATCAACTTTTAAAAACCAAGAAAACAAAAATAATGTTCATGTTTTTTATGTTTTTAGTTTGATAATTTTTTTATTAGAAAAAAAAGTCTTGAATGAAAAATCGTCCAATTTGGTAGACGGGCAGTTCTGCCTACTCTCTTTCGTGTTTCTTTACTTTCAATTTTTTAAAAAAATAATTTTTTTTTAAAATTAAAAGGCTAGTTTTTAAATGTTATGTGCACTTTTCAGTAAATAATTAATTGAGTTTAGCTATCTCTTAGCTAAGTGCAACATTTCTATTATTTATTATTATGTGCATTATTAATCCAGTTGTTACAAAATGGGAACCAGTTCATGTTGTTTATCTATTTAAATATTAAAAAATTATTTCCTACTATATAGACTGGAAAAGGGCAAGGCACATAAGAGGATTCTCTTGCTCATTAAATAGTGTTTTTTTTTAAATATATTGATTGAGGTGAATGAAAAACATTTAGATTTACAAATTGCCATCATATATTTTTTTTTTTTGAGAAAACAAACTGTCATTATATTTAGATTTAGATTTATATCTCGTGCCCTAATTTTATAATTAGACAAATAAATAAATAGATTCAAGTCAAGATACTTTTTTATTTATTTTACCAATAACAATTATTCACACCCCATTTGACTTTGGGGAAGTTGAGTAGAAGTGAAATATTTGAGTGATTTAAATGTGGTATTTGAATTAATGTTTCTAAAAAAATATTATTTGAATAAGGTTGTTTTATTATTTTTTAGTTTTTGAATTTTTGTCTTCATTTTCCTATAATGTTTATGTTAGGTTTTCACTTTTATTTTAAAAAAAATATATTATTTGGATCCTTGATCAAATTTAAAAAAAAAAATATTTTTTACCCTCTCAAACTTTAAATCCAATCATTTTTGGCCCCCAAATCACAAACGCTGGATTTCTCCTTTGATCGATGACTTTAAAAGAAATATAACTTTAACTTGGCCACTTTTCGAGACATCAAATTTTTCTAAAATCAATGTCATGTTATCTGATATGCTTTTGAACTTAAAAAAAAAAAAAAAAAAAAAACCCTGTTGAAATAGTAATTTTTGAAAATTTGAGGTTTAATACAACATCACACCCTTGTTAAGAGTTAGCAATTACATCCATGATATTCTAAATTGCCCTCAATCCTAAGTAGTTGATTTAAACACGTAATAAGATATAAGAACAAATGGATCAAATAGAAAATTTAGAAGTACGATTGCAACACTCCAAAGTTGAAAGATAGTTTATGTATGAAATTTTAAGGAACCGAATTTCAATCGTTAAAGGCATACTTGTAGTGGAGGAGGTTCTTACTCCTCTCTACAACAAAAATTACAAATGTCAATAAAAAAAATGATGAATTCTTTTTCTGTTTTAAATATGATTAAATTAAAAAAAGAAATGGGTAAAATACACCTATCGGTGACTTGATGATTTTATTATTTGGTGGTTACACTTCAAAATCAAACACTTTTACTTATGACATTTCAATAGTTAAAGTGACATCAATGTACACCTAATGACCTAAAGGTCATAGGTTCGAGTCTCCCCCATCTCTTAATTATTGTAATCTAAAAAAAAGAGTTTCAATTTGATTTCCCATATTTTTAATAGAACACTTTTATTTGTGACATTTCAATAATGTTCCTTTTAAGTCGTGATATGTTTTTAGTTTATTTTTATTACTATTTTCTTTTAAAAATTAAATTCACGTATAAAAAAAAGGCTAAAAATGAACATTATTTAATTATCATGACTAAACATTTTTATCAAAGGGTATATCAAAGCATATTCAATTTTAAAATATATCAACCAAATTGAAATTAGATCACATATCTAATAACATGCCCAATTTGACGACCATTTGATTTTTTTTTTTTTATTATTCTTTGAAAGTTAAGCCACCTTTTATTTAAATTTTTTACCATGTGTTCTACATACCATGTATCCAATTTTCAAAAATAAAAACAAATTTTTAGAAATTATTTGTTTTTCCAAATTTTAGTTTGATTCCCTTAAATATAGGTGAGATATAGATATTAAAATAAGAAAAAATATATGATGACTTAAATTTCAAAAATAAAAAACATAAAACAAAAAATAAACTTAAAATTTAATTTTTCTAATATAAAAGTAGAAGAAAATTATAGAGATATGGTCATGTGGTAATGCCGTGTTCTCCTGAAGGCTCGTGGATGTGGTGAGGACAGTTATACTTTAAGAAATTTAATATAATTTACAAAAAAAATCGATTGGGTATTAAAAAAATAATTTAAAGAACGCGTGGAAAATGTTTTGAAAACGTGCGAAAAGTGGGTCCAATTAGATTTCAGTTTCTTTGGACAAGAGCTGGGGACAGAGTATCTGGTCAGCATTTTTTTTCCTTCTTTTTTCGTCTTCAAGGTAGAGTCAATTTTGAGTTGTTAAAATATTATTGTCCAAAGTGTCGATGGCATGTTAATGTTAATTGGCCGTAATTTAATTAAATAGTTACGAGTTCGATCTTAAAAATTAAGATTGGACTCTTTACTTCAATCAAATTAAACTAACTAAAAACAAGTGAATGTAATTGATTGAAATTGTGGATGTTTAAATATTTTTCCATGTATGAAATATTTTTAAAAGGTGGTAATAAATTGGGATACTAGAATTTGTTATCTAACAAAAAAAATTCCAAACATTAATTATCAAAGTAATAATTAAATTTAAATTATGTTTAATATTTTTTTTATTCAACGATATTTGGAAGAAGGAAATTCAAATATGTAATTTGTTACAAGGTTGTATAAGATACCATTAGAACTATGTTTTGTTGGTAATTAATTATGTTTAATGTATTGATATGGCTTGCTAGATTTTTCTTTTTGAGTTCGGTAACAATTGAACGAATAGTTTAAATTTAGGATAAAATATAAGTTTAGTCCCTATGATTTGAAGAATGTAAAATTTAGTTTCATAGTTTAAAAGAGTAGAGTTTAGCTCTTATGGTTTGAAAAAAATATATAATTTATAACCTATAATATTTAAAACTAGAATTTGCAGTTTGATAAAAACCAAAAAATAGTCATTATCGTTTTTAATTGCTAGCGAATTAAGTATTTGAAAGTTAGTTATTCCTGTGTTAAGGATGAAATTATGAGTTAAGTGACTGATATAACAAAAAAAATCATATTATTTATAAATGAATAGTAAACTTTCATATATTTAATATGTCAATGATTACATGCGATAAGGACTATATTTTAGATTTTACAAAATCGTAGAGACTAAATTCTAATTTTTAAAATCAAATGGTCTGAATTCCAACTTTCTTCGAATCATAGAGATTAAATTCTAACTTTTTTTCAAAGTATAGGAACTAAACTCCAATTTTTAAAACCATGAGAACTAAACTCTAACTTTCTTCAAATCATAGAAGCTAAACTTATATTGTACCATTAAATTTAAGATCTTTCCATTATGAACATACATTTGGGAGTTTTTGTTAGAGACACATTTATGGCAGTTAAACTACTTCTTTACGATCAATAGTTAATTAATATTAGATGATGTTATTGGTCTATTATCCATTTTTAAGTTATAAACTACACATATTAAGGCTTTAGTCTCCTATTCTTGTAATTAATGGCAGCAAAAGTGACATATTAGGTTTTGTCGAGGTCGGAGGTAGGGAGATCCTTTATTCCCTGATCTTTTCTTTTTGTGCACAAAAAGATTATCCATAATATTAAATTGGATGGAGGAAAAAATCCATAATATTTTTTTTGCAGATGATTATTTATTTTATTTTTTTTCAAAGCTAATAAACGAGAAGCAAATTATATTATGGTAGCTCTAGCTTTAATTAAAATTGTACTCTCTAAGTCTGTCCTTTGTTTCAATCAACAAGTTGTTATAGACATGATAAGTAGTAAGCTTGATGTGAGTGAAGTTCCATATCTTCAAAAGAGAAGTGATAAAATTTGTCCGCTAAATAATGTGTAGATATTTTATGAATTGTTTGAAGCTACCAAAAAAATTATAAAAGACTGTGATCATATTATTTCACGAGTTTGGTGAGGGTGAGGGTGAACATAAAAGTATAATACAATTAGGTTACTAAAATGAAGAAGAGCCTTTATTTTTGGGATCTTGAACTCTTTAATGAAACTCTTTTGGCAAAACTAAACATGGCTGACCCTTGTTAACTAAACCGGATTCACTTTTGTTTTCAGTCAACTTCTTGTGTTAAAGCAAAGTGTCCAAAAGAAGGTTGGTTGAGGTGGAGGATCCACAATGGTCAAAATGTTATTGTCATGTCTAGTAATTGGCTAACTCTGTATTCTTTCCTTGGAAGTGAATTACAATTGGTATGGACCCAAATATGAGAGTTTCTGAGGTTTTGATTAATGAAGTGTTCATTTAGGATGATGGAGTTGAGATTCTAAAACTACCACGCAAGAAGTGTACAAGAAGACTTGTCAATTTGGCATTATGATTAGGATGCTGCTTTTAAGCCTTACATCTATCTCTTTTTTACCTACATGATTAAGAGATGATCCTTCCACTTTAAATGTAGAAATATGGAGAACGCAGAAAACACAAGCAAATATAGAAGAATAATATTTGGACAAAAATCATATTTTATTTTTATTCAATGGTTTCTTAACTCTTCACTAATAAAATGACTAATTTTAAACTTATTTGATACTTGAGAAAATAAAATTTGACTTTGGATAGTCTAAAAATTAAAATGGAACTTATCTCACACTAGTTTAGGGACTAAAACAATATTTTATTAAAAAAACAAAACTACGTATATTCAGACCTTTGCTGATTGGATTTTGTAGGACGGGTGGATAGTTATTTCTTGAATTTAAAAAAAAAAAAAAAAAAAAAAAAAAAAAAAAACTTTTGGTTTCACTCCAAAATCTTTCTATTTATGAAGATATTGACTATATTATGGATCTTTCATTCTTTGAGATATTAATTATTGCCTATGTTTCTTTATAAATTTTGTTTAAGCATTCTAGTATTAAAAATTCTTTGTAAGTACAATTTGTTATTTTAATCGATTACGGTTTATCGATGCAAACTTATTTAATCGCATTCTAATCACTTATATGTTTTGCAAAACAAAACATATTACATTCTCTCTTTCGAAAAATAGGTGTCAATATCTTAGGTCCCGTTTGATAACTATTTTGTTTTTTGTTTATGAAATGTAAACCTATTTCTATTCAAATTTCCTACCATGTGCTCATCTTTCCCTACAATGTATCCATCTTTCCTTAAGAAAGTAGGAGAATACCAACCAAATTTAAAAAACATAAACAAGTTTTTGGAAACTACTTTTTTTGTTTACAAATTTTGGTTTTGTTTATCAAAATATAGGTAAGATGTAGATATCTAAATAAGGAAAAATGTATAATAAGGTAGTTGTTGTAAGCTTAAATTTCATAAACAAAAAACGAAAAACAAAATGGTTATCAAACAGGGCCTTAACAAACTTCAATTAAAATAGGGTGTAAGAAAATGATTAAGATTAATTCTCAATCAAAATTAATATTGAATCTACATATGTATGTAAGAAATTGCTAAAAGAAAATTGAGTTTAGGCACCAAACATTATAAAAGTTGATTCAATTAAAACAGGGTGTAAGAAAATGATTAAGATTAATTCTCAATCAAAATTAATGTTGAATCTACATATGTATGTAAGAAATTGCTAAAAGAAAATTGAGTTTAGGCACCAAACATTATAAAAGTTGACCATATTATTAGTCAACCTCAACTTGATTTAAATAATGTCAACCTTCAAAATGCATGAAATTGAATCGGTCGTTGTTTATCAACCAAACTACATCAATTCAATTTTGTCATAATTTCGAACTTTTATTTCCAATAGAGTAAAAAAGAACACCTTTACATTTCAGAGGATTAGGAAAATGTCCCATGCCCTAAGACTTTTGCTTAAAACATTAATTCTGTGACATATGAACTTTCAACTAATCGTTCCATTATCATCCTTAAATACTTTATTTACCTTTAAAAAACATTTAATGGACCTTTGAAAAAGTACCATGAAAGATTAAGAGCTTAAATAACTCTCTCTTCCTTTTTAGTTATGGGTTTTAAAAAACTTTATTTTTAAAATATAGAGGACGATTCAAACTATAAATTTCATGATTATTCATATATTTACTATGTCACTTGAAGTATGTTTATTTTAGCGGCTTTCAAAGATTATACTTGTTTTTGCGCAATCTAAAATGTCTTTAAAAAAACTCCATCAAATACAATACAAAAAACTTTAGAGACTTATACATAAAATTAAAATTCTATTTATTAAAATTTATAGAATTTAAAAATGTTATTTTAAACTTACCTATTAACAAAAGATTAGAAATAAATTTAAAAATGTTAAAGTTCTCTAGCACACAATGTTGATATTGAATTTTACATGACATGTATATATCAACCATAAATTTGCATTTACTGGGGACCTTAAAAGATTTGTAAAACAAAGAACGAGGCAAGGGGTTGAAATTAGCTTCCTGAATTTTCAAAAAAAAAAAAAAGCTTCCAGAAATAGAAAAAAGAAAATTGAGTCTTTAAATAGCTCTTAGATTGTTCAAATTTTCTTACTTTTCTTTAAGGAAGTGAAAGAGTCTCCCCCTAAGAGATCGAAGATGCCTCTCCAACTCAAAGAAAATTCATAGGTAGAAGTTGTATTCGTTAAAAATTCAAACTTAGTTTTCGTCTTCTATGAAAAAATATTTCATTTACTATTATTTAAAAGGTCTAATTCAATAGAAATAAGAAAAAAAATTAAATAATTATCAAACAAGATCTAAATAATCATAAATAGATGTATCAAACAAAATTGAAAGTTCATACTTTTCAATTTTTAACCCAATCCTAAATTATAGAGGCTAAGTAATTATTTTTCTCTACTTTATGTCACATGCCACCCACAAGACTTTTGACTGTTACCCATCAAAGGATGTGAATTCAATAAATAAACCCAAGTATAGAAAGCAGCAAAACTTGCAAATTGCAATTCAATTTCGAGACTTTCAACTCTAGAAAATGGATGCCACTCTATCTAATTCACAAAGCAAACATTAATTACAATTTAAATTTCAACAACAAAGCACAAGCTTTTTGAGTTTTGCTTGACTTTGAATCCTCCAATTTTCAACTCCCTCAACCGACATGGCCGCTCCCAATTCACCAATCACATTTCTAAAAAAAGCCAAAATTAGCACACCAAATCAGAACTCTTCATGAACTTTCCCTTCCTTTTTTTTTTCCTTTTTTTTAAATTTTTTTTATAATTTTCTCTATCAAATTGCCAGCTTTTTCTTATCCTATTTCTCTCTCTTTCCATGGACTTTCCTCTTTCCCTCTCTCCCTCTCTCCCAACCCACCTCTATATATTCTCTGATTTCACTCTGTTTCTTCTCGGAAGCACTTTTCAACACTAAAATCACTTTTGGGACTCTCCCAAATAGAGCAAAAATCAAAGCTTTTTCTGCTTTTTTTGGTAATTCATGGCCGCTTATTCTTCTAATTGGTTGGATTCTGTTGACACGAAACTGGATCTCAATATTCATCCTCTCCGACTATTCTCCGGCGAAGCTCCGGTAAGTGAAACCCTAAAAATCTGATTTTTTCCTTTAAAAGGACATGGGTGAAAGTGATTTTTGTTTTTTCTTGATGGGTTTTTCGTTTTCTGATCTGGGTTTCTTTTGGTTTTTGCAGAAAGAGAGGGATTATATGGATATTGAAAGGAAGGTTTCTGTTAAAGAAGAGGTGAGTTATTATAATTATTTTTTATTTTTTCCATTACTACTATTCATTCATTTTTTAAGCAGTAAGTAGATAACTATTCTACTCATATTTCTAAAAAAAAAAAAAAAAAAAAAAAAAAAACTATTCTCATTCTTAATTATTCTTTAGGTTTTTTGTTTCATAATCATTTCATTTTACTTATTCTAAACATCCCCTGAACTTCTTGGTAACCAAACAAAAAACTTGGATTTTTAAATTTTTTTTTATTTTATTTGGGTGATGATTTTAATGATGGGTTTGTTTTGGATTTTGATTTCAGACTGGTGCTTTAATGGAGGAATTGAAGAGAGTGAGTGCAGAGAACAAGAAATTGACAGAAATGTTGACTGTTGTATGTGAAAATTACAACAATTTGAGAGGTCAGTTGATGGTACAAATGAACAAAAATGGAGAAAATGAAATTTCTTCTTCAAAGAAGAGGAAATCTGAGAGTGGCAACAATAACAATATGGTTGGAATGAATGGAAATTCTGAGAGTAGTTCAACTGATGAAGAAGAGTCTTACAAGAAACCGAAAGAAGAAATCATTAACAAAGCTGTTAAAACCACTAGAGTTCAAGTCAAAATTGGAACTTCTGATTCAAATTTGGTGAGTTTTTACCTAAAAACAAGAACCCAACTTTGAAATTAGAAATGGGAAATTTATTTTTCTTCTATGTAAACTTACCTGTTTTTTGACTTTGAATTGTGTAGGTTGTTAAAGATGGATATCAATGGAGGAAGTATGGCCAAAAGGTCACTAGAGATAATCCTTGCCCTAGAGCTTATTTCAAGTGCTCTTTTGCTCCTAGCTGCCCGGTTAAAAAGAAGGTAAGCAACCACAACAAACTCAATTTCTTCGCTACAAAGTCTATTGAGAATCTTTCTCTTAACTCGACTAGAAAATAGTAGACTATGCTAAAATATTTAAGTGGATTAAGCTTCTAGGCCGATGTTTTAGCTTGATCAAGTTAATACTTGATTGAGCTCAAACTTCGAAGAGAATACTCTTATAATTCTATCTCTTAGTTCAAGTTAAGATTCCAAATAGAATAGGTTTATAAGACTATTTTTTAGCTCGATTAAATTAATACCTGATTGAGCTAAAACTTTAAGTAAAATATGCTTATATGACTATGTTTTAGCTCGATCAAGTAAATAACCAAACGAACTAAGAAAGACTCTAAATGAAATTAGCTTATAAAGTTATCTCTTAATTCGATCATGTAAATACTTGATCCAGTTGAGACACTATATGAAATAGATTTGTAGATTTACTTTTAGCTCAATCAGATGGAAATAGAATAGCTTGTAAGTCCATCTTTTAACTTAATTTTGTCTTAAATTTTCAAAAATTCTTAAAATTTTGTTAATTGGATTGAATTTTCAGGTTCAAAGAAGTGTGGAAGATCAATCAATTCTTGTAGCCACATACGAAGGCGAACACAACCATCCACTCCAATCTCCGATGGAGGCCACCTCCGGCACCGCCACCGCCCGCTGTGTCAGCTTAATTCCGGCGACACCCACGGCGGCGCCGAGATCCTCGTCGGCGCCAGCAACTCCCGTCGAACTGGCAAAGCCCAAATCAACAGCCTCCAACCCAAGATTTGACTCGCCGGAACTGAAACAATTTCTCGTCGAGCAGATGGCCTCTTCCTTAACGAAAGATCCCAATTTCACGGCGGCGCTCGCGGCTGCGATTTCCGGAAAAATATTCCCACATTAGTTTGTTAATTTCGATTGGAATGTTGGAGATTAAAAACGTGGGGCTATTTTCCTTGAGATTAATCTGTAAATACACATTGAAAAAAAAAAGGAAAATTTGACAGATTTTAGAATATGGAAGATAGTCTTGAGATTTTTGAAAAAAGATTAAAAAAAAAAACGTTGAAGAAAAGTACTGAAAATGTGCCAAATTGAGATTCAAATTTGATGTGTAGTGGGTTGACGTTTTTTTGGGATCGTTAGAGAAATTTTTGTTTCGAATTGTAATGGAGAAATTCTTCGAGCAATTAAATTTGTATCAATGAATATTTCCCTCCAATTTTCAAATTGTCAAGGAAAAAAAAAAGTTATTGGAATGGAATCATTTACTAGGAAAATCTTGGGTTCCATTTTATTCCAATTTTCATTTTGTTTCATATTGATGAAGTTAGATTTGAACTTTCATTGTTTCTATTAGTCAATTTCTTTTAGGGTAGGTTTTAATTAATGAATGCAATTGCGAGCGGATGAATTCTTACTCTACTATTTTTCTTTGATTAAACTATAAGTTTGGTTGATATCGAATGGATTAGTGGTGTAATAGTTTCAGTGTTGGGTTGTAAACCAGTTCAACACCAACGTCACACGTTCGAGCTCGAGAATCGGTATTTATCTCCATTCCCCCAATGTGTACTCAAAAACAAAAAAATTGGTTTATTAAAAAAATTTTATGTTTTGAAAATTAAACTTTTGAGTAGTGTTATTTCAATCTATAAGTTTCAAAACATGTTTTCTAAAATTAGGCAAAACTACAAAACTTAAAAAACAAAAGGTTTATAAATTTTGGTTTCTATTTTCAAAAGTTGAAAATTATTGTAGAAAAGATAAAGACTCTCGTAAAAGTTGTGAGAGTGTAAGGAAATTATGAAAATCCAAATAGTCATGAATAAGACCTAAATTTTAATAATTTTTTATTATTTATATAATACTTTTTTTAAAAAAGAAGTTTTTATATAGTTATAAATTTATTAGACATTTATATTTGAACTGCTTTTTAAAGTTCACAAACCTAAAATTACAAATTTAGAAGTTTAAGACACAATTGAAGTAGAATAAAAGTAAAACTAATATATTCGTTTTCTAAAAAAAAAAAAAGTAAAACTAATATTCTTCTAGACCAAACACTAAGAATGGTCAAAAGAGGCTAACAAATAAATGATCCTCAAATCATCTATAGCTAGCATCCAAATATCCAAACTTGGCCAAGACAAACATCCAACATAGTCAACAAAACCAACACCCAGAGAAAAAAATAATTTGCCCAACCACTAGAGACCCAATCCTAGCCAGATTTTTTGAAAAAAACAACCATCCAACCAATCATATCAGCTTTAAATATCCCCACCCTTGTCCTTGTTTTGAAAAAAATCAAACCGAAGCTTTAAGGGCGTATTTGGACCCATTTAGAAATGACCAAGTTGGTTATAATAACTCAATCGGTATTTGCCCCATCGTTTATTATAAATGAAGATTACCTAAACTTATGTGTCTATTTATCAAAACATACGTGTATTTATCTAAACCTTACATATATTACTTTTTGCTGCATAATCAATCTCTCAAACACCATTTATCATAATCCCTATTATAATAATTTATTTCTCAAACATAATTTATAATAATCGATCGTTTATCCTAACCTTCAATCTATCATAACTAAATGGATGCGCCAAACACACTTTAAGAGAAAAATAAAAGTCACAAAAGAAGCAACTCAACTGTGAAACTAATCCATTTTTCTTCAACTTATGCCGTCTTAACAAGAGAACCTCTCTACTCTCATATTTAGTTGTAAAGATAATTTGTAAGAAATAGTTCTGAAGTAGGTTATTCTCTTAAATTGAAACTTATTTAGAAGAAATTTAACGAGGTCAATTCATAATGGTTTATTCTAATCATACATTTGGAATGATGTGGGGATCGCTTTCTTCAAATTTGATTTTCCTTATGAATATTTTCAAATGTTTTTTTTAATTCAACAAAATTTGAGGTAGGAATTTCAAACTCAACGTCTCCAAGGGACAGTTCAACGGTTGAGGCTAAAGACTTCAAGACATGTTTCTTTGAAAGATCCCTAGTTCGAGGCTGCTGAAAAGTGCTTAAACAAGAATACCTTCGAAGTATTCCGGTGCTACAGTTTAGAGACGGTCCAGTAGTGTCCTAGGTATAGGGGAACGAAGTTCCGATTTCCCGTTTAAAAAAAAAGAAGGAATTTCAAACTCAACCATTCTTGTTGATGAATATTTTCAATGATTAGACCTCATAATGTTAGGATATTACAACAATACCTCTCTCATTCCCATGTACTAAACAGCATGCTTTATATTTCCTGACATTAGGTAATACAATTCTCAAATGTCATATAGTTTGAACACTAATTTTGACATTTGAATATCAGAAAGACATCTTCAAATTCTTGAATTGAAAACATCTCCTGTATCTCTGTTAAGGAGCCAAAAGTCCACTAGTGTTCAACAGCATTAATGTTTTCTCCTTGAAAAATATAATATTATTGCTTTTAGCCTTTTCAAAATCCACAATTCCAGCTTCTGCAAGTGAAAAAAACAGTCTGCAAACTGCAAAGTCCTCTTGCAGCACATAAAAGTTGACAAGAATTAAGTTCCTGCTTGCTTTTTAACAACTCAGAAACCAAGCTGTTAAAGTGAAGTACAAACAAAGTGGACTCATTTTCTAGATTTCAAGTTTCCAAAAGTTTTAACAAGAACTGGCATCATAAAACTCTTATTCCTAGTGGTTCTACCAACTATTGGCAAAATTAGTAGATTTGAGGACATCATAAAAAGCTCAAACCCAGAAAATATTCAAAATTTACAGAGCTTTTATTTTAGGGTCGTTACCGGGTTCACGGATGCCCGAAGCACAGCCCTCAGGGACCACATACTGATCCATTGTTTGGATGTTCCAAGATTAGTCTTGCATTAATTTAACTTTGAGGCTTTGCTCGAGTTGTTGGATCTTCCTTGGATTCAACTTGCATCATAAAAATGTATCCCAGTGTCCAGAGCAGAATATATGGTAAGGGTACCCAAGAAAGACAAGCAAGAAGGCTCAAAATGCTTCCTACATACTGAGGATCTTTGATATATCCAAATGGGAATTCTGTTACCCATGGAATATTGTTCCCAAACCGTACTCCATAGTAAACACCAGCTTCGCCGAGTAACTGGTAGACCCTGTTGTTTCACAGAAATAAGAAAATGTTAATTAACGTTATATGTTGCAGCCATACGATATCGTTTTTATTCAATAAAGTCTTGACCTGGAGGAGCATTGTAAAAATTAAGCACCACCAACAAAGCCCGGAATAGTAAAGTTGCATAACAGATACGAACATCCTAAGCCTTTTAATCTCGTTTAGCACTAGTGCTTTAGTTTCTTTGCTTTAAGTGGAAACTCAAGCAGCTGATTTTCAATTTTCATGTTTGATCTATTCTTGGATAGTGATTGCTCAGAGTGCCGAGTATTGTAAGTTTTCTTTATAGTTTTTTGGATAAGAAGTTTTCTTTATAGTTTTAAAACTATTTTCTGATTTATTTTGATTTCTAGCTATCATTTTTTTTTAATAATCAAGAATCATAACTTCGCTTCACTCCATATCCGAAGGCACCTGGCCTATCCTAATTTCTTGCTATCATCATGTTTGTGAATTTGCAAACATGAGCACAGGAAATGAACATTAACTTATACCTAGTTTTTTTTTTTTTGGAGTTCAACTACAATTAGGGAGATGTTTTAACCTATACCTAGTTGTTTGTACTTTAGTATACAGCAAGCATAAAAATAAATAAGAAATGGCCTATTTTGTGAAGACTAACAATCAAATGAAGCAATAAATCTTGGAAAATGATCTCTATAAAATTTGTTGACTATTCCCAATACCAGCATCACTTTTCCTCTCTGAAATCAATGAAAAGGGATTCGAGAGGAGCTAAAGTTCAGCACCATTACTTTAATGATGCAGAAGAAGCAATCAATAGGCTTTAGGTTACAAAAATACTTTGATAGGAAACTTTATAGGACTATAAATTACTCGCAGATCTTCTTACCCACACCAGTGTGGGATTCCGGTACTTCTTTTATCCAAACTTTGTGCTTCCCATTCCTAGTACCAATGATCTCGTCCTCGTTATCCATTTTTTCCTGAATTCAACTTGGTTTTGTGTTTCCCTAAAGTTTCTTTACCTTTGGTCTTGAACAACTCTTGATAGCGTACATGAAGTTAAATTCCTTTCTGAAAATGCTATTAAGAGATTGTTTGAGAAATTAGGCTAAGTGGAAATTACTGACTTGTCAAGGTTACTTACCGCTAAAGAAAGTGAAGAAAAATGGTATGAGTAGCAATCCTTGTATGGAATAAAGGGTACCCTGAACACTGCATCGAAGCTATGTTTAAAAATAGTTGAAAATTACTGACTTCATCGGATGCATCCACTGTCCTCACACGGATTGCCCAATAGAAGTTGAGGTATATATATAAGATGTGGCCAATAGTTAGAGATCATTCTGTTTTTTTTTTGAAACAAAGATAACCACGCTCGTCTCTAGGCCTAGGCCAGACACCAGCCTTTTAAGAAAAAAGAATGGGACAAAAATGTCAACCTTCAAGTTTCTTTATGGCTGTCCAATGCTGTATAATTTGTTGATTATCTTTTGATGAAGAGTAGTGTAATCATCTTAATCTGTATCTTGTAACTAAAAAGATATTTTTCTTAGTGATCACTCCAATCTCTTGGTCAAGTTGGGCCCCCTCTCCATCAAGTGCTTCACTCTCTAATAATTGCTTTTTGGTACAACACAACCAATTCTTATTCAAATAAAGATAGAAAACCTCTTCACATGTATACCATCAAAGAATGGCCGATTGGAAAAGTAAAGTGAACAATTTGATGATCCACAGTTGCTAGACTTAATATATGCACCGAATTAATGTTTCACCCTTACCCCTGTTGAAGAAGCAAACTCAACTTTAAGCAAAGTACCTAAGATTGTGATACGATCCCAAGACCTCTAATGGTCTATTCGTGGCGAAGCAAGAAGTGACGGTATTATTTATTAGTTATTAGTTTTTATTTTAATTGTAATAGACATTTATGGATTATTAGTCTTTTATTATTAAATTAGGTTATTATTAGGTTTACTATAAATAGGAGATGTTAGGTCACTGTTAGTCATTCCTTCGGTTGTTGTCTTTGGAACTTTTGGCTTTATAGGAGATTTTCTAGAGATTTATTAATCGAAAAGTTGATAGATTCTATGAGATTGCCAAAAATTCCAACCATATTAGAATGAGTTTGAGATGCCTTTTAATACCTTCACTTAAAATTACCGTGCTAGCTATTTCTTGGGCACGTGCCATTTTTCCTGGATGACCAGTCTATGGTCTCATTGCCAAAGTTTTCTGTAATGTTTTGGATTTATTTGCAACTTTTCATTCATCAATGAAAGTTTCCGTTTCCTATATAAAAACAAAAAAATAAACCTTCACTTAAAATTCTACAGACACTTTTACTCCAAATGCTTTTACTTTCTACACACTGCTCAAAAGACATCCTATACTAACAATTTCTCAAAAGTCATCCCAAATTCATAAATTCAGAATGCTAATCACAACTCAATCCACCATTTGGGATTGATTCGGGATGAGACTGTTTCCTCCCCCATTCCCTTGTGCCCGTTCCAATGCAGACTTTTCGCTGATTTATGAGATAATCCCTCGGATTCACAAGCTTTCTCCTAGGACCTAGAGTTAGATGTTCAACTTCCTGAGAATTACATTTGTATTTACCGCAGTATCTAATTGTAAACAAGGCTCATTCATAGCATGAACCACAACCCCAGTAACACTTTCATCTCAATGGATGAAAATACTTTGGCTTCTTACAAAAAAAAATCTCCAGATTCAATAATCACAAGCGATTAAGAGAAATGTAAAGATCAAATTCCTTCTTAACACACACAATTTCCAGAGATTCAACACCTTAGTTCACTGTAATACGACATAATAAACAAAACCTACTTCCAGCTCGCAAATATCCTCTCAATAAAATGCAGAAAATTCATGATAAGTAAGCAACTACATTCGAAGCACACTTCAGCACATCATAGAGATAGATAGAGAGAGAGAGAGAGAGAATGAAACCTGAAATTCAAGAACTGTCCAAAAGCCATTAGAGGGCAGAAGTAGAGAGGCGGCGGCCATGAGAAGGAAGAGACATGGAGAATGGAAAGGAACTGAAGCAGCTTCAGAAAAATCGATACCTCAGCCATCAATTTGCAGGGCTCGCGCCATTTCCCGCACAAGTTCACCCACAACTGTGGACGATTCCACAGCAAGTAGTAGTACGGAAATGGCAACAAAACTCCGATTACGGAAAAAATGTTCATTTTCTGGTAATTTTCTCGCCGGCTCTTTTCTCCACTTTCCCCGGAAATTGATCTCCGGCCGATGAAGACGAAGACGAAGACGAAGATTCGCCCTTTCGATCGGTAGATGTTGAATTCAATATGGGTTATGGGCCCTAATGGGCCTCGTTGGGTTGAAAGTAATTGGACTATAATATGGGCTTGGCCCAGATAAAATGGGCTGGGTTATAACTTGTTGGGCCTAAGTTCGGCTTAAAAAGAGAAGAGGAATTCTAAGGGAAATTGTAGTAAATAGCAAATGTTAAGAGATTGTCTGCAACTATTTAGACTTAAAATGAGTGTTTAATTTTTAATCCCGGGACGAGAGAGAAATTTTGTCTCCTAAATACCTTTATTATTTTTTATTTTAAAATCATCTAAAATATCAAAATTTTACAAAAATTTATACCATAAACCCTGAAATTAATTAAGGAGTTAAATCCTCTTTGCAGACATTTTATTTTGTATACATTGATCATGTTGAGCTCAATATTTATTTTATAATTAAAAAAATATCAAATACATTCTTTAAATTAAAATCAAATAACCATAACACAACACATTTGATTTTCCCTTATTAGTTGTAATCTTAGAAAGGAAAATTAATAATAATAAAATGTAACAAAAAAATATCATCGATCAATAGATCATGGGAAGGCACAACATCATGACCGACTTATGGTGTTAAACAATCCGTTGAAGATCATTCATCACCTTCTGTTCATATCTTACCTTTTTTTCATAGTTATACATTACAAGTACACTTTTTATCTTCAACACTGTAAATTTGATTTTTTTGTTCAATAGGAATTGCAATCGTTCTCTAATGTTTGCTATGTTAGATATTTTCTAACACAAAAAATTAAATGTGACCTGGAGCGGAAACGTAATTAAAAATAAAATGTATACTTCCAGGCATTGTTTTGGTAATTGAGAGATGAAGGTCAATGCATACCTCGCAACGAACACAACAATGAACACATCGGCCCGCAAAACTCTTGGTTCTTCTACACCCACACTCTTCCTAACTCAAATGGTGTGGTTTTTCTTAAGGGAAGAGTAGGCATAGGAGACTAACAATTAACTGAGAAGAAATACAGAGTTCTATAATTATCTGTAATCTCTATGTGTGATTCATTTTCTGTATTTTTCACTGCTAGTTTTCCCATTAAAAATAACGACAAATGAAAAAAATATCAAGGAGTGGTTAGTGGGTGTTGGTTACAAAAGGTGGGGAGTAACGCATATCATGGACCACAAAAATAGGGATAAAAAAATTAATAAATGAAAAATAATTATTTAATTTATAATTTCCAACATTTTCCCACTCGGTCCATGAACACCTCACCAATGTAATAATGAAAAACAAAACACATGTATTATGGCGACAGGTCCTCTTAGTGCAAGTATTATCTTCCACATATCACAATGCATCGTGTTTCTCTTAACCCAACCCACATACTTAAATGAATAAACCCTATGTTTATTCTAGGTCCAAACTGAAGTAATATTTTCTCAAAAATAAATATGTATGTGCACATCTAAATGAGAAAATATAAACTGAATAAGAGTTTCAATGAATAGCGGATGAGAAGGTTGACAGAGTCGTCGTGTTTGGGCGGATGTGCAAATCGTTGAAGCTCAGCACTGCTTAAAATGGCGCCGTTCAACGCAATAAATACAAATAGAGCTTTTCCCAAAACAAAAGAACGTCTAAAAGAGATGGAGGCTGTGAGGAAGGCAGCGACTGAAGGGGAAATTGCTAGGGATTGTGACTTTTGCATAACAGAGTTTTCAGGAGATTTTGCATTTGACACTCGACTGTTAGAGATTGCAAAACGAAGAGTTCACGTTTTTTCTAGGGAAGGATTGAAACGATAACGTTTTTGTTTTGATTTTATATTTTTATTTATAATTTAAAGCTTTTTGGTTAAAAAAAGAAAAAAATGTATATATAAATAAAATGCGTACCCACACTCCCACTTTCAATCACATTATTATTTTTTTAATTTATTTGACTTCTAGTGCGTGTCAAGAAATGTCGTGCAATGCTTGACGCTTTACGGATATCAAATATCGTTAACAATTAAAAACACGAGATTCTGGAAGAAAATCCAACTCGATTTAAACTATACTTGACGTTTTCATTATAAATTGATACATTATTTGACGTTTTTAAGAACAACTGTCAAATATTTCAAAACAGGTAGTGTCAAGTAATGTCATTTTTGTAGTAGTGTACATAGATTAATAACAATTAATGTTTATTATCCAAATGTGATCCTAATAAACTTTATTATAATATTAATTAGATTAAAGATGTTGTGGCTACTCTCTAATTTAATTAAATTATATGGATCACTTAAACATGATAAAACTTAGACTCAATTATTTCTTCAAGCAATATTAATATATTTTTAAAGAAATAATATTATCTAACTTAATATTGCATGAATAATTATAAAAATAATCCAGCATCCCTATATAACAGAGTCATTATCAATAATTTCATTATGCATAATTTATTAAATTGATCACAACAATCGCACATAAATTATTTAAAGAACCAATCTAGTTAATAAAATAATCAACTAGCTTAATGGTTCAACATAAATATGCGCGTACAAAAAAGGGTGTGACGTCAATTCTTAATTGTAGCAACTTTATTAAGCTACATATATATATCATTGCACCCCATATCAAATACATATTTTGAACCACATCAACACAGTGCATAAATTGAACAAGACAATATATTCAATAAATTAATCATACAACATAGTGGTTCAGTGTGAGATCAATTCTTAATAACATATATTATTTATATGCAATTCTACCATTTTTTTTAATAAATTAAAAATAAGGTAGTACAATATGCATAAAACAAAAAATGACCATATCTTTAGATTTTTACCATTTGCAAAATTATTTTTGCCAAAACTTCCAAAAAATATTTTCAAAAAAAAACTTCCAAAAAATTAAATACCAAGCCAGAACACAATTGATTTAGATTTTTTTTTTTTTTTTAATAAAAAGTAATCAAAATCCAAATAGGCAAATCAACCAAAAATTAAATTAATAAATTTGACATATCCATTAATGCATTGTATCACAGACAAATAAAAATTAGATCCAAGAAAGATAAATATACAAATTGGAGTTTATTTGTTTTAATATACATATATGACCAAAAACAAATCCAAGATTGCAACATCAATATTCTCAATAAAAATCAAATCCATAAATTTGGTCAAAACCATATCCCATAACAATTACGATATCACAAGATGGATTACACGGTGGAAAATATATAGATGTGGATTTATTAGTTTAATAAATTCATTAACCAAAATCCATCCAGCCAAATAATCAAATTCAGCCTATAAACATCCATTCAATATTAGAAATAGATTACTGGATCATATCACACAACTATTATGCCAAAAATTGACAAATATTTGATTAACACAATATATCAAAATATAGAACAAATAAAAATCAAATCAATTTACCAATAACCTATATGGTAAATATAATATTTATTTGTTTAAAAAAAAATAATATAATATTTATTTATTTGACCAAATGATATATATCACACAATCTAAAGGGATCACAAAATAAATTGTGTCAAATAATATCAGAATTGTAATAAAAAGAAAATCAATGGAAAAATGACCTTTCTAGACATAAATTCTCATTGTGTATTTTTCTTTTAATTAATTAATTGGGCTCTTCAACTTTCTGTCATTTTACATAATACAAAATTGACAGAACAAAAAAACTCAATAATACAGTCATAACTTTTGATTCCAAATTGTAAATTTCACAAAATGCACATACTTTAAATGGAAATTCTTGTAAAATAATTTCATACTGATTCATTACGTTATTGTTAAAAACAACAAAAAATCAAAAAAACAACCAAGAACTTCATTAATGGCTTCCAAAAACAAGGCAGAGGCCAAAACAGGCTTTGATACAAAATGATGAAAACATTATGTATTTATATCAAAGGTGATTATAAATTAATCACAAGCCATTGAGTTTGATAACCAAAATTAAACCCTCCAACAATCTAGAGCACGAACACGACGGTGACGGAATCCTCGGTTCTTCTACACCTTCACTCTGTCTAACTCAAATGGTATGCGTTTTTCTAAAAGAGAGAGTAGGCATAAGGGGACCAACAATTAATTGAGAAGAAATACAAAGTTCTGTAATTCTCTGTAATCTCTCTGTGTGATTAATTTTATGTATTTTTCACTACCAGTTTTCTCATTAAAAATAACGACAAATGGAAAAATATCAAGGAGTGGTTAGTGGGTGTTGGTTAAAAAAGGTGGGGAGTAACGCATATCATGGACCACAAAAATAGGGATAAAAAAAAATTAATAAATGAAAAATAATTATTTAATTTATAATTTCCAACAGTCTACCACATCATTACATAGCCAAGGGTTTAATAGTTATGGATTTTCTCACACTTCACCACGACATGAAATATGTTTTCCAGGCTATAGAAAACCATCGATCAAAACAATAGAAGTAAAGCCTCCCACAATTTTCTTCAGTGGATTTTGGGATGAAAGAGATGTAAACTCCAATTAAAAACTTGCATGCATCCATTGAGATAGTTATTGGAACCACGATAATCCAAATTATCGAATTAAATATTACCGCACTCGAAGTTGATGAAAGCTCAATGATAACAACTGTCTTCCCCTTTAAAAAAGGTTTTAAAAAACGTCAATATAGCATTGGTGGAGGACACCCATGTACACTTCCGATACATAGTTTTTTTGCAGTAGAATGTACAACGATTGTTGCATTCTCGTAGAGGTTGTTCCAGTATAGACTAAGATTTACAATACAATCAACTATGAAGTATACATTTGCACACACCAAATATCTCTTATTTTTATGTACACATAACATTCGTTAAGTAGCACTGGTATGTATTGTATATGTTACATGCACAATATAATAAGTTTACTCATAATTACATTATGTAGACAGCTATACCGCATAAGAAGTTTATAATGATGACCAATTCAAACATTTCTTCATAAACTAGGTTGTCGAGTTTCTAAGGCTCTGGCAATGAACTTTTTAGTATGAAGAGGAACGACATTCATGTTTAAAGAAGTTAAGGAGCTAATGATGCTTTTTTATATTTCCTACTCCAAATCAAATTTTGACGCGAAAAATAGATGTGAACAAATTATGTGAAGAGAGTTGTAGAGTGGCACTAGTATGTATTGCACATGTTAGGTGCTTTATTTCAAATCAATTTTAATCATTAGTTTTTTCAAATATAAACATCAACCCTCCCATTAAACTAATGAGTATGTATATGCATGGAGACCAATGTATTATAGGGAATCGATATCATGCGGCTTTTTCCAAGTTTCGAAAAAACGTGTGATGTTGATATATTTTAAAATTATTGTTATAAATACGATTTTATTTTTGTTAGAAAAATTTCAATACCCTACTTTCTTGTTTTTATTAGTAAAAAAAAGTTTAGCTTTAAGATCTTTTTTTTCTTTTTTTAAATAAAAAATTTGTAGTTGTTGTGTTGGGTTTTATTCACTCTTGTGAAGGCCCATCAAATAAGGCCCATTAGGGCTAAGTGTTTTAAAGTTCATTTTTTCACTTTGGTTCATAGAACACACAAAGAAAAACCTCGAAAATCAGCAACCAAAAAGAGAAACTGCTAGAGAGAAAAAGTAAATAGAAAGAAATGAGGATTTTTCCTAGTTTCGATATTTTGGTGTTTCCCAGCGATTGCACCATCAGATCAAGCTAACATTTGGATAGCTTGTTTTTGACACAAGGTTCTTCAATCTAAATAGTGGAGATCGGGTTTGGATTTTTCTACAGCCATATTCTAGTGGCGATTTTGTTCCACACTTTTGTGAGATCTTTCAATTTATTTCTCTTGGTTAGTATTGTTGTTGCCAAGATTGTTTATCTTGAGTTGTTATATGTTGTATGCCTCTAGTTGTAACTAGGGAGAACTTGTTGTACCCATTATTGATTATAGTGGAGATTTGACTTCGGTCCATGGTTTTTTACTGTAACGGCCCAGATTTCAGTTTCGGTTTCCCAGGTACGTTCGGTTCAGTATTCAGTTGTGCCATTAGGACCCTTTTAACCTCTAGAGGCATTTCGATCATTTTGCACTCAAGACCGGGTTTGTGGATAATCAAGATTCCAGGACTATTCCTGTCTTTTTCCGAGGCTTGATTGATTGTCGGTTGCAAATTCCAAGAAGTTTGTGTTGGTTGTTCGGAAGCTTGGAGGTAGTTTGGTTAAGTTTAAAATTAAAGAAATTAAAGTGCTTCCGTTGGGATTTGAACCCTTGACCTGAAAGGGTCTTGCAGGCTTGGATTAAATGAGTTTAATTTAAGAGAAAAGATTGTTGCAGCTAGGACTTAAAGGGGGAAAGCCCAGGGGTTTGGAATCGCCAAACCTAGTGATTAAAAGAAAAAGAAATCGTTGTTTTCTTCTCATTCCCCTTTGCCGCACGTTTCCTCACCCTCACCATTTTGCCTACTCCAACTCTTCCTCCCTTCCATTCGTTTGCTCTTCTTTGTGCCGATTCTTCAAGAAGCCAAGATAAAAAACCGAGAGGTAAGTCTTCTTCTTCTTCCCTAGCCAAAAAATCCTTCCTTTTAGTGCTTGGGCAAGCCCTAATCGGCAATGGCATGTGTGTGTGTGTTTTTTCTCCCTAGTCGAGAGCGCGCCAAGGACCAGATTTCCCAACACCATCACCGAAGCCCCATCATCGCTGGCGACTAGCCGCACGACCCCAGTCGTAAGCTCATCGCGGCGACGCGTGCCGCCCAACATTCACGCCGCAAAGACGAGAGCTCACCCACACGAGCTGCGCCTTCCCTCGTCGACGCCACCATCCCACTGCACCGCCGCAGTGACACGCCCGCAACGCAACACTTCGCCCTCTCTGCCTTGACGCCGAGTCCTCGCTGTTGAAGAGTTGTTGTGCTTCGCCCCAGCAAATCTTATCGCCCAGTTAGCAGCCTTCGCCTCCGCTAACTCCACTTGTTGCTGAGAGCCTAGCTCTTCTCGATTTTGGGTAAGCCTAATTTCCGAGGTTGTTTTGATGCTTGGTTGTTTGCTGGTTCGATACCTAGGATTGATGTGTGTTGTGTGACTTTACTGTTAGGTTATTGGTGCTCTTCCTGTAGCTCGAGAGACCTTCTCGTTTGTCGGCTTTTTCCCACTGTTCAGGTAAGGGTTCCTTGCCTGGGTTGTGTGGACCCTGCGCATGGTTTCAATAGTCTTCTAGTTGTATGTTTTGCATGATTTATAAACTGTATGTTTGATATGTTCTGTAAGCCTGTTTAATTGCCCTATTCCTGGTTATTGGATTATGCATGTTCTATTGCTAGGACTTGGCATGTAGATTCTGAGATTAATTGTAGCACTTCCGTGAGTAATAGGTGTCTTGATTGTCTTCACATGCTTTGTTGAATATAGTTTGTTGGTTGCTAGACACTATTGGTAATAAGCTGCCTATTGTAGTAGAGCTTACTAGAGATTCCACGAGTGACAGTCGAGTGGCGTGCTGGCTCGTTTCCCCAAGTGACAGTCAAGTTGCGTGCTGGCTTGGATGACCCACGAGTGACAGTCGAGTGGCGTGCTGGCTCATTTTCCCAATTGACAATCGAGTTGCGTGCTGGCTTGGATGACCCCGAGTGACTGTCGAGTTGCGTGCTGGCTCGGTTAGTGATAGGGTTAAGCCCAGTTGTGTGCTTGTAACGGCCCAGTTTTCTATTCCAGTTCTCGAGGTGCTTCCGGTTTAGATTCAGTTGTTTGGTTGGGCCGTTAGAGCTGTTTTGACCCTTAGGGGTATTTTGGTCTTTTGGCTCCCTGGGCAGGATTTGTGGATTTTCAAGATCCCGAGGCAGCTCCTGCCTTTGTCGAGGCTTGTTTGTTGGTGGCTGCGAGTCCCCAGATGTTTGGGCTATTCGTTTGGAGGTTCGGTTGTGATTTGGGTTTTGGCAAAGTTATGGTTGTTTGAGTGCATCCTTTGGGATTCGAGCCCGGGCCCTTAGTGTTGATTTGGGAGTTGGATTTAAGTGAGTTTTATTTATTGGAAAAGGTTGCTTCAGTCTGGTCTCGAAAGAGGAAGCCGGGAAATGGGATTTTAAGGATTTTTAAGGCTATTTAAAAGTGGATAAGGATGGAAAAATAATAAAGAAAATCCCATTTTCCCTTTTATTTTTAAAATCCCATTTTTAAATCCCCATTTTCCCTTTTTTCCCCATTTTTCCCATTTTTCCCTTTTTTTTTTCTCTCTCTCTCTCTCTCCTCCAGCCCGAGCCAGCCCCCCAGGTCGCCCAGGTCGCCCAAGCCCGAGCCCTAGCCTTGCTCGCCCAGCCCAGCCGCGCACAGTGCCAGCCCGAGTAGCCCCTGCCCTATGTCGAGTCGCCCAGACCCAGCCGCGTCGCATAGACCTCGCCCAGGCCCCTCGTCGCCCAGGTCCGAGCGCACTGCACTGTGCCGAGTCGCGCGCCCCTATAGCTCGCCGTGCCGAGCCCTTGCGCCCTGTAGCCGTCGCGTCGCTGTGCCGAGTGGTGCGTCCCTGTAGCTCGCCGAGCTCGCGCCCGCGTGTCGTTCCTCAGGCCGAGCCGCGCGCGCCGCCCGGTGAGCTCGAGCGCGCCTCGCGCCCTTCTCGCCCGCCCGCCCGCGCGTCGTGCGGCCTCGCGCGCCAGTGCCTGCGCCCGGCCGACCACGTGCTGCCGACGGCTGCCACTGTTGTGGCTTCTCGGATGGTATTTCCCGAGTCTTTTCTTCGTTGGGCCCTGATTTGTTGGCTGCTGATTATTGATTTAATTAGGGTGTTTTATTGAAATGTTTAGGCTGTTCGGGTTCGATTAGAGGCTCGAGGGTCGCTTGTGATTTGTGATTATTTGCTGCTTGTTCTAGGTAAGGATTTCTTACCGTGGTTGTGTGGACCCTGCGATATATCATGATTGTGCCTTGTATTCTTGTTTACTGTTATGAGCATGATAGTAATAGGGCAGCTATGTTTGATCTCTTGCTAGCATGTTTGCCTGATTTTACATGTTAGTGTCATGCTAGGTTTGTTCTTCCAGCATGCTTATGATTCCTGCTAGATGAAAAGTATTGTAAATTCTTACCCCTTAGCTTAATTGAACTCAGACAAACCTGGCGGCCGTGGAGTGCTGATGATCATGGGAACAACAACCTACAAAGCAGGTTAGTCTACAGAATCTATGACTCTGTGCTCTAATACCAACTGTGACGAACCCGACCCAAAACATGGCCCTAAACTGGGGTTCTCACTCAACATGCAAGTTAAATATGATATCAAGCGGTTTAGTGCTCATATTTAAAAACCTTTCAAAACATATGAGAAGGGGGAACCCTTAAAACATAATCAACAATTTTCATTTAAACAAACCAACAAAGTAAAACAACCTGGCCAGTATTTATAAAACATACAATACAATTTAAACAACTTTTTAAACAATGTTCCCCTAGGACTCCTGTTCATCTACATGCTGAATAAACAATGCAATAATAAATGACAGAGTGCCGGCGGCTCCCCATGATCAATCAGCTCCCTCCGCTAGCCATCCTGGTGTTGTCCCAAGTTACCTGAAAGATAAATTAGGGTTAGTATAAACATACTCAGTAAGAATCCCCAACCAGGGTACAATACGATACATCAGTCATCTAGCACCTCAACATGCAAGCAAACAACTATCAACACAGATCATAGCTCAACGAGCTCATAAAACAAGATCTGGAGTCATCGGAAGTCTCTTACTTCCGGCCTAGGGATTGGATACACTGACCAATCCTGGACATCACCGAGGTATCTGTCACTTGGGGGGAATACACTGATCCCTAGAATGTCCTCAAGGGCCTCTTTGCCTTTGCACTAAATCGACTTTAGAGAGTACCCAAGTCCGGCTCTAACGGAAGGAATGGTGTACTCATAAACATTAGCCCGGGGAGCTCTCCCGGCGGCGACTAACGCGTGTGTGGCGCGCACACCGCGCATGCCGCTGCAACCGGGCGTAAATGCGGGGCCAAAGGGCAAACTACGCGGGCAGTGCACGCATGCCTATGACTCGGAAGCGGTGTCGCGATCACACGATGAGCACGAGGCCCTCGGCGCTCATCTGCAGGCAAAGATGATCCACCGACACGAAGCTAAGAACCGGCCGGCGAGCTTACACGGCGATGGCGGTTCCACTCTAGCAGCTACAAACTAGGCTTATGCCGAAGTGGGTAGCTAAGTCCACAACTGGCGGGTCGGGGGAAGCAAGATACGTTATCTTTGCGCACACTTTACTCCCGACCGAGCTAAATCCACCTTGGCGACCGGGGAAGCAAGATACGTTATCTTTGCGCACACTTTACTCCCGATCAGTGGGGACAAAGTACGTTATGTCCGCTCAGCCTCTGGATGATGAAAAACCCTACAACTCTATCTAAGAGTACAGAGCAAAATCAATGATTCCTGGCTAGCAAGCAATGACCGACATCAATCACATTTAACTAGCATGATACTACAACTTAAGCAGGAATCATTAGCATGCTGGCAGAACAAACCTAGCATGGCACTAACATGTAAAATCAGGCAAACATGCTAGCAAGAGGTCAATCAAAGCTGCCCTATCAATATCATGTTCATAACAGTCAGCAAACAAGCAAGGCATATCATGATATATCGCAGGGTCCACACAACCACGGTAAGAAATCCTTACCTGGGACAAGCAGAAAAACAATTATAAATCACAAATCAATGAACGATCCTCAAGCCTCTAATCGAACCCGAAAAGCCTATACAATCAATAAAACACCCCAAATCAAATACATAAAACAGCCCAATAAATACAATAACCAGCAGCCAACAAATCCGGGCCCAACGAAGAAAAGACTCGGGAAATACCATCTGAGAAGCCACAAGGCTCGAGCCAACCAACACACCACAAGCAGGCTGTCGGCAGGGGTAGGGCTGGCTGGGCGCAGGCACTGGGCGCGATGGGGAGCAGACACGGGCGCAGGGGCGCGAAGCTGCGCTCGGGCGCGGGCTTGACTCAGTTGGGATGATGGTGCGCGGCGCGGCTCGGCACAGGGGACGGCGCTCGAGCGCGAGCGACACGAGCTACAGGAACGCGCGCGCGGGCGACGCGACGCGACGGGCTCAGAGCGCTCGGGAAGGCACGGCGAGCTACAGGGGCGACACGGACCAGGGCGAGGCGGCACAAACCTGGGCGACGCGGGGCCTGGGTGAGAGCTGAGCGACGTGGTCGGGCGGCTCGGGGGCTGGCGCGCGACTCAAGATGAGGCGGCGGGAGAGCGGGCGACGCTGGCACGACACTGTGCGGCTGGGCTCAGGCTGGCTAGGGCGTGGGCGAGCTGGGCGGCCAGGGTGGGCGAGCTGGGCTGGCTCGGGCAGGGAGGTGAGGGGCCAAGGGGGGGCTCGGGTTAGAGGAGAGAGAAAGGGAAAAATGGGGGAAAAAATGGGATTTTTCTTTTTTCTTTTTTCTTTTCTTTTTCTCTTTTAATTTATCCTTATCCAAAATCCAAACTTATCCATTTTTTTCCAATTTCTAAAATAAGCCTTCAAATCCTTAAATCCCATTTCCCGGCTTCCTCCTTCGAGACCCGACTGAAGCAACCTTTCCAAACAATAAATCTCACTCAAATCAACCTCCCAAATCAACACTGAGGGCCCGGGCTCAAATCCCAAAGGAAACACCCAAACAACCATAACTTTGCCCAAAACCCAAATCACAACCGAACTCCCAAACGAATAGCCCAAACATCTCGGGACTCGCAGCCACCAACAAAAAAGCCTCAACAAAGGCAGGAGCTGCCTCGAAGCCCTAAAAATCCACAAATCCTGCCCGGGGAGCAAAAAGACCAAAATGCCCCTAAGGGTCAAAACAGCTCTAACGACCCAACCGAACCACTGAATCTAAACCGGAAGCTCCTCGAGAACCGGGATAGAAAACTGGGCCGTTACAATAACCAATCATTAGGCCGGAAGTAGGAGACTTCCGATGACTCCAGATCTTGCATTGTGAGCTCGTTGAGCTATGATCTGTGTTGGTAGCTGTTTGCTTGCATGTTGAGGTGCTAGATGACTGATGTATCGTATTGTACCCCGGTTGGGGATTCTTACTGAGTATGTTTATACTCACTCTTATTTATCTTTCAGGTAACTTGGGACAACACCAGGAGGGCTAGCGGAGGAGCTGATTGATCATGGGAGCCGCCTAAGACTCTGTCATTTATTATTGCATTGTTTATTCAACATGTAGATGGACAGAGTCCTAGGGAACATTGTTTAAAACGTAGTTTAAATTGTATTGTATGTTTTATATATACATCGCCAAAGTTGTTTTACTTTGTTGGTTTGTTTAAAAGTAATTGTTGGTTATGTTTTAAGGGTTCCCCTTCTCATATGTTTTGAAAGGTTTTTAAATATGAGCACTAAACCGCTTGTTATCATATTTAACTTGCATGCTGAGTGAGAACCCAGGTTTAGGACCGTATGTTTTGGGTCAGGTTCTTACAGTGCTGCCCGGTGTAGTTAGGACAAGCCTAGTAGCGTGCTGTCCCTAGTTAGCCCAGTTGAGTGCTAACCAAGTTGTCTTAGAGATAGACATTCAGAGACCAAGGACACTTAGGTTGCCCTCCTGTTTAGTCAGCCCAGTGGTGTGCTGACCCTGCTTGTCACTTGTTGACCCATGTTGTTGAGACTACCAATGTGTATTATTGTTGTGTGCTTGTATGCTAGGATGCTAAAGGATTTATCTTGCGTAATGTACCACGGTTGAGGGGTTCTTACTGAGTACAATTGTACTCACACCCCCTTTCTGTGGTTTCTTCCACCAGGTAACTTGACACAACATCCAGGTGGCTAGAGGAGGAGTTGGATGATCATGGGGACGGGTCTGTTGCATCTTCTGTCTTGCATTTGCACTTTTATTTGAAAGATTTTATTATGTTGATTTTGATGAGCTTTAGTAAACTCTGGCCAGAGGCTAAGGATTTTAAGATTTTGTTTTAACTATTGACTTTTTGGAAAGTGAATTAATTTTATCCGTGCATGTTATCCAAGTTTATTTTTAAGTCTATGTTGTTTTAAATTCATGAGTTAAGGCATGTAGTAAGGATCATTGAGACCATTTAGAGGCAGTTGTTGTAGGTACTTTACTTGTCCTAGATCACTATGCTTATGTACTATTTGATTCGGGCTCGACCCATTTTTTTATCTCTGCATTGTTTGCTAGTCGAGCTTGTTTAGTGCTGGAACCTTTAGGGTTCGAATTATGTGTTGCCACTCCTTCGGGAGTTAGTATGTTGGCTAGTGACAAGGTTAGAGATGGTAGGATTCTAGTGTCCGGAGAGTCTTTAGCAGCTACCCTCATAGTGTTGCCTATGAGTGGGTTCGTGGTGATCCTAGGGATGGATTGGCTAGCGGAGCATCATGCACTAATTGACTACCACCATAAGGAAGTGGTGTTTAGGCCGCCCAAGAAACAGAGTTTCAAGTTCCGCGGTGTCCGGAGCGGAGTCTGTCCGCCGTTGATTTATGTAGTGAAAGCCCAGCGATTGTTAGCTCGAGGAGCTTGGGGCTTTCTAGCAATTTTTCCTGGAGGAGACCGTCCTCCGTTGTCAGTTGATCAGGTGCCGGTCGTACATGAGTTTGGAGATGTGTTTCCAGAAGAGTTGCCTAGGTTGCCACCTCAGTGGGAGGTTGATTTCGCTATTGAGCTCGAGCCGGGGACTCTCCCTATCTCGAAAGCTCCCTACAGGATGACGCCAGCAGAGTTGAAAGAGCTGAAGGTTCAGTTGCAAGAGATGTTAGACAGGGGTTTTATCCGACCCAGTGTGTCTCCGTGGGGAGCACCAGTGTTATTTGTGAAAAAGAAAGATGGTTCGATGCGCCTCTGCATAGATTACAGATAACTGAACAAAGTTAAAGTAAATAACAAGTACCCGTTGCCACGTATTGATGACTTGTTCGATCAGCTTCAGGGAGCATCTATGTTCTCGAAGATAGATTTTAGGTCTGGCTACAATCAGCTGAGGATCAGGGATGCAAACATCCCCAAGACAGCTTTCAGGTTGAGGTATGGCTACTACGAGTTCGTGGTAATGTCGTTCGGGCTAACCAACGCCCCAACAACCTTCATGGATATGATGGATAGAGTGTTCAAGGCATTCTTGGACAGCTTTGTGATCGTATTCATCGATGATATTTTGATATACTCCAAGACTAGAGAGGACCATGTTACACACTTGAGACAAGTTCTGATAGCTCTGAGGGAGAATCAGCTATATGCCAAGTTCTCCAAATGTGACTTTTGGTTGGAGCAAGATGCTTTTCTAGGACATGTTGTATCCAAAGATGGCATAGCAGTGGACCCCGCCAAGATAGAAGCAGTGAGTTCTTGGACTAGACCGACTACGGTCGCAGAGATATGCAGCTTTCTAGGTCTAGCAGGCTACTACTGTAGGTTCGTTAAGGACTTTTCCACCAAAGTAGCGTCCTTGACCAGGTTGACTAAAAAAAGTGTTGATTTTGTTTGGGATGATAACTATGAAGAGAGCTTTGCTGTTCTGAAGCACAGTTTGACTACAACTCCAGTGTAGTTAGGACAAGCCTAGTAGCGTGCTGTCCCTAGTTAGCCCAGTTGAGTGCTAACCTAGTTGTCTTAGAGATAGACATTCAGAGACCGAGGACATTTAGGTTGCCCTCCTGTTTAGTCAGCCCAGTGGTGTGCTGACCCTACTTGTAACTTGTTGACCCATGTTGTTGATTCTGCCAATGGAGTTATTGTTGTGTGCTTGTATGCTAGGATGCTAAAGGATTTATCTTGCGTAATGTTCCCCGATTGAGGGATTCTTACTGAGTGCAATTGTACTCACCCTTTCTGTGGTTTCTTCCACCAGGTAACTTGGCACAGCATCGAAGTGGCTAGAAGAGGAGCTGGATGATCATGGGGACGAGTCTGTTGCATCTTCCGTCTTGCATTTGCACTTTTATTTGAAAGATTTTTATTATGTTGATTTTGATGAGCTTTTGTAAACTCTGGCCAGAGGCTAAGGATTTTAAGATTTTGTTTTAACTATTGACTTTCTGGAACGTGAATTAATTTTATTAGTGCATGTTATCCAAGTTTGTTTTTAAGTCTATGCTGTTTTAAATTCATGAGTTAAGGCATGTAGTAAGGATTATTGAGACCATTTAGAGTCGGGTTCTTACAGTTGGTATCAGATGGTGGTTTGAGGTATAGAGGACGCCTTTGCGTGCCGACGGACGCTGGACTACGAGCTGAGTTACTTTCGGAGGCTCACAGTTCCCCGTTCACTTGGCACCTAGAGGGCACCAAGATGTATCAGGATCTTAAGCAGACTTTCTAGTGGAAGAACATGAAAAGAGATATTGCAGAGTTCGTTAGCCGGTGTCTCACTTGTCAGCAAGTGAAGGCTCCAGACAGAAACCCGCAGGGTTGTTGCAGCCACTGAGTGTGCCTCAATGGAAGTGGGAAGAGATTTCCATGGATTATATCTCTGGTTTGCCGATGACGTCGAAAGGGTTTACTCAGATCTGGGTGATAGTAGACCGTTTGACCAAGAGTGCGCACTTCATCCCCGGTAAGATAACTTATACTGTGGAGCAGTGGGCACAATTGTTTTTAGAACAGATTATTCAGTATCATGGGGTACCCGTTAAAATTGTGTATGATAGAAACTCTTGTTTCACTTCTCACTTCTGGAGGGCGCTGCAAAAGGGTTTGGGTACTGAGTGCAACTTCAGCACGGCGTTTCACCCTCAGACCGATGGGCAGACTGAGAGGGTGAATCAGATTTTGGAAGATATGCTAAGAGTCTATGTGCTAGACTTTCCAGGTAGCTAGGACCAGTACTTGTATTTGATGGAATTCGCTTAGAACAATAGTTATCAGGCCACAATTCAGATGGCTCCGTTTGAGGCGTTGTATGGTAAGCGTTGTAGGTCTCTAGTGTTCTGGGAAGAGGTTGATGACAGACAGGTTCTGGGTCCCGAGTTACTTCAGTTGACTAATGATGCAGTACAGAAGATCCGAGCTCGTATGTTGACTGCCTAGAGTAGGCAGAAGAGCTACGTCGATGTCAGGCGTAGAGACTTAGAGATGTGGGACAACATGTTTTCCTGAAGGTGGCACCGATGCGTGGAGTACGAAGGTTTGGAAAGCGGGGCAAGCTGAGTCCCAGGTTTGTGAGGCCTTTTAAGATTCTTTAGCCGATCGGTCCACTGGCATACCAATTAGTGTTGCCCCATCGTTGGCATCTGTGCATAACGTATTCCACGTGTCGATGCTACGTCAGTATGTTGCAGACCCGTCCCACATTATTGATTATGAGCCGTTAGAGCTGAACCAGGACCTGAGCTTCGAGGAGAGGCCTGTGCAGATTTTTCCCCGGGAGTGCAAAGTTTTGCGTAACCGGGAGATCAACCTAGTCAAGGTTCAGTGGAGAAATCAGAGGGCAGTGGAAGCAACTTGGGAA
This sequence comes from Sicyos edulis, assembly GCA_036507275.1. Lineage (NCBI taxonomy): Eukaryota > Viridiplantae > Streptophyta > Magnoliopsida > Cucurbitales > Cucurbitaceae > Sicyos > Sicyos edulis. The sequence goes on along the minus strand of CM071850.1, from coordinate 27,084,383 downwards.
CTGGAGGACGAGATGAGGATGCACTACCCGGAGTTATTCCAGTCTTAGGACTTTCGGGGACGTTTGGTTACGGCCCAGATTTCAGTTCCAGTTTCCTAGGTACGTTTGGTTTAGTATTCAGTTGGGCCGTTAGGACCCTTTTAACCTCTAGGGGCATTTCGTTCATTTTGCCGTCAAGACCGAGTTTGTGGATAATCAGGATTCCAGGGCTATTCTTGTCTTTTTCTGAGGCTTGATTGATTGTCGGTTGCAAATTCCAAGAAGTTTGTGTTGGTTGTTCGGAAGCTTGGAGGTAGTTTGGTTAAGTTTAAAATTAAAGAAATTAAAGTGCTTCCGTTGGGATTTGAATCCTTGACCTGAAAGGGTCTTGCAGACATGAATAATATGAGTTTAATTTAAGAGAAAAGATTGATGCAGCTAGGACTCGAAGGGGGAAAGCCCAGGGGTTTGGAATCGCCAAACCTAGTGATTAAAAGAAAAAGAAATCGTTGTTTTCTTCTCATTCCCCTTTGCCGCACGTTTTCTCACCTTCACCATCTTGTCGACTCCAACTCTTCCTCCCCTCCATTCGTTTGCTCTTCTTCGTGCCAATTCTTCAAGAAGCCAAGAACAAGAACCTAGAGGTAAGTCTTCTTCTTCTTCCCTAGCTGAAAAATCCTTCCTTTTGGTGCTTGGGCAAGCCCTAATCAGCAATGGCGTGTGTGTGTGTTTTTTCTCCTTAGCCGAGAGCGCGCCAAGGACCAGATTGGCCAACACCATAGCCGAAGCCCCATTGCTACTTACTAACTAGCCGCACAGCCCCACGTCTCAAGCTCTGCCGCGAGTAGCCGCGTCGCCCAGCAGTCACGCTATAGCACAACAGCTCGCCCACACGAGCTGCCCCTTCCCGCGTCGACGCCATCATCCCACCACACCGCCGCAATGACACGCCCGCAACGCAACACTTCGCCCTCTCCGCCTTGACGCCGAGTCCTCGCTGTCGAAGAGTTGTCGTGCTTCGCCAACCCGCTTCGCCCCAGCAAAGCTTTCGCCCAGTTCACAGCCTTCGCCTCCGCGAACTCCACTTGTTGCCAAGAGCCTAGCTCATCTTGGTTTTGGGTAAGCCTAATTTCCGAGGCTATTTTGATGCTTGGTTGTTTGCTGGTTCGATACCTAGGATTGATGTGTGTTGTGTGACTTTATTGTTAGGTTATTGGTGCTCTTCCTATAGCTCGAGAGACCTTCTCGTTGGTCGGCTTTTTCCCACTGTTCAGTAAGGGTTCGTTGCATAGGTTGTGTGGACCCTGCGCATGGTTTCGATAGTCTCCTAGTTGTATGTTTTGCATGATTTATAAACTGTATGTTTGATATGTTATGTAAGCCTGTTTAATTGCCCTGTTCCTGGTTATTGGATTATGCATGTTATATTGCTAGGACTTGAAATGTAGATTTGGAGATTGATTGTAGCACTTCCGTGAGTAATTGGTGTCTTGATTGTCTTCACATGCTTTGTTGAATATAGTTTGTTTGTTGCTAGACACTGTTGGTACTAAGCAGCCTATTGTAGTAGAGCTTACTAGAGATTCCACGAGTGACAGTCGAGTGGCGTGCTGGCTCGTTTCCCCAAGTGACAGTCGGGTTGCGTGCTAGCTGGGATGACCCCGAGTGACAATCGAGTTACGTGCTGGCTCGATTAGTTATAGGGTTAAGCCCAGTTGTGTGCTACCCGGTGTAGTTAGGACAAGCCCAGTAGCGTTCTGTCCCTAGTTAGCTCAGTTGAGTGCTAACCTAGTTGTCTTAGAGATAGACATTCAGAGACCGAGGACACTTAGGTTGCCCTCCTGTTTAGTCAGCCCAGTGGTGTGCTGACCCTGCTTGTCACTTGTTCACCTATGTTATTGAGACTGCCAATGTGTATTATTGTTGTGTGCTTGTATACTAGGATGCTAAAGAATTTATCTTGCGTAATGTACCCCGGTTGAGGGATTCTTACTGAGTGTAATTGTACTCACCCTTTCTCTGGTTTCTTCCACCAGGTAACTTGGCACATCATCGAGGTGGCTAGAGGAGGAGCTGGATGATCATGGGGACGAGTCTGTTGCATCTTCCGTCTTGCATTTGCACTTTTATTTGAAAGATTTTTATTATGTTGATTTTGATGAGCTTTTGTAAACTCTGGCCAGAGGCTAAGGATTTTAAGATTTTGTTTTAACTATTGACTTTCTGGAACGTGAATTCATTTTATTCGTGCATGTTATCCAAGTTTGTTTTTAAGTCTATGTTGTTTTAAAATCATGAGTTAAGGCATGTAGTAAGGATCATTGAGACCATTTACAGTCGGGTTCTTACATTTACTCCTCGCCTTGAGAAGGGTTTTCCACGTTAAAATCGTTGTGTGTTGTGCTTGATTTTTCTACCATATGTATGCTTACTGATTTTCCATTAGGAACACAAGAGAGAGAATAATTGATCCTATTATAATAGTGTTTATTCCCAACAAGTGGTATCAAAGCTCCGTGGTTGAGTTGAATTAGAGGCCTTGTGTTAAATATGGAAAATAGTCAGCGCGATGGTAAAAAGGTCAATTTGAATGGATCGAATTATCAATTTTGGAAAAGAAAAATGGAAGATATTTTATATGTGAATGACTCGTATCTTCCTTTATTTTCACTTGAGAAGACGGATGATAAAATCGATTTAGAATGGGAAATATGCCATGGAAAGTATACGTCATGATTAGGCTGTGGGTAGCAGAAAATATTCTAAATCATATTGGTGAAGAAAATCATGCACGGTCTATGTGGAACAAGCTTAAGTCTTTTTATGCCCCGAAAACTGGTAGCAGTAAATTGTATTTGATTAAGCAAATGATGGCTTTGAAGTATCAAGAAGGAACGTCAACGTTAGATCACTTGAATACAATCCAAGGAATTATTAATCAATTAGCTAGAATGAGTATCAAGTTTGGTGAGGATATACGTGATTTCTATAACGGCTCAGGTTATCATTCTGGATCTTCAGGTGCGTTTGGTTAGTTATTCAGTCATTTGGTTGGGTCGTTAGGGCTTTCTAAGCTCCTAGGGGCATTTTGGTCATTTGGCCTCCGAGGGCATTCTAGTAATTTTTTAGGATTCTGGGTTGTTTATCAAATTATATTGCGTAGTGGCTGCATTCTGGTTTTAGGTTTCGGGACCGGGAGTTGTTTGGAGGCCATTTGGAATTAATTAGAAAAAATTAGTTTTAAAAGTGAACTTGCCAGGATTCGAAGGGGGAAACCTATTTTGACACTTGGCATTTGGAAGGATTTTAAAGCATTTATATTGAGAAAATAGAAGCAAAACATTTCCCACCCCCCTTCTCATTAGGAAACGTGCAAGCCCTAGCCTCCTTCCCCTTCTCCTTCGTGTTCTCCACCTCCCTTCTCATCACCTCACCCTTTTTTTGTGGCCGAGAACCACACCTCAACACTCTCCACCTTCTCCTTCCCAAGCCCTCTTCACCGCTCGCCGTACAGACCGCCATCACCAGCCGCTCAGCCCTACGTCGCTGAGCCGATCAGCCGCCAGCAGCAGCCCTTCGCACGCGATCGCCACTCTACTGCTCGCCGAGTAGGTGGCCAACGCCAGCCGCACGCCCTAGTGCAGCAACACTCGTCCGCTCGCTGCCTCGCGACCGTGCATTCTGCCTCGCTTGTTGCAGCACGACCGCGACGTCGCCTCGCTAGCTTCGCCCTCGCTCGCACCCTCTACGACCTGCTCCACCCACAGCGAAGCCGGTCGCTCACCTAGCCACCTTCAAGCACGCATTTACGCACGCATCCGCACGTAGACGCCCCGCCCATTCGCACGTTGTCGCAAGCCATTGCTGCGGCACCGCACGCCTGCCCAGACACGCAGCATCTGTGCTCTTACTGCTGCACGCTGTCGAGGCATGTTGCACACCTACCGAGCCTTGCTGCCCACGCTACCTATTGCAGCACATCCTTGCCGAGACTACCCACTTGAGACAAGTTCTGACAGCTCTGAGGGAGAATTAGCTATATGCCAAGTTCTCCAAATGTGCCTTTTGGTTGGAGCTGGTTGCTTTTCTTGGACATGTTGTATCCAAAGATGGCATAGCAGTGGACCCCGCCAAGATAGATGCAGTAAGTTCTTGGACGAGACCGACTACGGTCGCGAAGATACATAGCTTTCTGGGTCTGGCGGGCTACTACCGTAGGTTCGTTAAGGACTTTTCCGCTAAAGCAGCGCCCTTGACCAGGTTGACTAAAAAGGATGTCGATTTTGTTTGGGATGATAACTGTGAAGAGAGCTTTACTGTTTTGAAGCACAGTTTGACTACAGCTCTGGTGTTGTCAGTTCCAGAGGGAACCGGTGGTTTCGTGGTATATAGTGATGCTTCTAAGTTTGGGTTGGGTTGCGTTCTGATGCAGCATGGTAAAGTCATTGCCTACGCTTCGAGACAGTTGAAACCATATGAGAAGAACTACCTGACACACGACATGGAGTTAGCAGCAATGGTGTTTGCTTTAAAAATCTGGAGGCATTACCTATATGGAGAAAGGATTCAGATGTTCACAGACCACCAGAGCCTCAAATACTTCTTCACTCAAAAAGAGTTGAACATGAGGCAGAGAAGATGGTTAGAGTTGGTGAATGACTATGATTGCGAGATCTTGTATCATCCGGGCAAGGCCAATGTTGTGGCTGATACTTGAGTAGGAAAACTTCACACTCTGGAGCCTTGCTAAGTTCACAGATCCCGGTACGGAAAGAGTTAGAACGAGCCGGTATAGTAGTATTGTTGGGGGAGGTTATCGCCAAGGTAACCCAGTTGACTGTTCAGCCTTCCATCAGGCAGAGGATTATTGATAGCCAGCTGAGTGATCCCGAGTTAAGCCGACTGATTGCCAGAGTGCAAGCCGATGGAGATTTTGACTTTTTTGTAGCACTAGATGGTGGTTTGAGGTATAGAGGATACCTCTCCGTGCCGGCGGATGCTGGACTGCGAGCTGAGTTGCTTACTGAGGCTCACAGTTCCCCATTCACTTGGTACCTAGGGGGCACCAAGATGTATTAGGACCTTAAGCAAACCTTCTGGTGGAACAACATGAAAAGGGATATTGCAGAGTTCGTTAGCCGGTGTCTCACTTGTCAACAAGTGAAGGCTCCCAGACAGAAACTCGCAGGGTTGTTGCAGCCACAGAGTGTGCCTCAGTGGAAGAGGGATGAGATTTCCATGGATTATATCTCTAGTTTACCGAAGACGCCGAGAGGGTTTACTCAAATCTGGGTGATAGTAGACCGTTTGACTAAGAGTGCGTACTTCATCCCCGGTAAGATCACCTATATCGTAGAGCAGTGGGCACAATTGTTTTTAGAACAGATTATTTGGTACCATGGGGTACCCGTTAAAATTGTGTCTGATAGAGACTCTTGTTTCACTTCTCGCTTCTGGAGGGCACTCTAGAAAGGTTTGGGAACTGAGTGCAGCTTCAGCACGGCGTTTCACCCTCAGACCGATGGGCAGACTGAGAGGGTGAATCAGCTTTTAGAAGATATGCTGAGATTCTGTGTGCTAGACTTTCCTGGTAGCTGGGACCAGTACTTGTATTTGATGGAATTCGCTTAGAACAACAGTTATCAGGCCACAATTCAGATGGCTCCGTTTGAGGCGTTGTATGGTAAGCGTTGTAGGTCTCTAGCGTTTTGGGAAGAGGTTGGTGACAGACAGGTTCTAGGTCCCAAGTTACTTCAGTTGACTAATGATGCAGTACAGAAGATCCGAGCTCGCATGTTGACTGCCAAGAGTAGGCAGAAGAGCTACGCCAATGTCAGGCGTAGAGATTTAGAGTTTGATGTGGGACAACATGTTTTCATGAACGTAGAACCGATGCGTGGAGTACTGAGATTTGGGAAGCGGGGCAAGCTAAGTCCCAGGTTTGTGAGGCCTTTTGAGATCCTTGAGCGAATCGGTCCAGTGGCGTACCGATTAGCGTTGCCCCCATCTTTGACATCTGTGCATAGCGTATTCCACGTATCGATGTTGCGACAGTATGTTACGGACCAGTCCCACATTATTGACTACGAGTCATTACAGCTGAACCAAGATTTGAGCTACGAGGAGAGGCCTGTGCAGATTTTGGACCGAGAACGCAAGGTTTTGCGAAACTAGGAGATCAACCGAGTCAAGGTTCAGTGGAGAAATCAGAGGGCAGAGGAAGCAACTTGGGAACTGGAGGACGAGATGAGGTCGTTTTACCCAAAATGATTCCAGTCTTAGGACTTTCAGGAAAACTGTAACGGCCTAGGTTATCATTCCGGATCTCCAGGTGCGTTTGGTTAGTTATTCGGTCGTTTGGTTGGGCCGTTAGGGCTTTCTGAGCTCCTAGGGGCATTGTGGTCATTTGGCCTCCAAGGGCATTCTATTAATTTTTCAGGATTCCGGGTTGTTTCTCAAATTATATTGCATAGTGGCTGCATTCTGGTTTCAGGTTTTGGGACAGGGAGATGTTTGGAGGTCGTTTGATATTAATTAGAAAAAATTGGTTTTAAAAGTGAACTTGCCAGGATTCGAAGGGGGAAACCTATTTTGACACTTGGTGTTTGGAAGGATTTTAAAGCATTTATAATGAGAAAATAGAAGCAAAAAATTTCCCATCCCCCTTCTCATTAGGAAACGTGCAAGCCCTAGCCTCCTTCCCCTTCTCCTTCGTGTTCTCCACCTCCCTTCTCATCACCTCACCCTTTTTTTTTGGCAGAGAACCACACCCCCACACTCTTCACCTTCTCCTTCGCAAGCCCTCTTCACCGCTCGCAGTACAGACCGCCATCGCCAGCCGCATAGCCCCACGTCGCTGAGCCGACCAACAGCCAGCAACAACCCTTCGCATGCGATCGCCACCCTACCGCTCGCCGAGCAAGTCGCCAACGCCAGGCGCACACCCTAGTGCAGCAACACCAGTCTGCTCACTGCCTCGCCACCGTGCACGCTCGCCCTCGCTTGCTGCAGCACGACCGCGACTTCGCCTTGCTTGCTTCGCTCTCGCCCGCACCCTCGCCGACCTGCTCCACCCACAGCGAAGCCGGTCGCTCACCTAGCCGCCTTCGAGCACGCCTTTCCGCATGCATTCGCACGTAGACGCCTCGCCCATTAGCACGCTGTCGTAAGCCCTTGCCGCAGCACCACACGCACACGCCTGCCGAGACATGCTACATCTGCCCGTCTGCTGCTGCACGCTACTGAGGCCTGCTTCACACCTGCCGAGCCTTGCCGCCCAAGTTGCCTATTGCGGCACATCCTTGCCGAGGCTACCTAGCTGCCGATTGGTGTGCTCTCGATTTTGGGTAAGCTTCATCCCGAGGCTATTTTGATGTTTGTTTGTTTGTAGAATACTACCTAGGATTTATGTGTGCTGTGTGGTGTCACTGATAGGTGAATTTGTACTTTCTGGTAGCCCGGGATCACTTCTCGCTTGCCGACTTTTCCACTGTTCAGGTAAGGGTTCCTTGCCGGGGTTGTGTGGGCCCTGCGCATGGTTTTGATAGACTTCTAGCTATGTGTTCTCTATGTTATTATAGGATTGTTAGTGGATTAGGTAGTGTAGGTGGTTTGTATGTCGAGCTATTCTGTATGATTGAATTGTGTGCCTTGTATGTCCGTTTACTTGCCCTGTTTCCTGGCTACTGTTTTTATGCATGTTCTGTTATTAGGACTTGGCATGTAGAACCTGAGATCGGTTGTAGTACTCCCTTGTTTAATAAGAGGTTTGATTGTCTTCTCATGCTATATTGTCTTTAGCCTTGTTGTTTGTCAGACACTGTTAGCCTAAGTAGCTATTGTAGTAAGTGCTTGATAGGGAGCCCGAGTGACAGTCGAGGTGCGTGCTGGCTCGGTTATTCTCACGAGTGACAGTCCAGTGGCGTGCTGGCTCGTTTCCCCAAGTGATAGTCGAGTTGCGTGCTGGCTTGGATGACCCACGAGTGACAATCGAGTGGCGTGTTGGCTCATTTTTCCAAGTGACAGTCGAGTTGCGTGTTGGCTCATTGTGCCAGAGTGACAGTCGAGTTGCGTGCTGGCTCGGTTAGTGATAGGGTTAAGCCCAGATGTGTGCTGCCCGATGTAGTTAGGACAAGCCTAATAGCGTGCTGTCCCTAGTTAGCCATTTGAGTGCTAACCTAGTTGTCTTAGAGATAGACAATTAGAGACCGAGGACACTTAGGATGCCCTCCTGTTTAGTCAGCCTAGTGGTGTGCTGACCCTGCTTGTCACTTGTTGACCCTTGTTGTGAAATTTCCAATGTGTATTATTGTTGTGTGCTTGTACGCTAGGATGCTAGATGATTTATCTTGAGTAATGTACCCCGGTTGAGGGATTGTTACTGAGTGCAATTGTACTCACACCCCTTTCTGTGGTTTCTTCCACCAGGTAACTTGGCACAACATCGGGGTGACTAGAGGAGGAGCTGATCGATCATGGGGACGAGTCTGTTGCATCTTTCGTCTTGCATTTTCACTTTTATTTGAAAGACTTTTATTATGTTGATTTTTTATAAGCTTTTGTAAACTCTGGCCAGAGGCTAAGGATTTTAAGTTCTTGCTTTAATTATTAACTTTATGAAACTTGAATTAATTTTTATCAGTACTTGTTATCCAAGTCTGTTTTTAAGACTGTGTTTTCTTTAAATTCATGAGTTAATGCATGTGGTAAGGATCATTGAGACCATTTAGAGTCGGGTCTTTACAATTTCTTCTTGGTTCGTTGCCAGATTCTTGGGATACATTTAAAACTTCCTTGTCGAACTCAGCCCAATGGTGTACTAAGTATGGACTTAGTAAAAAGAAGTGTATGTAACGAAGAGATGAGAAGAAAGCCACATGGTTCTTCTTTTACAGTGTGATATTGTGATTACTTAAAAAAGGGGGAGGAGTACGAGTAAAGGTTCGAAAAACTGAGATAGAAGCAAAAGCAAGAGTGGACGATTTTCTAATGTTGAATGTTTTCATTGTGGCTTGAAAGGTCATATAAAGAAGCATTGCAGAAAACTGTAGAGGGAAAATAAAGCTGATAAAGGTAAGGAAAATGTGACTGATGATGATGACGCATATATAATTACTGCAGCCACTAAAGAATTCTTTGTTTTATTCGACGGTGATAGTGTAAACCTTACCACAGAACAGAACAGTTGAGTGATTGACAGTGGTGCCTCAATTTATGCTACATCTAGGAAGGAATTCTTCACATCCTTCACATCTGGTGTGTATGGCAATGTTAGGATGGGTAATGATGGATTAGAAAAAGCAGTTGGCATATGAGACGTGCACTTGGAAACCAAGAATGGTACTATCTTGATTTTGAAAAATGTGAAACACATCTCTGATATCCGCATGAACTTAATCTCTATAGGTAGGCTAGGTGATGAAGGTTTCTGGACTACCTTCAATAATGGCATATAGAAGCTTACTAAAGGCTCTATAGTGGTAGTAAAGGGGCAGAAGTGTTCTTCATTGTATTTTATATAGGCAAAGAATACTGATTGTGATATCAATGCAGTGGACAGTGAACAGAGTGTTGGGATTTGGCATAAAATACACAGTCATATCAGCGAAAAAGGTTTGATGATTCTAGCCAACAAAAATCATCTTTATGGGGTAAAAAATGTGTCCTTGAAGAGATGTGAACATTTTTTAGTGGGAAAGTAAATGAGAGTTTCTTTTAAAGCATCCCAACCTTCAAGACATGAATTTTCGGATTTATGGTCATTTACATTTAATTTCATTTTTAAATATTTCATTTATGTGTTTTTAGGTTACATTTGTATTAATGGTTGTTATAGAATTTAAGCACTTGTGAGTTACAACTTTTAAGATGACAATATGTTACTTTTTGGGAGTTTATTAGAGGTTATAAATAGCCAAGCTTATGTGTTGTAAAAAAGAAACAGTGGAAAATAAATTGAAATCTCATATTTGAGTGTAAGCATTATGCTTGTTTTGTATTCTTGTGTTTAGAATACATGTTTATAACTTTCAATCTAGTTTGATCAATTAGGTTGTGGAGAGTTCAAAATCTTGAAGTTAGGATCGTAGTTCTCCTTTCTTCTTGATTATTTATCATTATCCAAGTAAAATATGTTTAACTTTCTTGGGGTTGTTCTATCATCCGTTAAGGGGAATTCTCTAACATAATTAAGTTTTATTTTTCTTATTAGAGAACCTTAAAGTTATGAAGAGACTATAGAAGATGAGCACATTGATGCAATGAAAGATGAGATGAAATCTTTACATGAGAACCACACTTTGGAGCTTGTTAAATTGCCTAAAGGGAAAATCGCACTGAAAAATAAGTGGGTTTACCGAGTGAAACAAGAAGAAAGCACCTCAAGACCGCATTATAAAGTGAGACTAGTTGTCAAAGGGTTCAGTTAGAAAAAGGGTATTAACTTTGATGCAATTTTTGCTCTAGTTGTTAAGATGTCTTCAATTCGTGTTGTTATGGGTTTGGCAGCTAACCTTGACTTAGAAGTTGAACACATGGATGTTAAGACTACATTTCTTCATGGAGATCTAGATAAAGAAATCTATATGGAACAACCTGAGGGTTTTGAAGAGAAAGGCGAAGAGAAACTTGTGTGCAAGTTGAAGAAAACCTTTCTGGGTTTAAACAGGCACTAAGACAATGGTACAAAAAGTTTGAGTCAGTTATGGGGGAGCAAGGCTACAAAAAGACTACTTCTGATCATTGTGTTTTTGTACAAATATTTTATGATGAAGATTTAGTGATATTATTGCTTTATGATGATGACATTTTGATTGTTGGTAGGAGTGTTTCTAGAATTGACAAGTTAAAGAAATAGTTGAGCAAATCCTTTGCCATGAAGGATTTGGGCTAGTGAAAAAGATTCTTGGAATTTGAATAGTTCGAGATAAAGCATCCAAGAAGTTATATATGTCACAAGAGCAATACATAGAAAAGGTTCTTGAAAGATTCAACATGGATAAAGGTAAAGTTGTAACGACCTAACCCGAATGGGGTTCTAAATAGGTCATTACCTCAATGCATGCATACAAATCTATAGAAACTTTGCAAGATGGTGTTTGGATTCTAAGTAAAAACTAAAATATGAAAACATCCATTTAAAAATCAACATAAATTCCTGAAACCTGTCCCTGTTTCCAAGCACCTGCTCCAAGACAAATACATTTCCAAAACATACTCTGATCAGAGATTTATTTAAAACATACAAGCTTTGCAATAGTTACAACAATGCTAGAATCCGGAAATACATTTAGAAAACACCCTAGGGCTCCGTGCCCAACTACATGCATTCAGAGGACATTTAAATCATAAACATAAACATAAGACTCAGAGTTGAACAACGGGTTTCCATGATCACAGCTCCTCCTCCAGCCATCATGTCTCGCACCATGGTTACCTGTGGAAAACCACATAATAAGGGTGAGTAATGAATTACTCAGTAAGAATCCCCAACCGGGGTACAATACGATATACATGGTCATCTCGATGAGCGTATGCAAGCTATGAATATAAACACATAATAGAGCACATAGCTTAGCCCACACTTGGGCCTCGGATGCCAACTAAGGGTCTTAGTCCGGAAATCAATCACCACATCCACACAATACACAAGTCGCCCTATACGAGAAACAAGTCTCGGCCTCAGCCTGTCTACTGTCGAATGAAAGGTGCACTAGCTCAAGATCCCGAGGAGCTCTCCGGTCGGCGCTGTAATGAGCGTAAGCATGCACCGCGTGCTACTACAGACTATGGGAGGTGACGGGTCTAGTGGCAAGCTGCCCATGTCCAGTCACCAAGCCTAACTAAATCTTTGGATCGGTGTCACTGACATAGGGGTGTGAGACGTGGACACGTAAACTATGTCAGCCTGAACCACCGCACCTGGGGCTAAGGAACGGGTCGTGGTAGGCTTACACCAGGAAGCCGTCCTTACCTTAACAGGTGGCAATCAGGGGCTACGGCCGAACACGCCGCCGGACGTGCCGATCGCCGGGACGAGGCAATGCCAAGTCATCATCCCGACCGCTGGGGCATTTAACGACCGCCACCCTCACCCAAGATTGGGGCCTACCGGTAGGGTTAGCTAATCCCTCACGGGGTTGGGGACGAGCATCGTCTCGACGTCCCCGCCATGGATGCAAGGTACTTTATGCATCGGGCCGGATGATGCTATCTACCGCAACTCTAACACCGCCCTAGCAATCGACAAACAATTCCATAAAATCCAATACGTGCTAAAAAAGAATACAACGAACCTAGCATGATACTACGAAGCAAGGAACAGATACGAGCATGCCAGAAAGGAACAACCCTACCAGGGTTTAACATGAGAATTAATCAGAAAATCATGCTAATCGGGAATTCAGATTAGAGCACTTAGCCACACATGTCAATAAACACAAACAAGCAATCAATCAGCAATCACATATAATATCGCAGGGTCCACACAACTCCGGTAAGAAATCCTTACCTGGTCGGAAGGCAACAACACACAATTAAACTAACTGCGATCGAACCCGAGCAACTTATAGCGAGCCAAACAAACACATCAATAATCACACAATAGGCCTAAATACAATAAAATAAACAGGGCTCGGCTCGGGAGCAACTCACGAGGTGCGGCTGACACGCGAACGAGCCGGCATTTTGCGGCTAGGCTAGGCAGCGAGCCGGGCGCAAGCTGGGCGCGCTGGGGCTGCAGGCACTGGCTGTGGGGCGCGCGGACGAGCAAGCTGCAGGGCGAGGGCGAGGGCGCGCGACACGGGCTGGGACGAGCGACTCGGACCTAGGCTCGGGCGATCTGGCGCGAGGACACGCAACGATGGCGCGGGGACGCGCGATCTGGCTGGGCTCTCAGATCGGGCGACGCGCTCGAGGTCGGGTCGGGCGAAAGGCGACGGCAGCGCGACCTGGGCGAAGTTGGCCGATGCGACAACGGGCGAGGCGACGCGAGCAGGGCCTCGGGCGACACAAGCTGGCCAAGGCTCGGGCAACGCTTGGGCTGACGACTCGACCTGGGCGATGGCGCGGCCTGGCGAGGGCGAGCTCGGGCAGGCGACGGCACGAGATCGGACTGGCTGGGGGACGCGAGCCAAGGGGCTGGGTCGGCTAGGTGGGGGCTAGGTCGGGGAGAGAGAGAGCGAGAGAGAGAGAGAGAAAAGTGATTTTGGGAAAAAAAATAAAAGAAAAGTAAAATGGGAAAATAAAAAGGAAAATAGGGATTTTATCCATTTAATCCATCCTTATCCATTTTTTCCAATTTTCTAAAAATCCTTAAAATCCTTAAAATCCCATTTCCCGGCTTCCTCCTTTAAGACCCGACTGAAACAACCTTTTCCAACAAACAAATCTCACTTAAATCCAACTCCTAAAGCAACACTAAGGGCCCGGGCTCGAATCCCAAAGGAAGCACACAACCAACCATCACTTTGCCAAAACCCAAAATCACAACCGAACTTCCAATCGACTAGCCCAAACATCTCGAGACTCGCAGCCACCAACAAACAAGCCTCGACAAAGGCAGGAGCTACCTCGAAGCCCTAAAAACCACAAATCCTGCCCGGGGAGCCAAAAGACCAAAATACCCCCAAGGGTCAAAACAGCTCTAAAACCCAACAAAACAACTGAATCTTGACCCGAAGGCACCTCGAAAACTGGAATAGAAAACTAGGTTGTTACAATACTCCCTCCTTTTAAGACTTTTGTCCTCGAAAGTCCTAAAACGAAACAGCTCCAGGAAAACTCAACTGAAACCAAACCAACTGAACTTCTCGGCTAAGACAACACTAACCTTCTCCGAAAACCAAACCCTCTTGGGTCCTCAAAACTCAAGGCCACAATGCCATCCAGACTGCCAAACACTGAACTCCGAAGGAAAATAAAAGATAAAAAAAGCTAGACGGCAAACCACGTCCTCAACTCGCACCAACTCTAAAAGGGTGCTACTCCTAGCAACCTCGAGGACTGGCCACAAGCTCTGAAACTCTACACCACGCACTGGCAAAACTCCTCTAGAAGCTCACAGCTGACAACAAACAAACTCAACCCTACAACAAACTGGCCAAACAACTGAACCTTCCAGGTTCTAGAAAACCAAACGGCCTACCCTACTTCACAGAGACCAGCGAACCTCAAATCTTGCCCACAGCCTTAACGAGAAACAATCGAATCACCAACTGGCGACTGATCCAAAAAGCAAACTTCTCCAACTAGAACACGACCACAACACTTAAGGAACCATCTTAAGGAGAAAACGCCGAACCAAAGGCAAGGGGCACCATCCTGGTACACCAGACGGCTAACAACACTCACACCAGCTGAAACTTCAGCTACGGCCACCTTTAAAAGACAAGGGCCAGGCACAGGCTCCACTCGGCCAAACCAACAAACTAGAACTCCTTATCGGCCGAACGCAAACTTTACGGAGCAAAACTACCAGCAATTGGCCAAAGAAAACACTGCCAGGCAAGGGACAACCAACATTCCCCTCAAGGAAAAAATCTCGGGCTGCAAGGACTAAACCATCACGCAGCTAACCGCAGCACAACACCTTGAGGAAAATAGCTCAACAGCTTTACCAACCAAGCCACGGCACCTCTGTGCCAACTCACTCAACGCGGCTCGCTAACGCCAATCGCGAACGCACAACAACTAGGAACAAAAAGCCGAGAAGGGCTTGCTCAGCAGAACTCAACCAAAACTTATAACGAGCAACGCTCGCCTCCAAGCTACCACTCAACTCTTAAAATCCAACTGGCTACTCAAAAGACTTCTCCTTTTCGCTTAGGCCAAACTCATCTTCCAACCAGAAGCTCCACTCCCGAAACCTAACAAGGAAAACGGATAACGACAACCTCAAAGCTTACGAATCCTGAGCCACACGAATCCGCAAGACTACCTCGCAAGCTAACACTCGAGGCTGGCATCCAAGGAGCAACTCAACCACCACAGAGGCTAGGGGGAAAGGAAATCTTCAATCCCCAAAGAACGAACAACTTGCCAGAACAACTCAACTCTTACTGGCTGGCCACCGCCCTTGCGGGGACAAACAACTCTTGCTGGCTAACAACACAAAGCAGAGGACCCCCATTGGGGTGACATTGCGCTACTCTGATAAACTCCACAACTCAGGAGCTAAGCTGACTCCTGCCAAACGGGAAACGACTTCCCAGCAAGCAAACTCTGAAGGGCAACGAACTTCACACAAGCTCGCCGACTAGCTCAAACCCAAGGCAACAGCAACCAATTCTCTTGGAAGCAACAACAAAGGGAAAAACTCAACCAATCGGATCACAAATCCGGAACCAACAAAACTTACTCAACTGCCGAGGGAGGGGTCAACTCCCAAAACTTCCTGACTAGGAACAAGACCTCAGGGCAACGCCCTCCGGCTAGAACCGAACTAGCTCTCTAAAAACAACAAGAGAACCAAATCTTGGCCAAACACTCACAAGAGGCAGAACAACCTTTACTGCAGCCTCTAGAACACCATCCAAGAATCCGCTTAACTGAACAAACAACTTCTTCCAAGCAGCAAACAAACTTTTCCCGCATGCAAGCACCACTACCATCAATTCCAAGACCAAGGAAGTAATCTGACAACTCCCCGAAGGAAACGACTCTTACAAGCAGACAACCAACGGACAGAGAGCTCCACATACGCTCACTGTCTTGCTCCACTAGAGCAACAACATCTAATCTCACGGGGCAACAACAAGGGGTCCATCTCAGACTGAACCTCCAAATGCCAAACGGGGCAACTCAACATCCTGCAAACAGGAAAACAACCAACAGGGCACAAACCACTCGCCCCACGAGCAAAACTAATCTCAAGCAACTCCAATCCACACCTTGGCCGACACCAAGCATCAACTTGCCACCACACCGGAACCAATCCGGACTTAACTCCAAACAAACACTAGCTTGCTAGTCTACCAAGACTGCTAGCAACTCCACCGAGGCTACAAACTACACGCCTCCAGCTTGCCAACTGAAACTCTCTACCAGGGCCTGACTGAGCTCTGGAGAGGCTCTCCACAACCTAGGGTTCTCCGACAACCCTCGACACACACACTGCCTGAACAAACAACTCCAATTTCCAGCATCACAACCATGCTGGCCAACTCCAACTCCTTGGGAACCAAGAGGACCCGAAACGCTACAGAATGCGTCATCCTCCTACTCAAAGCATCGGCCACAACATAACTTCTACCCAAGGAAGGATCCGAACAACTCTCTTAGCCATGAAGATCAGAAACCACGCGGCTTAGCTACCACCGCTCTTGTTCAGTTTCCAACTGAACTCCAACCAACGATCAACAAGAAGATCCGCCAACCAAGCTTAGGTCCAACTTAACAAATCTTGCCTAAGCAACAACCTGATACCAAGAGCACGGTATCCTTACCACCTCACTAAAGCCTTACAACAACCACCTGGAGTCCAACTTCTTCAGGAACTGAGCACTAGATCTCCAAAGCAAACCCTACATGGATCTGAAACTCTCGCCACGGAACGAACCACACAAAACACACTTGTGTGCACAACTCTCAACCTTCCTTCAGAGATCCAAGACTAACAAGCGCTTTTCCAAAAAGCAACTCTAACTCCTGGCAGAGATACCAACAATCCAAGGAACACCAAAAGTTCCATCTCCACACGATACACGAAGCTGAGGCAACCTTGCTCTACCAAGGCATAACAATGCTAAACCGAACTTACTTTATACCAAGCCTCTACCAAGGGTGCTTACCCCTAAGGCATCCAAAACCTCTCACAAGGCATCCAACTCGCCTCATCGACATCCAACTCATGGTCCCTCAGCTGGACCAAACTCGCATCTACAACGCTCAACTCTCCTCAGATTTAGGCACTCGAAGGTAGTTGACCGCACTACCAACCACAAAGAAATCTTTTGGCATTACACTAGCGAGAGACTCACGCGCACCAACACTTACCAACTGCCAACCTGCTGACTTACTCAACCTCCAGTAACACTGGGAAAAAGGCTCCGGCTCCTCTCGAACATCCTTTCGCTTGTAGTCCATCGACTACCACTGAACTAGCCCTCTGGCACGACCTAAACAGGTGCCACTGCCATAAACGGATCCAAGGCTAAAGGAGTGCGCTGAACTCCGGACGGCATAGAACCATCTACTATGCCCAAGCCAAACTCAAGCCTTAACCAGACTTAGTGCCAAAGCGGCACACCAACCAATGCACCTCAAGTGCCACTACTACCAAAACCACATCTTACTACCAATGGGGCCAACAAGGTCACAACCTCAAGTGACAAGAACTCTGGCTAGGCATACAAGGGCTCCAACTCAAAAAACACCATGCCTATGGCCTCTCATCAAACCGAAGGCTCACGGCCTACACTTGCATCTCCACATGATGCTCAACAAAACTCTGCCGGCTCTCTCAACATGCAGCAGCTAGCTCCACTCCAGGAGCTCACCAAAAGAAGAGTGCTCAACTCTACCAAACATCTGAGGAAAACACCAACGGATCCAATCCAAGGAACATCGCCTCATTGCACCCTTAACCACGTGGTTCAAAGCATCTGCGGCAAAAAAACAACAACAACAACACTTTACAATAGCACAAAGATGCCTCAACAATCTCCTCGAAGGCTGCCAACTCTGCAGCTAATCACTGGGCAATCAAACAATCTGCTAAGGCTCAAGATCAACACTTGAGCTACCCAGGCTAGTCCACACGGGAACCTGCTCCACAAACATCCACAACAGCACAACCATGGCTAACTCCTCTCTTGGAGTAGCACTCCTAGGCAAAGCACCTCCACCCTCTCACTAGGGGAAAACCAACAACTGGGCCACAAATGGCCTACGGGAGTCTAAGCTCTGCCTCCCACGGGGACGACGTCCCAGGGCATCCGAATCTATCTGGATACCTCAACAAGCCACAACATACATCACACACTGCGGGAAGTTGGCATGATGGCGCTCTAAACCCAAACCAACAACGAGTCGAGAACTCGCTTTCGTCTCCGCTCCACAACACTACACAAGGCATACACTAGATGATGGTATTGTAAATTCTTAACCCTTTTTCAACAACAAATAGTAAACTTAGGCGGACTGATGACCGTGCCAGAGGCGATGATCATGGAAAAACGACCTACAACAAAAGGTCAGTCTACAGAATCTATGACTCTGAGCTCTGATACCAACTGTAACGACCTAACCCGAATGGGGTTCTAAATAGGCCATTACCTCAATGCATGCATACAAATCTATAGAAACTTTGCAAGATGGTGTTTGGATTCTAAGTAAAAACTAAAATATGAAAACATCCATTTAAAAATCAACATAAATTCCTAAAACCTGTCCCTGTTTCCAAGCACTGCTCCAAGACAAATACATTTCCAAAACATACTCGATCAGAGATTTATTTAAAACATACAAGCTTTGCAATAGTTACAACAATGCTAGAATCCGGAAATACATTCAGAAAACACCCTAGGGCTCCGTGCCCAACTACATGCATTCAGAGGACATTTAAATCATAAACATAAACATAAGACTCAGAGTTGAACAACGGGTTTCCATGATCACAGCTCCTCCTCCAGCCATCCTGTCTCGCACCATGGTTACTGTGGAAAACCACATAATAAGGGTGAGTAACGAATTACTCAAGAAGAATCCCCAACCGGGGTACAATACGATATACATGGTCATCTCGATGAGCGTATGCAAGCTATGAATATAAACACAGAATAGAGCACATAGCTTAGCCCACACTTGGGCCTCGGATGCCAACTCAGGGTCTTAGTCCCGAAATCAATCACCACATCCACACAATACACAAGTCGCCCTATACGAGAAACAAGTCTCGGCCTCACACTGTCTCTTGTCGAATGAAAGGTGCACTAGCTCAAGATCCCGAGGAGCTCTCCGGTCGGCGCTGTAATGAGCGTAAGCATGCACCGCGTGCTACTACAGACTATGGGAGGTGCCGGGTATAGTGGCAAGCTGCCCATGTCCAGTCACCACGCCTAACTAAATCTTTGGATCGGTGTCACTGACATAGGGGTGTGAGACGTGGACACGTAAACTATGTCACTGAACCACCCGCACGGGGCTAAAGAACGGGTCGTGGTAGGCTTACACCAGAAGCCGTCCTTACCTTAACAGTGGCAATCGGGGGCTACGGCCGAACACGCCGAGGACGCGTGCCGATCGCTGCGACGCAGGCAATGCCAAGTCATCATCCCGACCGTTGGGGCATTTAATGATCGCCACCCTCACCCAAGATTGCGGGGCCTACCGGTAGGGTTAGCTAATCCTCACGGGGTCGGGGACGAGCAACATCTCGACGCCCCCGCCATGGATGCAAGGTACTTTATGCATCGGGCCGGATGATGCTATCTACCTGCAACTCTAACCTGCCCTAGCAATCAGCAAACAATTCCATAAAATCCAATACGTGCTAAAAAAGAATACAACGAACCTAGCATGATAGTACGAAGCAAGGAACAGATACGAGCATGCCAGAAAGGAACAACCTAGCATGGATTAACATGAGAATTAATCAGGAAAATCATGCTAATTGGGAATTCAGATTAGAGCACTTAGCCACACATGTCAATAAACACAAACAAGCAATCAATCAGCAATCACATATAATATCGCAGGGTCCACACAACTTCGGTAAGAAATCCTTACCT
Organism: Sicyos edulis; assembly: GCA_036507275.1. Classification (NCBI taxonomy): domain Eukaryota; kingdom Viridiplantae; phylum Streptophyta; class Magnoliopsida; order Cucurbitales; family Cucurbitaceae; genus Sicyos; species Sicyos edulis. Next base: position 27,064,677 of record CM071850.1, on the reverse strand, counting down.
GGTCGGAAGGCAACAACACACAATTAAACTAACTGCGATCGAACCCGAGCAACCTATTGCGAGCCAAACAAACACATCAATAATCACACAATAGGCCTAAATACAATAAAATAAACAGGGCTAGGCTCGGGAGCAACTCACGAGGCGCGGTGACGACACGAAGAACGAGCATTTTGCTCGGGCTAGGCAAGTGATCGGCGCAAAGCCGGGCGTGGCTGGCCGCGAGCACCGCGTGCCATGCGCATTGGGCACGGCTGGGCGCGCGGACGAGCAAGCTGCAGGGCGAGGGCGTGCGACACGGGCTGGGACGAGCGACTCGGACCTTGGCTCGGGCGATCTGGCGCGAGGACACGCGACGGCCGAGCGGGACGCGCTGATCCGGGTGGGGCTCAAGATCGGGCGACGCGCGGCTCGAGTCTCCGGGTTGGCGAAGGTGGGCGACGGCGCGACCTGGGCAAAGTTGGCCGACGCGACAACGGGCGACACAAGCTGGGCAAGGCTCGGGCAACGCTTGGGCTGACGACTCGACCTGGGCGATGGGGCGGCCTGCGAGGGCGAGCTCGGGCTGGCGACGGCACGGGATCGGGCTGGCTGGGGGACGCGAGCCAAGGGGCTGGGTCGGCTAGGTGGGGGCTAGGTCGGGGAGAGGGAGAGAGAGAGAGAGAGAGAGAAAGAGAGAGAAAAGGGATTTTGGGAAAAAAAATAAAAGAAAAGGAAAATGGGAAAATAAAAAGGAAAATAGGGATTTTATCCATTTAATCCATCCTTATCCATTTTTTCCAATTTTCTAAAAATCCTTAAAATCCTTAAAATCCCATTTCCCGGCATCCTCCTTCAAGACCCGACTGAAGCAACCTTTTCCAACAAACAAATCTCACTTAAATCCAACTCCCAAAGCAACACTAAGGGCCCGGGCTCGAATCCCAAAGGAAGCACACAACCAACCATCACTTTGCCAAAACCCAAAATCACAACCGAACTTCCAAACGACTAGCCCAAACATCTCGAGACTCGCAGCCACCAACAAACAAGCCTCGACAAAGGCAGGAGCTACCTCGAAGCCCTGAAAACCACAAATCCTGCCCGGGGAGCCAAAAGACCAAAATACCCCCAAGGGTCAAAACAGCTCTAAAACCCAACCAAACAACTGAATCTTGACCCGAAGGCACCTCAAAAACTGGAATTGAAAACTGGGCTGTTACAAAAGTTGTTAACTCCCCTCTCTCCATTCATTTCAAACTAAGTAGCAAACTAAGTCCTTCTAATGATAAAGAGAAGGAAGAAATGAGGAAAGTCTCACATGCTTCAGCAGTTGGGAGTTTAATGTATGTCATGGTGAGTACTAGACCTAATATTGCTCATGTTGTTGGAGTTGTTAGTCGATTTATTTCCAATCCAAGGAAATAGCATTGAGAGGCAGTCAAGTGCATCATGAGATATCTGATAGGCACTTCCGGTTTGAAGCTCACATTTGGAAGTGGGAAGCCCTTGCTTACAGGCTATACTCATTCAGATATGGCAGGAGATTTAGATAACCGACGATCTACTTCGGATTATTTGATGACGTTTGTAGGTGGTGCAGTGTCTTGGCATTCAAGACTACAGAAGTGTGTTGCACTTTCTATTACAGAAGCAGACTATATAGCTGGAGCAAAAGCGTGTAAAGAGATGTTGTGGATGAAGCAGTTTATTTAGGAACTTAGCTTTAAGCAACAATGGTATGTGATATTCTATGACAACCAGAGTGTTATTCATCTTGGTAAAAACTCTACATTTCATTCAAGAACTAAACATATAGATCTAAGGTATGACTGGATGTGAGATGCATTGAATGATGGTTTTTTTAGCTAGAAAAGATACATACTGATCACAATGGATCAGATATGTTGACTAAGAATCTACCACGAGAGAAGCTTTAGTTTTTTAGTTCCGCTGCAAAAATGACAAGTTCCTCCAGACAATGAATAGGGGGAGATCTTTTGGGTTTTGTTCACTCTTGTGAAGGCCCATTAGGGCTAAGTGTTTTAAACTGCCTTTTGTCAATTTGGTTCATAGAACACACTAGGGTGTCCATGGGTTGGGTTGAGTAGGATTAAGGGTAATTTTTGGACCAACCAAAAAACTTGGGTTTATCACTTTTTTAACTTAACCCAACCCAACCCAACCCTATATTTTCAGGTTGGGTTGGGTTGGATTCATCGGTTCACGAGAATTATAATTGACGAGAACACTAATTATTACAATTCTTGGGAGTCAAATTTCGATATAGATTTTGGCTAAATATTGGTTAAATCTTTAAATATGAAACTAAAGTTTTGAACTAAGGCCTGCTACTTATAAAGTTAAGGCTCAAACCACTAGACCATCAACTCATTTACATTATGAATACGTTAGTTAATATATATTTCAATTCGGGTTCGGGTTGAACTCATCCCAAAACTCTACAACCCGAGAACCGACACGAAAAATCGGGTTTCCTAAAAATCTAACCCAACCCAATTTTTGAAGAATGTAACCCAACCCAACCCTTTCGGTTTGGGTTGGGTAAGTCAGGTAGCTCAGGTTACCGGGTTTTTTGTACACCCCTAGAACACACAAAAAAAACCTGGAAAATCAGTAGCCAGAGAGAGAAACAGCTAGAGAGAAAGTAAATAGAGAGAAAAGAGGATTTTCCCAGTTTTGGTATTTTGGTGTTTTCGAGCGATTTCACCGTTGGATCGGGCTGAAATTTAGACAGCGTGTTCTTGACATGAGGGTCTTCAATCTGAAAAATGGAGATCGGGTTTGGAGTTTACTACCACTAGATTCTAGTGGTGATTCGGTTCCACAATTTTGTGAGATCTTTCTATTTATTTATCTTGGTGAGTGTTGTTTGTTGCCAAGATTATTTTTCTTGAGTTGTTATATGTTGTATGCCTCTAGTTGTAACTAGGGAGAACTTGTTGTACCCATTATTGATTATATTAGAGATTTGACTTTGGTCCGTGGTTTTTTACTCCTCGCCTTGAGGAGGTTTTTCCACGTTAAAATCGTTGTGTGTTGTGCTTGATTTTTCTACCATATGTATGCTTGCTAATTTTCCATTAGGAACATAAGACAGGGAATAATTGATCCTATTAGAATAGTTTTTATTTCCAACATGTTGTGTTCAAACTAATTAGTAGAAAAAAAAAATCAATTACTAGAGAAGATACATAGTCAATTATATTCTATTACCAAAAAGAAATTGAAAGGAAGTGATCCATACTAACTCGTTCTAAAAAAATGTCCAAAACAAATAAACTATTGAAAGATTGTCAAATAAACTGGCTCGTATATGGATACTTTTTATAACCATCGCAGAGTTAGATGGTTGTTCAGTAAAAATGAACTATTCTCTCACGAGATAAATTTTCTGAACTTATAATATTTAACTGTTAAAAAATTAATTTGAACTTGATTTTTAGATAGGTGTGTTTTTTTTCTTTTTTTGAGAGCTCTAGATAGGCGTGCTAGATTAACTATTATTTTGTTTTTGAATAATCCTTTGGAAAAATCTTATATTTTAGGGAAATTTATTAATTAGGAGTTTGTTGTTCATTTTGAATTTTAGTCCACAGTTTTCTTGAATCAATTCACACCTCCCTTGCTCATTTTTCTAAATTTCCTAAACTACTTATTTCTAATAAGGTGCTCACCAAGAATTGAATTCAAATAATAATTTTTTTCATTTTTAAAATTTAAATATGATTTTAGAATTATACATTAAATTTGAAAATAGAACAATATGATTTAAGCGATTTTTTATAATCATTTAAATTTTTATTTTTAATTTTTTAAATTTTAACTTATTGTATCTCAATTTCTATATTAGAGTTTCTATCTTTTTTAGTATTTAAAATAAACTTAATTTTGAAAACATAGGCAAAAGTTAGATAACAAATAGTGTAAATTATGTGTAAAAGTATGTTCTATGCGTTTAATTTTCAAAAATCAAAATTGTAATAGAACAAAACTTTAAATTAAGTGGTTATAAGTGAAAGGATGAGGAAGAAAGAAGTGATAATTGTCATCTGAGCGGAAAACAAAGAGCTCGTGTGGACATTAGTCACGTGGGTGCAGTAATGTCATGTTGATAGTCAATTAGGCATAATATAAGAAATCAAAAGGGTCAGTGGCGCAATGGTTTCATTGATTGGTTGTAAACTAGTTCAACACCAATGTCACAAGTTCGAGCCCGAGAATCAGTATTTGTTCCCCTCCCCAAATATGTACTAAAAAAAAGGCATAATATAAAAATGTTGATAGTAGGGTGTTCAAACAACCCAACAATCTGCACATCAACCAAGGCCGCGGCCGCAAAGAGTCTGCCAAGATAAAGGAACAAGGTGACTGATCTGAAAACAAATTTCAATTAGGCTTCTGTAGAAGTTTCCTTTTCTTGTTTCTTTTCTTTTACACCATTGAGACCTATGTTCATCTTGTCCTCGAAGTTGATTGTATTTCTCTCCTATTGTTTTCAATCTTCCATTGGATAAATTTAGAGATTTTTTAAAAACATGATTTATTTTAAGTTCGTCGGCTTTTCACTATCGATGGAGAATTTATTTGTTTCCTATTTTTTTCGTTGTTCCTTTTTATACATCCCTCGTACTCAAGCCGCTACAAATGGACAAACTACTTTTTTTCTTTTTTAAATAAATTATATAAGTCTTATATTTATCCTTTTTTCTGGGTTTTCTTGGAACTGTGTTTAATTGAAGAAGACTCGAAGGTATGTTGATTTATTTTTTTTCAATTTTATTCTTATCTCGATTATGTTGCATTTCCATCTCAAAGGGTAAGAAAATCGGAAATGTACACATATATACCCAACCAAAGGAGAAACTTGAGAAAGAGAAGACTTATGGTATGTTGACTTTTTTTTAATTTTATTTTAGTTTTGTTATCATTCTCAGCTAGAATGTAGGCATATGTACCTGCAATCATCCTAAGGGAACTATATAATTGATTTTTCCAAAAACCAAACAAAAGAAGCCTGAGATAGTATGTTGATTTTATTTGATTTTATTCCAAATTTATTCTCATCTCCATTATGATGCATTCACGTCCCAATATTTTAGGAGATGTATGTATGCATATATACCTTCAATCGTCTTTGACCAAGGGCTCTATGGTGTAAGTTGAAATTCAATGACGCCTCTCCATTCAAGATGTAAAGAGATGTACGCATCTCTAATAAACCTTGAAATAGTATTTTTAGTTTTAAAATTTTTATTTTTATTATTAATATGTTGTAGATTCCCAAAATTGTGAATTAAAAATTTAATTAGATTTGGTGGTTATTACATAATCTAAATTTAAATAGAGTAGATTTGATTTTTAGGTGGTTATTAAAAATATCTAAAATAAAATTAATTAACTCCTAAAAAGGTAATTAATGGTAAGAGTACAAGAGTCCATTATAATATATTTAATTATTTAAAAAATCTAGAAAATTGAATTTAGACATTTACTTTAACTTTCTACCATAGTAGATATTCATTTAATAAGTTTGGTTAAAGTAGTTATTTTCCTAATTCACCCTTAATGAAATTTTCATGGGTAGGACTGGGTTGGGTCAAAAGTTGATCTAACATAAACTCGAGTCTTTTAACTATTTTGTAAGTCAATAAAATGTTTATATCATGGCGCAAATATATAGTCAAATTATGTTATATATTTTTGTTGGTTTATTTATCTATTTATCGAATTATGTCATCTCCTTTTGTTATTTTAATTATCTATGTGCTTTATGGGAGTCGAATGCATTTGTTGTAATGTTCTAGTGTTGAGATCTTCCATGTGAACCATAAATATAGTACTAATAGTGACTGACTTTTTATTGGATATTTTCCATATTTATTTCCATTTCATTATATTGATATGATAATGGTTAAATATTGTATTTTGTTTATGCATAGAGTATGACTAATTTGATAAAAGATATTTATATTTGAAATGTATTGATGAACTAGATTACCAACCCAACCCAAAAATATAAAGGTTGTGTTGCATTGTCTCTTTAATTGGGTTGGAAAAATGACCGATCCAAAAATTTGGTTTGAGTTAAAAACCTCCCTTAACCCAATTCAACCCAAGCCAATGTACACTCCTGATTCATAGCCATTGAGACAACCAACAACAAGAGTAACATCAATTTATTCCTCTAACATAAAGGAAATGAGTTCGATTCCTCCCTTCTAATGTACCTAACCAATAATTTTTTTTATTAAATGGAAAATAAAATCTTTAAAGTTCTACGGGGTCAAAGGTACATATTTTAGCAACATAGATTGTAGCTGACTTTTCGTAATGCTATTTCATCTTCTTTAGTCTATGATTCCTTTAATCATGTTTCACTGGATTAGGTCTATGTCGATTAGCTACCCACGTGGCTAACCACTAGTGAAATCGAAAGAGGGAATTAGCAAAAGACAGGTTGATGTGAGAACTCTCGCGTTGTTTAAAGAGTAAGGAATAACCTTACTAATGCATGCATTACCCAAAATCTAGTATGAAGAATCACAACGGAAGCTGGGTTTTACATAAATCATTGACTGCGGTAGTAGCGTTAAAACTAGGGAAGAATGAAATCTATCTTATCGTTATCGTATGAACAATATCGTTTACATTTGCATTCCCACCTATGCCAATTTATATATCTGCATATTAGTTTAGTTAACCAAATCACCCACCAGTCATAATTTACATTTTCGCACAACTATTAAGTTATTAACTTGAATTCTAGACATCAATCCATGTGGAGAACGATTAAATAAATACTTATCACTTGTTGCACTTTGACTGTGTATACTTACGTAAAATGAAATTCAAGGCATAGGATATTAGCAATAGTGTCTTATAATTAGAATTGATCTTATCTTAATTAAATTGCACTGAAAAATGGCATCAAAGAGCTCAACTGAAGAAGCTCGAATGAAAAGAGAAGATGAACTACCGCTACCAAAGGAAAATGGATAGCTGATGAAGAAAAACAAGGAATCCTTGTCAAACACCAAAACACACCAATGAGATATCTATCATGTCCCAACCTTTTGACCCAGGTAGCTTCTATTAGGGTTAACATAAATAATTTCCTACTTTGGAATCTCTTCTAAGGGGTTACAAAGTAGATGAGCACCTAGATGGATCAAAACCATGTCCTGAAAAAGTGGTGGTTATTCCACCAAGTGAGATGATCCTAGAGGAATGACCTTCATGAACCCTGAGAATGATGTTTGGACAACAACTAACCAACTCACTATTAGCTGGTTGTACAACTTTATGACGTTAGAAATGACCACTTAAGTCATGGGATTCAACACTACACAAGCTTTATGGGAAGCCAAAGGTGATTGTTACGGTGTCCAATCTCGTTCTCAAGAAGATTATAATAGAAAAATGCTTCAATAGACTTGCAAAGGGTCATCAAAGATGAGGGAATACCTGCAAAAAATGAAGGAATACAGTGACAATTTGGTGCTCATTGAAAATCTTATTGATAAAAAGACATTGACATCCTATGTGTTAGCTGAACTTGATGAGGAGTTCAATCCAATTGTGCATGTGCTTCATAGCAGGAATTTAACATGGCTGAAGCTACAATATGAACTTATCTTCTATGACAAAGGCAAGGAAAACTGCAATCTCTTCGAGGTAACATTTATTTTAACTATCCTTCTACAAATGTTGTTACCACTAACAAACTTAAACTTGGAGAAAATGGAGGAAGCTACTTTAAAAGAGGTTTATATGGTCAAGGAAGCTCTAAAGAAGCTTACCCCCAACAACCTAAGAATGCCCCACCTCAAGGCTACTCGAATTAGAAGGGCAAATGAGGAAAATGGAGGGGTCATGATCAATATGCTCCTTATAGCTCTGAGAAATGTCAGATCTGCAGTAAGATGGGCCATTTAGCAATTGTTTGCTATTATCGATATGCTCCTAAAATAAACTCATCTGCACGATAGACTGCCCAAGTTCCTCCTTCAACCACTACTCTCATGGCTTATCCTAAAACATTGCAAGATGAAGGTTGGTACTTAAACAGTGGAGCCACAAATCATGTGACTTCTAATCTCAGTCGCTTGAACCTCCAAGGAGAATCTTTAGCTATGAAAACTATAATTGTAGGAGATGGATCTAAAGTACCTATTCTTGGAAAAATGGACAATTTGTCTTAAAACTAGAGATCTAACTTTGATTCTAAGAGATGTCTTATATGTTCGCTTAATGAAGAAAAATCTTATTATTATCTCTAAGCTCACACAAGACAATGTTGTAACCATTGGATTTAATAAATTTTCTTGTGTTGTGAAGGCCACAAACACCAAGGAAATTGGGATAATAGGAAGCTTGAGCAGAGGCTGTACCGAGTGGGGTGTTTTGGAGAAGCTGCTAGTAAAAGACTTCCAAAACTACTGTTGAAGTTCATTTTGAAGAAGAAAAGATGCTAGTTCAGAGGCTTAGATGTCTCGCTCCAAGGAGGATTTGACAAATAATTCATCTTTTTCTTTTTTTGTTTGTACAAAGGGACGTAGGCACGCATTGTAAAAATTCAGTTAAAGGCAATGATAAGTTGTTATTCTATGAAGCTTTCAAGTTTGGTCAAGTGCACAAATTACCCTTCTCTCCATTTTTGTCCAAACACCTAAACCACTATCATTATTTCACATGGACTTATGGGTGCTTGCTTCAATTCAGTCAAACAAAGGTTATAACTATTATGTTGCTTTCCTTGATGACAACAATCTCTACACTTGGATCTATTCCCTTACACACAAGTCTGAAACTATATACGTCTTTCAAGAATTTCAAACTCTAACAGAAAGATAGCTAAATTGCAAGATTAAAATGATAAGGTGAGATGAGGATGGGGAATTCAAGCCAGATATTCACCATATTGTAAAGAACATGGTATAATTGTGTAAATTGTTTTTCCCTATACTAGTCCTCAGAATGGAAGGGTAGAGCGTAAACAACGACATGTTGTTGAAACTGGCCTATCTATACTTGCTCAAGCTAGAATGCCTTTAAAATATTGGTGGGCGAAGCTTTTCATATTTCTACTTATGATCAACCAAATGCCTACACTAGTGCTAGACAAAATATCACCATTCAGAATCCTAAATGGTAAAATACCTTATTACAACTTCATCGAGGTGTTCGGATTTGCTCGTTATCCTTACACTAGACCTTTTTCACTCTCACAAATTGATTTTTTACACATAGAAGTGCCTTTTATTGGCTATCATGATCACTATAAAAAGGATACAAATGTCTTAGCACTAGTGGGAGAATTTTTCTTTCTAGACATATTCTTTAAATGAGTAAGATTTTTCCTTTTTGGAACTATTTATACCAAACCTATGTTACACTCACCCTTATTAGGAATTATTCCTAATATACAATCATGGTTACCTATTCCTAAAGTTCCTCATTCTACAACTAAATTATAAAAAGTTGTAGTTTCTTCAGCAAGTGATCTCTCGAATCTTAGTTCCCTTGAGCAACTTGTAACTTTGTTGCATTTACCTAAAAGTAGACTGCCTTCGACACCCATTTCTCGAAATGAAACTCAATATGCTATTTCTAGTTCTCAACCATCTGCTTCATCTCTACCCGTTGCAACTCAATCTATAAATTTTCATCAAATGACCACTCGTGCTAAGGCTAGTATATCCAAGTAAACACTTTATTTAGAGGCCTCGCTCAACTTGCCAAATCTATTGATTGGTCCAAAGTGGAACATGTGCGTACAAATATGCTAGTACAATTACTCAGTCGCAGAATGCCATGGACAAAGAACTCTTAGCCCTTCTAGAGCCATATACTTGGACTATCTTCCCTACTAACCAATCCAAAAGATTGGTAAGCACTAAATGGGTGTCAAAATAAAACGTGACGATCATGACAACATTAATAGGTACAAAGCAAGACTTTTTGCTCGTGGTTTTCTTCAGACACCAGGCTAGGATTATGGAGAAACATTCTCTCTAGTGGTAAAACCTACCACTATTCGAACAATTCTCACTTTGGCTTTTACATGGGGATGAAAACTCAAACAAATTGATGTGTTCAATGCTTATTCAAATGGTACTCTTCATGAGGAAGTTTATACCTCTCAACTGCAAGGGTATGTTGACACACAATATCCTACTCACATTTGCAAATTAAACAAGGCTCTCTATGGCTTGAAGCAAGCCCCTCATGCTTGGTATGAAGAATTTAAATCATATATTTTTAGGCTCAAATTTTCTCAATCCAAGGCAGAGTGTTATCTATTTATCCTTAATGGTGTTGAATGAACCGCTTACCTTCTTGTCTATGTCGATGATCTGTTGCTTACAGGCTCAAGTTCCAGACTTATATAGACCCTGGTTCAAAAACTTCAAACGACTTTTTCTATTAAAGATTTGGGTCCCTTACATTAATTTCTTGAAATCTAGATTCATCACACAAATATGGGACTTATTCTCACCCAGGAAACTTATGTTCAAGAGATATTTTTGAAGCATAGCTTTCAATATCTTAAACCTGTGCCATCTCTAATAATTTCAAGAAGCAACTATCCCAATTTGACGAAGATCTCTTAACTGATTCGCCAACTTATTGCAACATTTTGGGGTCATTAAATTACCTACAACACACCCGCCTTGACATTGCATTCTCTGTCAACAAACTAATCCAATTCAATAAAGCTCCTTGTGTTCCTTATGGGAAGGTACTCAATAGAGTGTTGAGATACCGTCAGGGTACCAAACGTTTAGGTTTGCACATACAACCGGCTACATCTTTCCAATTAATTGGATTCTCGGATGTTGATTGGGCTTCCTGTCCGGATGATCGTAAATCTGTTACTGGTTACTGTGTAGATTTTTTCTCCACCTTGGTTTCTTAGTCCTAAAAAAACAGGCTGTTATAGCACACTCAAGCACTGAATCAGAGTATTGGGCTTTGTCTTTAGTGGCATGTGAAATTGTATGGTTTCGCTATATATTGGAGGATTTACGTATCACATGGTGTGATAATGTTTCTGCAAATTTCTTGGCCCGTAATCTCGTCTTCCACGCATGCACGAAGCATATTGAGGTTGATGCTCACTTTATTTGTGATGAAATCTTATCCAGGGTGATTGACGTTCAACCCATTTGTTCCAATGATCAAATTGTTGATTGCTTGACCAAGGCGTTATCCCCACATACCTTCTGTTAGTTGCGAATCAAACTCGGGCTTCAGTGTCGTTTCGCACCTCGTTTGAAGGAGGTTGTGATGACACTCTGATGACGCCTTGGTGACAATTGCATGTACTTCTCAACTACTTTGATTATTGTTTCTTATTTCTTGTAGTTATGGCTATAATTGGTAGATAAGTAAGGTCATCCTTCTTAGTGATGATTAGGGCTTTACTTGCTTTCCTCCTTCATTGTATTTAATAGAGCTCTTAGCTCTGTATTGTGTATCACTCAAAGCAATCAATATAGAAGTTATTGCACTTCAGTAAACTCTCTCTTAAAACTCCACCTTCTCTCGTTTTGTCTTTTCCCTAACCTAAATAATAATTACTATTATTTATAGAAATAGGCAAACAATAATTTATTCCAAAAATATTTCAAATAAAATGTGTTCTCAGTTTAGACATGTATATATATATAATTATTTTTATTTAATTCTATTTAAAATCTCACCAAATTAGTTCATAAAATTATCACATAATTCTTCGCGAGTAGAGAAAAATTCAAAGATAAAATGGATGAAAAATGACTCATATTAGGCCTAAAGTCTCAGTTTGATTTCAACATTTGTATCTAATATTAATCTAAATAATTAGATAAGTCTTATACCTATCTACAAAAAAGTCTTATACCCCTGTGAATACTTCATAGTTTAAACTAATTCATGTATGATAATTTGGAGTACATTTTAATTTATTTAAATAGAATAATAATAAGAAAGAAAAAGTTCTAAAAAAAAGTAAAAGAAAAAAAAACTCAACAGTGGAACACAGCTGTAGCTTTTGTCATTTGACACATAAAAAACTATTTTTTAAAAAAATAATATTTTTATAACTTTATCTATTTTAATAAAAGAAATAAATAAATAATTCCAAAGCATCACTTTTTTTCGATTAATTATGATTTACAAACTTTAAGGAGGCTCTAATTTTTTTTTTTTTTTGGAAACTAGCTTTAAGGAGGCTTTTGTTACGTGACACATAGTCCTGTCCTCCACACATTACAGTGCTAATATATATTTTTTATTTTCTTATATATAATTTTAAAAATAAATCAACGTTGCCATATATAAATTAAAATTGGTCAAATTTTATACATTAGTTGCCTGAGTTTTGTTTTTTCTTTTTTTCATTTTATAATTAGAATAACTTCAGCTCTTACAATTAATTTTTTCTGCTATATATATCCTTTCACTAAAATCAATATAACTCACTTGAAAAATTGAATATATGGATAATAAAAAGTATTAATTTAGTCTGTGGACTTCTTATCATCCTAAAATAGGGAAATTGTAACATTTGTCCACTTTTGTAAAAATATTTGCAAGTTTAAATCCCAACTTATTTGCAAGAATATTTTTCCTTTAATTTTCTATTTTAAATATATAAATTGTAAGTTACCATTTTACCCTATATTTAATTATATTATTATTTTTCTTCTCTAGATCGACACCGGCTTCTCCTTCCTTTTTGTGCGATTTCTTCTGGGCGCTTTCCTTCAAATTCTGGCCGGAAATTCTTCTTCTCCATCAATTTCCGGCGATTTTAATTTGTTCTTTATTCTGTTCGATTTGTTCTTCTCCGGCGTCTTCCTTCTACTCCATCTCACCATTCATTCATCGTCGGTCACTTTGTTCTTCGCCTCTATTTCTTTCGCCTTTATCCAAATCAATTCAAACACTACTACACTAGATAATCGTTTGAGATGATGAGCAATCGCCGCGGAAAATGTGTTTGCAAAGATGGCAAGTCAAAATGGTGGAGATTCGACGACTTTTTCGCCACTTTTTTCTTTATGAAAATCACAGCCGTCGAAGACGAAGACTGCAAAACCCTAATTTCGTACTTAAAAATTTAAATAAATAATGTATTAATAAATATTGTATCGATAATAAATAGAGTGTATTAATAAATCTTGTATTAACATTTTATTATAGAACATTTAATGTTAAATCCTCATTATTAATAGTACTACTAATAATAAATACAATAATTTGAAAGTGTATTAATCATTGATATTGTATTAATCATTAAAACTGTATTACTTAAACAAAACTAATATAGTAAATAAAACTTGAAGTGTTTTTGTAAATAATTTCATCTTAAACAAAACTAATATAGTAAATAAAACTTGAAGTGTTTTTGTAAATAATTTCATCTTCATTTGTCATTAAAACTGTATTAATCATTAATATTGTATTACTTAAACAAAACTTGAAGTATTTTTGTAAATAATTTCATCTTCATTTTAGGGTTTGAGTTGCAGATGACGGCGGCGCAAATAGAGTTCTGGCAAAAACCCAATGGGTTCAGCTTGACGGCGAAGCAAATGGAGTTCCGGCAAAAATCCAACGGGTTAAGATCGACGCCGGCGCAAATGGAGTTACGTTAAAAAACCAATAGGTTAAGCTCGACGGCGACGCAAATAGAGTTTCGGCAAAAATCTAATGGGTTAAGCTCGACGGGGGCGCAAATGGAGTTCCAACAAAAATCCGGCAGGTCTGCTTGAAAACTATTGTGAAGAAATCGATGATGTGACAGGCGTATTTCTTGCGCCCAGTGAACGGATGGGAGAGATTTGGAAAGAAGCAGAGTGAACAGATGGGAGAGATTTGGAAAGAAGCAGAGTGAACGGATGGGAGAAATTTGGAAAGAAGCAGAGTGAACGGATGGGAGAGATTTGGGGAAGAAGCAGACTGAACGGATGGGAGAGATTTGGGGAAGAAGGTGATGACGTGGGTTTCTTTCTTGCACATAAAGGAGGGGTACTTTTGTCTTTTATTATGAAAACAAATTTATTTAATTAAAAACAAAAATTACTTTTGTTAATTAATCTTAACAAATTTGCAATTAGTTTTCTATTTTGGCCTACTATTGAACTTTTCCCCCTAAAATATAATAAACTAATTTCTTTATTTTTTCGAAGGTAATAAAAAATTAATATCTCCAAAAAATAACGAGAAAAAAAATCACGATAGCAAAATTATGGATTTTTTTTTTGATAATGATGGAAGTAGCTTCACAAAAAAAATAAAATAATAAATTGAAATAAACTGATTTTTTTGTTTTGTTTATATATTTTTTGGCTATGATTATTTTATTTTATTTATTTTTAGAACTTAACTAACCATTCATTTTGATAAGAAAGATGAAAAATATAGACAATAGATCGAGAAAACAAACGCATGCCTAGCTAAGCCATTTTGTTTTATTTCTTTTCCTAAAAAATTATGTTTGTTTTCATACTAATTTTTTACTATGCTTTAAAAAAACAAACTTTGCTGTCAAAAAAAAAAAACAAAGTTTAAGCCAAATTTAAAACATTAGAAAAGAAAATTTTAACATTTTTTTAGCTTTCTAAAATTCGGATTGAGTTTCCAAAATATTTATAAAGAGATCTAAAAAAATTAAGGAAACTCATAAATAAGAGGTAATTTTTCATGTATAACTAAAAACAAACTTATAATTTTACAAAAAAAAAATGGTGTATAGCAAAATCTTGAGGCGGAGCTAGTAAAAGATAAAAAAGCTCATGTAATCTTCAATAAACTTCAATCAATATATATAATCTATGATCAATGTAACAAACAATCTTTAATTAGTGTCATTGACAATTTTAAATCACTATAGTCTTTCATCAGTACTACACAGTTTTCAACTCATGTAGTAAATAGTATATGTTCAATCAAAAGATGATTTAAATATAGAATCACTCAGAATATTATCATATATAAAATATATTTTAAAAAGTGATATAATTAAAATAGACAATAAAAAATGTTGGCACATATGATAAATTCTCAAAATAAAAATAATGTCTTAGTTATCTTTCACCTAATGACTATCTAATAAGATTTAAATGAGATTTTCTCAAAAAAAAACAAAAAAAAAATCTAAAGGAGATGAAGATAAATTCGGAAGTTTTTTTTTTTAAGAGAGATAAATTCAGAAGGTAATGTGTAGACGAACTACCATAATTTGTTACCGAGCGTCAGTGGCGCAGTTGGTTATCTTGTCTAGTGTTAATCTATTTCAATTCGAGCCCGGAAATTGGTATTTGGCTCTCATATTATTTGAGAGCAGTTGTGTCATCTATGTAGGATTGTTGTTCTCCCTCCCCCACTTTGTACTAAAAAAAACTACCATAATTTGTTAGAAATAAAAAAAAATTAAAATTTTAATTTGATTAACATGTAATTATGGTCCCCTAATTTCCTCCATTTCTGATTTGGTTGAAAGTTTAAGAATTAAATACCAACAATCTAAGCAGCTTTAACAAAGATGTTAGGCTATAAGATACGAATTAATTAAATATGACGTGATCAATTTTATTGTTGACAACATTTCTGTATCATTAATATTTTATTGAAAAAAATAGTATAGTACATAATAGTTTAAAGATAGGGTTAATACAGGCAAAGAAACTTTGCTGATTAAAAATATAAAAAAAAAACAAACAAATTTCAAGAAAATTGTGAATATTCTAAGAGGGTAGATATGAAAGAAAAATAAAAGTTATGTCACTTTTTAAGTTTATACTAGAACTAAAAATAAATTGACCATTGATAATATTAAAAAAATAAATGATAAGAAAGAATAAGGCAACACAACACAAGTTGTTGGGAAGTTCATGTCTATCTCTAATGTGGAATGTTTTTCCATTAACTTTTGGGTTTAATAAAGTTGATTATGTCCTCATTGCCACTATTCACAATATAATTTATTAATACAAAACAATGGAATATATAAATACCACTTGAATAATGTAAATTTAGTAGGTTTGATCAGAAGTCGTTTTTTGCCTTTATTTTCTTATTTTTCTTTTATTATTAAAGAGACTATGGAAATCTATCATGTTTACCACCATTGTCAATTTTTTAAAATTTAAAAGTTAATAACCTTAATAAGTTACTAGACTATTTTCTTTATTAATTTATTTTTGAAGAACCAGAAGTAGCTTATTCAAAATATCATTCATTTAGGTTTAGGCCTATAAAACATCATGTGCTATGTCCAAATAAATAAATAAACCTTATGCATACTTGTCAACAGACTATAAGCATGGGTTTATTAAAAATAATTTCTTAAAAGTATTTTGTTAGTGTAAATTTATGATACCAAATTGTATTTATTTTATTGTATAGAAAAGTGTTTGAGACCCTACAAAATGCGATCATCAAAGCAACTCAAATATGTTTATTTTGTTTTTAATCAAACATGTCAATTCATGTGATACATTTTAATTAATTTTATTGGGAGATCTTTATTAGGCCATTTGGTTCAAAACTCAATGATTGCAAATCAACCTTTAGTGTTAGTCTTTTTTTTTAAAGTAAATTTTATTTATTTCAATTAAAAAAAAAATAGTACACTATAAAAACGCATAATGTTAACTTAACTGACATCTAAAACCTAGTCTTTATTTAATGACAACAATATTGTTCCTTCAAAGATTCCAATCTTATAGTGTCTGATATGTTAGGTGTTGTTTATTTAAACTAATGACACTTTTGATCCAGAAATAGAGCTTAACAATGAATGGAGATGTGTTACAGTGCTAGAGAATTATAAGTATCTGGTTCTTTTTAATTATTATTTTTTTAATTGTTATTATAAACATTTGGGTTTTTATATTATTATTGCAAGACTTCAATTCAAATACGAGAGTGAGAAGGTAAAATATGTCAATTAAAGAAGTATTACAAATGTTTTAAGAATGAGTTACATTCAAATTAGTGATTTTTGTTAAATGTTAGCTCGTTTTTTAGTTAACTTATTTAAAATATTCATATGATTGATTATTACTCTATAATAAATTAGAAAAATGTTAAGAATAGATATGGAAATAACCAACGTAATTGTTAATATGGGTTGAGCCTACATGGGCCTAAAGCACGGCTTTAAAATAAATAGGAAAATAGTAGTAAATGACTACTTTTTAAAAAATAATTAAAAAAATATCTAAACTTTTTAAGATTTTAAATGAGTATTTAAATTAAAAATCAGTGAAATAGATAATTAAAATATCTTCATAATACCCTTTATTTTATTTTTTTTTAAATATGTTTATTAATTACAAAACCTAATTAAACGTTTCATTTATCAAGACTAACACTCTCAAATCTAGGAGAGAATATCTTCATACAACTAAGTCCTATATTTATTTTTAATATCTTTCAATTTTTTATTTAATTTATTTAATATCTTTGTCAAATCTTTTTTATTTAACAGCAAGGAATTGTCAAATCGTGTTTGATCGTCTTCTCCATGGCAAAGCAAATTATCCTTTTATTCATTTTACAACTCATTGCATCCAACATTTGCCACATTCTTCGATCGTTCTCACTCTCACTCACACTTTTTGTTCATGATTTCTTTCACACTCACACTTTTTGTTCATGATTTTGATTTTGGAGATTGGGGATACAATTGCGACCCAAGATATTTCATGAGTCTTGTTGGATCTCACTTTCGTTGAGGGGAGCTATTCACAAGTTTTTGTTTGATTTTCACGGATTTCTCCATCAATAAAAGTGACGCAGATTACAATTGTTTTTAACGGAGCTTCGACGCGCGAATGTATATTCAAATTACACCACAAAATATGTTGACATCGGATCCACAATATCCCAATTTTTATCCACCTTCACCCTAAGTCTCAAACTGGATACAAGCCTGAGTGTCTAGCCTTGCTATTTACAAATATAAGGTTGACGTTAACAGAGATAGAGAAACGGTGTGTACAAAAACTGATGCGTTCTGGTTGAAATCATGACAGTATGTTTTGGTACACAAGGTATATAACCAGGAACAAAAGATGCAAAAGCGGTTGAAATCATGACAATATGTTTTGGTATACATGGTATATAACCAGGAACAAAAGATGCAAAAGCTGTTGAATTCATGATAGTATGTTTTGGTACACCTAGTATATAACCAACTAGGAACAAAAGACACCTACAACACCCAAGAATTATGCTAAACATACATTTTTCGCATCCAACATTCGTATTCAAGAGAAGATTTGAGGTGAATTCACTTTATATTTTTATATTTGTTACTTCTTTCAATATTGTTATGATTAAATGATCATCTCAAATCTTTCGAAAAATAATTTCAAATAATTAACGATATACTTTTTTTTTTTTTTATCTTTTAAAATAAATTTTAAATTTCCATCTTTTGGTTAAAAGACTTGTTAAGAATGTTGTTAATATTTTTCTCAAGGTTGTTACAGAGAAAAAGAGATTTCAAATGATATTTAAATTTAAAAAAAAAAACAAAAATTAAGTAGAGGAGTATAATTGTTCATTTCTTATTTACAAATTAATAATTAATTTTTCAGATTTAAAAAGAGACATTTATTTAAACTCGATACCGTAAACATTCTCTTAATATTTTTCTAAAATCTAGACATTTGCCTAATTGTCCCTTTAAATTATGAATCAAATTCACTAAGCATGAACCTAATCCATTTATTAGTTTGGAGTTTAACTTCAAATTATTATTATTATTTTTTTGAAATATCAAATTAAATTTCTTTTGGTAAAGAGATTCCTTAATTTGAATATTTATAAGGAGACCTATTGGGCCTACAAATTATGAGTTCCAATCATCTAAAATCAATTAATAAGCATGTTAAATAATAATGAGTTGATTTGTTGTTTTAAACCTTTTAAATAACAATATTTAGAGTTTTTTGTCAAAAATATAATTCAGTGACATTGGAAAGTAAGAGATTTTGAACATGTAGTCTTTTGATTACAAAATCATACTAAAATAATATGTTTATTTTGGTAGGCTACGATCAATTAGCAAAATTATTGCTAAGTTCAACCTACTTTCGCTAAATTTAAATTTTCAGAGTTATCCTTTTACAATTGATTCATAATTAGAATTGGTTAATAGTTCATTTTACTCTTATAATTGGTTACATATTTTTAAGAGCCAAACCAATATTAACAATCCAATCATTTAGGCTCCGTTTAATAATCATTTGATTTTTTGTTTTTTTGTTTATGAAATTTTAGTTTATTTCTACTATTCCTACTATATGCTCTATCTTTCCTACAATATATTCATATTTCCTTAAGAAAATAGGTGAATACCGACCAAATTTCAAAAATAGAAACAAGTTTTTGAAAGCTACTTCTTTTTTTTTTCCAAATTTTGGTTTTGTTTATTAAAATATAGGTAAGATGTAGATATCCAAATAAAAAAAACAGTTATGGTAAGGTAGTTATTGTAGGCTTAAATTTCAAAAACAAAAAACAAAAAATAAAATGGTTATCAAACGGGACCTTAATTTTTCAAATGAGGATGATCTCTGGATGTTAAAGATGATCAACTCCATTGTAAAGAAGATTTTTTTAAAAAATAAAATAAAATAAGACATGGATGAACTTTAACATGGTAAAATTTTTATAATTTACTTTAAATATTTTAAACAAACAGCAATTTAAAAACAAATGAAATTATGAATAGTAATTTATTAACAAAGGTTATAAATTTAATTTATTTTTATCTCTGTATATTTACCCAATCTATCTAAAATTAATTTCTTACAACTTTCTTTACAACTAAATATTATAGAATTATTTGTTAGGATAATCGAGATGTTTGTAATCTAATCCATAACAAAATGTTATCAAGCAAAGATAAAGCAAAATCTATCCTATGAAACTATTTCTAATTCTGGTAATACGTTTTGAAACTTATCAAACTTTTCAAAATTGATAAAATTGTTCCTCCATCCAAACTTGGGAGATTGTACACAAAACATCTCATCATAATTCTCAAAAGTAATTTCAAAACATAAATGGAAAGCCCCAAAAATTTGTAGACAAATTTACTTTAAACTTTTCTTTGCCCTAAAAAAACATTCTTGGCTTCTAAAACACACAAATGAACCTTGAAGTAGAATATATACCCTAGCTAGTCAACATTGTTCTTTGCAAAATATAAATCTTGCAGTCGAATATTTTACATGTCATCTCAATAAAAAACGTAAGCCAAAGAATAACAACCACACAAAGAAAATCCCCATATTATCAAATAAAATAAATAAAAAAAGAAACCAGCTGCATAATATATGATGTCACACTTACATTAATCCATGCTTATTTAAATTTGTTTGAACATATAAGATTCATCCATATGGGTTTTTCATGGATAACCAATCAGAATGTTTATTTATTTTTAATTATTGAAAATTAGAAAAGATATAGAACATTCGAAGAAATCTCAAAAGCTAAAACAAATAAAGAAAGGCATAAAAAAATATCTAAGAGAACAACTTAATATATATTTGGGCAGATTATAATATAATGCTTGTCAAAAGTGCTGTGTGAACAAGAATATATTAATCTAATTAATTTTGCAAATAATTTCAACTTTTTCACTTTTTTTTTCAACTTTATGCAAGAGAATAATGTCTATAAGAAATATGAAAAAACAAAACATGGAGAGCATTTAATGGAGATATTCATAAACAGATACATCCAATGGAGTTCTCTTTCAGATAGTAAAATAATGTAAGTCTATAATGTTGGTGACGGCTCTACTTTTGATTGATTATCTTACTTTTTTTTTTTTTTTTTGATTTTATGTTTTTTAATCAATATACCTAATGAAAACCATATCAACTTTAGGTTGCTAGGCTTTTCAATAAACAAAAAAAGTAAAAACTCTAGCTAGCTAGAGGAATTCTTTACTAGTGGCATGTAGAACTTGGTATATTTATCGATTTTATAAATACATTTTCGAGATTTCATATGATTATAAAGGTGAAGAATGAGGAAAGAGTAGCTTTCAAATCCTGATTGTAGATCGAAATTCTCATTCTCTTCGCATTCCATATTTATAAAACTAATAAGGCTTAAAGAGAGCTTTATAAAAGAATATATCATGGGTTGATCTAGCAATCAAAATAAGAACTTTGAAAATCTAGCGGTTATAAGTTTAATTCACAGTTAATCCTTTTTTTTTACTTGTTTCTTTGATTAACCAAATGTAATAAGGTTATAAGATTGTCCCTCTTAGACAAATGTAAGCTGATCTAGAGAGATTTAGAGATATTAAAAAAAAAAAAAAAAAAAAAAAAAAAAAAAAAAAAAAAAAGGAATCAACATCAATGATCAAATAAAAAAAAAATTAATTAAAGAATTTTCATATTTGAGTGCTCGAGAATGAAGTATTACGAATATATATACCAATTGATAAGGTTGATTAATTAATTCAGAAAATAAATAGGATCAAGAATTTATACAAACTTGCATCTTAAATCAGTGATTTCGATTCCATTAGGGAGAGAACAAAGTAATAATAGATAGCTATTACTCATACTCACTCACAATAATATTTTTTTCCCACACCCATATATCCTTCAAGTTGATCAATTGGGCATGGTCAATATTTTAAGATAACCTAAATTATGAGGGTTGAATGCAAGTACAGGTATGATACTTGTGGACACTATTTACTTTTTTCAGATAGAATATAGAAGAATACAAGAACATACAAAACAATAACGGGAGAGTTCCTATCGGAACGGTCACCGATATCAAAATAAATTACCCCGAAAGGGTATGTAATTATAAAAAAGTCTAGTAACTGAGGTTCAAAGAGAAACATGTTACTGTATGATATATAAATCTATGAATTGTCGTTTTAATCGATGGTAGCTTCAAGCGTATCCTAACATCTTTGACTTAGTTAGGCTTTAGAGACTTAACTGATCTACAATTTTATTTTCTTCCATCACCCTAGAGAATTAAGTCAACATGATCTTTCCCATCTATAATTTATGTGACACTTTATTCATATTCTAACTAACTAGCATGATTAGACTGCACAACCCAACAAATTTCAGAAAATGACAATGTATTCACTTTCATCTCGACACCCCCTTTGATTTTGCTTTCAGATTTCTAATATTAACCATGTTTTATTTCTTGTCTTTGGAGCCATGTTTGTGAAAAAGAAAAATTGTGACAGAGAGTCTAATGTACCAAAGTTTGAAATGAAATTCTCTTTTTCCCTAAATAGGAACGTGTTTCAGCATTATTAGTGTTCAAATATAGGCTCAAAATAAGCAAACTTATCTAAGGAATTTTCAAAAGTATTCTAAAGGCAAACCTGGTTTTTGCTATCCAACTTTATGGATATTGCTGAATTCTCGTTATCTGCAATGACATGAAAACTTGTTATTCTAGAGAAGATAAATTTAGTTAAAAAAAAAAACAAAAAAAAAAAAAGAAAGAGAGAGAGAAAAGGAGAGTTATGGCAAATTGATGATGAAGGGCACAAGGAAGGCACATGCTTAGCAGTCTGCTCCAAACATTTTCACAAGGCATGCTCTCTTCTCCTTTTTCCATCTCCACCAATAATTGGCCAAAGGAAGAAGCACGCATGTCATGATCCCAAGACCATTCACACACCCTCCAAAGCTCCTGCAAATTAAGCAATAATTTAGTCTCTCAAAGCTGTATTTTCTTTTGTGTTTGAGTCCGTTTACCTGCCCTGAATATTCTCATGAGACATACCGCGTTACCCTATAATATTTGAATGCCAAGAAAACCAATAAGAAATTGTTTCATTAGTAGATGTTCATATGGATTGAATCCATCATCTCTTGGATCAATCTTACAAAGCTGTATATTTCGAGACGTAAGATATGTTCAATATACATATTTGTCTTTTTCTTTTTTGATATCCGTGAGTGTCCTACACAAACTTACGCGCACCTAGACTATTTTCACGGGACATATATCGTTTGAACCTACAACATTTGGATGCCAAGTAAATCTGTAGAAAACTAATTTTTAGGTAGGTGTGACCACCCTGATTTGAATCGACAACCTTTGGTTTCTTAATGACATTTTGACCACTAGGCTATCTAGGATGGTTAAACATTGTCTTTTGACCCATTGGTAATACCTCATATTACAAAACTAAAGGGTGTTCGAAGACAAGGCTACATTTGTAGGTTATTGAAACTTAAACTACATAGACTCAAATTTTTATACCAACTTTGCAAACTATACATTTTTATGAACTATCAATTCAAATCAAGTGCACGTTCTATAAACTCAAACTTTCCAACTCCAAGCTACATGAACTTAGGCTTATTCAAATCATGATCTAAGCATTCCCTTAGAATTTAAATCTTTACCACTTGTGCAGTATATAACAAGATAACTTAAATTCACGGTCCAAGGACAAGTATTCTTGTACAAAATAACTGTTAGAATATTTACCATGTCACCCACATGACATTATTTCATACATGGAACATATCAAGTTATTTTTCAGATTCTGTATTTAATATTAAATAGTGGCCCACTCCAGACAATTTGAATGTATCCCAATTCACTTCTCTCACCAATCGTCCTTTCAATCCTGTTTCATATGTGGTTCAAACTCAAACGTGACAATTGCTTTGACATCAACTGCACTTGTACAAAAGAAGAACCTTAAGATCTGACCATGACCACTTGAATAGCTCAAAGGACATGTTAACATATATTTTTTTAGATATCTATGAGTGTTTGGGCCAATTTACGAGCAACTCGACTATTTTCATGGAATATATTGTCTGACTCTACAACATCAGAATGTCAAGAAAACTTGTAGGAAATCATTTCCTGAATAGATAGTCACCAGGGATTGAACCCATCAATTCTTAATTACTTAGAGGATGCATCTTACTAACCTAGGTTATTGACACCGCTTGAACCAAAATAAAACTGCACCTGGATCAGTTTAAGCTGATTAGTAGAAGAGCTAAACGACTGTAGCTTTTGATCATGATTGGCATCACCATCACCATCACTATCACCATCATGAAGGTCTCATCATAGCGCCACCAGTGACTTTAAAATATAAATGCGAGAGACTTTTTCAAGTATCTTTCTTTTTTCTAACCTTATATTCTAGTTGAATATAAAGGTGCGTTGCTTATGAGTGGCTAATGAAACAATAATTGAAGAAATAATTAAATCCACCTGGTTAATCATAGTCATTAGGAAAACATTATTAATATGAATCCATCTTAAAGCTATGATTAATAGAGACCTAAGTGGGAAAACGTGGATTAAGGTGAAGCACAACATAAGGTGAGACCCACATAATTAGAGGTTTCTAAAATGGTATATAAATATGGGGATATAGTGGGGTTGAAGCTCCAAACACAATCCTAAGAGGTTTTTCACAGTAGAGGTTGTTTCCTCTGTCAAAACTATGGTGCTGAAGATAGCTGATGAATATAGGCTACAAGTTGTGTCAAACACAGAGGAAAATAGAAATTTGGTTTTTGTGAGAGAATATTGTGAAGAGAAGGATAAGGTGAAAGTGGAGAAGATGGAGAGGCAGTGTGATGTTGGACAGAAAGGGAAGCCTTCTATTTTCACTGATCTTCTTGGCGATCCTATTTGCCGCATTCGACACTTCGCTTTGCACGTCATGCTGGTAAATACAATACACATAGACATATGCAATCAACTAGTGAAAATGATGCATTTATTTGAATTATATAAACACATAAAGATATGTATATATACATATCTATATAAGCTTTCAAAAAAAAAATATACATATCTATATATGGTAAGGTTTTCATTTGGGATATTTTAATTTCTCATCGGGTGTTTTGTTTTTGGGAATTGTGTGACAGGTTGCAGAGTATGGAGAAGAAAGAGATATTGTAGGAGTTATAAGAGGTTGTATCAAACATGTGACAACAGGACATTCTCATCATGTACAAAAGCTGGCTTATATTTTGGGCTTAAGGGTCTCTACCACTCACAGGTCTCTTTCTCTTTCTCACTCTCCCTAATCTATTTTCTGTTGGTTGATATAATTAAATTTATCTCAATCCATTAGTTTAAGTTTTTGGGTTGATTGGTGATTTAATCGTTTCAACAACTTCCTTCCCTCTTAACTGTATCTTTTCTCTTTTATCATTTCAGCATAAGAAGTTTATTAGTTTGCAACTTCAAAATTTAAAATTGGAGCTCTTGAAAATGAAATGGGTTTGACCCCTTTTACAGTAAAGCACTCTGTTCCAACAATATAAGATGGAAGAAACAAAAAACGAGAGATAATGAATAAATAAATAAATAATATGGATCAGGTTCCACCATAAAGTAAAGCGATATGTCTTGGTATCTAGGAAAAATAAGAACCAAGGCTTTTTATGTGGCCAACTATTTGGCTTCTTATTGGACACGTATAGAGGGGACTGGCTTACCATTCAAATAAAAATAAGACAACATGTTTGTTCTCTTTGTTCCTTCTTGATATAAAAATATATTCCTTCAACTTTAAACACACTTTGGTCCACAAGAATTTGCTTAATCCTGACAGCATTGGTCCACAAGAATCTACTTCCTTTTCCTCTCTCTCTTTCTCTATCTATCTCTATCAATTGATGTTTCTTATATCAAACTACCTGTGCTAGTCAAAGAAGAAAATATGATAAAACCTAAACAAGATAAACGTTTACAGCAATTCCCAGATCTTCTAAACATTGTTAAACGTTTGTGCTGTGCAGGAGGCTCGGAGTTGGAACGAAACTAGTTCAACATCTAGAGGAATGGTGCAAGAAAAATGGTGCAGAATATGCATATATAGCAACAGACTGCACCAACCAGCCCTGCATAGACTTGTTTACACAAAAGTTCTCTTACACAAAATTCAGATCCCCCACAGTGCTGGTTCAGCCTGTCCATGCCCACCACAAGCCAATAGGCTCAGGGATCGCCATCATTCGCATTCCTCCGCACGTTGCCGTTAAAGTTTATCACCATCTCTTTGCAAATGCCGAGTTCTTCGCCACAGACATCGACACCATCTTGTCCAACAACCTTAACTTGGGAACTTTCATGGCGGTTCCAAAGAAGTTGCTCCCTAAATGGAACCCTGAAACAGGGATCTTCCCTCAGAGTTTTGCAATCTTGAGCGTGTGGAACACTAAGGAAGTTTTCAAGATGCAGGTGAAGGGAGTATCCAAGCTAACTTATGCATGTTGCATGGGGAGTAGGTTGTTGGATTCATGGCTTCCATGGTTGAGATTGCCATCATTTCCAGATGTATTTAGCCAATTTGGACTGTATTTCTTGTATGGACTATCCATGAGAGGAACTAATGGACCACGTCTCATGAAGTCGCTATGCACATTCGTGCATAACATGGCCAAGGACGATGTCGGATGTGGCGCGGTGGTGACAGAGGTAGGCCAACAGGATCCTGTGAGATTATCCATCCCCCATTGGAGGAGATTTTCATGGAATGATTTATGGTGCATCAAGAAACTGGCAGATTTTCAGGGTGAAGAGTGTGATTGGATCAAATCCCCACCGTCTTCAGCAGGGATATTTGTTGACCCTCGAGACATCTAAGTATATCTTTCTTTCTTTCTTTCTCCTCTTCTTTTCTTCTCTCCCTTTTCAGTACAGAAAATGACAAAATCAGGCCTTGCACTGTCTTACAGTACAAAAGAAATGTTCATAAATCTCTAGCCCAGTCTCTCTCTTTTTTTTCTTTTTTAATACTCTTCAGTCAATGACAACTGACAGAAGCTAAGCTAGGTTTCACTTTTTAAGTCCCATTCCAATCATTGGTCTTGAACAAGTTCTTGAAGTCAGTTGAGAGCTAATATGACAAGTGGGTTGGCAAAATATCATTGGAATTTTGGGTATTTTTTTTAAATTTCCTCTATTTAAATAATTATACATATGTAACTAGTTTTCTTTAGACTTGAGGCTGGATCGAAGTTATATATGAAAATCCATCATCCCTACACATGCTCTCCTTTAACTTTGGAGATTTTTGTTTTGTATAGTAAGAAAATACTATCCAAGTTAGAGATAGGAAGAGAAGAAATATAATAGCTGATGAGAATATAATTGAATAGGATAATTTGTTTATAAAAAAAACAACACACAGTTGGTTCGTGCACAATTGGTTCGTGCAGTCAAATCTCCTTGTGCACGATTCTTTCCAATTTTCTTATGCCCTTTTACTCTCTCTCATATGTTCCTGGACTGACTCCACCTCTCTCAAGTAGAACTATGAGGGGGTGTTTGTTTTTGGTAGAAGAATCAGTCTTCTAGCTCTCCTTATTTGTATTCGGTGGTAAACAACCACCCATCAAACCCTCCATCCATCAAACTCCATCTCAAATTTTCCATCAAACTTACCACTCGAGCACTTCCAACACCAATCTCCAAACGAGTAGTTAATAACCCAATTACCATAACTCCTTCCACTCCACTCTTTTCTACCAAATCCAAGCAAACCCAGCCATGAAAAAGATGGATACTGAAAACCATCTCTTTCCTTCTAAGACCCAGGAGCCATAAAAAAAGGAAGACTGATGCTGGAAAAATTTACTGTAATTCCATGATATTTCGATTAACATTCAATCACATTATTAGAATTCAAAGTAATATCACACTTGTAACTGGATAAAGTATACTGTTACATCTGGTCATCTGAAATCAGGAATAGTATGGTTTGAGAGCTTAAAGACATTTATATGGAACCAACTAAGAAAATTCCAATATCCAGTCCGTATTTGAGAAAGCAATTCAATAAACACGTACTCTTGGGCCTTCACATATGTGCACAAGAACCTGGCTCCTAAGGGTTGGACTGTTATTCGTAAGCCTGACCAGTCTGGTTACTACGAAGAGTTGAAAGATGGCTTCACAAACTTCAACTGGCGAGTTGAAGTCTGATAGGGTTGTTATTAGGCATATTATATGGGTATGTTAGCAATTTGTTTGATTGATAAGACCCAAACTCTATTACAATTTAAAAGGAACCGAAATACAAGATGCACCTAGAACCTCCCTCTATAGAGAACTCTCTCTCGAGCCCAAATGAAACCACTCTATATTTGCATACCTTCCCCTCATCAAACCTTTCTTATTCATAACCACACTGCTCTAACTAATTCTCACAACATACCTGTATAATATGCTTAAAAACAACCGTAAAGTCTTGGCCGAGCCAAGCCCCTTGGCTTGTTCAGCTGTTTGGGAAACATAGTGTTTGAGCCGCTAAGGATTAGGTTATAAAGGTATTTATGTAAGACAATGACAGTTTATGTTATCTAAATTGTGGTATTTCAAGTTGAACTTGAATTAGGTGTTTCCATTAAAAACACTTGGTGTCTTCAGAAAAGTTACCTTGACCTCGAAAGGTTAAGATGAACGAGTAGTTTAAAAAATTTAAACCCATACACGATACAATACTGTACCTACAAATTAACTGACAAAATATATAAGTGGTGACCTAGTCAGATTATAGCACAGTAGTACGTACATGTACTATACTACTACTTAATAGTTTTGAATGATCTTTCTGAGTCAGTTTTTTATTAGAAACGTTAATGGAAAAGTGACATGGCACTTAAATACTTAAAAATGACTAAAGATGTATATTGTATCAACCCTAGAAGTAAAACAATAATTTCAAGTAAAATTTTCTATTTACATACACAAAAAACCCCACTTGCACCTAGCCACCTACTACCATATGTTACATTATTTTACACTTTCAGTCTTCTTCTGCCCCTTATTTTCTTAAGAGTCCCCTCCTTATTGAGAAATGACACTGAAAAGTACATGAATACTCTCAGTTAACCATGGGTTAGCCTAGTGGTCAAGAGGGCCTTAAGAAATCAAAATGTTATGGGTTCGATCCATGGTGGCCACCTACCTAGAAATTAATTTCCTATGGGTTTTCTTGACATCCAAATATTGTAAGGTCAGATAAGTTATCTTATGAAAATAGTCGAGGTACGTATAAGCTAGTCCAAACACTCATAGATATCAAAAAACTAAAAATAAAAACTGAGTTAGAATAAGATCTCTTCCAGAAAAGAAAAAAGAGAATTTTCATATAAGATCCTAGTGACCTGTTTGAGAGCCAAAGTTTAAGGAATAATTTTTTTTTATAAGATTAGATCATTGTTGATAAACCTATGTCTTAGAGCTTTAAATACACTAGCAAAGGGAAAAGTATGCGAATGAAGCAAATCAATAAAAAAAAGATGTCACATGCTAGCTTGGTGCAGTTTTTGATAACTCATACATTATATACAGTAAGCTTTCTGGAACCCTAATGATGGAGGTTATGTTTTCTCTACCGAGGTACATGGCATTGGTGAAAGGCCTTTCTTGTCACATTCTACAACCAAATAAGCAATGAATTTACTTGTTAATGGACATAGGTCCTTACTTAGATAAGTCACATTTATTTGGCCTCACCCTACAGACTTAAAGTTCCATCTTTCTGGATGGGCTCTAATGAACTGGATCAATACAATATCAATGAGACGGGTACAAGTGCATACGTGTATCCATCCACTAAAGGATCCCTCTAAATTGATCTTTAGATGACTATTTTTTTATTTTTGCAAACCAGGAAATCAGAACTTCAATCTTTATACTCAAGGTAACCATGCCCGTCCCTAGGCCAGACATCGAGAGACATTGAAGGAATGGAGACTAATCATTAGATGACTATTGAAAACTAAACAAAACAAAACAGACATATACGTTTCAATTTTCCCTACCATATTAGCTTGGAAAATGCCAACAAGAGCTTAGCTCAAATGGCAAAATGTATGAATTGATAACCAGAAGTTTATGGGTTCAAACCCTCCCACCCCAAATGCTGATGAATTAAAAAAGAAAAAAAAAATCCGTGATGGGAAGCTCTTACGCTTTCTTCTCCAATATTTTTTCTTTCTTTTTGCATCTGGCTCTTTCTGGCATCCCTTTTTCAATTCTCATATCTTGGTCAATCAAGCCTACCAACAGACTGATCCCACTTTCTTGCTCTTGCCTTATTAGATTGGGAAGACAAATATACTTCACTATAGTTCTTCATTACAAACCATATTTTCCAGTGACGTTTGATAATGAATCGAACTCTTTGTTGTGTAGATGTAGAATATATTGAATGCCAGTGAAAGGTTGACATTAGACAGAAGTGGCTGAGTCAAGATGTGGTTCTTCAATTTGAATTTCCTAAAGTTAAAGTTAATTCTGTGGCTTTTCTAGACTACTATAAGCTACATGCTGAAAAAAGATAGCTACATGAATACAAAAATTTTATTTATTTTTTTCCAGATATCACAAGGTGGCCACATAGGATTAGGAACAAGTTGAAGAGCAATTAAATTGCACAAAAATGACGATGTTGCCCTCTTCTGTAATCCCTAAGCTTTCTAGTTTCTAGATTTCATATTAAACAAATATATCTAGGACCTTGAAAACACATCATGCCTTCAAACCAAACGTCTGTTTTCTTGTTCAAACAAAGCTAGAAAGAATGCCTACCAAGTTCATAAGAAAATACTTCAACTATCAGTAAATGCTTGCGGTGGGAAGGGATGACAAACCAATCCTCTATGGTAATAAATGTTACACAAAGTCAATGTCTCAAAGGAAAAAGGGAAAAAACAATGAAATTCACATATCACATAAGTTAATTCACCATTAGACCCAAGTACTTTTTGGAGTTATAGTAAATTAAATTACTTGAGCTTAGCTTTATAATTTTGAAAATTAAGCTTATAAACACTACTTTCCCTTAATGATTTTAAAATATTTTCGAACACCAAGCAAAATTTTGAAAAAAATTAAAAGTTGGAAGGAAACAAATATAATTTTAAAAAGAAAGACAAAACCAAAAATAAAATAATTGTGAAGCACCTTTATATTCTCGACATTTTTTCCTATGGACTAGTTATTAATTTGATAAATGAGAACTAACATCCATACTGTAAGTAGGAAATAGAAAAATAAAATTTTGAAGATTTGAATAAAAGATTTCTTTCTTTGATATACTAAGCTAAGCCACTAGTAATTCAACGGCTTAAGCTATTTGACTAACATAAACTTTATTATTAAATGTATTCATTACACTTTTTAAAGCATATGCAAGTATATCTTCTCAGCATAAGTAAAAACAGAAAAACATATTCTGAACCTCATTATGAGCCCCATTTCCCATCAATCAAAAGCGGCAAGCAGGCTAAAGGCATGTATTTAGAAGATCCAAAGGGACCTTCCTTCCCTCCAAGGATGTCTCTCACAAAGCAAAGGAAGAGGAAAGAAAAAGGACATTGTAATGGCTTTCAACAATGTTTTTTGAAAATATTCACAATAAAAATATAAATATAGTCAAGAACATTTTAATGGCTCCATGTAAAGTTCGAATAAAAAATGTAACTTAATTAATTAAAAAAACAACAAAGAAGTATGGTATCATCCATGTCTAAGGTAATACTTGCAATTTCAACTTGGATACTATCTGGAGACGCCATCTTAATTGGATACGTATTTAGAAAGCCTTATCCAAAACGTAAAGACACTTGTACAAATATTTTTATGTAAACCCACTCTTTAATTGGTATTGGAGAAGGGTGTACATGGGCCCGGATTGGATGGGTGAGGATGATTTTTTGGACCTATACAAAGTTTCGGGTTGTCAAAATTTACCAATCCATCCAACCTTATGTATTCGAGTTTGGTTGGATTGGATTATTGAGTTTTATTTATCTCATAAATTTTGAAGGTCCGGCTCATAGCTCATGAATCTATAAAAAAAAGGAATTTTATTTTTTTTATGATATTCAAACCTAAGATAGATAGTCATATTTGTTGAGAATCCCACATTGATAAGGTGAGGATATCTCCTAGTATTTATAAGGTAGATGGACTACTCCTTTCATTGCCAATTGGTTTTGAGATGGATGTCCACACTTTCTAATATGGTATCAGAGTCTATTAAGCTCAAACGGGTATTCGGTCCAATAAAAATAAAAATGAGATTGAATTCAAGATTGGTGAGCCCAAAAGAGTCACCATCTTGAGGGGCACATTGAAAATCCCACATTGATAAGGTGAAAATATGTAGTGTTTATAAGGTAGATGGATGTCCACACTTTCTAATAATATTATTAATACATGCTCACTACCAACATGTTAAAACTTATCTTGTTAACTAATCTTACAAACACATATATAATATTATTTTTAATTCGGGTTAGATTAGGTTGAACAAGCAAAAAATTGTCCAACCCAAAAACTAACCAAAGCCAAAGAAAATTATAAAATTATAATCCAATCCAACTCTTACCATTTAGGTTAGATAGTCTGGATTGCTCGGGCAGTCGGTTTTGTACTACCCGCTTGCAGATTAGCAACAAGTCATATTTAAAAAGGCATTAATTTCTTAAAGTTGAAGCAGTAGAATCGATCATCCTTTACACTTATAGTTGCCCGCACCCACGAAGCACAATTTGAAAAGTGGTTCAAGACCCACTAAGCTGATTAACTGAATCAAAACAGGGGGATTAGCCAGTCAGTGTCAATCATTCAGGCAGACGAA
Source organism: Sicyos edulis (assembly GCA_036507275.1). Lineage (NCBI taxonomy): Eukaryota > Viridiplantae > Streptophyta > Magnoliopsida > Cucurbitales > Cucurbitaceae > Sicyos > Sicyos edulis. The sequence goes on along the minus strand of CM071850.1, from coordinate 27,032,015 downwards.
CCAAAAAATGGACCATTCGCCAGAGTCATCATCAGGAAAAAGTGACAGAATCAGAAGCTTATAGCAACCTACAGAATAGGCTTTATAGTATAAAGGCATTCTTAAGTAATCGATGGCTATCAACATGCGAATTAGTGTGCCGTTGGTCCCTCCATAAAATAAACACAAAATCCAGTTACAAATATATATATATATACACACTCGGGGAATAATATCTCATGCCCGATCTGCCATCACAATGTAAGAACTAATTTAAATGCCTCCACGAATGGAAAAATAAGCACAATAGCATAGAATCCAATAATAAATTTAGGTATAACATCAATGCCTTACCTTATACATGTCACTGCCTTCTGCCTTCGAACCTCAGAGAAAGGGACCACCTTTGCAAATTGACTCCCCACACCAACAGTTTAATCTCATGGTATTGAATTAACATAAAACCAACAATAAGAAACCCAAGAAACAAAAAGGAATAAAATGATAATGCAAAACTATGTTCAAGTTATGCTTTGATAAATGTTTATTAAAAAAAAAAAGGTATGCTGATAAATATTATTGTCTTAGTACAAAGTATATTTCCCAACAACAAAAAATAGCATCGGAAACTATTAACTGGTCAACTATAAACCATAGAAATTCAACCAAGTTGCTATAATTTATTCCCCTATTTTCTCTCTATTGTAAATCTTTTCCCTAGATGCTCAATGTAGTTGGTTGGTTATCTATATTTAGTTTATACTATTTATAGTATAGTTAGTTAGAATGCTCTACGTATGAATGTATCTTCAATTCATTATGAATAAAAGCATCTCTTATACAAAAAGTTTCATGGTATCAGAGCTTTGAAGTTATCTTAAGCCTCAAGCCAGAACTCCAGCCCCGGTCTCTCTCTCGTTTCGTAGTCTTGTTCATCGACACGAAGAAACCTATCCGACATTGCACTGCACTCTCGAGCAAAATTCTCATTCAACCAGTAGTCATATCCGCAGATTGTAATTATTCGAACTCAGGACCTCCAATCCACCGCTAAACCCATCATCTCATATGGTTCAGCTCGGTTCACTCAAACCAGCCAACATTTTCAATCCAAATCCATCTCATATGGTTTAGCTCGGCTCACTTAAATCAGTCAAAGTCAACAGATGAATAGTACATTAACTGGGTGAACAGTGAAAAAAAATTACAGTTGCAATTTACAATTTCCACCATCTCCGAAACAGCTTCAACTTTCTTGTGATAATTTCTTCTCTCATTTTACGGTTTTTTTGTCTCATAATTTCTCAATATGCCATTTTTTCAAGTGAACAAACTTAGAGATTTTGATCTTCACACACAAGTTCCCCCAACATAGTGGATAATCGACTCTGGAGCTTCCAATCACATGACAGGTGATAAGACATTGTTCACGACTTACACTCCGCATCAAGGAGATATTTATGTTCGCATTGCTGATGACAGCTCCACTAAAGTTATCGGTGTTGGGAATATTCAAGTATCAGAATCTTTTTGATACGATCCGGCCTTGGCATTTTAGGAATAATAATATTTATTAATTATTAGTTAATTGCTATTTTAAATGTATTGGGCTTGGGCCTATTATTAGTCTTTTATTAATTAGGTCAAATTAGGGTTTAGGGTTATAAATAGGAGAGGTTAGGTCTTTATTGATCATCCATTGAATTGTCGTATTTTGTACTCTAGCTCTTAGAGAGATCCCCTCGGAAGATTTATCTTATTTTAATAGAAAAGTGTGGTAGATCTTATCATTTTGGTATCAGAGCCATTTGCCGATCCGGGAATGGTTACTACTAAGATGGAATCCAGGATGCAAGAGTGTGAAGAAGGAATGGCCGACTTGGCCAAGAAGTTACAAGAGACTAACGCGAAGATGGAAGCGATGGAAGAAAGGTTAGGGAAAAGGATGGAATTGCAGGACTCGAAGCTCGAGACGATAAACCGAAATCTGGAACTATTAGTGGAGTCAATCCGAGCAGACAAAGGGAAGGGCTCGATGCCCGAGGCTACGGGGGAGGGGTCGAACAGCGCAGCTGCGGCTAGCTCGCGCGACGCAGGTGCTGAGGCATTCGGCGAGGTGAAGCATGGCGCGGAGGAGGTCGTGGCAGGGTGGGTCGACGCGGGCTCGGGTGGCGCGCACGCATGCTCAGGTGTGGGGCGAGGGGGCTCGTAGTGGCTGGGCGAGGTGCACGCCAGCAGAGGCGCAGGAGACGCGGGTGGCACGGGGTCGCGAAGCAGTCTTTGGCCGAGGCGCCGGGCGCGGCTGGGCTGGGACCGGCTGCGGGGTGTCGGGCCGGGAGGAGCAGGGCCGGGCGGAGCGGGTTGGCGCGAGGGTGTGCGGAGAAGGCCGGGGCGGCGTAGGGGCGCGAGGCAGCTGGGGTGGTCCGAGGGTGGGCTTGGGCGAGCAGATGTGGAGCAGCGCCGGGGGGCGAGGCTGCTCGGGGGGTCCGGGCGTTGGCGTGGGTGTGGGCGAGCGCGAGAGGGGCGCGGAATCAGGTGGCGAGGGTCGTGGCTGGGGCGCAGACAGGCGCGGGGGCGCGGGTGTAGGGGCGTTGGGCTACGATGGTGTGCGCGTGCGGGGCTTGGGCTCGGGCGGTGTCGGCCTAGGTTGGGGCGCGGAGGGCGAGCTGGGGTGTCGGCTGGCTGGTGGGACGGGTCGGGCAGTGAGCGTGTGGGTGGTCCGGGTCGAGGCTGGGGCGGGTCTGGCACGGGCGGATCGGGTCAGGGTGGGTCAGTCGGGGTAGATCGGAGGGTGGAATTTCGTGGGAACTTTGTAGGGGATACTTGCACGGGGCCAGATTTTGGTCCACGAGGAGAACCTTGGAACGATAGGGGGTGGAGTGACAATGTCCGAAATAGGGGACGAGATTTCGGGTGGGGAGGTGGAGAAAGATTTGAACGGGAAAGTCATAGAGTAGGAGGAAGGGAGGGACCGGGATGTGATAGGAGATTTAGAAAATTGGAGATGCCGATTTTCAAGGGTCTTGTTGATGAGGATCCGGTAGGATGGTTGAGTCTCCTGGTAAACAAGTTGACTGAATATGAAGGGGTTGAGGCAGCAGGGTTATGTTTAGAAGGGGAGGCATTGGAGTGGCTTCAGTATGAGGAGGACCGTGCCCCACCGTTCTGGAACGAATTCAAAGATGGGTTGTTGGAGCGTTTCCAACCGGTGGCCCAGGCCAATAAGTATGCCAACTTCATGAGTTTGAAGCAAATGGGAACGGTGAAGGAATATCGTCGGAGCTTTGAGCGCTTTGCTAAGGGAATGCGCGATATTAGCATGAGTGCATTGGAGGGGAAGTGGGAAAGTGGACTAAAAGAGGAGATACGGAGCGCGATGCGTAAACTACGACCAGTGGGCATTGAAGAGAAAATGCTTATGGCCCAAGTGATTGAGGATGATTTTGCTTTTCAGGCTACCCAAAACGAAGGAAGTACTTCTACGCAACAATCAAGGCTAAAGCGAGAGCGAGTGTATCGGGAGCTGGAAGCACAGAGATTTTGTCCCACAGGACTACAACTGTTCACCCGACGTCTTGTAAAAAACTCACTGAAGCCGAAATTCGAGCGAGGAAGGACAAAGGGTTATGCTTCCGCTGCGATGAACAATTTGTCCCAGGACATCGTTGTCGGAAGAAGGAGCTCCAAAACTTGGATGTGTGGGTCGTTCGGGATGCGCACGAGTGCCAGGATGCTGATGTGACAGATTTTTTGCCAGAAGACGAGGCTGTAAAAGATGGCATCGGAGATGGAACACCTTGAGGACAAGGTGGCTCTTGGGGGGGAAAGTATTGATACGATCCGGCCTTGGCATTTTAGGAATAATAATATTTATTAATTATTAGTTAATTGCTATTTTAAATGTATTGGGCTTGGGCCTATTATTAGTCTTTTATTAATTAGGTCAAATTAGGGTTTAGGGTTATAAATAGGAGAGATTAGGTCTTTATTGATCATCCATTGAATTGTCGTATTTTTTACTCTGGCTCTTAGAGAGATCCTCTCGGGAGATTTATCTTATTTTAATAGAAAAGTGTGGTAGATCTTATCACTTTTCTACTTCAAGCGGTTTTCTTTGTGCCTAAACTTGAATATAGTCTACTATCTGTGAGTAGATTGAATAAGGATTTGAATTGCAAAACTAATTTATGTGCAAATTCATCTACTTTTCAAGACTTGGGATCAAGGAAAGTGATTGGCCGCTTTTGTGACAACATTAGATCGGATAAAAACTTCCAATATTATACAAGAGGACTGAATAGAAAACAACTACGCTAGTGGAATTGGGAGCACTAGAGAAAAATGGGACATGGATTCTTACTGATTTTCCTCTAGGAAAGCATACAGTGGGATGCAAATGGGTTTTCACTACCAAACATAGACCAGACGGCAGTATAGAACGATTCAAAGCTCGTTTTGTGGCTAGAGGGTTCACCCAAGCATATGGAATTGACTATCAAGAAACATTTGCACTTGTTGCCAAGCTACATACTATCTGAGTACTTCTCTCTATTTCTTCTAATTTAGATTGGCCATTATTCCAACTTGATATAAAAAATGCATTCTTGAATGGTGACTTGGCTGAAGAGATGTATATAGATGTTTCTCCCAGTTTTGAAGATCGATACACAAGTGGAAAGATATGTAGGCTCAAGAAATCTCTCTATGGGCCAAAACAGTCGCCTTGAGCTTGGTTTGAAAAATTCACTACTGTCTTAAAGCAAAATGACTACACTCAGTGCCAATCAGATCACACTCTATGCATTAAACATTTTTCACCAGACAAAGTTGTTGCATTCATTGTGTATGTCGACGACATTATTCTCACAGGAAATTTATCCGAAGAAATAGTCTGCCTAAAAAAATTGCTCTCCAAAGAGTTTGAAGTGAAAGACTTAGGTCATCTGAGATACTTCCTAGAAATGGAGGTAGCAAGGTCAAGCCAAAAAACTTTTATGACTCAACGAAAGTATACGTTAGACCTCTTGAAAGAGACAGGGATGAGTGGTAGTGTTGAATTATGTTAAACTACCAATCAATCCAAAAGTCTAAGCTAATGGATTGGGGTAAATTTAATTATATCAACCAACACTCCCCCTCACTTGTGGATGAAATGACTTGGCAGGGATTCGAACTCATGACCTCCTGCTCTGATACCATGTTGAATTATGTTAAACCACCAATCAATCCAAAAGCCTAAGCTAATGGATTGGGGTAAATTTAATTATATCAACCAACAGGTAGTAAACCTGAAGACACACCTATGGATGAAAATATAAAGTTAGGAGCCAATCCTATCCTGAAGATGAGGTAGTTGATCATGGTAGATATCAACGATTAGTTGGAAAATTAATTTATTTAACTCATACTCAGCCAGATATTAGCTTTGCAGTAAGGGTGGTGAGCCAGTTTCTGAACAAATTTTCAAGAGAACATATGAAAGTTGTGCATAGAATATTGAGGTATCTCTCCTGGGAAGGGTCTTATGTTCAGAAAAAACGCAGACCAACATTAGAAGTCTTCACTGATCCTGACTGGGCTGGCTCTCTTGTGGATCGTAGGTCTACATCAGGATATTGCTCTTATGTGTGGGGAAATCTTGTCACCTGGCGCAGCAAGTAGTCGCACGAAGTAGTGCATAAGCTGAGTTTCGTTCATTAGCTCATGGAATATGCGAAGGAATTTGGTTAAAACGTCTTCTCACTGAACTAAGAATAAAGATAGAAGGTCTTATAGAAATGTTGTGTGACAATCAATCAGCTATAGCCAATGCAAAAAATCCAATGCATCATGAAAGAATGAAACACGTTGAGATAGACCGTCACTTCATTAGTGAGAATATTGAAGCCAACATTATAACACTAAGGTATGTGCCCTCTCAGCAACAGGTTGCAGATATCTTAACTAAAGCACTATATCGACCTAATCTCAGTAAGTTAATTCTCGGACTTGGCAAGTTGTTATAGCTTATTCCCCTATTTTCTCTCTATTATAACTCTTTCCCAGCATCGTAGTTGGTTATCTATATTTAGTCTATCCTATTTATCGTATAGTTAGTTAGAATGCTCTATGTATAAATGTATCTTCAATCCATTATGAATAAAATCATCTCTTATACAAAAAGCTTCATAAACCTTACATAAGTGGGTTTTAATCACAGTTTTCTCTAAATCAGGATAACTTCAATGGTTTTGAACGTGGAGTTTCAGCGTTTATTTCTCACAAAAGATTTTATCATTAACAATACTTTGCAATATTAACCTACCAAATTACACGAAGTTAAGTGATGAGTTAGCAACAGCTCCTGTTTCACTATTAGACAGTTTAGAACACAAGTTTATCTCACAACCCTCACACAACACCATGATACTGTACTCTACAGTGCAATCACAGCTCTGATTGAAGTTCAGTTAAAAGTTACTATGTTTCCTATCAATAAACAAATAAATAAATAATATGGTAAAATATAGTTTGAATGATTTTGAAAACATGGACATGTTGCTAGAAGCAAACTTCCTGCCGCAACTGAAGCTGGCAAGGAATGTTGCAGGTTATAGAAGATGACATTCTGAATAAGAATCATTGACAGAGAAATTTAATATTTATGTTATTAAGGTAGCAACCATGTCGTACCATATTTGATTCTTAATATGCAGAAGCGGACAACAAAACAAGAGATTAAACACAAAAGCTCGAGCATCATACAAACGAGTTCTAAGATGACTAGAGATCTTGCAAATGGTCTTTATATTTAATAATTTCCAGCATATTGGTGAATAAAGTGCAAGGTTAAGACGAACAGTTGGAAGGAGTGCTACTTTAATGTTTAGGAAAGCATGATCCGGGCATCGATAAAGAAAACTTGTCAAGTGGTCACAGCTTAGATGCCTTAACGAAGCTTGTAAATTTGGAGAACTCATTTTCCAGCAGAGCCTGAGGGCTTCCTTGTTCCACCTGTCAGAGAGAAGGAAAAGGATTAGTTTACAAACATATAATACCTTGAAATTCAGTTAACAACATCAAATATTAATTATATTCTGTAGATGAATGGTGAGTGAAATACATTATTTTCTTAATAAAATATCAGCAACCATCTATTTCTATAAGAGAAGAAATAATCAATTCATAACATCTATACTTCTCAAGCGGATAACTAACATGAGTCATGCTTTTCTACAAGTTAATTGAATTTCCTCTTATTTTTCTGGTGCTGAGGACCAGGATCCACTTTTAGGTCGTAAACATCCCTGAAGCCCCTAAAATGTTGACATAAAACCCTCAATTGATACCAGTGAATTTTTTACTGCTTTCATGGTTTAGCAAACTATCCCGATCTTTATAAGGGGAAATAGCATGGTACTTTTGGTGTAAATTTGAATGAAAAAATCTGTTATCATCATTACTGTCTTCTAGATTCACTATACTAGTTAATATGTATGGATGTAGGTAACAGCTGTATTGCTAACAATTATCTAAGCAAAGAGCAACTAAATAACAAATAATCTAAGCAAAGAGAGACTAAATAACAAATATTATGAGGATAGATAACAATCGCCTAATGATCTGGGGAATTAAGGATGTATTGAAATTAATAGTAATTTTGTGAAATTCCAACAGATTGGATGGGGAAATCTAGATGCCTTGTATGATGATGGAATTAATTTCTGTGGACGTCAATAGTGTTTTCAAACTTAAGGGAGATGATACATTTTTTTTGTCAAACTCATACGAATGGGAAAGTGGTTCAATCACTTGCTTTAATTTGGGAGGAGGAGAATAGGAGAACTGGGCTGCATGAGGCACCAGTGCTTCCTGGCCCTGGAAAACCATTGCCAAAAGTTCTCGAGGTTTTTTTCACTTGGTGTGGTCTTTGAGAAAAAAACTGACTGCTTTAAAGTTTGGGTTGATGTTTGAGTTAGGTTGGTCTTCTTTGGTTTTCCCTAATGGGCATGTTGAAGCTTATTCAAATTTTGATTGGGCAGATTGTTATGAGGGCCAAACAATGTTTTCACATTGCTTTGGGCCAGGGGTTATTCTCAGTTTGGATGATCTTTGGGACATTCTTCTGAGTTTGGCTTTGGTCGGCTTCCTAGTTTCAGGAGTCCTCTCTTTTTCTGAAGTTTTGTTGGATCATTCTTCTACTTGGTTTACTAGTATTTTTCTTGTATTTCCTCTGGTGTACTTTTTTTGGTTTCTTCCTTTGATTTTTTTTTCTTTTTTTACTGCTTTGGCTTGTTTTTTTAGTCGCTCTCTTGCAGAGCTTGTATTTTCAAGCAACAACCTCTTTTTTATATATTAATGAAAAGTGTTGTTTCTTGTTCAAAAAACAATAAAAATTGTAATTTTTTAGATCTGTTTCGAGGTTGTTTTTGCTGTTAGTTTTTAAGGGCTAATTGAATTTAGCTAGTTTGTTTGTTAATAAGTGATTTACTTATAGAAGTTTGTATGTGCTAGCTTCTTTCAGAAAACTAACGAAGTCCTTATTCGAGTATTCTTGGAGAGGACTCCTGATTCTTTGATATATTGCGTGATTTAGCTCCAATACTGCATCAATTACTCCACACTAGAAGAAAACTTGTACTGAGTTCAGGCTGGCAACAGGTCATCTCGTAGATAACATTCCATAAAGGTTGGAAAATTTGGGTAGATATACATATTCATAGACATTCATGTGAAAAATAAGCATGTTTAAAATTCCACTAGCAACAATCAGAGAAAAAAAAAAAAATGCGATGGGACGTCATATTTATTCAAAGATGGACACGTGTAACAGTATTATTTCAGGGCATGTCATACTCATATAGTGATATTAACAGGCGAGATTGTATACCAGGATCCCATAGTCAAGAATCAGAATATCATCCATGCTTAAAACTGTGGAAATACGATGAGCAATCGTGACAACCGTCATCCCTCTGCATTCATTAGATATGGCATTTTGCAGCAATGATGCTGTCTGAGTATCAATGCTCGCCGTGCACTCATCCAAGCACAGCACCTGAAAAGATTTGATCCAGGATCTCCTCATTAAGCATCCACATATACAATTGCCAAAAGTTTTAAGATAAGCTAAAATGATGAAGCTTTCAAAAAATAAAAAAAAATAGAAGAGGAATCCCCCATAAACTCCATTTCCTTTCTCACATTCACACAAAAAAGTGATAGTGATAGCACTCAAACTAAAAGTGAATGTAGTTATGGCAATAAATTAGATGATAAAAAATTCATCAGCAAGAAAAACGAAATAAACCTTCATATGATTGTACCTAACATTCCACTATCTTTCAAGATGGAAACAAAAAATCACCATTTCCAACTTGTCCAACATGGTTTCAAACGTAAGTTTATTTATACATGGTATTTTTGTTGAGTAGTCTTCTGGTTATTCGTATGAAGAGATGAAGAGAAGTTTGATTGATGCCTAGAATGCTGATACCACGTGCAAATGGAGAGAGAAGTGGAAAGTACTTTTCCACTATTATTATTTTGATAAGAAACCATTTCACTACTATATGATCATGGAAGGATCATGGAGGTACATATGATAACAAGTTCAAATTTTTTTTTTTTAATCACACTATTATATGATCAAATAAGTTTTTGCCTCCTCACCTTAGAAGACTTGAGAAGTGCACGTGCAAGGCAAAGGAGCTGCCGTTGCCCAACAGAAAATGATAACCCAGATTCCTTAACATGAAAATTTAATCCTCCAGCTTCTTCGATTTCCCTCCTGATATAACATCTTTCTAGAACTTCCAAAATTTTTTGATCCTCATACAAATGGAATGGATCCAGATTTTCCCTGTGCATTAGGAAAAGAAAAGACAACTGAACTAAATAACTCCAAAAATTTCACGATTGAAAGTCAAATAAACAAAAACTCCCGAGGGAATTGTTTAAGCTTTTTCAGATAGAAATAACTGATAACTGATTAAATTAAATTGAAGAAATCAACTCAAACAATATTTAGGAAGAAATCATTAAGCACCTTAATGATCCTTCAAACAAAAATGGAGTCTGTGGAACAACAGCAAAGCGCATGCGTAAATCTCTAATAGGGACTTCCGCAATATCTATCCCATCCACCAGTATATGCCCAGCACATATTGGCATAAGGCGGAATAGAGAATTCAAGATACTAGACTTCCCAGCACCTGTTCTACCAATTATGCCTACCTATTAGAAAAATAAGAGATACATCATAAATATGAATGAAACACAATACCATACTTTAAGAAAATAAACCAGGAAGCAAGAAATTGGTAGGAATGAAGCATAAAACTAGATGAAAGAAAAAGCATCCCAACGAGCACTCATCCCTTCATCAGTCTTTATTTTTGTCCACACCTGTGATCCTCCCATGATTGTAAAAGAAATATCACGGAGTGCTGCTGGCAAAGATGGTTTATATCTCAAAGTAACATTTTGAAATTCAATTCTTCCTTGGTATGGCCATTCTGAATCTAAGCATCGGCATCCATACAAATCTTCTTGAGGAATGTCCATATACTAAAAAAGTGGACATAAATTAAACTAAAATAACTAACTAAAATAAAATTTCTTGAATTAGCATAAAGAAGTTTTTTATTCTTACCTGAAGAGCTCTTTCCATAGAAACCATCTCTTTCTCCGTTTCAGTAAAACTTGTCAAAAAGCTCCCCAACAAAGAAACAATTGGGGCAGCATACGAGAGTGCCAATCCAACCTATCTAGCAAAGAATGTTCAGGCTAGTTAAACACTCTATTTCATAACAATGAAAATAAAATTATAAGCTAATGGGTTACTCCTATCACTTGTGTGCTTGGAAATAAGCACAAAGCAAAGTCCAACAAGTGGTAATCAATATTAACTGAAGAGATAAAATTACAAATTCGAACCCAACTTTTTTCTCTAGTTTCATGTTAAGAATCACCACTGAGCCCAAAAGTTGATGGACTATGAAAAACTTCATCCTATATCAAACTTAGACATATACTAATAAGAGACTCAATAAAAATTTGAAAAAACAACAACAAAAAAAACAAGAGTTTAGTCCTCTAGAGGCTTTTGAAAGATGAAGAAATAAAAAAATTGAGGGCTCTTTTCTTTTCATTTCTTTAATAAAAAGTATTTTCATATCTTGTTAAAAAAAGGAAGATGATAAGGCCTGTTTAGGAGTAGGATAAGGAATGATCAATCCTACTAAAAGTAGGATAAGAATATTAGACTATAAATAAGAGAGAATAGAGAGGTAAGGATATATTGAGAAGTATTGAGATATTGAGTATCTAGGGCTTGAGAGTGATCTCAAGATCGGGAGGGTCCAAGTACCTTTAACACTTGAGTTATCTTTTATTTTTATTATCTTTTTATTATAATATATACTTGGTTCTTATCAGAACATGTGCATAATCTTGGCAAGATTGGTTTTGATTCAGAGCATCTTAAGACTTCTTCATGATGTTCTCTTTTAAAAAGAATGCTGATTTTTCTTTACAAGATTATATTCAAATTGGGATACTTTTATATCTTTCTTTTGAGAACGTGATGGATTTTTGGAGACCTGGTAATTATAGACTCCCTTTGGGTAGTTATACTTAGTTATAGTGGGTTAAGCTATGTGCCTATATAAACACTAATTTGGGTCTTGTAAAAGGATAGGAATTATGATGAGAAAAGGATGAAACCTAAAGAGAGAGATTGAGAAATTCTCAAAACCTCCCTATTTGAATAATACCAAGATTGGTTCTTATCAGAAATGATCTCAAAGATTAAATTAAAGGCTGCACAGTGCACTACAAGTCAACATCATTTTGTTCACTGACCAATTTTAGCAGAATATTTTATAAATAAGAAAATCAGACCATACCAGCCCTGGAGTACCGAAGTTTATTTGAAGCATTCCTAGAGACCCAATAACAGCCATCACCGCAATAAACGAGACGATTAAACCTGCTAATAGCTGAAACAAAAAGCTAATTACTAAACAACAGAAGATCCTACTATTTTCATCCATACGCTGGTCAAATATATAGGCTGAAATTACAAAGTAAAAAAACAGAAATCAACACAAAAGAACGCAACTAAAAATAATCTAAATGTACAGAAAGGTTGTTGATGTAGTCCAGAAGCTTGGATTCCATGCATGTCTATTACTTTATTTCAGCTCACAGTTTAACATTTTTTTTATAAGAATCAACACTTTTCATTAATATATATGAAAATAAATTAATGCTCAAAGATTCAACCTCCACATGGAAGAATAAAAACTAATAAAAAAAATAAAAAGAACAACCAAACTTGTAAAGAACTCACAGGAAGAAACCAAACAAAATACACCAGAAGAAAAACAAGAAAAATACAAGTCAACCAAGAAGGGAAACGATACAACAAACCTTCCAAAAAAAAAAAACATAGGACTCCTGAAGCTAAAAAGCCAACCGAAGCCAAACTCAGAAGAAAGCCCCAAAGATCATCAAAAGTCCCAAAGGTCATCCAAACTGAGTATAAACCCTGGACCAAAGCAATCTGAAAACATACTTTGGTCTTCATAACAATCTGCCCAATCAAAATTTGCATAAGCTTTCACATGGACACTAACTAGGGAAAACCAAAGAAGACCAACCTAACTCAAACTAGAACCCAAACTTCAAAGCCACATAGAACCACTTCAAAAAAAGGAAAACAGGAAGCACAGCTCAAGATCAGAACATCCTAGTCCAATTATATTTGCACTAGTTGAAGATGTCACTAACTGCACCAACCTTCCATCTTGAGTGAAGCTAACTTAACTCTGATGGACTTTTTGGTCTCCCATATAATTCAGTCAGTTTTTTCTCCAAGTCCATACCAAGTGAAAGAATCTCAAGAAATTTTGGCAAAGCATGTAGTTTAATTATTTACTAACAAATTCTTTTGCTTTAGGCTCAGATTTTCTGGGCTAGGTTTTGACTGTTGACCAGTTACAGGTTTCCCCTTTGCACCTGATAGTATTTAAACATTCTTTTGTGAAATTTGTATCTGTTGAACAAGAAACGACTTCTGATTGTTTACAGCAGTTGTAAAGGAGGCTTAGACTACATATGTTGCACATTGGATAAAGCCAAGTTGTAGATCTGCTAATAAGAATTGCAACCGATTGACTGTGTGCTTGAAAAATATATTAGGTCATAAAACAGAATGCTTTTCCTTCTAATATACCTGAAGTCGGAGGGATAGCCACAAACTTGCTGTTATTTCTGAGAAACTGGTTTGTTGATATAATATGATGTGCTTTGTGAATCTTGTGAAAAAGAAATCCTGTATCAATCAAGTTGTATTAGTAGAAAATACTAGTGCGAATAGTAATTATTTGAAACAATTACTTGGCATGAAATTATGAGACACCGTTCACTCGGTATAGGATTTGCAACATGTTCAGAAAATTTTGAACGCCAGAGGAGAATGATGAATATTTGCAAGTGATGATGTATGTGAATTTCTAAACGAGAAAAGCTTTAGCATTATGCCTGTATAAATATTATGCATCTCCTTATAATTTTGGAAGTTTTAAAAGGTCAAAACTTAAAGGACACTGTCCACTCAGTATAGGATTTGCAACATGTTACAGAAAATTTTGAACGTCAAAAGAGAATGATGGATATTTGCAAGTGATGATGCATGTGAATTTCTAAACGAGAAAAGCTTTAGCATTATGTCTGTATAAATATTATGCAACTCCTTATAATTTCGGAAGTTTCTAAAAGGTCGAAACTTAAAGTTATGGCAAAATAACCATTAAATTGTTAACATACAAATCTAGATAAATAAAAACTACTAATCTCTAAAATCAATTTCACCCACTACGAAAATTTAGAGTATAGCTTCCATTAGTTTATGTTACATGTATCTTTTTTTCTTCTTTTTTTGTACTCATCGATGTAATTTATAACTGAAAATAACTTTAGTCTTGTTGGCTGATATAATTAAATTTACCCAAACCACCACCTTTTAAGTTTTTTTGTTGATTGTAGTTTAACATAATTTAACATGGTATCGAGCAGGAAGTCCTGAGTTCGAGCTTCTACTGAGTCATTTTTTCTCAAATTAAAATTGAATTCTACTTGTAGGGCATTTCTCAAATTTCAAAAGCTCACAAGTGATGGGGAGTGTTGGTTGATATAAATTTAACAAGTCTATTTTAGAGTAAACATGGGACCTCCATATATTCATATATAAAAATAGTATTGGGTGAATAGCTTCTCACCCAATACTATTTTTCTATGCACCATCAACTTTTAAGTGATTGTGAGTAACTTCTCATCACAAATACAATATATTATTTAAGTAACTTTTTTTCATAGAAACTTTGCAACAAATACAGGATACAAAATACCACCTCACATTTGAAGGCTCTAATAGTTGCAGACCCATCAAGAGTCTCTGTAAAGGAGGAATATATGGGAGAGCGTGAAACACTATCAAGCCGTCTCAATTCCCGAGCAGTGGACCTGTAAAAAAACTGCAAAGTTTTCTAATATGCAAGAAGATGTGAAGTTCTATCCTTACTGCACCTGATGCTGCTCATTATTCAACTTTGATACGAGCTATATCGATAGAATTCAAGGTGTTCGTAGCTATTTCTTCTAAGGCTCCTAACTTTGATATGATTGGCCTTTTCAACAATATAGACAAACGACTTCACAAACCAGCATAAATGAACCAAAGTCAAGAAAATCTTCACAAGAATATTGTTGAAGACATCTATACGTGTATATTGTGACAACAACGCTGTCATCACTATCACTCATAATTCAGTCTTACATGATAGGAAAAAACGCATTGAAGTTGATAATATTTTATAAAGAAGATCCATGCAGGTGTAATATGCATATTTTATCTTTCGACAACAAAACAAACGACGGATGCTAACTATAAGTCTTTTAAAGGACTTTGATAAACTCATCAACAAGTTGATTCTATGAAAGATATCTACAAACCAGTTTGAGTTTGATGGGGAGTGTTGGAATTTCTTATGCTTCTATTTATGAGGTATATTATATTGTGTGTATCATTATTATTTAGATGTGTAATAGTTTTTCCTTATTTGTAAATGGTTCTTCTATATAAGAGGACCTTTGTATGTCTGATTATGATATACAAAATGTAAAAAAAATTATTCTCTCTTATTTAATAATGAACCTAATATTAGGTTTAAATAGATTACAAAAGATGACCTAATCATAAAGGAAAATAATAGAAAATAATATTTTATCTAATCCTAAAAGGGAAAGAATAGGAAATAATATTTAATCTAATCCTAAAAGGTAAAAAATAATTAAAAAGATAAAATGCTAAAATAAATATCAACCAACACTCCCCCTAAAGGTGGATTGTATATAACAAGCCAAGCTTGGAGTTAAATTCATAATTGGTCCTCAGTAATGCTTTTTAATTGAATTTGGATGATGCGTTGCCAACTGGGAAAAAGCGTTGCCAACTGGGATAAGCACTGCCAACTGGGAAAAGCGCTGCCAATTGGGATAGCGGAGAAGGGCTAATTGGGAAATCTGAAGAAAGGCCAATTGGGAAACCTGTAGAAGGGCTAAAAAAAATAGGGAAAAACTGAAAGCTAAGGTTTTTTTTTTAATAATTCTTTACCACTTTTGAGGAGGTAGATGCCGGAATGCAGTTTAGATATGTCAATCGTCTTCCCCAACATTAAATCTTGTTCCTTCTTGAAAGTGTGAACCATTAGAAGAGGTAGAGGCAGTTGGTTGTCTGAGCAACTAAACCTACACCTTCCACTGTATGGCTTATACTCTTCTGCAGTGCATCATCTATTTGTTCTTTGCTAAACGCAGATGACTCTATATCGGGGAAATTATCTAAAGTTGTATTCGCGCGTTGCTTAGGTTTCCAATCATGGGGTTTTCCATGTATTCTCCAACACGTGTCTTTGGTATGGCCTATCATCTTGCAATGTTCACACCAAGGCCTCTCACCTCTTTGTTGGTTGTCTCCTGACCAGGTTGAATTATACTTTCGAGAAACAAATGCAAAGGATTCTAGGACAGTTGAGTCTAAACTTGAATTTTTCATCATAACATTTTTTCTACTTTCCTCTCTCTTTACTTCTGAGAAAGCTTCACAAAGAGTTGGCAGTGGCTTGGTTCCCATCATCCTCCCTCGGACTTCATCAAGACTATTATGAAGGCCAAGAAGAAACTCGAATGTTCTCTTTTGCTCCAGAATTTTCAAGTATTGATTTGTATCATCAGCACACTTCCAGGTATAAACTTCGAACATATCCAACTGTTGCCAATGTCGTGACAGGTTATTAAAATACTCAGTTACTGATGATTCACCTTGTCGCAAATCATGAAGGACTGATTCCAATCGAAATAATTTGAAGGTGTTCTCCTTGCTAGAGTATGTCTCCTTAACTGCTTCCCAAATTTGATAAGTCGTTGGGTATAAGAGGAAGTTTTCACCTATCTCATTGATCATGGAGTTAATTAGCCATG
Organism: Sicyos edulis; assembly: GCA_036507275.1. NCBI lineage: Eukaryota > Viridiplantae > Streptophyta > Magnoliopsida > Cucurbitales > Cucurbitaceae > Sicyos > Sicyos edulis. The sequence goes on along the minus strand of CM071850.1, from coordinate 27,015,512 downwards.
ACATGACCATGCTATTCTCTATTTTCCACTTCTTAAACTCTGGATCGTTAACCTTTGGTTGCACGTTGTCTTTGGATAGATATAAACATCCTAACTGATTGTGACCACTAAACATAGTTATGACCATTCAATTTATGTCCAATAATATAGGAAGATGGAGTGTCATGAGTTACTGAATCAATTTCTTTGGAAGAAGACATGATAAAATTGTTAACAATAGATTAAATTTAAGGTTGAAAGAATGATGGCCCACACCTCAATTAATTTGAAGCACATCTGGAAATTACCACACAAGGAAATCAAATTCAATTTGGTTGATCTTAGGTGGCTGAGAGTGGTTGACATCTTCCAAGCTCCAGCAGCAACCAATTTGATCAAAATCACTTGGAATCTCACAGTCCTCGAAGGGTGAAAAGTGGAGAAGACGCGACGGCTTGGGATTGAAAGTTTTAGGGTTTTTTTCTACCGCTCTGATACCATGTAAAAAAATTATTCTCTCTTATTTAATAATAAACTGATAGAATCTACCACACTTTTATTAAACTACGATAATTCTCTCGAGAGGATCTCTCAAAGAGTCAGAGTACAAAGATGATAACTAAATGCCTAATAATGAACTAACTCCTCCTATTTATAGAATTAGAACATCTTCCTAATCCTAATCCTATTTCCTATTTCCCAAAAGCCCAATACAACTTAAATAACCCTAACATAAATAAATTAAAGAATAATAATTAAGCCCGTCACTTCTTGCTTCATCTTGAATAGACCTTCAATGGTCTCGGGGTCGTATCATAAACCTAATATTAGGTTTAAATAGATTACAAGAGATGACATAATCATAAAGGAAAATAATAGAAAATAATATTTTATCTAATCCTAAAAGGGAAAGAATAGGAAATAATATTTAATCTAATCCTAAAAGGTAAAAAATAATTAAGAAGATAAAATACTAAAATAAATATAAACGTACACAAAAGAAACCATCATGGGTTGGCCTATGATAGGGTTGGGCCTTAGATGAATAGGGATTAATATAGGGGTAGGTTAGCAATTACTTGGGGAGTAAGTTAGGGTATTTTGTTATAAATAGAGAGGGTTGGGTAGTGGTTTAGGTATCCAAATATTGAGTGAATTATTGAGTAATTATCTTGTAGGGCTCATAGAGACTATTCTCTTGAGAGGGGAGGTTCCAAGACCTATCAAATCTCGGTGTATCTTGTATTCTTTTACTTTTGATATAATCTAGATCCTTGATCCTATAGGCCTAGTGGTCAAACAAGGGGCTTGTAAATCATGAAGTGCTTAAAGATAATGAGTTCAATCCAACCACCTGCCTAAGCGTTAATTTCCGACAAGTTACCTAGACAACCAAATGTAGTAGGTGAAATCAATATTGAGATTTAAAAGTCGTTTTTTTCACTCACTTTATTCATCGAGGCATTGCCTATATATATATATAGAGAGAGAGAATACAACCCTAGTTGCTAATGGGCCTAGTGGGCCTATTACTAGAAATACACTAACTACAATATATATACAAGAATACGTTATATTCTAATAGTAGGGACAAGCGATTGTTCTGTGAAAATAGCCAAGGTGCACGTAGTTGACTCAGACACTCATAAATATCAAATAAATATATATATATATATACACAAAAGAAATAAGATACATTTACTTCCCTAAAATCTAGAACTTCTACAAAAAAATAATAATAATAATGAAGTCAGCCATCAAAATTAATATTTGAGTGCTGGGGTACAATGTAATTAAGCTAAAATAATATTTGATGCATACCTGAAGCTTACTGTAGATATACCAGAATGGCAGTAGCAACAATAAGAAGAATACCTAAACAAATAAATTTAAGCTTGAAACAGTTTTAACCAACTAATGGTTTTTTAAGGAAAAAGAAGTTCGCATTCTAAAGTACAAGGAATCTATACAAATTTGGTAGGCACCTGTACATATGACAGGACTACTGCGATTCCCAACAAGCCAACAAAATTTGCTAGAAGGATGTTGAGGATGAATGGAAGAGAATCGTCAATAGTATAAAGATCAGAAGACAGCCTGCAAAAAGTAACAATTATTCAAGGCATGGTAAGAAGGGAGGAGTTCTATGTTTCTCATTGTCCTCAACTAACCTGTTCAGAGTTCGTCCACTCGGTGTTTGATAAAAAAACTGAATAGGTGCATGAATAAGCTTATTCAATAATGTATCATGCACCTTAACTGCAGCTTGTAAGCCACCATATGCAAATGAGAACGCTCTCATCAAAGTAAAGAATGAATTTATGATACAAAAGATGCAAAGAGTAACCTGCAAAAATTTGTAGGGCATCAAAAAGATAAAAAGATATGCTACATCTAAAAAATTTAGAAAATGGATAATATTGTGTCTGCAAACTTTCATGCTCTCCTAGAAGAAGATAGTTTCATTATCTCGAAGGATTGAATTTGTAAGCTGATAGGAAAAAATGGACATAATATGGTTACCGTCTATTGTACTCGAACTCGACCATTAACAGGGTTGCAGGTCTTTTTCTATCAATTGGGCCCTCCTGCACCACCCTATGTTCATTCATATATTATGATTGGTTTTTCCACCAATTGTTACCGATCCCAACTCTATTACAAAATATTTGGAAAGGATGCTGTTCAGGTTTCTCAACTTCAATTAGCCTTCAACTAGCTACAGCAGACTCTTTGTGTGACTTTCACATATTTTTATAATATTTCTCCTTCTGATAATTATTTTATTTGGTATTCTTTCCTTTTTAACCCATTATGTTGAGGGGTTAGTGTTATGGAGGGCTAGGTTGGTTTCTATTTCTGCTAGCTAGTAACAATCAACCTTAACAAACCAAAAATTATTAGAACAACCAAATAGCTAAACGTTGTAACGGTGCCTGAAACTAAATAACTGCTTGTCCTGACAGCTGATTTGTTCAGTTGAGTGAAAGCCCCAGTAAACAATCAATCAGATAGAGTTTCTTTAATTTCAGTAATTAACAACTATTCTACAAAACAAATCACAAAAAATGTTTGATCAAGAAAAATATATAATCTATGCCACCCGCACATGGTGATATATTAGCAATAATAGATAAACACAAGTGTTGATTACCAGATAAAAGGCTGTTGAACTATCCCTCTGACTTCTTCCAGTTGAGTCAACCCAAAAAGAAAGCCAAAGATCATTCCCGTTGCGGGAAGCTTGCATCAAAAATGCAGAAATGCATATAATGATTGTAATGAGCCAACCACAAAATGCTGAATAGTTCCTGGAATTGTAGCCACCAAATAGTTCAAATCCTACTAGACAATTAATTAATAATTTAAATTTTTACCATTTGGTTTATATTTAGCTCCACTACATACTTGAAGTTGTCCACACCCGTCCCAAGGCCCAGACCCAAGAAACAATGAGGGATTTTACAATTATTATTATTATTAAAAATTATCCTCAAAAACCACTTTCGCAATCACTCACTCTACTGAAGCTGAATATGATGTTAATGCTTACTTGTATACACTGAATTGAACTCTGCCCTCTTTCCGCATCTCATCATCAACAGTCTCAGTTACTCCATTTAGACCATTCATGTCATCTTTCTCATCAACAAAATGTTCGCGAGTTTCATTTCTCTCAATTATTTGGCTGTCTTGTCCTTGAATACGTAGGGCTGAATCAAGTTCATTCGACTGGGAAAATGCAACATAAGATGAACCCGACAAGTTGGTTGGATTTCCAACCCACTTTATCTTTCCTTTATCCATTACAATAACAATATCAGCAGAATGTATTGCCTGTGGAAGATGAGGAAAAAGATCCTGATGTGATCTAGAAAGAGGATTTAGTATGTGTTCTACTTCATAAATGAGTAGAGGTAATTCCTACGGAGAAACAGGCCACATGCTGAGAATGTCTTGACTCTTGCGATCAAGACATTCCAGATTCGAAAAGGATTAAAATAATTAAAGTAAACTATTATTAACAAAGAGGATAAAAAATGCAGTAAAATATTATAATGAAACTATTGTCTGTTCAAAAAAAAAACTTTCCATTGATGCAATGAAAAAGACTAATGGTAAAAGTACGAACGCCACATGGACAAGAGTGACAAAAGAAAACACGGAATGACAATTTAAAGGTCAAACGACACAAGGAATTGACCTACCAACCTAAGACCTTATTTTCATCAGAATTACTCCCAAATCACCATAGAACTTCTTATAAAAGTACTGACTTATAGCTGGTGAAGAACTTCAACAATGGTATGATAGAATCTACCAACTTTATAATAAATCTCTAGAGAGAATCTCCCGTAGAGCCAAAAGGTTACAAACTAACAAATGACAATTGATTTATGATGCCTTAACAATGGCCTAATAACTCCTATTTATAGGACTCCTAGAGATATCCTATTTAAGGTAAAAGACTCCTATTCCATAAAAGACTTCTTTCCATAAATGACAATTCCATTTATGGCAAGTACAAATAAGGACTAATTAAATAATAATAAAATACTAAATCATAATAGAATACTAATTAAAGTCTTTTCTCACTTCTGGCCCCGCCTCGAATACACAATCAAAGGTCTCGGGATTGTATCAATACTTCCCCCCCAAAGAGCCACCTTGTCCTCAAGGTGAAATTCTGGAAATTGTGAATCCAAATCGGAAGCTATTTCCCATGTTGCGTCTTCTGGAGGCGAGTCCTCCCATTGTACCAACACCTCACGTGCCTCGCCTTCGTGAGATGCCTCTCGTATTCCCAGAATAGCTTTTGGATTTACGGCCACACATAGATCGTCTCCCACTACTGAAGGTGTAGGTAAGACTATAACAGAGGCTCCGACCGCCTTTCGCAACACGGACACATGAAACACCGGATGTATCTTGACATTCGGAGGTAGTTCCAAACGGTATGCAACTTGGCCAACTCATGCTAACACACGATAAGGCCCAATGAATCTTGGTGCTAACTTCGGGTGCTTGAATTTTGCCAAAGATGATTGGCGGTACGGGCGAAGCTTAATATATACCAAATCACCAACAAGAAATTGGATGTCCCGACGTTTATTATTTGCACGGGCAGACATAGACTGTTGTGTTTTTAGAAGAGTAGCCTTAAGTGTGTCTAACATCCTATCCCGATCAAGCATTAATGAGTCAACTGCCGCCACATGGCTTGTTCCACCGTCATATCCCAAAATAGTAGGGGATAAACGACCATAAACACTCTCGAAGGGAGTCATGCCCGACGTCGAATGGTATGAAGTATTATAGCTAAATTCGGCCCATGGAATCCACTTGCACCATGCCTTTGGTTGAGTCATTACAAAACAACGCAAATAAGACTCCAAACAACGGTTAACGACCTCAGTCTGCCCGTCGGTCTGAGGATGATAAGTCGTGCTGCGACGAAGTTTTGTTCCTGAAGCCTTGAATAATTCCTCCCACAACATACTAGTGAAAACCTTGTCGTGATCCGAAACTATGCTCTTAGGTATTCCATGCAAACGGACTATTTCCTTTATAAAAATATGCGCCACCGTAAGAGATGTATAAGGGTGTCGAAGGGGTATGAAATGGGCGTATTTGGAAAGGCGATCTACCACAACCAATATAGTATCAAAGCCCTCTGATCTCGGTAAGCCCTCCACAAAATCCATAGAAACATCCTCCCAAATTCTATCAGGAATGGGTAGCGGTTGTAGCAACCCTGCTGGAGATAAGGATAGGTGTTTGGCTTGCACACATACTGAACAGTCTGCTACGAAAGCTCGTACTCGAGCCTTCATCCCAGGCCAATACACTTCCTTTGCAAGTCGCTGATAAGTTTTGAGAACCCCAAAATGCCCCCCAACGGCTCCTCCGTGGAACTCGAGCAATAGTAATGGAATTGTAGGAGAGTCCGGTGGTAGGACAAGTCGTCCATGGTATAGCAGAACGCCACCCACAACTGTATAACCTGGTGGTCCCTTTTCGCCAGCCTCCAGCGTAGTGTAAATAGCCAACAATTTTGCATTCTCTTTTACTTGTTGGGTGAATACTGCAGTGTTGATGCCCGCCACATAACTCAAGACGCCCAGTTCACAGGCTATTGGTATTCGAGACAGAGCATCAGCCGCTCTATTTTCCAGTCCCTTTTTATACTCAATATGAAAATCATATCCCATCAATTTAGAAATCCACCGTTGGTATTCTCCATCCACCACACGTTGTTCGAGCAAGAATTTTAGACTTTTTTTATCCGTGCGGACAACAAAATGGTGCCCCAAAAGGTAAGCACGCCATCTTTGTATGGCAAAAACTATAGCCATCAATTCGCGCTCGTACACTGGCTTCACACGGTGAGTTATTGGTAATGTTTTACTGAAATAAGCCAGCGGTTGTCCTTGCTGCATTAAAACGGCGCCAACCCCAATCCCCAATGCATCGGTTTCGACCACAAACATCTGACCGAAATCCGGTAATCGTAGCACAGACACGCTACTCATAGCATGTTTCAGCCTTTGAAAACTATCCTCAGCTTCGGTTCCCCACTCAAACTTCCCTTTCTTAAGCAACTGTGTTAAGGGAAAAGCCATGGACCCGTAATTAGCCACAAATCGTCGATAATACCCTGTTAGTCCGAGGAAACCACGAAGGTCTTTGATAGTTTTTGGACTAGGCCATTGAACCATTGCCTCAATCTTAGCAAGATCTGCTGACACGCCCTCCGCTGATATGTAATGTCCCAAATATTCAATGCAGCTCATCCCAAACTGGCATGTTTTTGCATTAGCTACAAATGCATGAATCCGTAATACTTCAAAAACATGTGCCAAATGATCACGGTGCTGCTGAATGGACAAGCTGTAGATTAGAATGTCGTCAAAGAAAACGAGTACAAACTTCCGTAAATAAGGCCTTAAAATTTCATTCATGACTGACTGGAATGTGGCAGGAGCATTTCGGAGGCCGAAAGGCATGACCACAAATTCATAGTGTCCTTCATGAGTTCTAAAAGCAGTTTTGTGAATGTCTGTCGGTTTAACTCGAATCTGATGGTAACCTGCCTTTAAATCAATTTTTGAAAAAATAGTCGCTCCATGTAGTTCATCAAGTAATTCATCGACCAACGGTATCGGATACTTGTCGGGCACTGTTGCTTGATTTAAGGCTCTATAGTCGACACAGAAACGCCAGCTTCCATCTTTCTTTCTAACCAGCAGAACTGGGCTTGAAAACAAACTCGTGCTAGGTCTAATGATCCCTGCTAACATCATTTCCCGTACCAATTTTTCAATTTCATTCTTTTGGTACCGTGGGTACCGGTACGGTCGACATTTATCGATTCCCTTCCCGCCAACAATTCAATATGGTGATCACAATTTCGTTGTGGAGGCAAGTCTGTCAGAGATTCAAAAATAGGTGCATAAGTATCAAATAAAGAGTGTAGTTCAAGGGGTACCTGAGACAAGTCTGGTAACGCTCCCGTTTGTAAATGAGAAGGGGTGTGCGAATCCATCAAATTCAGCTCGACTAAAAGTCCCTGATCCTTTGATCGTAAAGATTTCATCATTGATTTTAGTGATACCTGTGCCTTCACCAATCGCGGATCCCCTTGTAATTCGATATTCCAAGACCCAACAACGAATCGCATTTGCAAGGAACGGTAGTTAAACTCAATTTTTCCTAACGTCTCCAGCCATGCGACTCCTAATATAACATTTGCGCTACCCAATGGCAGTGGCAAAAAATCGTGGACAATTCTCAACTCAGCCAATTGTAGTTCTACATCTTTGCATATTCCCGTTGTTCGTACTGAATCCCCTGTGCCCAGTATGATTTCGTAGCCGTTGGAGGGTTCAATAGGTAGTTTTAGCTTTTCTACTATCACCTCTGATATAAAATTATGAGTGGCTCCGCTATCAATGAGTACGACTACTTCCAGCCCTTGAATTGTTCCTGTGACCTTAAGTATTTTAGGTGAACTTATCCCTGCCGTTGAATTCAAAGACAAGGCTGCCATTTCTTGTGTTTCTTTATATTTCCATGTTTCCCCTTCCTCTGTCAAGTCTTCTGGTGAATATTCCGTCTCATCAGTTTCCCGACACTCACTTTCATATGGCACTACTAACACTTCCATCTGCTGTAATTCTTTCTTCTTACAACGATGGCCCGGCACAAACTTTTCGTCACAACGAAAACACAGCCCCTTGTCCTTCTTAATTCGAATCTCACTATCCGTCAGTCTCTTAAATGGTACGTTAGTTGTTCTGGTGGTTGAAGAGGAATTGGTCACTGCTCGGCTAGGGATGAGAGTAACCGTTTTCAGGTTTGAGCTTACCGTACCTCCCGAACCTGACGTCAATGTTCCTGTACCAGTTTTTCCCCCTGTCGATGTCCCACCCCCTTTCCGTTGAGCTTGAAATGCAAGGTCATCTTCGATCACTTGTGCCATCCATTTTTTTTCCTGAATTCCTACAGGTCGGAGTTTTCGCATCTCACTACGTATTTCCTCCTTTAGGCCACTTTCTCATTTTCCTTCTAAGGCACTTGCGCTTATATCTCGCATCCCCCTGGCATATCTCTCAAACAATCGCCGATACTCCTTAACTGTCCCAACCTGCTGTAAACTCATTAAATTTGCATATTTGTTATCTTGTGATGTAGGCTGGAAACGGTGCAACAACAATTACTTGAGCTCGTCCCAAGAGGCAATAGGAGCTCGATCTTCCTCGTATTGCAACCATTCGAGAGCTTCCCCTTCCATACACAAAGCCGCAGCATCTACTTTTTCTAACTCAGTCAAACGATTGACCCAAAAATATCGCTCAACACGACATAACCAGCTTTCAGGATCTTCCTCAGATAGTCCCTTAAACACGGGAATCTCTAACTTTCGTAGCCTCCTGTCAATGCCTCCCCGATCGTTCCAACCATCGTGCGCTAATGGTCTGTCAAAACCGGTGCGCACCCTCCTTTCTTTCGACGTCTCGTCTCCTCTCCGAAATTGCCCTCCATTATAATTTCGCTCCCCATTTCGCTCCAGCGAAGCCCCCTCAGGCCTCATTCGCTCTCCATTCGGCCAATCGCTTCCAGCAACCCTTCGCTCATCTTCGTTTCGCTCCAGCGAAGTGCCCCCGGTTCTAATACGCTCCCGGCTCACAGCTATCCTTCGGCCACCCATGCTTCCTCGCTCATATTCTGCCCCAGCGTAACCCGCACTTCTTATGAGTCCTCGCTCATATTCCGCCCCAGCGAAACCTACTCTTATGCTTCCTCGCTCATATTCTGCCCCAGCGTAACCTGCACTTCTTCGTTCGCCATTCGCTCCGGCCCAACCCGCGCCTTCGCACTCGCACTCTGCCCCGACGGCTTGACCTAACTCGCGTTCAGCAAATCTTGGTTCGCCATGCCCTCGCGTCTCATCAACGAATCTCGCTCGCATCAGCCCTTGTTCGCTTCCGCATCTTTGTTCGCCATGCCATCGCGTCTCATCAGCGAATCTCGCTCGCACCAGCCCTTGTTCACCGTCGCTTCGTGCCTCTTTCGCCGTTGTGAAGTCTCCGACCGTGTCGCCGCTGTTGTCTTCAATTTCGCTCATCGGTCTCTTCCCTTTGTCCGTATTGCTCGTTTCGGGGATTGGTTGCTTCACGGTTCGCTCGATCATGGATTGAAATTCGCCCACCATGGATTTTAATTTCTCCTCGATCTTTTGCCCCAGCCGGTCTTCCATGTTTTTTAACTTCCCCATGATTTCCTGTTGTTGCTTCTTTATCTCGGCCGAAACCTCTTCGCATTCTTGCATTCTTGACTCCATCTTTGTAGTAACCATTCCCGGATCGGTGAATGGCTCTGATACCACAATTGATAGAATCTACCAACTTTATAATAAATCTCTAGAGAGAATCTCCCGTAGAGCCAAAAGGTTACAAACTAACAAATGACAATTGATTTCTGATGCCTTAACAATGGCCTAATAACTCCTATTTATAGGACTCCTAGAGATATCCTATTTAAGGTAAAAGACTCCTATTCCATAAAAGACTTCTTTCCATAAATGACAATTCCATTTACGGCAAGTACAAATAAGGACTAATTAAATAATAATAAAATACTAAATAATAATAGAATACTAATTAAAGTCTTTTCTCACTTCCGGCCCCGCCTCGAATACACAATCAAAGGTCTCGGGATTGTATCATGGTACTTTCAAACCATCTTAGCTGTGAGTCTGACAATGGAATAATCCTTTGATTTGCTAATTCTTCGAACAAAATTTGTCTTTCTTCATGCCACATACAATAAAATGAATGAAAGCCTTGCAACTACATAATTCCATGACTAGAGAAAAAGCACTTCAATGAGCGGGTAATAAAAGGCAGAAGTTCTCCAAGAAAATTAGGTATATGGAAGGAAAAGGAATGCAAAACAAAATTCTTAAAGCTCCCCAACCATATAGCATAAGAGTCTAAGACTGCTATCAGCTATGAATGATGTTGGTCGTGTTTTTAAAAGCTCAAGATATACTAAGGTGCAATAGCTTCCTAGGGCTTAGGCGCCGGGCGCAAAAAGAATGCAGGAGCACTATAAATACAAATATCAAAAAAATAAGAGATAATATAGTTGGAGTGAAAATATTAAATAAATAAACTAAGGACTAGTAAGTGTTCTTTTTAATTAATAAAGAACAAAATTAATTCTAATTTTTGTTTAGGGTTAGTAAAATTCAAATTTTTTTAATAATTAGTCAAGAAGCCATATGGCAAAAGTCCAACGCCTTAGGGCTTCACGAGAAGGCACACGCTTAAAGTGCCACTTTTTTCATGCGCCTTATCAATTCAAGGTGAAGTATTAGATATGCACCTTCAGCCCTAGGTGCGTGTTTTAACTTTTAAAACACTGGTTGTTGGAAGAGGGAACAAATAAGAGCATTGGGTGATCAGGGCAAAGAAGGGTGGAGAGAGATTTTTTTTTTTTTTTTAAAGACCACTTTGAATGATATCTGAAAGGCATAAATAAGTATTTCATGAGAGATATTGTTTACTTATGCGTATGCTGATTCAAAAATAATTATATGTGCCCATTTTCAAGTAAACAAAGAAAATTTAAGGGAACAACCTGATGATTATGGGTACTAAGTATGCGTGTTCTTTTCTGTGCTAGAGGACCCAAAATGGCATTACGTAATATCCAATCAGCAACTTGTGCATCTACAGCACTAAGAACATCATCAAGCATAAGAATATCCAATCCATGATAAAGAGCCCTGTGAGTAGCAAAAGTCAAAATGAGGTTTTATAAGAATAAAAAAAGGAAATCGCTGGGTAAAGATAAACTTCAAATCGGCGCACATAAAAACATCATAACCTTGCCATGGCTAATCGGGCCCTCTGGCCACCAGATAAGTTGACCCCTCTTTCTCCAATCTGAGCCATGTCACCTCCAGCCATTAATGAAATATCAACATCTAGGGCACAAGCGCATAAAGTATCGTAGTATCTGCTCAAATAACAACTTTATGAATCAAAAGCTTGTGAATTGAAATTGGATAAAATTTTATTGAGCCAAAAAGAATGAGATTTGAACAGGCTTCACAAGGTAATTGAAACAGACAATCTTGTACTACAATGCACAGATTCACCTTTGAGGATCATAATCCTTTCCAAATAATATGTTGTCACGAATTGTTCCAGAAAGTATCCATGGGACCTACAGAGACAAAATGGAACGTAATAAGATTCCTTTACCAAAAGTAAGCATAGAGGATCAGTGCTTAGACAGGAACAAAAACCTGAGACACATATGCAATTGATCTATTTGCACATACAGAACCATGCAGAAGCCGCATTTCTCCCAAAATTGCACTTAATAAGGATGTTTTTCCTGACCCAACCTGAATCCCATACCTTTAGAATAGGTGTGAAATGCAAGTTATGAAGTACAAATTCACCTTATACATTTGAAAGAAAACAAAAACCATACTGATGCAATTAATTCTAAGCCAATAGCATTTATCATTTTAAAAATTTGCAAATACAAGAAAGTAAACCGCTAAAAATGTCAGCCGATTAACCAATTACTAATAAATGAACCAACAAAAACCAGTTAACAACTTAACCTAACTAACTTGAAGAAATATCATAACATGACCTCTAATTACTCACAAATCCCTCTCTGTTTAAAAAATAACTCCTGAGTTTTAAAGATAACAAAGTCAGAAAGGATGCTTCAAATTGATAAATCCAATTTAAAGTGACTTCTTTAGCTCATCAAGATAGAAGCTATGCAATCTCTCAATTCAAAAACAGTAGAAGTTCGTTGAGTGGAATCTTCATTTCCTGCTGTCATCATTCTTGCTTGCTGTCATCATTCTTGCTTGCTGTCATCATTCTTGATCAGGTTCTTTCTCTCATAGAAATACCAAAATGATTCAATCTACAATATAAGAATAACTCCAAGAATTCTCAACCAAGAGTAATTTTATTATAAAACATTTTTTTGAATAAATATAAAAACTTCTTTTTATAGAGCTTACTGAGTTGTAATCTTTGCCGAACAACCCACACATATTTAAAAGGAAAAACCTTTAGAGTGATCTTTGTCAAAGAAACTTCAAGAATTTGCAAGAACCGAAGTCTAAAACAAAAGAAAATTGTCCAAGACAATCAATATAGACCAGAAAAACAAATTTACCCCAAAACAGTGATGGAATTCTGAGTCAGTCAAATGATTCAGAAGATAAAGTTCAACACATGAACTTCGCTCATGATCGAAGAACCTATCAAGTTCCGCATTGGGAGGTTGATTTTTCAAGAAGTCCTACAAATTATCCATACTACGACCAAGTAATTTCAGGTACTTGGACCTTCCCTCACACTAAGAGATTACCCAAGCCCTAAACCGAACTCACTAAATCGCCAATAAGAGCCCAGCTCAACTAGCAAACCACCCCACTAACATTTGAATTAAAAAAGAAACAAACTCACTAAGGGGGTGTTCGGGGCAGAGAGGTGAAATTGGGAGAATGAGAATGATTCTCTATGTTTGGGCCACCAACAATATTCTCCCCATAATCACATTTTTCCAAAATCACTTTTTTATACTCCTCCTAGCCACTTTTTATTCTAACCACAACAACTTTTCTTTCTCCCCCATAAATATTTTTCACTCACATAATAATACTCATTATTTTATTTTCCTCATAACTATTCTCTTCACCCCAAACACAAATAATCATTCTCTTGATCCCAAACACAAATAATCATTCGTTGCCCATAATCATTCTTCTTCGTATTCTCCCCCCTAATTTCCAACCTTCCCATAGTCATTGTTTTTTGAATTCAACAACAATTGGAACTCGAACCCGTAACCAACTGGTAACAAAGTGGCACATGATGCCACTGGAGTACTACTCCTTTTGGTCCTCCCTATAATCATTTACATTCTCCTTACCGCAAACACCCCCTAAATCAATGTTATTTTCTTTTTTCTCACTCCATTAATTTACAATAAAATAGGAGATGTCAGGGCCAGCTGGGAATAGGAGATGCCAGGGCCACTTGGGAATAGGAGATGTCAAGGCCAGCTGGGAATAGGAGAAATGGAGAAAAAAAAATTATTTTGAAGAATTTTGTAGAAATAAAAAAGTTTTGAAAGAGGATAGAAGATTGGTAGTGAGATTTTGGATTTTCTAGGGTTTTATAAAATGAGAACATAGAGGTTTGAAGGAAGAAATTCTTAAAGGATTTGAAGGAGAAGAAGAAGATTTTTTAGAAAGATTTGAAAGAAAGAAAAAAAAAACACATAGAATAAAGTGGTGATTTTGGAGTTTTTTTTTTTTTGTTGGAAAAAAAAGAAGATTATGGAAATGATGGAAGTTTAGGAGGGGAAGAGAAAAAGTTTTGAGAGGATGATTTTTTTTTTTTTCTAGGTTTTGAGATGAGGAAAAAAATTGGAGATTTGAGAAAAAGTTTGTTTTTTTTTTTTTTTTTTTTTTTTTTTTTTTTTAAAGATGAAGATGACGAAGAAGAAAAGTTGTTTACAAAAAGAGGAAGAAGGCGATGGAAGACTAGAGAAAAAATTTACCGGGATTAAAAGGAAAAATTTGAGGCTTTGATACCATGTTGAAAGATGGAAATCCAAATTCTCTAAATTCTTCATTTAATAATGAATCCAACAATGGGTTTAAATAGAGTACAAAAGATGACCTAATTATAAAAGGAAAAGATTCTCCTAGTTATAAAAGGAAAATATATAAAATAATATTTAATCTAATCTTAAAAGGAATAAATAATTTAAAAAGATAAAAATACTATTTTACTAAAATTAACATAAACCAACAATAAGTAACTCCCTAACTATTTATTAATATGTATACCATTAATAGCATTCCCATCACTAAATAAATAGGCAATAAAAATAATTACAAATAGAACCCTACATCAAACTTATTATTAAAATTTCATGAAGCTTACCTCTCCAATAACGGCAACAAAGGAACCGCTATAAATATCCAGAGTCAAGTTATTTAATAAAATATTTGGTTCTACTTCTTTGCTGCTGGACCAAGAAGAACATGCATTAGACATGACAACTGCAGCTTCTTTAACATCAGATTCTTCCTGGTCATTGTTAATGATTGGGGAAGGAGAAATATTTGGTCTATCCGATTCAATGCAAGATAGAAATCTCGCCAATCGTCTAAGAGATATAACAGCCTGTCCATGTATTTGAAAGACCAATTAGGAGAAACATATATTGAGTACTCAACAAAATAAAAGTACTGGAGCATAAAAAACTTACATCAATCATTCCATTAATGACCCACGGGAATGAATTTAGTGGAGAAATCAGAGTGTTAAATAATGCAAGACAGGTGAAAACCTGCACATTGAGGTTGGTAAAAATAATACAATAAATGCATTTTCATCAAAAAACCAACTATTAGAGGGAGTGCAGAAAAGAAGTCAATAGGAATTCTCCTCTGAAGTAAGAAATATACTCAACAAGTACATATGTTATTATTGAATTATGTTAAATCGTCAATCAACCCAAGAGCTTAAGTTGATGGGTTGAGGTAAATTTTATTTTATCAACCAACACTCCCCATCACTTGTGGGCCCGGAAAATTGAGAAATGCTCTACAAGTGGAATTCAATTTTAATTGGTTGGGACTTGAACTCAGAACCTCCTATACTGATTGTTAGAATTATGTATTTGTATTTGTATTTATGCTTCTATTGGTTTTATTAGATGAGGTGATGCTTATTTATAAAGTACAAGGTAATGGTAGGCCTGCTGGGCCTAAACCAATAGAAGCATAAATACCAATACAAATACATAATTCTAACACTCCCCCTCAAGCTGGAGCAAATATATCTATCATGCCCAGCTTGTTACAGAGGTAATATATGTGAGTTCCATTTAGTGCTTTGGTGAATATATCACCAAACTGTTCCCTAGTCCTCACATAACTTGTTAAGATCAAACCCTATTGAATCTTTTCTCGGATGAAGTGACAATCAACCTCAATGTGTTTTGTTCTTTCATGAAAGACTGGATTCGATGCAATGTGGATAGCAGCCTGATTGTCACACCATAATTTTGCCGATACTGTAGTTTTTATTCCAATCGAGGAAGTTTGAACCATTCAACTTGCGTTTCGTAATTTCCATCGAGTGAGAAATCACACTTGTATGCTTATTGTCACCCATACTACTTCAATTAGGTCCAATCGTGCTATAAAAAACTCGATTTCACGAAAAAACACAGAACAGCCCCGTTCAACAAAAAAAAAACCCTAATTCCACAATAGCTTTAAACGGCAAATCGGAGACCCTACGATGCCTAAAACCGAAAATAAACTGGACAGACTTGAAGTATACCTCGGCGCGAACAAAACCCACAAACCAATTTCCCGATCAGAGCTCCGGCGGCGAGCGGCGTACCTTGCGGCGGCGATTTCTCCCACGTGGCTGCTCGGATGGCGACGATTCTTCGACCACTGTGTAGATCGGCTCTGTCCGTTCCGGAAGCAGTCGAAAAAAAATTTCGGGCAGCAACGGCGGCCAGTGACAGAAACCCTAACCTATTTTCCTATGGCTCTGATACCATGTTATTCGAGAGTTTGGACCGAAAAATAGTCGTTGGTTTTATTAGATGAGGCGATGCCTATTTATAAAGTACAAGGTAACCCTAATGGGCCTACCGGGCCTGCTGGGCCTAAAGCAATAGAAGCATAAATACAAATACAAATACATAATTCTAACACTGATATCCGGTTGAATTATGTTAAATCACCAATCAAC
This sequence comes from Sicyos edulis, assembly GCA_036507275.1. Classification (NCBI taxonomy): domain Eukaryota; kingdom Viridiplantae; phylum Streptophyta; class Magnoliopsida; order Cucurbitales; family Cucurbitaceae; genus Sicyos; species Sicyos edulis. The sequence goes on along the minus strand of CM071850.1, from coordinate 26,999,199 downwards.
CCAAGAGTTTAAACTGATGGGTTGGGGTGAATTTAATTATTTCAATAAAGAGATATCATTTGCTCGAAAATAAACATAAATAATAAAAGGAAGAAAAAGAAGGAAGGGTACCGTTGCAGCATCAAGCTTATATCCCATCAATGTGAAGAGTCCAAATGTGAACAAAGAAAACAAGGTTGGTGTAGTAGCCCAAAAGAATACACACCACGCATCTAGGTACTTTCGTGTCTGATAGTTTAAATTAGAATGTTGGTCAGATAATATTAAAGCATCATGGGACCCAGATAAACAACGAAAGAATTCTCTTACACTCAAATAGGAGACTTCAAGAGATCTGGTCTTCATCAACCAATCAGAGAAAAGAAGCTCCCACCCATGTGCCTTCAAAGTATGAATGTGAGCCAAAATTTCTCCGGTCCTTCTTATTCTATTAAAGAGTAACATCAATTGTTAGAAATATGAATGCGAGCCAAACTTTATAGAATCCCTAATGTGCTGGCATAAACAAATATGGCCAATTGAGATATATGAATGAAATTTTCGATTGGCTAAGGACATAATGAAGGAAAGACTCAAACATTTCAATTCTTTTTGAATAAAAATGAAACTTCCATGGAATGAAAAGAGACTAATGCTCTACGGCTTCTTGGTATACTCTCTTGGATTTTTATAGGAAACGAAAAAAAATAAAAAATAAAAATACCATTGATTGTATAGAAAATTTAGAAACAAAATCGTATGAAGTCTAGTACAAAAAAGCATCTCCAATGTGAAATGAGTGAAGATACACTATAATCACAAAAAAGTGCAAGAGGGTGACACCAAAATCTAAAATTCGAATTTAAAATAACAAAAATATACAAATGGAAAATTAAGAACTAAGAAAATATTTAAATAATATCATTATTATTTATAGAAACTAAAATAATATATATATATATATATATATATACATAAATGCAAAAATAATATAAAATAAAATAAAAACAGTTGTTTTAGCTAGGATTTGAACCCAGAACAGCACCACCAAATGAAAAAAGAAGATGAATACTTAACCAACAATCCCTTGAGTTGTTTTGGTATTTAAAACAACAGCAAGTTTTAGAAATGTTTTTGAAAAAATAAATGGGAAGTTACAAACAAGTCTACTTCTTACAAAAATGAGAAATAAGAACAAGAAATATGAAATGAAAATGTTATCTAACTATCCCTAAATTATTTGTGCTTTTTATGCTTTTTTTACTTTTTGTGCTTTGTTTTGAAAAGAAAAGGTTTTGGGTGAAAAGAAGAGAGAGGAACATTAAACCAAGCCCAAAAGGCACCCAAATATGTGTATAAATTATGTTCTTATAAACATTTGACTTGTCATTGGTAATTTTAACATCTAAAACAATGTGGAAATTGGAGAAGATAACCTTTCATCTTTTTGCTTCATCATTTCCTTGGTAGCTCTTGCAATCAATTCAGATATCCATTTGTTCACTAATCAGTTTATACGAATAATAAGTTAGCATAAATGAAATAACAGATACAGCATACAGAAGCAACACTGGACAAAATTAGAAATAAAAGATTAAAATAAGTTTAGATGGTACACTGCAGAAACAATGATGGTTACGCTATACCTGGAATCAGTAAAATGGTTATGGCAATTCCAGAAAGAAAGGCAAATTTGACTTGAATGTATAACAAATACAATGCGACTCCAATTTGCAAAGGCAGGCTGAAAATATTTAATTGTTACCATACCATGATTAAAAATAAATCCTCACTTCAACAATTACTTCTCAGAATACACTTTAGTCCACAAGAATAGATTAAAATGGAAATAAAAGTTGAAGCACTATGCCAACAATAACATTTGGATCAATTTCTGATTTAAAATTATATCATTTTTATAACTATTATATGTGATTAATCAATGCACCCTCGGTTTTTCTGAAGTGGATTTCTCAATCAATCTCCTGTCTGTTTGCTCATACTCCAAGTTTCCAACCCTATATGCTTAAAACGAGAGGAATAAACTCTATATTTTGTTGAATAAGAAGAATGGTCTCTTATAGGAAACCCTCAATATACAAATGAGGTAATAAAGTAAAATATGGCCTAAATCTTTACCGATCAATATTACATAATTACACGACATGATTTAGATAAATATGGTAATAACTCATATGGAAAAGTGTATGAGAATAACCAACACTATATTGGTTCAAGATGCTTGATGTTTTCAGTGCTATAGAGTCTCCATATCATTCTTGGTCCAAGTCTCATAAAAAAAGTTCATCTTTTGTGGACAATTGCAGCCAAAGCTTTACCCTATGAGATTTGATGAGAAAGAATTCAGTGTATTTTCAAGTTTCTCATCTCTCCTGGTCCTCCAGGCTTGATTCAACTTAGATTGAAAGCTTCCTCATGGATTTCTTCATCAAATTAGTTTGCCATTTTCTCTTTACAGGATACTTCCTTTATCAGAGGTGCTTTCATTTAGTCCCGTTGCCTTCTTTTTTTCATATGTATTTTTTTCTTGTATCCTTGTATTTTCTTTGTTTCACTCCTTTAGGAGTTTGTTTCTCAAGCTCTAGCTTCATTTCATTTACTACATCAAAAGCCTGTTTCTTGTTAAAAAAAAGAACTACAAACCCGGTTAAGAAAGATGTGGAAAAGGCTTTAGCAAATCACCTGTAAATTTTTAATAAGAAAGCAGGGCATAAGATATTAATTATTGGGTTAATCCAACCTTTTTCCGGACTTTCTGATTGATTTGGTTTCCCATTACGTGGGAATATTTTTTTGATGCAGTAGTAGAAAAAAGAAAATAAATTTAGGAGGTGTTTAGCTTTCTCTTTATACCATCAGGTAGGACTAGAATGAAACACTAGTGGGAGAATATTGAAGATATTTGTGATGGAATTTTTTTCTACTTTTTCAATCTAAAATAAAATGTAATGCCTTTTAGAATAAGTATTTTCTCTAGTAAATTGATATTTAGAAGCGCAAGTCTTATGTTGTTTTTTTATGCAAACAAAAGACAAGCGTAATTACCTCCACAAATCATGGAAACTATTGAACAAGTTGACAGTTCTATCCGTATCAACAGACATAAAAGTCTGAATCTCCCCAGAAGAAAATTGTGATCGTTCTGCTATGCTAATGGACAGACACTGCAGTAAAAGTAATCCATGCTTAAAAAATGAGGTAAAATACAGATATAATCAGTCCCAGGTTATGTATTGTTTTGAAAATAAAAAGGTAATCCTCACAAGAATGAAAAAATAAAGAATGGAAATGGCACTTTAACATCACTACCTAAATAAGATGAATAACTTGTCTACAACTACAAGCAATAAAGGAAGTATCTAAAAGGATACTCCTTCACCAACTAGAATAGATCATTAGCCATGCATATGCATAATAAAGTTGATCTAACTTTGGAGGACAACAGCAGAGGTCTGAATTCAACAAATTAAGGGCAAGAGATAATAACAAAATGGCAAAAAGACTGCATCCGAACTGCCAGGGAGTGCAATAGTTGTGGTAAGAGTCACTTTGGTCATTGTGAATCCTAGAAAAAGATTTGTTATAAATGTGACAAGAAAAGCCACTATGCCAGATTCTACACACAGGGAGATCTTCTACTGGTTCAAGGCAGTTTATAGGAGCTAGGTGATAGAACCCTGCCTCGGATTACTATCTTCTACTTGATCGACTACCTGCACAAACAATTAACACACACCAACGCAAGGAAATCGGATATTGGATTGCTAGGAAATATGAGTTACAACCGGCCACCGTTCGAGAGGGTGGTGCTCTCCCGCCAAGTTCTTCTTTGAACTTAGTTCCAAAATTACCAAAAGTCAAGATAAGATCCCCTTACAACAACAAAATACATTAAATACCCAAAATATTAAAATAAGATTAAAGGACACCTATTTATCCTAGGCTCCTGCTAATACTAGTTTGTTCCCAGCTGGTCATTTCCCCTTTTGCCCCTCCTGGTGTAGACCCTCCAACTGGATTGGGCCGTATCATACCCCGGAACTGGCAGCAACACCTTGTCCTCAAGGGGAAACAAAGGAAACTGTTGCTTGATGAAATCTATCGATTCCCACGTGGCTTCTTCCATACTCAATCCCCTTCATTCGACGAGTACCTCTGCTTCCCACAAATCGTAATTCCATCAGTACGCCACGGCGTGTTCCGGGCTCGCCTCCCATTCATAATCCTCGGTCAACACTGGGGGCCACCCAATGAGTGCATGTTGTTCTCCGATCATTCCCTTGAGCTGTGATACATGGAACACTGGGTGGATGTTGGACCCAGGGGGCAACTACAGTCTGTAAGCTACCTTACCAATCCTTTCCATGACCGGGAAGGGTCCATAAAACTTCGCGTTCTGATTTCGGCGTTTCGCTACCGTCGACTGCCGATAGGGACGAAGTTTGAGGTACAACCAGGATCCGACGTCGTACTCTACGTCTCGACGATCTTCATCCGCCCGTCTCTTCATTTTGTCCTGGGTGACTGTCAATTGCTCCTTTATCCTCTCGATCATTTTATCCCTTTCTCGTAATTGCTCGTCCAATGTGGCATTCGTCGTTTGTTGATCTCCATAAAGTAGAAGGGGGGGTGGGGGTCGACCGTACACAATCTGGAAGGGGGTCATGCGTGATGACGAATGGTAGGTCGTATTATACCAGTACTCGGCCCAGTGGATCCAGTGACTCCAAGTTCGGGGGTTTTCGCTGCAAAAACAACGTAAATATGTCTCCAAACATCTGTTGACTACTTCCATCTGCCCATCCGATTGAGGGTGGTAGGCGGTGCTTCAATGCAGTCTGGTTCCCTGTAACCTGAACAACTCTGACCAAAAGTGACTAAGGAATATTTTATCCCGGTCCGACACTATCGACCTAGGGAACCCGTGTAACCTTACCACCTCTTGTATGACCACCGTGGCTACCGTCTTGGCTGAGAACGGATGGCTTAACGACACGAAGTGTGCTGCCTTGCTGAGGCAGTCCACTACTACCATGATTGTCTCCTTTCTGTCTGACTTGGGTAACCCCTCTATGAAGTCCATCGACAGATCTTCCCATATCCTCTCCGGAACCGGTAGTGGTTGCATTAACCCTGCAGGTTTCAGCGTGGAATGTTTGTTCCTTTAACATACCTGACACCGCTCCACGTGTCTCAGCACATCGCTTCGCATTCCTACCCAGTAGAATTCGGCCGCAATCCTTTTATACGTTCTTAAGAATCCGGAGTGGCCCCCCAACACGGAGTTGTGATATGCGTGTAGAATTGCCTCGCGGATTTGTGGTGATACCAGTATCGTCAGTCGATTCTTGTACAAAAGGTTTCCTTGCGCCAGTGCGTATGGTGGTCTGGAGTTTTCATCTCTCTCCAGGTCGTGCCTCATTGTCTTTAAGTGGGGATCGTCTATGATGTCAGTTCGGACTCGCTCCAAGTCAATCACCGGGGGTCCTTCGAAGTGCGCCAGGTGAACCACTTCACGCATGCGGGACAGGGCATCGGCTGCCTTGTTCTCTAGTCCTGGGCGGTATTGGATCTCGAAATCGTAGCCCAGCAACTTATACAACCATTTCTGGTATTGTGGAAGGACCTCCCTCTGTTCTACCAAATGCCTCAGGGCCTGCTGGTCAGAACGGACCACAAACCTTCGTCCTAACAGATAAGTTCTCCACTTTTGGACGGCCATCACCACTGCCATTAACTCGCGTTCGTAAACCGACGTCGCGCTGGCTCTGGGCGATAGGTTGTGGCTGAAATATGCGATCGGTCTTTTGTTCTGCGATAGAACCGCCCCTAATCCCGTTCCTGATGCATCTGTCTCGACAAAGAACTTTTCTGAGAAATCTGGCATGGCCAAGACCGGTAGCGTCGACATAGCGTTCTTCAATTCATCAAACGCTCGCTGCGTACTCACTGTCCAATCAAACGCGTCTCTACGCGTTAACGCATGCAGAGGGGCAGCGATGGGTCCATAATTCGGGACGAACTTCCTATAGTAACCTGTTAGCCCCAAGAATCCCCTGATCTCACGCACATTCTTGGGCTCCGGCCACTCTATCATTGCCCTCACCTTTTTTGGGTCCGCTTCAACTCCATTCAAGGATATCCAGTGCCCGAGATACTCTATTTTCTCTTGTCCGAACGTGCATTTCTTCGAATTTGCAACCAGCCGGTTGTGTCTCAACACCCCGAAGACCATCCGCAGGTGCTCCACATGCAATGCCCAATCCGGGTTGTATACTAAGATGTCATTAAAGAATACTAACACGAATTTCCTCAAAAATGGTCTAAATACCTGGTTCATCAGGGCCTGGAAAGTGGCTGGGGCATTGGTTAACCCAAACGGCATCACCAGGAACTCATAGTGTCCCTCGTGCGTCTGAAACGCGGTCTTGGATACGTCTTCCTCTCTCATCCTGATTTGGTGGTACCCGGATTTGAGATCGATCTTTGAAAAGTATTTCGCCCATTGGAGCTCGTCCAACAGCTCATCTATTATCGGTATGGGAAATTTGTCCGGAACCGTGATGTTATTCAGATTGCGGTAATCGACGCAAAACCTCCAGCTTCCGTCTTTCTTTTTTACTAACAGTACTGGGCTGGAGAAAGGACTCTGACTGGGTCTTATGAGCCCCGCGGTCATCATCTCACTTACTAACCTCTCGATCTCGTTCTTCTGCGTGAACGAATACCGGTACGGTCTTACGTTGACTGGTTCCGCTCCTTCCTTTAGACTAATGACATGGTCAATTTCTCTTGTCGAGGGTAAACTCTGGGTTGTCATAAATATGTCACTATCATCTGCTAGCACCTCAGCCAAGTCGGATGGGCCTTTTGGGTCTTCTTCTATCTCGGTTAGGAAGTCGAAATTGTCTGACACTTCAGCCTCAATGACCCGCAACTCAACCAAGTACCCTTCATCGTGCTTCTGCCAAGATTTACTCAAATTTTTCAGTGATACCTCAGCCCTCGTCAGCGAAGGGTCGCCCTGTAATACTATTTTATCATCCCCCGACCCTACCGTCATCCTTAACGTTGTCCAGTCCACCTCTGTCTTTCCTAGCGTTTTGAGCCACTGCATGCCCAGGATGGCGTCGATGCTACCTAGCTTGAGGGGAAGGAAATCCTGCCTAAAAGTCAATCCTGCCATTTTGACCTTCACGTCTTTGCATATGCCCTTCCCCCGTTTGGCCTCCCCGGTCCCTAGTATGACTCCGTAGTGGCGGGAACTGGTCGTTGGAATCTTGGCTTTTTCGACGAACCCCGGGGATATGAAATTGGGGGTAGCGCCACAATCTATCAACAAGATCGCTTCTTGTCCGCCTATCTCTCCCTTCAGCTTGATGGTTCCCGGCGATGAAAACCCGACTACCGTGTTCAACGACAATTCTGCCGTCATCTCTATCTCCTCGTCGTTTTCCCTTTCTGGCTCTTCGTCTCCACTGTCCTGCATGTATTCGTCGGCTACTTCGTCACTCACAACCAGCAATTTCAACTCCTTGGCCTTGCATTTATGGCCCACGAAAAAAATTTCGTCACACCTATAACATAATCCTTTCTCTCTCCGGCTTTGCAGTTCAGAGTCGGTCAATCTTTTGAAGTTCGGATCCCGAGCGACGGGGTAGGTGATCTGGGCCGGTTGATGGGGTCGGGTTTGGGTTGCTAACGATATGGTCCGAATCGGATTGACCTCAAAAGGTTTTTGAGTGGATCCGGTCCACACCTTGGTTGGTCCCATCATTCCCTGCGTATTCGGCCCACTCATCTTTCCCTTGAGTTGGTCTGGCCTAAATCCCTTCCGCTCTGAATTTCGACGGTCTTCGATTTTTTTGGGCCAATCTCATTATAGCTTCTAGGCCCACAGGCTCGAAGCATAGCAGCTCCGTTCGAATGGTCTCTTCCAGGCCGTTGAGGAACGTCGCCTCGAAAACTTCTTCGGGCAGATATGCCACCGCCCCCGCGTATAGCTCAAACCGGTGCCAGAACTCTGCCACCGTGGATTCTTGGCGAATTTCCAGGAATCTCGCACATAGCGACCCTTCCTGAGTAGGTCTGAAACGGTTCAAATCCCTCCCCTTCAAGTCCCTCCATCCTTTGAATGGCGTCCTTTCTTCCTCCCATCTAAGCCAGTGTAATGCCCCTCCCGTAAAGCTGATGGCCGTTACCGTGACTTTCTCTGCTTCCATAAGTTGGTTGATGTCAAAATACCTCTCGGCTCTGAAACCCAATCGTCTGAGTCCTCCCCATCAAAGACTGGCATGTCAACTCTCTTCAGACGCTGCCGTACTGGTATTTCGGTATCACCTATCCCCTCCGTTTTCGACCCTGTCTCTCCCTCCGGGGTCTTCCTTTTACTGCTTGTTTCCCCTTCCCTTAAGGTTGATCCTCTGGCCAAGTTCTCTATGGCCTTTTGTATTGTGGCTGTCATTTTACGGTTCTCTTCCATTCCGACGAACAGCTGTGCCACCTGTTTCTTCGTCTGATCGGCCTACTCTCTCAACTCTTGTAGCGACGCTTCTGTCCTAGGGGTATCCTCCTCCCCGCTTCCCGTCGAGCGAGCTCATTGTTCCATCCTGCCCCTACCTCTTCTTCCCGACCTAGTGGAACTTCGTGCCCGTCCCAGTGTTCCTGCTCTGATACCACTTGATAGAACCCTGCCTCGGATTACTATCTTCTACTTGATCGACTACCTGCACAAACAATTAACACACACCAATGCAAGGAAATCGGATATTGGATTGCTAGGAAATATGAGTTACAACCGGCCACCGTTCGAGAGGGTGGTGCTCTCCCGCCAAGTTCTTCTTCGAACTTAGTTCCAAAATTACCAAAAGTCAAGATAAGATCCCCTTACAACAACAAAATACATTAAATACCCAAAATATTAAAATAAGATTAAAGGACACCTATTTATCCTAGGCTCCTGCTAATACTGGTTTGTTCCCAGCTGGTCATTTCCCCTTTTGCCCCTCCTGGTGTAGACCTTCCAACTGGGTTGGGCCGTATCACTAGGCTACCTGCAGCAAAGTTTCTCGAAAAGGAATATCAGCGGAGATTCAGGCAAATAGTAATTGGGTTAAACAACGCCAGTTGTAGAGTTGATTAGCTTCTTAGTTTTGGTTGGTTATTATAGATGCTTTGTGGAAAACTTTTCGAAGTTGGCGGGATCGATGACTCAGTTAACCAAGAAAGGTCAAGCTTTTGTATGGATAGATGAGTGTGAGAGTTGTTTTAACTTTTAACGAATTAAAGAGATGTTTGACTTCAACACCGATTTTGCCAGTACCAGACATATCATATGGTTTTTTGGTTTACAGCGATGCTTCTAAGAAAGGTCTAGGTTGTGTTTTAATACAGAAAGGCAGGGTGATATCATATCCTTTCAAACAACTTAAGTTGTAAGAGTATAATTATCCGACTCAAGATTTGGATGGTGTTTGCTTTGAATACCTGGAGACATTACTTATATGGCGAGAAGATTCAGATGTTTGCCCCCATTGTTGCTGCTGTTCATAATTTGTTCCATGTTTTGATGCTTCGTCAGTATGTTTCTAATCTGTCCCATGTTTTTAACACGAGCCATTGGAATTAAATGAGGATTTGACTAATGAAAAGAAACCTGTTCAAATCTTGAATCAAGACCGTAAGGCTCTAAAAAACCGTGAGATTGACCTCGTAAAAGTTTTGTGGAGAAATCTGAAGGTTGAAGAAGTGACTTAGAAGCGTGAAGAGGATATGCGCTCTCATAACACAGCATTGTTCGCGCCTTAGTCAAATTTTGAGGACGAAAGTTTTCTAACGGGAGAATATTCTAACACCCCAAGTTTTTCGTTTTGCAATTAAAGTGTGCTTTGGGTTCCCGAGTGTGGGTAAATATGAATAAATTATGGGTTAAAATACTAAATTGATCCCTTAACTTTCAACTTTGTTCCATTTAAGTCCTTGAAGTTTCAAAAGTTCTAATTTAGTCCTCCAACTATGGATTAAGCTTAGAAATGGTCCCTACCGTTAGTGTGCAGTTAAGCCATCGTTAAAATCAAATAAAAATAATATATTTGTTTATCTTTTTCCTCTGCATATCTCTTTCTCTCTCTCCTCCATTTTTCTTTCAAGTCTTTCTCGCTGGGTAGTTGGGTTTGGTTGTGCTCACTTTTCAATCTTGAATTTTCATTTATCAAATCTTATGTTTCACTCACTTACCCTATCCAATCATCTCACCTGCAACTCGCTTTTCTCTTAATTTTCCACTCAAATTGCTTTGTTTCCATACCGCCCCAAATCACTCCCCCTTGTCCAATATCTCATCAATCCACATTATTTTTCTCGAAATCATTAAGTTTTCTCATCCAGTCATGGTGATTTCTCTTATTTCCCATCAAATCGAAATTTTGAAACCCCTAATTTGTATGTTTTTACCCTTAGTTGCAGAGGAATCGGAGAGGACGACGATGCCGGTGAGGAATTGGAAAATACGAAATGGGATTTTTATTGTGGAAATGAAACATTGTCCAGGTTTATTACTAGAAAAGCTTGATGACCCACGAAAGCATCGCCATTAAAGGGTTGCTCAAGGACCGGGGAGAAAAAAATTGAAAAATCCATTTCCATAGACGTTTATTGTGGAAATGGAACTTTGTCAAGTAATTCAAATTCCATTCCCATGGCGATTGATTGTTTTCCGGCTTCCTCGTAACGATATAGGAACGATAACTGAAAAATTTGTCGGATTCACTTTCACTTCCGCCGTTTCCAATGGCGGACCTTCATATTCAACCGATGTATCCCTCCCTCTCTGTCGCGTCAAGATCCGATCCGGCGATTCGAGTTTTGCAAAATCGTAGGGTGAAACGAGACGGCTTAGTTAGCAGAGTATTTGTTGGTTGATATAATTAAATTTACCCCAATCCATAAGCTTAGGCTTTTGGATTGATTGGTGGTTTAACATAATTCAGCATGGTATCAGAGCAGGAGGTCATGAGTTCGAATCCCTGCCAAGTTGTTTCCTCCCCAATTAAAATTAAATTCCACTTGTAGGGCATTTCTCCAATTTCAAAGCCCACAAGTGAGGAGGAGTGTTGGTTGATATAATTAAATTTACCCCAATCCATCAGCTTAGGCTTTTGGATTGATTGGTGGTTTAACATAATTCAACAGTATTCCTCCGCTGGGGAGCAAATCCGGCGAGAAAGAGGTAGAGACTGACGAGGAAAAACGGAGGAGAGAGAGGAAGAGATATGTAGAGGAAAAAGATAAACAAATATATTATTTTTATTTGATTTTAACGATGGCTTAACTGCACACTAACGGTAGGGACCATTTCTAAGCTTAATCCATAGTTTGAGGACTAAATTAGAACTTTTGAAACTTCAAGGACTTAAATGGAATAAGGTTGAAAGTTGAGGGACCAATTTAGTATTTTAACCTAAATTATTTTATTTGGGCTCAATAATAAGAATTAAATACTTAAAAGTGGTATTTGGCCCTAATAAGGAATCTTGTATTTAATGGGCCTAAATGGCATTTTGGTTATATTTTGAAAATTTTTCCTCTATTAAATATTTATATTAGTTATTCATCAACTCTAGGTGAAAAAAATAAAAAGAAAAGGAAATTGGATTTTGGAGTGTGTGTGAACCGACAAGGTTTCTTGAAATTCACGCTAAGGCCTCGTTCGAAATCCTCGTCTTCTGTCACTATCCTCCATCCAAAATTTCCAATCACCACCGCGTTTTTTGTTGTGTGTGTCACAAGTTTCAAAGGAGTTTGAAATCGTTGTTGTCCTCCTTCACATCAATCTGCAGCGCCACCGGAGATTTGAAGTTGCGTCAAAGTTGTGGTTTTCGTCGTCGTGTGTTCATATTTGTCAAAATTTCTGCCCAAGAAAGTTGTGCCAGCTCCATCAAATTCTAAAGGTTTAACATCGTCGTCGTTGTAGTTCAAAACCCACGCCATTGAAGTTCGTTTGAGAGTAGTTAACTAAGCCAATTCGTTGTCTAACTGCGTCGTTTAAGCCATGACTATACTATCTTCAAGTTTGATTGAGCCACGAAGCTATTTTCGATTTCTGAGCCAAGACTCGTGCATGCAAAGCTGTGCAAGTGAAGATTTTGTATTGCACATTGTTTCGAGGAATTTCACGCGTTGCTATGGTGCAATTCACGTGCTGCCACTGACTGTTCTTGGTAATTTTGATGCCCTGGACTTGAATTTGTCAGTTTAAGATGCTAGTTTTGATCGGTTTGTCTATTCAAGACTCAGATTAGAGTATTGAATTCCAAAGGCTTAAGAGTTGTTTTAGGAGTATAAATTCGTGTTTTCAGCCAAGGTTAGAAACCCTTACCCCTACTCGAGGTCTGTGGTTTAATACGTGTATCGGTTCAATTGTATTAACTTGTATGTATGTTGTGACATGATCTGTTCTTGTTATATGTCTTATTGATTACTTGAGAGCATGCAGCTTGTCTCATCGATATCTTGACTAGGGCGAGCATGTAGATTTACCGTTTTCGAGATATACTCCATGTCTAGATGTGTGTGAACCATCATATGCTTGATTGAGAGAGTCTTTCTTTCATGTTGGTTTATGTGTCCCATATGTAAACTTGCATGATTATTGATGCACGACTCGGTGACTCGTTTTGTAAAAGAGGTGAAGGAGAGGGTTTAGTTTTCCGATATAAGGGACCTATAGAGGAAGAGGTTCGATGTGTGCAGCGTGAGTCTATGGTTGAGAAGGGAGCTTTTAGAGAGAAAGGGGTAAGCCGTAAAAAAAGTTTTAAAATTGATAGTTTGGCGCTGGGCGTACACCACAAGGGTTGAAGGCTTCAGGTTGAAGGCTTCATTAACAGTGCCTTTTTGAAGTGAAGGGGCAAATTTCATACTCATGTTGTTAAACTAATAAAAACACTAGTTATTTCTTATTTTAGAAAATTTTAAAATAAATAAAAAAGAGCTATTTTTATTTTTTTTTAAATGACCAAAAGAACCCCAAACTTTCCAATCCAAAACAAGTCTGGACAAAATGCATTCAATAACATGAAACGTAAAGAGAACCAAGGCCTAAAAATACACCTTTTAAGTGTTTTCAAATCATAAATAGACACCGTGTTCTCAACATTGCAATCATCCAATTGAATTATTGCCCTGACAAGTTAGAATTTTGTATAATAAGAAAGAGAATGCTCACTTTCTGGTAGATGATGGTCATGATACTAGATCGTAACCTTAACTTCAGTTTGGACAGATGGAAAGTGTATTGGGTATCTAAAAACGACCTGCGCAATGGAATAAACAAGAAATTTGAAAGTAATATAATCATGCAATATTCATAAGACCCTCAAAGTTTAAGCGGTAATTAATGAGTGTTTTGGTTATAAATAGGAGAGTTAGGGATCTTGGGAGGGGGGATAATTATGGAATTGTCAGTTTGGGAGAGACATAGCTCTCTTGAAAGACTATCAATATTGTAATTTCTTTTGACATTACAATATATAATTATAATTTTTTTTCTTGTTAGGGGAATCCAAATAGTACTGTGTTTGGAGAAGCATAAAAGCAATTCCATATTGGACAAGAAGCTACAATAATGAACTACCAATGCTAATGTTTTGTTGTGTTTTATCTTTCATGTTTAATTGTTTTCTTATATATCAAGGAAAGGTATCGTTTCTTGTTCAAAAAAATTGTCTAGTTTCTCATCCTGTAAATGAAATGCTATAGTTTCTCACCCTGTAAGAGTCATTGATCTATAATATTCCAAGAGAGACGTGTAGAAATCTGACAAGTCCAAGACTGAGTAATTAGGCAATATAGAAAAATTGAGTAAACTAAGGTAGCGAATCTTCAAGTGTAAATCACCTATCCAATTATTATGCAAAAAGAGTTCTTTTCCCCTAGTTTGAACTGAAGTGAGCTAAATTTCCATACTCTTTCGTGGGACTTCTAGTCTATCATCGAGCTAAACTCTAATTGAATGCACTACTTTATTTGGAGGCTGTTGGTTTAGTTCTTACTTCTTAGAAGAGAAATATTAGTATCATGTAATTTTACGTACAAAGTTAATCTGTAGTTGGGAGGTTTTTTCTATTTTTAGGTTTGTTGCAGAAAGTTGACTGTTTGTAACTTTTCAAATTTTGATGAAAAGTTTTGTTTGTTGAGTTTCTTGTTAACAAATGAAGAAATAATTTTACTAAATTATTTTAGTGGTGAAAAAAGCTGCAAAACCTAAAATTAGTTTGTAACAATTTGTTTCAATTTATCTAGCTTTATTCAATTTAATAATTAGGTTTAAATAGGTATTATTGTATGCTTAAATCAACCTTATAATCTTCTCAAAAAAAAAAAAAAATCAACCTTATAGATTAGTAATTGAATAATAGGAATCATTAATCTAATTGTTCTAATTTAGTCATATTGGTTAATTGGGCAAAATTAGAATTAGGTCCAATTTAAGGATTAAATAGAAATATGATTTTTTTTTTGAACTATACCAAGAGTAACCACGCCCGTCCCTTAGCCAAACACCGGGAGACATCGAATGAATGGAGACATAGGAGGTGTCTACAAATAAATGTCACAAAAAAGTCTAAACATTGAACGTTGAGGGGAGCACAACTTCAAAACTCAAGTTAAATGGTGTCTAGAAATATGAAATTACCTAAATGGTTGTCAGTAATCTTGATTACCTAAACCATTTGTATTGCACCCATTTATTTTAGTATAAATAAACCATTTATGGAATAGGTTTATTTGAAGAATGAAGCCTCATTAAACCCTTTTGGACATCATTAGACCTATAAATTAGATATACTTTGTTTTTAGAAATTGGAAAAAGTAGGAGAGAGGATAGTTAAGTGAGGTGTGTGAAATTGAAGAGATAGGGAAGTCAAAGGAAGAGGAACACGTGTCTCCCCCTCCCCTTATGTTTTAAGGCTTCTAGAATAGAACAGAACCCAAATGGGTTCTGTATTGACCTCGCAAGAAAAGAGAAATGGAGGAACTCCTCCTTTGTGCTTGAAGGAGTGACACCCAAGTGGATTGTTTTGCACAAAGAATGTAATATCTAGTTTAGTTTCTTGATTTTTGGTTTGAAATCTCTCTTCCCTTGCTTATGGGTATTCTATCATCTCTTCGATAAATATTTCTAGGTAGTTTATTATCGCTTCTGTATTGTTTACAATTTTGGTGGTAAAATTCTCTAATAATAGTGTGTGGCAAAGGCCTAAAAGGCCTTTGCAAGTGGATTAGGTCATTAGTGACCGAACCACTTTAAATCCCTTGTCGTTTGCATGATTTTTCTATGTATTATTAAAATGTGGACAGCTTTGATAATCACTTTAATTGAAACCCAAATCATGTTAATTTACAACATAAATAATGCGACAAGCTTAAGGGGTAGATCCGAGTATGTTTACAACAAAAATAAATAAATATCACAAACGACTAAAAAATGACAACCAAAATCACAAATGAGATATAATGAAAATAGCATACGACAGCTGAGATTTTAGAGTTACTTGAGGATAGAAGCGAGGCCCAAAGATATTGCAAGAACATATCCATCTGATGTCCTACCACCTGTTTAAATAAAATTAGGAAACATAAATGTCATTGAATCACCTTGTCAATTAATAATTCATGCAATGGTGATTAAAGTCTCAGAACCGAAAATCAGAACAACTATTTTATTTTTTCCTAAAACTGCCTTTCTTAAACTATTAAGCTTTGTATTGAGGATGAAGATAAGCACCACACAAGCCACGGGTCATTCGTAGCAATAAAGAAGTTTTTATGTCTGCCCCATGGTTCTCTACAACTCTACCTACTTCGCTAATGAAGCGTGCACTAAAATATGCAAACGAAATATAAACAATACTTTGTTTTTTTAATTCAACTACAATTGGGGATGGGGGATTCGAACCCATAACCTCTACGTTACTGGGTCATACTCAAGCACTGCTTCTTTTGGCTAAACAACACTTTATTAGTTGAATAATAAAAAGACTATTAGAAGTGTACAAAACTATAAGGCATAACCCTAAAGAAGCAGAGGGAAAAGGGGAGAATAAGAAGGATGTCCATTATCAGGTGGTCAATATTCATAAACCAGAGAGAAAAAATCACGGATGTAAACACCTTGTTGAAGAAAATGAATCAACCGATTGAGAAGCATTGGTCCAACAAAACTAAGACAATCATTAAGCACCTGGACATAGTAAAATATATATATCTAGTCAATGAATGAGATCAAGTTATGCTGGTTTCTCCTTTTTTGCAAAATAGGATGTTATTGCAGGTTGCAAATGACAAAAATAGTTAGAACTAAATTTGGGGGACGGAGAAGCTTTATGTTTTGAATATCAAGGAAAGGAAGTAGGAATTACACATTTACATCCCCATAAAATGAAAGCCTTGAAATATGAAATTTCCTCTTTTTTTCTTATTACAATCAAAAAAATGAGAGAACTGCCACTTTTAAGATAAGCGAGTACCTTCAGTAAACCAAGAGAGACATATGGCCAACCATAGGCACGACAGATTGCCCAAAAAAATGATGGATTTGAGCAATTCCTCGAATATTGATCTTTCCAGCATATCGATAACTTGTTGTGGCAGATAGAGGGATCCATATCAGGTGGAAGCTGTAACAGATCTTCGAAATTCAACTGCTTTTTGACACCATCGTTGATAACTGGCGTGATAGAATTGAATGTCAAAAGATCCCAACAGCTTTGCTTATTTTCCTTCAAAACCAATAAAGAACATTAATCAATTAGCTAATCATAATTCACATTGAGACACAAATATTTATAATTAAAAGGCATATTCCTCAAATGGTAGCAAACTTTACCGAAACAACAATATGGTTTCCGATCTAATGGCACAAAGGATAGAAGAAGAAACTTACTTGAATTGTCTTTAATAAATAATTGGTTAGAGAATTAATAAAGGGAACAAAATACTTGTACTTAGCAGACATATTTGGTCTAGATTGATCAATGATCATAGAACCGAAGAACACCTGAATGCAACTGTCTAACAATTTTTCTATACAAATAATTTCAACCGATTAGAAAGAAGATGAAAGGGAATGAATGCATAAGATAAAGAGTCTTTCTTACATTATCCCCCATATGACTTTCCTCCAGGTCCACGTCCACAGATAGAAGTGAATCTTCCATTGAACTGCAAACAGTCAAAATAATCAAAAGATTTCCTGAGTAGAGAATTGATGTGTATAACATGCAAAGAACGTATAAGCACACTCTGACCTAATAACAATGGTTGTTGAATTATTACCACATCTTTGTACAAATATGAAACCACAATATAATCAGAAACTACTGTATGTGACTCAGCAAGAAGAGAGAGAAGGGATATAAGGATGTTTTTTAGCAAAAGTAGCATGGATAAACACGTTCACATATAGACAAGAACACAGATGCAAAGAAGTGTGATTGTGCCATTTAATAGAAAGAATACGAAACAGTGCGTTATCTCAACATGAGATGTTCTACGTCTTTGAAATGGATTTTGCAGTTGTTCTTTGTCATTGACAACATCTTATAACAAGTGCAAATGAAGAAATAACTGGAGGCGAGGTTATCACACTGTTGAAAGGAAGCAAATTCTTGGAGAACATCATCTTGGAGTCTTGATCTTTTATCTCAATGGGCCAAGGACTCAAACAATCGTGTGGTCTTGTAATGGGTTCACCATTACCATCTTTTGAATAGCATAACATAACAGTTTGGAGAGCATTTCAATAATCTACATGACGCATCATCATATGAATGAGCAATCTGAGGTTGTCAACCACTGCCTTAAGATATGACCTAGAATGAGCACCCCTCTCCCCAACATAACATGACACATGATTATGGAAGTTAAGCTCCTATCTATATTGGGATTGCACCGATAAAATGTAATACAATTTTGAGTCTGAAGCACCCATGAAACGCACAAAAATAGAGGTTAAATTGGCGAGAGTTGTCGTTGATCAATAATTCAGCTTAATACCTTTTATTCTAGTGGCCTTGACAACATGACAAACTAAAGCTAAAGTTTGATCTCAAGGTGATAAAACAAAGGAATCATATTACTCTCTGATCTGATAGAAAAAATAACAGGAAAGCAAGGAGAGGTTAGCATCATGTTAGAGGGAATTGTAACTTCTAAGGAGGTCCTCCAACTAATCTGGAGTATTATTATTTCATGTACGGCATCGACTTCGAAAGGTTTTTGTAATAACTAATAATCAGCTATTTTGAACTAGTGTATTTGTTTTTGGTATAGTTGGCAGCATGGCTCCTTTCGAAATACCGACTTTTTTACCTGCCTCGTTTTGTATTTTGTTATTTTCATTTTATCTGCATCAAAGTTTGGTTTCTCATAAAAATATGTGAAAAAGCATTGTAGATTCCAATAAGAGTCTAGAAGATTCTATTTAGGGAAGGTTAATTGGGGAGAGTATCGTCTTGAAGCCTTGGTTGTAACTCGTTAGGGAATCTTGTGATTAGTTTTACCATTCTGTCTTGACCACAAAACACAGCACGTAGTACAAAGTTGTTAGTGAACAAAGAATGAGGTTATAACCTGTTCATATAGAAAAATATATATATTGATTGATATTCCACCTTAACATACCTTCTTTTGGCATGCTCTGATCTGATAACGAATGCTGATATGCCAAAGATAGCATCCAACAAGACAATAAAACTGTTGTTCAGGGCTCTGAGTATCTGTACAAACAAAACTTCTTCTAAGAAATGCACAGTTTACATAATTCAATAAGATTCATAGTTCAGCAACATGTATAAAATAATTCACAGATTATGACTAGAAAAGGTTTTGCAAAATTTACAAGATTATAAGAGTCCAAAATTTAAAACAAAACAATATGAAATCATTAGCATTGTTTAACCAGTCTTACATAAACCAGATGGTTAAAAGGAATGTTGCTTGAGCGAGCCAAGCTTGATATAGAACCTTCCCAATGATACTTTTTCTTATCCACTCCATCAATTTGATAACACTCCACACAACCAAAAAAAAAATTATTACCCAGCTATTGAATGCTACCTGTCATATATACCTCGACCATCCCATTGAAGATCTAAGAAAAATCTATATATGTCTTCTGTTTTACATCTTTGTGCTAGTTTCAAAAAAATATACATATCTTGAGCTAATATAACAAAGAAAGCTAGCTATGAATACAGGTAAGTGCAAACAAGAATTTGAACGGCCGTAATCATCTAAAACATATTGCTATCTTAAAGTAAATAGGAAACTAAATAAGATTTTGATGTCACAAAACATATCACTTTGAGTTGTTATTTTCAAACTTCAAAGTGATATGTATGTCTTTTTAAAAGTGAAGAGATGAGTATCTAAATTCTAGGTATCTGGATGAGATTACAAGATAAAATCAAGCTAATGGTTAAAACTAAAAGTAGAACCAACATGATGATAACAGAATATAATGGTATATTTAGGTGGAAATATAAGTACCTCAAAGTTTGCATATGTCGATACAAAAATGAGAATCCCAAATATTGCTCTTACAATCCACAATAAACAGAGCATTTTGTTGCGAAAGATGTGTTCATAGTTGGAACAATTTGCAAAGATTGTAGTGCATGTCTACATATTCACAATGAAACTCATAAAACAAACAAAGAAGTTGTAAAGAACATGAAAAACAACAAATGGCAAGTAATCCAAGGTTTGACAAATTACCCAGACTGCAAATAGTGAACCTGTTGATAACCACTCATGGTATTGAACAGCATCATTAATAAGCAATTTCCTCATAAGAAACATCGTGTCAAATAGTGACAGGCATAGTCCGATGGCAGGAAGGTAATGCAAGAAAACTTTCTCCAGAATACTCTTCTGAAAATTGTACAAAAAGAAGTTTGGATACACTGATAAATGCAGTTAGAAACAAGAAACATTTGCAAGAAATCAATATGAACATAACAAAACTAACAGTATTCAGTTGCATAAGAAAATTTTAAGTGCTACTTTGTCACTGTTTTTCAGTGGTACACTTCTTATCTTGTGCCATCAAGTGCACTTTTGATCCATGTTATGATTTTTTTCAATTGACCAACAAATTACTCAAACTAGCTTGTAACTATATATTGAATAATGATAAGGGAAGAAAACAAGAATGTTGAAAGTTGCGCTAATCAAATTTGGACAACTGATATTATTGTGGAAATCAAGATCTTAGTGAAACATACCCTCCGTCTCCTTCCATCATTTTTCAGAGTAAGTCCAAGCAATGCAATGATAATGACGGTCGAAACATTTACCCCAAAAGCTATTGTCGTAATGATTGTTAAGACAGAACAATTAAAAGCCAAAAAGAGGCAGGAATGAGAAATCTACGCAAACTTCTAGCATAAAAGGATATATATTTAAAAAACACTTAGAAAATCGATGTCCATTCCAAACCTGCATATAAAGGAGAAAGACACTATTAGCCACCAGAAACTTCATACCATTCAAATATCAATTAGCTACCAGTCATGCAGCAGAAGTGTTAACTGATATGATAGGAAAATCCTACATTCATAACCCCCTACACTCTGTCTTTCCAAAAGCTTGAAGCTAATATGTTGCATGGTATATTCAATCCTTAATATGTTATTAACACCTCTCATATGTACCGGTGCTCATACATTAATTTGATTCGTAAAGCACAATACATCAACATATGAACCGTTAATATCAATAGAAAAAGGAATGACATGAGGTTCGAATTCAATTCAAATTGCTCCAATACTATGTAAACTCATCATCAAACTCAATGACTTAACTATGAATATAATAATAGTTCCATGTACTTTCAAATTTGTGTATATTCGACCTCTTTTAAAGCTTTCGAATAGATTTTTACCATAACTCTTTTAGTTTAGTCTGCGAGGGACAACCCAGTTGTTTGAGGCTACAGACTTTAAGGCATGATCTCTCGAGCATCCTTAGTCTGAAACTGCTTAGAAGCGCTTAAACTAGAAAACCTTTGAAGTATTCCATGCTCGGGCCTTGGGACATGGTATCGGACCTCCAAGTATAGGGGAGCAAAGCTCCAATTTCTCGTTTCCAAAAAAAAAAAAATTATTTTCGTTTAATGCTTATCTACGACACTACACTATATGATTGTTTAATGTCACGTGGGTATATGATGCTATAGGCGTTAAGATACAGTTAAAAATTAGGGCCTAATAGACAAGGATTAAAAAATCACTAATCTATGATAAGGGCCTATTAGACATGGATTAGAAATTCATTAATCTACTACTATCTTTCTAAAGTACATAAGTAACCTTCCAACTCTGAGCATTTCTAGTACAAATTGGGAGAGGGGGACCACAAACCCTACACAGAGGGCACCACTACTATCAAATAAATGAGAATCAGATATCAATTTTCAAGTAGAACCCAAATAAGTCTAAACATTTCCGGTTCCATTGTCTATTTGGTTCGACTCAGAAGTGTTGAACTGGTTTACCACTAAACAACAAAACCAACCCGCAACTGGCCCATTGGGCAAACATTTCCAATCCTACGAGATGAACCAAATAGACCAACACCAAACTCATGATTTGATTAACCCTTAAACTTACATACACGTTTTAATGGAAGAGGAAATCATGCAATGGTTCCAAACTCAAGAACGAAAATAAGTTCGATCGCCCCATGAAGACAGAGATTTATAACGACAAGCAACATGATACAATAATGCATTCATGGCAACAACAAAATTCATAGTGAGGAGAGAAAGGGCATTGAAATATTACATAAGGAGAATCCGGGCAAACAAGGCGCAAGAACCAGTCCGCCATTGTTGAGTACAATCTCTGCACCGTTTTTCACCAGTAACCAAGAGGAGAAGACAGTGAAACCAGTTATCTACAAAATTCTTCGTTCGTTTGGAACAAAATTCTGTACAAATTAATTGGGAAATGGGAAATGCAAAGCTCACGAAAAGATTCTGAACGGCAAAAAAAAATAAAAGGAGAAGAATAATTGATCAAAAGAACCTTTACCGCTTGACAGTTGCATTTCTCCACTCTCTTGGAAATAAAAATATACCATTAGGAGCAGTTTACTTTTAGGTAATCGAGATTATTGGAATTTTCTAATGGCCGGAATTTCAGTTGCTCGGAATCACGGACGTCTGACATCCTTAGATAACTTTATTTGTTTTGTAGGAATATTTTTTACGAGTGTTTGGTCATATTTAAATAACTGTGTTTCTTTTGTAGAAATCATATTTGATATCAAGTAAATTTACCTAATATTCCAAGAATGTTCATACAATTCATATAATTTTGTATGAAAAAAAAAATTATATAACACGATTGTTTATATTAAAGTTTAATTTCATCTAAATAACAAATTATAATTTTTTAAAAATTAATTGTATAGTTTTTTTTATGAGACAAGATAATTGTATAGTTTTTTTTTTTGAAAAAGCGATAATTGTATAGTTAACTACCCATTTTAATAACTTTTATTTATATAGATATATATATTGTTCATAATCAAAATAAATAAATTTTGAAAGAAATAGTATCAATTTTTTTTAATAAATGCAACCATGTGAAAAGTAAAATAAAAAACACTTCAAATTTCAATTAAAATGTATAATAATAATTTAAATAATTTTTTTCTCACACACACATATGTGTGTGTTTTAAAATGATAAATATAAATATATATTGAAAAAAATGAATGGTAAAATTAGCAATAAACTATTCCCTTATCGTGGGAATCTTGGAAACCGATCAATTGAAAGAGCATCCAAATCTTGTGGTATGTCCTTCATATGGGAATCCTAGGATGCCCGAGAATGTCAAAATACCCGGCATTCTTCAATTACAAAGAAAGAAACATGGTAATCCAGATATTCATTCTATGAGAATCTTAGATTATCTCAAAGTGAACGCTCCTTATGATTTTCTTTTGGGGATTTCTACAACCCAAAAAAGGTAAAATATTTTCATTCATCGCATAAAACCAAAACTAATTTATTTATAGCATGAAAAATCCAAATTGAATTTTATAATTGGTTGGGTTCCATCGGTCGATAATAAAATTTAATTAATGGCAGACTTATTTTATTACTGATTGAGTTTTATCATTGGTTGAATTTTATTACTAATAGAAAATTATGTTCTATCATTAAGTTATATAGAAAATTATGTGTTAGAGATGAATTATTTTAAAAATTGTATTACAAATATACTACAAGAGATCAAATGTGTTGGTGAGAATAAATTCTCTTCTTTTTTTACATATTTTTTTGTTTGCAAAACTTCCCTGCACACACCAATGTGCAGAGGTTCTGCTTATGTGGAACCATTAAATTTTAACAAAAATTATAAATTTTTTTATATTTTTATTTATAACAATTTTCCTATATATGTGTTAGAGAATTTTACTCTTCTTTTATATTAAGAATTTATGAAATTTCAACTTTTTCTTTCTGAAATTTCAAATTCAACTTTGTATAAAGAGCTCATGTTGACATATTTATTTTAAAAAATTTCTATTGATATGTTTACTCTTCGCATTCTTGTTCATATATATGAAGATGGATGTAGCCTGTAAATCTAAATATAGTTTATTGAATAAAAACTATGTATTTATATCTTTAATTTCAATGTTTAACTTAAAGGAATAAGTAATCTTATTTAAGCAAGAATTTAGAATTAAGATGGTTATTGGCAAAGGCAATTGTCTCTTAATAATAATTTGAAATATATATAAAATTGTTCGGTCATTCACCAAAGAAAAACGCAAGAAGACAAGTCCTCTTTAAAGGTGATGTGAAACTATTTTGTGCCACAAATACTATAAAATAAATATATTATTGAAACAAAAAATTTGTGACACTAAATGATGTCATATCACCTTTAAGAAAAGTTTGTCTCCTTGATTATAAAAAAACAAGTATGACTCTATATTGAATATTTTTTGTGAATTTTCTATAGCTTATTGATTTATTTAATCATTAGGGATCAAGATCATTCTTTTTATGGCAGTGAAGAAAAAAAAAAAAAAAAAAAAAAAAAAGTAATAAAATAACTCAAATATGTATCATGCATGTATTTTCAGAAAACTAGTTGTACAAGTATTTCACTCGGTGTTTTCTTTTTTAAATCTTCTTCTCGCACCTAGCTTTATTTTCAATGTTTTTAAATATTTCTATTTTAAAAATGAGAGATGTATTTTATGTTGTTTTTTTTTTTGGTATAGTATTTTATGTTGGAATATAAATTGAATCTTTTTTTAGAAGCCAAATATCTATTTTTAAGATGACAATCTTGGTTGAATGATTAACCACAAATAATAAAATCAACATGCCATCAATCCTTTCGATATATAAATTGAATTAAACAACGACATTGAGTATAACATACGGATGGATCATGAAAAAATGGTCATGTATGTGTGATTTTTTTTTATCATATTTGATTGATTAATATATCATTTTAGTCTATACGTTTTAAAATTTTATTTCATATCTCATTGTACTTTTAAATATTCGTTTTTAATTTAAATTGATTTTATAATCAATTTCTTATTAATTTTTGTAAAAAAAAATATTTACTTTTTCTAAATATGTTTAAATTGTGTTTTCTTAGTTTAAATTGGAAGAGATCACAAACTTTACTAGAAGTCACTAATACTTCAAAATAGATGAAAGTTAAAAATAATTAAAATTATTATGTTCTTTATTAAATTAAATTTGTTGTCAGAATAAATTTTAATAAAATTAACTTTAATTTAGTGTAGGGTCAAGTTTAATGATTTATTAAAAATATAAAAACTAAAATTTGACATTTAAAAGTATCTATTAAAAATAAATAAACCTTAAAACATAAAGACCAGAACTGTATTTTTAATCTATTTTATTAATGTTGGTTTTATAAATGAAATGTGTATATATAAATAAAGGTGTAACAATTCTTTTTTAAAAAAGTTGAGAGTAAATAGTAATGATTTAAAAAGGATGGTTTGCAGATATATGTTAATTTAGTTGGGAATTTTGAATAAAAGTGACCCCTACAAAAGCGCATGCAAAAAGAAAATAAAAAGCTGATTCGTTTTTTAGTGCTTTCTAAAGTGCTGATGCATCAAAATGCGTATAGAGTTGGTTTCATACGTGTAATTCCACCTAAGTTTTTGTAACTTTTTTTTTATTATTATTATTACATTATAAATGGTTTTCTATTTCTGTCTGCTCATAAAGAAATCTAATCCGACTAGATACATAGGATATCAACAAGTAGTTTTTTCGCCACGCACGTTAATTAGTTAGGGGTTTTGTGAGCATACCTTTAGTTCAGATTTTTCATATATAACATTGGATATAATAGTTTTTATTTTAAAAAAATCGAAATTTATTGAATTGAAACAACATTCAAATAAGGGTTAGAAGTAAAACAGTGAAAAAAAATTAAACCTTAAGAAAACCAAATTGTAAAAATTTGAATCAATGATTTTGAACTTTATTGGACATTGCTTCTCTTTTGTCAAATCAATTGGATCGTTTGTGATTTGACCTAAAAAGTAAGGAAAACTGAACCAATGATTTTTCCTTTTATTGGAAATTGGTTCGGTTTTTTTTAATGTCAAAATAATTGAATCAGTTCAATTTTCGGTCGATCTAAAACTGAAGAAAATCGAACGAATATCACCCTTAATTTGTAATGCTTCGTAGCTAGATTTTTTTTTATTGTTATTTAAAAATAAAAAAAAAAGTCTTCACCCATTTCCGTTGTCAAAATGAAGAGAATTGCATATTTTCAGCTCTACAGTGTTAATGGAGGCCCTTGAGCATGCAGAGGAATAAAATCAGTCAGCAGGAAGAAGACGAAGCAGAGTTTGAAGCTACTAAATCATATTGGGTTGGGCCACATAATTGAACGTAGATAGTTGGGCCAGTAAAATATTGGGCCGAATACAATCCAAAACTACATACCATTTTGGGTATTAGTAGCAAATGACTACTCGAGGCCTCTTCTTCTTGTCCGTTGGAGTTATTAGACACTTCTCAAAATTTTGATGACAAATAGTCTATTATTTAAAAGAGAAATGGTAAGAATTGTCTAGTTTTCGAAAAATAAACTATTAAATGTCTACCGATTTTTCGCATTTAAATCTATGTCTACTTGGAAGAGAGAGAAATTTTTACTCCCCACAATGTCCATCCATATTCCACGATTTCATTTAAAAATAATCAATATTTTTATTTAAAAAATCTTATAGAAAAGCCACCATTTTAAGAGGCCTTTATTTTATATAATCAATATTTTTATTTTAAAAATCTTGTAGCCTACATTTTAGGAGTTTTTTTAAAAAATAAAAATCAGATCTTAATCTAACTAACCTACCACCTAGGATTCCTTTTAAATTTGTTTTTATTATTATTTAATTAACCATTTTTTCCCTACAACCAACATTTAAACTGTATTGGAGGTAAAAATAAGATTTTTAATCTAACTAACTTATATGCTACATTTTAGGATTACTTTTTAAAAATCAGATTTTTATTTTTATTTAACTAATCAACATATCTCTTTGCAATTCAATTAATTTGTGAAAAATCCCTACCGTGAACCGAGGCAAATAATCGAAGATCACAATTATACGATCTTCTAAATCCAACAATTCATCTAACTAAATTTTCGATTGCAAGGGTTTTCATTGCCATGGAGGTCACGTCGATCACAATCATCTTTAATGGAGTATGGATTGGAAGGGATATCTACATCAATTCTAAGATAACGACGACAATTAGTCAGCTTATCGATTTAGTTGCTACTACGCTTGAAGTAGCATACATGAATTAATAAAGTAGGTTAAGGCAAGGAATTAAAGCTTGAAGCCATGAGAGACAGCTCAGAAAACTCATATGTTTTCCTCTCGAGTTTTGTCGCCATAATCATCGAGAAAAATACAGGTAACGTAATGACACACTAGTCCCTAGGTCTCGTGATATGTAAGAATTTGTATCTTTTAAGTCACTCGTTGTACACTCGTCTACCTCATGTTTTCACTCATGCACATTTTACAACCTTTATAACCGAATGACGTGATTTTTCTATGTAGGTAGCTATACAACACATTAGGTGGACGACGACAATCTACTTATTCGTATGTAAGTCGCTATACCCTCATTCTGCCACAATTATGTAGATCGCTACACCCCATTCCACCACAATATGTATTTTGTATTTGTATGTAAATGGTTGGGAGAGATTTAGGGAGCTATTTTTAAATCTCTTTTTTTTTTTTTCTTTTTTTCAAAATCATTTTTAAATTTCATATTTCAAATCTTAACTTATTTTTCCATCTCATATATTTCAATTTATAAGGTTATAATTTAATTTTTTTTTTTATAATTCAATTTTGTTATTATTCTAATTACATGGAGTTAGTTAGTTAAAATCTATAATGAGAATATTAAACCTTTAAAATACAAATAAATAAAAATATGTCATTTATTTGATTATAAAATTCTAGAATAATAGATTTAGACATAAATTTAAATGAGTAGAAAGACTAGATATTTGATATTTTATTTTTAAAAAACTAGACATTTGCCTAACTGCCCCTATTTAAAATAACCGTGCATGAGTCACCTAACATGCATCTCAACCATTCTCAAGTGATGCTTGATTCTACTACTCGTCCTAAATTTTCGTAAGAGGTTATCACAACAAAACTGGATTTGTATTATTTTCAACAGAGTCCTAGCAAACAAATATAAGACCATTCCAACAAATGAAACTACAGCAAGTAGAGAAAAATATAAAATTCAGAAAGGAGAGAACAAAGGCTTCAAAAATAAGTTGGATGAATTGCTAGAGATGAGCCAAAGTTTTTTGCCTACATCTACTTACATTTGATGTTAAGATTAATCGAGAGAATGAACATAAATAAATAACACAACCAATGGGGATTCCATTAGTTACCTCCAATGAAAATCCAATCCAACCATCCTTAAAAATATGACCAATTTTCTTGTATGCCTCATCATCTTTAAAGTGGCATCAGTCTTTTGTATCTGAAAAACCAAACAAATGCAGCAAATATGATTATTCCACTTACCCCTGTAATTGCAAGTACCCATTTGAATGCCTCAGGATTCCCAAACATTGGTATGTCAAAATTCATGCCAAAAACTCCAGCTACCACACCAAAAATGGCAACAACAAATGTTGCAGTTGTGAGTAGCAGCTCGAATTGGATCAACTGATTCCGTACGTTATCCTGCACATGAAAACCTTTTGGGTCATTTAAGAAAAATATTGAGAGAGACACGATAAGATCAGCAAGTTTTTGAGTTTTCAATTAGTTATTTTCATCCGGGGTTTTCTTCGGAAGTTACGAAATGACGTTCCTGACCAAAATAGGCATTTTAGAAGCATTAACCGAATTGTAAATGTCAAAAGTGAGTTTAGCTCAATGGTAATTGACATATATCTTCGACCAAGAGGGTCGAATAGCACATTTGAATTCTAACCCCGAATGTTTTTATTGAACTACAAAAAAGAAATCTCTCACTTTATATGTTCGGTAAACTACTATTTGGTTATTGATGCATTTTAGTACTCAAATTTTTAAACATCCAAATATAATTTTTGTATTCTTTTTTTCCTTAATATTATTGAGTGTCTGGATCAGCTTACGCGCACCTCAACTAATCTCATAAGACAATTGACCACATTACAACATTTGGTTGTAAAGAAAATCTATAAAAAAAATTAATTCTTAGATAAGTAGTCATCATAGATTGAACTTATTCTCTCATCGTTCTCATCTTTAAATTGCTATCAATCTCCCCTCTATAATTTTTTAAAACTTTTTTTTTCTTTGAGAAATTTTGAAAACACATTCTTTTCTTTTTTTTTAAACAATGGTAACCCTGCCAGTCTCGGGGCACCAGAGACTAATTTGAAGATTTATTAAAAGAACAAGATTCTAATGAGGTTCAAACTACAGGGACCAAAAGAAAAAAGAGAAAAGGTGAGCATACCAACTGGATGTTGATGAAATCTTCTGTGTCATCGATGTACTCCTTCAACTAAAAGAAGGGAAATGAAATAAGAATGTTAGTTTTATCCTACAGTGGAAAATGATAGAAGAAAACTAATTAAGACATATTCAATGTGTACCGATGTCAACTTGTTCAGGGTGCTATCAATGACAACAAAATATGCTTCGAGAAGCATCTCGAGTTCCTCTATATTTTCAGTGGCACTTTCTGAACTTCTCATGCTTTCGAGCCGGCTCCTTGCCATGCTCAGGCTCTTCTCGAGCTTGCGAGTTTCAGGCGGTGAAGATACAGGAGAAACAGGAGCAGAAATAGATGCTCCTTCAATTGATCTGTATCCACTCACAGACTGATCACCATAAACAAAGGACTCCATTCTCATTTTCTTCTCCGTGAGGTACATTTCTGCCATATCTCCATCATCATCCATGAGCTGTTCTATTTCATCCCTAACCTAAAACAATGCAACTCAAATAGAGAACAAAGGAACAAAATCGTGTCGCTAGCTACCATTTACTTGCATATACCAGGATCACAACAGTGAATGCAGAATACCTTCTGAACCCTACGAGTCAGAGCAACAAGTCTGCTCTTCAAACGACGAACGCGCTCCAAATTTAATGTACTGATTTTTGAAGTGAGTTCATCAAGCAACGGGTATGCCTCGATTTCTAATTCTGCAGCCTTTGAGGAAATGAGCAAATATAGATATTATCAATAATGGTTTCATAAATAGGGCATTTATTATTATTTACGGTCAAGTGGGCCTTCATTAATTAGTCTCAAGAATAGAAGCCAACAAGGTCCTTAAAAAATAAAATAAAATAAAAATCTTCATCCTCACTTTTGTTAAACTAAGAACCAAGCCAGAATTCATACATTCAGAAACCATGACTCCTAAGGTGTGTAGTTAGTCAAATGAAATGGGTAAGAATAACAATAATATCATGCAATATACAACTGCAGTTTCGCAGAGACATACTTCATTTGCTAAACATAATTCACATTGAGGGAGAAGTGCATCCAAGCTGAGATTCTTCACAAACAATTTAGATGTTGACAAACATGGAAAGAACTAACTTTGAAATGAATAGAGCATCAACCCATCCATATTGCCTGATAAAGTATCATTATGATTTATGAAAGAATGACAATAAAATTTTGAATATTTTAATAACATGAGATGAAGTAGATATTCTCTCCAACAAGATAAATAGGCTACATTCTTCCACCAAACAGAGCAAAATCTAAATTCTCTTCCAAGTTTCATTCTGTAAAAAGGTCCCACAAATACAGTTTGCACCATCGTAAAAGTTGAGCAGTGATACCCTAATTAGTCAGAGTTTTACAGTGAAATACAACACAAGAAGGATAATCTTTAAATTTCAAAACTTCAGTCGTGTGAATTTAAAAGGAGTAAATGTTGCTTAAGAGTCATCGAACCTTATGAACTAAAATGAAGTAGATAAAGGATATGTCAAACCTTTGCTTTATTTGTTAATATGTTTCAAATGGATGTATGGAAAACCATTACTCTTTTTCTCTCTCTCTTTCTTTCTCAAACAAAACAAAAGGCATGCTCAAACAAAACACATACAATTAACATGTGCGAAATAAAATAAAAAGAAACAGCTCAAACTTCTATTTCTACGCACCTGGGAATCAAGAAACGTACAAGCTGCCTCCAAAGCAACTTCTAAAGCTCTAAACTCAAAGGGCAAATAATCAGGAGAGGTGTTTCCAAATACATTATCGAAATTCCTACTTCCCCTTCTTCGTAATTCAACTCCATGATTTCCATCATTCTTCCAAACCTCCTCAACCCCAGTGGTTTTTAGGCGCCTTTGTAGCTCTACCACATACTGCAATACACAACTATCAAGGGAATTCAATAGCAAAACTTCTTCAGCTGTTATGATACATCTAATCTGCTCTAGATTGACCACAATAGCCTTCTCTCTACCGAGAATTGTTGACGGGTAAACAAACAAAGGATCAAGCAAGCGTAAATCACGTGCAGGTAGATCACAACGACGCATCATAGTGAACTTATCAACCTCAATAATCTGAGAATTCCCAAAGGAATCAACCCGAATCCAAGATCTAAGACCCTGGCCTCGCTTCTTCAGACCTAGAACATCCACACCTTGAAAAGGAACCCTTCCGGACGCCGATGGTCGATTATTAATAGCCTCCCTAACATTTATAGCAGAGGCAGGTTTCAGAGGAAGCAACCGCTCTTTCAGATCCGCCATTTACACAGATATCTAAATGAAACAACATAAAACAGTTGGAAAAATAAACACATTCCAAATCAACTACATAAGTATTAGCTAAATCCATACACTATATATGCACAGATTACAGAAACTTAAATGCTCGTATCAATTCAATCAATCACCCACTCTAACTCGAACAAACACTAATCATAAATAAAATCGCAATAAAACAAAGTTCAATCTCTCAAATGCATTAATGATTAAACAACACATCCGCAATGCTCGTGCAGTCTACGAATAAAAGTAACGCACAAAATAATTCTCAAACCAAATCTATTTCTCACCGGAATAACTCAACTCTGTAGATGTAAATACGAACCGCAGGTATCAAAATCATATAACGAAACAATAGAAAACGCATAAGAAAAAGAGAAGCACCTCCAATGGAGAACAAAGGCGGCGGTCCTCAGAGAGCGTACAATCGAATACGAATATACAATGACTTATCTCGAGAAATGATAGATTTCGCCGGCGAAAACCGATTCAATCAAGGATTCAACGGCAAAAGATGAAGGAAAACCTAGATTTCAGAGCCGAGGGAATGAAGCATCAGAGAGCTGAGAATTGCGACTGCGATACGAAATCAAGATGAACAGAAATTGAAAATGGAACCGATGATTGATTGGGGAAGAAGAATCAAGCAAACAAATCAACCAGGTTCAGGAATCTCAGCGCTTCAGTGATGCAGAGCATATCATCGCAAACAAAATTAACCATCAATTATCACTACTGAATTATGGGAAAAATTAATTTCCAAGGACAAAAGTAGGTTTTTTTTAAATAAATAAATAAATAAATAAATAGTAGGTTTTATTTAATGAAAACAAAAATATTTCAAACATTTTTTATTTTTAAAAAAAAATAAATAGTAGGTTTTATTCAATTGTGGTGGGGGAATTCGACATAAATTTGTTGGTCATTGATGTTACTCAACTACTTACTTTATTTAACACTATTTTAAAGTAGGATCATATTGGCAAATTGAAATTTGTTAGAATGACATCGCTAACATACAAATAATGTGTAAAAAATAGGAGGCACAAGTAATATCATTTAGAGATTGATAAAAGGAGAGTTAGAATTAATTTAATATATGATTGGATAATTAAAAAGTTGTACCTTCTATTCTAAAAAAATAGTACCTTCAAATTCATCCACCCTAAATGTTTTTTAATTAGAAAATAATATTATTATTTTTAAATAATGGTAACAAGCATAGATAAATCAAAATTAGGTTTATGGATTATTTGGATTATAATAATTTGTGAGTTATACCTACTTATCTCAACTATAATAACTCTTTTCCACTGAATGGGTAGTGGCGCAATGGTTTCAGCATCACATGTTTGAGCCCGAGAATCGATATTTGTCTCCCTCCCCCAATATGTACTCATAACACAACACCTTTTACATACACTTTGCCTATACTTTTGTATTTCTAACATATGAATTATTTTTATGTTAATATTAGTTTTTTATACTTGAATTGTGTTAAGAATCTCATATTGAAAATGTGACGATACCTCTTAATATTATAAGATTAATGAGTTACTTTTTTTTTTTTTTTTTTTTTTTTTGAAAACGGGAAATCGGAGCTACGCTCCCCTATACCGCGGGCCTCGAACTAGGGATCTCTCAAGGAAGCATGCATTGAAGTCTTTTGCCTCAACTAGAGATGTTCATCCCCGTTTCCCCGTTCCCCGTCCCGTTCATATTTTATATATGTATTTTTTAATTTTTCTAAATACATTAATATATATAAAGTAGTAAAAATACTTATTTGGATTAATATTTTCCTTACCTAATTAATTATTTAATTAAAAATCAATAAACATTTTTTTAATATTGAAAAAATTATCTAAGATTTAGTGAATTGAGTTAACAATAGAGAAAGTTTGTAAAAAGTTAAGAATAAAAAAAGAAAAGAAGAAGAGTTAAATGAGAATAATTCCCTGTGGAACCCGATCCCCTTAATTTACCCGTGGTGATTCCCCGCCCCATTCCCCGCAAAATTTTTATGGTGAATTTCGCGGGGATGAGGATTAAAATGAGTAGCAGGGATGGGGACGGTAAAGTCATCCCGTCCCCGCCCCGTGGACATCTCTAGCCTCAACTACTGGGCTGCCCCTTGGGGACGTTACTCTCTTATCATTAAATCTCTACCTCAAAATATTTATTTATATTTCAAAATTTATTCCTAACAACAATTTAGGTCCAGTTTTTATAGCTATTTTATTTTTATTTTTTATTTTTAAAATTTAAGCATACAACAACTATTTCATCTATTGCGGTTTTTTACTTTTAAATCTACCTCTTATCTTTGTTTTTAAAAACTAGATAAAAATGCGACAACTAAAAAAATTAGCTTTCAAAAACTTATATGATTTTTATTGGTTAGGATTCACCTACCTCCTATGAAACTTTTAGTAAAGAATTAAAGTGAAAATAAAATGAAATTTTAAAAACGAAAAACAAAGAATCAAATAGTTATTAGAAATCCAAACCTTAATTTTTTAGTTTTTTTTAAAAAAATTATTATTAAATATTTTTTTTTCTTTGAAGAATTATGAATGATGATTATGATTATAGATTCTGAATTTTGGAATTTATTTGGTCATTGTTATTCAAAGGTTAATAATATATTTAATTTTATTAGTTTTTATGGAGAAAATAAATATGAATAGAGAAGAAAAAATTATTCTTTAGTAAAAATAATTTTTAAAGATCAAGAATAATATTTAAATAAAAATGTAATATTTTTAATCTAAAAATTATTGTGGATGATATTTTTAATGTTCTTTTAAGTTGAGGACAATTCAAGTTTAAGGGTATTTTTGACACTTTTTAGAAGTTTAGGTATATTTTTGGGTTTTGATCTAAATTTAAGGACAAAGGTATTTTTGAAACTTAGATCAAAGTTCAAGAGCATTTTTGAAAGTTCGGGAACATGTTTTACCTAACCACATAGTTTAGAGGTATTTTCTATAATTTAGCCTATTGAATTATTGGTTTTGTTGACTTATGTAAACAAACTTTAATATCATTATGTATTATGAAACATATATTTCAATCATTAAATTTCTCAACCTTTAAATATTATTATTGTACAAAAAGATATCAATTAAGAACTAAACTTCCATAAGCTAACAAGATTAATAGCAAGATACTGTACACCCATTGACTATAAAGTCAACAATTCAAACCCTCCCACCTTAAAATTATTGTAATTTAAAAAAAAAAAAAACTAAACTTTCGTACTTTTTTTTTTTTTTTAATAAAAGAGATAGAATTATACTTAACATGTTTAAGAATTTCTACACTTTGATAATTAAAATGTGTGCATAGAGAAATTCTAAATTTATTTATTGTAAATATCATCATGAATCTCGGCTGGTAGAGAAGGGAACCTATGTCTCGACTCTTTAAACATGTTCGGATTAAGGAGATACATCTTATTATTCAACAAAAGTTTTCATTAGAGATTGAGCCCACATCATGATCCGAATGACCAACTTCTATTATTATTATTATTTGTGAAAAAGCAATATATATTATATATATTGGTTTTTAATAGATGGATAATATTAAACAAATTGAGAAGACAAAATTCCACCACGTTTAATTGGCCAAATGTAG
Source organism: Sicyos edulis (assembly GCA_036507275.1). NCBI lineage: Eukaryota > Viridiplantae > Streptophyta > Magnoliopsida > Cucurbitales > Cucurbitaceae > Sicyos > Sicyos edulis. The sequence goes on along the minus strand of CM071850.1, from coordinate 26,964,168 downwards.
ATACAGATAAAACACAAATGCCCCACAAACTTTGATAGGGCATTCTCAAAAGCCTTTTCACATTATTAAAACCCAAAGGCCTTGTCTTGACCTTATGTACAGAACATTAGAAAAAAAAAATTAGTGAGACATCAAAATAGGACACACTATCAACTACCCCATTGGATGATGTTGATAGATTAGGGACCAATTCTATTAACAAAATATGTTACTTCACAAGCATTCCATTTAGATGTACGGGTTGATATGCGATGAATAATCCCGAATCCCGGCTCCTTCCCATCCCATCCATTCCTCCCACATGTCCCAATCCGGATCCTCCATTCCTCTCATCGGTTCATCGACTCCTTCGTCGTATGTCTCGCATGTTTCTATTGGTGTCGATATTCCTCTTAAATTATTCATTACGATCTGTGGACAAAAAACATAACACCATAAGGAACCTATCTATTTAGGTTATTTATCACAATCAGATTTGACTTTATAATTCAGCTCTATACATTGAAAACCACGTTAACCCATCCAAACACTCAATTTCACACGCTATGATGTCAAAACAAATGAAAAGTCCACAGACACGGTCAAAATTTAAAATAAATACAAATTCATAATTTGTTTAGTTCTAAATTCATAATACATTAGGGCCATAAACCTTTTTTTATTAATTAAGGCGATAAAACCACCACTTTCCATCTATAGATTTTTTCGTCCATTATCTACTTTTTAAACTACATCTGCAAAAATCATGGTAGTCTTTTGAAAAAATGGAATTTTCGTTTTTTGAATTTAAATAGAAATTAAAATGCTTACGAAAAAGCATCGTTTCTAAAAAATTTATCCAATAATTGATCCTGCTTTTAATATAGACTTCAATGGAAAAGAAAAAAGAAAACAAATAATTAATTAGGGCTTGGATTACGCACATCGTAGGCTTCGTTGATTTGATGAAATTGCACGCCGCAGTTACTTCCTCTGCAAACGTCTGGATGATACTGAAAAATTGATCAAATTCAATCAATCAGATGAACTCAGAATCAGAGACGAACAGATAAAAAAATATATCCCGAGAAAGAAATCGAACCTGAAGAGCGAGCTGACGGAAGGCTTTTTTGACCTCAGATTCAGAGGCGTCATGTTGAATCCGAAGAGTCTGGTAAGGATCAACCGTAGAAGAAGACGAATAAGACGAACACGAAACCCTAACTCGATTCCTCGAACATCGATCCGTCGTCGGCCGATTCCGCCGGCGAATCCACGACGACGACGAGGAACAATCGCCCGGGGAGATGATTCCGGCAGTGGAAACGGAAGCCATTGAAGACGAAGAAGAAGCTTGAATCAGCGGCAGATAGGGTTTGAAAGTGGGAATTGGGGAAATTGGGGAAATGTTGAGGGGGTATAAATAGAATTGAAGAGGAAGGGGATTTTAGAGAGAGAAGATGACGTGTCACGCGGTGATTAGGGTAAAGGAGAGAGAAATTCTTGTGCTTATCTTTTATGTTTGTTTGTATAATTGGTCCTAGTCATCGTCAACTCACCTTTTTCCCCTATTTTGTTGGTCTTTTTATCCTTTTTCTTTTCGTTTTGGCATATTACATTCAAATTCCAACCTTTATTTTTCTTTTTTACTTTTAATGGATTGGATAAGTTATTCAATTTAATTTATTTATATATTGTTGGATAATATTTTTAATTTGACGCTTGAACATTTTTATTTATAACATATAAAGAATGCTCAATAAAAATTAAATTCACCTAAAATTTAAAATAACTACTACATTAATATATTCAAATTTAAAATCAGTGTAATTATTATTTTGGTCAATATCGCTATATGTTTCTAAGGATTTTGTTATTTATGGATTAAAGGTTAGGTGAGTATTATTTAAAATATTTGGGATAAAATGTTAAATTCTGGATCAAAGTGAAATTAGACACCAAATATAAAGATAAAAAAGATGGCATTCCTTAAATTGATTTGAATCATTATACTAAAATTATCTTTAAGAGTTTAGAGAATGAATAATAAAATAAAATATTTTTTTAATGATAACTTTTGAATTGGTTGAATTCTAATTCAAAACTAATTTTATGTTAATATATGAATTCAACCAAATTGAAACTGGTTATAATTTAATTCGATCTTATTAGATTGAATTGTGTTGATCCCATTCTATCATTAAATTTTTTTGTTTAATAATTTTTTTTTGAAATATTTAATAAACTTTTTAAGGATTTGATGACAAATGAATGAAATTTTAAAGTTTAATGACCAGTCAGGAAACAGAGGCTAAAAATATATATTTTTTCCATTCTTTGTCCACCATTTTGTAATTTGTTTTTATTAATCTTCGATCATACATTATTCTAAACAGTAATTGTATTTCGAAAAAGAGTCATTCATCCTCAATTAATGTTTTGGTTTTAATAATTTGAATTTATTGAAAATCTGCAACAAAATTGGATAAATTAAAATATGTCGGTGGGTGAGGTATCATCGAATTAACTGATTAAAGTCGATGGTAATGGAATCTTATCATTGTTCTAATCCATAAAAATTATGGCTGAGTTAGAAAAATAAACTGACATGTACATTACAAATTTAGATTAGAAAAATTAAGATTGTGTTTAATAATAATTTTGTGTTTTATTTATCGTTTTTGAAATTTATACCTACAATGATTTTTTTTATTTAAATATTTACATCTTACCTATATTTAAGAAATAAAAACCAAAATTTGAAGAAAAAAATAGGTTCCAAAAAATTGTTTCTCTTTTTAAAATTTAGTTAACATTCACATATTCATTAAAGAAAAATGGATAAATTGTAGGAAAGATGAAGCATATTATATAAAATTTAAGTAGAAATAAGTTTAAATTTCAAAAATAAAAATTAAAGAATCAAATGGTTATCAAATATGACATAATTAAGTTGTGTGACAACCCGAGATTTTCTATTCGTTATTTGAAGTTTTAATTTCCTTGATTTGGTGCGTCTCGAGTGTTTTTTGTAAATTGTTATATATTGAGATTTTTTGTGGATTTGGGATTGAATGTCTCTTTTACTCTTATTAAAATAATTGGGTAAATACTGAATTATTTTTATAAGAGCTTGTTTATAATTAAGCTTAAATGCATTTTTTAAAATAGAAATGGAAAGTTGAATAACCGTAAGTTACAAATAGAACATTCATTTTTTTTAGTGTTATTCGTAATTTTATTTCCCATAATATTGTTCTTATTAAACTTATGAGAGTTTAATATGTAACATGTATTTTTGTGGTTTGGAATCTCAAGATTTATTTTGTATTTATGTTAGTTTATAGGCAATTTAAACTAATAGTAATAGAGGTTGTAAATGCAATTAAAAGCAAGTCTATTTTTAATATTTTTTTATTCAAAAGAAAACCCAAAAACCACATTTCTCTTTTTTCCATCCGTGCAACTTCACCTCCCTCCTCAATTCCTCTTTTATTTTAGGGGACGTTTGGTTGGCTGGTTTGGAATTGAATTCCTCGAAATCAGGATTCCCCGGAATCAAAGTACCGTACTCAGATTCCCCGAAATCTTGGATTACGGTGTTTGGATTGCTGGATTCTAACTTCGGAATAAGAAATGTTGTTTGGTTCGCCGTATTCTTACTCCGGAATGGAATCATGATAAAATATTGAAAATAATGTTGAAATGACAATTTTTATAATTAAAAATTACTATTTATGTTTATTATTCAAATCTTAATAATTTTTTTAATATTTTTTGTTTTTTAGATAATTTATGAGAGTTAAAAAAATGAATTTAATTCTTTTATTATTATATACATTTTATTGATAATAATAAACAAAAATAAATAAAACTAATAATAAATAATACCAAAATAGAACATTTAAACCTTCATTTTATAATAATAATAATGAACATAAAATCGAGTTATTATAATAATATTAATTATGTGTACTATTTTAAAACAATATAATATATATATATATATATATATATATATATATATTATATTAGTATTATGTATACTATTTTTATTATTGGTATATTACTATAAAGTTAAACCCTATTATAATAATAGAATTTTAAGGAAAATATATGACATTATAAATAAAGATAAAATTATTTCAATAGAGTATGATTATATCACGTACTCTTATTTTTATTGTATTTGGTTTGCTATATATAAATCTTAAATATTTCTTATTATGTTTTTTAATCAATTTTTTTATGCAATGCAATAATTATCACATTAAATTAAAACACTATACTTATTAAAGACTTAAAATTATAAAGTTATATTAATAATTAAAAGAAGTAATTTTCTTTTATAATGACTACATAATTTATATCTATTAATGCTTATAATAATAATAATAATTATTATTAATATTATTATTAGTATTATAATTGATTTAAAAAAACAATTAATATTATAATAATAATTAAAAATGGTTATATTAGTCAAAATTTAAAAGTACTAGAATTTTTTAACGTGCTTTGCACGAGATATTTTTTTTTCTAAGTGTGGTATGTGAAATTATATTTTTATTTATTAAAATACTTATAAATAATAATATATATTTTAATATATATCATAATATTTATGCTAAAATTTTACTTTGTACCCAATTCTTTTTTTTTCATTCGTTTATCATTTTAATTTAATCTAATCATCATTTTGATCTTTTTTCATTTACATAGACGTAAATCATCATTTCAAATTTCTAATTCTTTTAAAATACTATAACACCGATGAATTAATTGAAATATATCATGTATCTTTACTATTAATTGTAATATTTGAAAAAATCGATTTTAATAGCTCAAATTTATTATTTTATATATATTTATTTGTTATCAAACATTTCATTGGACGTAAAAGTATGGAAAATAAAATACAATTTCCTTTAAAAAAAACACACAATCTAAAATTTCAAAAATCCTATTTGTTTCATTATTTCACCTTATATTGTATAAGTAATAAAAAATAAAGAAAACATTAAAAAAGAAAAGATAAAATCTATTATCTGTCTCTTCTCATTCTTTCTATCATTGCTAATAGAACGAATTTTGATGAAATATCAATTTTTTAAATATTAATTTAACACAAATTGAGTAAATAAAATAATAATATTATATTTTTATTTTAAAATATATTATTCTCTATGAAAACGATATGGTGTATAGATTTATATTTAAAATTAAAAAAAAAATATAAATAAATAATTAATTAATTCGTAAAATTGATCGATTTTAAATAGGTACATATGTCAAAATATGAGTAGTACTCTGATGACATCACATATCAAAGAATAACCAACAAATTACATGTTCAAGCCATATTTATTATAATAACAAAAAATAATAATTATAAAAAATTATTTTTCACTAATTTGAAAAACGTTATAAACACTTCTTCAAAATTTTAAATACTGCATAACAGAAAGAAAATATAATAAAAATAAAAATAAAGGAAGAAGAGAACGAATTAAATACTGATTTAAAAAAACTGTTCAACCTTCGACAACAACGGCTCCCTCGTGCACCAATGCTAAGACTCGATTCCAACCCGAACAAAATCTCTACAACATCAAGATAAAAGAATTATTAGTAATTTGAATTAAAATAGATCATACATTGAAAAAAGTAAAGAAGAATTATAAGCTTGTAGTATTTATAGAAAAAGCTAGAACCAAGATCTTCTTTAAATTTGAAAAAAAAAACTCAAGATTTTCATTTGATTTTGTACTTATTAATTTGAAGATACTATACGATTTTAATGACTAATAATAAGTTTGTGATATTTATAAAATAAGCTAGAACCAAGATTTTCTCTAAATTTGAAAAAAAAAAAAAACCTCTATGATATTCATTTGATTTTATACTTATTTAGCTTGAAGATACTATAAGATTTTAATAATTTGAAAAAAAATAATGGCATATTTGTAGATATATAATATGGCTTAAGGCCAAAATCGTCCAAAAATGATTTTTCCCTTAAGCCACACTTTAAGGTTATGAAAGGTAATATGATTACTTATAAAATATTAGGGGTGATTTCGGTTCGATTTTTGTCGGTTTTGTACCAAACTGACTACCGAACTGATATCTTAGGTTTTCAAAAAATGGATCTGATCCAATGTCCAATAAAGTATAGAACCATTTGTTCAATTTTACAATATCAAAAGATGGATTCGATCCGATCCAATATCCAATTTTTTTTAATATATCAAAAACAATATTTCTCATATAAAAAGAAACTTCTCACAAACAACTATTTTTTAAAGGTTAGAAGTATTTTTAACTTATTCAAAATTATCTAAGGATGTTTTTTACTTGAAATAGGAGTGAATTAAAGAAATATTAATGGAAGGAATATGACTTTATATAAATTATTGATAATATATATATCTCGGTTTTTATTGGTTTTTTAAAACGAAAACCGGAACCGATCCAATATTTTCGGTTTTTTTAAATTACAAACCAATATGTCCAACTTTGTGCTAAAAAACCGATCCGATCCATTGGACTGGATTGGTTCGGTTCGATTTTTTGGTGCACCCCTATAAAATATTGCACTTTTATATTAATCAAATTTTATTATTGAATGATAATAATAATTATATGGTGTAAAAAAGAAGGAGAGAATAAGAAAATTGAAAAAATTGCAGGACCCACAGATTTGGAAACTCACCTTCCCACATTGGAATTTGGAAAAGTTTTGAATGGGTTGGAATTACAACTCCAAACCAATGTTTGGTTGGTTGTATTGTTGTGAGGGTTTGGAATTGAATTCCATACCAACTCATTCCAATACGACGAACCAAACAGTCCATTATTGTTTCAAAAAGCTCTTGGAAAGACCACTCATTTGTCTTCTTTCCTTTGGGGGTGTTTGTTTTAAGAGGAGTTGAGATGTGGTGAGGTGTTGGAAGCCCAACACCTTGTTTGGCCCAAGGTGTTCTTCACCTCATCTCATCTCATCTTCTCTCTCCTCTTTTTTTTTTTTTTTTAAATTAAATTTTTTTTCATCTTTTTATTTATATATATATATTTACTTATTTACTTATTTTATGTTTGATATATTTTTTTATAATAATAATATTATTTTAATATATCAATATATAATTATAGTAATTATACTATTATTATATCAAACGTTTATTTATATATATTTGAATTTTAAAAATTAAAATAAATATATATATATATATATATAATATATGACGTTAAATTTTCATATTTTTATTCATTTTTTAATCATCTTTAATAACAAAAAAAAGTTATAGAATTTCAATTGTTAAGAAATAGACTATAAATATCATATTTAAAAATTAATAATTAAAAGTTATGCGTTTATCTTTAATATTAACAATAAATATATCAATTTATTATTAAAATAAAAATTAAATTTAAATAATTTATACACATTTAATTTTTATTCATAGTTTACAATAGATTTAAAAGTATGAACTTATTTTCAATAAACTTAAAAATATTAAACTTATTTTGTTTGTTAAAAAAATGAGATTCAAATTTTATATTCTTGTATTCAGAGTTGCACTTTGAAATAATAGTAAGAGTGGCATTTTTTTTTGAAAGGATAAATTAATTTAAATAATTTTGAGAGTATTGATTGTATTATAAAAAACAAATATAAATTTCAAGACTTGTATAAGTCATAGGGATTGAGATCTATTCTACCTAATAAAAAAAAACAATAAATTCCAAAATTTGAGGGATATTTTATTACTTTCATCTAATAATTATTATCAAAATGTGACCGAGTATCTTTTAACTACAAAAAAATAATAAATAAAAAAATTTATAGGTGTTTATGGTTCCAAGTATCAATGACTAATAAGATAAATATATTTAATTTATTATTACCTATTAATTAGTGTATTTTATTAACAATTCTTTGACTTTCGGTAACTATGAATATGAATATGAATGTATAAAAGGTATAAGAAAATATTTTTTTTTAAATAAAATAAAAATTGCCATCAAGATTTTATAATGACTAGTTTAATCAAATGGTTTTATTTTTATTTTTTAATAAATAGAATCTTGGTATTTTTAAATATTTTTTTATTATTTAAGTCTAACAAATCTTTTAGAAAAAAGTTATTAATGGTGTACGAACATTTTAGATTAGTCAAACTTTATTTTGGTGGTGTGAAATTTTTCTATTAGTCAAACTTTATTTTGGTGGTGTGCAATTTTTCTTTCTCTTAATTTTTTTTTAATTAAACAATATTTAAGTATGAAAGATTAGAAACTTTTAACCTCATGGTTATTATGTCGTACATAATATCATTCAAACTATGTTTTTTTTTATAAAAACATTAATATGATTAAGGGTGCTTAATATTTAATTTATATCACTTACATTTTATTTATGATAGTAATTATATTTACATACTTATTATATTAATAGCTAAATATTTGTGAATAATTATTTAAAAAAAAAAGAAAGATCAATTTTATTGTTTAAAAAAAAATATAAGAACATATTTTTTTTTTATAAAAAAAAATATAAGAACATATTTTTTTTTTATAAAAAAAAAAACATATCTTAACGTCTCATCTTCTCTCCCCCACCTCAAACAAAGTTTTTCTGTCATATCATCTCCCTGCACCCCAAACAAGGTTTTACTGTCATCTCATCTCACCTCAAACAAGGTTTTCTCCTATAAACATCTCATCTCATCTCACATGCAGCCAAACACCCCTTTAGATTTATGTGCAAGCAAATACTCATTATTTTAATATATATATTTTTTATCATCCTCTTCCTCACATCAAGCACTCGCCGGAATCCACCATGGCTGCCGCCGAGTGAAGCTTCGATTCGCGCGTGCAACCGCGAAATCGAGAGGAGCGAACCTTCGAGATTCCATCCACGCCCTATTTGTTTATGTAAATATCCGTCAAACCCAAGCAACCCGAGCCCGTTTTGCACCGACGTGCCCATACCCGCCGCGAAAACCACCAAATCCTTGCGTTTCAGCCCTCTCATGAAGTTTCTAGTTAGATCCGAGCTCCTCGACCCAAAATGCTCCAGATCTGTGGTTTCACGACCTGTTGAGATCCGTACTCAACCCAATCCGTTGACCCGTGCCTAGCCCATCAAGGTACCTGTGTGTTGGGTCACTTGCTGTTGATCCCTCAATTTCCAATATAAGTAAAAGTTGTTGGGTCTTCTTTATTTCTGAACTAAATTGTTTAATAAGCTTTTGTTAGATAAATATTGTTCTCTTACTCAGAGGTGGCCCCCCAAAAGTTTTGAAATTTATATCGTAATGTAGTTCGAATCTTCTTAAATTTGAAAAAACTACTATAAATTAAATAAATTGCGCTGAATTCTGTATAATACTTAGTGGCTAGTAGATTTTGGCCCCTTTAAAGCTGGCAGTAGTCCCGGTTTGAGTTTGACATGTAGGAAATTTTTTAACAACCCCCTCCTTTTGTAAGGGTTTTGTTGTTTTATATTGTTTTATATATCTTTTAATCAATTTTAGTGTGTATTTTGTTAATTTTCTTTTCTCTATAATCGTTTGTTTCATTTTGTTAAAATATATATTTTTTGTGTTAGAACTTTTATTTTTTTTCGTTTAACATTTATAAAAATGTTATTATAAATTATTTAAAACATATTTTATATTGTATAAATACTTTTAAAAATATTAGGCTATATATTTTTGTAATTTCTTAGAAAATATTTATAATATCATTTAGATTTTCATGCGTAGAAGATAAAATATTTTTATCAAATCTCATAAATTTTATGACTAAGTTAGAAGATACGAGATTTCAACAATCAAATGAAGATATTTACAATATCATTTAAATTTTCACTTAGAAAATAAGATATTTTTACCAAATCTTATAGATTTCATTTGACATTTTATATTCTAATTAAAATAATAAATTGAATTTTCCAAACCTATAAATAGTTGTCTACATTTTGTTTATAAGAACATTTCTGTTTGCTTGGATTTATTTTTCTTTATTTTTTTGTTTTGTTTTTTGTTTTATAATAAGTTATGTTGGATTATTTACGTTAACTTTCATCTAATTTTTCTTTTGTGCAATAATTTTTGTAGAGATTTTTTTTTGCATAATTGTTCCCTTTCAAAAAAATACTTGGAGATTTGGAAATTTTTTTTGAAGAATTATAAGATTATCATCTGAGGTTAGTGCATGAATTCTTTAATTTCAAAAGTTTGGTAACAATAATTTCCTACCATATACATATAAGTTATCTATATTTTGTTTACAAAAAACTTTCTTTTTGCTTGGGGTTACTTTCTTGGTTTATATATATATATAATTCTCTAGATTTTGTTTACAAAAAACTTTCTTTTTGCTTGGGGTTACTTTCTTGGTTTTTTTTTTATAATAAAAAATTTAGTTATCTTATTTTTGTTGGATTATTTACCTTAACTTTCATCTAACTTTTCTTCTGTTGCAATAATTTTTATAGAGATTTTTTGTTGTTTAATTGTTGACTTGGAGATGTGTGAATTTTTTTTTAAGAACGATAAAATTATGATTTGTGGTTAAAGGTAAGTTCATAGATATATACTAATAAATATATTTAGCTTATTTATATTTATAATTATAATTATGATATAACTCTTATAAATTTTATAATTCAAGAGTAATTGGTCTATTAATAGATAAATTGAGAAAAAATTAAAGGCATCGATTTTTAAAAATCAGAGATAAAATTTAATTTTAATTCAATAAATTTTATTAATTTTTTTTAAAATAATAACACCTATTATTTTTTTAAGCTCAAAATAAATAATTAACTGTTTTTTAACATAAATTTGAATTTTAATAAATTTAACTAACCTGAAAAAATGGTTATAAAATTTAATATTATATTAAAATTATTATTTGATGATTTAAATTCAGTCTAAAAATGTAAGAAAAAATTTATAATTATATATATAATTTATTATTTAAGAAATTATCACGTGCAACGCCGTACTAAAATTCTAGTATTTATAAAATACTTATACCTAAAACTTATTTCAAATAATGTTTTCAAAATAGTTTTTTTTATAGTTAATCTAAATATTTAGTTTTATGAGAAACTATTATATTCATTCTTACGAGTTTAAGAATATATTAAGTACTATATTGAAAGTCTATATATCAATTAATTTAGGAGAGTGAAGTAAAACTTTTGATACTTGAATATAATTTACTATTTCTTTTTTTGGAGAACCGGAAAATTGAACATAATTTTGTTTTATTATATTTCTAAAACACATTTTTCATCTCATCATCTTCATAAAAAAAATTTTGAAACGCAATCATCATATTTTGTCATATTTGTTAAATCAATTTTTTTTTATTAATTTTTGTCAAATTTCATTAATAATCATAGATTAATTGAGGTGCATTGATTTTTTTTTTCTTTTAAGTTGGCCCCCCAAACTTTGAAACTTGGATCCGTCACTGCTCTTACTTATTATAAGTTATTGGGCTGTTGTTTTCATATTTTAAGTTGGGTTGTTGACTTTTAATATGGGCAATGAGTTTCTACTTGGCAATTTAAGGGATATTTTTTTTAAAAGAACATTTACATTCTTTTCATCAGAGTTTTATAATTGTTTTTAAATATCATGTATTATGAATTTTAGGATATTTTCTTTTACATTCTTTTAAATAAGAACCTTAATTATAAGACATTTTCAACATTCCTGATTCGTGGGTTTCTAAATGTTTATGTCCTCTTCGAGGGGAGTTCATTGGATAAATAATATCGTTTAACTTTGAGTTTTTGGGATGTTTATTCGTTTTTCTAAGATGAAACTTTAGTGGGTATTTTAGTATTCTTTTAAAAAAAAGAGATTTTAAGATATTTTAATATCTTTTCCAATACTGGGGTTTTATGTTTTGACTTTGAAAGTCAAGGTTTAACTTTAGGTCCTAATTTCACTCTTTTGACCCTCAGGATCTTTCGTTGGTTTCATTCGATGCTAGCTAGGCTATTTTCTCGAGGAGATCTGTAACTACAGGTAAGGACTTTTACTTAAAGTTGTGCGGTCTTTAAATGCATTGTTTGCTTAATATTTGATTGATAATTTGCTAGATTATCTATAAGATGCATGGATTTAATCTTTGAGTTAAGTTTGACATTGTTGACTTCTATGCTTGTTGTTTGAGCTGCTGATAGTTTGTTTAGCATATTTTTATACGAATATTCCTTGTGCTTGATACTGTTTAGTAGTATGGGATGCTGAGTAGTAAATAGGATGATTGTAACTTATAGAGCCAGTTGCGTTCCTATAGGTTTTATTAGGACCAGTTGAGTTATCTTTAATAGGGTCAGTTGAGTCCCTACATTATTATAAGACCACTAGCGTTCCTATAAAATTTATTAGGACCAGTTGATTTTCTAATCTTTAATAGGGCCAATTGAGTCCATACTTTATTATAGGTAGTGTTCCTATAAATTTTATTAGGACCAGTTGAGTTCTTAATCTTTAATGAGGCCAATTGAGTCCCTACTTTATTATAGGACCAGTAGCGTTCCTATAAATTTTATTAGGACCAGTTGAGTTCCTAATCTTTAATAGGGCCAGTTGAGTCCCTACTTTATTATAGGATCAATAGCATTCCTATAAATTTTATTAGAACCAGTTCAGTTCCTAATCTTTAATAGAGCCAGTTGAGTCCCTACTTTATTATAGGACCAGTAGCGTTTCTATAAATCTTATTAGGACCAGTTGAGTTCCTAATCTTAATAGGGCCAGTTGAGTTCCTGCATTATTATAGAACCAGTAGTGTTCTTGTAGGTTTTATTAGGGCCAGTTGAGTCCCTAAATTTAGACAGAACCAGTAGAGCTTCTATTTTAGGACCAGTTGAGTTCCTGTTGGTAATCACTTGGACCAGATGAATTATTTATGTAAATAGGCCAGACAAGTACCTGAATAGGTGGGACCAGTTGTGCTTCCCCAATTAGTTGAGCCTAGAGGTTTTTACCTTGGAGCTCTAAGTCTAAGCGTGTGGTAGATAACGAGTGCAGTTGTTAGTTAGATGTTGAGCTGATGTATGTATTTTTGTACTCTAGATGGGAGTTCTTACTGAGTAATTGTCATTACTCACCCTTATCATTTTTCCCCCTCTAGGTGTTGAGGTATACCGAGACGGATGAGCTAGACGAAGCTGTTGGATCATGGGAGACACGTGTCCTGTTATTTTTTTTAATTGTCTTTCCATTCCGCATGAACTATTTAATAAATATTTATTTCAATTCAGAAAGTTGTATTTATATTTTGAATCATTTCTGGCAAGGGGAACGTTTTACCGTTTTACCCTTTTTGAATATTCAGTTTGTTATAATAAAGAACATGTTTTGATTTTAAATTATTTGAGACTTATTGAGTTTTTTAATCATGCATGCTAGTAAAGTCCTACTAAAATTAGTTATTTTAGTCGGGTTTTTACAAGTTGTTTGGTAGATTGATGTTTAAATGTTGTTAATTTTTTTAATAATAATAATTTAGTGATCAATAAAAAGATAGTTCAATTGATATAAAATATTTATTTATGATTAAGAGTTAATGAAACCGTCTTATAAAGTGATCTAATGGTCAACTGAACCTTTAAATAATTAAGAAATTATAGTTTAATATGTAATAATTACCTACCTATAAAGTAATTTATTACAAAAATAAGTTGGCTCAGAAAAAAGAAGAAGAAGTTAGCTTCTGGAGTCATATAGGTATAATTAATGCGTTGTTTATTAAGTTATGTTCGATTAGTTGTGACCATGGTGATTTTTAGAGTGGATGGGGAACACATAATTATTGATTTATGACTGTACGTTTTGGATCATGTGAAAGCAATTGTGATGCACATAAATCTGTTACAATACTCACAAACATCAAAACTAAAATAATGTTCTTCGAACTTCTATTTTCTTCAAAATTATAGTTTTTTTTAAAGTAAAAACGGATAGTATAATAATGAAATTTGTGGAATTAAAGTATTATTTTTATACTTAGTTAAAAAATAAACTAAAAACCTATGGATAAATTCATGATGACCATGTTAAGTAGACAAAAATAGATTAAAATTAACAATCAAACTTTTTAAGTACATAAAATTGTAGGTACTTTTTAATACCACTAGAAATTTAGAACGCGCTTTGCACGTGATTTTCTTTCTCATGTTCTCCTCAAATTTGAACGTACAATACATGCATTTATATTTTAATAAATATATTCTTTTTTAAATCAGTAAGTCTTCTCTCTATTCTATTTTCAATATAACTTTAAATATGAAAAAAAAATGTTATCTTACATATTCAAAATTGAAATTCTTTTAAATAAATATTAATGACTATTAATTTTTGTTTTTTTGAAATCAATATCAATAACTATCTTTCCATAAGAATATTAATAACTATTATTTTTTGGTTTTTTTGAAATAATTATGGTTCAATAAGAATACGATTGCATATTTATATTAAAATGAGGAAGAAAGGAAAAACTTGAATCCCATCTTACTCAACCCCTAAAAAACAAAATAAACAAAATCGTACATGCAACTTTCGATCTATAGTTTCACAAATTTTTTCTTTCTTTAACCAATTATATTTATGATTGTCATCTTTATTTTCTCTCCCATCTTCAAAATCGTTTTGAAACTAAGAAAGTTACAAAACCTTTTAATTTTTACCATTAAATATAATTAAAAATATACTCATTAATTTTAAGAATTAAGTTATAGAAATAAAAAGATACAACTTATCATATTTTAACATTTTCATTTACATTATTTTAAAAAAAAATATTTGCAATTACTAATCATTTATATTGAATATTGAATAGGTTAATAAGAAAGTAGGAATATGAAAAGAGGTTAAACTATAAGTAATAATTATACAATATACTAAATATAATAATGTGATGAAAGTTATAAAATATAATATTAAAACAACATGCAAACTTGAATTTGTGGGTGTACGTGGATATAAAAGTGTCAAGTTAAGTGATAAATTTTAATTTCTGTAGGGGAATATTTGGATTTTTTAAATTATCATTAGGGCAAATTATTAGTCTAAAAATGATTACACCCTTAGAGTAATAATAAAAAATAAAGTTGTGCTATGCAACTAAAGATAGACATATTGACGTCATAGCCAAATGATTTTTCCAATTCCAAACATAATAAAAAAGTGATAGAAGACTGCTAATAAAATTAAATACGAAATAAGACTGGATATAAAGAAGTAAGAAACATTAAAAGAGATGAAAATTGGATAACATGTATTACAAAATTTTTATTTGAGAAAGAAATTAGTATTTTAACAAAATATACAATAATGATATAAATACAACAGAAACATAAATAATAACAACATAAAAATATTTGAATCTCAAGTTATACGTCATTATCGTTTGAGATACATATATTTTTGCTCAACTTTATAAAAGCAAAGTTGACAATCATAAACCGAATTCAAAATATTGATTCTCAACCCTTGATTCACATACAACTCGTTTGAGATACATATATTTTTGCTCAACTTTATAAAAGCAAAGTTGACAATCATAAACCGAATTCAAAATATTGATTCTCAACCCTTGATTCACATACAACTCGAATGCAACAACACAACATCTATATAGACTTTGTAGAGTGAAAACATTTGAGAACTTGAGAAAAAATGCAAACAAAACATATTAGAGATGAAGTGAGAATGAAGCCTCATTTTATAGTAGACCAGTAGAGTTAATTACAAAAACCTTTTGAATTCTAAAACTTAAAAATTGATTATGAATTCATAAATGGACAAAATGCATTTTAACTCCACTTGTAACCATTTTATCTATTTATTGAGAGTGGGAGAAAATGACTTTTAACTCCCACTTGTAACCTTTTATCTATTTATTGAGAGTGGTTAATTTTTAGTTAATGAAAAATCAACTCTACTTACTTATGTATTAATCCCTCTTTTTTTTTCTTCTATATTTAATAATAATAATGTTCATGAGTGGCATGTTTGAAATTTTAAAACAATCAATGGACATAATAGTCCAAAAATGATTCTCCTACTCTAGCCACACTTTAAGGTTTTAAGATTTAGAAAAGGGGATTATAAATCCTATATAAAGGGTGTTATTCTTCTCAAAATAAATTGGAATCAAATATCGATTTTTAAAATTAAACTTAGAATTAACACTAAACAATTAAATCAATGCACCACCAACCTTTTTAATTAAAATTGTATGTATTTAATAATTTAAATATATAAAATATTAATTTATAGATAGACATTAATGTTATTGAATATTAATCTTGTTTGTGAAAAATAATGATTTTATTAGACGCCTTTATAATAAAATTATAAAAATGATGTAAAATCAAATATATAGGGAAATTTTGTTGAATAGTCCAATTTAAAAAATAATTGCAGTTGTAAGTAAATTTGAAAAATATTTACATCCATAATAAAAAAATACAATATTATTCATTATACAATATTATTTTATTATTAATACACTATTATGTATTATTAATACAATATTATATATATATTTGTGTATTAATTTTTTTAGAGCATATTGTATATTAGTACAATCCTATGTATTAATAATAAATAATATAATTATGATTGCTAAATCTTTTTTGTTGTCTAATATTACTAATATTTTTTCAATTCGGCTCATTCTTAAAAAAAACCTATATATATAAATTAGGGGATTTTGTATGTATAACAAAAAAAGACAAAATATTTTCATCTACAACATAAAATCAAAACTAATTCATTTGTAGCAAAAAATTTAAATTGAATTCTATCACTAGCAGAATTCTATTAGTGATAGAATTCAATCAATGAAAAACTTTTTCTATCACTGCTTAAATTTTCTACTAGCGATAGAATTTCAAATTGAGTTATATCACTAGTTGAGTTTTATCACTGATAGAAATTAATATGACATAGATGAAATTATTTTAGAAATTGTGCCGTAAATGTAATACAAAAGGTAAAATGTGCTGTTGATGATAAATTCTCTATAAATTAACTACCCAAAAACAGAAGCACGAAACAAAGAGAAATATTTTCCTCTACATATTTTTAAGAGTACTTTACACATGTACATAAATAACTTTTTTAACTTTTTTTTTCCATTTAGAAACAATTATGTGACATCGGAGTAATTTTACATGTTGTGGAGTACATTAATATGTAGTTAAAAAAAAAAAAACTTGTTTACATATAGAGATGTCTATTTTTTTTATGGAAAACATCTGCTTCAAAAATTTTATTAAAAAAATTTCTATAAAATTAAGATTAGAAAAAATTGAAAAAAATTAACTAAACATTCTCCACCGAGAACTCAATCCCTACCCATTCTCTATGGTGAATCTCCATCTTGATTCTCATGAAAGAATAATAAATTTTGAAAACAAAAATTGATTTTAGGGTGAGAACCACGACCGAAAACCCTTTTCCAGACCTCGTCCCACCCCACCTCATAGAGATGTCCACGGAGCGGGGCGGGACCGGAGAATGGCTTCCCCGTCCCCACCACAAAATTCAATCTTAGTCTCCGAAAAAATCCTCGTTTTTTTTTTCGAGAATTGGGGCGAGGATTCTGCGCAGTAATTTTTTTCAATTTAATTTTTTTTTCTTTTTTGGATAAAAAATTCAAAAAATTAGATTTTTTTTTAAAAAATATACCTATAAGTTTCAACTATAATGTTAATTATCAAAGAAAATATTCATATGCATAAGGATATATTTATTTGAAAATTAAAGAAGTAGAATTAAGAAAAAATATTAAAAAAATAATAAAATAAACGGGATGGGGATAAGGACGGGGAGTACAATCCTCATCCCCAGTCCCATGTAACCAACGGAGATTTTTTCTCACTCGTTTTTTGCCTAATCAGAAATTTTCCGCCCCGTAGGCCTAGCTCAATACGAAAAATGGACATCCCTACCACCCCACCCATATCTCTAATAAGTTGAAAACCTTCTAACAAAAAGTGAACTTACACGTGGTGGCAGTGATGACACGTGGCTTACGTTACATCTTTTAAATTATCTGAAACGAGAGGGGCAAATATGTGATTGCGCACCAAATGAATGTATTAATTTTTAAAAATAGAAACAAAAGATAAGGATACTTGGGCAGCTCATTTTTGTCCAAATCTACCAGGCATTCATTACCCTGTGGCCAACTGGAATTTGGCACATAGTTTTAGATTCAGATGGTAACTCAAAACCATCTTTCAACCAGCCCTTGGTTTTGAAATATAGCTTCTTTCTTTTTTTCTTTTAGGAAATAGGTTTTGAAATTTGTAACATTACAATATTGTAGCTTTAGATATTGCGTATTCTTCTTCAATATTTCATCTTTCTAAACCTAACAATTACTGTTTCACTCCTTTCAATACCACTTTGTTAAAATTTTTATCTCCAATTAATTACCTTTCATACTTCTTTCTTAAAATTTGGTTAAAATACTATTTTGATCTTTCCACTTTAACGTTTGTTCTATTTTTGTTCTTTGACTTTTAAATATTCAATTTTTATCCTTCCACTTGTTTGTTTGTCTAATTTTAATTACTTAATTTCAAATGTTCAAATTTGATTCCTAAATTATCAAAAAAGTAAAAAAAAAAAAATGTCATTTTAGTCAAATGATTTTTTTCTCAAAACTAAAGTATTTTCTCTTTTCACCTTTCTTCCCTTCTTTCATTCTCTTTCTTTTTCTTCTTGGTTCCTCACTCTTTTTCTTCTTAGTTCCATGAAAGACTATGAATTTTGAAAACAAAATTGACAAATTTAAAATAGATAAATGATTATTTAGAAAAATTGTCTCATGTTAAACAATTTGATGAGATGAATTGAAGAGATAATAAGAGGGAAAAAAAAGAGAACTAGAAAAGGGGAATTTAAGAAAGATAAAATTTATAGAAAGAAAATGATGAACCATAGAAGAGAGAAAAAATATTTTAAAAATAAGAAAATTTCATTTGATTAAAAAGATAATGTTTAAACTTTATTGATAATATAGGGACCAAATTTATGCATACGAAAGTCACCAAAACTATATAAATAAAAAAATCGATAAACTAAAATTAGATATTTAAAAATCGAAGATCAAAATAGAACAAACTCCAAAGTAGAGGGATCAAAATGATATTGTAACCTTAAAATTTCTATATGCAATTTTAATTAATTATACATAAATTTTTTAAGAAAGTGGTGTGGAAGGTAGTCTATATGCAATCACTCTCAACAATTCAAACATGGCTTTTTTGCCACCACTAATACTATGAACCATCTTTAAAAATTACTTCAACACCACTTATGACCACCTCCAAAACCCAACTACATACAGCAACCACTCGTCAAGAACCACTCATTTGACCATTTCAACAAAACCTGACTTTACCAGTTCACAATTACTATGGATAATTATCCAACAATCACTTCGAAAATTCTACTATATCAATAATTACCTTCACCATCCTTAAAAACACATTTGCTACATAAACACACTAATCAACAGAGGCTATAATTCAATCTCCTACTTCATATTAGATTCAAAAATATAAAAAAAAGTAATATTTTCAAAACAATAACTCTACCGGAATATTCTACCAATTATTATAGATATTTATATATCTATTTTAAAGAAAATTTATAAGATTAATCAATTTTAGAAATTAATTAAAAATATGATCACGACAAATACCGATCCTGAAGCTCAAACCTGTAACGTTGTTGGTATTTGGTTTACAACCAAACAATGAAACCATTATACCACTTCGGTCATTAAAACGTATTATTGATTATAATTGTAAATATTTTAAAATTTATCTACATTTATAATTATTTTATGAAAGCAACGTATTGAATAGATTTTTTTTTTTTTAATTTTAATTATACTTAAAATCACACTTGGTTTAAAAAATCACAACTTTTTTTAAGCGATTAAAAAAACACAACTATCAACCGAAAAAACAAGAAATCTGTTAGAAGAAATTTAAACGAAAATATAATGGATTAAACGGTTTGAATTTATTCTAGTTTTAAAATTTTATTTTTAATTAAGGTTGTTACAATCAAGAAAAGCATTGTTGTCTAAATAGTCAAGAAGTCAAGTTGGGATTGGCAATTCCAAAACTATATATATTTTGAGAGAGTTCGAAAAGTACATATATTTTTTTTTTTGAAACACGAAAACTAGATATTTATTCCATGACAATGACATTATTATTATTATTTTGATAATATGAGAATATTAAAATTGGATGTGTACAACGCTAACGTTTTAATATTTTAACTTTTTTTTTTAGATAAATATTTTAATATATGCCAGTTTTCAGATTCTTTTTTTCTATTGACCGTCACACATGTTTTTATTTAAAATATTTTCTTAAATATTTTTTATTCAATAATATTGGTGGTATCCTCTTGATTATAAATATAAGATATAGTTAAAACTCTTGTTGGTAAATATTATATATGTTTAAACTGTAATTGACAATAACTTTAAAAATCATCATTAAAAAATATAAGAGTTCATATATATGTTAATAATTACTATTTTCACTTTTTATTTTTAATTTAGGTGACAAATTATTGGGTTGATGAAATTTTTTGGGGATTTTGCATGTATAACAAAAAAAGACAAAATATTTTCATCTATAGCACAAAATCTAAAATAATTTCATTTGTAGCAGAAAATTCAAATTGACTTTTATCACTTGTTGAGTTCTATTAGTGATAAAATTCAATCAATGATAGACTCATTCTATCACTCTTTAAGTTTTCTATCAGTGATAGAAATCTAAATTGAATTCTATCACTATGTGAGTGATAGACTATCACTAGGTAAGTGATAGAAATAAATATGCTATAGATGAATTATTTTAAAAATTATGCTACAAATATAATACAAAAGATAGAATGTACTGCTGATGGTAAATTCTCAAATTTTTTCCATCTATTATATTAGGAAGCATTGTATTAAACTATTTAATTTTAATTAAAACTAGGTAATTTAACATTATATATATAAATATATATACACACACGTTGAACTATTTTTTTTTTTGTGAAACAACACGTTGAGCTCATTTATAAACTCAATAATTTAATTTTAAAATAGATAAATAAAATATTCGCTAATCATCTTTGAAGAAAAGTTCTTAAATAAACAAAGCATCTCACATCTTTCCTCCAAACTTTTTATTTTCTCAGGAAAAAAATGTTTACAAAGGTGCAAATAGATACAAAATATTAAACTGAAATTAAAATTTTAATTTTATAATTCAAAGAAAATTAAAATTTAGTAATTAAATTATAATTTTTATCCTAAAATTTAATAAAATCTTATAAACAATTTTTAATGTTAAAATCATTAACATATTGAATACATGATTATTAAAAGCTATTAACTGTCATGATTTTGTTGCAACAAGAAGAATGAAAAATCATGGAAGAGGAAGAATTCCATTATAGAAGAGAGAATCATGTTTGAGAAATGTGCATCCACCAATTTGTAAATTATATAGTTGTGGATATATAGTAATCTAGAATTTTAACTCAAGACCAAATCTTACATCAACACTCCAAAATTAACAGATAATTGAGTACTTCAAAGTCAATTATTTGATTATTTGTACTCAATCTCGAAGTGTTAACGGTTGAGGGTGTTTCGAACTTATAACTTTTTTATTATTTAGTATATACAAATGTTATTAAATGACTATTTTTGTTGATATTTATAGGCGATTTTAATAGTAGAAATTATTTATAAAGACTTATTAAACGAAAACTATTAGATTTTGTATATTTTAAAATTATATAGACCAAATTTATAATTAAAATAATGATTCAACATAAATCTAAGAAAATTTATCATCAACAACACATTCTATCTTTTGTATTATATTTGCAACATAAATTTTAAAATAATTCATCTATATTAGTAATAAAATGAGTCTATCACTAATTGAATCCTATTAGTGATAGAACTCTATCACTGATTGAATTCTATCACTTGAATTTCCTATTACAAATGAATTAATTTTGATTTTGTGGTATATATGAATATACTTTACCTTTTTTTTATTATACATGCAAAATCCTAAGAACCAGACCCAAACAAGAGTCTCAATCTAGGTCCTTACCCTAATGCTTGTAATTAAATTAACAAAAGCGGAAATACGAAAGGCATGTGAAGGAAATAAATTCTTTTTTTTTCTATGTTTAAAATCCAAGTAGATAGTTTAGAAATTATTAATAGTTCGGGTACCCAAAAATAAAGAATAACTGAAATCTAAGAAAAAAAAACATAATGACGTTACATGCCCTAACAAGTTCATGTAGAAGGATAAACCACTAATAAATAAAGGTTCATAAAAAATAAATGCACTGAGCCCATGGTCAATCTAGCTAGATCATCCATCTTGGTAGAGCCCGTGAATACTTGTGGAAACCCATAGAAGAAAAGGGGTAAGTTGTTAAACTCAATGAAGATCCCTAGCTCGGGATATTTTAAGTATGAACTAGAACATTCAAAACAAACATCAGATACAATGAAGGGATCCAATGACCCATGCTCCTATGAGTCGTCTAAAGTCAATGTCAAAGACCAAAATACTCCCTAGAGTCCTTTGACTCGCTTGGGTAAGATATAATTCCTATATCAGAGAGAATGTCCTATGCGAGATGGTAATTACCTGATGGCCCTCAGGACTTACACTCTCGTAGTGAACTGATGGTGCAAATACAGGTCACAGTGGAATATCGCCCACACACCCCTAAAACCATGATAAAGATCCTATGATACTGACGGGAGAACTCTAGCACGAGGAGTACTTTGGTCGGCCGATTAGTCTCGAGCCCTAACTAAAGTGGGATATCGCCCCTCGTTTGGTAACTCGAACAACACCATTATCTGATACCCGTACCTGGGCCAGTATGTCCTGGGTACGAACACATGTTATAAGCAAACAAGTCCCCTCTTGAACACTAAGGCAAACCCTATTGGGTTGCCACTAGCCCCAATCGGGGTAGCAACAATAACTAAATTGCAGTCAAATCACATGCTCATTGTAGCAAACAGGATTCCACATATTCATACAACAATCAATTACATTCTCAATAAATCACATCATGCTTCATAATCAATCCATTCATCATATCAATACATTTTGTTTCAACGACCATAGACATGCTTATTTAACAACCACTAGAACACGAGCTAACAATATAAATCCCTCACCTGTGCGATATCCAAAGAATCTACAAAGAACCCCTTTCGAAGAGCTCTTAAAGCCTTTACTGAGTTCTCGAGCCTATAGCACACAAACGTGTTAGAATTATCACCTTAGACTATAAAAAATGAACTAAGAGCGTCAAAATTATCAAAAAATGATTACCTTGAAAATTCGGCGGCGATGGTCAACGGTAGTCAACGGTGGGCAGGTCCAGAACTAGGTTAGACACGAGGCTTAGGAATGTCTTGTAGGCTGGGCAGGCACACCTCCGCAGCCTCGAGTAGGTTCCTTAGGTTCGAATGTCTTGTAGGCTGGGCAGGTACACCTCCGCAGCCTCGAGTAGGTTCCTTAGGTTCGGAACACGCGCAAGCTTCAACGGGATCGTGCGGCTGCTGCGAGGCTTGAAGAAGTATTTGAAGGCACTGCGAGCTTCGGCGTGCAGTTCGGAGCGCAACATGGAGGCCTTCTCATAAGTCATCTTAAGTGCTGCCTACAAAAGGGAAAGTGAAATCTATTTGTTGACCAAACGTGACTTTATGTTTGAAGATGTTTTTTGAGAAAGCATGACTGCTACAGAATTAAAAAATTTAACCTTTTGGTTTGGTGTGTGAATTCCGAGGCGATTTCGACCAATTCAAACGCACAATTTTTTATGTTTTCAACATAGAGTTTGATTTCTAAGCATGAATTGACAATCCTGGCAGCACGGGGCAAGGAATTCAAGAAGCTAATGAGGAATAAGGGCTAGGGTTTGGGAGATTTGAAAGCATTTGAGAACTAAAGAAAATTCTAGAATCTAAAATGCAGCTATGGCTACATTTAAGAGGAAGAAGTGCTTAAATAGGGAAAAACCAGCAACTATTGATTTACAAAAATGTCCCTAAAATTTAATTTACTTACATAATCAAATTAAAACAAAAAATGACCTTGCCCCTCTTGAAGCCAGACCTCCAAGGTTCTATTTAAGGCCATTTAAAATAATTAAACCCCTCTAGGAGTCTCAAAAATTCTAAAAATAATACCCTATTTACACAGAGTAAAAAAAAAACCGGGCACCTCTAAATCAAAATTATTTTATTATTATTTTTTGACCCATTCTATCATTTGTTTTTTTGGACCCATTCTATGACAAATTCAACGTTTAAAAAAGTCAGTTAACAAATTATTTTTACCATTTTCAAAAGAACTCATAACCACTCTTCCGAATCTTAAAACAAAATCAATTACAATAGATCCACTAAACAACTTCACAAAACAACCATATCCAAAATGTTCATTAGATAAATATTAAAATAATTTTTTTAGTTCAACCTTGTCCGTTTGTTTAACATCATTCATCCGTTATTAACCGAATGAACTTTTATAATTCTTCTTCAAACAATTTCATTCAAATGAGTTATTGTAATCACTTAAATAATTTCTCATAATATTACTCATTTTTTACCATTTAAAATAATAATTAATTTATAATCATTTATATTAATCATCATTTCTAACCCTTCAAAAATAATTCCTCATTTTTAATTTAATTTAATATTATTTTTTTGATAAAATTCTAATTCAAATAATCACTAAAAAGTATTTCTTCTCCAATTTCACATCTAAATTACTTATAAGGATTCAAATGATTAATCATTAATTATATACCTATGTATCGGTCGAAATAAATAAAAATACACATAATTTAGAAGATTGTGAGTAGATCTCTTACTTTTTTTTTATTTTTTAAAACTTCTTTTTTTTGAAAAAAATCTGAAGTGAATTACCTTTTAGATAATCCATCTTATATTAATTTTGTAAAAAAGATTATAGTGTTCAACGAAAGTTCGATCAAGACGGAATCTTTGACGCATGTGTAAATACATTTTGTATTTGTATTAATTTGAATATATCCAGGTACTATCTTTAATTTTTCCATTTTTCTCCTATATAATTATACTAAAGGTTTTGTATCTCCATCTTTATTTGTCTCAAGAGTTTTGTTATTTATCCTTGAAATTGACTTATTTCAAAGGATTGAGAGCTTGTTTTCGAAGTTGGATTATTTCAAGGGCTTTCAACCTTGTTTTCAAGCTTCCCTTATATGTTTTGAGGACTTCGGAACTCGTTCTCAAGGTTAAACTTGTGAGAGAATTTTACTACCTATTCTCGATTTTTTATTTTTTTTTAGTATTTTGCAACTTGTCTCGAAAGATTTACAACTTGGTTTTTAAATTAATTTTGTTGATGACTAGATCAACTTTTAAGATTGTCGATGATTTTGGATATTTCATTTGAAAAATGTAGTGTGTTTTTTGTATTTGAGTTACTTTGTTCTAGAATTTTTTGACATTCAAAATACTTTTCAGCTTCAAACATGTTTGATATTTAAAAATTTGTGGAGTCTACTACTTTTCTCTCAACTTTTAAAATGAAGTAAAATTTCTCTATTTAAAGAATTCAACTGTGGGCTTGGGCTTTAGTGGCCTTTTAGCCCAAGCATACAACTTGAGCCAGATTTAACTCTAATGCCCAACTGTTTGGATTTCAACTTGTTTTAGTTTATACTTTCTTTTTAGATTTGACTTTTATTTGACTCGATCCAGATTCCAAATAACAATTTTTGTTTAAATTAATTTTGGAACAATGTCAGTTTGTTATTGACCAAAGTTAATATAATTTTGTCATTAATTCAACACGACAATTTGTAATTAGTAAAAAAAAATTTAACTTGTTTTCGAGTTTAATAATTATTTAGGGTCAGAAGTGGTTTATAGATCACATGAATATCTTTGAATTATTACTTTTATTAATGCAAATTTTTTTAGTTAACACCTATTTTTGAAAGCGATTTCTATTTATTAAAATAAAATGTTATAGAAATAATTAGGTTCATTTAAAAAGAAAGAAAGAAAATATCTGAAGCTATTCCGAACAGATTATAAGACAAGGAATTTCAAATACATAACTGGTATGTGTAATATATGTGCATCCAAATATATTTTCTCAACCGAACATAAATGGCGTTTGTTTGTCGGATAAGGGGAGGATTTAAAATGAGTAATCACTGATCACATTTTAAAAAATAATATCCAAATGAAATAGTGTAACTACTTAAAATAATTATTCATAAATTTTTAATTCTAACGATTTATTTTTAATAATTCAATTTTTTATTTCTAAACGCTCGATGCTAATTACTTAAAATAACTCATTTTTAACCATTAATTTTTAATCAATTTTTTTAATTACTCATTTCAAATTTATATTCAAACAAACTATTGTCTCTAATTACTCTATACAAAACTGCATCTAAACGTATTTTTTGCTACAACTTTCAATTTTTAATTAGTCAAAGTAATTTCTCATCTAAAACCTCATCCAAACATCTCTAACGCATTATATAACAGTACATTTTGAAATCTCTTAGAAGAGTAATATTGTATATATAAGTAATATGATGTTATTAAAAGAAAAAAGCTCAGCTTTTAAGCCTTCACATTATTCCATGAAAATCAACCAAAATAAAAAGAAAACTCAAAATTAAAACACGTAGAAATAGGATGTGAACAGAAGAATGGGCACCAAAGTAATTTTAGAGTTAACCAAATTGGAAGCTGCGTTCTTCTGCTTCCCCGGCTTGTGGTTGATGTTGGAGCCCACGCCGCCGGATTTTCCTCCTTTAGCCCTTAAAACAACCCCTTCCGCCGCCGTCCGATTCTCTTCTCCGCTGCTGCCGCTACCGCCGCCACCCTCCCCTGGGCTGACTGATAAAACCACAAAAATGAGTTCAAAATAAGTGAATTTATAAAATAGATTTTCTTTTGTTAGTCAACAATATTTGAAGGAAAGAATTCAAACTTGTAATCTCATAGTTAAACAATATATTGTTGAAGGTCGTCTTGTTTGACATATTTATAAGATAAACTAATTACTTTATTAGTTACAACTTTGATTTTAATTTTTATAATTTTGAAAGATTCTTGGTTTTAAGTTAAAACTTTATATTATAATTTTACAACGATTTCAAAACCAATAAAGTTGTTTGTTTACCATATTTAGAGTGGATTTAACTTAAAATATTATATTGAATAGTTAAAAATTGAGAGTTGAATGTTTTTGTGTGGAAAAATTAGAGTTAAAATCTTGTTTGGATTTAAATTTAAAAGAAGTATTAAAAATGAATTATTTAAATTAATTTGAAATTAATGATTAAAAATAAATAGTTAGCAATAATTTAGTTATAAATAAATAATTAAAAATAAATTGTTAAAAATGAAGAATTAAAAATAAGTACCTTAAATTCAAATTAGTATTTGATCTAAAGATATTAGAGAGATTGATAATGTCTTGATTTGGTTGATTGTAATCCAATTCAACATTACACCCATAAATTTCATCTTAAAAATTTGATTTTCATAAAAATAGTAATATCATATATATATATTTATTCTCAAGATTATGGTGAAGATCCTAGCCTAGAATTTAAGATCTCCACTTAGAATGAGAACCCAAAGTACAATCAAAGCTAATATCTAAAAGAACCTTTTAAAACAAATCTTTCTTATAACTCACTAAAACTGGGAAAGTTATTTTGATTTCGATTCATAACCATTTGTTTTTTAATTTTTTAGTTTTGAGTTTTAAAAATTAAACTTTTTTTTTTCAAAAAATAAATCTAAAAAACAAAACAATTTTTTTTTTGAAAATCACTTTAGTCAAATATATGTAAAAGAGATAACAAAACAATGAAATCATATCTATTTATAAGTTTGATTTTGAAAAATAAAAACCCAATACATAAAAATAATTCAGCCACACCCATGAAAATTTCTAGCTCCAAACTCTACATTCAAAGTCAAACCAATAAAAGAAAAAGAAACAAAAAGGGATTTTGAATCTCACCCAAAACTTGATGATGCTGTTGGAGAGGAAGAGAGTTGATTGATTGGTTGGACTTGGAAGCAACATATTCAAAAGAAGAAGCATTGGAAATAGTTTGAAAGGTTAATAATAAGAGGGAAATTAGGAAGCATGCATATACTCCCATTGAGTATTTTTCTCTAAGCCCAGACCTTTTCTTCTCTCTAGCTAGGGATAGCCATAGCCATAGCTCTCAGAATAAGTTTTTATATTATAGAGGAGGATATTTAACAGTTAAGTAAAGTGAAAGACAAGATGTATATTTGAAAATTAAATTCATAAATAAAAAAAAAAAACATAGTTTGATTTCATGAAATTAAAAAATGATATATATTATTTTCTGCTTTTAAGGCGGTGAGTGTTGGTATAAATTCTTTTCTTGTTTATTAACAACAGGAGATTTGATTGACATATTCTGTTTTATATTATATTATATTATATTCTCCCACATGCTTTTTGAGCTGTTATTTATTTACTACCTTTGCCATTACTTTATCTCTGGTGTAAAGGTCTTGGATGGGAGTAAGAATTAAGCTACTGTTATGTTGTTAGATTTCATATGGATATGATATTCACCATAAACTTTAATTTATACCCCAAAAGTCCCTATTATGATGTTGTTCCTCATTTATATTTATAATATATTTCTCCTATTTTAACCACGTGAGACTTTGGTTTCAATTACCAAAAAAAGTTTCTACACTAAAATTCTTCCCTACTTATTTTCTTTATTTTACAAAGTTCATTCCAGCTATATGCACCTGCCTTCTTTATTTTACATTTGGAGTCTTTTCACCCATATTATTAAATCAAGAGTCTAACTATAATATTATTTTGTTTGAAACAATGCATAGTGGGGCAAGAGAGACCAACAAACTCTACATAAATGACATAACTACTCTCAAATAATATGAGAGTCAAATACCGATTTTCCGGGCTCGAACTCGTAACCGTAGAATTAAAATAGATTAACACCAGACAAAATAACCAACTACGTCACTGACACTCGGTATTTTGTTTGAAACAATAAAGCCTTCAATCAACCCCACATTAATATTATATGGTTAATTTTAAATATAAGTTCTTATCACCTTATTTTTAATCAACATCAAAAGTCTTATATATTTATTTATTGAAATACAAAAGATATCAATTTCACAAAAAAAAAAATAAAATAAAAACAAAAACAAAAACAAAAGATTTCAAGAAATATATTGTATTTTAGTTATATAGCATACCAACAAGGTCAGTGGTAAAATGGGGGTTATTTAAGAATTTAGTTCAAATTAAATAACTAATATCGATAACCATTATGAATTGAACTTATCATCTTAAACATCAAAAACCCCTCTTTAATCACTTGACCACTCCATTACAGATTTGATATGATATCAAACCATTTTGTGTTCATAAATAATGGTAATCTCACATTTTTGCCAATTAGTTAATACTGATAATCACACAAGCTTTTTAATTTAGGTGGTGTTTGTCGTTTATAAGTCAAAGCTAAGCATTTCTATTTGACGTGGAAGATTCTATTTGTATGGTTAAATTTAATGTAAGACTCTTCATTGTATAAAAGGACAATCAACCATGCCTAAATAAAGTAGGGATTCCATCTACATGCAAAGTAAAAATGTAGAAATATTTTTTTGACATAAAAAAAAAAGTGTAGAAATATGCATCATGTCATTGAAATTATACTATTTAATTAATTTAATTAATCTCTTCCCATCTCAAAATAGTACGGTATTATTTATTTTACATTATTTAATGATCTCTTATAATTTCACATTTCCACGTTTTCTTTCCATAAAGTCTATTTTTAGTTTATAAGTAGAAATTATTAAATGAATCAATGACCTTTTTGACATAAATAATTATGTCTTATTCACAGTTCAGATTGGCTCCATCAAATATTTTTTATCATATTGGCTGAGTTGTGAATATATATATATATATATATATATATATATTAAGAATTCAGGAAAATTCAAACTTTGTACAAACTCTCGTTTAAGAAGAAGAATCTATTTGAAATTTTTACAAAGTTACACATGTGTTCTTATAAAGTTTCTCATACAAAACTTATCAGTCCTATTTAAGAATAGGTGATTTCACATCTATAATAACATATTCTCTATAATATAGACCAATCTTGTTGATATCAAAATCATGGAGAGAAATTTGATGAATAGAATTAAAATCAATGGAATATAATATATTTGGATGTTTATTATATAGAACGCCTTGTAAATTGGAAAACTTTTGCTCATTTATGTCAAACCAATATTTGTAAACGAAGATCAAAGTGAAAGGTGGAATAAAGGAAAAAGGTAAAATATGTACAAAACCACTTGATGAAATATTCCAAATGTTGTGGGCTGCCAAGAATCTGATGCCTACTTGTAAGTTGTAATTAATCACCCTGTCATTTCAATAATATTGTGCTGCCTAGCTTCTTACTGAATATATTATAAACACCACCCTCTTTCACATTTTCTATATTTAAATTTCTTTTGATGATCAAGAAACTTAAAGTTGTAACGAGACTTTCTAAAATATTCTAACGGAGTGTTACGGATGCATGCATATTAAAATCCTCAAAAAACGATTTGATAGACACATGAAATTTCCAATAAAACCTCGTGACATCATGAAATACGTTTGATAATTCAAAAGCATATAAAATATGATTCGGGATCCGATAATTTAAAACAAATATACAATTCAACAGAGTTTAAAATATAAAGTTTGATATAAGATAAAAGTAATATGCAGAAGGGAAAATATCAAACACCGTGTCCATGATCATTGCAATTCCCAGCCGAATCACCTCGAAATGGATCCATACCTAAAAAATGTAAGAGGCGAGTATGTCAAAATATACTCAGTAAGGAGCCCCACCATAGGGTTAAACATGCAAACAAAAAAAAATTAGAAGATACGACAACTGAAGCTAAGTACCTCGAACATACATGCCCATCCCACGGGCTGGCACTAGTAGAATTTTCACTATAGATGGCGGGCATTTCCCGCCATTATTAAACAACAATGGCGGGCAAGAGCCCGCCATCAATGCCCCTATCATCGTAACGTTTTGGTGGCGGGCAGGGAAAAGATGGCGGGCACGCCCGCCACCAATATGGACCAATACAAAGGCGGGCCTTGCCCGTCATTAAAACTTTTCAAAGGCGGGCATTCTTGCCCGTCATTAATACTTTTTTATGGCGGGCTTTTATGCCCGCCACCTTTAATTTTTTTTATTTTTAAAAAACCCCCAACAAAAGGGGTCTCGGTTTGTTTTTAAAAAATGGTCAATTATCGAGAATTTGATGGTCAATCATCGGGTGCCCTCCATTAAAAGACATTATATTTATAAAAAAAACAAAAAGATCAGAAAAATGCAGTGCCCGCCATTAAAAGACACTATAGCTATAATTTATTAAAAATGATATATATTGCGCTCGACATTAAAAGTTATTATACTTTATAAAAAAAAAGGGAATATAGAGGCAGTCAATTCTAAACTTTCTAATAACTATCCAATCCCCTATTAAACTCTAGTTTTTAACGAAATCAATCACCCACACACTAACTTATATGAAATTCTAACTTCTAAACATATATGCATGTGTTCTTAACACAATAATAGCTATGCACACGAAATTTTAGTGACATGGATGGGGGCAATAATCACGATCCCAAAAATTTCACCTGTTATATAACAAAACTCTCCACCTGTATATGAACATAATGAAAAATCCAGTACACACCAAATGAGACTTTTGTCCTTCCAGAATCTATTAACATGCATCTAGCTATTCAATTAACATTTAAACTACAACTAATTCATTCCTCCATACACAAACACTAATTTTGTATCATATGTCTACCTATGTACTCTGCCCATTCAACTCGTACCTCATCAATATCCGCTTGAGTGAATGTATTTGGGCCAGTCTCGAACTACAAAGTATTAAGACATAAATAAAAACACCAAATTAGTATATGTTCTATATGATGCTATTTAACATGTAAATAAAACTTACAAGTCTCAATACTTGCGTGGATGTGTTGTATATCATCTTCCGTATGAATATTTGGACGTAGAATCCACATACTATTGATCCAATTTGTTGAGGGCACTAGGGGAAAAAATAGTTACATATACTTCGTAAACGATAATTGATCAACATCACAAAAAAAAAAGACTATAAACAAACGAATTTGATTTAACTTTTACCTTCACCCATTTCCAATATAATTGTTTCGGCCTCAAATTGTGTCTTAAATGCCAAACTCGGTAAGCACTATATTAATAATTCTAAACATTAGGAGGATTAAATATAAATTCAAAGTCCAAAAGTTTTCTATTTAGAAACTTACGAAGTTATGATTTGGTATAAACTCTCATGGACCGGATTTTCGCCCAACGAGTTGAAAATGTACACCGTATGTTCCGCAAGAATGATGACGACCAAAATCCAATGGCGTCTATAGAAATTAATTAACCAATATTGAGTTTGATATAAACATAATCATAAGTATTAAAAATCCAAAATGTAGAACACATACCCAGTATTGAAGGGAAAAAATATTCGGTGATTCATATCAACCAACGTGTTAAACTTATCAACTACACGTTCAACTTGTTCTTCTAGATTTTGTTTCGCCGAAACCATTTCAAAATCGCCACCATCTACTAGTATGTAGTTAGCCAGTATCTCTATATCGTAAATTTCTCATATGTAACTGAAATAAAATATGAAAACGTTATTAGAGTGGTATGCGAATATAATATTTGAGGAAGAAAGCAGTTTACTTACCCGATGTAACAAAGTATGGAAGTATATCCAATTTCTTCCATATTACAATATTCCAAAATCTCGTCTTGTGCAATATAACAATCGGGAAGAAAACCGGTTATGGTAAGTGGGATACGTACTAGTCTACCAACACCCAGTTGATCTCTAGCGTAGTTACGTACTAGCTTGATCATAATTGGAATTGTCGTGTTTGATTGATGGGATTGCGAATCTGAAACTGTCTTCTTACTAGTAGCTGATATAGACTTCTTAGTAGTCATTTTTTTGGGTTTAGATGGCTGACAATAAACATTTTCGATTATTAGTAAAATAAATGTGTTACATATTAAATTATTATAATGTATGATTATATATACCTCCGTTGTTGCAGTATGTGTCTTAATTAATGATTTTGGCCATGACACGAAAGTATTCCAAGCTTGTCTGAGGTATTGCATCTCCTTGTTTAAAGGGATGGGCAAGTATAGGTCCTCGTTGCCTTCAAGTATCAAATCGATCGTGACACGCACATTGAATTTCCCCAAAGGCATACCATGTATCCTATCAGATAAGTCGCTCGATTCATACAATGTACCAATGGCAACAATGTCACATCCATGTTCAACGGCTAGTTTACATGTCGTACCCTTTAAAAAAAGAAAAAAAATCATAATTAACATACAATAATTCAACTATATTATTAAAGTTCAATAATATAATACTTACTCCTCCGAAATCAACTGGGACATCATTAGGATGATCAATTTATTCTTCAACGATGTCGACCCCTTGAAGAATTTGATTTTCTTCCCTTATGCCATCTCTATTACTTCCCTCACACGGAGAGTTAAATCGTTGAGAGAAATCTACTTGAAGGTCTGGTTGAGTTGGTCGTTCACCCATCTTCGACTTCGGATGAGATATCTTAAAGAAAACTGATGGAGTTACAAATCGATCAGCTCTTCTTACAAGCCCATGATGTTCCGGCGTTCCCAATGCTTCAGCCAAAATATCTTGACCTTCATTTGTACGTTCCAAGTTATCCTGTTGAAAAAATATTTTAGATTCACATTCAAAGAGTTGAACCCAAACAATATACAAAAGAAATGAAACAACAACTTACAATTTTTTCGACCGTTTCAATTGTGTCTACGTCAACGTACTCTTCATTCTTTCCCTTTCGAGCTGCTTTCCATAATTCAGCACGGCCTGATGGATTACTTTTGATATCTATATGCTACAATTAAAATTAACAGCACATGAGATTTAGTAAAGTAGAAAATACATGATAAAAACATAAATTCTTAGGGTAGATAGCTTCTTACTAGTTCATGACGGAGTTGAGCATATCCCTTTCGAGCCGTACGATGATGACACTTTTGTTTGGCTTGCAATGCTTTTTTCTCGTCACTTTCTTTATGCATAACATATGATTATATGAATATATTGAAGGTTATAGACATTACACTCATAAAAAAATAGTTACCTTGAAGTTTTCTGACAATCTGATGTCTACAAACTGATCTCATTGCTTTTGTGTGATCGCAGTGTATTTAACAGGTGGTGTTCTTAATCTCTCGGGTTGGTCTAGAAATGGTTGGACGTACTTCTTGTTTAGATTGTATCTAAACGTTCAGAACGCCATCGACATACACATCATGACATTATGTTTGGACATAGGATCAACTTGAAACGTCATCTGCTAACAATAGAATAAGTTAGATTAATAATTTAGTATTGAAATACATAATGAAATTTAGATGATATGTAGTTACCTCTATAGAATCCTAGATCAACTCTTTTAGTGCATCAGGAACAACATACCAATCTTCGTATGTGATAGGTATTTGGGCCCTAACACACATACCAATATAACTACGCAACTTGGTTGAAGACTCACCGATAACTTGGCCCATTGAGTTGTATTGTACAGTGCGACGCTCTCCTGCCATCCGGTCTTAAGCAAGCTCGCGTAATACTATAACTCCTCTGGTATTTCGGTTTCGAGAAGTCCGTCTGGCATTGGGAACATCATCGGCATGATCGCTATCCGATTGAGACATAGTGTAAACCTGCATAAGAAAGAATTTATATTAATTACAAATAGAAAAGATTGTATACATAATATGAGTTAAATAATCACAAAAATAATAGCACAAACCTATTTATTAATCCATATACCATCACAATCAGTTCTAACATAGGTGTCTGAGTCATCATCAACAATATTAGGTAGGGATTCTATGATTCCATACCCACAATCTTGGCCAATATCAACTTCATCGTGACCGTGTTCTACAACTATTCTCTGTGAAGGCATTAGCACCACTGTCCAACGAGGGTTAATTGGATCTTTTATGTAGAATACTTGTTTGGCTTGAGTGGCTAAAATGAAGGAGTCAGATTTATGTCCAATGCGATTAAGGTCTATGGTCGTAAATCCCATGTCGTCTACTTTAATTCCACCATTGTTTTCAACCCAATCACATTTGAATAAGACGACTTGAAAACTATTGTAATCAAGCCCCCAAATTTCTTGTACTATGCCATAAAAGGTCATGTCTGACATGATTGGATTTTTGTCTTTCGAACTAGAAATTTGCATAGTTTGAGCTGTTATCATAATTCCACTGTTTTGCACACTTCTAAGATCATCGCGTTTTTTTGTGTGATATTGAATACCATTAACCATATAACTTTCATAAGTGGTAACTTCTGAACGAGGTCCATGTGATATCCACCTTAATGTAGATGATATAGAATGTATTCGAACTCCTATAGCCAACCCAACACGTTCACGCAACCAACTACTAAAGGTACGATTATGTTCATCTTGAAGCCATTTTTTATTTTTAGACTTAGTAGGATTCACTTTAGACAACATTTCCATGTGTTGATCTACATATGAAAGCACTTCATCTATATTATGAAATATATACATATGTGCTTGGTCAATCATATCTTTAGTTGGTGTTTTATAATTGGAGGCAGATAATGGTCGATCGATATTTGAATCTATCATTTTGTTCGATGTTCGCAACCCATCGATTCAACTCCTTGTAAGAATTCGAGAACAAACTCTATCGACTCTTCCAATATATAAATTTTCTCCAATGCATCCTCTGGACGATTTCTATTTCGAACATAACCTTTCAAAACTTTCATATACCTTTCAAATGGATACATCCACCTCAAATAAACTGGTCCACAAAATTCAATCTCTCTTACAAGATGCACCACAAGGTGAACCATGATTGTGAAAATCTTTGGTGGAAAGTACTTTTCTAATAGGCATAAAGTGATCACTACATCATCCTGCAATCCCTTCAACTTAGATGAATCGATCGACTTACTACATATAGCTTTGAAAAAGAAACATAGCCGAATGATCGCATATCTAACCTGTTTAGGAAAAACACCCCGAATTGCTACAGGTAGCAATTGTTGCATCAAAACGTGATGGTCATGCGATTTAAGCCCGTAAAGTTTCAAATCAGTTAGCGAAATTAATTTACTTATGTTGGATGAATAACCTTCAGGCACTTTAAGTTCAGATAAGCTTTTACACACACTCATTTTCTCTT
The DNA here is from genome assembly GCA_036507275.1 of Sicyos edulis. Taxonomy (NCBI): domain Eukaryota; kingdom Viridiplantae; phylum Streptophyta; class Magnoliopsida; order Cucurbitales; family Cucurbitaceae; genus Sicyos; species Sicyos edulis. The sequence goes on along the minus strand of CM071850.1, from coordinate 26,927,596 downwards.
TTCTCGATAGTGTGTAACATGCTGAGGCAGTAATGTCTTTTTATCTCCATTCTTAATTGAGGCTAACTCAGGTCTTAATTTAGCCAAGTCTTCGAGAGTTTTTATTCCATCTTCTTTTTTTTCCAGGAATATCAAGTAGAGTTCCGATAATATTCGAACAAACGCTTTTCTCAATGTGCATGACATCTAAACAATGTCGCACGTGAAAATGCTTCCAAAACTCCAATTCGAAAAATATCGATTTCTTCTTCCAATAAGATTCTGTAGGTTGTTGTCCTTTGCCATACGTAAATTGAAGACTATTCAATTGTGCAAGAATCTCTTCACCACTTAGAGGTTCAGGGGGTATTCCATATTCTTGTTCTCCATTAAATGCTTTTTTCTGTCTTCTAAATGAGTGTTCTCCACATTCTTTTTTTCGCTAGGTAAATAAATTGATGATGTTTTGTCTCCACAAATAGGACATGCTTTATAACCTTTTGTAGTACACCTACACAGGTTACCATATGCTGGAAAATCATTAATGGTCCACAACAAAATAACTTTGAGCGTGAAGTGTTCTTGCCGATGGGCATCAAAACATTGAATGCCCGTGTTCCATAACATCTTCAGATCGTCGACTAATGGAGCTAAATAAACATCTATGTCATTTCCAGGTTGTTTGGGTCCTGAGATTAATGAATTTAACATTAAGAATTTACGCTTCATGCACAACCATGGGGGTAGATTGTAAGTAACCAACATAATTTGCCAACATGTATATCTAGTACTTTGGTCACCATGTGGATTAACTCCATCTGTTGATAGGGCTAGGCAAAGGTTTCTCGTTTCTCCACTAAAATCAGACCACCTTTCATCTATTTCTTTCCATGAAATTGTGTCAATTTGGATGTCGTATGCACCCATCTCGCTGCCGGTCCGTAGCATGCCACGTCAACAATCTCGCAGTTTCTTTACTTCGAAACATTTGTTGAAATCTTGGAATAGGAGAGAAATACCACATGACTTTTGCTGAAATATTTTTCACTCCTTCTTTCTTATTCTTCTTAACCTTCCATCTCGATATTCCACAAGTAGGACACAGTTCTGCATCGACAAGTTCTTTTCGATACAAACAACAATCATTGATGCATGCGTGGATCTTTTCATACTTCATCCCAAAGGTACTTAAATTTTTTTTAGCATAATAGGCGGATATCGGAATTTCATTAGGACTAGGCAACAACATACTCAATAATTCTAACAGCTTTGAGAAACTTTTATCGCTCCACCCATACTTTGCTTTCAAATTATAAAGCTTAATCAGTGTTGATATCTTGGTAAAATCTTTATAATTTGGGTACAATGGTTTCTTGGCATCCTCTAATGCTTCCTCAAACAAAGGGGATTTGTCGTTAAAATAATTTTGTGCAGCCTCAAACATCCCTATTGGGTCATCTGGGTCATCCACATTCTCATCTACAACTTGATCTATTGAAACACTTTCATTATTTCTTTTTCTTGAAACTGATTCTCCATGCCAAATCCATGTGTTATAACTTTGATCGATACCATTACAAAATAAATGGTCTCTTATTACATTCACATTTTGGTACTTGGCATTCACACATTTCAAACATGGACAACAAACGACATTCAATCCTTTCGAATGTCGTATGACATTGTTTATAAATATCTCAACACCAAATCCGTATCCCGGTGACATTCGATCCTTAAACATCCACGACTTATCCATAGCCATTTTAGTAATTCTAGTCAATTAGAGAAACTTAACTTACAAATTTTTTCCAAAAAGGTAAAGTTGAGTCACACATCTCACTCGTATTGCATTGTTTATAAATATCTCAACACCCAACACATGCATGAAAAGATTTTTCATAATGCATTAATAATACAAAACTAAACTAATACAAAAGGCACAATGAAAATTTATGTTTCTTAAACTAAATTTGGAAACAAAAGTTTCTTAAGTATATCAAAAATTTAAGTTTCTTAAACTAACTTTGGAAACAAAAGTTTCTTAAATTATATAAAAAATGTCCATATATGAAACAAACAAATTTGAAGCACATCTTGAGACATAGATGAGATTTGAAGCACATTATCACAAATTTGAGACATATATGAGATTTGAAGCACAAATGAACAAATTTGAAACATATATGGAAAGATTACAAAAAATGCATCCATGAAAATTTTCCTTAAAAAAAGAAAAACTCTTTTTCTTTAGAAAATGAAAATGGACTAGAAATTACCTAGTTTTTGGGAAGGAAATACACAAATTTGAGAAAGGGAAACCAAGTGGCGGCGCCGGAGGCGTTGATGGTCGGAAAATGGTCGGGAAATGACCGGAGAAGTGACGGCGGCGTGAGGGTAGGGTTTGGTTGAAGAGAAGAGAAGAGAAGAGAGAAAAGGGGAAAAATGGCTCGGGTAGAGAGAGAAAAGGAAAGAAAGGAAAAGAAAAAGGAGGAAAAGAAAAAGGTGGCGGGCGACCCTTGCCCGCCACCAAAACAGGCCCGCCACCAAAAAATAAAGGAGGCGGGCCCAATTTCGCCCGCCACCAATTCCTAGGCCCGCCATCTTTTGTCCGTGTTTTATAAACCTCTCCTTTTTAGCCCGCTATCTATAGAGGAATTTCTACTAGTGAGTGTACAATGACGGCGTGCAAGCCGTGAGCAAAGGTATAATTGAATACCGAAAATCATTTGAAAAACTGTCAGGGGAGAACCATGAGTGAAGGAAACACACAGGTTCCCTAAACCTCGGGTCGGGACACGTCCCATATTGTGTTCGCGTAAAGACATACACAACTGTCTCGGGGTAGCCGGATCTATGTCAGGAACCCGCCATACTGCATCCGCGGAGACATACTCAAATGTCTTGGGGTAGCCTTACCTTTGTAAAGGACCCACCACGCTTCCACTGCACCACTCTGATAATGTATCAATAGGAGCATACACGAATGTCAATAAAGTCAATTGACCATGTTAGGAAGAACCACGAGTGAGGGAAACATGTAGGATTCCTAAACCTCGGGTCAAGACAACGACACTCATGTCGTGCTAGAAAAGACATACTCGAAAGTCGATAAAGTCACATAACCTCATCAGGGAGAGCCACGAGTAAGGGCAACTGTAGTATCCCTAAAACTCGGGCCAAGGGTGCCATCTGCTAACCCCTAGCATGTGGGGACCAACATGCCTACAGACAACATCCCAAAATGCATGGAGGCTCACCGACATGCATCCCTCCGCGTCATCATCTGTCTCGGTGGCCTCTTCTACCCATTGGTAAGCTAGCCCACATGAGGGTGGGCACCACAATAAACGAGTCAAGCAGTAGGTGAAAGGGTCAAGCGAGTCTGAATTGGCTCCCTCTCTCACATACTACAATAGAGAAATAAGTGGAACCATACACAAATCATATGAGATTCCATGAGTATAACAGAAAAGATAAATAAGGATTAGAGTCACACGAGGTCCAACCTGTGCACTGGTCAACCTCGAGGGTTGGTGCAACCCGTGACGTGCGCCCAACAACCAAAGAACTCGTTATTCCACATACAATGTGACACGTGGATGAGATCCGTCTACCTTTGTCGGATATAAAAGTCAACCCGTAGGTTAGTGCAGCCTAACCACGTGTCTCGAACTAGTTAATTTTGGAATAATTAAACGAGAAATTTATATGATTATAAGTAAGTTAAGAGTAGTTTAGAATAAAAAAAATTAATATTATAAAAAAGGAAACATGGTTTAACAACTAAATCTGCTAATATAATAGAGATTTGACTTATATTTTTTGTAAAAATATTTTGCTAATTAATTATACATTTATATGTTTATTTTTTTAAAAAAGTAATTAATCGACTGCCCGACTCTCGATTTTTATATTTTCTAATTGACATCAATCTGCTGGCAATAAACTATTTTCTATTCTAATAGGATCAATTATTTTTCTATTGTATTATTAATGAAAAAAAAATGCATAAATATATGGTGGGTAAATCAAGCACAACACATAAGGAATTTAACCTAGAAAAAAGGTCATCAAGACGAGCAATAAAAAACCACGGACCAAAGTCAAATCTCCACTATAATCAATAATAATAGGTTACAACGACTGAATTTCCATAGTTAAAATTGGAGGTATATAACATATAATAACTCAAGATAAATTATCTCGACATCAAACGACACTAAACCAAGAGAAAGAAATAGAAACATCTCACAAATTGTGGAACTGAATCACTATTTGGAATCTGAATGTAAAACCTCCAAATCCAATTTCCACCGTTCAGATTGAAAGACCCTTGTGTCACAAACAAGCTGTCAAAATTTTAGCTTGATTCTGGTGGGTTGGTCTTGAAAACACAAAAAACCGAACGTGGGCAAAACTTTCTTTTTCTCTGTTTTCTTTCTCTCTTTAATCTGTCATTTCTCTCTCTGGATTGACATATACTTGAAAATCAACCGTCCACCTTTTATTTGACCAACTTTTGGTCGATTTGATTTTTGAAGAATATATAAGCATCCCTAATTAGGGGTCTATATCACAAAGCATTCAACTTACATTTTAATCAAGTCATCTTGATTTCCATTACTCTCTGTCAGTGGACATACACTAGTGCTCATATTGGCCTTAAAATACATTTTTGGTCCTCCCATTAATTAGAGATTTAGTTTCTATATCATCAGTACATTTCAAATTAAACATTTCTATCTTTGTCATTTCAATAATAGTTCAATTATCATGTTTGTGTGTCTTTTGAGTTTACTTTTATACTTATTTTCTTTAAAAATTAAATTCACGTTTAAAATAAAATAATCACTTTATCAATCTATTGAAATTTCAAAATTATATTATTACTCATCTTTTTAGTCAAATTCCATCGTGTACCTAATGCGTCTTTTCAATTGATTGAAAAATGGGTTGTGGAATACAACATTATCTCAAATTGAATGAAAAAATAAGATCTCGTTTGATAACTATTTGATTTTTTGTTTTTGGTTTTTAAAATTTAAGTATATTTTCTACCATATGCTTCAACTTTTTCCTACAAGGCAAACTAAATTGTATCTAACTTTCCTAAAAAAAGTATGTGAATGGCAAATGCTAACCAAATTTAAAAAACAAAAACAAAATTTTGAAAGCTACTTTCTTTGGTTTGGTTTCTACAAATATAGGTAAGATGTAAATATTCATGTAGAAAAAATATATGATATGGTAATTATTGTAGACTTTAAATTTCAAAATCTAAAAGCAAAATGGTTATCAAACGAGACTAAATTACCTTCGATCTCGAAAATTATTTTTTTAACTGAGAACTAACTAGCGTTTGAGTGATTCAATCCGGTTGTTGCATGAATGGATTGGTAAGAGAATGGGCCATTCTTATACAAAGATAGACTACTAGTGGTTTGGGCCAACATAATGAGAATGCCAAAATTTGTGTCCATCTAAGGTGCACCCTCTTCAACATGAGTGTCTTTCATCATAAAAATCTTAAGGTACAAGACTCACGAGCTGGACAACCTTTGGTCATTTAGAAATAATATGAAAGTGAAGTCACTTTCAAGGCCCATTTTATTACTTCTGGTTATTTTTATAGTCAAAGTCCCTCAATTGTTTTGGTTAGAAGATTAGCTGATTGATAAGAGAATCATACATTAGCAATGCATATGCATTCTCTTTGAAAGAGTTCTCATTCCTTTACGGTTTGAAGCTTTTCACTTCATACTTTGGCGGGTTCTTGTTCTTCAATATTAATCATATAATTGATAGGGTTTAACCTCCAATAATTTTCTTAACGTCAACTAGGTGTAGTGGTGACTAATTGCTATTGGTCTTTTACATTGGGTTCTATCATTCTTTTATGTAAGAAGATCAGTTCAAAAGGTATCTTAGATCTCTCGACTTTAAACTATGACTTTGATCCTAGTCTGAGATGTGGTATGGGGTTAAATTATTTTAGAAGTCTCTTATCATTTTATTTTGTTCTCTTTTAAGGGAATTCGTTTTTGTAATATATATTTTTTGTATTAGCTAATGAAGTATTTTGGTTTTTTTAAAAAAAAAAGCAAAGAAAAATAGTGTTTGAGTTTATAGGTGAATAAACTCCAAGCTTATAGAATTGGTTGCTTTTTCCATGTTAGGGAAGGGCTTGTACTAATAATTGCCTTTGGTTTTTTTTTTTTGGAAAAGATATGGAAAGAATCATATAAATGGTATGCAAGAAGCAAGAGTTTACAAGAAAGTTTGCCAATTCAAAGGCATAGTTGTGAAAGAGATTAGACTTAGTATACCAATAAGCAAAATTACAAAAATGTCTTCCCAAATTCCAAACAAACCAAAGCATATCTCCAAAGATGTTAGTCATGATGACAAGTACCACTTGAGAAGAAAGCTTAACATCCACCTGATTAACCATAAGGTACAACAAAGAGATTAAAGCTAGATATATAAGAGTATCCTTGAGGGACACATTCTCATAGCTCACTTATGTACTTGCAATGCATAAAAATATGTTCAAATAAGATTTAGAAGTTTAAAATCCACTTGATTAACAATTGGTGTGCTTTAAAGCACACACCAATTGAGATTGAAGGAAAGAAACTTAAGAATCGACCTTGGAAGGTGTCGAACTAATTGCCTTTGTTTGATATATGTTTATTTAGTCTCACTATAAAATTGTATAGTTAGTTGTTACTCGAATCTTATACAACTCGTATTGAAAATTTTAGTTATTTAGGAAAGAGTATTAATTGTTAGAAATTTCTAACGGAAAAATAAACGTGATTGATAAAAAAAAAAAACCACAAATAGCGGAAGCTAAAGCTAAATAAAGTGTACCCCAGCCATTGTTTTTTGTAACCGAAAATGAAGCAAATGTATACCTCAACTGCAACATGAACACGCCAACGCGAACACGGAGTTCTTGGTTCTTCTACACCTTCACTCTTTCTAATTCAAATGATGTGGTTTTTCTTAAAGGAAGAGTAGACATAGAGACCAAAACTTTAGAGAAAAAAACATATACGAGATGTCTGTAAAAACTCTCTGTCTTTTCTTTATGTCTTTTCTATTGATTATTTTCACTACCATTAACAGAATAAATGATAAAATGAAGCTGAAATAGTGGGAGGTTGCAAAACAACGAGTGAGGTGTGGGTGGTCATCTAAAAACATGGACCACTTAATAAATGATTATAATTAACAATAAATTAATTAGAATTTTTCTAGCATTAATCTTTATAATTAGAGGCACAACATTTTAATCGGTTTGTTATATACCTTTATGTATATCGAGAAGATAAACTGATAAAATTAAATTTGTTCAACTGATAATTGATAAAATATACATCTTAAATAATTTGAAATCTTCATAACAAAAAGGTTATATATCTCGCAGCAGCCTAATTAAACCTTGTTTTTTTAGTACACCTAATTAAACTTTGTTTTTGTTTGATTTCCTTAATATATTTGACTTATCGAAATATCAGGAGTTAACAAAAAGTATGAAACACCATTTAATATATTTATGCCCCTACAAACCATTACACCATTTTATTTTTTACTATTCACGACACAATTTTGTGTTAAAAAAGAAAGTACTATTTATGTTTAGCTGACGAATCCTCATGCTTAAAATGTTCAATGAATACTCAATTTAAACGTACTCATGCTTAAAACGTGCTTAAGTGCTCCCATTTGGACTATTTTTGTGCAATGAATATTGATTGTATAAATTCTATAAGGTAGTGAGCTATACGGAAAACGTGCTCTTCCATTTTTAAAATTAGGTCATTCTCCTTCCAAAAAAAAAGAGAGTCATTAATACTCTTTTAATAGTCTCTTCTTTTGTAAAATCAATTTTTACATATATATATATATATATAAATTGTAATTCATTTCAACTCTTTCAATCACACATTTCATTCTTAAAATCAATATTTGAATCTCGTATTCTTTTAAAATAGTAGTTTATGGTTCATATAGAAGATTGCATAAAACAAATAAATAATTAAAACCAACAAAATAAATTACATAATTTGATTATATATTTTTGGGAATTTGCTACCAATGACAAGTTTTGGCCATCTATTTTAATTATAGCAAAAAATTCATGCATAACAGATTTTGTATATTCTTTTTCAATTTCCAAATATACCCTTTTTCTTTTAACTTCCTCTTCAAGCTTGAGCCTTCCTTCTTCCTCCTCTCTTTGCACAAACTTTCCCGCTCTTCTCTACAATTTCTTCTTCCTCTACAAGCTTTAAGTCTTCCTTCTTTCCCATTCTCTCTGCAATTTCTTCTTTCTCTACAAGCTTCAAGTCTTCCTTCTTTCCCATTCTTCTCTACCATTTCCTTGTGCGCTTTCTCTTCTTGCGATTTTGTTGTTGTACGTTGGGTTTCTACCGCTTCTTTGGATTCTTTGGGTTTCGACAGCTTCATTTTGGTTTCTACGTCTTCTTTACGTTTGTACGTTTGGTTTCAACAGCTTTTTTGGTTCGAACCTAAACGTACTAATTTTTTTCTTTGGGTTTTCAATCTAGGTTCTATCAATAACACTGATAGAAGTTCATGATTGACTTCTATCGAGTTTCTACAACTTTCTGGTTCAACCTAAACCTAATGATTACTTCTTTGTGGTTTTGAATCTAGGTTTTATCAATAACACTGATAGAAGTCAATCTGATTGACTTCTATCGTTTTTACAGCTTCTTTAGTTCGACCTAAACCTAATGATTTCTTCTTTGAGGTTTTGAATCTAGGTTCTATCAGTAACACTAATAGAATTCAATCTGATTGACTTCTTTTAATTACAAAACTGATTGAATTCTCTTAGTTCAACTGATAAAAGTCAATCAATTTTATAAGTGATAGAAGTCAGGGGTAAGGTTTTTCAGGGTCGAATGGAAGAAAGGGGTTTTTTAGGGTCGAATGGAAGAAATCTGTTGGGAGGTTTTTCTTTTTTTTATTTTGACGAAGAAGGTATCTACGGGTTTGTGTGGGGAGATGTCTTGTGCATAGCAGATTTGAGGAGGAGTTTTTTGGTAATTTTACAAACCTAGGATATTTGTTTTGCTACATATGAATAAATTTTAAAAATGTGTTGTGGAGAGAATTATTTATTTGTTTTTTAATATCCATGCAAAGACCCCTATATTTTTATCATGATATATAGATTATAAAAACAAAAAAATATATGAAAGATTTGGGTCCTTGACTTAACCAAATCTATAAAATTTCATGATTTTGAACTAAATCCAACTAAAAAATATATTTAATCTAAATTAACGAGTCAATTTAAATTAGGTTGGAATTATTTGGGTGGTTTGAAAACCCCTATTCTTTGGGTTAGGTTCCAATCCCTCTTGAATTAATAAATAAAAAGTAAAAAAAAAAAATAATAATAAATAACTCATTTTACTTCTCAATCAATTCTCAACCATATGTTTCATAAAAAAAAATCTCAACCATAAATTCACAATGCCATTTTATTATATCCCATTATCAGAACAATTCCTCCCTGTGATTGGTTTATGCAAGAAGACAACAAACAGACAATGGCAGAGAAGACTAAATTCAACGAATTCAAAAATCAAAATGTTTCATCCTTTTTTTCTTTTCTCTCATAATTTGAATCTGAAGAACAAGTGGGCAACGCACGCCACAACAAATCTCCATTCAATTGGGCGCCGCAGAAGCTTTGATCCCCAAATCTCCATTCAAAAGTGGAGCAAATGGGGATTTTGACACCAAACAAAAGTCAAATCCTACGCAGAGAAAATGGGCATTTCTAAACGTTTCTGTCAATGGCGATTTGTGGTGAGTAATTGAAATCATCGCCGAGAGTGGATGAAGAAATTCCAAGTGACGAAGCGAAGGTTGTGGTGGTGTCGCCACCATTAAGATGTCTCTTCAATCGGTCCAAGTCATCAGCCGCATCGAGCATGGTGGGTCTTGTGGATGGAGATTCTTGAGTACAGAGCAGACCCAATTCGATCAGCTCTCGGATTGCCACTTCCCACATTTTCTTCATCTCAGGTGATTGATCTCTCAATGCTCTGTGTAGACAAGAATCCACTACTTTTTCTACTCTTCCGTAGCAATTACTCTTTACCCATCTGTGTAGACTTATCCCTTCTGCGAACATATCGTCGATTGGCCTTTTTCTTGTCACCATTTCTAGAACTAGGACTCCGAAGCTGTACACGTCTCCTTTCATCGATGCCGATGACCCAAATCCGTATTCTGTAACAGAATGGACGTAACATGAGTGATGCATTTGACATGTTTGATGAAAGTCCTAGATCAAAAATGGGGAAATGGGGGATTGTTGTTTTGATATATAGATATATATCTCTCTCTTTCGCATTTTAAATCATTGTCAATGTGAATATATTCAATGATTAAACTTGTCATCTTCATAGCTTTTCAAACCTGTGTTGTGCACTGGAATAGACGTAGTATGAGTGATGCAATTGACATGTTCGATAAAAGTCCTAGATGAAGAATGAGATAATGGGGGATTGTTGTTTTGATAAATATCGCTCTCACTTTCACATTCTCAATCGTTGACGTTGTGAATATATTCAATGATTAAACTTGTCATAGCTTCATAGCTTATCAACCTCAAGCTTCTAGCCCTTTTTTTTTTTATATATCCGTGACTATCCGAGTCAGTTTATCTATCGTCAGGCCCTACAACATTTGGATTTCAAGGAAACTTAGTTATTTAAGACCTTTATTATAGATTGAATTCATCACTTCTTAGTTATTTAAGACCTTTTTGATCTCTAGGTTACTCCATGGTGGTTTGTGTTAACATTAACTTATCATGGTATAAAGAGAGGATCTTAAGTCAAATATCTGGGGATGATTATAAATTGATGCAGTTGTATTGGGTGAATCTTATTAGGTTCCTAATTCCTCTCCCATTTTGTTTTATTGGCAACTAGCGGAGCTATAGCCGATAGAGATGGAGATGGAGATGGAGATGGAGAAGCTTTTATTGATTCTGTTATTCACTCTGACACTCCTTAGTCCTAATGTTACATTTTTCTTGGTATGTAAGTGAATTGAAAATAAAATTCTTGGGGCTTCAAAAGAAGAGAACTATACCTGGTGCAATATATCCAATTGATCCAGTTAACATGTTTGCAGTTGACTTTCCCATGTTTTCAACGGCTGCACCATTTCCAATTCCAGGAGTCATCAACCTTGAGATCCCAAAGTCAGAAACAAGAGCTGTCATGTCATCTTTTAGAAGAACATTGCTTGGTTTTAAGTCACAGTGTATGACTCTGACTGGGGAGTGATGATGCAGGTATGCCATTCCTTCAGCTATATCACTGCATATATTCACTCTCTGGATGAGGCTTAAATCTGAAGAACTAGAAGCCAAGCTGGCTGGTGAATGTGGATATAGATGGTTATCCAAGCTTCCATTTGCCATGTATGGTAGAACTAGAGCTTTGAAATCAGGATGACTACAAGCTGTTATAATTCTTATAAGGTTTCTGTGGCGAATTCGCTTCAAAACTTCACATTCTCTATTAAAACTCTTTGTAGAATTTCCAGATTGCGTATGTAAAACCTTTATTGCTACTGTTGCTCCGTCTGGAAGAACGCCTCTGTAGACTCGTCCATAGCTTCCTGAACCAATTAGTCTCTGTTCATCAAAACCTCCGGTGGCTTCTGATAGTTGCCTGCTTGTTATTCTTGGAAAATTATGCATAAAATCTGGCATTTTTGATCTCCTTGATGACTCACTATTTCGTACTGAAATAATTGTTTTTAGACGTCGACAAGCAATCCCACAGCATATGGTTGTTAAGAATGATGATATGCTTATGATTAAGATGAATATAGTCAAAAATACAGGTGATTGAAACCGATTTCTCTTGTGAGAACAGGCTGGTATTCCAGGAATTGTCCCACAAAGGAGTGGATTGTTCGAAAATGATGAAGATTGGGATGATTTGAAGAATCCCTCTCTTGGAATCATTCCTTCGAAGTTATTGAATGAAATATTCAGGTAGGTGAGAGATTGGAGCTTACCGAGACTGGCTGGAATCGTGCCCGAAAATTGGTTTTTTGAAATGTCAAATGTTTCAAGATTCTCAAGTTCACCTAGGGAATCTGGAAGATGACCTTGGAGGGAGTTGTTTGAAAAATTTATCAACCTCAGTGCAATGCAACTTGATATCTGAGGGAAGATGTTTCCAGTGATGTTATTGGATGACAGGTCCATTTCTTGAACATTTTTCAGCTTGCTAAGCTCAATTGGCAAGATTCCTTGAAGATTGTTATGAGAAAAGTTAATAAAAATTCTTATCTCTTGCAAGCCTATTATCTCTCGAGGAATGCTTCCTGACAACATGTTGAAAGATAAGTCCAGCTTATAGAGACCTGTGCACTTTCCCAATGCTGAAGGTATTGTCCCTGACAAGAGGTTGTTGTTGAGAAACAAATAGTTGATCTGAGACAAGTTTCCAATACTTTCTGGGATTTCACCTGAAAGTTGGTTGTGAGATAGATCCAACAAACCAAGATGTTGTAACTCACCTAATGCTTCTGGAATGTCTGAAGTGAAGAGGTTGTGTGATAAGAAAAGCTGCTCCAATTTCGACAACTTGCTTATCTCTGCAGGCATTGTTCCATTTAATAGATTTGAAGTCAAGTTCATCACTTCAAGTTTGGAAAGCTGGGCCAAACTTGGAGGAATTGATCCAAATATCTTGTTTTCCTGCAACGACAGAACTGAAAAATTGACACCAAGTTGATCCATAGAATCAGGCAGGGTCCCTCCAAGCCCCATTCCAGCCAATTCAAGCTCCTCTAAACTACTGCAGTTTCTAAGAGAAATAAAGAACGGTTCGAGATTCGTATTTCCATCATTGCTCTCCATATCATTATTTGATAAATGAAGGAAGCTAATTGAAGGTAGGTTTTCTACAAGTGCTGAAGGCAGTTCCCCAGAAAGATGATTATACTCGACGTCCAAGTTATAGAGCGACGTATTTGTTAAAGAAAGCGGAAGTTCTCCTATGAACTGGTTGTTGTACAGATTGAGATTCCACAACTCTGGGCATTTTCCAATTTCTATAGGAATCCTTCCTGTCAGGAAGTTGTTGGAAAGATCCACATTATGCAACGACGTGCAATTAGAAAAGAGAGAAGGTGGAACTGTGCCATTTAACTTATTCATCATAAGACTTATTACAATAAGTTTGGACAAACTAGCAAGGGAATTCGGTATGGGACCTTCCAAATTGTTGCTATCAAGGCGAAGGCGGCGAAGATTTCGAAGAGAAAATAGTTCAGAAGGAATTTCCCCAAACAGATCATTGTTAATTATATCCAAAATTCGAAGACCTGTGAGATTAGAGAGGAAGGGGGAAATCTTTCCCACAAGTCCAACATCAATCAAACTGAGCTTGGATACTCGGTGACGGTGTCGGTTACAAGCTACACCAGTGAAGTTGCACACATCACCAGCCTCAATCCAGTTAGCTAGAGTGGAAGTTGGGTCATGTACAATACACTTCCTAAAGGCCAGGAGGGCTGCTTTATCTGTGAGCAAGGACTTATGAGGAGGGTAGTGGTGACCTATAATAACTGGACTCCCAGAATTCAAAACCAGATACTGAAACAGGAGAAGGAACACAGCTCTAAAGAAAACCATATCAAGCCGAAGAACAATACTGCAGTAGAAAAGACCTGTAAGTTTACCTTCTTCTCTCATGATATCATCCTTCACTGCTTTTTTACATTCTACTTCCTGTTTCATAAAGGGGTGGGGAAAATAACAACATATAAGAAAATTTAGTGGAATAGATAGGTTTCAGCTAGAATAGGTTGTAAAGTGAGCTAGTGCAGAAGTAGCTGAAAGAGAAAGGGAGGAATTAATGTCATAACTGGTGGGATTTGATATTTTATAGGGGAAAAGTTAGTGGTAGTAATGATAAAATGTGAGACTAAAAACGGTATTGTTTGATCATCTTTTGCTTTGTGGGGGCTGCAATCACTATGATGATTAGATTTTCACTCAATTTTTAAACCTATATCCTAAAAAGAGGTCTGTGACAAAGGAATGGAAGAGAAAGAGATAAAACTTTGTGGACTTTGATTGGAAAAAGAAACATATTTCTCTCTCTCCTTTGTGGGTGGTGAGTGGATGTGCTTGTGGGGGGATATTCTGGTTGTTCTGGCTGGTGGCTGCAACATGTTACAATTTCTAATGTATACACATATATATGTATATTAGAAAATATATTCTGGTTGCTCTAGAAATTCTTTAGCATCTTAAATAAATGAGAGGTTAATTACTCAGTCAGAGACCATGTTTCATGATCTTGGGTTTCTTTTTTCTTGAAAAATGTTTTAAAAAAAACTATGTTCGAAATCAAAATTATGATAATGATTTCTAAACGAGAAGGGAGGAAACTGGAGGAGAGTGGCAAGAGCACAAAGGCATGTGGTCTGCTGCTGCATAATCAAAATTATAATAATGATATTTCAACGTCACGTTTTTCTGCCTTAGGCTTTGACATAGAGAGTGTCTGGATCAACTTACCTGCACCAGTATTTAATTGTCAAGAAAATTCACAGAAAATTAATCCGTGCATAAGTGGGTGTGGGTACCATAGATTGAATCCACAATTTTTTAGTTATCCAAAGGCTCGAACAATCTGTGAGTGCCGGCTGTTGAATAATGTTCAAACCTCTTTTCCTATAAATTAGTTCAAAAGTTTTTTTCATTCGTCTTACCCCTTTACTTTACCTACATCATCAGCCTATCTCCATCTTCTTTCATAAGTTAGAGAATAGAAGCTACATTAGGGACCTAAAAGAAATTTTATCGGAGATGAAGGACATGGAAGTGCAAATTTGGAGTTGGAAGGTTCCGTGGAGTGGCAGCCTCCTTCATTCTAGAATATCCCATTTCCATATTTCTTCAGTTTTCGTCTTCATTCTTCTAAACTACCTTGATTGTCTCTAAGGGGTGGCACAGTGGTTGAAAACTTGGGCTTTGAGGATATACTCTCCTCAAGGTCTTGGTTCGAGACTCGGCTATGATATTACTCCTTCGATGTCTCCCAGTGCCTGGCCTAGGCGTGGTTACCCTTGTTTCAAAAAAAAAAACTCCAACCTTGATTCTCACATTCATAGACACCCAGAAAGAACACTGTGTGATGTTTCAGTTTCTGTACGAATTAGTCAATGGAAGGAAGAAGTTTTGTTTGTTTTTTTTTTTTGTGAATTAGTGGTCAACTCTTGTTGATGGGACATATGATAAGGTCATGAAATGGATTCCATAACTTTCTTTTCTTTTTTTTTTTTTTTTTTTTTTTCTGTTGCAGAAAACTAATGACGAAGATGGTAGGTGAATGGATGGGCTGTTTGTTTGCTGAGTAAATTCTCAAAAGCCGTTAACCCTTTTTTACTACTTCTGGAGAATGGAGACGAGATTGGAAAGTGGGATGTATTTTAAAGTTTAAATTGGTGTAATTGCAATTCTACCAAAATTTACCTAAAATATTGCAAAAATATCACCTTTTTTTTTTTTGAAAAATAAAAAATATCACCTTAAATATGGAAATGAAGATGATTTGTACGACGTCCGTGGTTCGAATCCCCTAATTATTCTCCGTATTGTACCAAAAAAAAAAAAGCAAAATAAAACAAAACAAAAGTTGAATTCATAATGGCATAAATAACATACCAAACAGAACATGAAATCGCCAACCTTTTTTTGTTATACACAGTAATTGCGATCCATTTGGTGTTGCTGCACTTTCGGCTTCTATTTTCTATCTTTTTATTTATTTATTATTTATTTTAATTCTCTGTTCTCTTTTCTTTTTCTTCTTTGACTTTTTTTCTTAAAACTTATTCATTCAATTTTAGACCTCATGTGTTTCAAAGAAAAAAAAAACTATATTTCGAATGTTTTATAATAGTTCCAGATGGCAATATTTATCCAGTCATGTTGCACTCTTGTTAAAACATTTTAAAATATTTATAAATACAGCAAAATTTTACAATTTTGTCATTTCAATTTAACTTTTTATTTTTCTCTTTTTCTTTTCTGATTGAACTTAACGGGTATTACAATTCAATTAGTTGATTGAAGTTTATCGATTAAAGTTATACAATGGTACCGATTAAAGTTACTTATTGATTGAAGATATTAATAGGAGGTTCTTATAAAGAAGACATAAAATTGCGGATTTTGTATAGGAAATTATTACAAACGTAATAAAAAGTTCCGCAACATTCAATTCAAATCAATCAAACTTCGATGCCATATTGGGGAAGAGAAGGGAAGGAGGAACACCCTGAGTTCAAGTTAGTTCTAATTTTAAGACTTCAATTAGTGTTACTAGTTGAAATCTTACTCATAAAAAAGCATTTTGGTAGTTTCATAAAAATAATTTTTTTCTGCATTTGAATTTTTTTTGAAATTTATGTTTATAATAGTTTGAGCTTTTTTATTTCTTTAAAAAAGTTACATATATTTTTTTTATGATCGAGAATTGGAAATTTGCTCCCTTAACTCATTCAGTAGAGTGGAGATACAATTAAAAAGTGTCTACAAATTAAATGCCACAAGCTAGGACTTCAAAGGACTTAACTTTAAACTTATCTTATAGACCATTTTTTTTAAATTTAATTGAAAGTAAAAGACTAAAATTAAACATATAAACGAAATCTAAAAAAAACAAACATCAAAATACAGAGATTAAAAATGATATTTTAACCCATATTATGTTATTTATTAAAATTCCTTCAAATATAATTGAGGAATCTCCTATGCCTAAAATTGTTTAGTCAAAAGTATGAATTTCTCAATTATCCTAGTGATCAAAGAGAACTTTGGAATCAAAAGGTTGAGTTTAATCTATGATAATCACCTACTTAAAAATTATTTTTTTCATAAACTTCTTTAACAGTCAAATATTATAAGTTTAGACAAATTATCTAATAAAAATAGTCGATGTGCGCCTAAACTAACTCAATCCATCTACCCATAAAAAAATGGATTTCTCAGGTTTGTCTCTAATTTCAAAACCCGGAAATAGATGCCAGTTAAAGAGCCTTTATTTGGCTGAGTTCAGACAAAAAGGGATGTTCAATACAATAATGCAATAATAAAACATCAAAACCTGGCAAATAATGAAGTGGTTTTTCATGCTGCTAAGAAAAGAAACAAAGGAAGAGAGGCATTACAACTTCCAATTAACTTATTCAAAACTTAAATGAAGCTTCATAAACTGCACTAAAATAATGTACATTAACAATAATTTCACTAATCTGCACTATTGTTTTGCAGAAATTAATGAAAAGGTAATCTACATAAAGAAATTTGTTCAAAATGTCAGATATAGAAATACACCCAACATGATATTTACTCTTTTTTCTCTCTATTTAATTGTACACCTAAGTTATTTTATGGCCTTTTCTTTTCTCTGTTCATTCCACATATTCATATTCAATTGCCAAATAGGTTGGCACCAAATTCAAACTCTGAGATATTCAGAACTTAAAATAAATTGATGAGCCATTAACCTGCATTGTTTGATTTTAATCTTTGGATTTCTTCTCTCGCACGTAATATCCTACATAACAAAAGGCCAAGATTTATGTAAACATTTTAGGAGCTACTAAATCATTTTATTTTATGAATATATAAAACCATACCTCCACTGTAAATCAGAAACTTCGTTGAGTAAATCCTTCTCCCTTTCATGAGCTGCTTCAAGCTGCAATTAATAATATCATTCAACAGCATTAGAGAATGTTTATCTCATATGATCTTTGATACAATCATGACCAGATATCACTTGACTAAAAAGCAGAACTGATAATCATGATAGAGACTTAAGGTTGAGTTTGGGATGACTTTTGATTCACATGGTTAAAAACTATAAAGTATTAAAAGTGTTTCAAGGGGTGTTTAGGGCAAGGAGGATAAAAATGATTATGAGAGAATAATTCTCTTACTCATGTTTGAACTACCGACAATCATTTGCCACATTATTTTTATTCATTTTCCCCATAATCATCATTCAACTCTCACATAATCATTATTCATTCCCACATAATCTCATTTTTTGGATAACCACTTTGCATTCTCTCTATACCTACTTCTTATTCTCCAATACTCACAATTTTGTTTTCCATAATCATTCACGCACCCCAAATCCAGGTAACAATTCACCATAATCATTTTTTCACTCCAAACATACATAGTCATTTTTAGTTATTCTTTTTGTATTCTTATTCCTCGTAATCATTTCCATTGTCCTTGCCCCTTTAAAGAGAAACACCTATCAAATAAACACTTTTACTAAAGTCTATTATTAAGAAAAAATTGTTTCGTACTTCACTCAACATGTTACCAAAGCATTTCTCAAAAAAAAAAAAAACATGTTACCAAAGCAAATAAAAATCTTGAGAGTATGGTTGAGGTGAGGAGTTCAGTGTTTCGAATGTAGCAAAGATTACGTAGGAATATACATTTCAGAAAAACATTTACAGGCTGAAAACTGTCCGTCAAATTCAACTTAATCTTTTTTCATAATGCTTAGTAAACAAAGAATACTAAGAAATATTTGTCGAATTTCATAATTAGTTCTATTTCTCTAGCTTTATTTATTTTCATTGCAGAAATTATGTACGTCAACAGTGATGGATGTAAGTTATATTAGAGAATATGGAATTCCACCTCAAAACCAATTGGCAATGAGCGGTGTTACCCATATCTCATGT
This sequence comes from Sicyos edulis, assembly GCA_036507275.1. Classification (NCBI taxonomy): domain Eukaryota; kingdom Viridiplantae; phylum Streptophyta; class Magnoliopsida; order Cucurbitales; family Cucurbitaceae; genus Sicyos; species Sicyos edulis. The sequence continues at coordinate 26,908,813 of CM071850.1, read as the reverse complement.
CCCTCAAGATGGTGCCTTGGATCTCAATTTCATTTTTATTGGACCGATACCCGTTAGGGTTTTATGGGCTCTGATACCATATTACAGATATGAGGTTCCACCTCAAAACTAATTGACAATGAGGGGAGTAACTTATATCTTTTTTATATTGATGTTGGACTATCCCACTTTCCAATGTGGGACATTTGTGAGATCCTAACAAGTTAAACGCCAACAGTCTTGAGAGGCAAATTCCAAAATGTAAATTGTCAAATGGTAAACTCTAATCATAAAATGTATCATTTAATTCAACTATCCTCCTTTCTTACATACCAAGGATTTCTCCGTTGCTGGAATATGTGTCGAAGAGACATCGGCTACACCCTCGGCTGAGCATTTGTAAGAGAAGGGGGAGTTCAGATCTATGTCAATTGAAATGAATGTAGAACCTCTAAGATAAAAAGAGAGAAACTCAAACCTGGAAAATCTCCAAGTGAGATTTGCCTCATTAGAGTCAAAATATCCTCCTGTTCCAACGAGGACAGACTAAATTCAGCAATTGACAAGTGACAATGCTATATTAATTCATTTAAAGCATACCCTTTGAGCAATATTTGTCTGCAAAATAGACTGCAACACAGGAAACATAGAAGATCTAGTGTTGATTGGTATAGCATCTCTAGTGTTGATCGGTAAAGCATCGGATATTGAAGGTAGAGGTGTCAGCAGAGGAGCTGGTGGATTACAAGGAAGAGTAGCAGAATTTGAGGTCATCACCTGCATAACCAACAAAGTCGGTATTTTAGTATAAATACAAAGTGCACACACCAAACAATAACTTGTTTTCTTTTGTCACAGCGCATAAACACGTTAGAGCCTTATGAAATGGTTCGATCAACTGGTCCTTTTTTGAATTCTTCAGTATTTATTTCTCTTAAGAATGGACCGGAACTATTTCTTTTCATGGCTCTACTTCTATTTCAACCAAGAAAAGACTATTCAAGTTTTTTTTACATGGTGGATGGTGATAAATATATAAACATAAACGTGTTAAGTACATTCTTTTTTTTAGATCCATGATAAATTTTCATGCACATATATTTAACAAGTTGTACATGAAGAATACATTCAAATGCACACCACGTGTTTTACACTTGTTTGATCTTATTTCTGAGTATATACATCTAGCGCAATATTACATTATGAGAAGCATTAAAAAAAGGAAGAAAAAAAATCAAATGAGCGCAATCGGTTATACGCGAACCTCAAAACAACCAACCTGCATACTGTGACTTTTTTGCAGAATAGGGAGTGAAGTTGCCTGAAAAGAAATAGACAAACTGAGTAATGTGGCCTATAAGAAAGATGGAATCTCATCCAGATTATCAAACCCACCTTTTCTGCATCGACATTCTCCGAAGTAACTTTGAACCGCCCTTTCTGCTGAATAACTGGTACCTTTGCTTTCTCATCCTGTTCCTCCTCATTTGTTGCTGGACTTACTGTTAAAGACATCAACCGGCATAAAACTAAGAATTTATAACCCACAATTACAATCAGGGAACACGAAAGTCTCATCATCATATCGATACATACATGATGACTTGGGATCTTTAGAATGAGAATCAGCTGGCTTGTCTACTGGCTGAGAAGTTATTCCAATTGCTACACTGCCATTTCCAAGATTCGTTTCTGTCTCAATACTGAAAGTTCAACAATTCAAAGTGATTCATCATGAACTTTCCACTCATAAATAATGGGCATCACAATTGAACACAGAAGGGATTTTTTCATTGGAAACACAGACATGATAACCCTTGTGCTGGTTAAACTTTTCAGAAACAATAATAACAAACAAGTTGATAGCACTATCCGTTCAGCAAATGCAAGTGCAAAATATCGAAGATGTAAGTATTAAAATATGTCTTTCAGATTATATGGCGCTATTTTATAATGGCAGTAATAGGCTTAAGGAAATAATCTAACTCTTTCCAATTTTAAAAAAACAGAACTCTACCTTTTAAGAGAGAGGAAGAGAGAAAGAGATTATTTAGCTTTTTTATGCTACATGCTGGGAAGATCAATAATTTATGTATTCAATAGAGCCCTTACTCTACATACTTAGATTTCAAGCACAATTTTTCAGTGCTAACAATGACCTCCCTTGCATGTCTGTTTATCCAATTTATGTCTTGTTTAACAATGTGGTTAAAGAAGGTATAAACATGTCTGAAGAATTCTAACTGCTTGAGAGAAAAAATGGATCAACATAATTTATTTTATATCCTTGAGTGGCTAGGCCACACTATGTGCACCTTGACTATTCTCATGAAACAACCGACTAACCTTATTATATTTGGTAGTCAATGTCAAGGTCGTGGGAATTCCTAGATAGTGGCTAGATTGAACTCATTCTGTCTAAAAACTTTATGATCTCAAGACATTTATTTGACAACTGCATGGTTTTTACATATATATTCATGAATAAACAAAAAGCCATGCCAGCAATATTGCTAGAAAATGTTACTATAATATAGACAACTGATAGGCCACAAGAATGAAAATGAGTGCTATTTTGGAGGTCCATGAAACATCAGTAATTGTCATATCATATATCAAAGAAAGATTTCTCTGAAGACATCGCATGAATAAATTAGTCAGCAAACTAACTTGAAATTAAAACTGAATCTACAAAAACAAACCTCTCTTTTCTGTTCAGTGGTGAGGGCAAGCTGACTTCTTGTTGAAGAGTGTTAGAAGAAACATCTCTTTTATGTTGGCTAATGTTAGGAGTACTCCCCGAAATTGTTTTGTTGTTCTCTAAATAAAGCTCTTCAGTGGAACCACTCTCAATTTGATTATCATTGTGGGGTGAAGATTGTTGTTGAGAGCAAGAACTTGTGATTGCCGAGTCATTGATAGATTTTTTACAATCTCTGGATGAGAAACAAAAGGCTGCTGTTAACATACTCCGTCTAGATAGTAGATTTATAACAAGGAAAAGCCTTACAAGTTACAACCCGGACCAAAAACAAGGGTTTTAAATCCATTCAGAACGAAAATAATAATAAATACACTAAGTAATTATAAATTATTTACACTGTATCATTAACTTTCATGGAGGGTTGTCTCCGCGTCATGCCATTCTCTTCCTAAAAAATGTTGAGAATATTATGCACCAAAATTAAAAATACAAAGATATTAGAAAAAGGTAAGTGCACATAACAGCATACAATATCTGAACTTTCTGAAGAATTTTGGCATTGTAATTTCTTTTCTTGTCCATCAAGTGTAGATAAGGAATTTGAGCTCCCAACTTCAGCGATTTCACTTATTGATTCTTCAAATTCTTGAATCTAATTGTAAAAACAAAATAGCAAAGATGCTATGAACTTTCAAAATCATTTATGTTGCTAACAGAATAATTGGTGATAAAAGATTTGCCCGTACCAGAGATGCCTGAGCCTTTAAATCATCAATATTGAAGTTCCATACACTGATTCCTCGTTTATATTCATTCTGTTTCATAAGTTATAAAAAATGTGTGAAGAGTAGGAAAAGAAAAATTCAACTGTATGGACACGACTTTGTCGAGAACTGTCAGCTGCTGAAAACACAAGGCACAGTTAGTCAGGATATAAACATTCCTCCTTTCATTAAATAAGGAGTTTAAACCTGTGATAATTCTTCCTTCTTTCCATATGGCATTTTCTTTTGGGCAAGCATATCCTCTTCCTTTCTCTGTGATTAAAGGATTACTCTTAATAAGCAACTTGTACTTGTACCAAATACAATAAAATAGAATTGTGCTCATTCCTATTATCAAAATAGAAATCCAACCTTAAGCGCTTGTATACGATCACCAAAAACAGGTAGCCCTTCCAAAAGGGTACGTGCAATATAATCACTTGATCGCGCTTGCTTAAAAAATGCATGCTTTAGCAGCTTACTTGCAGAAGGTCGTTTCGAAGGATCTTTTACCAAGCAACTAGCAATCATCTGCTTAAAAGACTGAAGAAAAACAAAAGGGCAAACATTATGCATATCTAATCCAACTTGTAACATGGTAATCTAAACAAAAAGACTATACCTTTGAGAACTTTTTATCCCTCTCATAATCAAGGCCTGGAGGTGCATTTTGCAAGGTCATCATCAGTACCTACAGTAACCATTTTCTCAATATATGTTTAACTCTATGACACTTTACAAGATCAAAGTAATAGCATATGATATTCAATAACAATGCACCTTCATCGGAGGATATTTCGAGAAAGGAGCATGCCCATGGGCGAGCTCTAACCCAGTTATGGCAAAAGACCAGATGTCAGCCCTGCCAAAAAATTGTCAAACAATGTCAGTAAGCAACTTTGTTGCCAAGCAGGGAAAGAAGAGGATAAAAACTGTAAGGAAATGAAATCATGACAGAGATGAAAGAGGAAAAAAGACTAACTTGAAGTCATAACCATTTAGTTGCTCCATAACCTCAGGTGCCATCCTGAAATAGAAAGAACTTTTATCAGAACAAATTGTTAAAACACCTTTGATGAGAGTTCACAATCCATTCTATCTTACGAACTATTTGTTCAGGAGAAACGAATATTTTAACATTTTAATCATTCCAATAAAGAGATCACAAGGGCTTTCAAATGATTCAACCACAACAGAACTACGGAAATAGGGACACGTGCATATAGTAGCACAAAATACGAATATACCAGCATGGTGTCCCCACGAATGTATTCCTCACACGCTGCCTATCTCCTGAATCAAAAAGACAAGCAGAAACACCAAAATCCCCAAGCTTGATTGCACCTCGTGAATCAATAAGAACATTCCCTGCCTATAAAAGATGAAACGTAAATTAATAAAAATAGAAGAAAATAGAGGCTAGATTTTATTATTTACCATAGTGTTACGTTGTCTTGACTGTGAAAATACTAGTTATAGTTACTTTATTTCATGAACTTCATAGAGTACAAGAAAGTTATTCTTCAGATGGGAGATCAAATAATAGACCATTCAAAATCAACTTCATCGTTGGAAAATTACTGGCAAGTTCAGTTAAAAAGTCTTATCTACATTCAGCTACATTCATAATATCTTTTTTTTTTTTAAAATAAGCACCCATCCGTGACATTCATTCTCTTTTTTTATTTTTTATTTTTACTTTGCCTCACGTTCATCATCCTTCCATTTATTGCACCATGTGTTATGATGTTTCTAGACATGATAAAACAAATAAGTTAATATGGAGTCCCTCTAGCAAGAACCTGAAGGGATTTGGAGATTAATTCTAATTACATAAATAATAACACCCTGAATTACAGGGGAAACTACTAATGTACATCAGACACAATGACATGTTAACAATTGATAAATAAGATCTTAGATTCTCACTTTTATATCCCTATGAATGTGTCCATGATTATGAAGATATTCAACCCCTTTCAATACTTCTCGTAATATTGTTGCTATGACCACTTCCTCGAAACCATCAGGATATGCAGCCTTCAATATGTGAAGACAAGAACCTCCAGACATGTAGGGCATAACAATCCACAAATCATGGCCATGGACAAAGGAGCAGTGTGATTTAAGGACATTTGGGTGGTCAACCAAGATCATCGTTTGTACTTCGCGAAAAATCCTAACCTGTTGTACAATCAAGTAAAGTAAGATAACCAAATGTATTGACTGTGACAATGTGAATAAGAAAGAATTAAGGGCATTACATTCGTTGTGCTCAGAATTATAAATAGGTGAGTGCTTGCAGTTGTCTAGTCATGCCAACATAAATCTAGAATGAACGGAAGAAATCACCACAATTCATATACAAAAAGAACTTCTGTCATGAATGATAAAGAACAACTAATCAATCTGAGTCGTTTCTTACTAACAATACTTGAATTTTTCAACCATCATAGAGTGACCTAGGAGTCAAAGAGGGTCTTAGGGTGTTTAAGGTAATGAGTTCAATCTATGGTGATCACCTATCAAAGAACTAATTTCTTACAGAATCCTTGACATCCAAATGTTGTAGGGTCGAGCGGTATGTTCCGTGACATTAGTCGAGATGCGCACAATCTGACCAGGATAGCCACAGATATAAAAAATAAAAAAACTTGAATTTTTCAAGTCAATATTATAATGTTATAAATTACATGTCAATTAGAATCCCGCCAATTTCAAATAATATAAAATTGGCTGCTCCAAATAAATCCAGTCAAATCTGCCAATAGCATAATTCCATTAGCATTATTATGTACTATCTATCACTAAAGAGTCGTGAGTTCAAAACCACACCCTAAATATTGTTAGAACTCAAAAAAAAAAAAAAAAAAAAAAATCAGTCAAATCTTGGGACAGAGTATTTTCAACAAATAAAAAAAAAAAAGGTAGAAGATGCTCCTGATCAGAATCCATAACAGAGAATTTAGTTCATGTGCCAGGCAGAGGAATAAAAAAAAAAAAAGAAAAAAAAGAAAAGGATTCCTCACCGACATACTTTAGGAAAAAAAGTGAAGCAAATAGAATCAAGCAATTTTTCACATAACAACGACGTTGAAAATAAAAAAATGAATTGGAAGCAGTTGACAACGTTTCTTCACAGAAATCAAATCGCTAATGGGCAACATAACACAAACAAAGAAAAAAGAGAGTACCAGATCGCAATTGTCGCGCTCAAAATCGAGGATCTTAATAGCAACGATCTCATTGAGAGGTTTACACAGAGCACGGCGAACTGAAGCACTCACGCCCTGCCCAACCTCCTCATAGAGAACATAAAACTCTTCGCCGATCGGATAAGCCTTCTTCTCCATCTCAAAGCCCTACTTCTACTCCCACAACACCTCAATCAAACACCAAAAGCCTGCAAATCGAAGACGATAAGCGCAAAACTATACGAATTTCAGCATATAAATTGAAAAGATGAAAAAATGGAGTGTGAATAATGAGAGGCGAAAAGTGCAAAAAAGTTGAAAAATCGATTGAAAAGGCAATGGCATTGATGAGAGAGGATTACCCGTTGGAGAGGGATTTGATTTGGAAAGTCGATAATGGCTTTTCTCGTGAATCTATTTGTTTGGTGAATTTTCTTAGAGAGAAAGATCGGGAAAATATATTTGTGCCAACAAATCGGATCGTCTCCTTCAAATTTTGAACAACCAAAGGTTTGTATGAATATTTGCATGCAACACTCTCCCGCCATATTAATTACTCCTTTAGTCAAATACCCAATCCCGTCGGGTTTCGGATTTTTTTTCCCTACTTTTTTTAATAACAAGAAAATGGATATTTTTATGGTTTTTTTTTTTGGTCAATTTTCAAGCACATTAACTAATTTCACGGGAATATTTCGATGTATTATAAGAAAAACAAACCAATTTTTTTTTTAGGCTCGAACCTGTGACGCTGGTGATTCGGTGAAAAACAAACCAATTTAGCCACTTTTTAGAAGGAATTCTTAGCAAACAATTAATTAATGTACCTATAATTTTTCATCGGTATAATTTTTAATCAATATCAATAGTCTTTCATCAATAGACGATAAAGAACATAATTTAAATATGTTGGAAATTATTAAGGGTTTTTTTTCATAAATAGATCATATTTGAAAAATATTTGCAAATATATGTTCCTTGAAAAATATTAGCAAAAACGGAATTTCGTTAATTACATTATTAATTACCTAAATTGGCATTTACAATAATACCCTCCTTAATTAATTTTTTAATTTTTGAATTATTAACCATTTTGGGAAAACTCTCCATATTACATACTCACAAATTCCTAAATTAGCATGCATTTATTACGAAAATTAAATACAATAAAAAAAGCTAAAAAAGAAAGTGTCTTTTCATTTATTTTCTTTTGAATTTTCTATCATTTCGTCTTCTTCTTGATTTCTGTAGAAAAAACTCTCTAGTTGGACAATCTCGACGACGTTTCAATGATTTTGCGATTGACGATCGAAATCGAAAACAAGGCGAAAGAAGAACTGAAGGTCATCATACGGTAGGTTTATACAGTTATGTTCAGTTTTTAAGGTTTTTTTTTAATACATTAAATCTGGTGTTCGATAGTGGGGAGTGAGGGGATTCTAGGGATATGAGTGTTGTAGTTTTGGGATTTTGTAATAATCAATACTGTATGAGTTTAATTTTCTAGTTTAATTCGTTTCGTTCCTCGATTTTTGGTTAGGGTTCTAAACATGACTTTATCATAGTTCTTGGGATTATTACTACTGTCGATTTCTAGTTTGAGGGCTCGAAAACAGAATTGCACAATAGTTAGGAGTGGTATTGTATTGTATTAACTTGCATGTACGGTGTTAACTTGCATGTACGGTATTAACTTGCATGTACAATAATGTTATAATTTTGATAGGTTTTCACTATTCATTCTATTTGGATTGTAGTTGTTTAGTGATTGCTTAAAAATTCTTAGTTTTCTGTTGGTTTAGTTGAATCGGTGTATTCTTTCATAAGGGTGTTAATAGTATCGTTATGTGTAATGTATGGATGTTTTGTTTATGTTATACTGTATTTACTAACTAGATTATTTTTTTCACATTTAGGACATCAAGTTCATCCAGTGCTTCAGATCGTGATAAAAAAAAAGATCATCGGAAGGTGAAACCCAAAGCACGATGAAATGACAATAAGGGAACAAGGTTGACAGAAGTTAAGACTAGAAGAGAAGTATGAATAACTGGGATGTCTAGAAATACCGTAGGAAAAATAGGGACTAAAGATACTTTAGTGGCTAGTCATACATGTCTGCAAATATTGTAGGAAAAATAGGGCAATAGGATACTTTACTTTCTAGTCATACAGTGGTAGTTGTATGTGAGTACAATAGTGAACAAGCGATGGTAAAGTCATGTACAATCATTATTCCCTTTGGATTTGATTTTAAGGTATTGAAACATGATGCATTAATGTATCAGACTGTATATACTGTATAGATATGTGAATATTACGTTCACATGTAGGAATTCGAGGAAATAAAGTGTATCAAAATAAACTATCGGATTGCCGATATTTATCGAACCGTATTATTATTCTTTATGCAGCACTTGTATAGATTTATGTATTGTATTTCACGTTCGAGTATCAAAATGATGTATTATTAACAACTAGAACTACAACTAAAATATGATCTATTTGAGAGCTATCATTAAACCAATTGAAGTGTAATACAATATTTATTAAAACAATAGATCAGTTCTTAAAATGCCCTATTGGGTAAATGAATTTCATAAAGATTTAATATTACAAACATAGAGTGTTGTTCTCTAATACAATACGGTACTGGTGAACAGTACATAACAATATAGTCTTGACAGAACTGTATATTATTGAAATAAGGAAAGTTTTTCGATAAAAAATCCAGACGAAAATTCTTGACAATAGAAAAATGAGAGATTAAAGATGAAAGGAGAGAAAAATCGTTTTGGAAAAAGTATTTTAGGAATGTACTACTAAAATTTCATAACATTAATTTGACATTTATAAAAATGGTATGTAAATATGGGAAGTTTGAAAAATGGAGGTTGAATTTGAAAATGGGGCATTAAATGTGTAGAAGGGCAAAATGGTATTACTAAAAAATCATTAATTTCGAATTTTAAAAATAAAATTAAGTGTTTGCAAAAAAAAAACTTGAGCGCCTATATTTGTAAATACTTGTCGAATGTGGTCTAATTACTACAATTTCCCAATTATTAATATCTTATTTAATTTTCCATTTATTATTTATTTATCTTTTATTTTATGATGCACGATTTAATCATTCATTATTTAATACTCAATCCACTCATTCATTTATTCCTTTAAAGTTATTTAGTCGAGATAACTGTTAATAAACTTATAGAACCGATTAGAGAGAAAAATTACAATGAATTTTGTGTGTTTTTTTCTCCAAAATTGGGTTCCTATTGTCTACTCTTCCTTTAAGAAAAACTAGATCATTTGAATTAGGGGTGTGTAACGGCCCGGAATTTTCATCCCGGCCTTCCCGGGAGGCCCAGGGGCATTTTTGTAATTTTGGGTCGGGCCGGTTTTGAAATTTAAAAATTGCCGGAATAATTACGAGTCAATTTGAATAGGATCGGGATTTTTGGTGAAGGTATTTGGGCTTGGGAAAGAGTAAAATTAAATAGGGAATTAAATAGCGCGTCGAGCAAGAATCGAACCAGGGCCGTGTCGCTTGCTAGGCAGAGGGCACAGCCAGCCGAGCCATCGCGCGCGTTTGTTAATCTAAACGCGCGTTCTATTATATAAGTCTGCTCGTCCCCTGTTTTGATTTAAAAGGCAGCTCGCCCGAGCTTCGCCCCATTTTCTTCTTCTTCTTCCTCGCGAAAGCCCCCGACCGACAGCCAAGTTCTCTCGATCTCTTCCTTCTCCAGCCGTGTTCGACCAAGTCTTGCCTCCAATTTGAGGTCGTCTTCCATCCCCGAGCAGCTGGTAAGCTTCTTTTTCACTTTTCTATCAAAAAGAATTCCGATTTCTTCTCCCTAGTTTCGATTCCGTTCATCGGCCGAGTTGAGGCGATTTGAAGTATGGGTTTTGTGCAGCTAGTGTAGGGGAGTTCTTCTTCAAAGAATCGAGCGTCGAATCCCCGTGGATTGCTTGATTTTGACCCTTATTGTTCGCCCATGTTCGCGCGCGAAAACAGAGCCCCTGTTCGTCGAGCTCGCCAGCGTGCCGTCCGTCCGCTCGCGCGCGCCTCGCCCGCCTCATGCGCGTCGCGCCCGAGCCTCCCCCGCTGAAAGTCGTGCGAATGAGCGCCAGCCGAAGCTTCTGTTCGCCGATCATCTCGCGCGCTCAGCAGCGCCCGTCCGCGCGCGTCCGCGCCCACGCGCCCATTTCTGCGCCCTAGTGCGCTCTTCGAGCCCCGTTGTTGCCCAGTTCGTGCAATCGGCTCGTTCGTGCGTTCGTCGTGCCTCGTGAGTTGCTCCCGAGCTGAGCCTCATTTATTTTATTGCATTTAGGCCTATTGTGTGATTTTTGTGATGATTGATAGGTTCCCGGTAGCTAGATCGAGATTGTTCGCGACTTAGGATTTCGTGCCAAACCGTCCCCGACCAAGGTAAGGATTTCTTACCGGAGTTGTGTGGACCCTGCGATATTATATGTGATTGTTGATTGATTTCTTGTTTGTGATTATTGACATGTGTAGCTAGGTGCTTCAATCTGAATTCCCGGTTAGCATGATTTCTTGGTTAATTCTCATGTTAATCCATGCTAGGTTGTTCCTTTACGGCATGCTCGTATCATTCCTTGCTTCAGTAGTATCATGCTAGGCTCGTTGTATTCTTATTGAGCACGTATTGGATTTTATGGAATTGTTTGCTGTTTGCTAAGGGCAGGTTAGAGTTGCAGGTAGATAGCATCATCCGGGTCTGATGCATAAAGTACCTTGCATCCATGGCAGGGATGTCGAGCAAGTCATTTCGTCCCTGGACCCCGTGAGGGATTTGCTAACCCGAGCGGTAGGCCCTGCAATCTTGGGTGAGGGTGGCAGACTGTTAAATGCCCCAACCGTCGGGATGATGACTTGGCATTGCCTCGTCCCCGATAGTCGGCACGTCCTCAGCGTGTTCGGCCGTAGCCCCTGATTGCCACCTGTTAAGGTAAGGGCGGCTTCCTGGTGTAAGCCTACCACGACCGTTCCCTTAGCCTCAGGTGCGGTGGTTTAGGCTGACATAGTTTACGTGTCCAGGTCTCACACCCCTATGTCAGTGACACCGATCCAAAGATTTAGTTAGGCGTGGTGATTGGACATGGGCGGCTTGCCTCTAGACCCGGCACCCCATGGTCTGCGCAGAGCACGCGGTGCATGTTTACGCTCATTCTGGCCGCCGACCGGAGAGCTCCTCGGGATCTTGAGCGGTGTACCTTTCGTCGACGAGAGGCAGCCGAGGCGGGACTTGTTTCTCGTATAGAGGCGACTTATGTATTGATCTGTGTGATGATTTTATTAGGACTAAGCCACCGAGTTGGCATCCGAGGCCCAAGTGTGGGCTAAGCTATGTGCTCTATTCGTGTTATATTCATAGCTTGCATACGCTCATCGAGATGACCATGTATATCGTATTGTACCGGTTGGGGATTCTTACCGAGTAATTCGTTACTCACCCTTATTCTCGTGGTTTTCCACAGGTAATCGTGGTGCGCGACCGGATGCTGAAGGAGGAGCCGTGATCATGGGGGCCCATCTTCCAACTCGATTTTTGTATTATGACTCTCGTGTGTTTTTGTTTTCCCCGAATGCATGTAGCGGGCACGAGCCCTAGGATGTTTGTAAATATTTGTGGATTCCAAAGCATGTTGTATCCGAACAGGTTTTGAATGACTTTTAGTAAATCTCGATCAGAGTAAACTTTGGAAATGTATTTATCCTGGAGCAGTGCTTGGAAACAGGACGAGTTTTCGTGGGAAAATGTCTAGTTTTTAAAGGGGTTATTTTGAATGTTTTGTTTTAATTGGAATCCGAAATCATGTCCATTTAAATGTCCTTTACTTTGAATGCATGCATTGGGGTAAGGGCCCATTTAGTGCCCCATTCGGTCGGTCCCTTACGGTTGGTATCGAGCTCGAGTCATAAATTACGTAGTATGACTGTTGTTGTAGGTCGTTTTCCCATGATCACTTGCACTCCGGCAGGCATCATCAGTACGCCTAAGTTTACTATTTGTTGTAGAAAAAGGGTTAAGAATTTACAATACTGTCATCTAGTGTATGCCTTGTATAGTGTTGTGGAGCGGAGACGAAAGCGAGTTTCGACTCGTTATTGGTTTGGGTTTAGAGCGCCATCATGCCAACTTCCCACGAGTGTGTGATGTATGTTGTGGCTTGTTGTGGTATCCAGATAGATTCGGATGCCCTGGGACATCGTTCCAGAGGGAGGTAGAGATTGGACTCCCATAGGCCAACTGTGGCCCAATTGATGGTTTTCCCCTAGCGAGAGGGTGGAGGTGCTTTGCCTTGGAATGCCACTCCAAGAGAGAAGTTAGCCGTGGTTGTCTTTGATGTGGATGTTGGTGGAGCAGTCCCCGTGTGGACTAGCTTTGGGTAGCTCAAGTCGCGATCTTGAGCCTTGTTAGATTATTTGGTGCCCCAGAGTGGTTGCAAAGTTGGTAGCCTTCGAGGAGGTTGATGAGGCATCTTTGTGCTTACGTGAAGTGTGGTTGTTTGCGGCCCGATGGCGGAACCCCTGTAGTTAAAGGGTGCGGCAAGTAGTGTTCCCCTACAATTTGGATCCGTTGGTGGTTTCCTCGGTTGTGTGATAGAATTGAACACTCTTCTTTTTGGTAAGCCCTAGAGTAGCTAGGCTAGCTGCTGCATGCATGTTGAGAGAGCCGGCCAGAGTTTGTTAAGCATCATGTGGAGATGCAAGAGTAGGCTGTGAGCCTTCAGCTTGATGAGATGCCTTAGGCATGGTTGTTAGAGTTGAGCCCTTGTATGCCGAGCCAGAGTTCTTGTCACTTGAGGTTGTGACCTTGTTGGCCCCGTTGTAGTAAGATGTGGATTTGGTGGTAGTGGCACTTGAGGTGCATTGGTTGGTGTGCCGCTTTGGCACTAAATCTGGTTCAGGCCTGAGTTTGGCATGGGCATAGCAGATGGTTCTATGCCGTTCGGAGTTTAGCGTACTCCTTTAGCCTTTGATCCATTTATGGTAGTTGCACATGTGTAGGTCGTGCAAAAAGGGCTAGTTCAGTGGTAATCGAAAGACTTCAAGCGAAAGGATGTTCAAGAGGAGCCGGAGCCTTTTCCCAGTGTTACTGGAGGTTGAGTAAGTCAAGCAGGTTGACAGTTGGTAAGTGTTAGTGCGCGTGCATCTCACGCTAGTGTTAAGGCCAAGAGATCTTTGTGGTTGGTAGTGCGGTCAACTACCTTCGGGTGCCTAAACCTCAAGAGAGTTGAGCATCGTAGAAGAAAGTTGGGTCCAGCTGAGGGACCATGAGTTGGATGTCTATAAGGTGAGTAGGATGCCTTGTGAGAGGAATGGGATGCCTTATGGGTAAGCACCCTTGGTAGAGGCATGGCATAAAGTAAGTTTGGTTTGGCCTGGTTATGCTTTGGTAGAGCAAGGTTGCCACAGCTTCGAGCATCGTGCGGAGATGGAACTTTGGGTGTTCCGTTGATTGGTTGTATCTCTGCCAGGAGCTAGTGTTGCTTTTGGGAGAAAAGCATTTGTTAATCTTGGATCTCTAGAGGAAGGTTGGGAGTTGTGCACACAAGTGTCTTTTGTGTGGTTCATTTTGTGGCGAGAGTTTCAGATCCATGTAGGGTTTGCTTTGGGGATCTGGTGCTCAGTTCTTGGAAAAGTTGGACTCCAGGTGGAGGTTGTAAGGCTTTAGTGAGGTGGTAAGGATACCATGCTCGTAGTATCAGGTTGTTGCTTAGGTAAGATTTGTTAAGTGGACCTAAGCTTGGTTGGCGGATCTTCTTGTTGATCGTCATGACTAAGAGAGTTGTTCGGATCCTTCCTTGGGTAGGAGTTATGTTGTGGTTGAGGTCTGAGTAGGAGGATGACGCATTCGGTAGCGTTTCAGGTCCTCTTGGTTCCCAAGGAGTTGGAGTTGGCCAGCATGGTTGTGTTGCTGGAAAATGAAGTTGTTGTTTGTTCAAGCAGTTGGCTGTAGGCCGTTAGTTGGCAGTGGATGTCGAAGGTTGTTGCGGAGAACCCTAGGTTGTGGGGAGCCTCTCTAGAGCTCAATCAGCCCACGATAGTGAGTTTCGGTTGGCAAGTTGAAGTCGTGTAGTTTGTAGCCTCGGGGAATTGGCGGATCTTGGTAGCGTAGCAAGTTAAATTTGTTTGGAGAAGAGTCCGGATTGGTTCCGGTATGGTGACAAGTTGATGCTTGGTGTTGACCAAGGTGTGGATTGGAATTGCTAGAAGTCGTTTTTGCTCGTGGGGCGAATGGTTCGTGCCACTGTTGGTTGTCTTCTGTTTCGGGAAAGTTGAGAGTTGCCCGTTGGTATTTGGAGGTTCGGGTTCGTGGTAAACCCTCGTTGCTACCCCGTGAGATTTTGATCTTGTTCTTTGTGGTAGAGCAAGGCGGTGAGTGTAAGTGGAGCTCTCTCGCTTTCTTGGTGGTTTGCTCATGGGAACTGTTTCTTTCAGGTTTGGCGAGTTACTACCGTCGGTTTGTTAAGGATCTTTCGCCATAGCCTCGCCCCTCACTCGCCCGACGAGGAAGGGTGTCGAGTTTATTTGGAACGATAAGTGTGATGAGAGCTTTGCAGGCTCAAGCGCGATTGACTTCAAAGGCACCAGTGTTGGCGGTCTCGGAGGGGACAGTGGTTTCGTGGTTTACTGGCGATGCTTCCAAGTTCGGGTTGGGTTGTGTGTTGATGCAAAGACGGGAAGGTCATTGCTTATGCTTCCCGTCATTTGAAGCCATATAAGCGAGTAACTATCCGACTCATGATATGGAGTTGGCAAGCAGTGGTGTTTTTGCAATCAAGATTTGGAGGCATTACCTGTATGGTGAGCGGATTCAGATGTTTACCGATCACCGAGCCTCAAGTATATCATTTACTCGAAGGAGTGAATATGAGGCAGAGGAGATGGTTAGAGTTAGTAAAATATTATGATCTGCGAGATTCTGTACCATCCGGTAAAGCCAATGTTGTAGCCGATGCCCCGAGTAGGAAGACGTCGCACTCCGCGGTGTTGTTGAGCTCCCGGCCAGTTACGGAGAGAGTTCGAGCGGTGAGATTGCGATGTTGTTAGGTGGGGTTCTTGCGAGTGGCTCGATTGGATTTCACCATCGATCGACAATGGATTATTGATAGTCGGTGAGTGACCCCGCACTTAAAAGATTATTTGTGAGTTAGTCTTGATGGAGATTTTGACTTTGTATATTCACCAAACAAGTGGTGACATACAGAGGTCGGTTGTGTGTTCCGGATGTTGCGGGATTGCGAGCGAGTTGCTCTCGAGGCCCTGCTTCTCCGTTTGCTTGGCACCCCGGGGTACCAAGATGTATCAGGATCTTAAGCAGACATTCTGGTGGATGGGTATGAAAAGAGATGTGGCGGAGTTCGTCAGTCGATGTCTCACTTGTCAGCAAGTGAAGGCCCCTGTGCGAGAGACCGCCGGTTTGTTGCAGCCGCTGAGTGTACCTCAGTGGAAATGGGAAGAGATCTCCATGGACTTCATTTCGGGTTTGCCGAGGACTCCGAGGAAGTTCTCTCAGATCTGGGTGATAGTTGACCGTTTGACTAAGAGCGCACACTTCATTCCCGGTAGAGACACTTATACCGTGGAACAGTGGGCGCAGTTGTTTTTGGAGCAGATCATTCGCTATCACGGGGTGCCTGTGAGGATCGTATCTGACCGTGATTCGAGGTTCACTTCTCGTTTCTGGAGAGCGCTCCAGGAAGGGTTTAGGCATCGAGTGCGGCTTTCAAAGATGACTTTTCACCCTCGGGCCGATGGTCGATCGAGAAGGTGAACCAGATTCTCGAAGATATGTTGAGGGCTTGTGTGTTGGATTTCGGGCGGTTGGGACCGATGATTCAGATTCGATGGAGTTTGCATATAACAACGATTATCGATCGGCGATCTGGATGGCTCCATTCGAGGCTTTGTATGGTAAGCGTTGCCGATCTCCTGTGTTCTGGGAAGAGGTTGGTGATAGGCAGGTTTTGGGTCCCGAGTTGCTGCAATTAACCAATGGTGCTGTGCAGAAGATTAGAGCCCGTATGTTGACAAAACTCGAGAGCGCATGAAGAGTTATGCCGATGTTCGACGTCGGGATTTGGAGTTTGAGGTTGGCCAACATGTATTCCTAAAAGTCGCACCGATGCGGGGTGTTTTGAGATTTGGCAAGCGTGGAAAGCTGAGTCCCCGTTTTGTTGGTCCGTTTGAGATTACGGAGAGGGTCGCGCCGGGTTGCTTATCGTTTAGCCTTGCCTCCGTCATTTGTCGCGGTGCGCACGTGTATTTCATGTATCAATGTTGAGGCAGTACGTGCCGGACCCGTCGCACATTGTGGATTTTGAGCCTTTGCAGCTGAATGAGGATTTGAGCTTCGAGGAAAAGCCAGTGGGAATTCTTGCCTTTGAGACAAAGACACTGCGTAATCGTGAAATCCGGTACTGTAAAGGTTCGATGGAGGAGTCGAGTTTAGAGGAAGCCACTTGGGAGCGGGAGGATGAGATGAGATTGCGGTATCCCGATTGTTCCGATCTTAAGTGACTTTCGAGGACGAAAGTCTTGTAAGGGGGAGTATTGTAACGGCCGGAATTTTCATCCCGGCCTTCCGGGAGGCCCAGGGCATTTTTATAATTTTGGGTCGGGCGGTTTTGAAATTTAAAATTGCTAAGGAATAATTACGAGTCAATTTGAATAGGATCAGGATTTTTGGTGAAGGTATTTGGGCTTGGGAAAGAGTAAAATTAAATAGGAAATTAAATAGCGCGTCGAGCAGGAATCGAACCAGGGCCGTGTCGCATGCTAGGCAGAGGGCGCGGCCAGTAGAGCCCGCCACCGCGCGTTTGTTAATCTAAGCGCGCGTTCTATTATATAAGTCGCTGCTCGTCCCTGTTTTGATTTAAAAGGCGGCTCCCGAGCTTCGCCCCATTTTCTTCTTCTTCTTCCTCGCGAAAGCCCCGACCGAAACGACCAAGTTCTCTCGATCTCTTCCTTCTCCGGTAGTGTTCGACCAAGTCTTGCCTCCAATTTGAGGTCGTCTTCCATCCCGAGCGGTGGTAAGCTTCTTTTCACTTTTCTATCAAAAAGAATTCGATTTCTTCTCCCTAGTTTCGATTCCGTTCATCGGCCGAGTTGAGGCGATTTGAAGTATGGGTTTTGTGCAGCTAGTGTAGGGAGTTCTTCTTCAAAGAATCGAGCGTCGAATCCCCGTGGATTGCTTGATTTTGACCCCTTATTGTTCGCCTGTTCGCGCAAAAACAGAGCCCTCGTTTCGTCGAGCTCGCCGCGTGCTGCCCGTCCGTCCATGGCGCGCGCCGCGCCAGCTCCGCAACGCGTCGCCCGAGCCCTCGCTCTCCGAAGTCGTGCGGCGAGCGCCCAGCCCGAGCTCGCGTTCGCCCCGCATCTCGCGCGCGCAGCAGCAGCGCCTCCGTCTCATGGCGTCGCGCCAGCGCGCGCCTAACGCGCCCACGCGCCCATTTCTCGCGCCTTCTAGCGCGCCCTTCGAGCCCCGTTCTTTGCCGTTCGTGCAATCGGCTCGTTAAATGCGTTCGTCGTGCCTCGTGAGTTGCTCCGAGTGAGCCTCATTTATTTTATTGCATTTAGGCCTATTGTGTGATTTTTGTGATGATTGATAGGTTCCGGTAGCTAGATCGAGATTGTTCGCGACTTAGGATTTCGTGCCAAACCGTCCCGACCAAGGTAAGGATTTCTTACCGGAGTTGTGTGGACCTGCGATATTATATGTGATTGTTGATTGATTGCTTGTTTGTGATTATTGACATGTGTAGCTAGGTGCTTCAATCTGAATTCTCGGTTAGCATGATTTCTTGGTTAATTCTCATGTTAATCCATGCTAGGTTGTTCCTTTCTGGCATGCTCGTATCTGTTCCTTGCTTCGTAGTATCATGCTAGGCTCGTTGTATTCTTATTGAGCACGTATTGGATTTTATGGAATTGTTTGCTGTTTGCTAAGGGCAGGTTAGAGTTGCAGGTAGATAGCATCATCCGGCCCGATGCATAAAGTACCTTGCATCCATGGCGGGGACGTCGAGCAAGTCATTCCGCCCCTGGACCCGTGAGGGATTTGCTAACCCGAGCGGTAGGCCCCGCAATCTTGGGTGAGGGTGGCGATCGTTAAATGCCCCAACCGTCGGGATGATGACTTGGCATTGCCTCGTCCCCGATAGTCGGCACGTCCTCAGCGTGTTCGGCCGTAGCCCCTGATTGCCACCTGTTAAGGTAAGGGCGGCTTCCTGGTGTAAGCCTACCACGACCGTTCCCTTAGCCTCAGGTGCGGTGGTTCAGGCTGACATAGTTTACGTGTCCAGGTCTCACACCCCTATGTCAGTGACACCGATCCAAAGATTTAGTTAGGCGTGGTGACTGGACATGGGCGCTTGCCTCTAGACCCGACACACCCCATGGTCTGCAGATGTACGCGGTGCATGTTTACGCTCATTCTGAGCGCCGACCAGGAGAGCTCCTCGGGATCTTGAGCGGTGTACCTTTCGCCGACGATGAGACAGTGAGGCCGGACTTGTTTCTCGTATAGGGCGACTTATGTATTGGGTCGTGTGATGATTTTATTCGGACTAAGCCACCGAGTTGGCATCCGAGGCCCAAGTGTGGGCTAAGCTATGTGCTCTATTCTGTGTTATATTCATAGCTTGCATACGCTCATCGAGATGACCATGTATATCGTATTGTACCCCGGTTGGGGATTCTTACTGAGTAATTCGTTACTCACCCTTATTCTGTGGTTTTCCACAGGTAATCGTGGTGCGCGACCGGATGCCTGAAGGAGGAGCTGTGATCATGGGGCCCAGTCTTCCAACTCTGATTTTTGTATTATGACTCTCGTGTGTTTTTGTTTTCCCCGATGCATGTGGCGCACGGAGCCCTAGGATGTTTGTAAATATTTGTGGATTCCAGCATGTTGTATCTGAACAGGTTTTGAATGGCTTTTAGTAAATCTCTGATCAGAGTAAACTTTGGAAATGTATTTATCCTGGAACAGGTGCTTGGAAACAGGGACAGGTTTCAGGGAAAATGTCTAGTTTTTAAAGGGGTTATTTTGAATGTTTTGTTTTAATTGGAATCTGAAATCATGTCTGTTTAAATGTCCTTTACTTTGAATGCATGCATTGGGGTAAGGGCCCATTTAGTGCCCCGTTCGGGTCGGTCCCTTACAGGGTGATATTGGTTCGATTTTCTTCGGTTTTAGGTCAAACCGATACAATCAATTTGACAAAAAGAGAAACTAAACCAATGTCCAATAAAAGACAAAACCATTGTTTCGGTTTTCCTTGATTTTTAGGCCAAACCAATAATCGATCCGATCCGATTATTTTGATAAAAAGAGGAACCGAACCAATGTCCGATAAAGGATAAAATTATTGGCTTGATTTTCTTCAATTCGATTTCCTACGGTTTAATTCTTTTTTTACTATTTTACTTGCTATTTCACTTCCAATTCATATTTTAATGTTGTTTTCTTAAAAAAGATCTCATAATTTTTAATTAAATTAAACAAAAATTATTAGTCACTTACCAATAAATAGTTTAACTAACATATAAAAAGAAAAATGAAAGTAAAAAAATCAATATTGGTTCGGTTCGGTTTTTATTGGTTTCTACAAATAGAAACCGATCTGATCCAATAACTTTCGGTTTTCTCTAAATAAAAACTAATATGTCCAATATTATCTAAAAAATTCGAACCGATCCAATAAATTGGTTTGGTTCGATTCGGTTTTGTCTATTTTCAGTTTTCA
This sequence comes from Sicyos edulis, assembly GCA_036507275.1. Classification (NCBI taxonomy): domain Eukaryota; kingdom Viridiplantae; phylum Streptophyta; class Magnoliopsida; order Cucurbitales; family Cucurbitaceae; genus Sicyos; species Sicyos edulis. The sequence goes on along the minus strand of CM071850.1, from coordinate 26,888,387 downwards.
TTATCACCCCTAATTTGAATTAGAAAGAGTGAGGATATAGACCAAGAACTCTGATTGCGAGTGTTAGTTGTTGTTGTGTTGGTATTGCAATTTCAGGTGAACATTCGTCTTTCATCTCTCAGTTACCAAAGACAATAGTTAGAGGAACATTTTATTTATTTTTAGGTTCTACCGCAAGTAATTTAATTAATTTTTTTGTGTAAGAAATTTCTAATAAAATAACTGTTTCTAAACAAATATTATAATTAAAATAGACGAAAAAAAAATCAAATGGAGCAAATTCTCTCTAATTATTGTATACTTTTCTTTCGAAATGTAAAACATACAATAATTTTAAAAAATATATATCTTTCAATTTGTTTGTAAGTATTTCCAGTAAGGGAAATTAACTTAATCATCAAACATTAGCTTAATTGATAGGGTATAGGAGAATAAAACTTCAATTTTAAGATTAAAAAAATATAGTAAGTAGGAGTACAAAATAAAAATAACATTTTTTTCAACAAACAAAACTTGAAATTTAAGTCAATTGATATTTTAAGTTGATTACCATATAATTTTGGTCCATCTTGCTGTAGCTAGTTTGGGTTCACAGGTACAAATTTAGTCCGCTGTATTTTAATTAAATGTTAAAATTGGTTTATTGTCAATTTTTATTTTCTAAAACTGTTTTAGTCACCATTGTTAAAATCTTATAAAATTTGAAATTCTACTCATAATGTAATTTTTTTATGGGGCTTTTGCACGTATAGTAAAATAGCCAAAAATATTTACATATATAGTAGAATTTTAAAAGAAATCCTTTTGTAGCGGAAAAACATAATCGGCCCAATGAAATGACTAAAAAGCCTATTTCTAACAATTGCGAACAACCCACTTCAGATTTGCACGACTCCTTCAATCACACACACGAACCGTTTCAATCACACACACAGACTCCTTCAATCACACACACGGACTCTTTCAATCACCAACATTGATCAAGCATCTTTCATCTTCCATTTGAGATTTTCTTCTTCCGATCATACGTGTTTCTTTTCTTCTTCTACATTTCGACTTCCGACTGCCAATTAATTGCAACTCAATCGATGAACTGAGCTATCGAAGCTCTTTTTATATTCTTCACTCTCTTTACTTTTTTACTTGTTTCCTTTATTCTTCATGTTTGAACTGAGCTATCGACTTCCGACTCTCAATCGGGAAGTGATTGAAGTTTTCAATCATTTTAATTTTTGTGATTTAGGTTCCATGTATTAGATTTGTGATTTAGGTTTCATGTTTAGTTTTCACAAAATCAATGCATGTTTAGGGTTATTTGAAATTGATGTTTGAAATATACATTTTAATGGTACGACTTTTATTTCAACACTCAATCGACTCATGTTTCAACATAGACATTTCTATCACCTAGGAAGAAACATTCTATCACTTTGTTAGAACATTCTATCACCTAGGTAGAAAAAATCTATCACCTAGGCAGAAATAGATGTATGACTTGAATGTGCTTAAGGTTTCTCAAATAATTGTGTTCCCCTTAGTATTGATGTGCTTACTGTTTGAAATAGATGTATGACTTTCTGTTTGAAATTGATATTTGAAATCTTTGTTTCTAACTCCACATATGTGTGCTTGTTTTCTTTGAGTCATACTAGACATTCTATCACTTATGCATAAATAATCTATCACCCAGTAAAATACATTCTATCACCCAATTAAAAATATTCTATCGATTTATGTTCTGTTTCTAACTCCATAATGTGTTTACTATTTTTCAAAATCAATAGCAAAAAATTTGATTAGTTTAAAGAAAATTAGTAAAAGGAGAAACTTTTTATTCTATGAAGATGAAACGTACAAAAGTAGAAGATTTCTATCACTGGACTAATTGAGTTCTATCACTTGACTAATTGAGTTCTATCACTGGATTGATTGAGTGAACTCCTTCAATCTTCTTCTACATTTCGTCTTAATCGAAACTCTTCGTATCTTCTTCACTCTTTTTTATTTTTTTTACTTTACTTTTCGCTCAATGATTTACTAATTTCTTGATTGATGTAAATTTAGGAAGATTTTAGGGCTTGATAATATGTTTTTAGTACTGATTTCGCTCAGAGTTTTGTTTTCTGTCAGACTAATTCATTTTGATTTTTTCAGTTTAAGAAAATGTTTATGAGAAATCGGAAGAACTTTTCAAGTTTAGTTAGTGGAGCGTGTGAATCGATATTGTAATTTTGACTATCTAGATGAGTAACAGATTAAATTTAATCATTGCATGTTTAAGGTAGTTTGAAATAGATGTATGACTTCTATTTGAAAATGATATTTGAGATCTCTGGGTGTATGACTTTTGTTTCAACACTCAATTGTGTATGAAATTGATATTTAGGTTTCATTCTATCACTAAGTCAAAAATATTCTATCACCTAGTAAAAAATAGACGTATGATTTAAGCCTAAATCTTCTATCACCTATGCATAAACATTCTATCACATATGCATAAACTTGCTATCACCTATGCATAAGCCTTCTATCACTTAGGCATAAATCTTCTATCACGTATGCATAAACATTCTATCACATATGCATAAGTCTTCTATCACTTAGGTATAAACCTTCTATCACCTATGCATAAGCCTTCTATCACCTATGCATAAGTCTGCTATCACCTATGCATAAGTTTTCTATCACCTATGCATAAGTCTAGGTAAGACCTTCTATCACCTATGCATAAGTCTTCTATAACTTAGGTAGAAACCTTTTATCACCTATGCATAAGCCTTCAATGACTTAGTAGAAACCTTCTATCACATATGCATAAACCTTCTATCATTTAGGCATAAATCTTCTATCACATATGAATAATCCTTCTATCACTTAGTCAGAAACCTTCTATCACTTAGGCAGAAACATTCTAGTGTCTTCTTTAAAATGAGTTATATTGGTATTTAACTTTTGTGTTATCAGCTTAATGACAAAAAAGGGAAAAGGAAAAAAGAGGTAAGATTGACTTCTTTTTTTATTAAATTATTCAACTGATTGAATTCTATATAATGATTGAGTTATCAACTGATTGAATTCTATTAATTTATCAATTTTCTAGTAATTGACTCGATTAGTTTGCTAGTGATTGACTCTATCAGTTTTCCAGTGATGGAATCTATTAGTTTCTTAGTGATTGAATCAATCATTTTTTGTTTTAGGGTTCAATAAATTTTTCTATGGGCTTCTATCACACACACGCTATCTTTATGAATTTTAGTTGAACTGATATAATTTTTTTTATTGAAAACAATGAACTTGAGATTCATATTTATGAAATTTCTGATTCGTTCTCATAACCTAGAATTACAATCTAGATTGAAAAAAGTAATCTGATTGAAGCAATCAATGACAGAGATTGAAGTCAATCAGTTAAACGATGATAGAAATTTTTTCCAATGATCTACGCCACAAATTCAAATCCCTTGACTGCGTCTCCGACCTCTTTCATATCCTTTCCATAAAAAATTTCCCTTATTTACATCAAGCAAACTCAATTAATCACGATGAATTAACAACGGTTAACAATAGACCCAATAATTTTCTATCAAATTCAATCCATTTCAACATGAATCAACAAAATGAAACGATCAGCTAGAGAAACAAGAAGCTTCAAGAACATAGGAAAACCCAAAAATCTAAGAACAAAACAGAGTAAAACCAAAAAGAAAAATAAACCCATATTAGAAGCTTGAGATTAAACAATCACAATTATGGTAGAAACTCAGTTTCAAGAATTAAACACATACAAGAAGATGCAAAACAAACAGCTTCAAGAATAGAGAGGAAACCCCAAAAATCAAAGAACAAACAAGCAAAGCAAAAAAAGAATAGACGAAACTTTGGGTCTGGAGGGACCTCCATGGCCATAAGGGAGTTTTGGTAGTGTTAGAATCAACACATGATTTCTTGCTCGAATCCTCAACTTGCGTTACATGAGATGTAGAAATGGAGTTTCTAATCACCAACAAATAAGAAAACAAAGGATTAAATTGAAAAAAGGATGTTAAGAAAAGGTAATTCTGAAACTCATTTTTTGTCTCACATCCCATTTGCAGCGTGTATGAGAGATGAAAAAGAAAGGGCATAATAGGAATTTTAGAAAAACGAATTTAAAATCTGCTATAAATGAATAATTTTAGAAAACATGCTAACTTGAAATGGGCATGGAAAAAGTTGCTATCTAGGATAAATTTCCTTTATTATACGATAGTTATTATTATTTAATTAATTTTACTAAAATTAATTACAGTATTTTTTAAAAAAAATCTAAATTACAAGAACAACAAAAAAAAAACTAAAATTAAATTAAATTCAAAGCTATAAAAATTGATATTTTAAACCTTTGATTTTTTTCATTAAAAAAATAATGAGTAAACTGCATATGACAATAGAAGCATGATTTACACCGAAATGGGTCAGTGGCACAATGTTTCATTATTTGGTTGTAAACTAATTCAACACCAGCGTCACAGGTTCCAGCTCAGGAATCGGTAATTGTCCATCTCCGTCAATATGTATTAATAAAAAAAAGCATAATTTATCAACTAAGATATTATGTGTTAATTTTGTGTTTACTTACTTTCTCAATTTGCTTCAAAATTTTTAACTCGGGCAAGCTTTAGGCGGTCATAAAAGGCCCCGTTTAATAAGTAGGTCAAAATCCAGAAACAAATTGCTACAAACCACAACGATTAAAAAATTAGTGTCAAAAATTTGAGACTACCTACATCTGAACCTCCTAGCGTTGATCAATGATGAGGAAGCAGCCATTTGGGGTCGATTGAGCCATGGTGGGTCAGTGAAAGCCATTGGCACGAATAGCCAATGGAGCTGCTGAACTACTTTGGGTCACCTCTTTACTCTCTGAAATTGGCTTGCACTCTCAATCAAAGCCGGCCCTTTTATGTGACAATATTAGCGCCACTTACATTGTTGCCAACCCCGTCCTTCATCAGCGAACCAAACATCTTGAAATTGATCTTCACTTCGTAAGAGACCGCGTGTTAACCAACCAATTATCAGTGCGCTATGTGCCTTCTGAAGACCAACTAGCTGACATTTTAATCAAAATGTTGTCAACTACCAGATTTCAAGGTTTACGTACCAAGCTCTCCGTTCTCACAAGCCCGTTTCGCTTGTAGGGGATGTAAAACAGTCCGCTTATTAGGATTATTATGTTATTAGTTACTGTAATCTTGTTTACTTTACTTTTATCATATTAGGGTTTCTCTTATTTGTTTCTCTCTCTTGTAAAGGTCCCTATATAACCATCATATTCTCCAAGTTGTTCTTTTGGACAATTCCCTTTAATCAAGAATTATTTCTTCTTCAACTTTCTTGCCTAGGGTTTTTCACCCTTTCATGGTACAAGAGCCCATAAACCCCAAACGGGTATCGGTCCAATAAAAAATGAAATTGAGATCTGATTCAAGATTGGTGAGCCCAAAAGAGGCATGTTGAGATCTCAATTGTCCCACATTGGAAAAGTGGGGAGTCCAACATCAATATAAAAGAGATATGGGTTACTCCCTTCATTGTCAATTTATTTTGAGGTGGAACCTCATATTCTCTAATATTGGTTACTTGCGGCTTCGAGCATTGTACAATACAACCTTTTACCCTTAGTTATGATTCGTTGAATCTCAACATATTTGGGAATCAAAGCAATATGATGGGACGTTTGTTATACACGCCAACAAAATATCAACTCAACCTATTTTTTTTTTATATTAACTTAACACAAATTAGAGTGTCTATAATTATTATTATTATCATTATTTTGATACATGGTGTCTATAATCTTGATTATAAGTTCGAATTCCTTGCTCCCCACAATTGTATGGTAAACTCATAAAAATATTCTAGCAGACAATTTCAAAAAGGAAAAAAAAGAACATTCTAATGGACAAGTTAAAACTATATTATTCTCCCAAAACATTCTAATAAACAAGTTAAAAGTATATTATTCTCTGAAATAATATCATACATATTTATTCACTTTTTAAACATTAAGAACTAAAAACTAATACAAAATTTATTTGATACATTTTTTTGATTTTCCACCAAAACATTCGAACATAAGTGTTTTGTTGTTGCCTGTGCATAGGGTCATCTCCCACTCTCCTCCTCAGATGCTAAGGGCCTTTTGTTTTCGTGAATCAAGCATTTGTTAAACCCGATATTTGGATCTAGACTAGTTAAAGCCAAGTGTTAAACTATAGATCGAGCCTTTTTCACAAAGAATAAAGAAAACTTGAATGAGCAAAAGAATAATAAGCTGTGAATATGTCTCAATAACTTTTAATTATATTTATACTTTATGCTTACAAATTATTGTGGTTGTAGAGTTTTTATTGATGAACTTATTGTGTTTGTTGACTATTTTTATCGTTTTTTAACTCAACAACAATTAAGAATAAGAAATTTAAATTTATGATCTTTTAATATAGACACATGTACTTCACTATTATTCCCGTAAATTAGCTATTTTTACCATTTTTTTTTTCAAATGTTAATTTTGTCATTAATTTGATAAGTGAATGATAATTAATATATGCATATCCGGCTGAAGCACGATGCACCAATCGTACAAGCTTTGATAAGGGTTTATGGAATTCAGACGATTGGTTTGGACAACAAAGGGATTGAAAAGTAAACATTCATATGAAAAATTGGAGTAGGAAAATTTGAACATATAATTATTTTTTTAATCTAGCTTTATGTGAAACATATTCTTTACTAAAAGGTAATGTCACATTATATCTAAGTAAATTAATAGGTTTTCTAGTTTGTTTGGAAATTAATTTCTTATTTTATAATCGCTTATTAGATGGTGCTTAATTAGATGACACTTTGGCCATAATTGATCCCTTTGACAAGATTTGACCCCTAGACAATATTAGAATTCCTTTGGCCGAGTTGACCATGTCGTCATGCTCCAAATTTCAAAATCTTCAGTTTGTTCCCATTTGGTAAGTTCCACGTCCTAAATCCATGTTTAGAAGTTTTAGGTGCTAATTGTGACCTGTTTTGTTTGTTTAGGGTCTTGTTTGAGAGTTGGGTTCTCTAAGTTCGTTGGATTATGAACTTAGAGCTTTCATGAATTTCGACCAAGGTAAGGACCTCTTTACCCTCAGCTCGAAGTGTTGTGGTTTAATACGTGAATATAATTCAATTCTTTGTTAACTTGTTTGATGATCTAATATTCTTTGATACTTTGTGCAACTTGATAATCGTGATGAACGGTTTATTTGTGATTGTTCATGTAACTTTAATGTGATTAATGAGTTTGGACATGTATGTATTGATACAACTTATTTGCATGTATTCTCTGATTATGCATGTCCCTTATATATTTTCAACTTTTGTTGCAAAATGATATCTCATAAAAGACTCATGTGTGTTTCATTCCGTTGGGAACCTACTTATGATGCGTGTTGAGTAATAATGATGTTCCATGATGAACTAGTTTGGCACTATCGTCTCATAGGAGACAAGGATTTATAACACGAGCTGGTGTTCTATAGGAAGTAGCCAAGACACGAGTATTGAATAAAGGATGTTGGTCAGTGATCAGTGCGATTTAAGATCGGCTATGTATATTACTCGTTTGATTGATTCTAAGTAAGATGCTATTGCTAACACTTTAATTCTCAAAATTATAGTTTTGTACAGGAATACGTAGTCGAATCACGACAAGTGATAAATATTATTTTATCATTTTCTAAAGAAATTGGTGTCTAGAATTAAACCTTTTAACTTCAGAGTTTATAGAAAAATAAAACTTGATTGATGGTTGATTTTGGGTTTGGATTTTGTCAATATGAAAATGAAATTAAAATAAATGGGTTAGATGAAATGTGAATACATAAGATGTGCTAATCATGCGATAAGTTAAATGTCATGCTTCTCTAGTCTAATGTGTGCTTCTGCACCTATTGATTTATGTTGAACCCAGCTTCCGCTGCGGTTCTTCATATTGGATTCCAAGCGATGCATGCATTAGTAAGTTTATTCCTAACTCTTCGATCATGCGAGATACCTCACATTGACCTAAATTATTCTTATGGGTTTTCCGTCAATTCCTTCTTTCGAGTTTACTGGCAGTTAGCATGCGTGGGCGGCAGCTAGTCAGTGCATACTTAACATGAAAATGCAACATTATAATATTCAATCACTCACAGTCCTAACTTTCATTTTACATACCAAATTTCACCTAATGTGGTAAATTACGAAGACATGCTAAACGGAAATATGAATTTCAAACACAGAAATATCATTAAGAAATTGTCTAAGCTACAACTACATCTACTACAATAAATAAATAAATTGAAATGGTTTAGTTGTTGTAGGTGTGCATTCTCCGTATCACTAGTTTCCACGAGCACCTTCCAATTGTCCTCCTCAACAACAGATTGATTCAGGTGAAGTGACTCCCAGCCAACCGACCAAATACTTCATTCTGGCCCAAGCTAGGAACGTGGTCACTTGGCCTAGTACCCACGAGTTTGGGTATGAGAACCCCTGATTGAGATGTGCATCATGATGTGTTGATGTTTGTGCATGTGCTATTTGCTTTTGACTATATTCATATCTGACCCCGAATTGGGATCCTTACTAAGTTTCACGACTCATCCTTTTCAACTGTGGTTTCCCCCACATGTATTACAAGACTTTACATAAACGGATGATCATGTTGAGGATTGACCATGAGATACCGATACATTTTATCATGATCTCTCTTTATTTCTAATTTTATTTCCTTTTAAATGAACTATTTAGGACATGTATCTTCATTTAGCCTTTTGCAAACTATTTTGTATTTAGATTTACTTGGGTACCCATTATATATTTCCATAAATGTTTTAGTTGTTTTTTGATTTATGAAACCATGTAGGCCTTGCTAAGTTGTCGTGTTTACATGCATTAGAGTAAAGGTCTAGGCTTGGATTCATAGTTTGGGTTTGACCTTTTTTTTTTTTGAATCAAGGTAACCACGCCCGTCCTTAGGCTAGGCACCGGAGAGGGTTTGGCCATTTTATATGCATATAATGACAAAGTTACCCTTTATACATAGATAAGAATCATTTGTGTCTAAAAAGAGTTAATTGCAACACTTGTTTGATTAAATTGAAAATTCAAATAGTTAGTTTATAGGTGGTTTGTGACATTTTCCTTAAGCATTAATACATTTTCTTTTTTAATGGTTTGAAATTGAGAAGAAAAAAATAATTAAAATATCATTTTGGATACCAAGTGGTATCTATCTCCATTTTTCTACTTTTTAGAGAAACTAGAAAATATAGGCACATGTAAAAATTATATTTAAATACTTTTGATTTTTGTCTTTGGCTTGTTGATCGTTGTACTGGCCATTGGTTTGATCTCGTGATTGATATTTGACTGATCGACCTATAGTTAGTTGATCTTCTTGAATGATCAGTCTTTGATTTGCGGTTTTATTGATCAGTTTGTATGATTCAGTCTCTTCCTCTAACTTGTTGATAGTTTGGATGATCGACCTCTAATTCATTGATCTGTTTGAATAATATAAACTTTGATATGAGGGCTTGAAGCCTATGCTTAGACAGCGAGAGACTAATATTTGACCAATAACCAAATCGACGATCAAATTGTTGAAATGTTTTGTAGTTAAGTGTTCTAAATTGATAATATTGAATTTTTGTTTGATTCACTAACTTATATTGAAGGTCACCCTTAGATACTATAAAATCTAATTTGAAGGTTTATGGACTTGTACTCTTAAATGCTTTGAAGACTTATTTTTAAAAAAAAATGCTTTGAAGACTTATAGCACTTTTAAAAGGTTTGTAAGCAAATCTTGAATGTTTTTTGAGAGTGTCGTGAAAGCTTATGAACTTACGTTCTTAGATGCTTACAAAGAAAAATCCTCGGTCAAGTCTTCTTTGTCTTGTACTTGTCCAGCTCCGTTGCAAATGAATTACAACTCTCTAATCATGGAAATCTCAAGATCAAGTAGATTTGGACTTCATGGGCCTTTGGTCTGACTATTGGGCTTGAGCATTTAGGTACATAAATTCAAAATAAACTAACTTTTAATCTAATTAATCTTTAGATAATATTGATTTGTAATTGAAAAAAAATTCAATTTGATTTTACCATTACGACATGGCAATGTGCCATTGATCGAAATTTCTCCACTTTTATTATTATTATTATTTAAATTTTATTTTTTAAATCAACTTAAACCCGTAACCAATCGATTATGAATATAAAAAATGGAACAAATTAAACCGGTTTGGAATTAAGATTTCAACTGGAAAACTGAAAACTACCCATTACATTTTAGCACGTGCGATGCTCATGAGTGGCATTATTTCAGATTTAGCAAAAGCGAGTGCCCAAACTCGCCGGTCGGGTCTTCTTCTTCTTCTTCTTCTTCACTGCTAAATCTAGGGTTCTCTTCGATCTCTGCGTTTCAGGTCCCTTCTCTACTGAAACGCTGTCGTTTTCATCCCCTCTGGTAATTCGTCCAAATGAAGCTCACTGTGAAAACCCTCAAAGGAAGCCACTTCGAAATTAGGGTTCAGCCCACCGATACAGTAAGTTCTGACTTTTTTTTTTTTTTTTTCTTCTTTAATCTCCTCTGATTTCTTCATGCAATTATTTGGGATTTAGTTCATTTATTAATGTAGCTGATTTTGCAAGCATTGACCCAGTTGTCAATCTTCGCTTTTTTAAATTTTTTTTTATAATTGTGATTATATAATTGGAATAAAACTACTGGAGAAATGGTTTGGAATTGAGGAGATTTTAAAATTAGGGATTTTAACTGGGAAGTTGATTTCGTTTCTGGACGGCGATCGCTCAAGTTTATTATATTATTATGTTTATTTGAATTATTCGTGATCTGCTGGTTTTCCACTGTATGAACACAAGTTGGAGAAGTCTAAGGCATCATGCAGACAATGCTCTTGTTAGAGATGCCATTTTAGTCGTAGATTTGAACAGCCAAGTTTAATTTCGTTTTTTCCTGGGGCTTGAACCCTCTGTTTGGAACCTGGAATCTAGAAAGTTATAGAAATGATTTTAAATTTTTTCTTTTTTTGGAATGAGAAAATTTTGTAATGAATGAGATTAAAATGTTGGAAAGTATTAGTAACCCATAGTGGATTGGCCCAGTGGTTAGAATGATCTTAGGAAATTAAGAGATTATGAGTTTAATTCATGGTAGTCAATAAGGAAAAAATAAAACAATTTTTTTTTTCTTATATAGTAATAGGCTTTTAATCTTGATTTATTGATAGAAAATTAAAATAGGACATAGTTAAATAAGTAACTACCACCAAATTCTATGAAATCCTTCAAAAGCTGATGGTTTAAGTTAAGAAATTTCTTAACGTAAAACGAGATAAATCATTCTCTCTTATGTGATAACAAACATAGGTTTTCATATTCTTTTTCCTAATTGTAAATTTTGTTGGTGAAGGTGATGGGTGTCAAGAAAAATATTGAAGGTGTCCAAGGAAAAGATAATTATCCTTGTGGTCAGCAATTATTGATACACAATGGTAAGGTTTTGAAAGATGAAAGTACACTGGTAGAAAACAAAGTATCTGAAGAGGGTTTCCTAGTTGTGATGCTCAGCAAGGTATCTTTGGTCCTATGATTTTCTGAATATAAGAAATACTGAAGAAAAGCTTTATTTGGGTCTTTAATGAATGGCTGAAATATCGAATATATGGTTATGGCATTATGCTCAACTGTATGCATTTGCTTCTTCTGCAGAGCAAAACATCAGGCTCAGCCGGGCAGTCATCAACTCAGGTAACATTGCCCATTTTTTATTGCCATTGGCCAGTTTTTTATTATTCTCTAATGTTAATCATTCCTATAACCTATTTATTACAGCCTGCTCAAAACCCCCCTGTAGCTCAACCAATAATAAATTTGACTCCTGCTTCCCAAGTTACACCATCACCATCACCCGCTCCTGCACCTCTGGCTCCAACACAAGCACCGGCATCGTATGTTTTTAAAGAATGATCTTCTTTATGCATTTTCTCTCTACCAGTTGAATAATTGTTATCCATGTGCATTTTCTGTTATTGTTTTCCAGTGCCCCTAAGAACACTACATCTATTTGCACCCTATTGTCATATAAGTATGGCTTGCATTTCCTTTTGACATTTTTTAACTTCAAGGAGCAAGTATTAGTTTGTAAATCACCTGCTATTTTCTAAAAAATCTATGCTACAATATTATTAATTTCAAATCTGTAAAAAGCTACAGATTGAATGAGTTTGATAGGAGTTCTTGATCATTAACTATTGGGACTAACAGCTGATATACCAAGCTATGTGCATTGTGCAATATTTTCTCCCCTTTCACTTTATTTACAAATGAAGCTCTTTTCCTGCTGGCGAGGAAGTTTCTCAATCCTTCTTTTGGTGCAGCGTGCAATCAGATACATACGATCAAGCTGCTTCAAATTTGGTGGCTGGTAATAACCTGGAACAGACCATTCAACAAATCATGGATATGGGAGGTGGCAACTGGGACAGAGAAACAGTTATTCGTGCACTAAGAGCTGCTTATAACAATCCAGAGCGAGCAGTGGATTACTTGTACTCTGTATGTGTAATCATACTTGAGGCTTAGTCTGGATATGTTTAGTCACTAATGGTGTTTTCTTTTTATGTTCAGGGTATTCCTGAATCTGCAGAACTTGCAGTACCTGTGGGTCGTTTTGGTTCTGGTCAAGACACTGGAACCGATGCATCCCTACCTGCAGCTGTCTCTGGAGCACCCAACACAGCCCCATTGAACATGTTTCCTCAGGTAAGTTTAGATGCATGCATGAATGGCGTGTTTTTGTTTTCTCTCATTCACTAATTTTACTCGTGCCCATCATACAGGAGGCACTTTCTGCTGGCGGCGGCGGCAACCTTGGATCCCTTGAATTCCTTAGAAACAATCCACAGGTAACTAGTGAAATATCATCTATGGGGGTTTTCTGATTGATAAGCTCATTACTCATTAACTTTTTTTACATGATATATATTATTAGTGAATGGAGTTAATAATTCATCGTTTGGACTTTGAAGTCCCTTTTCACTAATGGTTGTGTTAGTTAAGTTTGCATCTTTTAACACATTGATTCACATAAAAGGTGTCTGTTACGAAGTCACAGTCATTTGATAAAAAAAAAAATCTGCATATGGATTTTATTATTTCAGTCATATCATTTTATTACATTTATATCACTTGTACAAAGGCCCAAAGTGTTGTTTTGCTTCATTTTGTATGAACTGTGGATTTCATATAGAACCAATTGCGTAGTAGTTACTGAATGAGACTTGTCTTCTTATCATTGTGCACATTCTAGTTCCAAGCCTTGCGGACGATGGTGCATACAAACCCTCAAATTTTACAGGTCTACACATCGTTTTTCTCAGCAATTTACTTTGTGGTTATTGTTATGGTTTTACACAAGAGTTGAATCTTTTGCTCCTGATGGCAGCCCATGCTTCAAGAACTTGGAAAGCAGAATCCCCAGCTTTTGAGACTCATTCAAGATCACCATGCAGAGTTCCTCCAATTAATTAACGAACCTGTCGACAATTTTGAGGGGTAAGTATTATGCTGCTGTCATCTGGTGAATTTTCTTTTATAGGAAATATTAAACTTTCATCAAAAGACATATTGAAATAGTTGCAATAAACTATGCCATTGAGATATCAATGGGGGAGAGATCATACTTCAAAAAAAGGGTAGGTGATGACTCCAATATGACGCTAAATAGATGGCCAAGTGAAGTAAAACTTGATAAGAGTGATGGATGTCGATGAAGGATCCTGTTGTTTATTTCCATCCACTCCAGAAAAAAAATGCATAAACAAAATTAAGCCACAAAATCTTGTGTCTTTCTTCAAAGGGTGACCTAATAAGACATAAGATAGGTGAGCCAAAAAATATTCATGAGCGTCTGATCCAACTTACAGCCTTACATGCACCTCGGCTGTTCTTACGGGACAGACTGTATGACACTACAATATTTAGCTGTCAAAGAAATTCGTAGAAAATTAATTTCTCGATAGGTGGTCACCAAGATTGAACTCATAACCTTTTAGATTCTTAAATCCCTTTGAGCTTATTTGTTTACTCCTTCCGTTATCTAATTTCCATGCTTAAAAGACCAAATATATTGAGTTTCTATTTTATCTGGTTGATAATTGTCACTGGAACAACAAGGTACCTTGATGATAGCTTGAGAGGTCAGATGTTCAAATCTGCTACTTTTGTTGAACTCAATAAAATTTGTCATCGTAGAACAAGAACTGTTTCTGGATCTGATTTACTGCAGATCTCGTTCACTTGATTGATTATTAATTTATCAGCCAAACCTTTTTTTGATATGACATGCTGCATCTACCTGTAGAACCATAAACTATGTTCTTTCTTTCAGAGAAATGTTTGAACAGGCTGACCCGGACATGCCTCATGCCATTAATGTCACTCCAGCCGAACAGGAAGCCATCGAACGAGTACGAACTCCTTTAGATTCCCCGAGACGCCTTCTTGTTTTCCCTTCAAACTGGGATTCTTGTGCTTAACTTTTTGCTGCTTGTTTCCTTATGTAGCTCGAAGCAATGGGATTTGATAGAGCCTTGGTCATCGAGGCCTTTTTGGCATGCGATCGCAACGAGGAGCTAGCGGCTAACTACTTACTGGAGAATTCTGGAGATTTTGACGATTAACAAACGAACAAACAAATTAATGTTAACTGCACTGGATTCATTATTTTTGGTGCCGAGATGAAATGGTACCCTTATTAGCATTCTTCACTTTCTGAGTCTTCTTTGCATTTTATATACTTTACTAATAAATAGGAAAATTAATTATTCTCAAGTATGGACTTTTGGATTCAGAGAATTGGAAATTTATGTTTTTATTTAAAAAAGCTCATTTGCTGCTAACTGGTCAGAGCATCACAGGTAGATCTTAAGATTTCAAAACTTTTTCTTTTTATTGTGTAATTATAATTACTGGGAAATATCAAAAGATTTTGACATCTATATCATGGTTATTGGGATGCTTGGTTATGTTATTACAAACTATGCTATTTTGATGATCTTAAATGATGTTTTGATCTTAGTGGTTAAGAACTTAAGAGAGCAAAATGCGTTGAATTATGGCAACAATTTATTTAGGAATTAATTTTTGTATGAATTTCTTTAACAAATTCATGTCGTAGATAGTTTGCGGTGGAAATGCGGGTAAATTGATTCCGATAGTTACTAATATCAGAACAAAAAGTACTCTTAACACAGAAGCTTTAGAGAGTATGTTATTGAGAAAAAAATTCTTGGTCGTAACGAAATTCATGTTATAGAGAAGAAATTTGAAGTGATATAAAAAGTTCTTTATGGATTGGAAGAATAATTCTAAACATTCCATACTATAACTAATATCCACTAAACCCGGTTTGAGAACTATTAAGCTTTTTTTTATTTAAATTTTCTATAATGTTTTTTTTAAAATAAATAAATAAATTATGTGAATACTAGTTAGATTTTATAAACTAAAATAAGTTTTTTAGAGTATTATTTTTCAAATTTTGATTTGATTTTTAAAAATACTAGTAAGAAAAACTATATGTTGAAATAGTTGTTGAAGCTTCAATTTTAAAAATTAAAAATTAAAATGTTTTAGAAGCTTGTATTTTTTTTAATACAAATTGATGAAGGGGAGATCACAAACTCTACATAGAGAATAGTGTTGCCTCAAATAAATGAGAGTCAAATATCAATTTTAGGATCGAATTCGTGACCGTAGTGTTTAACTGAATTACTACCAAGTAATGAAACCAACATGTCACTATCAAATCAAACTATTTATATAAGAGTTCGTACACAAAATTTAATGTTGTTTACTTTAAGGTAATCAAGATAATTGAAATCTTCTGATTTTCAAAATTTCGGATGTTCGGAATAAAAAATGTATGACATCCTTAATCACTATGTTTGTTTTGTAGAAATATAACATGAGATGGTGTTAAATTTACCTAAAGTTCCAAGAATACTCTTACAATATTCATATAAGTTTTTACATTAATTTAATATCAATTTAATTTATATAACATACTTATCTATAAACTTAATTATTATGCATTTAAATATATTTAGTTTTTTAAAAAAAAATTGTTTATTGTATTCATACTTATGTTATTTTGTTCAATCAATTCATTCATATTTATTTAAGATTCTTAACCTCAATTTAAATATGAATATTTTAAAAAATTATTTTATATATTTAACTCTAATTCTGATGACATATTAAATGTTTGTATATGTTTATAACTTTTGATAATATATATAAATATAATGTCTAAAAAAATGTTAACCAACCATCAATTGACATATATCATGGATAAAATGTACTAATATACCAAATAAGTAAGAGGAAAAAATGTTGTAACATCCTAAAAAAAAGAATACATAACTCCTGTAAGGAAATGCCCTGCCTTACTTAAACAATTCTGAATTTAACCAACTACAAATAAAAAAAAAAACTACCAACAAACATTCACGAGCACAACAAGAATAGATCTATTTACATACAAAACTAATCAAAATGAAGGCTTGTGTGTCCAATCCACGTACCCTGTCAATGCTCATCAAATGGTACCTGTGGCAGAGGAGTATATTCATAAGATAAACTTTAACTCTAAGTACGCTATAAGTAATTGAACGACAACATCCTGCCATTTTTACTAATAATCGGCCTCGCTCGAGAGATCACACCCATACTTACTCATACCACATCGCCCACCCTTTTGTCACGAGTAACTTCAACCTCAACTGTATCTAAGGTCCTCCTCTTAGCCTGTTGTTGCTCCCAATTGACTTAGGCCTTAGCTACCATCCCAAAATCTAAAAGCTTACTAGAGTTTATCTTATTTACACCCTTAGATCCCTTCATTCGTCTATGTGTCACGCTAGTTCACTCACCTCTCACTTCATGTAACATTAAGCAAATCTCCCTTGCTTACCCTTTTATTACCCTATTTTACATACCTTTCACCCTGGAGCACATACTTATCAGTATATCACCCTTAAAATACAAGCTAACATTGCTCACCATTTGTTCACACTAATCAACATATAAGTCGTAACACTAAACATGAGCATTTTTGTGTACGAGAACATCTTAACAAACTACAATTATTGACTTACTTAAATAAACTACTCAACACCACCGACCCCCTTACCCATACACCCTTCCCGTTCCTCTTCTGTCGGATAACTCACCATCGTGCCATATTTCAAGACAAAGATAAATAATTCTTCAACCGACAGAGTATGCAACTACTATTCTCCTATCATGACCCAACATGCCTAAAATAACTATAACAAATAGCATTTCAGCCTGCTAGCACATGTAAATTTCCACCAAATAGCTCACAAAAACCATTTCACGTTAACTTTCCTTTCGCAAGTATCTCATCTAATTTTTTACTTCCATTCCAAGCTCTACAACTAGGCACCTACTATAAACCCAACAAGATTAAAGATGTATAAAACATCTTACCTGACCAACAAGAGTCACCATACAACATTGATTTCGAAAACACCAAGGTCTCCTAACATACGAACCATGACAACTCAACATCAAAACAAGGAAATGAAAGTTATAAATGAAGAAGCTATTGAAGTCAGGTTTGGACTTTGCCGAACCAAGAATTTGGAAACTCGGCTTGTTTCAACTGGGTCGATCAACCAAGATCGAGAACTCCCGGTTCGAGTCCTCTTTCTAAGCTAAAAGCAATTATCTTACCATGAAAATTCATGTCGAAAGCTCATCTGAAATTGTTTGGCCAGCCCAAGCTCACGAATCCCTCACCAACAAACACACCAAAACGCCGATTGGCTTCCTTCTCACCCACATCGAAATTTCCGCAAAAGACACAACCAATGAAGAAGAACTTCGTCCTCAAGAATAGTTTCGAAGCTGCAGATTCGCCATCCCTTTCACCAAGTAGGCGAATTCCTCGTTGTTGCCCTAGAATTGCGATGACCACCCTTCCCCTTTTCGCAAGAACTCATCCGGTTCTTTTCCCTTTTATTTCATTTTCTTGTTTTTATTTTTAATAAAAACCCACCCTTTTGTGCTTTAAATCCCATTCTAACAAGTCTATACTTGGGCCAAGCCTAAATGGTTCCATTTTTTTTTTTTTTAAGATCTTACGAATGTCTTTAACAAATGCCCCTACATGTGAATCTAGAAATCCATGTTTTTAAAAAGTATGCAAAATCGATCAAATGCCCTCTAGATAGACATCTTAAGGTACTTGGACATCTTTAATATTTAAATATCTCACATTCTTCCAAAATGAAAGAGGTTATTCAAATGTTCATTTCATGGAAATTTCAAATGACCTAACTTTAACGGCTCCTTAGAGTCTAAAGTTTTTTACCTACAAAATTCTTTTTCTAATTTTTTGGATTTTAATTTTTGTCTAATATCTCAGATCTTTTAGATATATATTGTCTTCGTACCTGATACGAGTAAAATGAAACAAATATGAAAGCTTAGGCTGTTTGTTTGGCATATTTAAGTAGAATTTAGTTTTAGGATTTATTAACTCCTCCTCAAAAATCTATATCCAAACAAATTTTTACTAACTTCTCCTCATTTTTATTTTTAAAAACAACTCTCATTTATAAACATTTATTTTTAATCATCCATTTATAACTGTTCAATCATTTCTAACCATTCTTTTTTAATAATTCATTTCAAATCAATAAAATAAAAATAAAAACTTATTTTCAATCATTCATTTTTTAACTACTAAAAATAACTACTTATTTTAAATCTACATCCAAACAAGATTTTTTAACTCTAATTCATCTACATAAAAAAAAAACTTTATCAAAACGAAAGTTTTAAGTACAACTTTTAATTTTTAACTCTTGGACATAAGTCCTTAATATAAGTCCTTTAACTTAAATCCTATTCAATATGTCAAACAAACAGCCCCGGAACTTAATTATAAAATTTATGACACCCTTAGAACGGTGCGGATGCTCGATAGGTGGTGGTGGACGGCTCCTATTTGTCAATAAAAAAGAAAAGAAAAGAAAAGAAGATATTTATATTTATAGAAAAAATAAAAAGAGAGTTAAATAAAGAAGGCGAAAGAGCGTTGTGCCTTACTAAAAGCGTGATCCACGGACTAAAAGCTCGTACATCATTTCATTTGCGCGCTCTCTCTAAGGAATCGAATTCTCATCTCCATTCATCCAATTTGATGTAAGATTCAGCTTTCTCTGTTCCTCGTTTTCTCCTTCAGATCTGCGATTCTTCTGCTCAATGTTGCGTTCTTCTTCACCTTTTCTTTTCTTTCTTGCCTTTTCGCGGATGTTTCTTTCGCTTTAGGATGTGGATTCTTTGTTCCTTCGGAGAATGTGCAGATCGATTGGATCGGATTTTGTTCATCGATTTCTGGTTTTTTTATGCCGTTTTGGTCTATGATTTTCTCTTTTTTGTGATTTCGCATGCGTTTTGACAGATTGTGGACGATGTGGAGATGCTTATGGATTTGGAGCTAGGTTTGAGGTTATATAAACTGTATTGCAGATTCTTTGAATGGATCTCTGTGAATTAATGAACCTATGAGTAGAAAACTTTCGAGTTTGGCTATAGGTTCATTTATTTGACAAGAAAAGTATCGTGGATCTTTCATTATTTTGTCTTTAATAAATATAAAACAATTCTAATTGTTTTTTCATGTATGAATTCATTTTTAAAACATCCAGCTGTATTGCCTTTTGACTGTTAACACTTATATTCATGCCATCTATAAAAATATTAAGCAATTATCATTTTTTTTTCCGTTTCATATTTGTAAGTGTTCGGGGCAGCTTAACTGCATCTCGACTATTCTCAGGTGATATAGCAAGGTATACTGTCCGACCTTACAATATTTTTATGCGAAACTTGTAGGAAATTATTTCTTAGATTAGTGGCCAGGCCCACCATAGATTGAATTCATAACCTCTTGGATCCCCAATACTCTCTTTGATCACTAGGCTAACTCATGTCATCATATATCCACACACTCTAATACATGATGATTTTTTTCTTAATAATAACTGTTCGGGTTAGCTTACTTGCATCTCGGGACAATCTTCTGATCCTACACATGTAGGAAGTTAATTCTTAAAAGGGTAGGTACTAT
The DNA here is from genome assembly GCA_036507275.1 of Sicyos edulis. Lineage (NCBI taxonomy): Eukaryota > Viridiplantae > Streptophyta > Magnoliopsida > Cucurbitales > Cucurbitaceae > Sicyos > Sicyos edulis. The sequence goes on along the minus strand of CM071850.1, from coordinate 26,868,121 downwards.
GGCTTGAACCCATTAACCGGTAGTTTTCAAAGTTCTTTTGACTATTGGGTCAACCAGGTGGTTCTTAGTACAAGATGGTTGAGGCCAGTTTTGTTGTATTCTATCTTCCCTTGAAATCAACAAAATCTTTAAGTTTCAATTTTCAACAACTAATGCTTCGGCCGAGCTTTAGATGATTGCTTCTTGCATTTCAAAATGCTTTGTTAACTGCTGCAGATTACATTTTCATCTTACTACAAATCTCTAAAATATATTTGAATTGAATCTGGAATTTATTGAAACACATCAGCTGAAGAAAAGGGCTCTAATGGCAGTCTGTCTAATCTCGGCCTATCTTTGCTTTTGTAGACAACTCTGTATTTGGTGCTAAGCTTCAGAGCACGGAGAAAGATTGGAGCTCTAGAACATGGTTCTTGAAAGCATTTTAGGTTCTCCTCATAGGAGGTCCCCGCAATTTCGAAGGCAGTTTCCTGCAAATGAGTTAGGCAGTTGGTCGACTCTCTTTAACCGACATCGCTTCCTCTTAACCGCGCTGGCACTCTTGACATTCCTTTGCACAATCTACCTTTACTTTGCTATCACTTTAGGGGCTACTGAATCGTCGTCGTCTTGCTCGGGTTTGACTGGAGCTCAGAAAGAAATCTGTCGTCTGGAGCAGGCTAAAGCTTCTCTGGCTAAAGGCAAGTTGAAATTTGATACGTAGGGAGCTTGAGGTACAAAATCTTCACATATATTGGTTTTTTTTTTCTTGGTGGGATCTGTATTTATAAATTATTATACATCAAAAGTTAATTCATCCATTTGGATTCATACATATAGCTTACAAAGTGTAGCAGAATGTCATTAACCATGGCTTCCTTGCATTAATTTGTTTTTTTTTTTGTTCTTTGTTATAATGGGTTTGTATTAAAACTTCAATCACTTATTGCTGTTGGGACAATAATGGATGGGAACTAATGTCCTTACCCTATCTTATTTTTGCTACACCTACTGTCTTTGACCTGAATTAAATTCAAGATTGACTTATTTTCCTTGACATAATTTGACTTTTTGATTTTAAAAATAGGTAATTTAAATATAGGTCAGCGTGAGAAAAGGGAGTTATTGCGGTGGGCATGAATGTGTGCTATTTTGTGGGGATTTGAGACATGAGATAAGAATTAGGCCAAAAATTATGATATATTCTGGTAAAATAAAACTTTCATCGAAGACAAGCAAATGAAAGGATTTCATTAAAATTCTCGTAGAATCGAGAATGAAGTTTTCATTTTGTACATGCCAGATCATGAATTATAAAAGAATTTTTTGAGGAGTAAAGGGATCTTCATATCATATTTGGACCCTTATTAATTTTACGTTTCTTTTTTATTTTTGAGTACATATCGGGGGACAAATACTGATTTTCGAGATTGAATCTATGAAGCTGGTGTTGAACTGGTTTACAACTAAATAATAAAATTATTGTGTCACTCGCCCATTTGATAAATTTTACGTTTCTCTTTTGAGTTTTAGTTACACTAAGGTTTTTATAATTGCCAATTAAGTGTAGTTTTGTTAGATTGAAGTCTCTTTTTGTATGTCATTCTTTTATATACCACTTGTATTGTTCTTTTATTTTTCTTTGGATGAAGCTTATTTTCTCCCAATTAAAGTTAGGCACAATGATTCAAAATTTTACTTTGTTGTCATTTTTTTGGAAAAATATCTATCGTAACTTTTTTTAGAATCATTTTAAAAATCTTTACACCATCACTTTTGTAACGTGAGGTGAATTTTGTTTAGAAGCTTTAAGTTTGACGTTTGATTTTTAAAATTGTGTTTTTTTTGGAACATTTTCTCAATTTTAAGTTTGAATCTATTTGATTTTTTAAAACTGTATTTGTTATTTTGATGTATTCTAGGCCAATATGAGTGATAACTTAATATAACATCAGTCTACACCTAATGACTTTGAGATCGTAGTTCAAATCCCCCATTCCAAATGTGTATCTTTAAAATATTTTGATGTATACTAATGCCATAATCTACCTAGGTATATGAATGGGAAGTTGTGACTTCTAGTCATAAAAAAGATGTTTCCCTTTTAAGAAAATATTTTAATTCTTAGTCAAATTATAAAAATAAAAATAAAAATAAATTTATGAAAACTTTGACTATGTTCGACAATTATTTTGTTTTTAAATATATATATATATATATATATATATATATTTATAAACTTCTGTTCTTTAGATTTTTATAGAATAGTTTCCATTTGCCAATAAAGGTAGAGCTCATCTTGTACGGTGAAGTATCGATGAGGTTAAGTTTGAATCCTTCTTTCTCAATATTTTTGTGTTAAAAAAATATAGAATAGTTTCCATTTCTATTTTGGCAAACATTTGAATTCTTAGTTTATTTATTTTTGTATTAGAAAAAAATATTTTGTTTAATTTTTTAAATTTGACCCGTTTCTAAAACCATTCCAAAAAATTAATATTTATAAGTTCAATTTTATAATACCGGGAGAAACAATTCATATACTTTCAACTTTTATAATAGGTTAGTGGTATAATGGTTTTATTGGTTGTAAATCAATTCAACACCAATGCCACATGTTCGATCCTAAAAATTTGTATTTGTTCCCTCTCTTCTAATACATACTAAAAAAAACTATCAGAGGCCTACTCAAAAAAAAAAAAAAAAAAAAGAACCTTCAGAGGCGTTTTTTTCTTCTTCTTTGTTTGTTTTAACCCGATTAAATTTATATCATTAATATGTTTAATATTTCAATGAAATTAGCAAATGTAAATACTTTTTTTTTATCTTTTTTTTGAAAATAAATAACTTCATTAAACAATTAAAAAACGCATACAACAAACTCCTCGGGGGAAAATCAAAATAACAGAAGAATAAACCTGTAAAAGCAACTTGATCTCAACCCACACCTCGGACCGAGACAAGGCAAATGACAAGAAGTTGTAAATCAAAAAGCTTCTAAAGTGATTCGAGACACCTTTTGAATTGACATTTTTGCATAAAGGATTGGTAGATTCGTACGTGAAAAGTCTAGTAATTAGTCAACACTTCATTGGTTGAGGTTGAAATTTTTTTGGGCTAAGGAACAAAGCCACCAAAGTAGAAAACAAGAACTCGAAGACCATAGACGAATGAAGTCTCTTTGGAAGGTAAGATTCAGCCATTTCTCCAATTCCCTGAATATCGCCAGTAATAAAGGCTACATTAAACGACACAATAAATTTAGCCTCTCCTCCGATTACCTCACTGGAAAAGTCATCATCGGAAAATCTCGTCGGAGCCCCAAACACATTAATTCTGAATAAAGAGACGCATAGCTCTATTGGCCATCTGATTTAGAGCCACAAAAAAAATCTCATCCACAAACCACAGAGAGGAGAGAATTTTCCATACTTCTTTTATCACTTTAGGGTGCGATTGATAAAGACACTATTTAGGATAAAAAGCTTATACAACTTCATACGTTTAGGAGTAAAAATTGATTTCTTTTTTAATTTTAGACCTAAAATATGTAGGTCTCATTTGAGTCTCTCTTCTTTTTTTTTCAGAATCATAATTGAGTCTTATTTGATAACTAACTAATTGAATATTTGATTTTTGAAATTTGTACTTGTTTTCTTCCATTTTTTTAATATTAATTTTCAATCTCCAAAAAGAAACAGTCAAATTCTTGATTAAATATATATATGTATAAAAAACCTGACACTACTAACTTTTTATTTTATTTTTTTTCATTTTCTAAGTGTCGAAGATGGGTTTGAGTTTAAAAATATTTATAAAAAATAACAAGTGAAAATAGTATTTATAAGTTAATTTCAAAAATAAAAAACCAAATGATTATATAATCCAACCTTTAAAGAAGTAATTACATTTTAAAAAAAATATTGGACATTGTGACTAATTGACTTACTCTTTTACATTAGCACTGTTGATTTAAAAAAATGGAATCACATTTTAAAAACATCTATACCATCGACTTTATTCCTAAAAACATCTACTTTACAGTCAAAGAATCGATTTTATTTTTTTATTTTTAAAATTTTATTATATTTTTTTAGTTCAAATGTTCCAGCCTTAACTAAATCTATAATCATGGACCAAAGTATAGTTTTTTTAGGTATAAAAAGTATAGTTTAACTAAGTTAAAAGTAAAAATATTTAAAAGTGGGTTGGCTAATTCACCAACCCGTCCAACCCTTCATATTAAAGTAACCCAACTTAACCCAACTCTCATATTTTAGTTTGGGTTGGATTCATTGGATTGCGTTTTTTTTATCAAATATATATTTTTACTAATTTACCTATTTAAATTTCATAAAATATGATAAATTTAAGAAAAGATATTCGGAAAATAAAAAAAAGAAAAATATATATATTACACAGTAAAAAGAAAGAAAAAAATGCATACAAAGAAGGAGAAAAGAAAAATACCACCTTTAAATCCACCAAATCACATAGAAATATTTCATTTGGAAAATTTTAAAAAAGAAAAAAGAAATGTTCAAATAAGAGTTATCAACTTTATAGAATATCATGCCGCCACCCATTATTAATTTATTTAATCACTCTAATATTTATTCCATACTAATTTCTTGTTCTTTTTTAAACCCCAAACTAATTTCTTTGACCTCAAAAGGACATTGGTACACAAAAAGACTAATTTAATTAAAAAAAATACTTGGAAAAGAAATAATATTAGAATAACCCCAAGTGATAGACTTATCTTAAAACTTTAAAAGGAGGCAAAGTGGATGTGGAATATTTCTCCGAATTTTTAGTGGATTCTTTGAAAATGAGAATTAAGAAATTAATTTTCTTTTCACAAAACTAATGTAATTGCTCAATTTAAATAATTAAAAAAGAAAAAATACAGTGCTTTCGTGTTCCAATTCCAAACCTTATCCGGAAGTGGGCCCCACCAAGTCATCGTTATCCAGAATCACAACACGTGGACATAAAAATGCTTACGTGTCCGCATATTTTCGACACGTTCCGACCCTTGGCCCAATCACTTACCACGAGGAGCAATGTCAGGTGGGTCCCGCTTTTTCCTCACGTGCTAGCACGTGGCTTCGAAGAAAACGACAAAGGTTAGGTTGTCGTCATCTCGCCGCTATTTCACCATGAAAACATATCCAACAATTTCTAAAATACTATCCTAATGAGGACAAAAATTTGAGGAAACTTCTACTTATTTTTGTTTATTTGGCCAAATATATCATTTATAATTTAGTTTCAGTGTTTATTGAATTTAATTAATGTACTACCTAAATGGTCCAATTTTAATATTTGTAGCTTCATAAAACTTAATAATGTTAATGACAATTATATTTATTTTTTAAAAAAATCAATGCATTTTGACGGGAATAAAATGACATTTTCACCAATTACTTTCAAACCTTTTGTAAAGTGTTCTCCTAGTATTTGATCTCTTTGTTTATAGAATAATTATTTCAACGCAAGCAATTAATTAATATTCCTAAACTTCAGTTTCACGTTATTCCTACAAAATATTGACCTAGTATAAAACAATACAACCAACTAACAATAAATCTTTTTTTTTTTTTGAGAAACAACTATAAATTTAAATTAAATAAATAGTTATTAGACCGTACGGAAAATTACAGCCGAAGTATACTTTTAACCATTAAAAGTAAAACATCTGATTTTCCTTGAGATAAAGAGTTTCAAATTAGGCAATTAACTTTGGTTAAGAAAACATAAATTATAAATTGATATTGATAGTTTATGAAAGTTAAAATTCAATCTTATAATTTCAAATTTTAGAAATTTAATTTTAAAACTTGAAAAAAAAATTAAAATCTAGTTCCTATAAATTTAAAAAGTATAATTTTTTTGAAAACTTAAAAAGTATAATTTAATTCTTACGATTGGATAAAACTTAAAATTAAGATAATTGATAATCATTGAAAAATTAAATGGGAATATTGATTGATCACATGTCAATAATGAGGTATAAATAACATAATCGTTTCTAAGCATTCCATTTTTTTAAGTTTATGTGATAGTGAGAATTCAGAATTATGATTTTTTCACCATATTCTCATGACTAAAAGAACATAAGTTTAAATACCTTTCTCCCCTTCTAATTGAACTATTGTTTTCGATGAACTTTTCATCAAAATTATGTTTTTTTTTTAAAGAATTTAACTATATTTGAGATTCAAATTCTTAACCAGTTCATCACATGATATCCTTAAATTATAAAAAAAAAAAAAAAAAAATTCTTTTTTGGCAATTATGCATTGTATGTTTGCGCAATGGATCAAATTTTAAACTTATTTGAATGTTGAAAAATTCAAAGCAATGATACATGTCAATCATCCATTTTGGTAAATTGTTTTAATGTATTGAGCTTGAGTCATGTACGTTACTTATGGGTACTAAAAAAAATTCACAATGTGAATGGATAAGAGTATTGCCTTTTCCAATTGCTAGTGGAAGTCTACAATGGACCGGAGCGGCGGCTGACGTGGTAAAAGAAGAGGGGCAATTTGGTAAATACACTCTGCGTCTGCACAGCACTATAAGTTCGAACGCGGCCGATTTCGTCTCTTCCACCACCGAACGTAGCCGTTGCCAACTCCAAATCTCCGCCGGAGATTTTTCATTTTTCCCGACCGACTCGCCGGTGTTGGTTTGGTTTTTGATTTGGTTCGAGGCTTGAATCGATGGTTCAGCTGATGAATTCCGGGATGGAGAAGATTCCGAGGACGAAGAGGATGAAGGAGGAGGCTGAGGATTCTTTGGAGACCCTTCTCGATCAATTTCACAAGCGATCCAAATCCGAGGTATTTGCTCTGATTTTTCCATTTTCATTTCTATGTTCTGATTCGATTTGTTCACTTGATTTGTGAAGTCATTTGGTCTAATGAAGGTCCGGTTACGATCATCTCGACAATTCTTCGAGAACAAACCGACTCGAGACTCTATTGTCCACTAAATGAACTCATGATATTTGATTTTCCCCAATTCAAGAGACTTCTGAAGAATTCTAATCGATTAGCCTTTGTTGACTTGTTCCTGAATGATTTTATTTTATAGGAAATAATCAAGTTCATTGATATACAAAAGAGGGGAAATGAGAGAGGATAAGCCAACTGCATAGACAATCAATAATATGGTTAAACTACATGATAATCTGGTAAATACACGCTTATATGAGCGAAACAACAAGAAATTTTACAATTAAATTCGTCTAAGACCTCCAAGATGCATACCTAAGAGACCGAGGACTAGTATTTAGTATATTACTGTGTGATGTGATGCTCTTCTGAACTATGAATTAGGGGTTATTTTACTGATTTTGTGTTTTGAATATGCAGAGGTGGAGTTCAGAAGGCGATGCGTCGCGCAGTGCGTACAATCCTCTAGATGAGCCGAGCCCGTTGGGGTTGAGCCTAAAAAAGAGTCCATCCTTGTTAGATTTGATTCAAGCCAAATTGTCTCAAGAAACTGCAAAGTTAGCCACTTTGAACAACAAGAACCAGAAGGGGGCTAATGCTTTTAGTTCTGTAGACAAGCTCAAGGCCTCCAACTTCCCTGCATTAATTCTTAAGATTGGTTCTTGGGAGGTACTTATTATCTTTTCTTTGGCACCAACACTTTCAATGATTTCCTTTTAGTTTTGTATGATATTCAGAATGTTGGGTTGATTTGCAGTATAAGTCGAGGTACGAGGGAGATTTAGTGGCGAAGTGTTACTATGCAAAGCATAAGTTGGTTTGGGAGATTCTAGATGGGAGTCTCAAGAACAAGATAGAAATTCAATGGTCGGATATCGTCGGCCTCAAGGCCACTTATGCTGAGGATGGTCTCGGGACTTTGGATGTGGTGGTGAGTTACATTTTTGTTGCCAAGTTGTGGGACTTGAATCTTGTTCTTCATATGTTTTACTGTTGTATTTTTCATTCTTTTTTGCAGCTTGCTAGACAGCCCCTTTTCTTTAGGGAAATAAATCCACAACCTAAAAAGCATACTTTATGGCAAGCAACAGCTGACTTTACTGGTGGGGAAGCAAGCGGACACAGGTACTTGATTTAAATGTCCAGTCCTTGTAGTTGATATGCATATATTTTTTTAAATATTTTTAAGCATATTTTATTATGCACCTCAGTTATTTTCACAAGACATATTGTCCGATCTTATAATATTTGGTTGTCAAGAAAATTATTAGAAAATTAATTCTTAATGGCTTGAAGCTATAACCTTGTTGGTTTTCTAAGATCCTTTTGACTACTAGACCAACTCATTATAGGACTGCTTAACTCGGTTGCATCAACTTCGTTCTGTTTTACTTGCTAACCATTAAAGCTTGTTCGAAGTTTATGGAATGGAAGGTTTTCGTTGGTTTAAAAGCTCTATCTGGGCAAGATTTTTCGAGTTTGATGATTTTTGTGAACATGCATCTCTGAGTCTTCACTTTTATGTTTGTTTTAGTATTCTGAGTCGATTAGGCTTTGATATGTATTTTGGTATAGTACACTGATTCTATATTATATCCGTTGCAGAAAACATTTCCTGCAGTGTTCACATGGTTTGTTAAACAAGCATTTCGAGAAGTTGGTACGTTGTGATCCACGTCTCAACTTTTTGAGCAAACAACAAGAGATCGTGTTAGAATTTCCATATTTTAAAACCAATGGTTCAAATAAATCCAAGGACGGAATTGATTTGAAGGGTGAGGAGGGACCTACTTTCTTTAGTTTAGGTATGGTGTCACCATCTGGAACTCAATCACCTTCCTCAATTAAAGAACATGAGTGTCTTGCTGGTGCTTCCGAGGAATATTCTGAGCAATCTCCATCACCTAACTCAGGTAACGACACAAACCCGAAAATTTCCACATATAATGAACTATGAAGGATGGCTTCACCTAAAATTTATTCTTTAAATTTGTATCACTATCACTTTTTAATTTCCAATCAAGTGAACCATTGAGCATAAGATCCTTCACCTAAAGGTTGGCTATATCTTTTCATCTGATATGATATGACTTTAATCTATATTACCTCATGAATACTTGGTCAGAGTCTCGCTATGCTCCCAATGAGCGGGGATCTCATATTGGACAAGTTATATGTAATAATAGGATTTTATGAGAAAAGACTATATAAACTCTCTAGTTTGATTATCATTTTTTTTTTCTTATATCGTAATAGAATAATTAATTCTCTCATTTGTTCTTGGACGTAACTAACAAATTCGTTAGTGAACTACGTAAACTCTGCACTCTTTATTGTTTTACTTTGATTGTTGTTTCCGATTTCATAGCATCCTTATTGTCTTCTTCTGACTTGTAAAACATACATTTAAGGAATGGAAGCTCACACCCCAGACAAAGAATCAAGAAACAATCTATTGGAACACTCGAAGTCGTTCAACAAATGGGATCAAGTTCTAGTGCCTGGAATTCGTCCATCGATGTCGGTAAGCGATTTTGTCAGTCATATTGAACAATGCCTATCGCAGCAGATGACACCCAATGGTCCCATGTTTTCTGGAGAAAATCAACAAAGCAGAGAGGCCTTAGAGGGGATTACACAGTACCTTTTTGGTGATTCTCAACATGCATCAGACTCTGATGAACAGACCATCATGTCCAGGGTAAATTCCCTGTGCTGTCTTCTGCAGAAGGATTCTTCAATTGCTAAGAGCTCGCAAGCAAAAGCTGGCAATAGCTTTGATGATGTCGATGCCAATGCCAACTCGAATCAAGAAGCCATCCCTGTCCATCATGGCTTTGAATCGAGCAAGCACATAGCAATGTCGAAAAACGATTCGGTGGGTGAGCTGCTGCTAAATCTTCCAAGAATAGCTTCCCTACCTCAGTTTTTCTTCAACTTGTTTGATGATTTTGATGATCGTGCTAGATAACCTTTGTTTAGGTAAGCTCTGTAGTAGAGAGTCTAGTGAAGGCCATAAATCAGGTCTAGTCTACTTGAAAGAAAAGGTAAAACAATCCTGACTTGTATCATCCCAATACTATGTGTACAGCCTCTTCACAAGTCAACTTTTGTAAATATTAGCATGGTGGTTAATATACAAAATAGTTATATCAACCAACAGTTGAACTTCTCTCTCTTTTCTTCACATTTTGCAAGCCCATGTACTTCACATATATAAACACTACCTCATATGGACACAACTTATCCATCTCAATAAATCTTAATTAGCTTAGCCTAAAATTAGAGTATCTATTTGGTTCTAGATATGTGTCCAGTAGGTTTCAGGTCGTATTTAATAGGTTTACGACAAACTTGAAGATAAATGCTTTCCTAATGGAATCAGGAATAAGTTTCAATTTGATCAAATTCAAAAGTTCAGTCTCAATCAGAGCAATAGTTGAGCAGCATGTAAGAGCAATAGCTCAGAGTCTCTTGTGAGCAATAGTTGAACAGCAAAGTAATCCATGACCTTTAAAAAAAAACTTGATATGTAATTTAATCTAAATTTTATACTTATATCCTAAGAGCACTGGTTTCTTTGGCATTTTTAGTGAGAATTAGTAAAACTCTCTTACACATCCAAATGTAGGGAAACATCCATGTGTAGGGAGCCCTACATTTTGAGTATGTGTCACCATTAAGTGCCACAAAAAATCATCTCATAAATAATAATATTAAAATGATCATAGCAGCAATGATGCCACATCATCAAATTCTAGGGGAGTTTTCACCTTGTGGACAAGGTGAAACTTTGGGGGCCGGGTAGTGATACGCCACCGATAACTAAAGTGTACCAACGACAGCGACGGAGCCGTTAGAAAGGTGTCTGTTACTTAACAGACCTAGGGGCTAGTTGGTAAAATAGCGATATTAGTTAGCCTATAAATAGACTAAGTGACTCCTTTGTTGGGATATGAAATTAGTCTTGAGTGTATTGTATTACTTGGCATAGTGATCAATAAAGGGGCTGTGAAAATTGTTTCTAAATCTCTTTCTCTCTCTCTCTCTCTATCTCTGAAACCCATCAATAGTGAACTAATTTCAAAATTACAGGTCCTACTATCCATCTCATAAGTCATAAGGATGCAAGACAATAGGCAATGACAACATTACAAGTTCCGGAAAATTGGAAGAATATGAAACACCACAGTTAGATACTTAGATATATATATATATATATATATATATATATATATATATATATTCATCAAAGGAAATATCTAAAGAATTGCTTACTTACAGATACAGTGAACAATGGCATCACAAGAGACCAGTTAAGTGTCTTCAATAAGTATCTGCGTTGAGGAGAAATGTTCAGAGCGTGTCCACAAAAACACACAGAGTACCAAACGTCTAATTAATGACCATCATGATTAATCCTCAAGAAAGTTTAAATGCATGGAACATCATCTATGTCCATATTTTTATTCGTCCATTCATGAATATACAAGTCTGATACGATCCCAAGATCATTGAAGGTCTATTCGAGGCAGAGCAAGAAGTGACGGATTTAGTTTATTACTATTTATAATATATTTATGTTATGCGAATTTAGGTTGTATTTGGGCTTTTGGGCCTTAATAGGGATTATTACCAAATTAGGTTAAATCCTAGGTTTACTATAAATAAGATATGATAGGTCACTATTTGCATTCATTCAGTTGTCGTCTATGTACTCTGGCTCTTTGAGAGATTCTCTCGAGAGATTTATCGTAGTTCAATAAAATAGTGTGGTAGATTCTATCATTTTGAACTACGATAAATTTCTGGAGAGAATCTCTCAAAGAGCCAGAGTACATAGACGACAACTGAATGAATGCAAATAGTGACCTATCATATCCTATTTATAGTAAACCTAGGATTTAACCTAATTTAGTAATAATCTCTATTAAGGCCCAAAAGCCCAATACAACCTAAATTTGCATAACATAAATATATTATAAATAGTAATAAACTAAATCCGTCACTTCTTGCTCCGCCTCAAATAGACCTTCAATGATCTCGGGATCGTATCAGAGTCAACTAATACACCTCGACTATTCTAGGTAGGTGGTTATTATAATTTGAACTAATTCCTTAATCCATTAATTATTTACAGACCCTTATTGACCACCAGATAAATCCATGGTGATTACAAAACAATCAAACATGATTAAGGCTACAGTTGATCAATCTTCCAAAGTAAATCCCACCCAAAATATTCACAATTTAGAATGAAAGAAAAAGGAAAAGTAACATTCCCACAAATAGTGATAAAATACCAGCTGATACCGAGAACAGATCTTGATTTGTTCATTTAAACCGTAAATATTTGCAATTCATAGGAGATGAAAAATATAGCTTTTGCCTAGAACTATTGCTCCATAAGCATGAATAATACATAATAGAGGCCACACTGATCCGATCATGACAAGTTCAACAAGAAGAACCAAACAACTATGCATCATTACGAATAAGAGAGAAAATAAAACTCATGGCATTCACCAAATGGCTCCAACTATTAGAATCCTTCCTCGTGGACACATTGAAAATCTCTCACATCACGAAATTTAAAGTCTCATTTCATATCAAATTGAGCCATACACGTTTCAAGAAGCAGTCAATGAATTTAAATCAACATCTGTACGATTTTCGCACACAAAATTCCAATCCTCAATGTACTTAGTTAAAAGAACAGGCGTAGAACATCTTCAAAACACTCAAAGCTAACTAAACGAGTACAAATCAAATGCAGGCAAATAGAACGAGTTTTTTCTCCGACTAACCAACAAGGAGTCCAAGAATGCCTCGCGCCACAGCTTTCAAGTACTGCAAATTCGCAAAGAACACAGTCCAAAAAGTTAAAATTTCGCTATCAGATCTCGAAAAAACCAAACACATTTTCTCATAGACAAAGTGAAACAAGCTAAGAGAGTCAAATATACCGAACATTGCTCTCGATCCGTACGATAGCGGCTGTAGAGAAGAATCACAATCGGAGGCTCAGCAACCTGAAGAAACCAACAAGATGCGGGGATAAGATTCGAAAACGATTCAGGATGAAATTCAAGTGAATTTAGAGAGATTGTACCGGAATCAAGAAGTGAGGCTGAGAAGGATCCGAGATGAGATCAATGGAGTAAGCATTGCGAGCAATCCAGAAAGCTAGGGCTAGTCCGAGGCTGCAGATCAGCTGGACAATGAACGCCTCTGCCATCGAAACGGGATTCGAAGCTTTACTGGCCGTTTCTTTCTTCTCCGACTCCATTTCTGTATTCTTTTTTCGCAGCTCATACGGCAAATGGTCCACTGCAACTTTTGATGAACGAAATGCGAGGGAAAAAGAAAAGGAGTGTTTGGAAATGTGTTTTGAAATATTAAAGAAATTATAAAAACTAAAAAAAACAAAATCAAAATAAATAATAGTTATCAAACAAGTTTTTTAGTTTTTAATTTTTAAAAATATAAAACTAAAATTAGTTATGAAATACATACAATTTTTATTTTTAAAAATTAAAAATGAAAAAATTAGAAACAAAAAATTAAAAAACGAAATAATTATTAATGGGGTTTGATTTTCAATTATGGAAAATTGCACAAACTATGAGATTGTAACAATTAACCAATCAATTATTTCTTTTCTTTTCTTTTTATTTTAATTCAACAACAGTTTGGATTTAAACCTGTAAGCATAGGTTATCTCTCAAGTTCATTTTGGTCATTCAAATATCCATTAGATAGACGGATTAATCTTTAGATTAAATTTTTTAGAGATTTTCACCTAGATGGAGAGTAAATTTGACCAAGAAAGAAAAAGAGTTTTCTTTTTAAAAAATACCCAAGAATGAAGACCATACCAGGTTTTAGTTTGAGAAAGATATTTGTACTAAAAAAAAAAGTTTGAGGAAGATACATAAAAAAAAATGCAAAGAATAAAACAGTAGAGTTTTGATTGAAAAAAAAAAACACACGCACTTTCATCTCCAAAACCTAATAAAAGCCTTTTAAATTTAGATAATAGTTAGACCAATTTAAAAGTATATTCAGGTGCTTTACTTTGTCCTTTTTTTTTAAGTATAAATTATGGGAAGGGTTTGCAAATAAATATAGTTGTTCTCAAATAAATAAAAATCAAATATTAACTTTCATAATGAAGCCGTGAACATGGTCACCAATAAAAATAATTTATTTGCAATCATATATTAAGCATTCTCTGTATTAAAAAAATAATTAAAAGACATAATCTTTATCAATTATAATATTAACTTCAAATTATAAGAATTAAATTTATAAGCTGACTTTCAAACAAAAAAAACTAAAGATTTTTCTAAATAATAATAAAAAACAAAAAAGAAAACTTCGTAAAAGAGTTTAGCACAAAATCAAGTTTTGATCGTGCATTTATCTCAAAAAAATAAAATAAAAATTGATCGTGCATTAAATTTTAAATAAAAAAACTCACAAATTAAAAGAAAACAAATATACTCTAAACAGTTATTAGCTTTAAAAAAAATTGAAATACTTGTTCATGTTTGAAGTAAATATTACTATACTTATTCAAGTTTAAGTTCAAGATACATGTGTGAACGAGAGCCAAAATTCTATCGGCATCTTGTATAATCTAGTAACTATAAGATTATAAATTCGAATCTCTCTTCCTCCGATACAAATCTACATGGTTACCAATAATTTTTTTTTGTTAAAAAAATTTTAAATTAAAAAAGAAAGTTGAAGAATTTAGTTTCCCAACATCTCATTTTTATCCAAAATGATATATTTATTACAATTGAAATCTATTGCATTTAAGTCAAACCATTCATTCATTTTTCATATTTTTCTTTTTCTACCTCATTCATTCTTCTTGTTATAGTGAAGTAAATGACTAACAACCTCATATTCTATCCAATTGTTATCTCTAACTCCAACATCTCTCTATTCTTACAATAAAAGGGCCCATGTATTAATTTGAGCTTTCTCTTAGAAGCCTTCACAAGCAATTATTGTTTCTATTTACAACTTCACTCACCTTAGACCTACATTGGCCTAAAAAGCAAGGATACAACAAAAACACATTATTGTTTTTTGAGGCATTTAAATAGGAGAGGACTTGTAGTCTCGTCTCGTCTCCCTATGATACATGACCAAAAGTTGGGAAATTTGTCCTTTTAGTTGTACTAGCCGTTGGATTAGACCAAACAAAAGCCTTCCAAAAGGGCTTGTGCTTCCGCTTTGTTTGGTGCTTATGATTCATCAACTCTGCTTCTGATCTCTTTAAGATTTCCCACATCACTTTAACATCTTCATAACCGCACGTTTCTACATCATCGTGAAGCTTTAGGAGCCCTTCATCTATCAAATCAAACACAACTCTCAAAATTCAATACTTAAATACATTTTCTTTTTCAAAAACAAACAAAATAAGAATTAACGGTTGGTTTTAAATTTGTGTGTATTTACTTATAAAGTTTACCACCATATGCTTGATTAATATATTATTTCTTAGTTTTCAATATATATATCTTATTTCTTAGGATTGAGATTTTGGACCTTACCCTCAACAATTCCATCAATTTAGTTTATAGATATGTTTTTAAATGATTGAAATCTTACCCAACGTTTCCACCTTGTTTTGTTTCCTACGGCCCTATTGCCTTTTATTTTATATTTCTTCAGAAAAAATAGTTACTAGTTCGAGATAAATTTATTACAGATAAAAAAAAATTAAATTAAAATATGTGTATCAAATCTTAGTAAAATTTTTGTTTCAAAAAAAAATCTTAGTAAAATTTCTGTAACATAATTTATTGTTATTCTTAAAATTAAACTAAAATTCAATCAAATATTTAAAAATAATAATAAAAGGAAAAAAATAAATATCTTGGGCAACTAAAATGAACCATTCATTTAAAAGAGAAAAAAACAAAACAAAACAAAACATTAAACAAAAAACAAAATGTAAAAAATTACCAAACAAATACTCCAAATCTCGAATCATGAACTAAAAGGAGTAGTACTATTAATAACTAGTAACGGAGTAGTAGTGTTAATAACTAGTAACTAGTTGATTAGGAATTTGAGTCTTAAATGTGTTTATTTTTTTTTTCTTTTAAATCCCAATCATGCAAATATAATAGGCCACAAATCTTTTGGGAATATTTCTCACTGCACCCACACACCCACAGCTTTCTTTTTAATTAATTATATATATATATATATATATATATATAATTCAAGCTTCATAATTAACAATTTCACTATTTTTTTTTATTTGGGCACTCTTTCATCCCAAATTAATTTGAACTTATATCCCAACTATTTAAAACATTATATTATATTTCTATAAGGTTAAATATTCCAATCCCAACTTTATATATCAACATAAAAATTTGTTAGAATTATACATAGATTATTGGGACATAAAAGAAAGAGTAATTTTGATGCTTCTCAAAAAAAATAAAAAAAATAGTAATTTTGATGCCCAACAATAAGAAGTGGTCCAAATAGGTCAGCCATATGAACATGATTCCTTGTTGGGAAGCATCTTTGTTTTGCAATAGTAATTTTGGAAAAAGGAATTAGGGAGAGATATGTGATTTTTGATGATGTTGAATTTCTTTTTTTCAAGCCATTGACAATGCTTTGTGACTTGGAGGCATAAAAAAAGATGGCTTTGTGTGAAAGAGATGTTTATCCAAACCACCTTAATAAAGTTAATCGATTAAAATTCTCACAAAGTGGATGTTCTTTCAGGCCATTATTTCACTTTAATTAATACTAAGAATCTTTTTAGGATAATCCAAGTAGGAAATAGTTTTCTTAATTAATATTAGGTTCAACGTAGTTTAAATTAAATTATAAGGTAGGTGAAGTAACAAAAGAAAAAAAAATAAACTAAATTTTTTAATGGACTTTTTTCTTCTTTTTTAATTCAAGATGAGTGTTTGAATTCAAGCCTAAATTAGCAAAAAGTGGGAGTAACGTCTAACCTAATTTTCTAAAACAAAAAACAGAGTAAATTAAATTGATAAAAGATGAACACCGAATCAAATCCTCTCTTCATAAATTTTTTGTAAATATACGTTAATTATTATTGGAATTGATTCCACTATAATTTTTACTGTGTGGATGTTGATCTATCTGATCTATGATTTATCAATTAGAATTTATTTTTTTAGCTCAATTGGGGATTCAAATCCGTCGCTTGTAAATGCACGGTTGTGTCGATTGATTTACTAAGAACCATTGAACTTTGATCTTTGTGTTTTTTTAATGTCTTTAAATTTAATTTAATTGTGATTAGAAACTTGATCTCCATTAATATGAAGTTCTATGAGACAATATTATTATGAATGTAGGTATTTGGTGGAAAAAATCTCCTTGACTATAACATTAAGTTTTCACAACTGTCCTAAATTCCAAAAGTGATATGAGTTACTTCTCTATGGTCAATTAATTTTAAAGTGGGACTCCATGATATTTGATATGATATTAGAGTCCATAAAATCCAAATAAATACCGATACAATAAAAATAAAATTGAGATCCAATTCAAAATTCTTAAATCCAAAAGAGTTATCATCTTAAAAAAACATGTTAAGATCTCACAATTGTGTCATATTAAAATAGTGATATAAATTATTTTCTTCATGATCGATTAATTTTGAGATGTAATCTCATATATGATTGTTCATTTATTATTTTAAATTGGAGAGCTTTAACTTTCTCCTCCTTATATGTTTCCCAAGAAAAAAAAATCTCCATTATCATGCCTATTTAATTGCTTGACGTGTATTGTACCTTTTTCAGATAATTTAATCTTTTATAAAAATAAAAAAAAGTAAATAACCATGTGTGTATATATATATATATATTTTTTTTCTTTTTTAATATGAAATAAATTGTTTTATCCATCCATCCCAGATTCATATTTTGATGAACGTTATTAACCGTTGCATCAAGAATTTAATTATCATCCTCTTTTCTTAAAAAAAATATATCCCCTTGTACTAAAAAAAAAGAAAGAAAAGAAATCCCCTACAAGTTACAAAATATACAGTTTAATTTATAATAATAATAAAATATAATATAAAATAATATACGGATGAAAAGCTTAAAGATTAAAAAAAATGTGCAGTTCAATTTATAATACTCACGCGTTTACTTACATTTAAATACTGTCCGATGAAATAATATATATGTGAAAATAATCGTAATATTTATAAACTAATTAGGTCATGGATATAAAAAGGTGAAAAAGTGAGTGTGTAAATCATATCTTGGTATATTAAATTTTCTCATTTAATCATATCTTGTACATTAAATTTTCTCATTTATACTTCAATCGTTTATTTATTTAAAGGGATTTACCCCAACACCACCATTTATATTATATTTACAACACAATTTTTAAAATAATTTATTTATAGTAAATAATTTTTTATTGGTGACAAAATTCACATAAAATGAGTGTGATAAAATTCAAGCGATAGAACTCTATCACTTCAACACCCATAGAATTTACATGATTGTGTCCCATTCTTTTTTTAAAAGTTCATCTTTTGTTCGAAAGGGAAAATTTATCTTAATTTCATTGAGCCTTATCTAGTAAATTTCTTAAATCATCGACATAATTTTTGTATGAAAACTTCTTCTTACGTGTAAAGTATGTATTATAATTTCGTAAGAAGAGACTTAACGATTAATTAAAATAAAATTGTGGCTATGAACCTTTCCTTAAAACAAACTTTCATTTCCAGAATTTGCTATACTAAAAAATAATCGAAATAATAATAATAATAATAAAAAAGAGAAAAATTAAATTAATTTTTATTTTAACTCCTATTTTTTGTTTAATATTACAACTACATCATTGAATTTTTAATTTAATCAATTAACACCTAAATTCTATTAAATATTGCTATCAGCTCTTGAACTTTGTAAAATTATGCAACCCAACTTCTAGAGGTCAGGTGATTTTTAAAATTTTTGAATCTATAATCTCTTGAGTAGTAATAAGTTAACATGATATCCCTAGAACTAAAATAAGCTTTGGTGATTGTAGCACTAAATAAAATTAGGATTTAGGAATCAAATTAAAAGTCTAAGGTTGCTATTTTAATAAGCCTTATGATTTAGGGCAATTAGTGCAATTTTTCCATTTTTTGTAGATCAATAAAACATTTTGTAGAGAATGGTCAACTGTACGGACGAAGGAAGAAATTGAAATGAAAAAAGACTGTTAAATTTCGTTCTAATTCCCCTGTTTGGGAAGAAGCAGAATCGTAACCAAATAAAGGGCCAAAAAAGAAAAAACTAACCGTTTTTGCGAGTTTTAAGACGAGCATAAACCGCGAGCCAAACACGCCGTACCGGAAACATCATGTGTTGCCAAAAACCCATAATACAATCTTTTAATTGAACCTTTTTCTTTTCTCTCCGCCTCTCTGTTCTTCCTCCGCCTGCAGAACCACCCAACGCCGCCGTCACCGCCGCCGAGCACGGCCAAACTCACTAGCCGACCACCACCAGTAATTTTTTTTTAAAAAAATTGTTCAATTTTTCAGTGAACACATAAATCAGAGTTCTTTCTAGAGAGAGAGAGAGGAGAGAGAGAGAAGAAAGGTATGGAAAATGATGATAATTGGGGGTTGTTAATATAGTCTGAAAGGGAGTCCACTCTACCGACACGTGACAAACAGAAATTAATTTTAAGTTTTTTTTTTTAAAAAAAATTGTAAATCTTGTATAAATTTTGTAATTGTTTATTTTGTGGACTAATGAATTTAAATAATTATATATTAAATACACTTTTTATTAGAGATGTCCACGAGGCGGAGCGGGGCTTGGGAATGGCTTTCCCGTCCCCGCCATAAAATTCAATTCCTGTCCCCAGAAAAATCCCCAGTTTTTTTTTCGGGGATCGAGTTCCCCGCGGAGATTTTTTACAATTTTTTTTCTTTTTTCATTTTTTTATATATTTTTTGGATAAAAAATTCAAAAAATTAGATTTAAAAAAAAAATCTATAAGTTTCAACTATAGTGTTAATTATCAAAGAAAATATCCATATGCATAGAAAATATCATCAACACAGATATATTTATTTGAATATTAAAGAAGTAGAATTAAGAAAAAAATATTAAATAAAATTATCGGGGCGGGAATCGGGGAATCGGGGACGGGGAGTACAATCCCCGTCTTCGGCCCCGTTTAGCCAACGGGGATTTTTTCTCCCCCATCCCCGACCCCGTTCCCCACCTAATCGGGAATTTCCCACCCCGTTAGGGTCCACACGGTAAAAATGGACATCCCTACTTTTTAGTGACATAAGGTTTCCATTTCTCGAGAAAATATTTATTCAAAAAGACTTCCATTAATTATAATTTCAACACTATTGATAAAAGTTTTCTTTTACTATTAACCCTACTTATTTTATCAATTATAAGTGGGGAATGTCAAAACCAAATATTTTGAATTTATTATAAATTTCGACGGGTGTAGTTTGAGCTTCCTAATTCTTTAATAAAAAAATTTATTTTTATTAAACGAACCAAAATTTTGCTAAAAGTTTAACTATAAAAATCACTTTTTTTTAGTACAAAAATCTCTAACCCTCAAATTAACCAAATATAAATGCAATTGCTTTTTTTTTTTTAAATTAAACTTAACTTTTTTTGACAAACAAATTAAACTTAAACTTGAAGGTGCAGAAGATGGTCATAAACCATATATATATTATTCTCTTTATACAAATCATAGTATAATGTTAATATTTTTTGTTTAACAATACTTGAATCGAACTATTTAAATCATAACACTTTGATTATTAATCTTCTTATCCAAAATATTAAAGTTGAACAAAACAAGTTGTAAATATAATAATAATAAAAAATTGAAGTTTCAAAGAAAAAATAGTTGAAGTCAACCAGATGATATAATACATCAAACTTCAAGCTCGTTTTATTGTTATTATTTTTTTTTTCTTTTAGAAAATAAAGCATGCTTTTTTTAGGAGATTTTGGATGTATAACAAAAAAAATTACAAAATATTTCCGTCTATAGCACAAAATCCAACACACTTCATTTATAGGAGAAAATTGAAATTGACTTCTATCACTTGTTGAATTCTATTAGTGATAGACTAATTCTATCACTACTTGAATTTTCTATCAGTGATAAATATCCAAATTAAGTTTTATCACTAGTTGAGTGATAAAAATAAATATGCTATAGATGAATTATTTTAAAATTTTCGCTGAAATATAATACAAGAGGTAGAATGTGCTGTTGATGGTAAATTCTCTTTTTTAATATAATTTTTGTTTATTTACCTTTCATCATAGTTGAAAATTACTAAACAACATTATTATTGAATAATGATAAATTGCATTATTACAAAGTTCAAGATAAAAAATGAAAAGGAAAAGAAACATCTAAAAAAACACAATGAAATGTAACATCAACCTCCTAAGATGATTTGAAGATGGAAGAGTATTTGAAAGCCAAATATTTAGGGGGAAAACAAAGAAACGATGTAGATATAAATGCTGAAAATGAATTATGAAAAATTAATAATTTAATTTTAAATGTAGAGATTGAGAGTTTTGAGTACAAATTAGTGTGATTGTTAATATATACTAAAAAGGCACAATTATTGTCTCAAATAGGAGATACAAGTTTGAACTAGTGATCGTGGACTTAAAATAAATTAACACAAAACAAGATAACCAACTGTGCCACCGACTCATTCAGTTACTAAAAATCATGTTTGAAATTATATTTTTAAATGATAAATTATTATATATTTTCTCATATAAACATTTTCTATATAGTTTTAGATAATAAATTGTTTGAAATTAATTCTTGTATAGATAAATTTCATACCAAATACTTTTTTTAAAGATAAATTTAGAAATTAAATATCAACGGACACCTCTAAAAACAGACACAACTAGCTCCGGTTGGTGTAAAGCAATTAAAGAGTAAGGAACATCTTCCATCCAAACTAAGTTTTCGGAAGAATTTTCTGCCAATTTAGCGAACGAGTGAGCTAAGCTGTTAGACTTCCTTTTACACCATACGAAAGTCAGGGAACGGAATCGCCTTGCTAAAAATTTGATTTCATCCACTAGAGCTCCCAACTCGGTCCTATAACACACATTACTATTCAAGAGATGAATAACAACTTGAGAATCAAACTCAACCTGTAAACAATCGAAACCCATATCTAACGCATGAGATAAACAATTTCTAATAGCCATAGCTTCCAAAAAGGAAGGATCAGATCCCTAATCCAGTGAGAAAGTACACGTCCACATAACTTCTCCCAAGTGGTTCCTGATGATCCCCCAACCTGCTTTTATTCAACACCGACCCAGTAGCTACATCAATATTCAACTTATAGGTACCCAAACGAGGAGGCTTCCAAAGTGAGTTCATGCTTGCTAGGGAGTAAGGTTGTCCCTCAAACACCTGGATGATGAGGGTACAATCTTGTAAGACCTTCACCAAAATTGTAGTAATGACTTTCTCAAATGCCTCATTGTATGATTCATGTTTTATTGGATTCATAATTTCAAAATAAAATACAAAGAAATTAAGAGTCATACCAAACCAACAATAAATAAAAATAAGAAAAACAAAGTTAAACACTAGAGATAGGAAAAGAACTCAAAAGTTAATATTTACAAAAAAAAAAAAAAAACAATTGTTGAAGAAAGTTAAAAACTCAATTTTTTTTAGTACAAATTGGGAGAAGGGGGACCAACAAACCCTACATAGAGAGCACAACTACTCTCAAATAATATGAGAACCAAGTATCGATTTTCAGGGCAAACAAGAAAGTTAAAAACTCAAATGTTAGCAAAGAACAATGTTGAGAATATATATATATATATATATATATATATATATATATATATATATATATATATATATATATATATATAAACTCAGGTGAAAGTTAAGAAACCTTTCCCATTATAACATTTTTAAAATTAAATTACAAAAATGAAGAGTTACCCATTTTCCTATTCTAAACTTGATAATGTGATTAAAATATTAAGAAAAAAACCATGGTAACTTACAGGTGGCTTGTGGATGAGTGTTTAATTAAAATGATAATTTAAAGATTTTTTTTATTAAACTTAATTTTAGTGGGTTTTATTACATACTAGAATTTTAATACGGCGGTGCACATGATAATTTTTTAAATAATAAATTATATATATATATATTTATAATTATAAATTGTTTCCAATATTTTTGCACTAAATTTAAATCATCAAATAATAATTTCAATATAATATTGAATTTTATAACCATTTTTTCACGTTAGTTAAATTTATTAAAATTCACATTTATGTTAAAAAACAGTTAATATTTTATTTTGAGCTTAAAAAATAATAGATGTTATTATTTAAAAAAAACTTAATAAAATTTATCGCATTAAAATTAAATTTTATCTCTGATTTTTAAAAATCGATGCTCTTTAGTTTTTTCTCAATTTATCTATTAATAGACCAATTACTCTTGAATTATACAATTTATAAGAGTTATATCATTATTATAATTATAAATATAAATAAGCTAAATATATTTATTAGTATACATCTATGAACTTACTTTTAACTTCAAATGATAATTTTATCATTCTTCAAAAAAAAATTCCACATCTTCAATTCAACAATTAAGCAACAAAATATCCCTACAAAAATTATTGCAAAAAAAGAAAAGTTAGATGAAAGTTAAGGTAAATAATCCAACAAAAATAAGATAACTAAATTTTGTATTATAAAACAAAAAAACAAAAAGAAACCAAGAAAGGTAGCCTCAAGCAAAGAGAAAGCTTCAAACGTATTTGTAAACAAATATAGAGAACTATATATATAGTAGGAAATTGATCGGTTGAAACAGCCTAAAAAATAATTACTATACGATCAGCACCCAATGCAACAACATTCAACAGATTACACGCAAGTATACGCAGTCATCAATAGCAAGTGATAAAATACGAGTCATTATCCATAGGGATTGAGTGTTAATCTCTAGATAAGTATTAATCAGAAAGTCACGACAGGAAAATAAAGGATGTAATTGAGGTCACAAGTTCTTCTAAAGCTAAAATTAATAGATATAAAACATGCAACATGAATGCTTTAAACACTAACAACAGAAACAGAACACATGCAATGCTTTCAACATTCAGACAGACAACAAGCCAATACAGAATGCTAATAACGCTTACTTAAAAATACTGAACGTAAATGCTAAATACACGAAGAGATATCCAAATAAGATAGTAGGTTTTGGTTAAGGGACTTTTGAGTGTGATTAACATGCAATCGAGGGTAAGGTTATGGTGAGAAGAGAACTCCGCACAACACGTGGTCTAATGCTCTATTTCGAGATGCACTTATGCTCTTCGAGCTTGAGCTTTCGCTCCTAAGCTCGAAGCTAAGAACGATGAAATGCGCACTAGCGAAGCGACTATTTCTAGCCTCATTCTTTAACATGCAAGACATCTTAACATGAAACCAATGGACATGAATAGTAGTTATCTAATCCTTTTCTCTTTCGAGAATAAGCGAAAAGCAAACATGAATGGGTGATCAGCCAAAACATGTTATAACTTAAAATGCCTATTATGTCTTAGCTCATCATCCCCCTCTTACCCAAGATACATGCATCACACACTCTACCCTCAACCCTCACCTAAATACGTTTAGGTCATGATCGTCATGCAAAAACCGAAAACAGAAGATGCGAATGCTGATAACATTGTAGAACAAAAATGTTTAAGAGGAATAATAGTAATCAACAGCTAAACACACTGAAACAGTAATACTCAACCAGAAACGCAACAAGATAGCCAATAGAAACTTCAGAAATGCAATAAAAAGCTAAGAAGAGCTATGAACAAACTCTCTTAGCAATCTTAACAGCGTTCCAAACAGACTATTACAAGCAGGAACAAAAACTACAAAAAAGTACCAAAACAGGAAAAAAGAAAGTTCTAAAACGGGTAGAAAAGAAATGCGAAAATAAATGCTACAAACTCTGATGCTTCATGTCAATTCCAGTGGCTCTCCAATCCCCAAAAATTCTAGAAAAGTTGCACCTTCATTCTGACCCAAAAAAATGACCTTATATACTCCCTAATTCGTCCAAGATCAATGGTTGAGATTCTACTACAAAAGTTTCCTTGTTTTCCACTCCCTAGCTGACCAGATCTGACACATTCTGCTACATTGTCGCGCGAACAGAAATTGCAGCTTTTGCAGGAACTGCTTTTCTTTAAACTGAATGCTGCAGCATTAGCTTGCTTTCAAATGGGACATCAATTCTTTCTTCTAGCTCTCTTAATTGATGCCTAATTCTAATGCTTCCAGCATTTCCAACATTGCAATGATAAAACAAATACTTAGCGAGAATGATAATTCTTAGAATGCCACCGGGAGTGCTTCAAACATCGATCTTTTTGGCCTAAATTCTATTTTTTTTCTTAACTTTCTAGTCCTTGCCTTTTATCTGACATGCATTGTAATTTTAATATAATTCTCTACCTTAAGGTGATTCTAAGCATAAAAATGTAATAATAATGCGTGATTCCTTAGATAAACATGCCCTAAAAGAGGACTAAATAGCTCTCTAATTGAGAGTTACCAGAAATTGTTACCCAACTTTTGAAACTGAATAATTCATTCATGCACTTTAACCCAGATGATAATCTTATCATTCTTCACACTTTTTTTTCATCTCCAAGTCAAAGGCAACAATTATGCAAAAAAGATCCTTACAAAAATTATTGCAACAAAAGAAAAATTAGATGAAAGTTAAGGTAAATAATCCAACAAAAATAAGATAACTTATTATAAAAAAAAAACAAACAAAAATAAATCCAAGCAAAGAGGAAGTGTTCTTGTAAACAAAATGTAGTGAACTATTTATAGGATTGGAAAATTCAATTTATTAATTTAATTAGAATAGAAAATGTCAAATAAAATCCATGAGATTTGGTAAAAATATCTTATTTTCTACTTTATAAAGATGATGAAAATTTAAATGATATTGTAAATATCTTCATTTGATGGTTGAAATCTCTTATCTTCTAGCTTAGTCATAAAATCTATGAGATTTGATAAAAATATCTTATCTTCTACGGATGAAAATCTAAATGATATTGTAAATATCTTCTACGTTATTTGCATTAATTTTTTTTTTTATATTTCATATCTTCATTTGATTGTTGAAATCTCTTATCTTCTAGCTTACTCATAAAATCTATGAGATTTGATAAAAATATCTTATCTTCTATGGATTAAAATCTAAATGATATTGTAAATATCTTCTACGTTATTTGCATTTAATTTTTTTTTATATTCCAATAGATGGTATGTTTGTAATTTAGAGTATGATTTAGAATTAGAGTATAACTAATTCTAAAAACGTTAGTCAAACATTATTAAATCAATAATTATAAAATATCATGAAACTAGGAATTTTGAAAATTTTAAAAATTTATACGTAATTTAGAAATTTTGTTCTTCATGTTCACAAATATAGTTATACATCCCCTTCCCATTTTAATTGCACATACTTTCGTTGGTTGGTGTGATTATTGTCAGTTTAGTTAAATATAAATTAAAAAATGGTTGGGAATAATACCTAGGCTTTAGTTTTATGAGCGTCTTAAATATCCGTTTTTGGAGAACGTGAAAAGTTAGTTTTGATTCTTTCTTCTCCTTGAACAATCCCCGCGAAAACTCTCCACCCATGTATTTGCGATTGATGAGAGCCCCGCGTTGAAAAATTCAACCGCAAGAGAAATGCATGCATTTCATTGGGCTCCAATTCTCGGTACTTCAAAAGGGACCGACATCAGAGCCACATTTATGAAGATATAAACGTTTCTGATGTAAACTTTTAAATCCCTTTTAGTGCTCCGACATTTTTTTTCAGTGTAAGCTTCCAAATCTCTTAAATGACTCTGATTTTTAAAGATATTAACGTCTAAAATCGAATTTCTATTTTATTGGGATTTTATGACTCTGATTTTTAAAAATATTAACGTCTAAAATCGAATTCATATTTTATTATTTTATTTATTTTGTTTTTATTTTATTATTATTATTTGTTTTCATATATTAGACATGGTTGACATGTATTTTATACCTAATAGAATCCTTACTTTGTAGAGATTATATATATATATATATTTTATTTCGCGTATGTTAGATATTGGTTGCACGTATTCTGTACGTATCATATGTTAGTTACTGTTGACACCTATTTTGTACATAATATATTGACGCATATGTTAGTTATCATGTTACAATAAGAGTGCATATGTTAATTACTATTGCCTATTTATATATTTTGTGAATAATGTTGTTTTTTTTTGTTTTTTTTCTTCTTTAGTTTATGCATATTTTAGACTCTATTTGCATAAGTTTCTCTTCAAAGGTAAGATCAACATTAAGTTCAAGTTGCTCAAAATTAAACACATGCAACAAATATGAAATTATGCATTGCATATGTAGACCCTAAAACTTATTAGTGTGCGCTATGTTTGTACATCCATTGTACATCCTGAATTAAACACATGCGATAGATCAGTCACGTAACGTGCGAAGTATAGAAACTTTACCTAGTCATCATTTGTGACTACTTAGTTTATGTAACTTTACCTAGTGCATTTTGTTTGAAAGTTTACATCATTGGTTTTGTCCTAGTAGATTGCCTACATATGTTTATGTAAGATCGAGACCTCATTTTATGTTATGTGTTTATCCGTTCTTGTTATGTTATAGCTGTTAATCTTGCTTCGAATGTGTATAAGTATGAGTTGGTTCATTATAAATACAATGATCGCTTGCCCCTTGAATATGTCCATGTGCCCCCTATCACCTCTGACGCTACTTATGTTTTTCCGAAATTATGTACCGTATATGTAGTCCCTACAATTTATCAACATGCACTATGTCTGTACATCCATACATCGTGATTGGCAACTTTGTTTTGTGATTTTCATTTTTTATTTTTTATTTTAGTCCACCTCCTAAATCTTAGGGTTTTGTTGACTATTATTATTATTTTAAATTTGAAATATTATCAAATTAATTATGTTTAGATTTAGTAAAAAAAATTGTTACCTTAGATTTAGGGAAATTTTGATTTTTTTTTTCTGGTGAAATTGCTAAATAGGAAAATAAGTTACTTTAGAAACGAAAACATTCATCTCTCTTCTCTAATTTTTTTTTAGGCATGAATATAAAATACAATATAAAAAAGCCATAACCTCTGTTTTTTTTTTCTTAAATTAAGTCATTTCCTACCATTTCGTTATAAATGTTTCTTGCATATATTTATCTCAAAGTTTGATGATGAGATGCACTGAATATCTCGTCCTTTATTATGATTTCAAAAGCTAAAAAGATTTTTCTCAAAAAAAAAAAAGCTAAAAAGTTTTTTTTTAACACTAAAAAAGATGGTTTTATAATCACATATCGAATGTATTTTTTTTAAAAAAAAAAATAAACATATCAAATGCATTAAGCAAACTGATGTCTGTAATATATAATTAAAAAGAAAATCAAACCCGCTATATATATATATATCATTTTATTTTATATATTTTTCAATAATTTCTTTTGGAAAAAATATTGTTTTTGATAATTCTAAAAAATATCTCAAATGTTGACGATAACAATAGCTTAGTGGCACCATGATATATTAGTAATCATTGAGAATTATAGTTCCAACCCTTAATACCTTAATATACTAAAAAAAAAATCTGAAATTATATTTTAAATTTGTAATCAATCTATAACATTTTCGTTTGTTAACACCTTCTAAATTATTATGCAAACTCATAATAATTTTGAAAAGTTATCCTATATGTTGCAATTTCATTTAACTTCGTTGCTTTCGTAGTATATTTATATATAAATACCCATTTATAAAAGTTTTACTATTATTTGAGCATAATTAAAGACATGGCCTGAAGTTAATAGTCAATTAATCAATCTAAATATTGTAAAGACAAAATGGTGTCTATATTAGAGTACTAGGATATGATGAATTTGGAAAAAATACAAAAAATACAAAAAAAAAATGTAAGTGTGGATGTGGTTAGAAAGTTTATGCATAACATAACATGAATCCTAAGATCTTGAATAACATAATTATTACCAAATGTAATTAGACCTTAATGAGATTAAAACATACCTCATGACATCGTAATTCAAGAACCTTTTGATTCAACAAAAGATAGTTGTTAATGTTAAAACTTTCCAACCATTGCTTCAATAGAAGAAATTGGTTTCTCTCTCTTTACCTATACACTTATATTTCATTAAGCTTAATTCTCCTTGTTCATTCTACACTATTTGTGATGGACAAATGTGTGTATTTATAGGTAGAAAGAGGACCATTTCTCTAACTGAAAGTAAGTTTAATCTTCCATCAAGATCACATTTAAGATCATACGTTTATGATAATTCAATACTCATAAACGTTCTCAATATTGTGTTCTTTGTATTACATAACATAAGAACAAATTTATGAGAAATGAATGTTGAATAATATTGCAAGATTCTAGATCATTCAACTCTATTCTAGATGTCCAAAGAAGGTTCTAGATCATACATATATGTTCTAGATTGATGAAGAGAATTCTAGAACACTCTTTGTCTAAGAAAGGTGAAGAGAATTCTAGAAGTTCTTTTGTCTAAGATTGGTGGAGAGAATTCTAGAACACCATTTATGTAAGATTGGTGAAGAGAATTCTAGAACATACTTTGGCTAAGATTGTTGAAGAAAAATCTAGATGTGCACATTATCCAAAGTAAAGTTGTGGCAAAATTGAGACCACATGATTTACTTGATCACCAAGGTGAGATGTGACCAATTTATGTCCATGGGATTTTACTTGGAGCCCAAGTCTATGAAGACTATAAATAGGTGATGTCATTAGTTGGCAAACCATCCCAAAATCTCCCATGACATCTCATATCTAAGTGAGTGAGGGTATGAGATAAAAATAAAGAGATTTTCTCCTTATAAGAGAGTTGTTGCTACTTTGTAAGAGAGAAAGTTTGTAACTCCTATTTTTATAATGAAGTTCTTCTATCCTTGCCATGGTTTTTACCCTAATTTGTTTATGAGTTTTCCACGTAAAATCACTATGTCGTTCTTTCTCTTCTTCTCCTTCGTTATTATTGTTATTCTCAATCTCTTTTAGCTGCGACTCTGCTCTATTCGATGCAAACAATCATAACAATGAATACTCATAACATTTCTCTATATTACGTTAGTTATTAGTAAGAAAACATTGTTTTTTTTATATTGACCAACATAAAAGAATAGGAAACGTTCATACAATAATGAAAGTAAACATTTATTTTTCTTACAGATGTGGCCTAACTAATATTAGAACACCTTGCTGGCTATTGTTAAATGACAATGACGTACTTTGAATTTTAGAAGAAAATTGTGTTGGTAAATGAGGAAGAAAATTATCATAAAAGACTTGAAAATTTTCCAATTTAGTCTATGATTTGGTTGGTAATTAGAGAGTTAGGCTGTTTTTGAAAGGTGACTGATTTTGCATGATGTTGCTATTTAAGAATTATTTTTTTAACAAGTTGCATATAATTTAGTACACCCTCTTTGCCTAAAAAAAAAAAGTACACCCTCCTTAATTAGTTTTCTTTTTTGTTTTGGTCCAGTCGTAGTTCTTGTTTTATCAAAAAAAAAATAAAAAATCGTTGTTGTTGTGTATGGCTATGGTTGATATTATTCACATTACATAGATTAGACTCCATATATGTTAGAATTATTTAGGTTAAACTATCATTTTGATCCTTAAATTTTATTTTGTTTCATTTTTTCTTTAAATTTTCAAAAAAATCATTTTTAAGTTTATTCCATTTTAATCTCTACATTTTCAACTTTGTTTCATTTTGATCCCTAAACTATCAAATGTTTAATTTTAGTTCTAAACTTTCAAAATAAATTAACTTTGATCTTTATTGGAAAATTTAGTTAATTTATTTTTTAAAAACTTACCAGTTTTCTATAATTTTTTAAATCGTGTTCACACACACACACACACACATATATATATATATATATATATATATATATATATATTTTACTTATATTAAAATCATTAACATTATTGAATTAATTTTAATAGATACTAATCTAAAATTTATTATAGAAATCAATTTTTAACTTTTTCCAAAAACAATTATAGGTTAAAATGGAAGAAACTTGAAAGTTTGTGGACTAAAATTGTACTTTTGAAAGTCTATGAACAAAAATGGAACAAATTTGAAAGTCTTGAGATTATTTTAATTTTGGTTGAGTTGGGTTGAACGAGTCAAATTTTTTTCAACCCAAAAACCAATCCAATTCAACAAAAATTATAAATCATAACTGAACTCCAACCCAAAGAAAATTATAACCCAACTCGACTCTTACAGTTTGGATTTGGATAGTTTGAGTGACTAGAATTAGCGAATATTTTGACACTTCTAATAACTACCGAAAGGACATTTTTTTTCTTAGTTGACCCTATATACATTTAGGTACCTTTATTGAACAATGTGCATGGCTCTAGGACACTTGGTATATGGTAGCTATATGTATGATTGATGCTATTCACATCACATAACAAACTTATAATGGTGAATACAAGACTTTGTAAACATTACATTACATAACATAAAGCTTGAGATAAGATAACTATGACAGTGACATTCCTTCCTAATTTATCTATATATTTTTAGGTATTTCTACACATGATTCCAGTACACTAAATTATACTCTAGTACACCTAAATTTCTTTTTTATCAATTCAGTTTCTTAAGGTATGATCATTTGATTTAATTTTTTTAATTTTTACCTATAAAAATTATGCTTGTTTTCTTGTCATTTTCTTGTATAAAATTTCATTTTTCTAAAAAATATGTAAAATATTAGCCAAATCTCAAAAATAAAATTATAGATTTGATAACCGTTAATATTTCACTTGAACTAGCTTATTTCGACAAAATTAAATGATAATCCACGAGTCTCAACTGCAAATTGAAAATAGATCTAATTTGATTTAGATAAATCTAGTCAATTTTGATTGGCCTTGGTGATTACTTTCGTTTGTTTGAAATCATGATGAAAATATCTCTGATTTGATTTAGATAAATCTAGTCAATTTTGATTGGCTCAGGTGGTGACTTTGGTTTGAAATCAATAGTCATGATTTTCTTTTTTTTGGTTACATGCTTTTTATGTTTTGTTGAGTTTACTATTTATTTATATTTTTTAAATGAAGGTGTGTGTTTAAATCAATTTATTTATTCTAATAGAAATAGAAGTTTAATACCAAATGAGTTGCTACAGTGGTTTTATTATTTAGTTGTTATTCAGTTCATCATGAACGTCACGGTTTCAATCTTCATAATTGGTATTTGTTTCCCTCTACTGATTTGTATTTAAAAAAAAGAAATACCTTAGCTATTTTAACGAGATAACTGTATAAACCTAGAATATTTGACCCGATAAGCCAACCAGTTGTGAACCCGACCCGTTCAACATATGTAAGTGGTTCAACTCTGTTTATGTGACCATTACTGTTTTGATCTGGCCCAAACTTTGTTCAGGTGGCTCGTTAGTATTTTGTATGATATAATTGACATGTAGTTATTAATGTTACTTTGATAGAATTTTTTTTTAGTTTAGGGTGCGATGTGAATGTTTAGCATAAAGGTAAAACCATAAAATTATGATTTATACTTGAGTACTTTGCTACTATGCTAGCCTTTGATGTGTGTGTTATGCACTGTCCGCTTACATGCTATAAAAACGGCAATAACAATCAAATGAAAACTATAAAAGAGATTGAGAGAAAACACAAAGAATTTATGTAGTCAATAATGGTGTGTTAGCTACATCATGGGCAAATGAGAGAAATTTTTTATTAATTTAGAGATAAGAATACAAAATGTCGATCAACTTATGCTAGAATTTTAAGAGAGTTTATATAGTGCATTCCCATAAAATCCTATTTCAAAATAGGCCCAAATGCATAAAAGATCAAATGCACAAACATAGTGAAACCTCTGACTAAATAATCATAGAACATCAAACCGTTTAGGATATATCTCAAAATGTAATACCATGTAAGAGAGATTCTTACTGAGTATTCCATACCCATCCTTTTTTCCTACAAACATTTTTTCTTAGGTACTAGAATTTGTTCTGATGGTTGGCTGAAGAAAGCTAGCAAAATCATGGACACAATCTTGAGTCGTTTATTTCTATATTAATTGATTTAATTTAAAAACTTTAGTTGATATTTCATTTCTACATTTATTTGTTCAAAGACATCTTGTCTTATTTTCACCACACTATTTAGCCAACCCTATTTTACTATTTTAAGGGTATCCGTCAAACTCTTTTATTAATATTTTAATTCATTTTTTGTTATTTTTTGGAAAAATGAGGTCTTTTTTGTTATTATCAAGTTTAAGTGTTTAATGCATGTGTGTTAACTATCATTAAAATGTAACTAGATTTTTTGGATGGTAACTTTTATTAGTAGAGTTCATTTAAAACACTTTTGTTGACATAACATTCATTTTTGCTACCCTTAATATTCGATATGACGATTTATGGTATGTTTGGTTTTTGGGTGTGGCCAGTATGGTTGAAATCGATGGCCCATATAATGTTTGGGGCGTGGATATGAGGCACGTGTCCACTTCTTTTAACTCGCCCGCACCAGTCTCCCACATACTCAGTTTCTTAACTTACTTGTTCGAGTCTACCTTGCTCGACGAATGTTTTTTTTTTTTCTAAAAAAATTCAAAAACCATTTTTTCCTTCTTTGAATTCATGTATATGTTTTAATTTAAAGTGTGCTTGTTTATTATACAAAAGTTAAAAATTGCCTTTGAGACTTAAAGACTTCAAACATGCTAGACTAATGTGGTATCCAATTAGGCTCATATACTATTTATACACATGTTTACAAATATTACATAACATATTACAAAAAAGGTAAATTATAAATTTTATTCTTACAATTTAATAGGGGTTTGTTTTGTTCCATATTATCTTGTTCTTGAGGAATTTTATAAATATATTCATATTTGTCCTTTTTTTATATTGAAATTATTAAGAGTTACATATTTACTAAACTTCATACTCTTGACGATTTCAAAAAAAAAAAAAAAAAAAAAAAACTTCATACTCTTGACACTACTCTCATCTTGTGCGAGGGAATTTGATTTTCTTTAAAGAGTGAAGCTTTATGATTAAACTTCTCAAAAAATGAAGATAAATTTTTAAGTTTAATATCGTGTTAATTGATAAACTAAGCTTATGTTGGTGATAATTTTTTTGTTTGAATTAGATAATTAGTTTCTAAATAAATATTGAAACATTTTGTAGGTAAAATTTTAAGAACTAAATTATGATCCCGAGGTTAAAGTATCATTTTGATATTTGGAATTTGTTTCATTTTAGTCTGTGAACTTTATTTTATTGTCCAATTTTTCTCTTTAAAAAAATATTCTACTAACTTTTCTATTTAAAATTGAAAATTATATGTGCACACCTTTTCTTATTAATATTATTGAGTTCATTTTATATTATTAAGTCGATTTTGATTATAATTACTTAATGTTTATCATAAAGATCAATTTACAAGTTTTTTTAAAATAAAAATTGCATCATATTACTTTGTCCCTAATTTATATCATATATGCACCCTAAACACTAATTTTCAGTACACTCTATCATATTTGCATCTCAACACTAATTTCTAGTACACTCTTAATTATACTTGGACCTCAAACACTAAATCCAATGTACCAAACACTAACTTTCATTGTATCCACATATTATACTGATCGTGTCGATGCTGTTTAATTAATGAACTAATAATCTGGTCATTTTACGCAATAAACATATACAATGCTACAAGCATTCAACAGATTATACGCAGTCAATTGTAGTCAAGTCATAAGATAAAATTCATTCTCCATGGGGATTGCCATTAACTCTAAGTGTTAATCGAAAAGTCAAGTACAATAAAGTATAGGAAAATTTGGTGGGTGATTATACTAACTAAATGGCTAACGACTATGTAAACGCAGTAATAAAACGAATACTATAAGTGTTGGAAAGTTAAGTAGTCAAACATACAATGCTCTAATCTTCACAACAACATGCAGTAAACAACTGTCACAAAGTCTACAGAAGTTTGATATGAAGTTGCTAAAACAGGAATGCAAAAAACAAGAGATATAATCCAGCTGAAATAATAGGTTCAGGTTAAGGTGTTTTCGAATGTGTTTAACATACATCAAGGGTAAGTATATGGTAAGAAGTGAGCTCCACACAACACGTGATCAAATGCTCTTTTCCAAGATACATTCACTATCCTCAAACATGAGCTTCCGCATCTATGTTCAAAGCTATAAACAATGAAATGTGCACTAGCGAGGTGACTATTCTTAGACTCCCTCTTAACAAGCAAGAGTTCTTGAACATGAAACTAATGGTCATGAGTAGTAGTTCTCTAATCCCCCTTCTTCCGAGATGAAGTGAAAAGCAAGCATGAAATGGATGATCAATCAAAAGATGCTTTTAGTTAAAATGTCTACTATGACTTAGTTCAAAATCCCTCACTTAACCCAGAATAATGATGCACACACTCTACCTTTATCCCTCACCTATATGTGTTTAGCTCGTCATTATGCATAAAAGAACAATAAAAGAGAAGATTCCAAAAACCATATTACAGCAGAAACGTAAAGCATGGAGTAGCAAGAAGATTAACAAGAAGAAAGTTTGAAAGTACTATATCAAGCTAAATTGAACCATGAACAAGTTACAATACACCATAAACTAGTGGTCAATCGTCTATTACAATGAAATAACTACAACTACAAGAATGGAAAAACAGAATGTTCTAAAGAAAGGAAATGCAGAAAAAACAGGAATAAATGTTGCAAACACTGAGTCGGCTTGATGATTCCAATAACTCTCTTCTCAATGGGTCCCGACTCTCCTTTTCTCTTCTCCCAAAAAATGGTCTTATATAGCCTCATCTTCATCCCAAGATCAATGACTCAGATTTTAGGGCCAAATGCTTTGATTTCCACTCAACAGCCGACAAGAACTGACATACAACAGGGGGACAACGCGTCTGCTGCTCCTTCAACTTCTTACACATGAGTAGGAATTCTGCTTTTTGTAGGAAAACTGTTATTTTGGTCGACAAAATGCTGCACACATCCGCTATTCGAACTTTTCCAATGTTGAAGTCATTATGGAGCTTCATCATGCATATTTTCTTTTAAGATCTTTCTTCTGATCCACGCTTGATTCAAAGCTCGTAACATTAAAAAAACCCTAAAATGATAACAAGCACTTAGCGAGACACAAGGATTTGAAATGCTAACGCAAATGCTACAAGTATCCACTTTTAGCACAAAAACTCTTTATTTTTCAATATTTCTGATCCTTGCCTCCTATTCTGCATGAAATATATTGTATATGTAATCCTCTATTCAAAGGTACTTCTATGCATCGAAATAAGGTAATAATGCATGATTCTTCATTGTGAAACAACCTAAAAAAGGATTAAATAACTCTCGTATAATTGAGAGTTATAACATACCACCATACAAAATCTTTACTCTATTGTCAAACACATTCGAATGACTATTTATACCTCACACCCTAACTTTTTCAAAGGGTTTTAAAAAAAGTTTTTCAAGAGAATGGTTAAAATAATAAAATTCTAAACAAAGTCTGTCTAGCAATTAGATTAGAACACCGATATCTATATTTGGTATATAAATGAACTTTTCATTGGAAAGAAAAAAATAAACATTTATTAAATCAACATAGTTTTATATCAAGATTAGGTTTTTGAAAAGTAAATATGTATTCATAAACAATAAATAAAATTATTTTTTTTCATCTAAAAAAATGATTTTTTATAAAGATATTCCTAATGACTTCCCACAAACCAATATAGTTAGCACAGGTGGTGGACCCTTTATTGGAAGACCACAAAGAATGGAAAAATAATCATTCTTTTCTACTTTTGGCTTCCAACGCAAATTAAAGGGGAGAAGGAAAGTTGTAGTTTGGTGGTGGCTTTTTGTTGCTAATAAAGATATTTTTTTTGTACTAAATTAAATTTTTTTTTTTTTGAGTATATATTGGGGGAGGAAAATAAATATGGATTCTTGAAATTAAACCTATGACATTAGTATTGGTGTTGGATTAGTTTACAACCAAACAATGAAATAAATTAAGAAATTTGTTTACAATAAAACAATTCTACTTAATATAAGATCTAAATATGGCCTACTATATACTTTATTATACTAAGAGCTTGACCCAAATCCACTTACTTATACAAGTTATTTAGAATATTCTTTTTAGTTTTATAAACAAACCATAAATTAAATTAGTCTTAGAATTCTTTTATTTATGATGTTCTAACAACTGAGTCTTAAATTAACTCGAGTACTTTTGAAACATTCACTTCCTTCAATTTTTTGATAGTAGTTGTGCTCATTTATTTTTTTTTGTATATACAAAATATAAAAAAAAAATCATTGTCTGAGATTATAATCTCTAAATATCTTATTCATGTATATGTATGTATATATACCGAGAGTTTACTTGTGAATAAGCTTGGGCCATTATTCTTCGTATACCTTTTTAAAAAATTAACAAAAATAATAAAAGTAATATCTCTATTTTAATTATGTCAACCAATTTTAAAATAATGAAATGGATACTCAACCTACCATCCATAAGAGAAAATAAAATATAAATAATTTAATTGAGCATGTTTTATGACATTTTTTGTAACCTTGTTTGAATTATTATTTTTATGATTTTTTTTTTTGAGAAATATTATTTTTATGATTAAGTTAAAGAGCTAGTGATTATTATACACGTGCCTTCTTTTGTTGTTGTTTTTTTTCGTCTTCTTGAATGTTATGTAGATAATTTTTTAAAGGCTATATTTTGTAAATTCATTATATAAAAAATGCAAAAGTAAATATCAAAATAATAGCTCAAAGCTTTGCTCAGCCTGATCTCATACAGCCAGTAATATGGATGGATTTAAAGATTAGAATATATTAAATAAAATCAATTAATTTGTTGTTAACCAGCATTCATATTTCATTTGTTTGGTACTATTAATTATCACATTTTTTTAATAATGATAATCATGCTTTTATAAAATGGGATCATTTTTAACACTTATTAATTGTTGTTGATTCCCATTCTGATGGTGGCTTAGCTTTTTTGGCATGTGGACAGGGATGATTTTGTCACGTAAATATTATAAAAAAGTATTGATAAATAATTAAATGAGTATACTATTTAAATGAGATATTATTAGCATTGCTGTTTTATATTCACATTATGATCATCTAAATGCATTTTTGGAATTTGATCGATCAATATTTTAGTTATTTTCCTAAAATAAATACAAAATGTCGAATATGAACTTGATTAAAATGAAAATAAACTTTAAATTTATGTGCAATAATTACAAAGTTGTCATATTAAAAAGGTGGAAAGAACTCCTACTATTTATAGGTAGAGACGTCGCGTGTGATAGGGAAAAATGCATTTTTGGAATTTGATCGATCAATATTTTAGTTATTTTCCTAAAATAAATACAAAATGTCGAATATGAACTTGATTAAAATGAAAATAAACTTTAAATTTATGTGCAATAATTACAAAGTTGTCATATTAAAAAGGTGGAGAGAACTCTTACTATTTATAGGTAGAGACGTCGCGTGTGATAGGGAATGCCTTCCCCATTCCCATCCCCGCCCCAAAATCAATCCCCGTCCCCACAAAATTCACTGTTTTTTTTCGCGGGATGGGGACGGAGATCGAATTCTCCACGGAGAATTTTTCATCTTTTAATTTATTTATTATTATTTTTAATCTAAATTTTTGTAAATATTTTGTAATGATATTTTTAAATAGTATAGAAAATATGTATTACTTTTTTAAAAAACGATAATGAAAACTAGAAAAGATGAAACAATAGAATCTAAATTCAAAACATATTAAAAAAAACACACAATCAAAACAAAACAGAAGAAACAGGTATTTCACACCAACTTTAGAAAACAAATTCAAAATATATATAACATAGATTCACTAATAAAATTGGGAAGCTTCAAGTAGATATAAATATAGTTTCTCAAAAACATAAAAGAAGAAAGATACCAAGTTACAAATTCATGAAAAAATATAAATAACAATAATTTTTGTTTTCAAAAAAAATTAAACAAATGTAAACGGGGCCGAGATCGGGAAAACGGGGATGAAGAATACATTCCGCGTCCCCGTCCCCATTTACCTTGAGAGGAATTTTTCATTCCCACTCACTCCCCCATTCCCACGTAAACGAGGATTCACCGCCGCGTCCGGGCAGGTCCGGGAAAATGGACACCTCTATTTATAAGATAGATGTTACTATTTTCATCATCAATTGATTTTAAAATGTATACCGTGTTATCTAATATGTATTAGAGTTCATATGGGAAATTCAGTCAAATAAAATGAATGCATTTGTTTTTTTGAATGAGTTCGATTTTATATTTTAAATTTATTTTAATTCAATTATAATAAAAGATGGATTTAAACTTATACTCTTTTAATTGTGAAACACATTTAAAGTAGTTAAGTTACTCCTCTTGTTAATAAAGTTTTAAAAGTTATTATATGATTGACACAAACCAAAAGATTCATGAATCAAAATCATAATTTAATCATAGAAAACTAATAATAATAAATGAATCTCAATTTATATAATTTTCTCTTCTAATATTTTTTGAAAAGTAAAGCTAATTTAAACCAATCACGCCTATTTACAAAGATCTAGACGAATGGAAAAGAAACACACTGAAGAGTTGGAAAGGAGATGTTGTGTGATGCTTAGTGATGGAATGCTTAGCGACGGTTAAAGGGCGAAAAAGTTATTTATTTATGGGATAAATAGGGAAATGACTAAAATTTAAAAATTAATTAAGAACATGGCTAATGATATTTAAACTTTAAATTTATGTCTTTTTTAATTTCGAATTTTAATTAAATTTTATTATTAAAAATAATGGACAATTCTACCCTTCCTATATTTCATCTCAATTTTTTAAATCCATTTTAAAATAGATTTTTTTGTAACTACCTAGAACAATTCAAAAGAAAATTAAATAATAATAAAATATATTAGTTAAACATAATTAAATATCGTAACTAAATAATCAACAAATCAAGTACACAAAATCGTGAAAGAAGAGATTTTCAAATTTTAAATTTTCTACTTAATTCGAAAATTTTATTTTTAAATTTTGTTTTCTATAACTATTCTTAAGAATCTGTAAGAATTTAAAAAAAAATAATAATAAATAATGATAAAATATCTTTGTCTAATATAATTAAATATTTTAATTTTTGCCTAATTTTTTTTAGAGCTTTTCACTAGCATATCCCGTACATAACTTATGAGTTAAATGTGATTTGTGTGCATGTACTTAAAAATTGAATTAAAATATAGAGTAGAGTAGTTTCCTGAAGCTGATCTTGTGTCATTATTTTTCAAGTACAAACTTTTGAAGTTGGGAAGGTGAAGATATCTTTAACTTTCTTTAACAAAATATATACTCATACCTTTGTTTATACAGCAGATTGACTACGAGCACCATCAACGTCACGTAAACACCACCAATTATGTTTGCAAATCTATTGTGCATATATTGTACATCATAATGAAAAGGTGAAGATAACTTTAATTTTCTTAAACAAAACATACATCTATCCCTCGTTTATAAACAAGATATTAACTATGAGTACCATCACTTCCGTTGAAACATGGTGTCAGATAAACACCACCAATTATGTTCACGGCCCGTTGTACATCCACTATACATCTCGAATCCGCTGTAAGAAGCTTTAATACTCATTTTTTAAAATAGGAAGCTGAAGAGATCTTTCATTTACTTGAACAAAATATACACTCATCCCCCATTTACACAACAAAGATTGACTATGAGCACCATCATTATCTTTGAAAAGCTTGACGCTTGATAAATACCACTAGTTACATTCATGTATCTGTTGTACATCTATTTTATCCTCTTTTAGAGTTGTAACCTTACCTTTTCTTTGTAAAAAAAAAAAAAAGAACTTACCTTTTTCTGTCTCATCTTTGTAATGCCATATGTTAGCAACTAAAGAACCCTCATCGTGGCCTCCGGTTGATTTGCACTATCTTGTAATTTGAATATGTATCTATGTCATCCTATCATCCTATGCAACTATGGTAGAAGCGACTTCCATTGGAGATTGCCACACGATTCTTGTGAACAAATAGTAGAAGTACGATAGTGATGATATTTTGCGAAGGCCAAAATTGAAAATGGCATAAACTTGCTATTTGACGATTTTATTAAAAAAAAACTTCTAAATTGGATACATGAATCAGAAAAAATGAAAATATATCGAACATATTAAGAGTGTTTTGAATCTTAGATAAATATCATTTGAAATATTTTTTTTAAAAAATAAAGTTAGTTAGAATGAAATAATTATCTCTTAAATTTAGGATGAATAAGATGATTTAGTTAAATATCTTTTTTTTATTTATAAGAAAATTAAAAAATAATGTGGGGTATTATGGGAAAGATTATTTCTCTTTTTACACAGATTTTTATTTTAGTCATGCATTTAAATGCTCCCACAAAGTAGCTACGTTGTTAATTATTTTCTTAAAATTAATCATTTTCTATCATTTCCCTTTTATTTATATATTACTTTTTTAATATTTTCAAATTGAGTAAAAAAGTCAATAAAAACAAAGTTATATTTGACATCTTGTATAATTTAATAACTATGAAGTTATAGATTCGAACCTCCCTTTCTTAATTTGTTGTATCAAAAGAAAATGGGGCAGGGAATGACATGTTTTTTTCCACCCTTTCCCATATCTTTCTACTTTGTGTACCGAAAAACTTTCACACATTGAAATCTTTTTATATGTCCTCTATATATGTATATTTGGCTTTTCAATTAGTTATTTAGCTTAATTTAAATTACTTACTTTTTATTATTATTTATTATTTGGCTAAACTAAACAATTTTTTTAGATAACATTTCTTATTATTTTGAGAATCATACACTAGAAAGTATTGACCATTTAATTTCCCGACATCAATTTCACCTTAATATTTAAGAGTTTCTAAAATTTAATGTTTATTGGTAAATTAATCACCATTTTAAATATTTTATTTTAGATGTTATTGAATTTTATGTATTGAATTTGTATTAATAGATAAAAATTTTCAAATAATTACATTAGATTCAAAATATGTGAAACTTACCAAAACAAGTCGTGACAGTTTTGGCTTAGTGTTGTACTGGGCTCTTGTTCATCATCCACACGTCCCAGGTTCGATCTGTCTTGGTAATGAAAAGTTGCTTGATTATGACTTAAAATATGTGGTACTAGAACACAACTTGGGCAACAATTATATATACCCAACGGTATTGTAGCTTGATGGCCAATATGTTGAATTTTAATTTAGTTTGATGTTGTTATTTTCGAGATCGAATCCTAATAGGTACATTAATAAAAACCATACAAATGGACAATGTTGAAAATCAACCATGTAGAGCAAATTGTGGCCACATTGCAAAATCACTCTTTCGCCCTAGTTTGAAGCCCATTTCGCTAAATGTACCAAAAGAATTGGGCCAGGCTTCAGTACTTCCATGCAACATTTTTCTAAAAATTAGATCATTTTCTTCCTGTACTATTCTTTTTGGCTAATAAAATTGTTTTCATTTGATTTTTGAAAATTATATTTATAAATATTATTTATTTATTTATTTTTGTTTTTTTATATCTATGTTTACAAAAAAAAAAACCATCTTTCAATTTATATATATATTTTAAGGGAATTGGTAGGAAATGTCTTAATTTAGCGAAAAAATAGAGTTAATGACTTTTTTGTATTGCACTTTAAATTCATGAATAAAAATAAATCAGAGAGGAGTGATAAAGTTTTTCATTCCCAAAATATCCTTGAACTTATTTTCCCATTTAGCTCTTTCAAGAAAAAAAAAATTAAAATTTTCCTAAATCTATAAGCGTAACCAATTTTCACCTAAATTTAAACATAACTAATTTGATAATATTTCAAATTTAAAATACTAATAATAGTCAACAAATCCCTAGGATTAAGGAAGTGGACTAAAAGAAATTTAAAAAATGAAAACCACAAATCAAAGTTGTTGATCACGATGTAC
This sequence comes from Sicyos edulis, assembly GCA_036507275.1. Classification (NCBI taxonomy): domain Eukaryota; kingdom Viridiplantae; phylum Streptophyta; class Magnoliopsida; order Cucurbitales; family Cucurbitaceae; genus Sicyos; species Sicyos edulis. Next base: position 26,824,787 of record CM071850.1, on the reverse strand, counting down.
ATTCCATTTATAAACATAGAGCATGCTGATAAATTGTAGGGACTACATATGCTGTACATACTTTCGAGAAACATAAGTAGTGTCAGGGGTGATAGGGGGCACCTAGACATATTCAGGGGGCAAGTGAACAATGTATTATAATGAACCAATTCATACTTATATACACATTCCAAGCAAAATTAACATAATGCAACAAGAACGGATAAACACATAGCATAAATGAGGTCTCAGTCTTACATATACATATGTAGACAATCCACTAGGGCAAAACCAATGATGTAAATCCTCAAACAAAATGCATAGGTAAAGTTACATAAATTAAGTAGTCACAAAGGATGACTAGGCAAAGTTTCTATGCTTCGCGCGTCACATGACTAATTCGTCGCATATGCTTAAATCACGATGCACAATGGATGTACAAACATAACGCACACTAATAAGTTGTAGGGTCTACATATACGGTGCATAATTTCATATACATCGCATGTGTTTAATTTTGAGCCACTTGAACTCAATGTTGATCTTACCTTTGAAGAGAAACTTGTGCCAACAGTGTCTAAAATATGCCTAAACTAAAAAAAAACAACGTTATTCTTAAAATATATAAATAGGAAATAGTAATCAACATATGCACCATTATTATAACACAATATGTAGAGAAATTAAAAAAAACAAAAACAAAGAAACACCGTTACTCACATAATATATACAAGTGACAACACTAACATAACTAACATATGCTAACATAACTAACATATGCGTCAATACTCTATACAGAATAGGTGCTAACAGTAACTAACATAGGATATGTGCAGCCAATGTCTAACTTATGCAAAATAAAAAATAATAAAATAAAGGAAAATATAATCACTACAAAGTAGGGATTCTATTAGTATAAAATACATTCCAACCATGTCTAGCATATGCAAAAAAAAAAATAATAAAAAAAAAAAACTAAAACAAAATAAATAAGTAAAAAAAAAAATTCCAATAAAGTAGGAATTCGATTTTAGATGTTAATATTTTAAAAACCAGAGTTATTTGAGAGATTTGAAAACTTACACTTGAAAAAATATAAGAACACCAAATGAATGTAAAGGTTTACACCAGAAACGTTTATATCTTCAGAAACGTTGCTTCAGTGTCGGTCCCTTTTGAAGTCTCGAGAATCGATACCCAACAAAAAGCATGCATTTCTCTTGCGACCGGATTTTTCAATGCTAGGTTACCATCAATCGCAAATACATTGGTGGAGGATTTTCGCGATGGTTGTTAAGGAGAAGAAAGAATCAAAATGAACTTTTCGTCTTCTTAAAAAACGGATATTTAAGGCACTCATAAAACTCAAGCTCGGGTAATATTCTCAACCATTTTTTAATTTATATTTAACCAAACTTAGAACAATCACACCGACCAACGAGAGTATGTACGACTTATGGGAAGAGGATGTATAGCTATATTTGTAAACGTTAAGAACAAAATTTCTAAATTGCGTATAAATTTTTAAAATTTTCAAAATCCCTAATTTTATGGTATTTTATAATTATTGATTTAATTATATTTGACTAATATTTTTAAAATTAGTTAGGTTTTTTTAGATTTTTCTATATTAAAAAAGGTTGTTACAAATAATTTATTTAAAATAGATTAAAAAGAAATTCTATGAAATATAGGAGGGTACAATTGTAAACTACTTTCCATACTAAAAATTAATTAAAATTCGGAAATTAAAAAAAGACATAAATTTAAAGTCTAAAACTTTTTAGCCACATCCCTAATTAGTTTATAAATTCTAGCTATTTTTCTAATTGTCCCTATCTCTAAATGTCTTGAAATTTTAGTGGATAATTCAAATTTATTTTTTAAGATTAAAATATACGATAAAGAAATGAGAATAAAACATCGTTTAATTTTAAAAAATAATTTTTTTTTATCAAACAACATCCTATTTTAAGTTTTGTTCATGTGTAAATCAATAAATAAAAATCAAACCCCTTTTATCTTTTTTTTTTTTTGTTCTTGTTTAGTAGAATAGGACATGGTCCCAATTGGATTGGGTTCAAAAAATTGTTTGATTAACAAAATTTTTTTAGTTAGTTAATTTATTGACCCGTCCAATCATATATAGTAGAGCAACTCTATTGAACCCAACCCTATGCACATGTACACGCACATACACACATTATTATTATTATTATTAGTTCTGGTTAGATTCGGTCGAACAAGCAAAAAATCGGCCCACGAAAATTATAAAGTCATAATTCAACCCAACTCAAAAGAATTATAACCCAACACAACTTTTATGAGTTAGGTTGAATAGTTGAGGTTGCATGGGTTGTCGATCTTTTGTACACAACTACTGCACCAATAAAAATTTATACGGTTTTTTTTTTTAATTTTAAAATAATATTTTTATTATTTTTCTCCATGTCAAAAAAAACAAAATAAAAATTATATATATATATTTTAGTACAAGTTGGGGATCCGTATAAATGAATTAGCAGATAATCAATCGTGCTACCTACCCATTCGATAAATTTAAAATCTTTTAGTAACACTAGAATTTTGACACGGCGTTGCACGTGATAATTTTTTAAATAATAAATTATATATATATATATATATATATGTGTGTGTGTTCCCTACATTTTTGCACTAAATTAAATAATCAAATAATAATTTCAATCTAATATTGAATTTTATAACTATTTTTTTACGTTAGTTAAATTTATTAAAAATCACATTTATGTTAAAAAATTAATATTTTATTTTGAGCTTAAAAAATAATAGATGTTATTATTTAAAAAAAAAAACTTAATAAAATTTATCGCATTGAAATTAAATTTTATCTTCGATTTTTAAAAATCGATGCTCTTTAGTTTTTTTCTTAATTTATCTATTAATAGACCAATTACTCTTGAATTATAAAATTTATAAGAGTCATACCATTATTTAAATTATAAATACAAATAAGCTAAATATATTTATTAGTATACACTTATGAACTTACCTTTAATCTCAATTGTATCATTCTTCAAAAAAAAAAAAAATTCAACATCTCCAAGCCAACAATTAAGCAACAAAATATCCCTACACAAATTAGTGCAACAAAAGTGTATTATAAAACAAAAAAACAAAAAGAAACCAAGAAAGGTAGCTTCAAGAAAAAAGAAAGTTTCAAATGTAAAACAAAATATAGAGAACTATATATATAGTAGGAAATTGTTATCCAACTTTTGAAACTGAAGAATTCATTCGTACACTTTAATTTCGGACGATAATATTATTATTATTTACACTTTTTTTCCAGATCTCCAAGTCAAAGAAGACAATTAGATCTCTACAAAAATTATTGCAATAAAAGAAAAATTAGATGAAAGTTAAGGTAAATAATCAACAAAAATAAGATAACTTATTATAAAAAATAAAAAATGAAAAAAAAAAAGTAAATCCAAGCAAGGAGAAAGTGTTCTTGTAAACAAAATGTAAAGAACTATTTATAGGATTGGAAAATTCAATTTATTATTTTATAAAATGTCAAATTGGTAAAAATATCTTATTTTCTACTTTATAAAGATGATGAAAATTTAAATGATATTGTAAATATCTTCATTTGATTGTTGAAATCTCTTATCTTCTAGCTTAGTTATAAAATCTATGAGATTCGATAAAAATATTTTATCTTCTACGGATGAAAATCTAAATGATATTGTAAATATGTTCTTTTATATTCCATATCTTCATTCAATTGTTGAAATCTCTTATCTTCTAGTTTAGTCATAAAATCTATGATATTTGATAAAAATATCTTTTCTACCGATGAAAATCTAAATGATATTCTAAACATTTTCTACATTATTTGCATTTAATTTTTTTTTATATTCCAATAAATGACAAGTTTGTAATTTAGAAATATGACTTAAGAGGTAAAATTGTCCAAAAATGATTTTCTCCTTGAGCCACACTCTAATCTATGAGATTTGATAAAAATATCTTTTCTACTTATAGAAAATCTAAATGATATCCTAAACATTTTCTACATTATTTGCATTTAATGTTTTTTTATATTCCAATAAATGACATATTTGTAATTTAGAATATGAGTTAAGGAGTAAAATTGTCCAAAAATGATTTTCTCCTTAAGTCACACTTCAAAGTAGTATGATATGATGTTTCAACATTGGTTTTTAAAAAAAACCTACAAGTATTTTTTCCACTTTTTACCTATATATTTAAAAATTAACTTAGGTCTTGAAAATTAAAAAGAATTGTTTTTCCAAAACTCGTTTTTTTTTCAAATTATTATAATTCGAAAGACATGATAAATTATTATTTATTTTTTACTGTTTTAATAATTGCGATAGGGAACTGTTGAGAAATAATGAGACATGATAAATTATTATTTATTAAGTATTTTAATAATTGCGTTTGGAAACTGTTGAGAAATAATGAAGAAATAAGCATCGTATAAAAAATAATAATACTAGAGTAACTCAAATTTACCCTTGTTTAAGGTGTCAAAAAAATTTGAACTTCTAATATCATGATAACCAAGAAATTAAATTGTAGTACTAAAAAAAAACCAAGAAATTGTATGTGGGAGACTTCACTCTTAAATGTTGTTGATCTTAAAATCAATATGTTTAGGAATTCATCAAATATAATTTAATTTTCAAAAGTTGGCTTGATTTTTTTTAATAATATTGACAAAAATTAGATAGCATAATAAGAAAAGCTATAGATTTAATTTTAAATAAACAGTTATCAAACATAATTTAAGCCTCTAACAGGTGATAATAAAAATTGAAAATCAAGAAAATCGAACCAAATCAAAACGATCTATTAGATTGGTTCGAGTTTTTCACATAATATTGGATATATTAGTTTTTAGTTAGAGAAAACTGAAAGTTATTGAATCAGTTCGATTTCTATTTGTTAGACCAATAAAAAAAGGCCAAACCTAACCAATATTGATTTATTTACTTTCATTTTTCTTTTTTGTATTTTTGTTCAATTTAATTATAAATTTTGAAAATTTTTAGGAAAAAAAATTAATTGGGAAATGGAAGTAAAATAGTAAAAAAGAATTAGAACTGAACCAAATAATTTTGTCTATGATTGGACATTGGTTCGATTCATTTTTTTGTCAAATCAATTGAATCGAATCCATTCTCATTTGACCTAAAAACCAAGAAAAATAGAACTAATAATTTTACTTTTTATTAGATATTGATTTTTTTTTGGTCAAATTGATTAGAGATATAATTTATGGAGACAATAAATATAAAGTATGAAATCTATTATATAGAAATAATGTACTAAGAAAAAGAAGATATTATAGAAGTAGACAAGCATGATGACTATTTATAGCCCTGAGAATGTAATAATGACTATTTATAGCCCTGAGAATGTAATACAAATACTAAAATAACCTTAGGTAGTAATTCATTAACATTGGATCGGTTAATTTGACTTAATATCGAAAAAAATCGAATCAATATCACCCCTAAACCTCGTAAACTCATCAATAATTATATTATTTTTTCTAAATACCATAAAACAAGATCAAATACCTAATATAATCATAATCTAAGTAAACTCTAGCATGATATGGAAGTGACGTCGAATGGATACATTATTAATTCTCTTTATATACCAAATTTTGTATTTTTAATTTACCAAATTTTATTTGAAAGCCAAGTGTCAACGACCAACGATCGTTTTGTAGTAGGTAAAATAGGGACTCCAACATGACCGCAGAAATAGAAAAGCACCACTTATTTTATTTCTTTTCGTTTTTCCTTTGGAATTAAGCAAAATTAATTATTCCATTTTAATTAGTTATTGTAATTGAATGAATCTTAAAATTATTCATTTTTTTTATTGAAATTAATTGCATAATAATTTAAAATTCAGACAAGAAAACATACAATATACACAAAATTACAAATTTTATAGAAGGAAAAAAAATGATAGATACTGTTTTCACAATAGAAAATTAATAATAAACTAGTGAAAAGAATATTATAAGGAATAGAGTAGTGGCCTTCACAAAGTTTGAACCAAAATTATTATTTTTTTTTTAAAAATAGTTATTTTTAGATAAACGCACTATGAAAAAGGTAGGGCAACCAATACCCTGAGTTCGTGGGTCCCACCATCACCTAAAACTTCCACTCTCACCAACCCCATCTTCTCACCAAACTTTTTCTTCTCTCCAAATATTTTCTTCTCATTTTTCTCTCATTAATCTTTACCAACAACTCAACACAAAGTTTAACTAAATTAAAATATAGGTTAAAACACAATTTTTTTTTCTTCTATTTTGAGATTGGTTTCTATTTACCAATAATAGCTCCACGACATCTTTCAAATTCGTTATATTTTGTTCATTTAATTATTACATATCAAAATTTTAGTATGATATTTTGAAATTCACTCTACTTTTAATGTCTAATTTTATTCTTTAAATTTAAAAAGTAATTAAAAATTGGTCTCAATTTTCTTTTCTTTTTTTATGATTTAGAAACTTGAAATTTCGCTCTTTTAAATTTAGGGACACCACCATCTAAACTTTGTTAAAATCAATACAAATGTTTTTTTTTTTCCTTCGTTACCCTTTCACTCTCAAACCTTATTCTTTTTATGGTTGATGTGCTTGTAATTTTTTTTTTTTGGAGTAAAAGTTGGGGGAATAGAGATTACCAATACACTGAGAAATAGAAATGGATTAACATCAAACCAGATAACCAATTGCATCACCAATAATCACCTACTCTATTTCTTTCCTTGATCTTTCTTCTATTGGATAAATATTTACTTAGGATTAGAAAAATTGAAGTAAAATAAAAGATGGATGGAGAGAAAAGAATGAGGAAGGATAAAGGAGAAAGAAAAAGAGAAAGCAGGGGAAATGTGTTAAGAAAAAGTAGGGGAAAAAAATGTTTTTGCTAATGAAATTGTATACGTTGTATCATTGATTCTCCATCCTTCTCTACAAATGATTTGCTTCTTTTCAAATATTTGAGTTTTTAGCTCAATTTTACAAATATAAACAAAATTTTAAAAATTATTTTATTATTTTATTTTTTCGAAACATGGATTGGTTTTTGAAATTAGGTAAGTGGTTGAATAACATAGAACAAAATCTAGATAAGAGTAATATTTATAAACTTAATATTCATAAAAATTAAAAATCAAATAATTATTCAACATAGTCTTAAAAATACACAATTTGTAAAATTTAGAGACATTTAACATAAAAGTGAAAATTTATGTACACAAACTCATTTCAAAGTGTAGATACATATCAACCAAATTAAATAAGATGGTGATGCCTAGATTATCTTGATTGGTGATAATCTATTTCAATTCTACGGTCACTGGTTTGGTCCTAGAAATCAATCGGTATTTTTTTTAGTGTAAGTTGGGAGAGAGAAACCACAAATCTTACAAAGAGGATATTACTGATCTCAAATAAATAAGAGTCAAATATCGATTTTCGAAATCAAACCTATAATTATGATATTAATCATGTATTTGTAATGTTGTGCTCTAAAAATTAATACAGACCTACTATGGTTTGTAGTAATGTTTTATTCTATACCATAACCATGAATTTGCAATGGTGTATTATATTCTAAAAAAATACACTCCAAAATTATTTCTCATGATACATGGATAGATGTTGTTTTATCAACTAGTTTTGACTAAAATAATTTATTTAGTTGGTTGTAACACACACTTTAATTTATTTTGTTTTATAATATCTACCCATATTTTTTTCCTACCAACTTACTTAGGTTGAATCGATAATTTCAACTTACCATCTAAATGTATTAATAATTATGATAATTTTAGTTCGAGTCTCCCAATTTTTTATGTATTAAAAAGCGTGAATTGTTTTTTCAATTTCAACTTATGATCTCAAACATAAAGGTCATACTCTTGTTAACTTATGTGAAAATAATTCAAAATTAAAAATACTCATATGAATCTGATTTATAATGTAATATTTTTGTGTTTATAAACATTTTCTTTTATTATTCTTTCCTAACCCATACTTTTTCTTAGGGGTGATTTCGGTTCGGTTTTTGTCGGTTTTGTACCAAACCGACAACCGAACTAATATTTTTGGTTTTCAAAAAATGGATCTGATCCAATGTCCAATAAAGCATAGAACCATTGGTTCGGTTTTTCAATGTCCAAAAATGGATCCGATCCGATCCAATGTCCAATTTTTTTTAATATATAAAAAATAATATTTCTCATATAAAAACAACATTCTCATAAACAACTATTTTTTTAAAGGTTAGAAGTATTTTTAACTTATTTAAAATTATTTAAGGATATTTTTTACTTGAAATAGGGGTGAATTAAAGAAATATTAATGGAAAGAAGATTACTCTATATGAATTATTGACTATATATATATCGGTTTGGATCGGTTTTTTAAAATGAAAACCGGAACCGATCCAATATTTTTGGTTTTTTCAAATTACAAACCGATATGTCCAATTTTGAGGTAAAAAACCGATCCGATCCATTGGTTCGATTCGGTTCGATTCGATTTTTCGGTTTTTTGTTGCGCCCCTACTTTTTCTCACCATATCTTCTTTTTTTTTTGGAAAAATCAATCAATATGTTCCTTTACCAAAACACAAAGTAGATTGTCTTTACATATTTTATACTCACATTCTCTCACTTTGTCTCTTTTTGTACCTACAATCTTTTTAATACATAATTTTTAATCTCTGAGTTTATACCCACTTTCTCTTATTTTAATTTTTGAAATTTTGATTAATTTAATTTCTAGTATTATCTAATATGTCCAATATAATATATATAAAACTAATAGGTTAAATTAAATTTAACTTCTCATCATTATGAAAATATTTCTTAGATTTATCGGCTGGGTTCGGTATTTGTCCCTACTTATGTACTAAAAAAAAATTCTTAAATTTGATTCTACCCTCTTTTTGTGTTTTTGTAAAAAAAAAAAAAAAAAAAAAACATAAACGAGCAAAGACGTTCCATTTCCCTGTCATGTTTGGATTTTCAATTGATTTTAATCCTATTTTAATTTTGAATTTCTATGCAATCCATAGTGCTTCAAAGTTCAAAGTTTGTTTTATAGTTTTCAGTTTAATAAATATGGGAGCTCCTAATCCCGAGGGAAAAAAAATGATGTCACATTTACCATGTTAAATTCACATCATTTATTTTCTAAAAAAAATCACATTATTTATTTATTATTTTTGGTTCAGAACAATCTAGAGAGTAGAAGTTCAAATTTCTAATTTTCTGATCGATAATATGTATACTTAATATGTTAGGTTATCTTCAAATTGACTATTTCATTTGACTATTAGTTCTTAACTTTTATATAAGAAAAAAAAGAAATATGTTAATATGTCCTTATCATAATCATTAATGAAATCCTACATGCATTTAAAAACTAAATGCCTATTTTATTAGGGAAATTATACTCCATAGTTTAATTTCAAATTAATTATAGATCTAGGTAAATTTAAATTTTTTTTATATCCATAATCAATTTCTCCTACAATATAATTTAGGGTATTAATTTAGTATTTTGTATTATTAATACATTATTATGTATTATTAATATAATATTGTATGTTATTAGTACAATATTGTATATTAATAAAATATTATATATTAATTATACCCTATAATTTGTATATGGTATGACTATGATGCTCTTTTTTTTCTAATATTATAGATATTTTTTCAATTTGACCTACTCTTAAAATTATTCTATTTTATTATTGTCTAAAGATGCCTATTTTATTAATAAAATAAATCACAACAAAAGTTACATTTACGTCAAGTTCCAATAAAAATAAAAGGTTACACAAATAAATGGCACTAAAATTAGAAATGCCAACGGGGCGGGCCGGGGACGGGATGACTTTACCGTCCCCATCCCCACTACTCATTTCAATTCTCATCCTCGCGAAATTCACCATAAAAATTTGCGGAGAACGGAGCGAGGATTCACCATGGGTAAAATTACGGGGATCGAGTTCCCCACTGGGAATTATTCCCCATTTAATTCTTTTTCTTTTCTTTTTTTTATTTTTAACTTTTTACAAAATTTCTCTATTGTTATCTAAATTCACTAAATCTTAGATAATTTTTTCAATATTAAAAAAATATTTATTGATTTTTAATTAAATAATTAATTAGGTAAGGAAAATATTAATTATTTTTACTACTTTATATATATTAATGTATTTAGAAAAATTAAAAAATACATACATAAAATATGAACAGGGTGGGGAAGGAAAAACGTGGATGAGGAATACATTCCCCATCCCCATTTAGCTTGCGGGAAATTTTTCATCCCCACTCACTCTCCCATTCACCACCTATTCGGGGATTCACCGCCCTCAGGGGCGGGTCCCCACGGGGCCCCGACTCTATGAGAAAATGGACATCTCAAATAAAACAATTAATTTTCTTTATGAACCTAATAAATGAGTAGATTTGAAAACTAATCATTCAAAATAAAATTTAGATTAATAAACCATTTTTAATCTTTTTTTTTTAGAATATTCATAAATTTTCGGGCCTAATTTGCATGCTCCTCACATATTGTCTAATTCTACAATATTTGAATATTAGTAAAATTTATTAAAAAAATATAATTTTTAAGTAGGTGATCAGATTGAACTTATCACTTTTAAGTATCCTAAATTTCTCTTGAACAATTAATTCATTTCATGATAGTTTAATCTTTGAATTTAGTAGGTAATAACTTCTGCTCTCCTGTTCAATTTCATAATTTTTAAAAAAAAATTTAAATGCCAATTTTTATTATGTATAAAAAAATATTTTACAACTTATAAATATTTTATGTTTCTAATTAATTTATTGATATGCCTGATAAGAAACCTCATTAAATCATAACAATAATCCTAATTTAAACTTCGATTAAAAAAAAAATATCCTAATGTAAAAAAAAATCCTAATTTATAAAAAATTATAGATTAAATAAAGTTTAAATACCATTTTTTGTATTTAAACTTTATTCTATTATGCTTTTTTTTTAGAGAATTTACCATCAGCAACATATTCTACCTCTTGTATTATATTTGTAGCATAATTTTTAAAATAATTCATCTATAGCATATTTATTTCTATCACTCACCTAATGATAGTCTATCACTCACCTAGTGATAGAACTCAATTTAGATTTCTATCACTGATAGAAAACTTAAGCAGTGATAGAATGAGTCTATCAATAATTGAATTCTATCACTAATAGAACTCGACAAGTGATAGAAATCAATTTGAATTTTCTGCTACAAATGAAATTATTTTGGATTTTGTGCTATAGATGGAAATATTTTTCCATTTTTTGATATACATGCAAAATCCCCTTTTTTTTACTTTTAATAAATTTAAATAACGTGAAATGATGAGTTTGAATTTATCTATCCCAATTATTATCATTTTTTATAAAAAGCTGTATAATCAATATTATTTTTATGGTATTATTAAGACTGAAAGAATTTTTTTCAATTTAATTTTTTTTTTCTAATCTTAATTTATATATATATATATATATATAAAAGAAAAGGCAAAATCAAAATCAAAATTCCGGTTTACTCCCTTCACCAACCCCCAATTTTTGTCGTTTCTTCGATCCAAACTCCCTATATCTTCAACTGAAATCGCCCCTCTTCGAACTCAGGAGAACAGAACCAAAGAAAAAACAACAAAAAATTCATCTGTTCTTCTTCATCCTCAACCAGAACCCAAAATCTCCGCCATAGAAATGGCCATTGAAACTCTTCAGAACGATTTCATTTTCCGGTCCATATTACCGGACATCTACATCCCAAGCCACCTCCCCCTTCACTCCTACTGTCTCCACCACCACACGGCGGACAACGGCCACCGGACCTGTCTAATCAACGGCCTCACCGGCGAGTCCTTCACCTACACCGACGTCGACCTCACCGCTCGCAAGGTCGCCGCCGGATTCACCAAACTCGGCATTTCTAAAGGCGATGTGGTCATGCTCCTCCTCCCGAACTCGCCGGAATTCGTCTTCTCCTTCCTCGGCGCGTCCTACATCGGCGCCATCATGACGGCGGCGAATCCGTTCTTCACGGCGGCGGAGATCACGAAGCAGGCGAAAGGATCCAAGGCGAAACTGATTATAACGCAGTCGTCGTATTACGAGAAAGTGAGGAACATAACAGAGGAATTGCCAGATGCGAAGCTCATGACCGTCGATTCACCACCGGAAGGTTGCTTATCGTTCGCCGATCTAACCAAAACCGACGCTCAGGATCTGCCGGCGGTGGAGATCAGTCCGGACGACGTCGTGGCGCTGCCGTACTCCTCCGGAACCACCGGATTTCCGAAAGGCGTGATGCTAACGCACAAAGGATTGGTGACGAGTGTGGCTCAGCAAGTGGACGGCGAAAATCCGAATCTGTATTACCGGAACGACGATGTGATTCTGTGCGTTTTGCCGCTTTTTCACATCTACTCGTTGAACTCTGTTCTGCTCTGCGGGTTGCGCGCCGGAGCGACGATTCTGATTATGCCTAAATTTGAGATCGGTTCGCTTCTGAAACTGGCGGAGAGATTTGGAGTTTCGATTGCGCCGGTCGTGCCGCCGATCGTTCTCGCCATTGCGAAGTCGCCGGATCTGGAGAAGTACGATCTGTCGTCGATCAGAATGATCAAGTGCGGCGGAGCTCCGCTTGGGAAGGAGCTTGAAGATACCGTGAGGGCCAAGTTTCCTAAGGCTGTGCTTGGCCAGGTACTGTTCATTAACTTCATTATTTTATTAATTCAGATTCTTTTTCTTTTGAATTAATTAGTGGAGAATGGATTCTTGTTAACTCTAATTAGTCAAATTTGTTGCTGTCAAGAAAGACTTAAAAAGATGAGGATTGAGAAAAATGGTATATTTTAGAAAAGGTTACATTGAGTATTTTTTTTAGGTAAAAGTTATTTTATTCTACCTTTTATTTATTTGTTTATTTTGGAAAGGTTTGGTCTACCTAAACTCCAACTTTACGAATCAAGAATGGGTCTTAAAATGTATTAGAAGTTTACCTAAAATTTTGATAAAGTTTGTATGTAAACTCTATGCCGTATTTATCAGTTATAACAATCTAATTTGTTTTTAGCTAGATTATTATTGGTTATAATAACTAGTATTGTTAAGTTTATAGACTTTTCCTACCAACTATAATAACTCCTCCTATGGTAGATTAATCTCTTTTGTAATAACATACATCTCAAATAAATTTCATCATAACTTTTGTCCTAACAACCTACACATTTTATATACATATTATTATAATCTTCCATGTTAAAATAAGTATTTTGTTTATAAGTGTCGGAATTGTTGTTCCTAACATATCCCAAGACTTCTAAAACACATAATAAATCTCTTAGGTCTAGTTTATTCTTAGTCTTTTTTTTTTGAAATTTAAGTATACAACAACTACTTTACCATATGTTTTTACTGATTGAATATTTACATCTTACCTATATTTCAAAAAACCAAATCAAAATTTGAAAATTAAAAAAAGTAGTTTCCAAAAACTTATTTTTATTTTTAAAGTTTAGGTTGAAATATATAGTAGGAAACTTAAGTAAAAATAAGTTTAAATTTCAAAAATAAAAAATAAAAAAACTATATGATTATCGTGATAAATTTTTTTAAAAAAAATCTTACTTTCATTTTTATGTCGTAATAAATATTTTATTCGATCTAATTCTTTTTTGTGCCTATAAATTATTGTACGAAACACATCACATGTTTTTTTTTATATCGAAATACACCACATGAAACTTTCACGTGTAAGGTATGCATATTAAGTTTTAAATTGAATTTGAAACATCAGAGTCGTGTTTCATGATTATTTGAATACAAAATAACTTTCACTTTTAAGGTACGATTTAACTTTTTATAGACCAATAAGATTTAATTTTTAATAGCTTAGGCAAAAGATATTTCTACAAAAATACAAAATGAAAACTAACACCAAAAACCAAGTAAAATTGGGAAGAACATGCAATGTTTTTGGCAGTAGTAAAATCAGTTGACTGAAAAACATTAATAACTATATTCTAAGAACAGAGCAGCGTGGCACGTGGCTAAGCTGAGTCCATGCGGCAGAAAATTCATGCTGAATTGTTTTAACATCTAGCAGACGTGGCAAAATCCAAGCCGTTGATTTGTAAAGATCGATGAGCGAAATTTTTGTTGATGGCAGGGTTACGGAATGACGGAGGCCGGGCCAGTACTGACAATGGGATTAGCATTTGCGAAAGAGCCGTTTCCGATGAAGCCAGGCGCGTGCGGCACCGTGGTGAGGAACGCCGAGATGAAGATCGTGGACACCGAAACCGGCGATTCCCTGCCGCGAAACACGCCCGGAGAGATCTGCATCCGAGGCGACCAAATCATGAAAGGCTATCTCAACAACCCGGAGGCGACGGCCGCCACCATCGACGACGGCGGCTGGCTGCACACCGGCGACATCGGCTTCATCGACGACGACGACGAGCTCTTCATCGTCGACCGCTTGAAGGAGCTCATTAAGTACAAGGGATTTCAGGTCGCGCCGGCAGAACTCGAAGCTCTGCTGCTCACTCACCCGGTGATCTCCGATGCCGCCGTCGTTCCGTAAGATTTATTCGATTGGTTTGGTTGATTTCTGAATTTGAGAATTGCTTGTGAGTTGATGATGATTGATTTTGTATTTCTTGCGGGGAATTTGCAGGATGAAAGATGAAGAGGCTGGGGAAGTTCCTGTTGCGTTTGTGGTGAAATTGAAGAATTCTGAAGTCACTCAGGATGAAATTAAACAATTTGTATCCAAACAGGTTTGTGTTTATATCTTTAATCTCATCTTCCTCTCTTATTTTTTAAGTTTTATTCTGTTTTATAAACAGGTAAACATTTATTTCAAACACTTTGTCAATTTTTTTTTTAAATTAACTTTTGGCTTTAAAGAAATAAGCCTACAAATGTTAATTCTACTTACGAGTTAACAGCTGGGTGTGTCTGAAACACAAATTTAATTATGATAGAGAAAAGTTATGATAAGTTGTGAGTTATTATAAATGGTGTTTGAGAGGCAAAATATTATAATAGGAATTATGATAAAGGATGTTTGAGTAACTGATTATGTAACAAAAAATAATATAGGCAAACGAGTACGTAGTTTTAAGTAACCACCATTTATAATAAATCGTGGAGTAAATATCGATTGAGTTATTATAACCAACTTTACCGTTTACGTAAACGGGCTCAATTACAGTTGGAATCACATTTTTAAATAAATAAGAAAAAAGAGAGAGAATTTAAAGAAATTTGAATTTGCTTTAAAATTTTAGCAAAGAATTAAAATTTTACAACAGAGAGAAATGACAAGAAAATAAACTCAATTTTAAAATCTAAAAATCAAATACAATAATGAGGCGTCTAATTTGTTTGGTTGGTGGAATTTTAAATTTCAAACTTAAAAAAATAAAATAAATACTAAAATTTGAGTTTAACTCTAAACATATAGAATGCGGTCTACATGACTTTAATACAAAATACATGTTTGCGTCCACGTTATTTGGTTCGTTAAACAATTGGGCAAAAAAAAAGGTCGAAACCAAAAAGTATATTTAGGGATTGACATACATATAAATTTTATAAATTAAAATAGAATAATTCTTTTCATTCATAAAATGGCTAAAAAATTATACTCCAGTTGATAATGAGATGGATTGTAAGATGAGATTACTTTCTTTTTTTTTCCTCAAATTGTGATACATCCAAAAATTAATTGTATAAATAATAATAAATTTTGAATGGAACGTGCAGGTGGTTTTCTACAAGAGAATCAACCGGGTATTTTTCATAGACGCAATTCCGAAATCGCCATCGGGCAAGATCTTGAGGAAGGAGTTGAGGGCAAAGTTGGCAATTGATTTTCCAATTTCTAATTAATGCTCTTCTTTTTTTTCTTTTTTTCAAGTCTTTTTGTTTCCCACTCTCTTATTATTTTCTTTTTTTTTTCTTTCAAAAAGTTGTATGTTATATGGAAACTTGTTGTATGCAATGAAATCAACTTGTTCAAGACTTTAAAATCTTTCTATATATATACAAAGAAAGTGTTGTAGTGTTTGACAAAAAGAGAGAAAATAATTATTTTTAAAAAATGAAAATAATTATAGGAAGTGAATTATTCTCTTACTCCTATTTAGATTATAAAAAATGAAATAATTATTCTCATAATCACATTTTTTAATAATCATTTGTTTTCTCTCATAATTATTTTTCGTATATTCATAATTATTTTTTATTCTTCTCATATTCACTCTTTTATTCTTTTTATAATTATCATTTACACTTCAACACAAGTAATCTTCTCTTCATCCCATCTCAAACAATCATTCTTCCTCATATTTTTTTTCAAATTCTAATCATTCTTATTTTCATTACTTTCCAAAACTCCCTAAGGGGTCATTTCACTTTTTGAGATAATCCAAGATTCCTATGGAATTGATATTTAGATTACCATGTTCCTTTCGTGGTAATTGAAAAATGTCGGGTATTTTGACATTTGCGGTCATCCTAGAATTCCCCGTATGAAGGGCATCACACAAGATTTGGATACTCTTTTAATTGATGAGTTTCCAAGATTCCCATGATGAAGGAATTGTTTATTGACGATTTTGCCCTTCATTTTTTTAATATATATTTATATTTATCATTTTAAAATATACCAACACACACACACACACACATATATATATATATATGAAAAACTTTATTTAAATTATTATTATATATCTTAATTGAAATTTGAAATATTTTTTTATTTTACTTTTCACACCATGGTTATATTTATTAAAAAAAAATTGATACTATTTCTTTCAAAATTTTATTTATTTTGATTATGATCTATATATATCTTTATAAATAAAAGTTATTAAAAAAGTATAGTTAACTCTACAATTATCTTGTCTCATAAAAAAAACTACACAATTATCTTTTAAAAATTTATAATTTTTATAGGCATAATTAAATTTTAATACACACAATTGTATTATATAATTTTTTTTTTAATTTATGCAAAATTATATGAATTGTATGGACATTCTTAGAATATTTAAGTAAATTTACGTCATATCAAGTACGATTCCTATAAAAGAAACATGGTTATCTAAATATAACCAAATATTCGTAAATCTTGTGCAAAATCCAGATCTAAGCTAATCCAAGAACAAATGCACAAATAGAGATTCAAACAAATAGAAAAGAGAAGGATGGAGAAGAGACAACACCAGATCTATAGTGGTTCAAGAACGTCCCTACTCCACTGTTATGGATCGATTGAGCTTGATCGATCCACCATCATAATGCCATTGAATCAATGTATAAGGACTCTCTATAGGTCTAGGGTTTAGTTCTCACTCTCAAATGAACAAAAACCCCCAAATGGAGCTTATATATGTGCTCCTACACATCTCTCATGATTAGACTAATCTAACCCTCTAATTAACCCAAGTTACACTTAACTCATCTAGGTCTAATTAATGATGTGTAATTCACCTATTACAAAATACCCTCTTGAAGTACATATCATAACAAACATGGCGAACAAAATTGATCTCGAGATCATCAGAAACTCCAGACACACTTGGATCAGAAACATGTTCAAACTGAACAATCAAAACAGAATAGCCAGACTCACCTGGTTCAGAATGCTACTCAAAGCTAAGCAGCTCATAACATAACATAACAGAATGTCAAACTCTCTTGGCTCAGAATGCCAAACTCTCTTGGCTCAGAAATTGCCCATACCGAGCAACTCACAGAGATACTCAAATCTCTCAGAAGACAAGACCATAGTTTTTGAACCGTGTTCACCTTTAGCAATAACAACTTGTTCTCAACAACTGCATCTCGAACAAAGTGGAATCTAACATCAATATGCTTGGTCCGATTGTGAAATGTAGGATTCTTGGACAACGTCAATGCACTCTGACTGTCACAATGCAAAGCAATCAAACAGTCTATATCCAGCATTTCTGAAATCAAACCTTTGAGCCAAAACGACTCCTTGACAGCATCTATCAAAGCAATATATTCTGCCTCAATCGAAGACAACGCTACAACTGTCTTGTAACGACCCGACCCGAAAGGGTTCTAAAATAGGCCGTTACCTCAATGCATGCATACAAATCTACAGATAATTTGCAAAATGGTGTTCGGATTCTAAGTAAAAACTAAAACATAAAACATCCATTTAAAAAGTTAACATAATTTCCTGAAACATGTCCCTGTTTCCAAGCACCTGTTCCAAGACAAATACATTTACAAAACTTACTATGATAAGAGATTTATTTAAAACATACAAGCTTTACAATAGTGCTAGAATCCGGAAATACATTCAGAAAACACCCTAGGGCTCCTTGCCCAACTACATGCATTCAGAGGACATTTAAAACATCAACATAAACATAAGACTCAGAGTTGAACAACGGGTTTCCATGATCACAGCTCCTCCTCCAGCCATCCTGTCTCGCACCATGGCTACCTGTGGAAAAACCACAAAAATAAGGGTGAGTAACGAATTACTCAGTAAGAATCCTCAACCGGGGTACAATACGATATAATCAGTCATCTAGTACCAAGCACGCAAGCAAACAGCTACCAACACAGATCATAGCTCAACGAGCTTACAAGAAAAGATCTGGAATCATCAGAAGTCTCCTACTTTCGGCCTAATGATTGGTTATCCTAACCAATCCTGGGACATCACCGAGGTCTCTTTCACTCGGGGGATTGATCAGCTCAAGAACTGATCCCAAGGATGTCCTCAAGGGCCTCTTTGCCCTTGCTAAATCTAGACTTACGGGAGAGTACCTGAAGTCTGGCTCTAACGAAAGGAATGGTGTACTCACGAACATTAGCCCGGGGGAGCTCTCCGAACGGGCGACTAACGCGTGTGCGCGCACACCGCATGCTCCTGCAACCGGCGTAAATGTGGGGGCCCAAGGACAAACTACGCAGGCCAGGTACGCATGCCTATGACTCGGTAGCGGTGTCACTGATCACAGTAGTGCGAGGCCCTCGGCACTCATCTGTGCAGCCTGAGCCACCGACCTGAAGCTAAGAACCGGCCAAGGTAGGCTTACACCGTTGGCAGGGTTCCGCTCTAGCAAGCTACAAACTAGGCATACGCCAATGAGGTAGGTAATTCTCATTGGCTGCCGGGAGGGGGGAGAAAAAGCAATGTATGTTATGCTTTGCTCTATTTTTTACTAGTGGGGACAAAGTACGTTATGTCCGCTTTCAACCCCTGAAGCAATGCTTCGCTTTACTCCCGACCGGTGGGGACAAAGTACGTTATGTCCGCTCTCAGCCTCTAGATGATGACAAACCCTACAACTCTATCTAGATGATTCCTGGCTAGCAAGCAATGACCGACATCAATCACATTACCTAGCATGATACTACGAACTTAAGCAGGAATCACAAGCATGCTGGCAGAACAAACCTAGCATGGCACTAACATGTAAAATCAGGCAAACATGTTAGCAAGAAATCAATCAAAGCTGTTCTATCTCTAACATGCTCATAACAGTCAACAAACATGCAAGGCACATCATGAAAATATCGCAGGGCCCACACAACTCCGGTAAGAAATCTTTATCTGGTCGGAAGGCAACAACACACAATAAAATTAACTGCGCTCAAACCCGAGCAACCTATAACGAGCCAAAAAAACACATCAATAATCATAAAAATAGGCCTAAATAGAATAAAATAAAAAGGGCTCGGCTCGGGAGCAACTCACGAGGCACGGCTGACACGCGAACGAAGCCTTTGCAGACCGGCAAGGTACCGGGCGCCGAGGGGCGTAGAAGAGGAGCAGTGGCTGCGTGCGGATGACAGGCGGGCGCGGCGCGAGGCTCGGCACGAGGGGACAGCAGCTGGCGCGAGCGACACGATGCAACGGGCTACAGGACGCGCGACTCGGTACAGGGCAGCTCGGATCTGGGCGACACGGGCCCAGATGGGACGGCCAGGCGAGGGGGGCGAGCAGCGCAAGATGCGCGGAGCGACTCGGCGCGGACGGGGACGAGACATCGTGGCGGCTGGTGAAATTTGGGCGAGCGAGGGCTCGGGCTCGGGCGACACGACACGGAGCCTGGGCGACACTGTGCGACGCGGTTGGGCAGCTGGGGCTCGGCGACAGCCCAGCTGCTGCGGGCTAGGGGCTCGGGCTGGGGCTTGGCTCGGGCTAGCTGGGCGACCAAAGGGGCTGGCTCGAGCTAGGTGGGGGGCTCGGGGAGAGAGAGAGAGAGAGAAAAGGGAAAAATGGGAAAATAAAAGGAAAAATGGGATTTTTAATCCTATTTTCCATCCTTATCCAAATTAAAACCCTTAAAATCCTTAAAATCCCATTTCCCGGCTTCCTCCCTCGAGACCCGACCGAAGCAACCTTTTCCAATAAATAAAACTCACTTAAATCCAACTCCCAAATCAACAATAAGGGCCCGAGCTCGAATCCCAAAGGAAGCACACAACCAACCATCACTTTGCCAAAGCCCAAATCACAACCGAACATCCAACCGACTAGCCCAGACACCTCGGGACTCGCAGCCAACAACAAACAAGCCTTGACAAAGGCAGAAGCTACCTCAAAGCCCTAAAAATCCACAAATCCTGCCCGGGGAGCCAAAACACCAAAATACCCCTAAGGGTCAAAACCGCTCTAAGACGTAACCAAACAACCGAATCTTGACCTGAAGGCACCTCGAAAACTGGAATAGGAAACTGGGCTGTTACATGTCTGCAAGCTAGACTTCCAACTAATCACATTGCCGAACAACATGAAAACATAACCTGTAAGCGATCTACGCCTGTCGGCGTTAGCAGCATAATTCGAATCAACATAACCTGTCAATATGGATTCTTCAGAACAATCAGATTTTGTATATAAAAGACCCTTTGCGACTGAGCCTTTAATATACCTCAATATCCATTTTGCTGCTTCCTAGTGAGGCTTACCAGGATTACTCATATACCTGCTCACAACACTCATCGAGTGTCCCAAATCCGGCCTGCACGAAATCATAGCATACATAATACTCCCAACAAGATTAGAATAAGGCACTACCTTCATATCTTCAATATCTTCCTCAGAAGATGGAGACTGACTAGATGATAATTTGCAATGCTGAGCAAATGGAGTCTTCACCGACTTGCAACTCTCCATATGAAAACGCTTCAGAATGCCAACCAAATAGTCAGCCAAATAGAATTCAAAGCCTGTTTGTAGGTGTTTGGTTCAGAAATGCTCTCTTCATCATAGCAGTAAAGGGAAAAACCTACAAACTGCGCTTCATCAAATCTCGATGGAGGCCGAATTACCCTTCTCTGTCTATCTCTAGCTAACTGGTAGGATTGAATGTCAGCATTCACAATCGGGGCAACTGGCTGAACATCACTCTCTGAACTAGCAGGAACATCCTCCGGCTCATGAGCAACAACCACGGGATCATAATGTGTCGTATCATCGATATGCACTGATGGTTCTACAGAAGAATCTCTCGAAGTGGAAGCAGAAGATGATGTCAAATCAGTTCTAGAATCACTGCCAAGCAACTCAATTTCATATGTCATCTGCTTAGCAATTTCTGAGTTGTCTGAAACTTCACCACTGGAAGTCTCTTTCCATGGGAACAACTCTTCATTGAACTTTACATCTCTGCTCACAAAACTTCTTCTATCTCCTGATTCAAGGGACCAGAGTTTGTATCTTTTCACACCTGAAGGATACCCAATGAAGATACACTTCTTAGCCCGAGAATCCAGCTTGTCTTGCTTGGTATGTGCATAAGCTACACAACCAAACACTCTCAGATGATCTAGGTTTGGTGGAGAACCTGTCCAAACTTCTTGAGGAGTTTTAAAGTTCAAAGCAGTCGATGGACTTCTGTTGATGATATAAGCAGCTGTACTAACTGCCTCACCCCAGAAATTTTTTGGCAAACCAGCAAAAGACAACATACATCGCACTTTCTCTAAAATGGTTCTGTTGAACCGTTCTGCAAGACCGTTCTGCTGAGGAGTGCCTGGAACAGTTAGAAATCTTTTAATCCCTGACAGCTTACACAAATCATCAAAGTTCTGATTAAGGAATTCTAACCCATTATCTGTTTTCAGGGCTTTCACTTGCTTTCCTGACTGATTTTCAACCATAATCTTCCACTCCTTAAACTTCTGAAAAGTTTCATCCTTGGTTTTCAACATGAAAACCCACAACTTTCTCGAGTGGTCATCAATCAAAGAAAGGAAGTACCGAGCTCCACTATGTGTCTGGACTCGAGTTGGTCCCTATAGATCTGAGTGGATATAATCTAATATCCCCTCTGATTTATACTGCGAAGCTCGAAAACTCAGCCTTGTGGACTTTCCTAGGATGTAATGTTCACAGTTTTCTATTGTTGATATCTTCATCTTTCCCAAAAGTCATTTCTTACACAAGCAATCTAGTCCTATGTGACTGATATGAGCCATTCTGTAATGCCACAACTTCGAGGCCTTCAAATTGAACTCTGAGACAACATGGACCTCGCCCTGGATAGCTCGACCTTGAAGAACATACAGTCCCTTCACAAGCTTACCAGTCAATTTGACTTTGTTGTTTTTACAGGTCATCAACAAGCCATGGCGAGATTTGTACTCATAACCAGCAACATCGAAATTCCCTAAGGAGATGAGGTTCCGTCTCAGGCCTGTTACGTACCGAACATCAGAAAGTACTTTGACTGACCCGTCATCCATACTGAACCGTACTGAACGGATGCCCTTAACCTCGCACTGCTGACTATTTCCTAGAGTTACTTTGCCTGTCTCAATCTCTGTCAGATTCTCAAAATGGTGCCTATAAGGGGATATATGGAAGGTGCAACCCGAGTCCATAATCCATTGACTCTCATAGCGGTCATCAGAATCTCTAGCCATAAGCACCTCGGCTGAATCATAACCATCGAGGACATGGGCATCTGCTTTGGGCTTCCTGACAGGGAGCATTCCCATCCTCTTCAAAACAGGACAACTATACTTGATGTGTCCCTGCGCGCTTTGCGATAATTACAGGTAAAACGCTTTTTCTGCTCGTTCGGCTCTTTCTTTTTCTTATCAGATGTCGAGCTGGTTTTCCCTGACTTACTACTCTGGCCTTTGGCAAGTTTGATCGACTTGCCCTTCATATAAATAACCTTAGATTCCTTCTTCTCTATTTTCATCTCTAAATCCCTTGAACGAAGCGAGTCAAGAACTTTGTCAAGGGTCAATTTCTCACTGCCATACTTTATTACTGATTTCAGCTCCTTGAACTTGCCAGGTAATGAGTTGAGAAGAATCACTGCCTGATTCTCATAATCAAGCTTCTCCCCTATATTTGCCAAATCTGCACAAATTTTGTTGAACTTGTCTATGTTTTCCTCTAAGCCTATGGATGGATCCATTCTGAACCCAAACAACAACTCCTTCAGATATATCTTGTTAGATAGTGACTTTGACATGTAGAATTCGTCTAACTTGGCCCACAGAGTGGCCACATCGTCAATCTCGCCAAGTCTTCTTAAGACATTATCGGCCAAATGCAAAATGACGGTACTATTTGCAATCTCGCATGCCTTAACCTTTTCTTCTTCTGTCATGCTAGCTGGCCATTTAGGAGGGTTGTCCAAGGCTTTTGCAACCTTCTGTTGCACAAGTAAGGCTTTCATTTTCCTCTTCCACAAACTGAAATCACCTTTCCCATCAAACTTGTCAATCACAAATCTAGTTGCCATGCCTGCAAAATGATCACAACTCGGGAAAGCAGTTTATTCAAAGGATGCGAACCTCAACTCAGAAAACAACAGTTCAACAATTCTGAATTACCCAATCAAGAATAAACAAGTAGCTTATCTTGAATCAGTTCTCTCAAATCCCAAATTCTCAATCAAAATCTCAAAATTAGCAGCAATACTCAACAAAATTTCATAACGATCAAAATTCAATAAGATTGTCAATATTGCAAAATTTCAGCTTAACTTTCAAAATTCTCTGTGGCAGCAACCAAAACTCAAATTGACATGCCAAACCAACTTTCAACTCAAATATCAAGATAGCAGCAATTAATTTCAAATAACAGCCAACTAGCAGGTTAAGCAACAAAATATCCAATCTTAGAAGTAGATTTTAGTCAATTGTGCTAAACATTTACCTCAATTCCAGTTGAAAGGTTGTTGCACTAACACCAAATCACTAATTGACTTTTAATTGCAGCTTAATTTTCACTAACACAATAGCCCAAAGTTGCTGGAATATCAAATTGATTTTTTCAAATCAATATTCAAAAGCCACAGAATGCCAACAATACAAAATTGAATTTGCAAGTTGCAATTGCAATTCAAAATTCACACCTAAAAACATATAATAGCTGAAGATTTCAAAACTTTAATTGACCAAAAGCCCAAGACCATCAACCAAGGAGAAATCCACTATCAAAATTTTCAAAGTGAAATGAAAATTCACTAAGTGCCAAAAACTGCTGCTCCAATTTTTCAATTGAACGGAGGTGGATTTCAATCACCGCCTGGAATTATCGATTCCTCAAATAAACCAATATGCAAATCACTGATTGAAGCTCAAAAACTCAAATTCGATTTGAATCGGCACCAAAATCAAAAGCTCAAACATCAATTTCGAAATCGAGTAGCTGCAGCAGAGGAAATCGGTGAAGCTTCGGAATCTCAACAGATCGGGAGAAATCACCGAGTGTCAATTGATGGCTCTAAATGGTGCGAATCAAAACCTCTGATACACTGATTCAATTTTGAAATCATAAATCCTGAAGTAAGGCTTCACATCTGCTAATACAATCGATTTTGATATCCAAAACATTTCTACGGCAGTAGCTAAAACAAATGGTTTGCAATCGAGAGCCACACAACAGAAATAAAGATCTATCAAGCTCTGATACCATAATGTTGTGCAAAATCCAGATCTAATTTAATCCAAGAACAAATGCACAAATAGAGATTCAAACAAATAGAAAAGAGAAGGATGGAGAAGAGACAACACCAGATCTATAGGGGTTCGGGAACGTCCCTACTCCACTGTTATGGATCGATTGAGCTTGATCGATCCACCATCATAATGCCATTGAATCAATGTACAAGAGCTCTCTATAGGTCTAGGATTTAGTTCTCACTCTCAAATGAACAAAAACCCCCAAATGGAGCTTATATATGTGCTCCCACACATCTTAGACTAATCTAACCCTCTAATTAACCCAAGTTACACTTAACTCATCTAGGGCTAATTAATGATGTGTGATTCTGGACATTAGAAGATTTGAGTCATCTCGATTACGTAAATAGACCCTAAATAATCGATCATTATTATTATTTGTTTTTTTATGTAGAACACTAAATATAATTTAGGATCTACCAACATTGTCTTTGTGTTTTTTTTAAACATTTTTAGAAGTAAGAGAAATTGAAAAATCCATCTTCCACTGTTATAACTCCCTTAGTAGTAATCACAAAAAAAAAAACTCCCATAGTAGTGGCAACAACCACAAAACTTCAATTTAATTAAGAGATTACATATTTAAATTTCTTCATTTTTAGGTCAAATTAAGAACCAAACCGATCCAATCAATTTGATAAAAAGAGAAATTGAACCAATTCTAATGAAAGGGTAAAATCACTGATTCGATTTTTCTTGGTTTTTAGGTCAAACCAAGAAATGGTTTGATCCAATTAATTTGATAAAAAAAAAGAATCGAACCAATATCCAATAAAAAGACAAAATCTAAATTTTTTTCATTTCCATAGAGTTTATTTTTTATTTTATTTTTTTTACTATTTTACTTCCAACTCCTATTTAAATGTTGTTTTTAGCTAAAACAATTCTCAAAAATGATAATTGAATTAAGAAAAAATAATTAGTCATTTACCAATAAAATCTAAACTAACATATATAAAAAGAAAAATGAAAGTAAATAAATCAATATTAGTTCGGTTTGGTTTTTTATTGGCTTTTACAAATAGAAACAGATCCGATCCAATTATCTTTTGCTTTCTCCAAATAAAAACTATTATGTAAACAATTCGAACCAATCTAATAAATCAATTTGGTTCAATTCGATTTTTATTATCACTCCTGAAAAAGCATCAACCGACTTGTGAACTAATGGTTCTTATATATTCCACTTGTGAACTAATAGTTCGTTTATATTGAATTATTAGAGTGATTATCCATTACAATTAAATAAAAATTATATAGGGAGATTTAAAACCATATTATTAAATATGAAAAGATCATATTAAAAGTCAACCACTACCATCTCGATGAGGGGCTACATGACATCACTTATGTTTTAGATGTGTTCTTCAAATAAAAAATTGTTTTATCAAACATGAGTTGGAGGAGAATTAAAAACGCAAAAAACATTAAATTTATAATCCTCAATTATTATCAAATAATAAAATTAACACACAATTAACCCTCTCAATAAAATTAAAAAATTACTCGTTTAAGGGAAAATTACAATTTATTAATTCAGGTTCAATTTGATATATATTTAATAGTTTAGTTTTTGGGGATTTTGCATGTATAATAAAAAATGGCAAAATATTTCCATCTATAGCACAAAATCTAAAATAATTTCATTTGTAGCAGAAAATCCAAATTGACTTCTATCACTTGTTGAGTTCTATTGGTGATAGAATTCAATCAATGATAGACTCATTCTATCACTGCTTAAGTTTTCTATCAGTGATAGAAATCTAAATTGAGTTCTATCACTAGGTGAGTGATAGAAATAAATATGTTATAGATGAATTATTTTAAAAATTATGCTAGAAATATAATACAAGAAGTAGAATGTGCTGCAGATGGTAAATTCTCTTAGTTTTTTTTAAAAGGAATTTAACGTATTAATGTTGCTCACAAGTTATGATTATTAGTTTTATTATTTTCTTACCTATTTTATACCAATAATTTAACAAATCAAACCAAGTTTTTTAGAACAAAAAAAGATTGATTTTAAAAACTTGGTTTTTTTATTTTGAAATATAATTAAATTTTAGGGGCTTTTGCATGTATATTACAAAATAGATAAAATATTACATGAATAGC
Organism: Sicyos edulis; assembly: GCA_036507275.1. Lineage (NCBI taxonomy): Eukaryota > Viridiplantae > Streptophyta > Magnoliopsida > Cucurbitales > Cucurbitaceae > Sicyos > Sicyos edulis. Next base: position 26,797,573 of record CM071850.1, on the reverse strand, counting down.
ACAATAATGAAAATATTTGCATATATAACAAAAATTGTAAATCGATAGACTTCATATTAATAGATTCTGTCGATAAATGGTGATAGAATCAATTATTAATAAATAAAGTAAATTGATAGATTTCCATCAAATTTTATCAAAAGTCTATCAATAAGAACCGATAGAATCAATCACTGATAAAATTGATAGACTTACATCACTAGATAATAATAGATTCTATCAAAGTCTTTTATAAAAAAGGTAAAGAATTTTTTTTTTTTAAATGGCAGAATTTGCTATAAAAAAAATATTTTAAAAAATGTGCTATAATTATAAACTGTGGTGAAAAGATTGCTATACACCGCAAATTCCCTAAATTTTAAATGTTTACTTAAAAAATCGAAATTCTATCTTAAAGAAAAAAAAGTTTAATTAAAAAAAGTCAAATAATTATTAAAAAACAAAAACTAGAGTTTTTAAAAATCTGATTTTACTCTTAGACTTCGGCTAAAGATTAAAAAATGTTTGTTTTAAAAAAAACAAACATAAGAAACTATGAGAAAATAAGTATAATTATTAAAAACAAAAACCAAGGATTAAAATATGGCCTAAAATTTAATCTTCGGGTATATTTTCTGGTTGACAAAAACTCATTTTTATTCTTTCCTTGTCCAAAACAGAGATTGAAGATTTATCTTGTAATTTATTCTATCAAATTATCAGTAACATGGTTGAGCATTGAACGATAAGCAAGAACATTTCACCTGAATTCATAATGTTAATTTGAGGTTTAAATCTCTTTTAAATAGTATGAATGATCACGGTAAAATATGTTACAACAACAGAGTGTAAATGGTACACTATAAATGCACAGTTTTTTCGAAGTCAAATTATCATGGTTTTGGTTTACCTCACCCGACTCAAAAACTCGCATCCTCTGTCGTCGGTCGCCTCAAGAAATATCGTAAACTATTTGATATAACCTGTCAAAATCGAAGTAAAAACTCAATTGGTTTTTTAAGTCGTAATCTAAGTGTTAACCAACCAAACCATCATGTTCTGTAAAAAAATGAGTTGCCATGTGGTGAAAGAGGATCTTAAAAATCTAAGAGACTGTATTTTCAATTTATGGGGGTACCACTTAAGAATTAATTCTTAAAAGTTTGCTTGACATCCAAATATTGTAGAGTCAAACGATATCTTCCATGAAAATTCGTGTTCCATGATTTTTTTTTCGAATTTCACGTAAGCGGGTCTCGACATTAAAAAATATAATATAAAAAAATGTTAACTAACCTGCTGAAGAGGTTTGATGAGGGCTTTGTCCCTGTAGTTAACATGAAATTTAGCCTTGGCCAACAATCCCTGCAGCCAGGACAAACAAACCTATAAACCATGGAAGTTCACTAACAGTTAAGGCCTACAAATTTAACACTGAAAATTTGTCACCTCCGTATCGAATTCTCCGGATTCAACCGCGACATTTATGTCGGTGATAATCTTCACAAGATCCACCAATAATCCCGGTCGATCAGCAGCCTCCACACACAGTAAGCTGTGCAGGGAAAAAAGGAAAAACACTCAAAATGTGCAATATCATTTCACATATGGAGGATTAATGGAAGTTTGCATCAATGATTTTCTTTCCAGTGCTAACAGTTCCAGTGCCAACAGTTTCAGATGAAACAGATGAGAATTACCTTCGGTTAGGACCGTCATCTTGTATGCTTATGTGAGTAGCAATGTCCACGTCGACCTATGAAATTATAACACAAAATGAATCAATAAGTAGCAAAAATCATTCTGACTGAGTAACCTTCCAGGAAGATCGACGCCTCAATAACACAAGAAGCGTAAAAGCTAAGAAAGGATGAATATAAAATGTTGAAACGAATAAATAGATCAAGTGACGTGACAAGCATCGAGAAGTAAGACAACAAAGCTAATAGACCCCTTCATTGGTATCTGTTAGCTACTTAGGGTTGGTTGGTTAAGCTTATAGACTCTTCTTCTTGCTAATTGGAACTCTTATGGGCTATGTCCTTTTCGAATTTCATACGGCAATGAAATTGTTAAAAAAGACAAAGCTGATAGACCCAGAAGCAGTAGCTTAGGTTTCTTAGCAGGATAGGAAATGCGGGAGAGGTGCGAAGAATGCTGCTTGACAGAGTTTCCTTCTTTCTTTCCCCAGGTTTTGATTACAGAAAGCATGAGACTGTATAGAAGGAAAAGAAGCTGCAAGACCAAAGGGAGAAGGTATGAAGCAAAGCCTATTTCCTTTGTTTACTCAGTTCTGGAGAAGAGCTAGGTTCACCCTTTGTCCCGGGAAGTCCTAGAATGAGTAACTATCAAAGCATCACCAAAGGCGAAGCGTGTAAAGGGTTCGACCAGAGGAGATTTCGAGACATCCCTATTTTAATAATATCAAGAGAGATTCCTATCAAAAGCACACTTATTTCTCGCACAGAGGGAAAACGTTCTGCAGGTTTCTACACACTCTCTTATCGATATGCAAACCGGGGAAGCAAATATATGAGCCTATTGTAACCTTGTTAACCAGATAGTAAGAGAAATGGTGCAAAAAGAGAGTAGGGGAGGGAACATGATTCCAGTTTTATCCCCCCACAAAAGAAACATAACAACATTATCATGCAATAGTTGATATAATATGAAGAAAAAGCTCCACTATAAATGAATCTGTTGGTTGATATAATTAAATTTGCCTCAATCCATCAACTTAGGTTTTTGGATTGATTGGTAGTTTAACATAATTCAACATAGTATTAGAGCAGGAGGTCATGAGTTTGAATCCCTGCCAAGTCGTTTTATAATTAAATTTTCCCCAATTCATCAACTTAGGCTTTTGGATTGATTGGTAGTTTAACATAATTCAATGGAATAAAAAAGCTCCATGGCCCAATTTTGGATTGGAAAGTAGTTTAAGACCTGTTGTTGCGGTGGTTCGACTCCAAAGGCTGCTCCCATTGCTAACTGAGCACTTGATTCCTGAACAACGAATAAAAAAACTTTAAGAAAATACAGGTCTCTGCTAAATGCAGATCCACCAGGAATGAATCTTGATAAGATCATACTGGATGATACTGAATCAAGTTGTTTATAATCGTCAGACGAATTGCCTCGAGCAGCTCTGGATCATCTACCTTTCTTCCAGTGTCTCTGCATATTAGCACAGCAATAAAAAATCAAAGCCACAACAGAACAACTTTAACTCCAAATCCAATTGAAGGTACAAGTGTTTGTGTTGGAAATGTCCACAGAACTGAACGGTCGCCCACTTCAATTCACTAGATTGTCTTATCGCTTTGACGTGTCACAAGAACGCCAAATTTGCCAGCCAAGCATCATAACCATGTCAATATATAGTAACGAACAACAGTTCTTAGCAACTATAGACAATACCAAAATTCTAGTAACCCGTTACAACAACAACCTACCAAACGACACCAAAGTAGTGTCTAAAAGTAATAACCCGAACTTCAAGTTCAGAATAATAACTACACAATAAGAACAATTAAATACTTTCCTAAAAAACAATAAAGTAACTCAATACTTACGCTTTTGTGATGACAAATTTGTTGTGTTTTCCAGAAGAATCCAAGAAGACATTCGCCTTGACGACATTCAGCCCCAGGTTTTTCAGTGCATTCATCTGCATTAAATGCATTTTTAACAAATATTATAGGAAATGAAACCAAAACAAGACAAGGCTCTCGGAAATAGAATGTCAAAGATGATTTTGCACATATAAAAACCTAGCCATTTACCGTGTCGAGAAGTGCTCCAAGCCGATCGCCAAAGGTTATTTCCACCACAGTTGCATCTTGATCAGAATCCTGGTCTATTATAACTATGGGCGTTGGAATTGTATCAGTATCACCGTTACTTCCATCCTGTTGTGCAACCATTCCCAAGAGAGGGAGAGGCCCAACAAAAATTAAGAATAAACATCCAACAATTGCAAATCATACGTATCGATACCTTCAATACCTCAACAGCTGTAGCTGATGATGCTCGTGGAATGCTCTTCATGTTGGAAGAAGACCATCTGCTGAAGGATTAGGAGCAAACTTGTAAACATAACTTCAGAAAAATAAAATGGTTCATAAGAAGCAACCCTCTAGGATGAAACTAAAGTGAATTATCTACTGCAAATCAATGAAGAAACCAAGATTCTGATACGAACCCGGGCCCGCTGAAGGTTTACTCGAGGCGGAACAAGACATTATGAAATTAGTTATTTATTAATTATATTTAATAGTCTTTAATTGTAATTCAGTTGTATTGGGCTGATGGGCCTTATTAGAGTTATTACTAAATTAGGTCATCTTCTAGGTTTACTATATATAGGATATGTTAGGCCTCTAGCAATTCATTCAAACAGTTGTCGTCTTGTATTTGGCTCTTTGAGAGATCCTCTCGAGAGATTATCTTAGTTCTTAATAAAATAGTGGTAGATTCTATCATTTTGGTATCAGAGCCATTTACCGATCCGGGAATGGTTACTACGAAGATGGAATCCAGGATACAAGAATGTGAAGAAGGAGTGGTCGACTTGGCGAGGAAGTTGCAAGAAACTAATGTGAAGATGGAAGCGATGGAGGAGCGGTGGGAAAAAGATAGATTCCCCAGGATCTAAAGTTTGAGTCGATAACCCGAATTTAGAACTAATAATGGAATCGATTCGGGGTGACAAAGGAAAGGATTAATGACCGAGAGGACGGAGGGAGGTCTGCAGCGCAGCTGGCTGGCGCGCGGAGGAGAATCTGGAGGAAGCAGGGCGTCATCGGGGGGGGGGCGCGGTCGGGCAGGAGCGAGCGGCGCGCGCGCGGCGAGCGGAAGCGGCGCGGCGACGCTGGGCGGTGGGCGCGCGCAGAGAGAAGCGGTGCCGCGCGGACTCGTAGACGCGTGGGGCGGTGTCCGGCCGGGCGAGACCGAAGCCGACGAGGCGGCGCGAGCAGGGGCGCGGTTCGACCGGGCGAGGGCGGGCGATGTCGGGCCGGGCGCGAGCGGGGCGCGCGGGTGCGGCGCGGGCTGGGGCGGTGTCGGGCTGGGTGGAGTCGGGCAGGGCGAGGGCGGGGCGCGCGGGCGCGCGCGCAGCCGGGCGATGTCGGGTCGGGCCGGGCCGGTCCGGACGTGGGGGACCGAAGTCCGAGTCGGGAGGTCGGGCCTGGGTCGGAACGAGCCGGGCCGGAACGGTCAGCCGGATCGACGGGTTTGACCGAGAAACGGGATTCCCGAGGCACGGAGGGCGCGCAACGCCACGAAGGCCGAATGCGCATGACGGTTGGAACAATCGCGGCGAAATCCATGGCATCGAGACCGTGAGTGCGAGGATTGGGGAGATAGGCAGATCAATTTGAAAGGGGCGGACCGGGATAGGCGCGAGGGATGGGCCAATGTTTGATCGGAGGTTACGAAAGTTGGAAATCTTGCAGGTGTTCAAGGGTCTAACGGATGAGGATCCGGACGGATGGTTATGCCGCGTCGAAAGGTATTTATTGGGTGAATCTACCGACGGGGCATGAAAGAGTGGATGCCGCAGCTTTGTGTATGGAAGGAGAGGCACTAGAATGGTTACTGATGATGAGGAGGACCGTGCTCGATTGCTTCGTGGGAGGAGTTTCGAGAATTGTTGTTGCACCGCTTCCAAACAACGATCAATGACAACAAATATGCAAATCTTATGAGTTTACAAATGTGGGAACCGTGAAAGAGTATAGGCGCTGTTTGAGAAGTATGCAAAGGGCATACGCGATATTAGTGCGAAAGCGTTGGAGGGAAAATGGGAAAGTGGATTGAAGGAAGAAATCAGAAGTGAGATGAGGAAGCTGCGACCCGTGGGTATTCAGGATAAGAAGTTCATGGCTCAGGTGATTGAGGATGACCTTGTTTTTCGAGCTCAAGTAAAAGGGGTAGGATCTTCTTCAGCAGTTAAGCCATCTACTAGCAGCATAGGAATCGGGGCTACGAGCACGAGGACGACAGAAATACCAATCGAGAACTATAGCCCTAACTTCCCGGCAGGCCGATGACCACAAGTACACCGTCCACATTACCCTATAAACGTTTGTCAGATAGTGAGATTCGGATCCGTAAAGATAAAGGATTGTGTTTTCGTTGTGACGAGAAATTTGAGCCAGGGCACCGTTGTAAGAAGAAGGAGCTTCAGGCTCTAGAGATACGTGTTGTTGAGGATGGAATTACCGAAGGGACGGTTTCGCAAATGACAGCGATGGGGATATCAGTGACACAGAGGATGTGAGGGACTTAGCAGCGCTGTCATTAAATTCGATGGCGGGGTTGAGTTCACCAAAAACGTTGAAAGTCACAGGATCTATTCAAGGTCTTCAGGTAGTGGTTCTTATCGACAGTGGAGCCACCCATAACTTTATATCTGATGTGATCGTGGCTAAGCTGAAACTCCCGGTGGAACCATCGCATGATTATGGTATTATGCCGAGAACAGCAAGTCGAAAGGCAAAGCAGCGAGAATTTGCAAAAATGTGGAACTACACTTAGCGTGAGCTTAAAGTAGTTAACGATTTCCTTCCTTTACCCCTCGGGCGTCTTTGATGTGATCCTAGGGGTAGCTTGGTTGGAGACCTTGGGGAAGATTGAATTCAATTTCCGCTCCTGCAGATGCGATTTGTGTTGGGGCTCATGGGAAGCCGAATTACAGGGGATCCACGCTGCCGTTAAGGCGCAGTGTCGTTGAAATCTATGATGAAATCCTTACGACCCGAGGATCGGGGTCATTAGTGGAGTTGAATATGGTTGAGACCACAGTCCGAGGAGTTTCGCATTCAGACGAAAAATCTCCCGACTTAACTCAGTACCCAAAGTGAACTACACTCCTTAATTAATTTCGTGCTCACCCGTGTTTGAGTCATTGGCAGGATTACCACCACCGAGGAACAGGATCATTCCATCGAATTGATGGCGGAACGGATTCCGTGAATGTGCGTCCGTATCGATATCCGCAATACCGTAAAAATGAGATTGAAAAATTGGTGCGAGAAATGTTATCTGGCGAGGATAATCCGCCCTAGCACGAGCGCATTTTCGAGTCCGATCTTTGCAAGTGAGGAAGAAGGATGGTAGTTGGCGATTTTGTGTTGATTACGGGGCTCGAATCATGTCACCGCACGAGATAAGTATCCCATTCCCTTGGTGGATGAGCTTCGGATGAACTTCATGGAGCGACGATTTTTCCAAAATTGATTTGAAGGCGGTTACCACCGATTCGCGTTAAACCTACGGATGTGCACAAAGCAGCGTTCGAGAACCCATGAGGGCCATTATGAGTTCGTTGTCATGCCTTTCGGATTGAGAAATGCTCCACCACCTTCCGATCTATTATGAACGACATTTTGCGCCAGATCTGCGTAAGTTTGTGTTGGTTTTCTTTGATGACATTCTCATTTACTGAGTATGACCATTGGGGAGCATAGGAGCACACTGCTCAGAGTTTTGAGGTTTTGATTGAACATGCGTTTGTGGCCAACGCCAAGAAATGCCGATTTGGGTTGCGCCAGATCGAGTACTTGGGGCATTTCATATCTGCTTTGAAGGCGTGTCTCGGACCGGCAAAGATCGAAGCAATGGTGGGATGGCCGAGTCCCGTGAATATTAAAGAATTAAGGGGATTCCTAGGTCTCACGGGATACTACCGGCGATTCGTAGCTAACTATGGATCGATGGCTTTTCCCTTGACGCAGCGATCAAGAAGGGAAATTTGAGTGGGGGCTAGTCTGCGAGGATCGCTTCAGAGAATGAAACATGCCATGAGCAAATGTTCCGATCCTCCGACACGGATTTCAACCCGTGGATTTGTGGTCGAAACCGACGCTGGGAATTGGAGTGGGTGCAATGTTAATGCGCAAGGCCAACCATGGCATATTTTAGTAGGGCTTTGCCGATCACTCATCGCGTTAAGCCCGTCTATGAGCGGAGTTAATGGCTATTGTGTTCGCTGCTCAAATGATGGAGGGCGTACTTATTGGGACACCATTTTATTGTGCGCACGGACGAAAAGTCTTAAATTTTTACTAGAGCAATGGGTGGTGGATGGTGATTATCGCGATGGATCGCTAAGCTTATGGGGTATGATTTCAGTGATTGAGTACAAGAAGGGTCTTGAGAATCGAGCGGTGATGCTCTTTCCGGATGCCTCTATCCGTGAGTTGGGAATGCTCGGTGTGTCGTGGCGGGGTTAACACAATTGTTGTGTTTACGCAGTTAGATTAAAGAGGATGCAAAATTATCGCCTATTTTTACGGCTCAAAAAGCGGTGAGGAAGGTCCACCAGTGGTATTCGATTGTGGGCGATGTTTTGCTTTACAGGGCGGAGTTAGTGTTACCACGACGCCACCAACGATCCTCTATTATTGCTAGAATTCCATGGGGGTGTCGGTGGACATTTTTGAGTCTTAAAACATATCGTCTTGCTAAGGAAGTTTATTGGCAAGGGATGAAGGCTCGTGTCCGCGCCTTTGTGGCGGAATGTTCAATCGTGTGCGGGCCAAACACTGTCATTATCTCCAAAGCAGATTACAAATGCCATTACCGATTCCCGAACGAATTTGGGAGGACATCTCCATGGACTTTGTTGAGGGTTTGCCGCGTTCGGAGGGGTTTGACACTATTTTAGTCGTGGTTGATGATTGTCTAAATATGCGCATTTCATCCCCTACGCCACCCCTTCACTTCCTTATCCGTGTCTCGTGTTTTTATAAAGGAGGTGGTGCGCTTACATGGGATACCGAAAAGCATCGTGTCCGATCGGGATAAGATTTTCACTAGCTTCTTGTGGGAGGAAATGTTTAAGGCTTGAGGAACGAAACTTCGCCAAGAAGACTACATACCATCCTCAAACGGATGGCCAAACCGAGGTTGTAAATGTTTGTTTGGAGTCCTACCTACGATGTTTTGTGATGACTCAACCGAAGGCATGGTATAAATGGTTGTCTTGGGTGAATTCGGTTTTAACACATCGTTTCATTCGCCCACGTGCATGACGCCTTTTGCGATCGTTTACACGGCCGCCCCTCATCGATTCTCGGGATATGATTTTGGAGCTAGTCCTGTGGCGGCATTGACTCGTTGATGTTAGAAAGAGATCGAATGTTGGATTCTTTGAAGGCTAACTTATCGCGTGCCGCAATGATCCATGTCGGATCGCGCGAATGTCAATCGCCGCGATGTTCGATTCTTTGTTGATGACTTGGTTTATATTAAACTCGACCTTACCGACAATCGCCTCTCGCACGGTTTAAACATCCCAAGTTAGCACCCGATTTATTGGTCCGTATCGTGTTTTGGCACAGGTTGGGCGATGGCATATCGGCTCGAGTTGCCTCCATCGGTGAAGATTCATCCGGTTTTTCATGTGTCCGTCTGCGGAAGGCGGTGGGTTCTTGAAGTTGTTAGTTCGCTACGCCGCCCATGGTGACGGAAGATTTGTGTGTCGTGGTTTGCCCTAAGGTCGTGTTGGGCATACTGGGAGGACCGCTCGAAGGGGTTCGCGCCAAGTTTTGATCCAGTGGGAGGGGTCCCTCCCGGACGAGGCTACGTGGGAGGCCGCCAGGGATCTAGAGCTACAGTTTCCTGACTTTCACCTTGAGGACAAGGTGGCTCTTTGGGGGGGAAGTATTGATACGAACCCGGGCCCGCTGAAGGTTTACTCGAGGCGGAACAAGACATTATGAAATTAGTTATTTATTAATTATATTTAATAGTCTTTAATTGTAATTCAGTTGTATTGGGCTGATGGGCCTTATTAGAGTTATTACTAAATTAGGTCATCTTCTAGGTTTACTATATATAGGATATGTTAGGCCTCTAGCAATTCATTCAAACAATTGTCGTCTTGTATTTGGCTCTTTGAGAGATCCTCTCGAGAGATTATCTTAGTTCTTAATAAAATAGTGGTAGATTCTATCAGATTCATTCTTCAAAGTAAAATAAATTATAGGAGTCTTTAATTCATCATCCTTAGAGGTGATAATGCAACCCCCTAATGACTTATTAGCTTAAGCTTTTGGATTTAATAATGAATAAACATTGTGGCAAAGCAAGATGATTGATCTGCCTCCTTGTTTCGAACCCCATGAACTGGTCATGACCACACACTTATGTCGGTTGAGTTATTGCTCTTGTTGGCAGTTTGTCTCCTTGTTATATAGGCCTCATTTAACTTTTAGTTTTTGGAAATTGTGTTTGTTTCGCTCACCATTTCTTAAAATGATTTTCATCTTCCCTCGGAAAACATTTAAATTCTTAGCGAAATTCTAAAAACCAAAACAAGTTCTTTAAAACTACTCATTTTAGTTTTCCAAAGTTAGGCGGATTTTTTAAGCATTTGTAAAAAAAAATATGTATAAAAGGAAGAAACTCATGGGTGGAAGTTTTGTTTATAAGCTTAATTTTCAAAAACCAACAACCCAATGGTTGGGTTAATAATTTTGTGTCCAATTGTACAACCTTAGTAATTAACATGGTGGGCTTCGTAAATCCAATTAAGAGGAGCTTTTCAAAATATACACATAATTCATCAGCTTAAGCTTAAAATCTAGTGACAACTTCACATCAACAACAGCTTCTTAATTAACAGAGAATCAGTGGGTATTGTTCAATAACACTAACTAAACTGATAAAACAAATAGAAATTCAGAAACCTAAAAAGTTGTTACACATCATGAATAAGAGATTCAAGCATGAATTAGCAACCCAAATAATCTCGAGGCATCACGTCCGACCTAGTAATCAAGAGTTCACAAATTCGAATTAAAATAAAAAGCCCAAATAATCTTCAGCTTGAGAGAGAGAGAGAGAGAGTTATAAATGTATACAGAAACTCCCCCCAAATGCAATTGGGATGAAATTAAGCACAAAAACACGCCAAATCAAGCAATTGAAACTCGTACCTTCCCCTTTGGAGCAAGCAGAAACACTTGGGCTGAAAAGCAACGGAGTTCCTGGCCAAAACCCATCTCCCAAAACGAGTTTCAGAGGACTTGAGGGCCCAAGAACAGGAATTGGAATGAAGCCCAGAGCTGAAAGAAGCCATAGCCGCAGCCACAGTCATGGCGAGGATGAAGAAATGAGCGAAGAACGCAAACCCAGAAGCAGAAATGGAAAGGAATGCGAGATTAAAAGAGAAGGGAGAGCAAAGAAGGAAAATCAGAGAATATGGTGAGTTCAGAAATGGAATCTGAAGGAGAGAAATGGGCTGTGGGTATGAAGAAATTGAAGAAGAAAAAGACCCATCTGGACCCGAGCGATCTAGAAATATCCGCCATTGGAGATGGATAGGTAGATACCTCACTCTATTTATTTCTTTTTCATTCACACTTTTCTTTTTGCCTTCACCTAAAAAGCTTTGAAAAAGAAATTAGATTAAACCAAAACAAATATCTTTTTCATTAATCATCAATTATTTGCCATCATATTATCTGTTTTGGAATTTGGTTGTTCTTGGAATAACATTTTAGTTAATGTCCAAATTCTTCTGATTTTAGATTTCAAAAAAAAAAAAAATCTTCTGATTTGATTGGAATCATTGAGTGATAGCAATTAATTATCTATTTGATATTAATCCATTTTCATTATATGTTACGAATCGATATTTGTAATTCTCATTTTCGTGACTTAGTTCAAAAAAACCAAAAAAATATATATTGACTAATTACTAGATATGTGATTATTTAAATAAAACTATCATTTCTTATTAAATTTTATTTTCAACCATTAAATGTTTATTTCATTTTTCTGAATAGATGATATTTATTTTATTTCGATTAAATTATAATATGATATTTTCCAAACTCACTTCTTACTAATAATATACATTTGTAATATATATATTGTTGTTTAAGTTTGAAGTGGTAATTGTTATGTTAATCACACAAGTGTGAAGCCTTTCGCACATATATATACCCATGGAAATTTAGACATATTCAATCATATAACTAATGTTAATAGGTATCTACCAATTTATCTATGGTGCAAGATAATAAAAAAGTATTATCAATTATTCATAATTACTTTTATTCACTCATAATATACAACTCATACTCTTTAAGAAATAGGGGTAAATAAGATTTGTATTTCAGATATCAATAAATTTGTATACATAAATGTGAGTTCTATCAAATTACCACGTTCGTAAAGTAAATATGATTTATTATTTAAATGTTAGGCTATATATAGTTTAAAAACTATTTGGTGGAAATAGAAAAAGGATTGGTGACATGATGCTTTCATTGTTTCATGTATTTCTTTCTCGTTTATTTGAGATTAGTTGGACTTAGGATTTGTGGCTCCCCTCCCCAACTTATACTTAAAAAAATTATTTAAATTACTTTTTTAAAAAAATAAAACTATTTAATCTACGAAGTTTACCTATTTTCAATAAAAGTTTAAAGTTATTAGTGCTGTTGGTTTAGGGTTAGTCTTTCAAAAAAACAATTATCATTTTAAATCTTTTTTCTATAATCTTTTTTTCAAAAAAATGCATTTCAATTGTATTTTTATTTTCAAAGAAAACCTTTATTATCATTTTGAAAAACTAGAAGAAGAAAAAAACTTCAACTCTTATTTTATTTTTTTGAAAAAAAACTTAAAATCAAACGATGAGAACTAATTTGATTATTATTGAAAATACATAAAAAAAAATACTTTTTTTAACCAGTTGATAATACATTAGGGGGTGTTTGGGATTTGGTGTGGGGGGAGAAGAGAGGAAGGAGAAATCTCAAATCTCTATTTGTTTTTGGAACATTAACTTTTCATCAACTTCTCCTCAATCACTCATCTAATATCACATCAAATATTTTATTTAATCTATTAAATGTTACATTAAATATTTTTTAATTTTCAACCATATAATATAATATAAAATATCTTTTATCTAATCTTATCAAATATCACATCAAACTTTCTTTACTTTTCAACCATACAATATAAAATAAAATATATTATATTTATCAATCATCCAAAATCTACAATCATTTCATTATAAAAAAATCAATATAAAATAAATATTTTTACAATAATTTATCTAAAAAACACCAATCTCCAAATAACTACTTCATATTTTCAAATCACTCTATTTCTCTTTTCTCTTCAACTTTCTCACCTCTCCTCTTTTTAACACCAAAATCCAATCACCTCCTAACTATCATAAAAAGGGAATTAAAGTAAACATATTTATTTTAAAGGTACGGAAGGCTTATTAGCCAAATCTAGGGAAAACAAAATTATTAATATAATTATTTAAATTTTTTTGTAAATATAGTCATTAAATATTGATACAAATGTTGTATTAACTAATATTTATAAATTTTGTGAAACCAACCCCAATTTCCCTAAGTTTAAATTTGATTTGGTGAGAAATGCAATTGGAATTTGGGACCAGTTGGACGGTAGCCAGTGCTTTTCCATTATAGCGACGCCTTTGGCTGATATAATTTCGATGACTCATATTTTTTTCTTCAATTATCTTTTCTTTTTCAATATTTTTTTGAAAATTGTGTGGGCTTGGACCAATCTTTCTGAGTGGGCTCCAATATTCGTTTGTTGGCTACTGTCTTTATTGGGCTTGGCCCACAGTTTGATCAAGTAATGGATTGATGCAACTTTTGCTCACTTTCCCCCCTCTTTTAACATAATGTTCTGTAGTGCATATACTAATATTATAAATTCTAATTTCTTTTTTTAACTACAAAAAAAAACAAAATCTAATTTCATTTTCAACTTGACCACAACTTAGTTGGTTTAAGACATTGTAATCTCCACAATTGTATTTATATGTATAAATTTGAATACCACCCTATCCACACACGTGGTTGAACTCGAAAGTTTTGTACATGAAACTTTAGCATTAAACTACAAGCTCCATTTATGAGTTATTTTGTTCTCGCTCTTATTATTTTAATTACAAATACTATATTATTCAATTTTTATTTGATAGAAGAAAAATTAACGGTTGGTCCATCTTAGAAAACTAAAAAGAGTTAGTGACTTGCGTTGATTATGGATTCGATCCTAAAAATCGATGTTTGCCTCTCATCTTATGTAAGAACAATAATACCATCAATATAGGATTTGTGGTCCTCTCCTTAATTTAAACTCAAAAACAGAAAAATGAAAAAAAAAGCAAATGAGTTCATAGTACAAAACAAGTTATTGATTAATGTATGATTAAAATACAACAAATTAACCATAATTAATTCTATCATGCCACAATTAAATTAAATGGCAACAAAAACATAGTGTAAATGGCATGGCGTACACTCTAGTAACCACAAAATTATAGGTTTAAATTTTATTGAATTAAAAAAAAAAGGGTCAAAATTAAATAGTTAAACTAGCTGGAACTCATATAAAATCCTTGTAAAATATTTAGAAGGTAAATATTAAATGTAAACATAACTAAATATAACTTCTTATTAATTTTGCTTTAAGCAATGCAGTTCTCTTAGTACATAATCTATTGAAAATCCAGCAGTAAACTCCAAGAATTAAGAAATCAATTTCTTCCATTGTTGGCAACCTAAAAAACCTTGCAACTCAAGTATATTTATAGTCTCATCCTTAATTTCCAGTAAAATCACATAACTCAAAATGAAGAAACCATCTTCAATTTTCCTTCTCTTGTTTGTGTTATTGTCTTGTCTTGGAATCTCAGTTGCAGATTCTAATAACATCTTTGATTCTTGTCCAACTGCCACTAACAGAACTGACTTCATCAATGGCTTCCCTTGCAAAAACCCCACCATTGTTTCGACTTCTGACTTCAACTCAGCAAAGTTAACTGGACCGGTCGATACCGATGATCGCTTCAGCTCATTGCTGAAGATTGTCACGGCTGCAGAATTCCCTGGTTTGAATACATTGGGGCTTTCTATTTCTCGAACCGATTTGGGCACTGACGCCATCGTTTCTCCTCACTCGCACCCTAGAGCCACTGAGATGTTCTTTGTGAACCAAGGTATGTATTGGATTGAGTTGTGATTTATCATAGTATTAGAGTAGGTTGTTCTTATGATCTATCGTCTCTTTGGACAATTATGGTTCACAGGCATCGTTTTAGCTGGATTCCTCGACACGAAAAACCGACTGTTTCAGAGTTTTCTAAAACCAGGCGACGTGATTGTATTTCCGAAGGGGTTGTTGCACTTCTGTCTGAATTCTGGTTATGAGACTGCTACCATTTTCTCTGTGTATAACAGTCAGAATCCAGGAGTTGTGAACGTCAATGGCGCCATGTTCGAGCCTGCGGATACAAGTCATTTCTTAGACAAGTTCCTTGAGAAGTTAAAAGCTGTATCGTCATTATCAGATCTCAAATTCAATCCAAATGTAACTCTTCCCAGATACGTAAGTTTGTAAAACTATAGATCCAGTTGAAAAGAAAATGCCAATACCACATGGATGTTGTGTCCAAGATTTGCTTCCGAGTTTGAAATCTTAAAATTTATAATTCAATATCTAGAAACATTGTTCTTACAATAATAAGATATGATCCAGTGACAGATGTATCAATGTAAAACTATTACATCTTTTGAACAGCGTTACACATGCCGGGGTTTCGAATGCACCAGAGTGGTTGAATTGGTTCGGCTCCGATGCCTCTCTTCACCATTCTGTATCTCCATTCATTCAAACGATCTGTTGCCTCTGCGTACCTCTTCTTACCAGTTTCATCTCGATTCCCAGACCAGAGTGACTCTGCCATCGCTGAAGTTCGAGGCCATAGCCGTGCATCCAAAACCATCGGGTCAGCTTGCTCGGACCACAATGCCACTTCCCCACCCAACACTAATTTAGCTTCCTCTTCACTCAATTCATAAGTTATGTCATAATTATACACAGTTTGCCATGTTTTGAAAGGTCCACACCAGGATCCTCCATCTTTATATTCACCATTTACTTGTTCATCATACTGACTATTGTTTCCAATAAAGTCACCATGCCCACAGTCCAAATAATAGTATTCAGAAGACGACACAATCGCTCGATATCCCGAAGAAACAATTCTTTTGGTATTGTTAACCCCATTGTTCCAAGTCTGCAAGATGACATGCTCTCGTGGGAGAAACTCCGGTCGCACCTTAACTTTGTCATCGAGCAATATATCTTCCCAATAGACAACAGTACGGTTAAGCGAGCGAATGAAAGGGAAGGTAGTGTTGACAAAGATCTCAAGAACTTGGCTAAGAGTTCCACCATTTGATAAGAAGGATTTGATCAAAGGATCAGCCTTCCAACATCCAGGGATAATCTCATCCACTCCCGAGTGGTAAAACGGTTCGGGAAAAAGAGCAGTAATGTCCCGAATGACGTTCTTAAGGACTTGGTAGGTCTTGGGGTTCAAGGGATTCAAATGGCCAGTCCCGGGCTCAGAAGCCAGGCGATCTTCCCATTTGAACCCTGCTGGCAACCAAAACATGTTTGCACATGACACAATCTCAGGGTAAGCCAGAGCCCATGAGCCAGTATGTCCTGTAAATTACAGAAGAAGAAAAAAACTAATAATTAGGAGTATACAAAAAAAAAAAAAACCAACCACTGAAGTATTAAATAACGTGGACATCCATCTCAAAACCAATCGATGATGAGAGGAGTAGTTCACCTATCTTATAAATGTTTGGAGGCTTCTCCACCTTTTTAACATGGGACAATAGTAAGATCCTCAACAACTAAGAATTTCTTTGACATCCAAATGTTGCAGAGGGGGGTTGTATATTCAGTTACAATAGTCAAGATACGCACAAGTTGGCCAAGATGGTCATAGATATAAAAAATAATAATCAAAATCCACATTAAACTACTTACCATTCAAACACTACTAACTCCTATCATGAAACTCAATTGGGTAGTTAATTACCCAAGCAGGACTAACACTATATACAAACAATTATTTAATTACCCCAAGTCCTTTACTATAATTTTGTTTAAGGGTAACCATGCCAAACACCGGGAGACATTGAAGAAGTAATGTCATACGTAAGTCTCGAACCTGAAGCCAACATGAGCAATTGTTCAGCGGCACTAGTGTATGCCCAATGACCAGAGGTCTTGGGTTTCGAGTTGTCCCCCACCCTCAATTGTTGAAACCTTGAAGGGAGCATATCTTCAAAGCTCGAGTCTTTAATCACTGTGCCACCCCTTGGAAAGCAAGTCCTTTACTATAATAAATAGGATTGGCAGGTTGACTAATTGACCATCCAAAATTTTGGTTTCAAATCCAACCATATACACATCTACCAATGATTACACAATCAACAACCCAGTAAAGCCAATTCAGATTCAGAGACAAAATAAAGAAGAGAATATCAAACTCACCAGGGGAGTCAATTTCAGGCAAGACTCTAACACCAAACTCCATTCCAAATTCAACAATTCGCCGAACATCTTGAGGTGAATATTTCATATCATCTCCATAAGCCCCTTTCCCAGCAAGCTCCGGCTCCGACGGCAACACAATCGGAAACGAATGCGAATCCGTAATATGCCAATGAAATACATTAAGCTTATTCATACCCATCGCTTCAATCGTCCTCAAAATATCCTCAACCCCAAAGTAATTCCTCGACGTATCCAGCATCAATCCCCTGTGCTGAAACAGAGGCGAATCCCAAATCGAAACCCCGACCGCAACCCGAACCGGGTCGCCCCAAGCCAGCTGAGAGAGCGTCTCCAGCCCTCTCATGGCGCCCCACGCCGTGGCTGCCGACAATTCGGCGGAGCCGGCGGCGGAGATGTTGAGAGAGTAGGATTCGTCGACGCCGTTGTGGAGTGGGGCGGAGAGATCGGCGACGGCGAGGGTGAGGGTAAGCAAGGGGGCGGCGGAGGGGGAGATGGGGAGGGATGGGTGGACGAGGGGGCGGTGTTTCTCGGTGAGGATGCGGTGGAGGTGGCGGTGGACGGCGGCGGAGAGGGGGCGGTGGTTGGTTGGGGAAATGATGGTGAAATTGGGGGAAAGGAGAGTGGATTGGGGATTTGGCCAATTGAAGATTCTGGGTTTAGGCCAGACATTAATGGGGGATGGAAGAGAGGGAATTGGAGAAATGGTGAAGAAGAGAAGGAGAATTAGAGTCCGCCATGGAAGAGTCATGATTTTGCTGTACCCACACTTGACTGTTTGACTTTATATCGTGGTTGCGTGGGAACGATGACCATTTATTTATTTATTTTTGAATAATTTAAAGATCGATACAATGTTCAAAATAGGAGAAATATCATGATAGGATTGTTTGGGATTTGGGGTTTAGAAGAGAAGATAAAGTTAAAGTGAAAAGAGAAATATTTGTCTCCGGTAAATCCTCTTTAATTGAGTATGAGGCACATTTGTTACAAAATTTTTCTTTTTTTAAAAAATAAATATTGTTAAAAGACAAAATTTTGTGACACCAAATATGACACGTACCCTATTAAGGAGGGCTTGCCTCCTTAGTCACAATGAAGCAAGTATTGTGCAAGTTTTAATAACTAAAATGGGTTATTTAAGACTCCGTTTAAAAAATAAAAACCGTGTATGTTTGATAACTCATTTTAGTTTTCTGTTTTTAAAAATGAAAAACCAAAAAACATGTTAGATACCTGTTTTTTGTTTTCAATTATCACATTTTGTTGGATTTTTTTTAGTTTTTTACTATTTATTCTTATTCTTTTCATACTTTTCTAAAAACAAAAACAAAAACTTGTTTTTAAAAGCTACTTTTTTTAGTTTTTAGAATCTTTAATATTTTCAAAATAATTTTAAAATTTGAAAAATAAAAACCAAAATTGGTTATCAAACAAATCTATTTTTTTAAAAAGTAAAAACAAAAACAAAAAACAAAAAACGAAATGATTATCAAACGGGGCAAAAAAGTATGAAACTAGAACAACTCTTAGAAGGTATTTAGATATGAAACTATAGAGTGATTATTTTGAGTAATTAGAAAGTTGGGTTTTAATAATAGCTCGTTTTGATGAAAAAAAAAGAAATATTAGTTTGAGGGGTTAGAAATGAATGATTAAACATCAATAATTAAAAATGAATGATTATTTTGAATGGTTAAAAATGAGTAATTAGAATTGAGTAATTATTTTGAGTAATTATAATAGCTAGTTTGATTGTTATTATTTGAAGAAGAATCGTAAAAACTCATTACTTACCTTAAACAAACATTTGCCTAAACCTTAAGAAGAGTGCATTTTAATTTTTATTCACAAATTAAAATGATATTTTAACAAAAAAAAATAAAAAATAAAGATCCCAGTTTTTCAAAATTACCCACTTTTTGTTCTAGATTTCTTATATGTTTGGAAATTGTTGTTTCACATTTTTTTTAATAGAATATTGTCGTTAAATATTGATTCCAGTGTTTGTTGAATAAGATTGGTTTTTTTTTTTTTTTGAAATACAAGTAACAAAAGATTAAAGCAAGATTATTTTTCCTTTTTTGGACAAGAGAATTCGTCATATCAAATATGTAATCTTTAGATTCGTGTTTGGTTGTACATTTGAGAATAAATATGATACCATAACATTTTAGAAAAATTGAGTGTATATATAAAATTTATCCAATCAAAAATTAAATGTCAGGTATTCAAATTACAAATTTTCTGATTAGAAACAATTTTTTTTTAATTCATGAATATAATTTGAATGCTTGTTATTGTGTCATTGTCTAAACCTTCACCCTTCTTAAACTAAATTTGCCTTTGTCCACTATCTTGACTTCCTTTTTTCAAAAAAATTAAATTAAATTGCAGGCCTTCTACTCCAGAAGGTTTTAATTTGTTGTTTCTATTTGGAGTTATGTATTTTTTTTTTTGACATGTGGAGTTATGTTAACATTGAATAATTTAGAAGTTTAAGAATTGGCCTGTCTATAGTTCAAGCCAACTTGTGTGATTTTTTAAAAATAATTATATATCTTATGTTTGAGTTTTCTTTTTGAAATTTAGTCTATTGTTTTTAAAAATAAAAATAAAAAAAGCCAATTTAGTTTCTTATCATTGATCTATAGGTCAATGTTAAAAGTTAGTTGGTGACTATTTTTTTTAATTACTACAAAGATTAGGTGGTTTGAATCACAAACATCTTTAATTGCACACATTTAATTTGTCCGTTAAAATATGTTCATTTTTATAAAATTAGTTGGACGGTAACTTTGAATGACTTTATTTCTTAAATGGATTTATGGAAATTTAAAGTAGAAAAAAAGAATCATTTATGAGAAAGAAACTTGAATTTATAGCCATTATTAGAGTGTCGAAGAAATAATTAGACTTTCCCTTTTATATGATCCAACTTTGCTTATTTTTAAAATTTTCCTTTTGTCATGTATGAATATATTGCTTTATTAATTTTTCTTTTTGAAACTAGGTCAATAAGAACAATAATGAGAAATATTTAGTCCTGCGCGGGCATGACCTAATGCTTACCTATGTGATGCAATATGGGCCACATCCTTTTTATTTTATTTTATTTTTTTATCTTTTAAGTTTAAAATTTAAAAAGATGTGGCTTTATATTGTGTCACATACGTGGACATTATTTTATAGGTCATATCCAGACATGACCTAAATATTCCTCAACAATAATTCAATGACGTGTCAAATGTGCTTTATAATTCAATGACGGTAATGCCCGGAAGTATACCTTCAAAACTTAAGTTTTCAACCACTTTTTTTAAAATCCTCACTAAAAAGTGTTAAAATCAAGCTTAGTTTCATGTGGTTTATTTATTTATTACTATTATTTTTTAATTAATGGGTGAATGAGGTAGAAACTAAATAAAGGCTAGAATTGCAAACATTTTTTTAATTAGGTTTAGAGTCCATTCAAGAAGAAGGTTTAGTGTAAAAATTAATAGGGAAAATGGTATAAAACTACCCATGAACTATAACATTTGTAGTCAAAATGAATGAGACTCCAATGATATCTTCTTTTTTTGAAAACCGAGAAATCAGATCTTCGCTCCCTTAGCCCCATGGCACCACTAGCTCGTCTTTAGGCTGGGGCACAAAAATACTTCGAAGGAATATTTTAATTTAAACGCTTTCCAACGGTCTCGAACCAAAGATCTTTTAAAAAAGCATTCTTTTGAAGTCTTTAGACTCAACAATCTCTAATGATATCTTATATATAGGGTTACATGTTTAAAATTAAAGGGCAAACAAAATTATTCTACATTGAAAAAATCTTGGTTATATAAGGAAAAAAAACATTTTTATCAATATAAGATCTTTTAGGGGATGACGAAAAACAAGGTCGCTGAGAATTCATTTTAAGAAAATAAGAGTTAGATGGAATAAGATGGGAAAGGAGTTTTGGTGCTTGACTTAGTGTTGATGTTATTATTGTTATTTTTTTTTTCTTGAATTTTGTTTTTGAATAATTTTTTTCTTGAAAGTAAATTGATGTTTTTGTTGAAAACATAACAAAGTGGCAAAGAGAAATATTGAACGGGAAAAAAGAGGAAGATGGTAATATTGACTCAACTTTTTTTTTTTTTTTTTTTTTTTTTTTTGTGCGCACGCGCGTGTACAAGCTCAAGTGTTCTATGTTACTGTAAGCACATATTACAATTTCTCTAATTTTGCTGTCTCAACTCAATTACATTCAATAAAAATGAAGATTAAAAAAAATGGAATAAGGCAATTGGAGAGAGAGATTTATTCTAAATGATAAATTTTTTTAAGCTAAATTATAAAAAGTTGTCTTTGTGTCAAACATACTTGTAGACTTTGAATTTTTTTAGAAAATACATCTAAACTTCACAAAACATTCGATTATAAAAACTCTTGATCTTTAAAAGAACTAAAAAGTGCCTTTGATTGTTAAAAAAATAAAACTATTGAAAAATATCTTAACCATTAAGTTTTAGATAAAAAAACAATTCCTCAAAAAAACAAAAAAAAGGGTTAAATTTTGTTGGCATAATATGTCATTCATCTTCAAGAAACATTAAAAAATTATTAGGTGAAAATTAATGAGAATAAATAAATAAATATATATATATATATTAACATTTGAAATATAATAGGAACATTTTAATTAACTAAATTCCAGAAACTTAAATTTCATAACCATAATCATCTTCCTAACTTTTTAAAGACCTAAAAAATTAAATTGTTGCTAGAATGTATTTGAAAATCTAATTGGGTAGGTTCACATAGGTATTTGTTTACTTTATTTAAAATTGAATGATTACTTATCAATGATGTTGGATTGAATTCTATCTTAAATTATTTAAATAATGTACCTATCCAAATGTTCAAATTTAATAGCAAACTTTAAGGATGAAAAATAAATTATTGATGATCTATGATCGCTTTCAAATTAAGACTCGTTGTTTATTGACATACTCATTAACACTAGAATTTAAAATTTATCTATAACAATGTGATTTATTTAAACTTTCGAATTTCTTCTTATTATTTGTTAATATATTATTGGATAAATTATAAGTGTAGTCTCTTGGTTTAAAGAAAGTTAAAATTTGGTTCTCATATTTTAAAAAATTAGAGTTTAGTTCTTATACTTTTAAAAATGAAAATTTAGTCTTTATCATTTGATAAAATCTAAAAAATAATGATTGTCATTTTTTATTCTTAACAAATTAAGTACTTTGAAAGTCGATCATTAATGTGTAAATGATGAAATTGTGAGTTAAGTGAATAATTCAACAAATAATTATGTCATTTATGTATGAATAGTAAGTTTATTTATTATGTATATATATACATAATGTTTTTTTAAGTCAATAATATTTTTGAATTTTAAAAAAAAAGTTTTGTATATTTTTTAAATCAAACTTTACTGGTTTTCATTTAAATACAGTGACAAGGATTTTCTTTTGAAACATTCTATAAAATCTAGAGATATTTTTCAAAATTTTCAAGTTCAAAATATGTTTAACACAAATTTTATAGTTTAGGGTCATTTTTAATAATTTAACCTTTTTTTTCATTTGCAATATTTATCCAACCTTAAAATAATTGATCAAATTAGTGTAACTTTTACCAACTATCATAATTTAAGAGAGTTGCGTACCATTTTTCAAATTAACATTACTTCACAAGTTTAGGGTAAATTTATTTCCAAAAAAAAGAAAAAAAAATGCTAGAAAAAAAATGGCAAAAAGATGGCGGAAAAGTAGAAAGGAAAATAGGAAACAGTAATATAATTCAAAAAAAAAATAAAAATAGGAAACAGTAATAAATGTGAAGATTTTTCAAATTTAATGCGAGCATGTCTATAGTATTTTTTACTTTAAATTTTTATATAAACCAAAATTCTCGAAGGTGAGATAATATTTTCATTTGCAAAATGTCCTATTTTAATTTTCCAAATTATTTATAAAAAAAAAAAAGAAGCAAAACAAACAAAGCTATCAATCCTTGAATCAAGGAATAAGCAACCATCAATTAATTTAGACATTTAAAATTTTAATTTTTATTGATATTTATTTTAAAAGTTCTTCATCTCAAATATTTTAAATAAATATCTAAATATTTAAATCTTAATATCATATTTTAGATCACACAACAATTGATCTCAACCATTTAGTTTGTATGATTACATTCACATGTTATTTAGAACCATGCTGCTGCAATTACCTTTTTCACTCCTTTTGTTTCCAGTGGTTATTGCCGAAAGTTCGAAGATTTGACATAATTGCGTTAGATCCCCTATGGTCGTGCATTCCCTCAGTCGATTTTTTTTTCCTAATTTTACAAAGTCAAGTATCGAGGCTCTATTGATTTATATTTTAGAGTTCTTCAAAGAGTAATAAAGTGGCACAACTTGTCAATGATATATATTGAACAAAAGATGCTTAAAACAGAACGAGCATCTCCTATTTTAAGGGTATGTACTCAACCGTACCTAATAATGGTGTATAGTCTTCTATGTATCATGCAATACCTTTTGTTTTACTATTATTCTATGGCATAGGTACGACACAAAACCGAAAACACACCTCCTATTTTAAGGACATGTTTTACTGTTATACAATACCTCATGTTTTACTTTTATTCCATGGTGTAAATACGACACAAAACCAAAAAGAGTCATTAAATCTATGCATACTATACAAGACCTTCAATGCAAGCATGATTAAGGCAAATGCTGAAAGGGGTGTACTCCCTTCTCATTATTTCAACAACTCAATAACAAGTATGAACTCACGTATGGATTCATCTAGGTTTTTACTAAATATTAGATTTTTTTAATCTGAAAATAATATAATCTATTTTCTATAATTAATAATTTTAATTCAAAATTAAAGTGTATACATAAATTTAAAATATAATAAAAAGTAGACATTTCCTCGATTACTTTATAAAATAAAAACATTTCTCTAATTTCCCCGAGGAAAATTGTAAACACAAATTTGAGCGGGCTCCATGTTCAGACATAACTACCCATTCAATGTCCTAAATCAGGGTCCAACTTGGAATCTTATTTAGATCAACCCTCCCATTTTAAAAAACTAGAACAATTTCCAAATTTGAACCTAAATACAAAATTTTCAAACATTAAATTGAATTTGAATACAATCAAATAAATTAATAGGTCACCAATTCTTTCAATAATTCATAATCATTTTGTCAATAGGTTATATATCATAAAGAGTTATTCGAGGTATTTTATCGTTAATCTCGACATTTTCTTCAACTCGTGAAAGAAAAAGTAAATTTTGTATCCAATAAATGCCTCAACTTTCCATTTTAATTATTTGATACAAATCGAAATTGATAAAATAAAGATGGGTAAGCTGAAAGATTTGATGGGACAAACACAAGGAAGAAAAAAAAAGTATTGTAGACCAAAATCGTTAACATATCCATTCATACATTGGCCCCTACTCAGTCAAAGATTAGTGTTAGAAAAGTATTCAACTAGCATATTGGATTTTTTTAAAAAGCAATGAATTTAATGTTATCATAAGTTAAAAAAACTATATCATGTTTTCTAATTAGAAAAAGGGTGAAGATTATATCAAGATGTGAATGCCTTATTATAATGTCATTATCTAAATCTTTCTAACCTTATGAATAAAATTTGAATCCTCTATTCTAAAACAACCATTTGCCTTTGCCATCTCTTTTGAATTTCTTCATTAAATTATTGAAGGCCCTTTTTTTTAAAGAATAAATTACTGATGGCCCTAGGTTTTATTTTGTTGTTTATTTGCTGAGCTATGCATTTAACTTTGAATCATTTAAAAAGTTAGTCAACTTGTGTGATTTGTTTGTTTTTATTTTCTTTCTAATAATTTTATTGGCTAAATGTTTGCTTATGTTTGAGTATATTTTGATATATATATATATTTATTTATTTATTTATTTGCTGTCCCTTTTATTTTTTTAAAAATGGTTCTATTTAGTTTCTATGAGCGGCTCATCGTTAAAAATGCCAATTTCTTTAAATAAAACCATCAGGGGAGAAAACTAAGAACCATCATGGCTTTTTCCCTCTTTGTTTTTATTTAATTTCTTTAGTATTTATTCTCAAAAAAAAAAAAAAAAAAAAAACTTGAGTATTTTTTTTTTTCGAAAATAAAACTTGAGTATTTAGTTAATAAGATAGGTGTAAATGCATAATTTCATATTTATCAATAATTTTAGGATATTTTTCAGGTATAATTAAAAAAAAATTATGAATAACAAAATTTTAAAAAAAGATTCATCCATAGTAAAAAATTGAGGCAAGACATAATAAAAATGACGAAAAAATCTTTGCTATCTACTGCTTTAATAGGTGCAAAAGATAATCTTCAAATAATATACGGATAATCTTCAATTAATGTCACAAAGAATCTTCAACTAACTAACACAAGGTGTAAAAAATATATATTATTTTTTTTAACTACCCATGCAAAAATTCATGAAATTTGAAGGTGTAAAAAATCTCAAGGAATATCTCTCGACCGATTCAAATTTTAAATGAATTGTTATATTGATATTATTTAAAAAAAAAAACAAATACAAAAAAACTGTGTACGATTACCTACACCAAATTAGTTACGGGAATTGTTAGGGTGAATAAATCTTTAATAAAGAAAAATGAATATAAAGTACACACTTGGCCCGATTGTTTTTTACAGTACACAATTATATTTAAGCAACAAGAAATAACACAATACCACACATAACCACATAATAACTGACATATGATGGGTGGAATCATTTTTTTTTTGTTGGAATTCATTGTGTACTCATTTGTATGAAATAACATAATACCACATAACCACGGCGGATCCAAACTT
The DNA here is from genome assembly GCA_036507275.1 of Sicyos edulis. Taxonomy (NCBI): domain Eukaryota; kingdom Viridiplantae; phylum Streptophyta; class Magnoliopsida; order Cucurbitales; family Cucurbitaceae; genus Sicyos; species Sicyos edulis. The sequence continues at coordinate 26,771,297 of CM071850.1, read as the reverse complement.
GAAAGTTTGGAGGCCAAAATTTATTTTTATACATAATTAAAAAGCTATTTTCAAATGTAAAAATAAGCATTCTTAGTGGATCGTAGGAGTTTGTAAACAAGAGATTATAGATTCGATATTCCATCCCCAAAATGTTGTTGAAATATTTTTTTTGAAGCAAGATACGATATATTAGACAGAGCAAGTGAGAAGCAAGCCAATTAGAGTTCAAAAGTATAGAACGCTCTCCAATTTAGAGCAATAGTAGTCATATTATAATTGCGAAAAAAAAATAGATTTAGAACACCAAAAAGCCATGAAAACCAAAATGTTTTCCCAAAGAGTTGTTGAAATATAAAAAACAAGTTATCTTCAAATGTCAAAGGTTAGAACTTCGTCACTACTATATTAATGTATGACTAAACTTTCAATCTAATGAATAAAAAGTTTCTAAATTTTCACTTTTTTTACCACCACTTTCTTTAAAAATAAATAAATAAATCAATCAATGATATAAATTGTCTCCAAAGGGCAGCCCAACGGTTGAGGCTAACAACTTCAAGGCATGTGGTGCCCCGAATATAGGGGAGTGAAGCTCCGATTTCCCAGTTTTAAAAAAAAAATAAAAAAATAATAATAATGTATTATTAGAATTCAATATTGAAACTAATAATTTTTAGCTCAACTACAATTGAAAAGTAAATTTTGAACTCGTGACCTTGTAGTTACAAGAATATATTTGATGTCACTAAGTTCCTAAATTATTCTAACTTTCTTTTGGATAAAAAATAATTTAATTGATGATTAAAATTATAATGAAAACCCTAAGTTGAATATATCAAAAAAAAAAAAAAAAACCTAAGTTGAAAGAAAATTACAAAAGATCTCTCTAATTAAAATAAGAGAAACATAATTATAGTCCGCAAAAAGAGGGAAGTTGTTTATCCAAGATATAAACACATTGATATAGAGTTTTTTTTTAGAATACAACAATTGGGGGTAAGGGACTCAAACCCAAGATCATTTGATCATTAGATATACATTAATGCCACTGAGTTACTGTTTTTGTTGGCCATTTGAGAGAGACTTGAGAAACTATCATATTTATAAATATTATAAATATATTTTTATATAAAAAATATAGTTTTTTTTAGTACATATAAAAATATAGTTAGTCATATATATATATATATATATATATATATATATATATATATATATATATATATATATATATATATATATATAAAAGTCCAAACTATTTTTAAGAATAGTTTTTTTATATTTTAAAAGTAATAAAAACAAGTTTTAAAACACACAAAAAAAAATCAAAAGAATATCATGAAAAGAAGTGTCCATTAAATAAAAAAAAATATAGAAGAAGAATGAAAAATATATTTAAAGAAGCAAAAAGACGGAAAAGAATAAAAAAAAAATAATAAAGAAAGAGAAATTTAAATAAAAGAAGGAAAAATAAATTAAAAAGGAAGAGTATTTCAGAAAAAAAAATATAACAATAAAGAGAGGAAGAAAAACTTAAACAAAGAAGGAAAAATAAAATAAAAAAGAGGTGCAATATAGAGTTCGAACCATGGACTGCAGAGACTTCAAGAAACTTGGGGGTGCAATACCATTGAATATTAGTTTTGTACAACTTTTTTCAATTTCTTACTAAATATAACAAAATTTAAAAATTTTGAGGGGGCCATGGCCCGCTAGTCTACATTAAACTCCACCCCTACACATAACCACTTAATACCTAACATATGATGGGTGAAATCATTTTTGTTTTTGTTAGAATTCATTGTTTACTCAATTGTGTAACATGAGATGCAAACATGTTTATTGCATACTTGTGGACAACGTTGAGTCAACTTGCAACTAGGGTGCAGGAGTACACATTAGTAAGAGATCCTCCCCTTGTTTCGTTATGTTTATCAATCTGCAAAATAAAAATCGAAAATTGCATAAAAGTTGGAATGGTATAAGGGATGCAAGCTGGAATGGTATAAGGGATGCAAGCTGAGATATGAAGAAATTGAAATTAAAAATATGATGGATGAGATCCATGGTAGTGCCATTTAAGGATTTGATAATAGAATTTAGATATTGGTTAGTTGATTCAAATATTTGAGGAGAAATATTTTAGAATTTCATCATGTTTTAAAAATAATTTAATTTATTATTATTATTTTTTTTTAAATTCATGCCAACCTTTCCAAAAACTTGGTACTCTATCCTACTATGTTGGGATGCAAACAAAGTATCACACATTAGTTAGATGAGGGAAAGATGATGGGTATATAAGTGATGACAACCATCTCCATTGATATGAGACATTTTGGGGAAGCCCAAAAACAAAGCCATGATGGTCTAGGCCCAAAATGGACAATATCATATCAATGTGGAGATTCGGGTAAGGTTGTCATCCTTATCAAAGTGTGACCCACTAATTAATCGATGACTCAAGTCTCCAAACATAGGATTTGATAGGATTTGTTAAAAAAATAAAATAATTTCATGTATAGTACAATTTCCAAACTTATTCATAATCGATTGAAGTCTATCAGTTGAATTAATAGAAGTCTAATGATGGTAGAATAGTAATTTTGAGCAAAATGTGCTATAATAGTTGTTCACACGAGATTTTGAAAGATATAATAGATTCCAGACACGTGTAAATAAAGAATTTGTATTTATATATTGATTTGAATATGTGAGAGTGTGGAGTACAATCTCTATTTGTTCCTCTGATTCTTTCTCTCTCATATACAAGTATTTCGAGCGCTATAAAGCTTATTCTAGAGGTGGAATTTTTCTTGAGGGCTTCACAGCTTGTTCTCAAGATGTTGATGTTGGATCGGTCTTTGACTTGTTGATCTTTGATCCGTCGTTGACTTGTTGATCTTCTTTGATGATCAGTCGTTGACTTGTTGATCTTCTATGATGATCGGTTTTTAACTTGTTGATATTTGATCAGTCGTTGACTTGTTGATCTTCTATGTTGATCAATCTGTGACTTGTTGATCTTTGATCAATCGTTGACTTGCTGATCCTCTTTAATGATCGGTCTTTGACTTGTTGATCTTCTTTGATGATCAGTCTTTGACTTGCTGATCTTCTATGTTGATCGGTTTGTGACTTGTTGATCTTTAATTGGTATCTAAATTGTTGATCTGTTTGATTGATCCACTTGAAGAACATGATGCGTGTTCTTCGTGTTTGTGCGGCCTGTTTTTCGAATCGTTTGACATTCGAAATGAAATTGGACTTCAAGATGACATTTGATCTTCAGAACAGTGGAGAAACTTCAACTTTTGTGAATTCCCTTTAGGTTTTAAATTCATCGACCTTCAAAGCACTTTTTGACTTCAAAATGATATTTGATCCATGAAAATTTGGAGAGGATTCAACTTTAGAATCCTCTCCGAAATTTCAGATCTTTGGCCACATGTTTGATCTTTAGAACTTTTGAGAAACCTCAACTTCAGCGAAGTCTCTCTAGAGTTCTCAGATTTTTGGACCCCCAAAATGAATGGAAGCTTTTCTATTTATAGAGCCCAAATGCACATTGGGCTTGGGCCTGGCCCTTTGGGTTTGGTCTTTTGGGTTTAAATTTCATGGCGCGGTACACTAAATGGACTTGGTCTGGTTTAATTTTGGCCCAAAATAATTTTGAGAATTATTTTTCCAAAATTTAATTTAAATGTGCCATTAAATTTGAGTTACTGACGGGCAGTTTGTAATTGGCTGAAATTTCTCAGTCAACAAATGCTCCTTTTCGAGGTTTATGCACAAACATGTGTGGATGAATCTCGAAAACTATAGTATCGAGTCGAAGCACGAGCTTGTTTATTCTTACTTCAGACTTCAATTCTATGAAGCGTTAATTTAACCAAAGTATATGAGTTTAGGTCATAATTTCAATTGTTTTGACTTATTTTCTCTATGCCAATCAATCACATTCTGGAAATTGGTCAAAATCATGATTTTCTATATTTGATATGAAAAGTTTGAAATTTAGTAGAATTTATCCTCCACTAAATTCCAAATTGATGTTTTTGGCAATGTCAAAACTTAAACCCAAATTTGCACTTGAATGAGCAAAATTTAAACCATGCATATACCTCGATAAAATTCAAATTCTACAATTTGGATAGAATTGATTTCATCAAATCTTGAATCAGGCTAGGATTTGAGTTATAGCCTATTACTTTGGAATTGAAGGAGATTGAAGTTGTGTCAAACTCCTTTGTCTTGCATTCAGGAAAGCTTGATTACCTCCAATATTTTTTGGCAAAGAGTTTTTTTTTTCTTTTCAATTTGAAATATTGTCCAATTTAAGATTTTGGAGTTGAACAAATGTTAAAATTTTCCTTGGATGCGCATAAATACTTGACTTTGCTTAATCGAAATTGAACCCTTCATATTTTTCTTTTAATATGGTGGAACTTAGAATTTGGCATGAAACTTCAAATGTTAACTGAAATTTTTTCCATATCTATTTTTCTATGAGAATGGAATCAATATTTGAAATTGTCTTCAACTTTCGTAAAGCCTTTGAATATGGTAAGGATAATGAAGCTTAAATTTTACCGGAACCAATATTTATTCAATATTTTTCATTCATAGGCAAAATTAAACTATCTTCATTATTTGAACTTTGAACCTATTTGAAATTAAGTTTAGCACCAGATTTCGATATAATTTGGAGCCACTATGAAGCTTGCAATCTCCTCCACATTTGTCTTGGTTTGAAGGTAGAACAAGGATCATAATATTTCATGAACTTCAATGGTGCCTTGAGATTGATTTTGGCATGAACTTTGAACCATGAGATTAATCAATATCATGATATTTTCATTTTGAATTTGAAATAACATTTGGGTCGTGTTGTGACTTGGGATACAATTACCGTCCTATCAATCGAATTTATTCAAAATTCCTTTGGCTTAATATCAATGAATGTGCCTCCAAATTTCTTGATAAAATTGAGAGAAATTCAAAATTTTATCAAGATTGACATCAATTTCTTTTTCTTTTTTCTTTAATAAATAGATTGATATCAATTCATTCCTCAATATTTTTTACATAAAATTGAATATCCCAATTTAAATTGATTCAAGGTGAATCAAACTTGAAATCTATCCAACACTCAAGTTAAATATCCGAACTAAGTTGAATCAATTAAGATTTGATTCGCAAGAGGATGTAAATAGAATCCTCACACTTTATCACAATCAAATTTAATTTGAATTTAAAATTGTGATAGCCATAGTAACTGGGTTAATAAAGTTAATCACAATTTAAATTAAAATCCAAATAAAATATTGATTTACAAGGATTTTTTAAATAGTTTTAACTAACCCATCAAAGATAATGACTTAAAATTAGGATTAATAAGATCTCAACGTCCATCCCGATTTGATCTCAACAAAAAATCAATTTAGAATTTTGGATTTATTTTTCTATAAATACCGTTGTCCCAAGACTGATTTCATCCAACACATTTGTTGTAAATTTTGGCTTGCCCTCTTCTTTCAAAGCAAGTTGACGTGCCCTTTTTTTAGAAAGAAAAACAACATATTTCTTTCTTTTATTTCTTCGAGCAATACACCATTTTTCTCTTTCTTTTCATCTTCTTCAAAACTTTGGGCGTCTCTTTTTTTTTTTTTTTTTAAGTTGCAATTTCCATCTGAGTGCTTGTCTTACTAGATGATGTAAGTCTTGAATGAACAAAAGAAATAACAATTTCTTTTTTTTCTTTTATCTTTGTTTAATTTTCTGCAATTCGGACGATATCCATTTAAATACCTTTCTCCCAAGCTGCTTTTATTCCATACATTTGTGGTAAATATTGGCTTTAAGCTTCTTGCCATCTCAATTTAATGGGACTGTCATTGCTGAGCTTTTTGTTTTTTAATTCTCATAATTTATTGTATTCTCCAAGCCGGGACCATTTGCCCAAATGCTGATTTTTTCCATGTGGATTGTTTGGCATTAACATGAGGTTTCTTTTCTCCTCTTGTTTGGCGTCATTTGTCACTTCCTCCTACGTTGGTGAATTTTTTTTTTCAAATCAGAACTTTTTTTTTTTTATGATGACAATATGAAGAAGCAACGCCAGAACTCAAAGATGGAGCAGCAACGCCAGAACTCGAAGATGAAACAGCAACGCCAGAACTCGAAGATGAAACAGCAACGCCAGAACTCGAAGATGAAACAGCAATGCCAGAACTCGAAGATGAAGCAGCAACGCCAGAACTCGAAGATGAAGCAAAGAACGCCGAACTCGAAGATGAAGCAAAGCAACGCCGAACTCGAAGATGAAGCAAAGAACGCCGAACTCGAAGATGAAGCGAGCAACGCCGAACTCGAAGATGAAGCAAAGCAACGCCGAACTCGAAGATGAAGCAAAGCAACGCCGAACTCGAAGATGAAGCGAAAGAACGCCGAACTCGAAGATGAAGCAAAGAACGCCGAACTCGAAGATGAAGCGGCAACGCCGAACTCGAAGATGAAGCGGCAACGCCGAACTCGAAGATGAAGCGAAGCAACGCCGCGAACTCGAAGATGAAGCAGCAACGCCAGAACTCGAAGATGAAGCAGCAACGCCAGAACTCGAAGATGAAGCAGCAACGCCAGAACTCGAAGATGAAGCAGCAACGCCAGAACTCGAAGATGAAGCAGCAATGCAAGAACTCGAAGATGAAGCAACAATGCCAGAACTCGAAGATAGAGCAATCACGCCAGAACTTGAAGATGAAGCAACCACGCTAGAACTTGAAGATAGGGAAACCACGCTAGAACTTGAAGATAGGGAAACCACGCTAGAACTTGAAGATGAGGTAGCCACGTAGAACTTGAAGACAAATCAACAATGTCAGAACTTGGAGATGGGGTAGCAACATCATAAGTTGAAGATAAAGCAACAAACATATAAAAACTTGAAGATAAAGCAACAAACACATAAAAACTTGAAGATCGAGCAATAATCTCGTCAAAACTTGAAGACTAAGCAACGACCATGTTGAACTTGAAGATGGAGTGGCAATGCCAGATCTTGGAGATGGAGCCGCAACATCATAAGTTGAAGACAAAGCAAAAAACACATCAAAACTTGGAGACTGAGTAGCAACCTTGTAAAAACTTGAATATTGAGCAAATACCATGTAACGGCCCGGAATTTTTCATCCCGGCCTTCCCGGGAGGCCCAGGGGCATTTTTGTAATTTTGGGTCGGGCCGGTTTTGAAATTTAAAATTGCCAGAATAATTACGAGTCAATTTGAATAGGATCGGGATTTTTGGTGAAGGTATTTGGGCTTGGGAAAGAGTAAAATTAAATAGGGAATTAAATAGCACGTCGAGCAGGAATCGAACCAGGGCCGTGTCGCATGCTAGGCAGAGGCACACGACGGTAGAGCCACACCGCGCGTTTGTTAATCTAAACGCGTTCTATTATATAAGTCCGCTCGTCCCTGTTTTGATTTAAAAGGCGGCTCGCCGAGCTTCGCCCCATTTTCTTCTTCTTCTTCCTCGCGAAAACCCCGACCGACGACCAAGTTCTCCGATCTCTTCCTTCTCCGGTAGTGTTCGACCAAGTCTTGCCTCCAATTTGAGGTCGTCTTCCATCCCAGAGAGCGGTGGTAAGCTTCTTTTTCACTTTTCTATCAAAAGAATTCGATTTCATCTCCCTAGTTTCGATTCCGTTCATCGGCCGAGTTGAGGCGATTTGAAGTATGGGTTTTGTGCGGCTAGTGTAGGGAGTTCTTCTTCAAAGAATCGAGCGTCGAATCCCCGTGGATTGCTTGATTTTGACCCTTATTGTTCGCCCATGTTCGCGCGAAATAGAGCCCTGTTTCGTCGAGCTCGCCAACGCGCGTCCGTCGTCGTCGCTTCGCATCTCGCCTAGCTCCGCAGCGCGTCGCCGCGTGCCCTCTGCTAGCCGAGTCGTGCCAGTAGCGAGCGCCCCAGCCGAAGCTTCGTGTTCGCCCCGCATCACCGCGCAGCAGCCAGCGCCGTCCGCGCCTCGTCAGCGCGCACCCAACGCGCCACGCGCCCATTTCTCGCGCCCGGCGCGCCCATTGAGAGCCGTTCTTTGCCCGCGCGTGCAATCGGCTCGTTCGTGCGTTTCGTCGTGCCTCGTGAGTTGCTCCCGAGTGAGCCTCATTTATTTTATTGCATTTAGGCCTATTGTGTGATTTTTGTGATGATTGATAGGTTCCGGTAGCTAGATCGAGATTGTTCGCGACTTAGGATTTCGTGCCAAACCGTCCCGACCAAGGTAAGGATTTCTTACCGGAGTTGTGTGGACCCTGCGATATTATATGTGATTGTTGATTGATTTCTTGTTTGTGATTATTGACATGTGTAGCTAGGTGCTTCAATCTGAATTCTGTTAGCATGATTTCTTGGTTAATTCTCATGTTAATCCATGCTAGGTTGTTCCTTTCGGCATGCTCAGATTCTGTTCCTTGCTTCGTAGTATCATGCTAGGCTCGTTGTATTCTTATTGAGCACGTATTGGATTTTATGGAATTGTTTTTTGTTTGCTAAGGGCGGAGTTAGAGTTGCGGTAGATAGCATCATCCGCCCGATGCATAAAGTACCTTGCATCCATAGCGAGGACGTCGAGCAAGTCATTCCGATCCCCGACCCCGTGAGGGATTTGCTAACCCGAGCGGTAGGCCCCGCAATCTTGGGTGAGGGTGGCGATCGTTAAATGCCCCAACCGTCGGGATGATGACTTGGCATTGCCTCGCCCCGATAGTCGCGCACGTCCTCGGCGTGTTCGGTGGTAGCCCCCGATTGCCACTGTTAAGGTAAGGGCGGCTTCTGGTGTAAGCCTACCACGACCGTTCCTTTAGCCAAAGCGTGGTTCAGCCGACATAGTTTACGTGTCCAGTCTCACACACCTATGTCGGTGACACCGATCCAAAGATTTAGTTAGGCGTGGTGATGGACATGGGGCAGCTTGCCTCTAGACCCGGCACCCCATGGTCTCTGACGAGCAGCACGCGGTGCATGTTTACGCTCATTACTGGCGCCGACCGGAGAGCTCCTCGGGATCTTGAGCGGTGTACCTTTTCGTCGACGGTGAGAGGCAGGTGAGGCGGGACTTGTTTCTCGTATAGGCGACTTATGTAATCGGATGTGTGATGATTTTATATTCGGACTAAGCCACCGAGTTGGCATCCGAGGCCCAAGTGTGGGCTAAGCTATGTGCTCTATTCTCGTGTTATATTCATAGCTTGCATACGCTCATCGAGATGACCATGTATATCGTATTGTACCCCGGTTGGGGATTCTTCTTGAGTAATTCGTTACTCACCCTTATTCCGTGGTTTTCCACAGTAATCGTGGTGCGCGACCGGATGCACGAAGGAGGAGCTGTGATCATGGGGCCCATCTTCCAACTCGATTTTTGTATTATGACTCGTGTGTTTTTGTTTTCCCCCGAATGCATGTAGACGCACGAGAGCCCTAGGATGTTTGTAAATATTTGTGGATTCAAAGATGTTGTATCCGAACAGAGTTTTGAATGGCTTTTAGTAAATCTCGATCGAGTAAACTTTGGAAATGTATTTATCCTGGAACAGGTGCTTGGAAACAGGGACAGGTTTCAGGGAAAATGTCTAGTTTTTAAAGGGGTTATTTTGAATGTTTTGTTTTAATTGGAATCCGAAATCATGTCTGTTTAAATGTCATTTACTTTGAATGCATGCATTGGGGTAAGGGCCCATTTATTGCCCCATTCGGGTCGGTCCCTTACATACCATGCTGAACTTAAAGACGAAGTAGAGTCAACGTCTAAACTTGAAGCTTAAGCAACTACAACGTCAAAACTTAAAGACGAAGCCAACCATGCCATCCGTCAGAACTTGAAGACGAAGCCATCCATGTCATCCGTTAGAAATTGAAGACGACCTCAATTTTTTAGAGAGCGAAGACGACGTCAAACTTTAGGAGAGCAGCGATGACCTTAAACTTGGAGAGAGCGAAGACGATTTCGAACTTTAGGAGAGCGACGACGACCTTGAACTTGGGCAAAGCGAAGACGATCTCGAAATTGACGAAAATGGGAAAAAAAACCTCAAATTTTGAGAGATAGGAGAGACAGCAGCGACGATCTCAAACTTGGAGAGATATGTGATGACCTCAAACTTGGAGAGAGCGGCGACGACCTCAAACTTGGCGAAGAGAAGTGATGACCTCGAACTTGGAGAGATGGAAGAGCGACGACTTGAAACTTGGAGAGATGGATGAACGACAACTTGAAACTTGGAGAGATCAAACAAAGACAACCTCGAAGTTGAAAACAAATGACAACAACCTCAAACTTAGAGAGAGCGGTGACGACCTCGAACTTGAAGAGATTAAGGAGCTACAACCTCGAACTTAGAGAGCGGCGACGACCTCAAACTTAGAGAGAGTGGCAACAACTTCAAACTTGGAAAGAGTAGAGAAGACCTCAAACTATGAAAGAACAATGATAGTTTCAAAATTGGAGAGAATAATAACGACCTCGAATTTAGAGAGATCATTGACGACCTAGAATTTTCGGAGAGCATAAAAAACCTTGAACTTGAAGAGCTTGAGAAACGTCGACCTCAAACTTGGAGAGAGAGCCACAACGATCTCGATTTTGGATAGGGCACGCTGATCTCGATTTCAAAGAGAACGACGTTGATCTCAGACTTTAGGAGAGATTGAAGAGGGAGTTGCGACTATCTCGAACTTGGAGAGAGTAGCAATGATCTTGAACTTAGAGAAAGCAGCGACGACCTTGCACTTGGAGAGATCGAGCAACGACTTCAAATTTAAAGCGGACGACAACGATCTCAAACTTAAAGAAGACAAAGATTATCTCAAACTTGAAGAAGATGGTAACGATCTCAAACTAGAAAGGAAAGACGATGATCTCAGATTTGAAGAAGACAAAAACGATCTCGGACTTGAAGGAGATGACGACAATCTCGAACTTAGAGAGTGAGTAGCGATGACCTCGAATATGAAGTGAGCAACGATGATCTCTCTTTTAGAGACAACGTCAAATATTCACTATAAACTTGTAATGGAGATATGTGAACTATAAACTTATGAGAAATGAAACATGAACGTTGGAGAGGAATGAATCCCAAATAAAGTGTGAGCAAAACCTTCTCGTATCCATCCATATTGAATGTATTATTTAGAAAAGTAGACTGAACTTAAAGTTTTTTATTAAGTTGTCTACGTACCCTTTGAATGGAAGGGATCAAGTTATAACGTAGTTCACATACATATTTTTGGGTCGTTAACCTCGTTTTACTTATGCGAGCTATAAGTATTTTACAGTTTATACTCCTACGCCAAGGAGTAGCATGTAGTTTATACTCACATGTCAAAGAGTAGCATGTAGTTTATACTCATACACCAAGGAGTCGCATGTAGTTTATACTCATACTCCGAGGAGTATTATATTTTTAAGCAAATTATTTTCAAAGAAACTTATCATCAATCAAACTAATTTTGAGTTTGCTTTCATCATCTATCTTGTGCTTTTCATATGCTTTCAATGATAGAGATATTTCTTTCATACTTTCATTGAATATTTTGATTATTGCGTCTTTGATGATGGTGATGTGATAACATGAAAATTCATTTCTCTCTTGTTCAACGTCTCTGTTTGGCTGGTTGGTTATAACAACATCGCTATGTTTAACTCTTGAGGAATCTTCTATCTTAACGCTAGAAAATGTTCTTTTCTTCATTTGTGATGGAACAATATTATGAATATCTTCATCGCTTCTCATTTCGCTTAAGGACCTATCTTTTGAAGTTTCTCTTGATCTTTCATGAAAGTGTTAGTCAAAAGTTGACTTGGTATGCCCCTTATCTTTTGTCGTAGTCGCACTCAACCTTTGAAAAAATGATGACTTGGCTACAACTGTAGTTGGACTTATATTTTCCCTTTTTGTTCGCTTGCTTAGTATTTGAAAGGTGGATGATCACACCTTAAAGAAGGTTGAAACACTTTTTCTCTCTTTGATGTGGAGATATTTTTTCCCTGCAAAGTTGAACATCGAATAATTGGATGCTTGATGTGATTGAAGATGGAAGTCTTTTGCTTGATTTCCTTTGTATCATCAACTTCTTTTGTTGTTGATGCAATATGAACTTGTAAAATTCTTTCCTTTTTTGTCATGGAAAGAAAATTTATCGGGAATAAATCTGCCAGTGTAATTGCTTGACGCGTTGATGAGAGATTTTTGCTTTCTTCCATATTGAGCTTAAGAATTCTTCTGATGCTTTTGCCTTGTGTCTTCAGAAATCTTTTTCTCTTTGACTCTCGAAGTAGATGCGACTTCCTCTGAACGTAACTTTTTTTTTCTCCGTATGATGAGTCACAATGGTCCAACCTTCGTTTTCATCTTCATCTGAATCTAAAACATTTTTTTAACGCATTTTTTAGGGCTAATCTATTGACAATTGCAGTTTGATGCTTGCTTTTTAAATGAGCTCAAATGAACCAAGCTGGATCAAATATGTAGATTGGTTGTATGTCTTAGATGACTGTGTTATGAGTTGAATGTCTACATCAACGTGATTTGGCTGAGTTGTCTCATCAAGGTCTTGCTCAATTTTGTCGTAGTTAACTTTAGAATTAGATCCTTTAAATTGAAACTTTTCTCCAATGGTTGATGACTCAATGATACTTGCAATTGTTTGGATCATCGATTTTTTTCAACTTTTTTGGTTGTAAACACTCAGGAAGTTTGATCAATTGCGCATCCAACAGTTATTATAATATTGTTGAGCAATATTTGTATCATGAAATGATGTACTTTTATCTTTCTTTCCTTCAAAGTCAAATGACAACTTTCCTCATCTTGTTGCTTTTCAATCTCGTTATGTTTCTACCTTGTAGACCACTTAAGGAGAACTTCGTTTACAAATGTACATTCATATGAAGTTTCTTTTATGTGATCTTCGTCATTTTTGTTGGATGAGTTGAAAAGGTATTTATGTATCCTCGATTAGCAATGCTTAACTCCATGTCATGTGCACAAGTTGTTATCTCTTCAAATGTGTGAGACTTGACTCCCTTCAAGATGTATTAAAGTCCCTACTGCATGCCCTAGTTGCATATATCAATTCCAGACATTTTTCTGAGGTTGTATTTACGGTAAAGACTTAGAGCTTGCCAATGATTAATGTAGTCGACGATAGGTTCACCTTTCCGCTGCTCTACATTTATTAGTCTTATCATGCTCACAATGCTCCTTGTGCTATAGAACCAATTAAAAAAATTCTCTCTCCAAATCTTTCTAGTTGTCTATTGTTTCAGCCTCTAGATCAGTGTACAAAATGAATGCATCTTCTTTTAAAGTTTGGATGAACTACCTAATGAGAAGGTATCTTCTAGTGGTAATAGTTTCACAAATCTCTACGAAGTGAGCATCATGCTTGCTTGGGGTTGCCTTTTCCATTGAATTACTAGAACTTAGGTGGGTAGTACCTTGCAGGCATCTTTGAGTTGTCTATCTTCTTTGTATACGACTTGGAATACATAAAAGAATTTTGAGTAAGGCTTCCATATTGAGCTCTAATAGTGTTCACGATCATGCCCTGCAACTGTTGAACCGACAGATAAGCGACTAAGGCTGAGTTTTATGGTTGTTTCTCTTGGAGAATGTTCTTTCCTTTGTCATTATTTTGTTCAGCAGAAGTCTTGTTTGATTCAACAATTTCTCAATTCCATATCTAACTTTTGAGGTAAGTAATTTCTAAGTCACGTACCTTAATTGTTTTCTACATCTACTCGAGTCTTCTTTCAAACTCTGTCATTTATCATTAACTCGTACACCAGTCATCATTACAAACACCAGCTCATCATTCGACGTTTCTTTCGGTTGCTCAACAGTAAGAGTGACTTGGTCAAACAAGAAGTTGTCTTTGATGTTGAATTCATTAGAAAAAAAAAATTCGAGTCACTTCGTTATTCTGCTTGCAATCATAACCAGTTCTATTCGAGGTTTCTTTATTGCGAGGTACTTGGAACGACTACGTGTGACATGTCCAATATAAGTTGTAAAATCAACTACATTTGATGCCATACTTTTTTGTTTTGATTGAGATTTCTGAAGCAACAAATTTTTTATGCAAGTTTTTTTTTTGCAACCTCATTGAATTTTCTGACTCAACAGACTTTGATGCATGCTTTCAAAACATTATTGACGTTTCTGACGTAGTGGTAGACTTTGAGTGGATTGTTTTTTGCAACGTCATTGAAGTTTTTGACACAACAGACTTTGATATTGGTTTCGCAATACTGTTTAAATTTCTAAAGCAAAGCACATTTTGATGCATCATTTCCAGCCATAAATGTTTGATTTACGTAAGAGAGAATGAGATGAGAGGTAGAGATGGTCCCACTGGGCGTGCCAATTTGTTCACACGAGATTTTGAAAGATATAATAGAATCCAGACAGGCGTAAATAAAGAATTTGTATTTATATATTGATTTGAATATGTGCGAGTGTGGAGTACAATCTCTATTTGTTCCTCTGATTCTTTCTCTCTCATATACAAGTATTTCGAGCGCTATAAAGCTTGTTCTCGAGGTGGAATTTTTCTTGAGGGCTTCACAGCTTGTTCTCAAGATGTTGATGTTGGATTGGTCTTTGACTTATTGATCTTTGATCAGTCGTTGACTTGTTGATCTTCTTTGATGATCAGTCGTTGACTTGTTGATCTTCTATGATGATCGGTCTTTGACTTGTTGATCTTTGATCGGTCGTTGACTTGTTGATCTTCTATTTTGAGCGATCTGTGACTTGTTGATCTTTGATCAATCGTTGACTTGTTGATCCTCTTTAATGATCGGTCTTTGACTTGTTGATCTTCTTTGATGATCGGTCTTTGACTTGCTAATCTTCTATGTTGATCGGTCTGTGACTTGTTGATCTTTAATTGGTCTCTGACTTGTTGATCTGTTTGATTGATCCACTTAAAGAACATGATGTGTGTTCTTCATGTTTGTGCGGCCTGTTTTTTGAATCTTTTGACATTCGAAATGAAATTTGACTTTAAGATGACATTTGATCTTCAAAACAGTGGAGAAACTTCAACTTTTTGTGAATTCCCTTTAGGTTTTAAATTCATCGACCTTCGAAGCACTTTTTGACTTCAAAATGATATTTGATCCATGAAAATTTGGAGAGGATTCAACTTTAGAATCCTCTCCGGAATTTCAGATCTTTGGCCACATGTTTGATCTTTAGAACTTTTGAGAAACCTCAACTTCGGCGAAGTCTCTCTAGAGTTCTCAGATTTTTGGACCCCAAAATGAATGGAAGCTTTTCTATTTATAGAGCTCAAATGCACATTGAGGTTGGGCCTGACCCTTTGGGTTTGGTCTTTTGGGTTTAAATTTCATGGCTTGGTACACTAAATGGACTTGGTCTGGTTTAATTTTGAACCAAAGTTAGGATAAACCAAAATTTGGCCAAAAATAATTTTGAGAAATATTGCCCCAAAATTTAATTTAAATTCACCATTAAATTTGAGATCATGACGTGGTAGCTTGTAATTGGTAAAAATTTCTCAGTCAACAATAGTAATGAAGAGCAAAAAAATATGCTAGGGATGACAAATTTCCTTTAAATAATTATATTTTCTTAGAAAATATTTATAATTTCAACTATAATCTTAATTATTAAAGAAAAATACTCACATGTATAGATAAGTTCATAAAAAAATATATTTTTATTTGAAAATGAAAGGAGTAAAGTATAGAAAAAATTATTAAAAAAAGGTAAACGGGGCGGGGATCGGGAATTAAGGATGGGGAATACATTCCCTATCCCCGGCCCCGATTAGCCCACAGGGAATTTTTCCCTCTGTCCTCGACCCTGTTTCCCGTGAGAATATGAACAACTAGCTGGTTTTTTTACTTATTTTTTTATAAAAAAATTGGGTATAAAATAAAGACAAATCGAAGATATAATTATTATCTCTCTTAACGATTTTTTAGTTAGACGTTTATTTTAACTACAAAACAAACTAGATATTCTCTAGATGTTAAAATTTAGACATTTTTTTACCATTCCCCAAAGTTGAAAGGGAATTTTTGTATGGGCTCCATTCAACCCAATATAAATTAGGCCCAATTTGGAGCGATTTACATCTACCCATTAATTTTATTTTTTTTCTCTGATCTTAGAAAAAGAAAATCAAATTTTCTTCTAGTTCCATTATAATTGAGGAGGAGAATCCGAACTCCAAAAACACGTTTAATAATAATTTAAGTTTTTATTTTTTTTCTAGGTGCTTTTTGTTTATGAAATTGAAGTCTACAACAACTACCTTACTATAAATTTTTCCTTATTTAGATATCCATATCTTACCTATATTTTTATAAATAAAACCAAAACTACCTTATTATACATATTTCCTTATTTGGATATTCATATCTTACCTATATTTTAATAAACAAAACCAAAATTTGAAAACAAAAAAAAGTAGCTTAAAAAAAAGTTTGTTTTTGTTTTTGAAATTTGGTTAGTATCCATCTACTTGCTTAAAGAAATATGGATACATTGTAGGAAAGATGAAGCTTAAATTTGAGTAGAAATAAGCTTAAATGTCATAAACAAAAAACAAAAAATCAAATGATTATCAAACGTAGCCCTAGTTTTTCATTTTTAATTTTAAAAAATAAAAACTATATGTATTTGATAACTGAGTTTAATTTTATATTTTTAAAAATTAAAAATTAAAGACATGTTTGATAACTATTTTTTTCTTTCAAATATCACATTCTGTTTTGATTTTTTTGTTTTTTACTCTTTATTCTTGATATTTTTCATGCTTTTTTTTAAATGAAAACGAAAAATTATTTTTAAAAGTTATTTTTTTTAGTTTTAAATTTTTTTTAACATTGTAAAAATGTTTTTTAAATTTTTTTAAAAAAAATCAAAATTGATTATCAAAATGAATTTATTTTCAAAATGTTAAAAACCAAATAAAATAAAAAACAAAAAAACGAAGTGGTTATCAAATGAAACTTAAATTTTTTAATCACAAAAAGTGATGTTGCTGAATTATTGATAAGATTGGCAGAATGCAAATTTTGTTAAATATGCATATTTACTCTCATATAGTCTTTATATATTCTCGACCTAAGACTTAGAATCGGTCAACCATCAAGTCATACAAGATTTGCTTCTATGTGTAATTTTAGGTACAATAAATACGTATTAAAAAGATTTGAACATTCAACTTTATAAATATGTTTGGACGGATATTAAATTCCAAATAAATTTCTTTTGAAGTAAACAGTTGTACTCCATTTTGATCCTAGCAACGGTCATATTCCTGCAAAATTTGTAAAGAATGTAATTTTCAAATTTTTAATCTAATAACAAAATCAAATTTGATTTAAATTAGGAGATTTATCATCAATACGAAAAGCAAAAAAATTTCTATGAAAGTTAAAATTTTAGAGAAATTTCAAACATCAAAAAAAAAAAAAAAAACTTTAACTGGATGCTTCTATCAACTCACAAAATTTTAATTAAGTGAAATTTATAATTGAATTATGTTAACCAAATTAAAAACAATCCAGTAAAATTAATTGAAAATAATAAAGTAAAATTGATTGAAGTAAAGATTTTCTATAATTAAACAGGTAAAGAGTGCTAGTAGAAATATAAAATTGATGTCAAACTTTTAGATACAAATTTTTCCTTTATTTTCTTTGTAAACTTGTCAAACATTAAATTTAACGAATTTGAAAACAAGAAATAAAACCAAAATTGCAGACTTAATTGCGTTCTACAATTTTTTGTTGCAATAAGATAAACTCATTGCTTTCGCATATATTTTTTGTCAAATAGTAATAGTATAAAATAAATTGGTTGGATTGTCTTGGGATAGAAGCGAATTTTTTTTTTATTCTTCTTAATTTAAGTTATTTAAAATGTTGTTATTAAATACAAGGTTGTTTCTTGCAAGTAACATCCAACCGAATCCTTTTACCTTTAGTTTTAGTTTTAGTTTTGGTTCTAGTTCGGTTCGGTTATGGATTGATTTCGGTTTTGAACCGTCGTATTGTTAAGGTTCATTTTTTTTCCTAAAATGTTAGAACAATAAAACTAGAAAAGCAGAGCCCAGAAAAAGTGTCATATCCAACAAATCAACGGGTGGAGAAAATTTCCTTCAAAATATGTATGAGTGAAGATCAATATTATATAGTGTTATACTTATTTGGGTTTATGCGCTCTTATATTATATTAAATAATATGAGGTTTCATCTCAAAATTTATTGATAATGAAGATAATAATTCATATATCTTATATATTATTATGATGAGATCTCTATTCTGTTTAATATGAGATCGCGTCCCTTCAAAATGATGTATCTCCTTTCGGCTCCCTAATCCTTAACACTGCAAAGATAATCTTTACACTTAAAAATAGTCAAGACAAGATAGCGTGACAAGTCGTGTGACTTGAAGCATTACATTCAAATTCATAATTAAGTTTATAAATTGATAAAATAATCGAATCTAGTTCACATTAGTATCCATTCTAACAACTAATATTCATCCTTTTCAAAAAAAAAAAAAACAACTAATATTCATCCATAGATAGAATATAAAAGGGATGACCAATTATAAAATACTAAATGAGACTAAAGTCTACTTTTGTACATACATCAACCAAAATTCAAAATAAAAGAGAAACCATTTTTTCATTATAAAATATTTAAAACGAGTTGTTAGTTCGTGGTTGGTTAGATCTTGACTTTTTTAATCTTAATCTGCATTTCTGGAAGGTTAGGTTTGGAAGATGTGTTTTTTCAGTACTTTTTTTTTCTAAAGAACAAATTTTTTATTGAAAAAAAGAATAATTTTTTTATCCTTGTGAAACATGATGCACAATTAAAATGAAATAAATTTGATTTGGGACTCATAATTGAAATACCTATAATTGTAGCTAATCTTATTAGATATGTCTCGTTAAAGGATTTTAGATTGGAATCTTTATCCATTGTTTTAAATTCTATAAACAAAAATACAAATAAAAACTCACTATTGAATAATAATTATCATGAATAAGTAATTAAATATAATATGTCAATTAACTTTTTTTAAAAAAATCTCATATATCTTATAAAAAAATTTGTTATATAAAATATTGATCAACAAAGGCCTCTACAGGGCTAGGGGGTCATGGACTTTTTTTGTTTTTTTAACAGTATAGAAGATCCCAAAATTTTGAATTTTGTAATATTTTTTGTTTATAGTTCACAATGAAATAATTGAAATTTGACCTTTATTTTGAATTTTGTAAGATGAGAGGTGTTTTGAGGATTATTACCTATCTTAAAATTTATAGGATGAAGATTTTTTTTTTATCCATTTATTATTATTGAGTATTCTTTGTTCCATCTTTTATTATTGAGTAAACATAAATATTAAAGACACAATAATAAACATGGAATTCAACTATTCTACACTTTACCCTAACAAATCACCCCTTGGTATCCAAACTAGTTTAATAGACTTTTGCAAAGGAATCATCAAGACAATATTGACAATCAATAGTCATGCTGATGGATCTTGACCAACATGTGAATTTTTATATCTAACACTAAATTGTGATGCTTCATTAGCGATCGGTACGAAACGGTGTTGAGCCGAGCAATGGTAGAGGTTTTATACCTTCATATTATTGAAGATCGTACATGGTGTCAATTTAATCATAGTGTGTCAATGGAAAGTGTGTTTTGGCAACAAGAAAGCATAATTCAACTAATATAAATATGTGTTAGCAGGCCCTCGAACTCCCTTTGCGTGTTATAACAATTAAGTATCCCTTTGGCTCTCTTTTAGTAGTTGTCAAATCTACGTCAACTCAATCCCAAGAGACGAGCGAGGGTCGTTATCATCTTCTTTTTTGAGTTCATAAGTCTCGATCTGGCTTAAGTGTTTTCTATTAGTAACAAACCAAATAACATTTTTTTTTGAAAATGAAGAAATCGAGCTTTGCTCCTCCATACCCGAGACACCAACTAACCCGTCCCTAAGCTGTGGCACTAGGATATTTCGATGGGTATTCTAATTTAAGCGTTTTCAGAAAGACTCCTAATGTAATATATATAGATTAAATTACAATGTTAAAGGTTTGTTTCATAACCATTTTTTTTTTGTTTTTGAAAATTAAATATACAACCAACTATTTAATCTATGTGACTTTTTCTACTTTGATATCTATATATTCAAATACTGAACATAAAATTGAAAATTAAATAGAAATAACTTCCAAAAACATGTTTTAGTTATTTGAATTTGATTTAAGATTCAAATACTTCATGCTTTAAAAAAAAAAAAATCAAATCCTTCCTTCAGGAAAATAAAAAAAACTTTATACAAAATTTGAGTGGAAAATAGCCTAAATTAAAAAAAAAAGAAAAAAAGAATCAAATAATTATAAAATAAGGCCTAAAATTTTAGGTTAGTATCTATTTGGTCTCTCAACTTTAAAACGGGTCTAATTTCTCTCGAAATTAATTCCACGTTTGAATCAATTTGATCTTTGTACTTTAAAAAGATATAATATGTCCTCATTAAATACATAGTTCTAAAATTCAGATGACCACTAAATAGAAATACAAAAATTAAAATTTATGGATTAAACATGTAATTTAATATTAGGCATACTGGGTATTGGGTTTCAAAAGAACATACAAAAATAAAACAAATCAAAGTAAACAAGGAACCATTTTTAAAAGACAAAACAAGATAAGAAGAAAGCAAGAGCAGCTCCCAACTTGGTGTAAAAGAGAAGTCAAAGGTTTCTCCAAAGCATCAACATTCACACACATTAGTAAATTTATTTGTATATATAAACATGACCTACAAAACTCTTGCTTCAAAGCCATAACCTTCATCTTTTTTCTCTCTTAGTTCTTTCCCTTTCTCTTTGTCTTCTCACTTTAGAAAAGAGAGGTTTCAAAGGTTTGAGACATTAATGGGGAATAATAAGTCCAAGAAGAACAACCAAACTTTGCCCATTGACACCACCTTCAACTTTCCTTCACCAATTCCAACTTTTCCACCAGGTTTCTACTTCTTTTTTTCTTTATATTTCATCTTGTATCGTATGAGTTGCGTCATTAAAATATTCAATATGTCAGTTGAGTTATGTGTGTTCACTCGTATATTTTCAATAGTAATTAGTCAATTGTTTCTCTTTTTATTGTTTGTTTAATAATTCGAAAAAGATAAACCTATGTTGGGAGATTTTAGATCATTTCTCCTTGCATCGGAAAAAAAAAGAAGATAAAGACTTGGATGCAATTTGAGATGCACCCAAATTTTGAAAGTTTGGTTCAAATGAATAAATATTAGTTGATAGAAAATAAAGATTCGTATATGTTGAGATTTCAATTGTCTTAGGAAAGTTGGGGAGTCCAACAAAGAGGTATCAATTACTCTTTTCATTACAAATTAATTTTGAGGTAGACCTTATATTCTCTAATTCTATATAGTTATAGAACTTACTATTTCGTGAATGAAAAAGTAAAAAAAATAGAAAAAAAAAATTAAAATGGTTCAACCGTAAAAATAGTTAAGATATATGTATAAACTCCAAAATATATAAATATATATAATAGAGGCAATAGAGAAATATTATGCTATGGGGAAATGGTTGAGAAGAAAAAAAAAGCTTGGAAAGAATATAAAACAAATTAAAACAATTGACTTTTTTGTATAAAAACGTGACAAATTGTTTGTCCAATTGAAAGAGAGAGGATAGGAATATGCTAGTTAGAAAATGTATGGGAGCAAGGCTGGTTAGAAGCAAAATGACATTTTTCTCCTTTACAATCTTGAGCAAACTTTGAATTTATCAATCTAATGATAATCTAGACTTTACATCAATTTCGTTGTTTTTTTTAATAATATAACAATGATATAAAAGTTGAGGTAAAAATTTGACTTCTTTTATTTTACAAAAGATTCGTTTTTCACTTATGTTATGATTAATTTATTCAACTTCTTTTCTATATTCAAAATTTTGAATATAACGATTAATTCTTAAATGTATGCATTTGGGTTCGGAACAGGTGTGCACTTGCAATAACTGACTAGAATATAAAACAAACTTAAAAACAAATAGAGAAAAAATATCATCGAAAATAAGTAATAGCATTATTTACATGACATATTTTTTTTCATTTGGCCTGTAATGCTTTAAAATAATAATTTCTATCCTTACAATCCTATCAATTTCAGGGTTAAATTTCAAATCTGACCAATGAAAATGTAACGAGTGGAATAAATTAAATGATAAATATAATTCTAAACTTTCAAATTTTTGTACATGGTTAACTTAATACGCGAATTTTATAGATTTAATCTTATATGATACAAAATTTAAATTACAAATACCTAAAAAAACTTTAAGAAAATAAAAATTTGGTAAAATAACTAAAATTAAGAGATTATGTTAAGAAAAAAAAAGACCCTTGAAATTTTATACAAATGTTAAGTTCAATTTTGTAGTAGTTTTAAAGTGTAATCATTTAGTCAATATATGAAAAATAATATTTAGATGTACTAAATTTTATATGTGCAAATCAATAAAATGATTAGGGCTTGTTTGGCTAGGACGGGAAGGGAAGGGAAGGGAAGGGAAGGGAAGTGAGAGTAAATTGGTGTTTGGTGGGAAGGGAAGATAAAAGAAGTGATAGTAAATTGGTGTTTGGTGAGATGGGAGGGGAAGATAAATGAAATGAAGTGATAGTAATTTGGTGTTTGGTGAGATGAGAAAAGTAGTGAAGTGATGTTTTTTTATTAAAAAAATAGATATTTAATATTTTTAATATAATGTTTATAATATATCATTTTATATTTATTTTATTTATTATTTAAATAAAATTTAAAATTTTAATAACTTTCATTATCAAAATATATAAATTTCATAATTGTTAAAAAAATAGATAAATATAATTTTTTATAATGAAATTAAGTTTAGAAATTCAAATCAAGATAGATGTAATAAAAAGATAACTATTTTAATTATTTTGAGTAATTATTTTAGGATTATTTAAATATATATTTCTATTTATTTTATAAAATGTATAAATTTAAAAAAATTTGATAAATAATAAAATTAATATATATTTGTATATAAAAATTTTTAAATGCATACATTGTCTGTAAAAAGTCAAATATATAAACAATCACAAATATTGTTTAAAGAACTTGATATATCTATAAAAAAAAAAAAATTGTTGCATTTTAAAATAAAAAAAATATATAAATAGCATATAGTATAAATTTAATCAATTAAGTGGTTCTAAAAAAAAAAATCCATTAACTTAAATGAATGAATTAGTAAAAGTTAACAAGCTTATTGTTTTATTTAAAATAAAGTTTATGATGAAATCAAATGCATCAAATTATAATGATAAAAACATCAAACTACAAATATATTTTAAAAAATAGGATGTATTTAGAAGAAAAAAATAGATAAATATTGTATTTTGAAAAAACTTGATACTAATAAAAAAAAAAAAATATATATATATATATATATATATAAAATAAGTTAATATAAATAAAAACGATAAGGTGGTAGAGTTCGTTAAAGATATTTACTTAATTTAAGATAATTGTAAAAGATGAAAATTCAAATCTTATATAAATTTTTATTTTAGAATAATACTTTAAATTAAGAAAAAAGGAAAGTTTTGTTGAAAGAAATAAAGCAAAAAAAAAAAATAAAGAAAAAGAAACAAGCAGTCCAGCGAAAAGGGAAAAAAAAAAAGTGAACTACACGCGCCGGGTTTGGCCGGGTTAACCCGGCGGCCCAAACGCCGGGAGGGGCCCGCCCCTTCCCTTCCCGGGCTGAATTGGGCGGGCCAAACGTGCCCTTAGAGATCATTTTTCAAATTCAACAATATTTAAGAATAGAAGATACATCCATCAATTATTTCTATGCAAAAAACAAGTTTTTTTTTTAGATTACAACAATTGGAGGTGAGAAAGACTCGAACCTAAAACCTCAAGGTCATTAAGTGTACATCGATGTCGTTTGAGCTACTACTTTATTAGCAGGTAAAAACAAGCTTTGATATGAACAACAAAAACTATGTAATTAAATAACTTATAGTTGTAATTGTAACATGTTTAGCACCAGCATCACACGTTGGATATCGAGAATCAATAATTTGTCCTCTCTCCTCTTATATGTACTAAGAAAAAGAAATAATTAGTAGTTGAAAAAAAATACTCAAAAAAGTTTTACACCGCTGTTGGTAGCTCTAGATGGGATTCAATACTTATTTTCAGAGCTGCTCTCACATACAAAATGTAGATCTATATTTATTTTTTGATTAAAGATTAACAAATTTAAATTTTTATCTTTAAGTTCACAAACATTTAGAATTCTAACTGATAATTGATTTATTACTATTTGGTAAATAATCTACTACTTTGAGTATTATCTACCGAAGTTATTTAATCTAAAAAAAAATTATACTACTCCTTCGAGTATAGGAATTCAATTATTGCAATTGTGGTACACTAATTTAACTTATTTTTAACAATTAATCATTGAAAAAATAAAAAAATTTCTGCTATTTTTTTTGGTGTGAATGCTGAATAGTCTTCCCAATCACCGGTAACAATCTCTCTAACAAAACCATTTACATTTTTGCAGGCAAAGGTGTCTTCGCCGGCGGCGTTATCGACCTTGGCGGCGGACTGAAAATCCGGCGGATTTCAACCTTCAACAAAATCTGGACCACCCACGACGGCGGTCCGAACAACCTCGGCGCCACATTCTTCGAGCCCTCATCTCTTCCCCAAGGCTTCTTCCCTCTCGGCCATTACTGTCAACCCAACAACAAGCCCTTCTTCGCCTGGACTCTCGCCGGAAAAGACGACTCCGCCGCCGGCGCCGTCTTCAAGAAGCCCCTCGACTTCGTCCTTGTCTGGTCCAGCCAAAACTCCAGCATCAAACGCGACACCGACGGCTACATCTGGTCCCCGACCCCGCCTGACGGTTACAGAGCCGTCGGCCACGTCGTCACAACCTCGCCGGAAAAACCCTCCCTCGACCGAATCCGATGCGTCCGAACAGATCTAACAGAGCAGTCCGAAAAGGAAACGTGGATTTGGGGGCTCAAGGATTCAATCGACGAAAATGGGTTTAATGTGTTCAATTTCAGACCCACAAACAGAGGAATCGCGGCGGCGGGAGTTGCCGTCGGGACGTTCGCCGCCGTATCCGGCACGGCGGCGCCGATGCCGGTGCTCTGTTTGAGAAACTCTGCTTCGATTTCTTCTGCAATGCCGGATGTTTCTCAGATCTCCACTCTGTTTCGAGCGTACGCGCCGTTGATTTACTTTCATCGGAAGGAGAAATTCCTGCCGGCGGCGGTGAACTGGTTTTTCTCCAACGGTGCTCTGCTTTACAACAAATCCAACGAATTGAACCCGGTCCGAGTCGACCCGAATGGGTCCAACCTCCCTCAGGGCGGCGGAAACGGCGGCGAGTTCTGGCTGGATTTGCCGGTCGACGGCGGCGAAAAAGAGAGGGTGAAACGCGGCGATTTGCAGAGCTGCCAAGTATATCTCCGGGTTAAGCCGATGATCGGAGGGATTTTCACGGACATGACGATTTGGATGTTTTATCCGTTTAACGGTCCGGCGACAGCGAAGGTTGGGATAATTAACGTTCCGTTGGGGAAGATCGGCGAACACGTGGGCGATTGGGAACACATAACGTTACGGATCAGTAACTTTAACGGCGAGCTTTGTAAGGTTTATTTTGCGCAGCATAGTAAGGGCGAGTGGGTCGACGCGCCGTCGCTGGAGTTTGAAAATGGGAACAAAGTGGTGGCTTATTCGTCCTTGAATGGCCACGCGTCCTACCCTAAGGCCGGATTGGTAATTTCCTCTCCTCATTCTAAATCATAAAATTGCTTATATATATATTTAGACCTTCAAAATTAAAAATTAAAAATAATTAAACTTCAAAAACATAGGAGGAGTAAAAGAAGTTATAATGTATTTCTAAAAAAAAAAGGGTTAAAATGTCATTTTTTGTTTTTTAATTCAACCATAATATTTGGAGATTGAGGTAT
This sequence comes from Sicyos edulis, assembly GCA_036507275.1. Lineage (NCBI taxonomy): Eukaryota > Viridiplantae > Streptophyta > Magnoliopsida > Cucurbitales > Cucurbitaceae > Sicyos > Sicyos edulis. The sequence continues at coordinate 26,745,168 of CM071850.1, read as the reverse complement.
TTAAACTTAAAATTTCAAATTAAAAATATATATCAGTTATCATTGAAACAAATTTAAGAATGTTAACAAAAGTAAATGTATTAATTTTTCATTTAACATTTTAAATGATTTCTATTGTAAGAATAGTTAAAAAAAATAAAAATAATAAATAATGCAACTTTTGAAAAAACAAGGACATACGTCAAAGTTTTATTATGTATAAAATTGAAAGATATATTCAAATTTTGAAATTTATCATTGATCTATAGTTATATATAAATAGGCAAATTCTACTTATATTTTCATATTGTTTATGAAAGGTATAAGATGGGGTATGTTTGTTTACGATCGATATTAACCACTATTTAACTCCTCTATCAAATCTCACATTAAATTTTATTGAATTTTACATCAAATTTATCACTCAACTGCTATTATTTACAATCTTCAGACAAGTAGTTGACTACTCTACTACTATTAACCTCAATCTTCAAATATTAGTTAAGCACTCCAAACTATTATTAACCGCTTTATTTTTTTCCATTCAACTCTTTTCTACCAAAAACAAAGATACCCTCAAATAATAAATTGTTATGTACATACAAATGAACCTCATGCCAACCAAATTGAAGTCAACCAACATAATGACAAAGTAATCAAAGGGTTTTGCATTTAAATCTTCACCTCAATATTCTAATAGCATAAACGCATCAACCATATTTTAAAATTATTTATGTCATGCATAAAAATAGACGGTCCCCCAATCATCTATATGTATAGAGAGAAGTGAAACTTCTATATAATTTAAATTTGACCCTCCCAAAGTAAATTATGTTCATTTTAAAAAAATTAAGAGTAAATTGTGTTCTAGATATATGCATTTGTGTTAGACAATTTTAGAGTCCGGCAACAATTCATAAACTTGTTAGAAACTTTTAGAAAGCTTAGAACTAAATAAGATTGATTTAGCAAAAACTTATAAAACTTCACGATATTGAAGCTAAACTCAAATTAGATACTAAAATTCAAAATTTATTGAAAAATTCACATCAAAACACAATTAAGTTCATATACTTAAACCTATACCCTACGATAAATGTAATCTTTTCATTCATATTTTTAACAGGTATTACAGGGCGGGGGAGAGATCGGGCTAAAGAACGAGACGGAGAAGAGCGGGACGGTGTTGGACACGGGAGCGAGCTTCTCGGTGATAGCAGCGGAGCACACGGGGGCAGCGGTGGTGGAGCCGCCGTGGACGAACTACTTGTGGCAATGGGGGCCAAAGATAGAGTACCAAATTTCGGAGGAGTTAGAAAAGGTTGAGAAAATTCTGCCAGGGAAATTAAAAGAAGGATTTAAGAATTTTGTGGATGGATTGCCAGATGAAATTCTTGGACAAGAAGGGCCCACTGGACCTAAATTGAAGGATAGTTGGAATGGAGATGAACGCAGTTAAAATGCTTTTGATTTATATTTATGGCTGCCATTTCTAATTTTCTGAATTTGTAATGTGTATTGAATTTGTTTGATCTAATAATGATCTGCAGCTGATATAATAATAAATAAATAAGCGAAATTTGATTTTAGATGTTCTTGATATTTTAAAATTCTTGTATGTTTGACTTGGGTAATATTTCTGTTTCTCAATAAAAGTTTAAGACTTTGTAGTGGTTGGTTAGTTTAGTCTCAATTCAAATTAAATTATTCCTTCCAAAATTTTAATGAAAATTGCTATCGGGGATGGCAAACCGTTCATAGAAATTACTAGTACTCTCAAATAAATGAGAGTCTAGATTGAACCCGTAATCGTGGTGTCGTATTAAATTACTATCAAATAATGAAATCAATGTGTCATTAATACTTTTGGTAAATTCTTTTAAAAAAAAAATTTCTATATCCATTTAAAAAGAAAAAAAGTGCATGTTGCTAAAATCTGATGTTGTAAAATACAGGAATTAGGTTTTAAAGTGGATTTTAGGGTTGTCTTTTTAGGTCCCTCGAGCTGAAAATTGAACGTGGCATTCTTTTCTGAGAAAGCAAAGCTTTACCAAAGTAACCAAATTCTTTACCTTTTCTTTTTGCTTTTTAGTTATGGTGATTAATCTATCATTAATAGCTTGAATTACAAGCCTCCAAATCGACCAATCCTTGTTATTTAACCTGTGGGGTTTTCAATAATTACGAGAATAGCAAAAGGTTGGTTAATGTTAGATTATAGTATTATATTAAGTTAAGCTCAGTTTTATGACATCATAGTTTTTATTTTTTGAAACCAAACTGAAACTATTGAAAGCTAATTATAGAGTTCGTAACATTCTCTTGTAAAGATCACTCTTGTCCGAACAACAAAATAGGGTCACAACGAACATAATAACAAGAAGTCATATCAACAAAATTGGGCCACAACAAAAATAATAACAAGAAGTTATATCGTGACTTAACATATCTGCAACCGAGTTGCATGATCTTAAACAATAAGAAAAAGATAAATTCCCCAACAGGGGAATAAATCCTCTGAAATTTCCTAACCTAATAAAATATCTAAAATAAAACACCATATATAACAATTGAAACATTATATTCGATCAAGATCGAAGGAAGAGGAAGCCAACTCCTCGACTGTAGCTTCTGAATTCGAGCCAGCACAACCAAAACTTCTATATTTTTGGCATCTAAGGGCCCGTTTGATAACGATCTTGTTTCATGTTTCTTGTTTCTTAGTTCTTATTTCTTGTTTCTTGATTTTTTTTAGAACAAGAATAAGAATGTGTTTGATAACTCTTTCTATTTCTTGTTTCTTACAAAAATTTAAAACAGAAACAAATATGTTTGATAACCATTTCTCGTTTCTTGTTTCTATTTTTTTTTCTTAAAAAAGTGTGTATATATATATATATATACATATATATTTAAAAATCATTAATAAAAAATTTGTATTTTCTAACCTTAATCATTTTTTTAATATAAAAACCTGTTCAACAAATAAAAAATTCATAATAATAACAATTTTGTAATGAATAAGTCTATTATAATTTTGATTTAAAAAAAGAAAAAGAAAAATAGAATACGCATATTATAAAAAGTTTAAAATCAAATTATAAATAAAATTAAGAAATAAAGTAAACACAATTTTTTATAAAATAATATTTGTGTACAAATTAAGATAGTTTATAAATATAAAATTGGAAATTTGATGTAGATAACAACTTTTATTATTCGTATTTTATTATAACTTGATACAAGTCTATTAATCCAAAATTTCATTTAAAACCTATTAATTTCACTTGATTGAAATCTAGCAATTTTTTTTTTAATTTTATAACTATCAAATTTAACTTGATTGACTTGACTTTTTTATATTTGATTTTTCTTAAGCTTTTGGTATCCAATGGATTTCTTTTTTTCTTTTTTTTACAAAAGTTTTTCTATAAAATTAGTATATATTTAAATTAATAACAGAGAAATATAAATATTATTTTTTATATAAGTTAAACAGAAAATTGATATATATTAATATTATTATAAAATAAATTGAAATAAAAAAAATAGTTTATGTTTATATATATATATAATTGAAATAATATATTTCAAAAAAAAATTGAATTTTTAGGAATTAAAATAATATATGAATATATATTGAGTGGAAATTGAAAAGTAAAAGTTGATTTTTAAAAATTTAAATTGAAAAAATGTTTGAAAAGGGAAAACAAATGATTTACTCAAGGATTGAACTTGGATGTCCAATGAATAAAAATATTCTAGTACCTATTTGCCACTAGGCCAAAAACTAACAATGTAAACAAAATGGATAATTTTAAATAAAAAGACAAAGTAACAGTAAATGAAACTAACACAAAAAATCAGAAACGGAATAAAAGAAACTCCTTTGGAGAGTTTCTCATTTTTAAGCTTAAAACTAGAAACGTTTCTTTTTTATTTTAGGAACAAGAAACGGGAACGGTTACCAAACACGTCTGTTTCTTAAAAAACGAGAAACAGAAACGAGAAACAGGAAACGGGAACGTTACCAAACGGACCCTAAACTTTTCATGCCTGCAATTGCTCTCATCATGATTGACCGATACTCGTAGTCACAAACCAACCATCCAATGCCTCATTGCCCTATTTTGTAATGAGCATTGCCTAGCTCTCCTCAGTCTTTAATGAGGCGTATTTATGACATTAGAGTTTTTAATTTAACAATTGATTTCAAAATAACATTTCCACTATTCTATCCATTTATCTGGTCTACTTGTCAAAAACTATTTCCTATAGAAACTATTTAAAAGTAAGTGTGGCTAAAATCAAATCCCCAAACACCTCTAATTTTGTAGTGCGACTAAAAGGTGTACTCTTCATTCATTTTCATTAGTAAGCTAACTTCAATGAATGTCTAGGAAAGTTGGAGGATAAGTTTCTTTGTATTCAACAAATAATTGTACACCACAATACACACTCTTTATATAGGGGAGTACAAGATTTTAAATAATACATTAAATACAAATTATAACTATAAAATCTTAACCAAACATCTTTTTAGAAGTTTCTAGAAGGAAGATTGTAACCCCCGCATAATATAACCAAAATCATATCTTCACAATTAACTAATTTACCACCAAGCAATGAAACCAATAAACAAACAACCTGCCAACATGAGCAATGCTCAAGTAATATCAATTTACACCTAATGACGTTGAAGTCATTTACGTTCAAATATCCCATCTCCAAATTTTGTATCCTAACAAAATACAAAAAACAAGCCAACAACCCATTTGGTTAATTTGATTTTTTTTTCTTCTTCGAACGTTAATAAAATTTCTTCCCATGGATTTGATTTTTCATGCCATGCCCGTGTGAAATCTTAGGGGGTGTTTGGGAATTGGTGTTGAGAAGCGGAGAGGAAGGACAAATTTCAACCCTATGTTTGTTTTTAGGACATCAATTTCTTCCCAACTTCTCCTCAACCTCTCTTCTAATATCACATCAAATCTATTATTTAATCTTTTAAATGTCACATCAAATATTTTTTTTAATTTTCAACCATATAATATATATAAAATATCTTTTTATCTAATTTTATCAAATATCACATCAAACATTCTTTAATTTTCAACCACACAATATATAATAAAATATGTTATATTTATCAATCAATCCAAAATCTACCATCATTACATTATAAAAAATCAATATAAAATAAATACTTTTACAACCTCTCTTCTCCAAAAACATCAATCACCAAATAACTACTTTATATCACAAAATCACTCTGCTTTCTCTTTTTCTTTAATTTTCTCTCCTTTCTTCTTTTCAACAACAAAATCCAAACGCCCCCTTAAGGACTTACACAAATGAAATTATGAACTTTGTCAATGATAGGGTATCAAAATTTATGATTGGTTTGTACCTTTATTTTTAAATTAAATGCTTACATTTTTTTTAAAACACACATTGATGTGTATTCAACATTCATAAAACACACATTGATGTTGTTCATGACTTTTCCTTCCTAACCCTAATCTCTTTTTCTCTTTTTTCCCCTCTCTCTTGCACTTTTAGCTTTAGCTTTTTCTTTTCTCGTTTCCTTTTTTTTTTTTTTTTTTTTTTTCATTTTTCAACTATTTGTAAACCCAAAAAGAAAAGTTACAGGAGCTCAACAAAAAAAAAAGGAAAAGAGGAAAGGAGTACAATGTTTGTATAGATACAGTTTGAAGATGGGTTTATCAAAGTTGTCCTTTTCTCATTACCATTTTAAGAAGAAAATGCATTTTATTTTGCATAAAAATGCAAACTTTAGCTTAAGAAAAGTAAAAGCCCTCTAAAGAAGAAAAGAATTTGCAATTGATTCACCAAAAATTAGAAACCAAAGAGTAAGACCCACATGCCCATAACTTCTCCCCACAAAATTAAAGACATTAAAAAGCCCATAAATTACATTCAACTTTAGACATTTAAAAGCAAAGATTATTAGTCATGAAACTTGCTTTCATATTAGGACCCTTTAAAAGTTACAATTTTGTCAAATAGTTACATTGATTCAACTAACAATTATTAAACTGTTTTCTTATTTTTCTTATTTTTTTCTTTTTACTTTTTTCTAGCATTTTTGTATATACTAGGTTATCCTACGTCTTATTGTTACTAAAGTAGTTTTCTCTCAATCAAATAACTCGAATTCGTAAAGAAAAAAAAATTACTCTGATGTGTTTGGAGCACCAGTTTGGTTATGATAGACAGAAGATTATAATAAACGGTGAGTTATGATAAACTGTAGGTTATTATAAATAGTCTTTGAGGGAAAAGTTATTGTAACAGAGATTATGATGAACGGTGTTTGAGGGGCTAGTGTAACAAAAAGTAATATATGTAATGTTTAGATAAACAAACACGTATGTTTAGATAAACGAGCACGCAGATTTAAGTAACCACCGTTTATAATAAATGGTGGGAAAAACATCAATTTTGTTATTATAACCAATCCGGCCGTTGACATAAACGGGGACCCAAATACACCCTTATAGGTTGTCAACTTGTATCAACTCTTAGCCTGAGCTTTCAATTCCATTAAATTGCAATCAAGCGTAGAAAAGTGTATAATTTTTATCATCAAATAAGTTTTCGTTTACAAAAGTATTCTATTTGCTTTCAAATGAGCCAAATTTCAATTATTATAGATAGTCCCGCAAATGAGAAAACTAAGAAATCATAAATAAAGAGACGTTTAGAAAGAAAATTTTTTTGTTTGAAAGACTAAATTTAAATTATTTTAAGAGGTGTATTTAGGTTCCATTAATGAATAAATTTTGCATAATATTATTATGAGTTCAATATGTAATACCTATCTGTATGAAAATTGATATGTTCTGATTTTACTTCACAATCAAATATTATACGATCAATTTATTTGATAAAAGTAATCAACTTATATATAAACTAACTTTTTTGGACATATATATATATGAAAGAAAATGAAAAAAAAAATGTCTGACAAAGAACATTCTCTGACTGACTGACTCAACAAAAGTCCAAAGTGAAATTGAGAAAAAGAAAGAACACTTCAAAACATGCAGCCCAGTGGTGCGACACAAAGCAAAAGCTGCGGTGTACGCCAGCGCAAGCCCCAACGCGGCGCTGCCCGAATGTTCGGGCTGTTTGTTTGGCATATTTATCTAGGATAAGGGTTTATGATTTATTAATTTTTGTTTAAAAATCTATATTCAAACGAATTTTTAATAGTTTTTTTTTATTTTTAAAAATAATTCTGATTTCTAATAATTCATTATTAATTATTCGTTTATAACTACTCAACCATTTCTAACTACTTATTTTTAATCATTCCTTTCAAATCAATTAAAATAACTTATTTAATTATTAAAAATAACTATCCATTTTTAAATCTACATCAAAATAAGGTTTTGTCTTTAACTTCTTTAAAGAAAAACTACATTCAAACGAGTTTTTGACATAACTTTCAATTTTTAACTACTTAATATAATTCCTTAACTCAAAAATTACCTAAATATGTCAAACAAATAGCCCCTTCTTGTTAAGCCTCCGCCGCCCATCCATCTCATTCACCCAATCAAAATTGATTCATCAAATATTTTTTTTGTATTAAAATTATTAATATTACTAAAAAATATTCAATAACAGATCAAATTAATTTAAACTTTTTTTAAACTCTAAAACTAAAATTGAAGCTCAAACTGATAGAAGAGAGAGGAACGAACAAATAATAAGGAGGGTGAGAATTAAGGATTTAGTGATTTTTTGTATCTAAGGCAATCAATAGATGGATTATAATTTCTCAAAAAAAAAGAGAAGATGAATTACAAAAAAAATAATTACTTGGGTTTGAAGCGGGGAAAATAAATATTATGAAAAATGAAAACAAGTTACGAAAAGAAGGGAAAAAAAAGTCAATAAAAAATAATTATAGAATGAATAAAAAATTGTTACCACAAACTAAAATTATCTCATGATTTCTTTTTAGAGTAGAAAAAACTTTCCCAAGTACGCATACTACCCCCAAGGTCCAAATCTCTCATTTCAAAATTTTCTTCAAAAAATAAAAAACTCTAACAACTCTTTGAAACAATTTTTTTTTCTATCACATCTCTTCCAAATAAGTACATTTTTTAAACCAAGAATAAAATTATATTTTTACCGACAACATTTAACATTTTTGTTAATTTAATAATAAGTTGACAATTCAAACTTATATCTGGATGAAAAATTTAACGTTTCATTCTCAATTAATAACTGAAATATTTATTCTCCCTTAACATGGTCAGTTAAGAAAACATGTTTTTCAATTGATATGTTGCAATATACGTATAAGAGTTTGATTTCAATTTCTTTATGTCTTTTTAAGTTTAACCCTTATGAATGGTTAAATGCTTATGAGAAATATGAGTACGTTTATGAGATGTACTTTTATGAGATATAAGGTTATGAGATATATGTTTATGAAATATATGTTTGTGAGATATGAGATTTATTTCTCTTTAATTAATAAATTTAATCTTGATGGATGGTTAAATTTAAGGATTAAGAAAAACGGTCCTCCCTCTACCTATAAATAACAATACATTTGTTCATCTCAAATGTGTGAAAGTGAAAGAGAAAGAAGCATTAAGAAATCTTGAAAAACACATTCAAGCTTATAGGCAAGGAGGGAGAAACCAATTTCTTCTATTGAAGCAATTGTAAGAAAGCTTAAATATCAACACTCATTCATTGTGTTGACAAAAGGTTCTTGAATCACAATATCAGAAGGTATATTTTAATCCTAATTAGATTCAATTACATTTCGTAATAATCATATTATTCAAGATCTTAGGATTCATGTTATGTATAAAATATCTAATAATATCCTCTTAATATAGGGTGTGTTTGAGCCCGTTTATGTAAACGACCGAGTTGGTTATAATAACCCAACCGATGTTTGCCCTCCAGTTTATTATAAACAGCGATTACCTAAACCTGAATGCCCACTTATCTAAACACTACGTGTCTGTTTATCTACCCCTTACATATATTACTTTTTGTTACATAAACAACCCCACAAGCATCGTTTGTGATAATCCCTATTATAATAACTTAGTCTCTCAAACATCATTTATATTTATAGTAACCTACCGTTTATAATAACTAAACTCGTGCTCCAAATGCACTCGTATGGATTTACTTTAACCCTTAATCTGATTGGCCGTACTTATAAGTGAAGTTGTAAACTTGCCCTTCAAAAGTAGGGCTAAAACCTAATTAAAGAAAAGTAGGGTTAAAAAAAAACCCTCAATTATCCACTTTAGATGAATCATTATGATATGGTATATAGAGATGTTCATGAACGTGACAAAAAGTATCTCTCTTCACCTTTGTCCCACATCAAAACAGGCACTTTGTCAGTCCAGATTAAAAAAATTTTTAAAAACAATTCACTCCCTTATATGTTTAAAAAGCCAATTCCTCCCTAAAAACAGAGTATCTTCTTCTTCTTCTTCAACCTCTGTCATCAACCCATTGACAGAAACAAAACCAAAACCCTAAAAATGGAGATTCTGTCTCAACTATGGTCATTCTTAGGCCTTCTCACTGTTCTTCAAAACATTCTCCCTTCCCAATTCCTCTCTCTTCTCCACTCCCTTTACGAATCCCTTCAAGATTTCATCACCCCATTTTCCTACTTCGAAATCCCTGAATTCAATTCCTACTGCTCCGTCGACCTCAACGAACTCTACCGCCACGTCTCCCTCTACCTCAACTCCACCGCCGCCGCCGCCTCGCCCTGCCGCCGCCTCTCCCTTTCCCGCTCCAAATCCTCCACCGGAATCTCCTTCTCCGTCGCCCCCAACCACTCCGTCCACGACACCTTCAACGGCCAACGCTTTACCTGGACCCACCACGTCGAAACCGCTCCGGATTCGTTAGACGAGAAACGCAATTTCTCCCTCAAATTCCCCAAGCGCCACCGCCACGCGCTCCTTCCCCTGTATCTCGACCACGTCACCTCCACGGCGGCGGAGTATGAACGGACCTCCCGCGAGCGCCGCCTCTTCACCAACTCCGGCGGCGGAGGTTCTTACGATTCCGGCTGGGTCTCTGTCCCATTTCGACACCCTGCCAATTTCCAAACTCTGGCGCTGGAAACAGAGTTGAAGAAACAGATTGTGGATGACTTGACGGCGTTTTCCGCCGGTAAGGAGTTTTACGGCAGAGTCGGCCGCGCGTGGAAACGTGGGTATTTGCTGTATGGTCCTCCTGGATCTGGGAAATCGAGCTTGATTGCTGCAATGGCGAATTTTCTCTGTTATGATGTTTACGATTTGGAATTGACGAAGGTTAGTGATAATTCTGAGCTTCGGTCGCTTCTCATTCAGACGACGAACCGGTCGGTGATTGTGATTGAGGATATTGACTGCTCTGTGGATTTGACGGCGGACCGGGTTAGGAAACCGGCGGCGCGTGGGGATCACGAGGAGGAGAAGGGGCGCGTGACTTTGTCGGGGCTTTTGAATTTCACCGACGGGCTTTGGTCGTGTTGTGGGGAAGAGCGGATTGTTGTTTTCACGACGAATTACAGAGAGAGGATTGATCCGGCGTTGGTCCGGTGCGGCAGAATGGACGTGCACGTGAGCCTCGGCACGTGTGGGCCGGCGGCGTTTCGGGCTCTGGTGAGGAATTATTTGGAGATCGAGTGCCACGCGCTGTTCGACGTCGTTGATGGCTGTATTAGGTCCGGCGGGGGGCTGACGCCGGCGCAGATTGGGGAGATTTTGCTGAGGAATCGCCGGGATGCTGACGTGGCGATGAGGGAGGTCGTCGCCGCCTTCCAAGCCAAGGTGTTGGAAGGCGGAAATGGAGGGGCGGCGATGGAGTATGAAGAAATGGAGATGAGGTCGCCGGAGAGTGTACTGGCGGTGGGGTTGCCGGAGAATTGGGATTCGCCGCCGGGGAAATATGTGGGGAAGAAGAGGAAAGAATGGTCAAAAGTGAATTGTTTGGTTAGACTTCGGTCGTTGACAAAGTCTGACTCAGGAAGAAGAGGGGTTTGACGTTTTTGTTTTTTTGTGGTAAAGAAGATTTAGGGCTTTGTTTTTGCGTTTGTCAAGTATATCTTAATTTCCAACTTTGTATAATTAATCAAACAACAAATACTTGGCTACATATTGATTCTAAGTAATCTCTACACACCATTATTAAATTGTTGACGTTTTTTATGGACAACAATTTAATGATGGTGTGTGCAAAAAGATTCTTGCCAATCGGTATGCATCGAGTATTTTTCTAGTATTTATATTTGTTTGTTTTTTTTTTAAACTTTTCTTTAGGAAGAATCTCATTTTTTTTAATATCTAAGTTAATTTTTAATATGTATGATATTCATGTAGAAGAGTACGAGATCAATATGCATTTTGTTCTTTTTTTACAAAAAAAATTTAATAAATAATAATAACAAACACAACAAAATAAAATTATAGAAAAATAAAATGTGACCCAAATTGAATTCTATAAAATTTAGGTAATATTAAGATATCACCCAATTTTCATCTTTATGTACTGAGATAGTTTTTATTTAAGACCAAGTCAAATTTAATCTTAATGATATTTATGTACTTGTTAATTAATATCTTTAATCTAATTGATATCCAAGTTATTTTTCCTCTCTACCTGTTTGATTAAAATGAGTAACAAACTTATGAAGTGATTACATCCAAATGTACCTATGGATAGTGGCATATTTCTAATATCGTTTTTAAAGATAACTAAAACTTTATTTGGTAACCATTTTATTTTTAGTTTTCTGTTTTCGTTTTTACTTTTTTGAAAATAAAATTGTTTTTTAACCAATTTTAATTTTAATTTTTAAAATTTCTACAACGTTTTAAAAATATTAAACAAATTCTAAAAACTAAAAAAAAAAAAGCTTTTAAGACTAGTTTTTTGTTTTCATTTTCGTTTTTAAAAAAGTATGAAAAAATCAAGAATAAATAGTAAAAAAAAAAAGAAGAACTGATATTTGAAAATAAAAAATAAGTTATCAAACATGTTATTTGGTTTTTAATTTTTAAAAACATAAAATTAAAATCAGTTATCAAATACTTTTATTTTAAAAAAAAAAACCAAAAAATAAAAAAAAAATAAAAAAAAAACTAGAAAACAAAAAATAAAAGCGAAATAATTACCTAAAATTTTCCACGTTTTTTTGTAATATGGCAAAGTTATACCGTAGTATAAAATTGCTTTCCTTTTACGTACGTACGAGTTTATTGATTTTCATTCAAAATGTCATTATATCATATAGATATTTTGTTTGTAATAATTTTTTTTCTAGCAAAAAAAATCTTTAGTCACATTAGTCTTGACAAGTAAATAAATTTGGTTGATTATTCAATTATATATACATTTTTTCCATTTGATAAATTATATTGTTAATCGTTTGTATTAGTTAGAAATATTGGCTTTTTACTAACCAATTCAAAGAATTTGAAAGAAAAAAATAAGGACATACATAATAAAATGTCGTCTCACACAATGACAACAGAACCAACGATTGATAATCATATTTTTTTCAATATTGGGGCTCACGGTTTTAAAATACACGTAAACATCCAAGAATGAATGCATATCAGGATGAATCAAAATCAAATAAATATAGAAGGATCAAGGAGGAGAGACAAAGCACATAAGATTTAAGTGGTTCGGAAACGTCCCTACTCCATTGTCAGGATGAGAATCAATCGAGCTTGATTGAATTCTCTCATAATGCCATTGTAAATGTACAAAGGGCTCTCAATGGTGGCTAGGATTCTAAACTCTCTCTCAAAGAAGAACAACCTCCCAAATGAGCTTTATATATGAGCTCCAAATACCCATCTCACATGGTTAGTAAACTAACCTCCAATATTAACCCAAGTTACATTAACTCACCGAATGGTTAGTACAAACAGGTCGCGACTTGTTCTTGTTTGAAGTATTTGGCGGGTTGGAGGTGACTGCTAGAACAACGTATGATTCAGTAGTATCATCAATCTTTTGTTCTTCCCCTTGGACAATTAACGAAAGGGCCTTTGTAACATCTAGAACTCGTTCCCATGGACAATATCTCAGAGAAAGTATGATTGAATTTTTCATTCAATCCCACGTAGTCTTGATCTTGGAGAAATATATAGGTAATGCCAGAATCTTGATCTTGCCTGATATTGGCCAATTTTCATTTCAAATGGAAGATTGGTGGTCCATTGCATTTCTAGAAACGTTTTTATAGGTCGAGCCAAATGCTTCCTTCGAAAGAAGATGATGTTAGACAAAATGCTCTTTGAGATCGAATTCAAGATCCAAGTAATGACTACATAGTTGTTCGTGGTCCAAAAAGGAAGTAATTTCTTCGAAATTAGTTGCTCAATAGTGTCAACCACGAACCCTAGTTTATTTCGAATCGCCAGACCAATCTTCCTAGTTTGACTCCAAGTGATGTAATCTTCTTAATGAAGCAATTTAGAAATCATGACTAATTTGGATGTGCCACTATGATGTAAAAAGTATAGGCTCCGAGTGTTCTCAGTTGGTGAACGGAGCTGCTCCGATGAAGCGATTGAAACTACGATCAATCACAATAGTGGAAACTAGATCAATACCAAATTCCTCTCTTTCTTTATATTCTATCCATATCTATTTTCATATAATGAAAAGGTTCAGTCTTTGAAAAAGAATAATCAAATTATAATAATGTATGAATAAAAGAATTAGCAAGAGATGAAGAGATGAAAAAAGAATAAAAGAACTCTTTAGAAGAGATTGGTCATAATTTTTGTGTTTTATTCCTAACATATTCTTTCAAATGGTAGTATATGTTTTGTACCTATAATGGTTGCATTTGAATATTTTTAGCACCACATATTTTTCTTTTATAAAGTTCCCAATTGATTTCTATTGTTTGTTTTAGAGAATACTTATTCATGTCTTTCAATGAAGACACATGAATCAATATGCTCTTTTAAGTCTTTTAATTTTTGAGTTTTCAAAATTTGTCTAAACGGTCTTCTAAATTTTTTAAAAAAATGTATAATAAATTTTCAAATATTAAAATTTCGTATATAATAAGTTTTTTGAACTTAAGAAAGATTTTGATAGATGTCTAAGTTTCAATCTTCAATTTAAATAAATCTTTGAAGTATTCAAAATTTCAAAAAAATGTATGGATCTATTAAACATAGCATGGAGTTTTGAGTGACTTAAAAAAACATGATTTTTTTTTAAGATACAACATTTGGGGTGAAAAGATTTAAATCTATGACCTCAAGTTACTAGATGAATACTAATGTCACTTAAGTTATTACTCGTATTGTCACATGACATTTTAGTTTTAATCAACTCAAAAGCTTTCAATTTTATGTTTGGTCACGTGTAGTTTTTTTCAAAAAAAAAGAACAAATAGGTCACCAACCTCATGATCACATACACGTGAAAATTTAAGAGACTAAATTTGAAAACTTTAAAATAATTATGTAGTTTGATAATAACTGTTTAAAGAAAAAATAATTTTAAAATAATGATCAAACTACTTAATCTAACTACTTAATCTAAATTATCTTACTGATTTTATTATTTTGTTGTCATCTCTAATCTATTTTCCAAAAATCAAGTCATGTTTGAAGAAAAAAAACCAACTTTAAGATTTTTTTTTATCAAAAAATATAAATATTGTAGAAAAATTTATGGAAAAAAACTTTAAATTTCAAAAATAAAAAACAAAAAACAAAAAATTATGATCCAATTCATTTGATTATTTTTAACAAAATTAAGTGTTCAAAAAAAAAAAGAAAAAAAAAACAATGTTGTAAGTTTTGAATTGCTTCATACATAAACTTCATTTAGCATCTATGTATTATAACAATCATGAGCTTTATGGTTTGAATGCATTCGAATGGTACTTAAACACATGAGATGTTTAAGAAGATGCTGTAATGTGTTTGTTTGGCAGAAGCGCAGAATAGGACAACACGTTCGAATATATTCAGTGCCGCACGACACGGCCTACGTGCCCAAAGCTCCGCACCATGCCCTACTTCTCTCACGCATTTTTACAAACAATTGTGTGCAACTTTTCCATTTCTCATTTTTAATCATTTCTCAACCATTTTTCCTCCATTGTCTTATAACTTCTTTTTTAGTTTAATAATGGTGAGATGATGGGTAACAACCCATTCATACTTGGAATTGTAATAGGCCCATTTGTATTAATTATATTACCAAGTATCTCCTAATAAATAATTATTATGGGTGGTTCTAATAGTTAAAAGAATGTTAAGTAACAAAGAAGTTATTGAATTATTTTTTTAATAACCAAACGTTATAAGATTTAAAGATTTAGTAAAAGTACCGAGGGTCAGTGGCGCAGTTGGTTATCTTGTCTGATGTTAATCCATTTCAACTCCACCATCACGAGTTCGAGCCCGGAAATCAATATTTGACTCTCATATTATTTGAGAGTAATTATGACCTTTATGTACTAAAAAAAAGAATTCGTAAAAGTATGCATAAACTATCTCTTAAAAGGCCGTTTACTTACGGAGACAGATGTTCGGCATTTTTAGATAACCATGTTTGTTTTGTAGGAATAATTTTATGGGTATCTGAAAAATCGTTATGAAAATGTCTTCCTATCTTAATTTACACGTTAATTTATATAATTAAAATTTATATATCATATTTTTTATTTATTAATTTAAATATTATATTTTAAAATAAATTTATTTAATAAAAAAAATTATATATTTTTTTTAAATTAAAAAAAAAATTATATTTGAAAATATATAAATAAAATTAATTATTTATGGTTAGTTGTTAATACATGCATAATAATCATATATTAAAAAAGAACATATTATTTTATTCTAAGCTACAAACTACTCACAAAATATGGGAAAAAAAGTTGACATGAATTGATAAGATATAATTTTAATAAATAATAAGGGTAAAAATGTCATTCGGAATGTCCTATACATAGGAATCCTAAAAATCCATGTTGCAGGAGGGCATCCAAATGTCTCTCAAATGGGCATCCTAGGATGCCCAACATTTCAAGATGTCCGGGAAATTTATGATTCATGTTAAATAAACGAAGTAATTCATATGCTCATACCATGGAAATCCTGGATTACCACGAAGTGAACGACTCCTAAATGTAAACAAAATAACCCTTTATATTGTTCAACTAAAAAAACGTTAAAGTTATAACTATGATTTATATAATTTGATGAAAGTTAATAACTTTAAAAACTATTAAAGTTTGTGTTGGAGATATTCACCTTGTGGCAAATGTGCAACATTAGAAAGGTGGAGAGTCTTCAAAACATTTATAAGATATATGAATTACTTTTCTCATTGTCAATTGGTTTTGAGGTGGAATCACATATTTTCTAATATGGTATTAAAGCTCCATGTGGGTTATTGGTCCCCAAATTCCGTCCGACCAAAAAATGCTTTAAATTTTAATGCGGTTATAGACCCCAACCAAGCAAAAAAATAAGCCAAAGCAGGTATTTTGATCATACTCACTTTGTGGCAAAATTTGCGTAAGTTAGTTATTAATGTGTAAATGATGCCTTATTTTTATCAAATTAATAACTTATCTCACACCATTATTATTGATATATGAATAGTTAACTACTTAGTTGTTTTTAAAAAAACTTATATGTACTTAGTTCATCGATGAATAAAACTTATTTTTTAAAAATTTTATCCAATCGTTAAAATGAAATTATGATTTAATTTAGAATCATACTGATTATAATTTCCTCTTAATCATAAGAATTAAATTCTACAATTTATTAAGAAAGCAACTTTTATTCTCTATCCATCAATAACGGAGAGCCCTTAACACGATTAAAACTAATCCCTTTGAAGTTGAGACGCAACATGATACTCTTCTTATTACTATGTTAGTACGTAAATTGATGGAGACTAAACACTAAGTTTGTTTGAGTATCGGAACCAAAATTATAGTTTATTGTATGTTAAATTTAGACCAAAATGTAATTTTAGTCCCTTGTATATATACATTTTTTATAACTAGTTCTTTGCTATTAATCTTTAAAAAGTAGTCCCTAGATATTTTAAAAACCTTGTGAGCCTTTTGAAATAAATAAAAACCATGTAAGGTGATAGTTTTGTTTTTATAATTTAAAAAAGAATAAACAAAAATAAAAATGAATTTTAGCAGAATTTTCGTTTCACCGCAATTTTGATGTGGTCCCGACTCTATGAATATCAATACTCAAAAACGTATTTGAGAATTCATTTCAGGACCAGTAGAGAGAGAGAGAGAAAGGAAGAGAGAGAGAGAAAGAGAAAGGTAGAGAGAGAGAGAAAGAGAAAGGTAGAGAGAGAAAGAGAGGAAAAATGGCAGTGGTTGTAATCGACGGATCGACGGTGAAGAACTTCGTGAACGACGAAGCTCAGTTCAAGAAGAGCATCGACGAGGCCTTCGCCGCCCTGGATCTGAACTGCGACGGCGTCCTGTCCCGCTCGGAGCTCCGGAAGGCCTTCGAGACGCTCCGGCTGATCGAGACCCACTTCGGCGTCGACGAGGCCACTCCGCCGGAGAAGCTCACGCAGCTCTACGATTCCATCTTCGAGCAGTTCGACTGCGACCACAGCGGCACCGTGGACGCCGAGGAGTTTCGGAGCGAGATGAAGAACATCCTCCTCGCCATCGCCGACGGATTAGGCTCCTCCCCCATCCAGATGGCCCTCCACGACGGCGACCAGAGTTTCCTCAAGCAGGCCGCCGATCTCGAGGCCTCTAAGCTCTCCCAATCGTCCGCCTGATCGCCATCCCTACGCTTTGCCCTTTCCGTTTCCGTTTCCTCTGTTCTTCCCTTTTTGTTTAATGTTTTGTTAGTCACCGATATGATTATGTGTGTGAATCTGATTACGGAATAAAATTCATCCTGTTTTCCTGTTTATGCTGGAAACTGGAAATGCCCATCCAAACTATAGAACAATTTCTAAAATGGGGAAATTTGTTCTTCTTTTTTTATTTCTTCTTTTTCTCACGATATATTCTAGAATTTACCCTCTGGTTCATGGAAACAGTATTCTTCACGACGGAACGGCGTCTAATGACTTTTTGGCCATGGGTTTGAATTTGAGATTAATAATATATGTTTTCATTTTCTTCTATTTTACTTTTCTTTATTGTCTTTGTTTTCAAAGCAACAACAGGATGAATCATTTCTTGCAACTAGGGGTCAAAGAAAAAATAAAAACTACAATAATTAACATGGATATTTTAGAAAATCATAATATATTTTTTTGGTTCTGTTGTAGTAGATTTTCGCTTGATCTCGGGCCTGTTACCTTGATGCGAAAAGGCCCAAAGATAGGACTGGAAAAGACCAGGAAAGGTTTGGACGAGCTTAGGAAGGCCCAACAGGGTGGCCCACTCGGACCTAGATAACCACGATAGGTACGAAACGAGGCACATGTCTGTACCCGGGAGGGTCGGACATGTGTACGACCCCCACATGCAAGGGTTGGACATGTGTCATGTCTGACTCTCTCTATCAAGGGTCGGACACGTGTCCGACCCCCCTATGCAAGGGTCGGAGCGTCCAACCCTTTCCATCCAAGGTCAAGCACGTGTCCGACCCCCGGAGATGTACGTGTGTAAGTGTGAGACGAACATTTGTCGGAGGGGATGACTGGGCACCCACTACATGTTCATCCAGACGTGGAGAAGATATCAAGTAGGGTAGTTACGTCAACCCCTACAAAAAGCCCCTGACACGATGCCAAAGGTAAGTAACCCTTCGACCTCGAGCTTTGAACCCAACATATACCGTACTAACTTAGGCATCGGATTCCATGCGGCATGTACCACACCGGTGCCCAGTTTACTCTACCATTTTGTAGGCACAACGTCCCCGACCCTAAACAAATTCACCGTTGACAGAGAACCAATATCCGACATCAACAGTTGGCGCCGTTTATGGGGACGAAAAGTGTTCTACCCAGGGATAGGCTGCGAAACGTCATAGTTCGGACTGAAAGATGAATAACGAAAGTCACAGTAATCACGTGAACGATGAGGAATCTGATAACGAGAGAACCCTAAAAAGGGTACCAACTCGACACGATGCGGTGGAAAACCCAGAGACCCAACCTGTGATCGAGGTGGAACAGAGACTGATGATGGAAAATCTAGAGGACTAGAAGGTGGCTACGCTTGAGCGAAAAGCGCAAGAGATGGTCGAGACCATCAATTAGCTACGAAATTTAATCAACCAACCCTTAGCTGTTGCTGCAGTACGGAGATAAGCCCCTGGTAAGGATCCCGCCTCGAAACGAGACGGACCCTCAAGCCAGGGGCGAACCGCAAACAAGGGCACGACCCCCTCCTAGGTAAGAACCCGCTGCTAGAGAGAAACGCCCAGCTATTGGGAGATCGGTCGCCCGAGGCTTAATGCGACATGTCAGCGTGCAGGTTACGACCCAGAACCTCGCTCAAAAGCCCATCGCTTGACGCGATCTTGCTAAGGGTAAGGCCTCGGCGAAAGAAGAACCTACCAAGATCGCGACACCTCGCCAAAGGCCCGTGGAGTGATTAGTTCTTAGGGGAAATGATAGAAGAAATGAGCACCCCGAACCTATCCAGACTGCGTCGCGAGTGGAAGACTCTCATTCCCGTACCAGGCCTGTATCCAGTAGGTACCTTTCCTCTAGGTTAACTTTGCAAATGATAATGTCCCGACATTCATTGGTAAGGGCTGAGAAGTCAAACATGGGGACCGACCTTCGGGCCTTGATAAATCTCCGAATAAAGGATCTGCGAGACTAGGAGGTTTAAAGCCAGCCTTGGGCTGTCGAGTTACGGCAACTCCAAAACCAACTTGGAGACATGCGGAGAGCACATGACCAAGACGGCCTCGACTTGGACAATCTCATAGACCAAGTCGACCCGCACTTCACCGACGAAATTATGGCAGAAGAAGTGCCTCCCAAATTCAAACTACCAACCATGAAATCCTACAACGGGTCAAAAGATCCAGTCGATCATCTCGATACATTCCAGTCTTGGATGGAGATCCACGGAGTCCAGGACGCTAGCATGTGCCGGGCATTTTTCTTCACTCTTACAAGGCTAGCACGTCGATGGATTCGACAGCTAAAAAGGAAGTCAATTAAGTCCTTCCGAGAGTTGGCACATGCTTTCATCACATAGTTTCTAGGAATACGAGATTAGAAAAAACCAGCTACTCATCTACTAACAGTAAGGCAAATGAGTCAAGAATGTTTGAGAGAATATGTGGCTCGCTTTAACAACGAAGCATTACAAGTCGAAGGGTACACCGATGATGCAATCGTTACAGCTATTGTCGCCGGATTGAAAGATGGAAAATTTTTATGGTCCCTAGGAAAAAAGGCCCCTACAACCTACGTAGAGGTGCTTATGCGAGTGCAGAAGTATATGAATGCGGGAGAGCTTCTCAAGTCCAAGAATACCCTAGAGGACAAGCGTGCACATATGGAAAAAGAACGAAGGTCGGACGGAGCAGAACAACCTCGGACAGAGTCTCGAAAAAGACACTTGGAAGACCGACCCAGTGACCGAGAAGCACCCGCTCGTAAGGGGTTGCCCTCGAGCAAGTTCGAAAAATATACTCCCACCGTGGTACCTTCGGAACAGATTTTGATGGAGATCCAAAATAAAGAACTGTTAAAATGGCCTGCTAGATTGAAAGCTGGATCTTATCGACGTAGCAAGGATAAATATTGTCTGTTTCATCGGGATCACGGGCACGCCACCTCTGATTGCTATGACTTGAAAGAGACGGTTGAGAGAATATGTTGAGAATAAGAAAAAATCCGTCGAATGTCCGAGCAAGAAGCAGAATGTAAGGGACTCCCCACCTCCGCAAGAAATCCACACCATCTTAGGCGGACAAGCAGGAGGCACCTCGAACCGGAAGAGAAAAGCCTGTGCTCGAGAGGCTCGGGAAACACCAAACTCTAAGGAAGTTCGAATCATGGCAGCTGCAGATGACGCCATCAATTTCTTACCAGCGGACGCATGTAAGTTGCATCAACCCCACAATGATGTGTTGGTAGTTGCTCTAACAGTGGCCAAAATTAAGGGTTGAAGGATATTAATCGACGGAGGAAGTTCAGCCGACATTCTGTCACTACAAGCTTACGACGCCATGAAACTGGGGCGCGAGAGGTTGTCTCCAAGCATCTCCCCACTTGTGGGGTTTGGAGGCAGCACCATATACCCTGAATGGAGTATTAAGCTCTCTGTAACCTTCGGCGAAGGTGACCATTCGATGCTTACCTTTGTCACCTTTTTAGTGGTTCTAGAAAGTTCGACATACAACGCTATCATCGAGAGGCCAACCATTCACCAGCTCTACGCAGTACCGTCAACATACCACCAAATGTTGAAGTTTCCAACTTTGGCGGGAGTAGGGTGCATTCGGGGAGAACAACAGATCTCCGGTGAATGCTACCATACTGCTCTCCGAGGTATAACAAGCTGGCAGGATATTCGGATGGTAGAGACTAACTCCCAAAGTATCTCCTTGAGAGAAGCCACTCCCCACCAATCGGGAGCGACACCAAAGGAAGGATGTTGCATAGAACCACAGCCAGGTATCAGCCACTTCAACGATGGCTTAAAGGTCGACCACCGAGGAGAGTCCGCTGAACGGTTGGAGGCAGTACAGTTGCTATCATAAAATCAAGTGGTGCAGATAGGGACCAGCTTAAGTGTCAAGCATTGGGAGAACCTTATTGCGTTCCTCTGAAACACCAGCGATGGTTCGTTATGACCAAACTAGGAGGGGCCTTACATGGTAACCCGTGTCACAAGCCGCGAGACCTATTACTTAGAGACACTCGATGATGCAAAGCTCCAACGCCCATCGCATGCCGAGCACTTAAAATAATACTATCAGCGAAACTTATGCAACCTTAGTCACAGTTTGTTTTATTTTGCAACTAGGATGTTAAGTTCATTTCGATTTTTGCTGATTCCAGAATAATGTAATAAGTGCATCAGTTAATAAAGACAATTCAAGAATACTCTTTCTATGTGCATCAAAAGTAGTACTTGAATAGGGAGCAACACGTGGTTAATCCATTGATCCAGGCCAAAATGGGGGACCCTATGTCAAAATGGGGGATTCTAGGCCAAAAAGGGGCCCTATGCCAAAATAGGGGACCCTAGGCCAAAAAGAGGACCCTATGCCAAAATGGGGGACCCTAGGCTAAAAAGAGAACTCTATGTAAAAAAGGGACCCTATGTGAAAATGGGGGACCCTAGGCCAAAATAGAGGACCCTATGTAAAAAAAGGACCCTACGACAAAATGGGGGACCTTATGCCAAAATGAGGGACCCTGGGCCGAAATGGGGAACGTTAGGCTATAAAGAGAACCCTATGTCAAAATGACAGTACCTCAACATAACAGGACCTCAAGGTAACCCTACGTCAAATGATGACGGGACCTCAAGGGGACCTACGTCAAAGTGACGGTACCTCAACATGACTGGACCTGAAGGTGACCCTACGTCAAAGTGACGATACCTCATCATGACGGGACCTCAAGGTGACCTACGTCAAAATGACAACGAGACCTCAAAGTGACCTTACGTCCAAGTGACGGTACCTCCACATGTCAGGACCTCAAGGTGACCTACGTCAAAATGAGGACGGGAGCTCAATGTGACCCTTCGTCAAAGTGAAGGTACCTCAACATGATGGAACCTCAAAGTGACCTACGTCAAAATGACGACGGGACCTCAAGGTGACCCTACGTCAAAGTGACAGTACCTCAACATGACGGGACCTCAAAGTGTCCTTAAATAAAAATGACGATAGGACCTCAAGGTGACCCTACATCAATATGACGGTACCTCAACATGACTAGAACTGAAGGTGACCCTACGTCAAAATGACGACGGGACCTCAAGGGGACCTACGTCAAAGTGACGATACCTCAACTTGATAGGACCTCAAGGTGACCTTAGGTCAAAGTGACGGTACCTCAACATGACGGGACCTCGAGGTAACCCTCTCGAGCATCTAGTTAGCTCGCCTTCGCAAAAGCTACATAACACGAACCAACACCTACTCTTGTCATTTCAAATAAATGCTTTAAAAATGGACAAGAGTGGGGGCAACTGTTGTAGGTAGATTTCGCTTAATCTCGGACCTGTTACCTTGATGCGAAAGGCCCAAAGATAGGCCTGGAAAAGACCAAGAAAGGTCTAGACGAGCCAAGGAAGGCCAAAAAGGGTGGCCCACTCGGACCTAGATAACCACGAAAGGTACGGAACAAGGCACGAGACTAAACCCGAGAGGGTTGGACACGTGTCCGACCCCTACATGCAAGGGTCCCCCCCTCCATGCAAGGGTCGGACATGTGTCTGACCCTCTCCATCCAAGGTCAGGCACGTGTCCGCCCTGGAGGTGCACGTGTGCAAGTGTGGGACGAAAATTTGTCCGTCCGTCTTAAGCTCTATTCGGTTTGGAATGCGCTTTACTTGGCCCACGTAGTTCGGTTAAGCATTATGAGGGCCCGCTTCACGGACAAGATGACTGGGCACCCACTACACGATCATCCAGACGTGGAGAAGATATCGAGTTGGGTAGTTACGTCAACCCCTACAAAAAGCCCCTGACACGATGCCAAAGGTAAGTAACCCTTCGATCTCGAGCTTTGAACCCAACATATACCGTACTAACTTAGACATCGAAGGCCACGTGGCATGTACTACACCGGTGCTAGTTTATTCTTCCGTTTTGCAGGCACAACGTCTCCGACCTTAAACAAATTCACCGTTGATACAAAGAACCAATATCCGGCATCAACAGGTTCGGTTTCGTTCAATGGAAAAATCAATAAAAAATCATTGTTCTGACGAGATGACACATTGGTTAAAAACTTGGGCTGGCCTTTAAAGATATGTTCTGAGGCTTACATGTGACATAAAAGTCCGAATAGAATTGAATTGAGTATATAAATAGTAAAGAAAAACTAAAATACATTGATATTAAAATTTTACCTGAAGTGAAATATGAAACAATAATGGTATTAATATTACGGTATTTGCTCACTAAAATAAAAAAGAAAATCTCAAAAACTCAAATTAAAAATCAATTAAAATGAAACAAAAAATTGAAAAAGGAATTTTATTCAAAACTTAAAATCGAATCAATAATTTTATTTTTTTGACTTAATTATTAAAAAATCAAAGAATATTGATTTAATTGTCCATTTAATTTAAAACCTATAAAACAGAACCAAAATCATCCATACTTCCAACCCCTAAGTTTTGGTTTTCTGGTACTGATAACATGATTACAATTTATTTGAATTCAAAAACTTAAGTAGCCGGTTTTGAGTTTGAAAAAATAATTATTGATAGATAATTGATTAAAAATTGGCTAGAATTTAATAATTTAATGCAAATTCTTTAAAATGGATAATTATTTAACTCACTTGTTAAGAAAATACTAAAAAAAAAAAAACCCTTGTGTCTTTATGAATAGCTAAATTCTTTTCTTCTTAATTCGGTGGTGATATTAACAATATAGATGATTTATTAGGTAAGTTTTTTGAAATTTTTAATACATTTTAAATTTTCTAAATTATCAAGACCATAATAATTTAACATATTTTTTGGAACTGGCAAAAAGAAAAAAAAACAACAAACCCTACATAGAGGGCACAACTAATCTCAAATAGTATGAACCGATTTTCGGGCTCAAACTCGTGATTGTAGAGTTGAAATGTATTAACACCAGACAAGATAA
The DNA here is from genome assembly GCA_036507275.1 of Sicyos edulis. Lineage (NCBI taxonomy): Eukaryota > Viridiplantae > Streptophyta > Magnoliopsida > Cucurbitales > Cucurbitaceae > Sicyos > Sicyos edulis. Next base: position 26,720,362 of record CM071850.1, on the reverse strand, counting down.
CAAACTGCGTCACTGATTCTCTTTTCATTTAAAGTTCTTATCTTCAAATAGTCCAATTTTAATTATGGGGCAAGTGACTTTTTCATCAAATTTTCTGCCCATTCGTTTAAAATGGATATGGGTTTGACTTGTTTAAAGAGGAAAATAAAATATAAATGACAAATTATGTCACTCATTTAATTGTTGTTGTTATGTTCATTTTTGTTCAATAATTCAAACCTAAACATGTAAGTATATGAAAAGTAAACAAACAATTTGTATGGAATAGAATCTTGTACGTGGCTTAATGACCCCTTATAATTCTTTCAAAGGTAAACACAAAGTTATTGAAATGGTTGAAAACCGAGCGATTTCCTTGTTTTGTTTTAATTCAATTCAATAACACGGTTACGAGTTCAATCATTCATACATTCATATTTGTATCGAAGTCGTGACAGTATCAATAAAACTTACACGCCGCCAATTCTTCATCCATTCACGTGTGGCAAATTTAAACAATTTGTATCTTATATGAAAATTAAAGATTCGAGCCCAAAAATCGGTCACGAATTCGAGCCCGAAAATCAGTATTTGGCTCTCATATTATTTGAGAGCAGTTGTGCCCTCTATGTAGGGTTTGTTGGTCCCCCTCCCCCAACTATGTACTCAAAAAAAAAAAATTAAAGATTCAAATTTAAATCAATGATTTATGCATTTAATTTAGCTTAACTTTAACTTCATGTCCAATAACTTATGAATTAGGAATAAAAAAAGTTATAAGTTTGAATCTCTAAAAAAAATAATCTCAGTTTTTTTAATAACAAATTATATTTGAATCAATCAATATAAATATTTAAATGTCATTCTTGATAAATGAAATAAAAAGATGAAAATTAGCTTTGAAAATCAAGGGAAATAGTAGTAATTGTCTATTTCTCACATACTTATTAAATATTGTCTATTCTATTTTTTACTTTAAATCATTGTCTAAATAAAGAATCAGACATGAGAAATGATAAATTTATTCGTGTTCTTATTTTAGATTTTCAAATTGTTGTTTCTAAAAATAAAAAACATTTTTCGTACCATTTGTTTTTTTTTAAAAAAATTGTTGGTATAATCTCAAATCCTTAATTTAAGGAATAAATAACAACCCCTCTCTCTTTTTGAATGATTTTTTTTTTAATTTCAAAAAACAAAAAACTTGAATATCTAAATTTTAGTATCACTTCCGTTAGATTGCACATCTCATATTCTACGCTAGTTGAAAATATTGAGTATCTAATTATTATTATTATTATTATTTAAAGACGAGGTCTCAGATATTTTTATACAAAATTTTCGACAGCAATGGTTCTTTGCACAATGTTGGTTATAGTCGAGGAAAATGCCAAAAAAGAATAAGAGAAGTTCATTTTGGGAAGTCTCTTTCTTAGTTGATGAAACAATCTTCAATTCTTGTGAGTAAAGGCGCATGATTCATTCCAAAGAGCATTGAAGCATTGCACAATATGTTTTCCAAGGCATAAATAGGAGCATTTCGTTAATGGAAGTTACTTGCGTCTATCCTAATGAGTATGAGATAATGGAACTGTGTATTCTAACTTTTATTGGCGCGCAACTTGAATTTAACAGAAACTCTAAAAAATTTTAGTTTATATCTTTACAAATAAGGGTATAGCTCTAACCGAAAATAAACATATCATGCATACAGTTAAGATATAATGAATTTGTGAATGGAGTGTATACCATTTGTGTACAATGAGGTTGTGGTGTTTTTTACTTCAAATTATAACTTTTATCCTTCAAATAAGGGGCGGAAGAGTATAGCCATAACTGAAGATGAATGTAGCACGTGTACAATTTATGTAGAATGAATTTTTGAATATTGGAGTGTGTATCGTGTGCACAGTTTACGTAGAATAAATTTGTGAATATTGGAGTGTGTACCCTATGTAGTTTATGTAGAATGAATTTGTGAATATTGAAGTGTGTACAATTTATGTTTGGTGTTTTTGTCGTTCTCTTGGATACACAACAGAGATGATATATTTTAGATTTATATTTTTTTATCGACTCTTCAACTTCATCATTTGGGATAATATCTTTCACACATCCCAACACAAAATGCAACATAAATCAAGTGGAGCGGCACATCAGGTGAGTTAAATACATTTATTTTTTTAATCTTAACTTTAGTCAGTAGATTTAATATTATTCATTCTATGATTTTTTTTTTTAGATTTTTTTTATTATCTTTTAAGTATATTTGAATTTGTTATTAGTTAAGCCAAAGTTCTCGTAAGATTTTTTTTTCCAAATTTTAGATATGAGGATTTTGTTTTATAAAAAAACATATTTTATATAACTAAAAAAATTAGGAATAAATTGGGGGTATAAATATCTATTTTAATTTTATAGATTAATAATTTATTTTTAAAATATTTAAAGTAGATATTTATTTAAAATTTAAAGTATGGCAGACATTATTTAAATATATTTCCTAATTTTAGACGTTTTCCTAATTGTCCCTTGAATCAATCAATATAAATATCTCAATGTCATTTTTTATAAAGGAAATTACAAGATGACCACAATAATGAATGTTTGGCCCATTTGGTTGGCCCGGGAAAGAAAAAGATAGGAAGACTTCTCAACGTTTGGCCTACTTATTAAAAGAATGTCTTTTATCCTTTTCACTTTAAATTAGTATCTAATTTAAAATTTTGGAGGAGAGATAATTATACTATCTCTAAAATGTCTTTAATTTAATTGGATTATTTAACCTATTAAATAATTTTTAAAAACATAATTAAATTTCCATTAAAATACATCAAATCTAACACCCATAAAATAATGAGGAAATAACTCATTTTAACTAAAAATATATTGGTTAAAATACCATTTTGGTCCCTCAACTTTGGGGTTTGTTCCACTTTGGTCTCTAAACTTTCAAATGTCCATTTTTAGTCCCTTGACTTTGTATTTTGTTCAATTTTAGTCCATTGACTTTGCTATTTGTCCAATTTTGGTCCCTAGACTTTCAAATGTCCAATTTTAGTCCCTTGACTTTGTAGTTTGTTCAATTTTGGTCCCTTGACTTTGCTATTTGTCCAATTTTGGTCCCTCCACTTTCAAATGTCCAAATTTAGTCCCTAGACTATCAAAAAAATTCAAAAATGGTCCTTTCGTCAAATAATTTTTTTCTCACTCCTAAATTATTTTCTCTCTCTTCCATCTTTCATCATTTCTCTTCTAAAAGTTTTATCTCTCTTAAATCCACATCTCTAATCCTCTTCTCTTCTTTTTTTCTCTTATTCCTCCTCAATCCATCTCATCAAATTATTTAACATGAGATAATTTTTCTAAATAATAATTTTCCTACTTTGATTTGTCACTTTTTGTTTTCTAAAATTCATAGTCTACCATGGAACAAAAAAGAAAAAGAAAAAAAATAAAGAAGAAAAAAAGAAAGAAAAGAAGGGAAGAGAGGTGGATTGAAGAGAGGTAAAATTTCTAGAGAGAGAAATTATGAAAGATGAAAGAGAGAGAAAATAATTTAGGAGTGATAAAAAATTCATTTGACTAAAGGACAATTTTTGAACTTTTTTTTATAGTATAAGGACCAAATTTGAAAACATTTGAAAGTTGAGGGACCAAAATTGGACAAATAGCAAAGTTGAGGGACCAAAATTGGACATTTGAAAGTTGAGGGACCAAAATTGGACAAACAACAAAGTTGAGGGACTAAAATTGGACATTTGAAAGTCAAGGGACCAAAATGGAACAAACTCCAAAGTCGAGGGACCAAAATGGTATTTTAACCAAATATATTTTATCAAACAATATCTCATTTGTGTATAAAATATCTAACATTTGTTATAAAATATTTTACCAAATCACCATAGCGCTGCCAAAATTTTCAAAATCTTATTGCGTTCTCTACTGCTTCTCCAATCTCAATTACCTTCTTTCTTTTCCTCATTTCTTATCCCTTGATTAAATTAGAGAACTTTATGTTAAAATTACAAGATTGGTCATCCGGTCTATGAGCTTTTTCACTCTTCCGACCTAAGAAAATTTAAATTATTTTCTTCTTTCTTGGAGCTTCTTTCTTCCTCCAATCTTTTCTCTTCCAAATAATGGGTGTAAGTCTTTTTTATTTCATATTTATATTTTCAATTTCTTTGTATTCCAACTCACGAATCATCTCCCACATACGAACATTTTTTTCAACTTCTATGCAATTAGATCTTTACCACACTACACTTCAAAGTAAGTATTAACATTTTTTGTTTTCCAAATTGGTCGACATCAACTTTCCAGTGGTCACACACGATTTTATGTAACAATGAGAGTATCCACACTGTTGTGTACTCTCCCAGCCTAAAATATTTATGATTTTATACAGTTTGTGGTGGAACAAACGTTGTCCACGAGTACACACACAAGTGTAAACACTGCCATATTGTATTGTCTCATGCATACTGACAATAGATGAGCAAAATAACTAACATGCATGTGCGATCGACTAGAATGCATGTATAGCATAATTCCTCAGTGTTTTTTTTTATAGCATTTCATGTTCCTAGTTATATACTTATGTGTACCAATACATACTATAGTGATTTCATCCAAAACACATCATTCGGTGTACACATCGTTTGAAAACTTATTGAACATCCTCTACGCATTTCTATCTCATTGGTGATACAAGTGTGTGCTATTATGTATTTTATTTACATGTATTGTTCTGTAAGAACCCAACTCCTAAAACCAACCTAAATCCAGTTATCTTACTTAGCATGCATGATTCAAATACCGTTATAACAGAAAATAAAAAGAATCAAAACTATTTTATTCAAACTAAGAAGGGTTTTTAACAAACTTAACTTAAAACGATGTTCAAGCCTCTCGCAAGAGATTTATTAAAACAATTGAATCAATGAAATCAACATAAACTCCGTCCCTAATAACATGCTGAATAATGAAAAAAAAAATGAAACAATGAATAAATATCGATTCAGTGAACTCTCATGATCCATCAACTCCTTCTCTAGCCATCCTGGTGCTGCCTTAAGTTACCTAGTGGAAACCCATAAAATAAAGGTGAGTACGAATGGTACTCAGTAAGAATCCCCAGCCGGGGTACAGTACGCAAACAACACATCATCTAGCATTCAGACATAAATGCAATACAATCAACCATAATGATTTGTCAACATAAATCTCAAACCTCGAGAGTCTCTAACTCTCGACTAATGATCAGCTCGCTATGCTTATCCTAGACAGTAGAAAGAGTACCCAATGTCTCGCTATGCTTATCTAATATTAGCCCGAAAGTACACATGCTTAACTTTAAGGAATGGTGTCCATTGATCCACGGCTGGTGGGAGGCTCTCGGCACCCAACTATTGCATCTTTTTCACACTTACACCTGAAGCTAAGGATCATCCAAAGGTAGGCTTGTACCAAGGAAAGGATCCCGCTCTAGCAGGCCACAAACTAGGGTTCGTCGGGGGTTGGTTGCACCACAACCCGATTGCCGGGGGCAGAAATCGATCCTCAGTAATCCAGACCTGTGGGAACAACATACGTCGTGTCCACTCTTAGCCTCTAGATGATGACAACCTAATTGTAAGACATGTTCAGAGTATAACAGACTCGATTCTTAACATATGAACAACATGCTCACCAATTAAACATACAACCCTAGCATGGAACTAACAAACATAGCTCAAGGAATCAACACATGCTTACAATACAGTCAGATTATCACATCAACCTTATCCACTAACACATGCTCATATTATAGTAAAGCAAGCAAGCATAAATACAATCAGTGAATGCAATATGCAGGGTCCACACAATCACGATAAGGAATCCTTACTTGAATTAATTACATAACAAATAATAAGCTGCTCCTTGAGCTGCAGATAACCAACACGAAAAAATTTAAAACTAACAGTAATATTGATATAATTAATAATCGACCAGGATAACCAAAACAACAAGGAACTCAGGGAACGAGATTTACCCAACTCCCGAACAGGTAGGCACGGTTGCAGGCAGAAGCATGCAGGGCTGCAGGTGCCCTCGAGGCTGTGAGGTTGCGGGCGAGAAGGCAAGGCAGCGTGGTATAGGCTACAGCTGGGCAGGCGTGAGCGAACGCGGATGCACGGTGCACGGTTGACGCTGCGATGGCGAAGGCAAGGCGGCCGCGTTGGCGATGCGATGAGGCGAAGGCTAATCGGCAGTGGCGATGGCAAAGGGAATCGATTGGGGAAGGAGATGAAGAAAACGGAAGTGTGCATGATTTTTTCTCTAGATGGAGTCGATGCGAGGTAACGAATGAGAACAATCGTAAACTAGAACCTCTTTTATTTATCTTTTAGAACTTTTTTTTTCCAAAGCTATAGAACTAGTCCTACTTAGTCTAAAACCACAAAACAACCTCGAACTCATTAAGACAATAAACTGGCTATAAGGGTGACATTACCAAAATACCCCTTAAGGCTAAAACTGTCATAATGGCCCAACGAATCAACCGAAAATAGTAAAAACCATACTTGTAGAACCGTCTCGAAAACCTGGGCCATTACATATTCCTTGTTATTTTGCATCTCTTGTTCTTGATTATATATCCATGTATACCGATACAGACTGTCGTGATTTCAGCCAAAACTCATCAGCCGGTGCACACACCATTTGCAAACTCATTGAACATTCATCGTTTGCAAGCCCATTGAACATGCATTCCACGTCTATATCTTCTTTTACTGGTATACTATTCGATTTTTCATTCTTGAATTTGAAAAGAGAAAAACTAGACACTCTCGAACTTCCATCCAATTCAAACATGCAGTGATAGTGGATAAAAGTTGGGTTATTGAAAATATGTGGACAATTGCAACACATACTGTGTTGTCATTTGAATATACATTTACGTCGTCTCAAACCCCTTTAAAAACAATTGTAATCGGCATTTCTTCCACTAACAGAGAATTAAAGAAAATCAAACAAAAACTTGTGAATATCTTAGCTCAATGAAAGTGAGATCCAACAAGACTCATGAAATACCTTAGGTGCACAATTGTGTTCCTAATCTTCAAAAACGAAAACAAAATCACGATCGAAAGTGGGAGTGAGAATGATCTACGTCTACAGAATGGGGCAAGGGTGAGATACAGTGCTACAAAACAAGTAAAAGGAATTTTAAAAAAATCAACGGTCGAGATTGAGTGATGAAAGATATAAATATTATTTATTTGGTTCAAATAATTTATGAAAATAGACATTTAGGTGTATGAAAGAGAAAAAAAAAATTAGAAAAAATTAAAAATAAAATATTGGTAAGTTAGATATATCACTTAAATCCAGGGGAGAGGTTCCGACGTATGTTTTTTCCTTTTTATTCATTAAATCAAGGGGAGGGCTGACAATAGGGGTTTTTATTTTATTATTATTATTTTAATATTAAAAAAGGTAAAATTGGAGCACGATCAGAATGTAAATATTATGTCTCTTCATTTAGACAAAAAGTCTAAAGTAGAAAAAAGAATAGACACCGTCTAGTTTCTAATTTTATAGGTTTAATACTATTTCTCATAGTTTAATCGACCACGTGATGGACAATGCCCAAAATAATCCGACGTGCTCTTTTCGTCTTCCCCGTTGAGTTAGTCGGGTTCTCTTCATTTTCCATCATATTTTTGTCATCTTATTCTCCTTAGACCCATCACAAAAGGCGACCAAACGTGCATTCTTCTTTTCTTCCCTGTCAATTGAATCCGGTTTTAGATTTTATAGTTGTTTCGAATGTAAGAATTGGTAATGAAAAGTGGAAAAAGGATTCGAAAACTGAAGCCTTAGTATAGATTTTGAGGAAGAAATGGTAAAACTCAAATCTTAGAGTAGAATTTGGGGAAGAAGGGTTCGAAAACTAAAACAATATTGGGTCACTAATTTTTCTTTAAGAGATTGTGTTTATGGGTTAGAGAACAACAAAATATAATTATGGAAGTTTGAGAGGTAAGAGATAAGAGATAGAAAAAAAGATCAACCGAACCAATTTGTCGTCAAATTCTCAAAATCAATTTGTTGTCAGCCATCCTCGAAATTCAACCTTCCTCTCATTTAACGAAGACTCATTTCTTTAATTTACCTTTTCAACTTTCTCCCATCCTTCCATTTTATCCCCAATTCTTCCATGGGGTTCTATTCTCAGATATTTTTGTTTTTTTAGAACAAATTAAGAGTGGGAGACCAACAAACCCTACGTAGTAAAGTACAAATTAGGGGATTTCAATGACAAACTAATTCACAACAAATAATCACCGAGTGGATATCAATTGGCATCGTCCAATACAAAAAACAAAGTTTCCATAAGAGAGGAATCGGGTTGGTGTCGTCGTTTGATGACCGTATAGATAATGAAATCTCACTATAGACGATGACTAGAGAAAGTCGAACTCATTAAAAGGCAAGAAACCCTATTTTTTAACTATGAAATCCTTAAGTTTCATGAGTGTATATATTATTATCATAGAGTATTATATAATACAATCTTATATAACATATTTGAAAGTAATACAACTATTGCGGTACCATAGCATAGTACTAATACTATATTATAATAATCATTTTTATATATACGTGGTATTATAAAATAATACTAGAGTTAGGATCTCTAAATTTCATTCATGGTTTTTTTAGATTACAAAAAAAAGATTACAACAATTGGTAGAGGATTTGAACCCCAAACCTCTTGGTCATTTGGTGTACACTAGTGTTACTGAACAACTAGTTTGGTTGGAATCTAACCCGATACCTCTAAGGGGTCGTTCACTTTGAGGTAATCTAAGATTCTCATGAAATGACCATCCAAATTACCTTGTTTAGATTGGGGTAATCATCAAATAACCAGGAATCCAAATATACCCGACATCCTAAAATCTGTACTTTTGACTAATATGGATTACCGATTAAACGATGGGTTTGTTAAATTCCCATATTTAAGGCATCTGCACAATTATTTCATTACCCTCTACCCTAAATTATTTAAACTTATTAAGTCGTTTATTCCCCAAATTAAATCGCAGCTATTCAATGCTACCAAATTTGATCGTAGTTATTAAACAATTTCTTACCTTTTCTCCAGAAATTTATTTTATTTTTTCAATTTTTAACAATTTTTTCATTATTATCTATTCTTGATGTTATTTTTATATGAGATTCAGGTTGATTTATTGAATCAAATTGAAAAAAAAAATCACCATCTCATCACTTTAGAAAATTATATTTGATGAAAAAAAAAACAATTCATAAAATATTGGGTAAAAAATCATTCTCACAAAAAAATGATATAGGGAATAAATTGAGTTTGAGAATTTGATATTTGATTGTTGTATTGTCAATTGATCGTTGAAAATTTAAATTGATTTTATAGGGACATAACACCAATTTTTGCATTATAGTCAAATATATATGTTTTTTTTTTGTAACCCATGAATTTTCATCTACCAAAAATATCATTGCACATGGTTTATTTTTCATTTTTATTGTCCTACAGCAAAGTTGTCTTGACCAACGATTTATGGAATTGTGATATAGCTTATGGTATTAAGAAATCTTAAATATAATTATTGTAAACCAATTTTAAAAATCTAATATTTAAAGATGGCAGATCTTGCTCAGCAAAAAGGACTAAATTGAGTTTGAAAATTTAAGATATAATTGTTATATTGCCAATTGATTGTTGAAAATTTAATTTGATTTTTAGGGGTTCTAACACCAATTTTGCATTACAAATAGTAGTATGTTTCTTTCGTTCTTTTTTCCATGGCTTTTTCTCTACCAAAATATCAAAGGTTATTTTATTGAAATGACTTATGGTATTATGAAATCGTAAATATAATTATGGTAAACCAATTTAAAAAATATAATATTTAAAAGGTGCAAATCTTGAATGAGTAGATCTTCATAAGATTCAAAAAAAAAATTTATTTTATAAATTAGTATATTTAATAAAAATAATAATTTTAAAAAAAAATTTAACAAATACCAAGCTAGAAATAATTAAAAAATAAATCAATAATACATATATAAAAGAAAATAAATTTATGTCGAATACATATGTCTGAGAAACACTTTTTTTCTAAACACTAAGTGGCCAATCTTTTGATTTCAAACACTGTCTAATGTATATTTTTGTTTCTTCATTACCTTATTGGCAGGTTCGAAATCTACAATTATATTTTCTAATTTATTTTTATTCATTTGTGTTTTTTAAAAAAGTGTATTGTTTTAAATTTCAATTACATACATTTATGTATTTTTTTATCCAATTTTTTCATTTTAATTTTTTGTATTTATTTTCTTAATAAGATATTTAATTAGGTGATCGGTTGACTCTACTTGATTTAATATATGAAATTCTCGTCAAATAATACATTTTAACACGCAATGTTCTGAGCATTCAACAGATAACACGCAAGCATACACGACCAATCATAGTCAAGTGATAAATAAAGTCATTCTCCTCGAGAACTAGGTCTCTAAACAAGTGTTGAGTGAAAAGTCTAACAAAATAGGAAAGTAAAGGATATTTTTTGTAGTGAGCTGATTTTTACTAAACTCTAAAGTAATAACATGCGATTGTGATAATAATGCTAAAGACACTGCTAAACTAACGAATTCAACCATGATACGTGCAATGCTGCAACCTTCGTGCAATGAAAAGTAATATCATAATAATACGAGTGTGTAATGCGTCAATGCTAAGATACAAATGCTAAAAACAATAGAAATTACTTCAATGATATGATAGGTTCGGGTTAAGAAGATTTTGAGTGTGATTAACATGCATATCCAAGGTGAGATTACGGTGAGAAGTGGACTCCGCACAACATGTGATCTAATGCTCTCTTTAGAGATGCATTCATTCTCTTCGAGCTTGAGCATTTGCATCTAAACCCGATACTATGAACAATGAAATGTGCACTAGCTAGTTGACTATTTCTAGCGTCCCTCTTCAACACGTAGGAGTTTCTAACATTGAAACTAATTGACATCAATAGTATATCTCTAATCCTTCTCTCTTTCGAGATGAAATGACTAACAAACATGAATGGATGATTAGTCGAAACATGCTTTTAGTTAAAACGCCTATTATGTCTTAGCCCAACATCTCTCTGCTCACCCAAAATACATACATCACACACTGATCCCTTAACCCTCAATTATATGCATTTAGCTCATGATCATGCTGAAAAGAACAAGAACAGAAGAAGTGAATGTTGTAAACATCACGCAATAGAAACGTATAATCGAAATATCAGCAGATCAGCAATGAAACAGTACCCAACAAGCTTAAATATAATAGAACAGAAGTGATCAATACAAAACAACCCACCAAAAGAATAAGAAAACTTCTGAAAGCATTAAGGTGATACAATGAGTTATAAAAATGAGCCTCCAATAGAAATCTGTGCTAAAAAACTACAATATAGAAGAAAACAAACAAAAAATCCAAAAGAAGAAAATAAAAAAAGGTTCTAAAAGGAAATGCAGAAAAATGGAGATAAATGTTCCAAACACTGATACGTCTCAGACAATTCCCAACAGCTCCCCAAATCAGCTCCCCCTCGAATTCCAAAAGAATAACTTTATATGCTCCCTAACTTCATAATTAATCAATGGTTGAGATTCTAAGGCAAAAGATGCCTTCCTCTCCAATCCAGGGCCAACAAGATCTGACCCATCGTAGGGGGACCACGTGCCAACTTTTCTTATACTGCTTAGAACCGCAGCTTTTTACAGGAAAACCGCTATTTCTTCGGGCGAATGTTGAAAACATTGTCGCTCTATTGAAATGACTTTCTTCTCTTCAATTCACCTCCTCTGATTTAGGCAAGGTTCAGCATCATTAGCATCCAGAAACTCTGAAATAATAACAAAAAATTAACGAGACAAGAGGTTTCTAAAATGCATTCACGGATGCCAAAGACATTAACAATTTGACACAATAAACTCTATGTTTCTTAATATTTTTTGTCCTAGCCTCTTCTACCTCATGCATCATCAGCATCTAAAAACTCCGAAACTCTGATTTAGGCAAGCTTCAGCTTCATCAGCATCCAAAAACTTTGAAATAATAACAAAAAATTAACGAGACAAGAGGTTCCTGAAATGCGTTCACGGATGCTAAAGACATTAACAATTTGACACAAAAATCAGATAACAATGCATGAATCTTTATTGAAAACGCCTCAATGGAGTGTTAAATGACTCTCTATTTGAAAGTTATCATTAGGACATTTGTTAAGTAAATTTATTGTACTCATAATTGAAAATACTTTAAAATTCATGTATGAAAAATATTTTTATATTCTTTGTAGATATAGACCATCTTTCTTTGGAATTGATTGATGATATCATGACCAAGTTAATTTGTTATATAGACATGTTGAACCAAATATATGTTTTGAATTTATTATTATTATTATTATCACTTAATGTGTATAGGAAAGGTTGTCTTAGAAATTTTATAAGTGAAAGTTTATTTCATAGATTACAAATTAGACAATTTAATGTATATTGGTTTATACACGAGAGTGACTTAGCTTGTTTTGAGAGTACTCGTATGAGCATACGAACATTTAATATACTATGTCATATGCTCAAAACTATAGGCTCTTTAAAAGAAAGTAAACAATGGATATAGAGGAAACAGTAGCAATATTTTTACACATCATTGCACATGATGTTAAAAATAGAGTGGTGCGTAGAAATTTTGTACGATCGAGTGCAACAATTAGTAGGTGCTTTAATAAAATTCTTAATTCGATATTGCGCCTACATGAGTGCCTACGATAAAAGCCAGATCATGTACCTACAAATTCAGTGGCTAGAAAGTGGAGGTGGTTTGAGGTTTGACTCGAATATTAAACTTAGTATTTGTCATGAGCAATACACATTTAAATGAGTTGAAACAAACATTTTATTGTTCTTTTCGGAATTTCTTGGGAGTACTAGATGGAACACATATTAAAGTTAATGTCAATGTCATTGATAGGCCTAGATATAGAACAAGAAAAAATGAAATAGCCACAAATGTCTTGGTTGTTTATAGCCAAAATATGGAATGTATTTATGTCTTACCTGGGTGGGAAGGATCGGCTTCAGATTCTAGAGTTTTCAGAGATGCTATATCAAGAAGAAATGGGTTGAAAGTCCCAAAAGGTATTCACACTATGAATAATATTTATATATTTTTCATAATGAGTTAATATATAATATTCAGTTCTAATTGATCCCTAGAATTTGTAGGATTTTATTATTTATGTGATATTGGGTATACAAACGGGGAGGCATTTTTAACACCATATAAAGGGCAACGATATCATTCAAATGAATGGAGACAAGATCATACACGAACATCACCAAAGGAATTTTTCAACATGATGCATTCTTCTGTAAGGAATGTAATTGAGAGAGCATTTGGTCTTCTTAATGGAAGATGGGCCATTCTTAGATCAAAGTCATATTATCCTATTAAAATTCAATGTTGAATAATAACAGCATGTTGTTTGCTCCACAACTTAATTAGACGAAAAATGCCTATTGATCCGCTAGAAGATGAGTCGGCTCATAACACTTTGAATGAAACATAATTAAACTCTATCACTTATGTGGAGACATCGATTGAATGGAATTCTTTGCGAGATAACTTAGCACGAAAGATGTATGATAAATGGAGAATAAGTATGAACTAGTTTTTATTTTACAATTGATGTCTTTATTTTTATTTTTCCTATGATTTATTGACTAAAGTTTATTAAATGTGTTTATGGTTAATTATTATTCATTTATAACCAAGCATGGAAACAAGTCAAATGATGTGGGATGACTTTAGTAATTGTCATATGCCACATCTACCTGAGGAGGTACATATGTCCCAAACAGAGGTTCATGAGATAAATTCTATGTCCATGAATGAATCCGATTTAAACCTACCAACTCAATCTAACACTTCTCGTAAATTAATAAAGAAAAAGGAAAAAAAAATGGAGATAAATTAGTTGAACTTGTGGCTACATCTATGGATAACATGAATGTGATGTATGAGAAAACAATTGAAAACATTAGTAAGATTGCCAGGTATTTTGAATCTCAAACAATTGTTTCTTAAAGAAGAAATCATATATTTACTGAGCTAGTACACATTGAAGGGCTAACAAATGCTCAAAGAGTTCGAGCAGGTGCAATTCTAGCCATGGATCATGGATCATGATCAGACTCATTATTTCTTTACGTTGTTGCATTCATACAAGGAGAATTTATACTGCAATTATTGGCGGAGCAAAATTAATCATTGATTAACTTTGTGGCAACATATATATCATTTTCATGTTTTATTTGTAGAAATAATTATTCACTGAAACTCAATATTCATTTTATTTTGTTTCAATTAGTTTTAGTTGTTTGAAGAACTAAAAGAATAAATGTGTTTTGAAGTTTATTATATTTTTTGTTTATATTATATTGTTTCGACTAAATATATTCGATTGAAATTTATATGCACGTGTCATTTAGTTTTTCAACGAGTATATCACAATTTATAGTTAAAATATTTTATACATGTAAATTGAAGTGAAGAATATTATTTCTTAAAAAAAAGGTAAAGAATCTTAAATTAATTGATTGAGAAAAATAGCATATATTAACACAACAAACTAAATTTATTTTAAAACATAATATTTAACTTCATATAAACAAGTATATTATATAAATTAAAATTATATTTAATTAATATGAAAAATATATTAATATTCGTAAGGGTATTATTGGAACATTTAATTAATTTAAGACATCCCCAAGTACGATTCCTGCAAAAGAAACACAGTTATCTTACTATTCTCAAGTATTCGAAAAAATATTACTACAAAACAAACATAGTGAATTAAGAATGTTGGATATCTGAAATTTCGGACATCTGAGATTCCCGACATCAGAAGATTCCAATTATCCAGAGTACCTCAAAATAAATGGCCCTAAGTTTCATTGATATTGAAGAGGAAGAAATGTATTATCGTACACATCCATTAGTCATATCATAAGAGCTACCATTTATTATTAAAAATACACAACTAATACTATATTACCATAAATACTGATGGGTTGCGATTTCAATGCTAATATACTAAATAGTAATTAATTCTAAGTTGACTTATGCTAAGTACACTCGGAATCAATTACGCGCAAGTATACGCGGTTGGGAATTGCAGCAAGTCATAAGTATATAAATTTATCGATCCCACAAGGATTGAGTTTAAGTCAAAGTCATGCAGAAAATAAAGAAGCATATGTTGTTTGAGTTGAGTGGTTTTTGTTTAGTAAAAATGAAGTACATAAATAAAATGCTAATGCATGCAATGGGTAATGCTAACTAATTAATCCTAAAAATTGTTACCTTCGTAACTTATTTTTTATGGTCGAACCAGCTTCCGTTGCGAACTCCATACTTACCGCAAGACATTGTAAGCATTAGTGAGGTTATCCCTAACACCCTAAATAGTGAACAGACGTTCATTCAAACTAAAATAGCATACTGGATCAACATGCGATTCCTCTTCCGATTCACCACAAGGTACATGCGTGGGTAGCTAATCGACGCATATATATATATACGCAGCAGTATAACATTTTGTGACCTATGCTCTTAACACATTCTAATCATAAGTAGCTAACATGTACTTCTATAATGCAACATAGCAATAAACATAATACAGAAGTTTAAAACATACGATTTTATTACTATTAGGAAATGTTCAACGTCTATAAACTACTCCTAGTAAATGGAATTGGCACGGCTGAGTATATGTAGTCCCCTTATCATTAGTTCCCACGCATCACCAATTTCTTCTCGCGCTTTGACGGTTGTCTCATGGCCAACCGACCAGTTCATCGATTTCAGCTTCTTGCCTTGGTATTTATAGAATTGAATTTCTTGGCCACCAAGTTGAGGTGAGCTGTGCAAATCTTCATAAATGTGGGATTCCATGATTCCGTTTTGATTTATTTGATTGATATCGTCTTTTATTGCATGATTGATCCTTCGATTCCTTCCTTGTTGACGTACCCTTTTTTCGAACGTGTTTTCCTTTTTGAATTGCACGCTTTTATGCACTATCTGGTTACTATTCACATTGTTGTCTTTTCCTGCGATGCTACAAATAATCCTGCTAAACAAATTTATTAGGCACAGTTTATGATCTATAATTTGTGCTAAAACGCGAATCCATGCTTCCGATGCTACTTTATGTATGCATGCTAATTTTCTAAGCTATACCTTTACATTCCTTCTATGAAAGCTTGTTTTTTCTCTTCTATTTCTAAAATAAAGTAGGCTAAGACAGCCTAAAATACACTCTATTTGCGCGTTATCAATTACCAAATATAAAAATACTAATTTGGAATTACAATATAATACTTATATATGGATCCATATGGATCCATAGAGACAATATAAATACAAATCTTTAATTTTCATATTACATTATAATACCAAACTGAGGGTATTATGGTAATTGCATTCATCTTCAAATTAGGGTTTCTTCCCGGGGATGCTCAAACAACTTGACAACTCAAGTAACCCGAATCAATCCAACCTAATTTAACGGTTTGGGTTGGGTTAAATACATTTTTGGGTTGAGTCAAGGGTTGACCTAAAATTAACTCAACTCAACTCGACAAACCCAAATTTATTATTTAGTTTAAAAACAATTACCTATAAAAAAATTATTATGCTATTTAATTATTTAGATTATATATATACTTATTTTATTTATTTATTATTTTTAGACTTTTTATTTTTCAATTTTTTTTAAGTCTTTATAATTTATACATCATGATAGAAATATATACTAAAATTATGTCATCTATTTTTTATGGTTTTAATTATCTATTTGTTTTATAGAAGTCGAATTATGTCATTTATTTTTGTTGTTTTAATTTTTTTTTTTATGTTATATAGTTGTGATCTTCTATATAAACCATGATAGTAGGACTAATAGTGAGTGACTTTTGATGAAATATTTTGCATATTTAATATTTATATTCATTTTTTTTTTTTTTTGAAATTTGCATTCCTACTAATATTTATATTCATTTCATTAACTTGATATGATAATGATTTATTGATATGATAATGATTGGTGGTTATATTTTGTTTATGTATAGTGTATGACTAATTTTATAAAGAAAATATTTATATTTGCAATGTATTGATAAACCTGATAACCCAATCCAATCCGAAAATACTTTTTGTAAGGATTGAAGACTTTGTTGAAGTTACTTTTTGTTTTTAGATTAACTTTTGTTTTTAAGTTGTAAGTGTTGAAAACTTTTGTTAATACTCTTTTTGTATTAAGGATTTTGTAAGTGTTGAACATTATTTTGAATAAAATTAATATTTGTTGGTGTCGACGATTCCTTCCCGACATGACTCTTGTAGTGATGTAAGGGTTCGGTTGTCTTTTTAATTGAGATGGGTTAGGTTGGAAATGTCGAAAATTTAAGTTGGGTTGAATGTTAAATATTATGGCCCAACAAAAGAGAATTTAGGTCCAAAAGAAAAATCTAGAAGTTATAGCCAAAAGAAAACTCTAGATTTTATCATTTATCCTAGATGGTCAAAGAAAAATCTAGAACTTCAACTTGCCAAGAAATATCTAGACATCCTTATCCAAATCCAAGTTGTGGCAAAATCCTAGCCATTTATTTGACTTGATTACCAAGGCAAAATGTGGACCATTGGATCATACTTGGAGCCCAAGTTTATGGAGGCTATAAATAGGTTATGTCATTTGTTGGCAAACCATCCCAAATCATCCCAAGACTTCCCACATCTAAAGTGAGGTTGTGAGATAAAAATAGAGAGTGTTTTCTCCTTGTAAGAAAGCTTGTTGTTTCTTTGTAGAGAGAAGGTTGTAACTCCTATTTTTGTAATAAAGTTCTTCTATCCTTGCCCGTGGTTTTTACCCTAATTTGTTTAGGGGTTTTCCACGTAAAATCATTGTGTCGTTCTTCCTCTTCTTCCTCTTCATTACCATTGTAATTTTCAATCTCTCTTTAGCTGCGACGACCGCTTCTATTCGTGTAAACAATTTTAACAAGTGGTATCAGAGCCTAGTTTCTTGGTGTAACTATCTACTTATCGTATGCTCTGTGGTTGCCACTAAAAGTGGATCCTCCACATCAGAAAATAAGTTAGATACTTTCACCTTTGTTGACAGGTACGTGGGTTGTGGATTGTTTCATCGCTCGTGGTAGAAGCAATGGCGGCAAGGTTCGAGATTGAGAAGTTCAACGGGACCAATTTCTCGTTGTGGAAGATGAAGATGAAGGCTATCTTGAGAAAAGATAATTGTCTTGCGACCATCGGTAAGAGGCGACGACGGACATCACGAGATGATAATAAGTGGAATGAGATGGACGGGAATGCTATTGCAAATTTACATCTAGCATTAGCAGATGCGTTTTGTCAAGCATAGAGGAGAAGAAAACTGCACGAGATTTGGGAACATCTCACCAAGCTGTACGAGGCCAAGTCACTTCACACCAAGATTTTCCTTAAGAGGAAACTGTATACTCTTCGAATGTCAGAATCTACTTCAATGACGGAGCACATGAGCACGTTGAATACTCTATTTTCTCAACTCACATCGTTGGGTTATAAAATAGATTCAAATGAACGTCTTTGAAATTCTACTTCAAAGTCTTCCCGATTCATATGATCAACTTGTCATCAACCCGACAAATAATATTCGATCGATTGTCTAAACTTTGATGATATTGGAGCTGCTGTCCTTGAAGAAGAAAATCGGCGCAAGAACAGAGAAGACAAGTTGGCCAGCTCACAACAAACAGAGGCTCCGGTGGTGACAAGAGGGAGATCAATGGAACGTGGCTTCAAAGTGGGAGCCAAAATCAAGGAAGGTCAAAATCAAGAAGTAAGAAGAGCATGAAGTGCTACCATTGTGGCAAGAAAGGACATATGAAGAAGGATTGTTGGAATCTAAACAAAAAGGATTCCAATCCTCAAGGAAATGTAGCAAGCACCTCAAATGAAGGTGATGTTTTATCTTGTGAAGCAAATGACAACTATCAAAGGCGGAAAGAGTTTGGGCGATGTATGGTTCATCGACTCGGGAGCGACTTATCACATGACCTCACGCCGAGAATGGTTTCATCATTATGAACCTATCTCGGGAGGGTCCGTGCTCATTGCAATGATCATGCCTTGAAGATTGTCGGTATTGGAACTATCAAGTTGAAGTTCCATGATAATATATTCGCGACAATTCAACATGTGCGACATGTAGAAGGCCTAAAAAGAACTTGCTTTCATTAGGTCAGCTTGATGACCTTGATTGCAAAGTCGTGGTGGAGAAAGGAGTCATGAAAGTGATTCGAGGAGCGCTGGTACTTATGAAGGGAGAAAAAGTTGACAACAACTTGTACATGCCGATGGGGAGACTTTGCAAGAGGGAGAGGCGTCGGTTGCCTCAAGTAGTTCAAGTGAACAACTTTCAATGATGTGGCATCAGAGACTTGGACACATGTCAGAGCAAGGAATTAAAGTTCTTGCAGAGCAAAATCTACTCTCTGGGCTCTCTAAGGTGTCTCTACCTTTGTGTGAGCATTGCGTTACAAGTAAGCAACACAGATTAAAGTTCAGCACATCAAATTCTAGAAGCAAAAATATTCTAGAATTGGTTCATTCTGATGTATGGCAAGCACCAGTTACATCCTTGGGAGGAGCAAGGTACTTTGTGTCCTTTATCGACGACTACTCCGTAAGGTGTTGGGTGTATCCAATCAAGAAGAAGAAAGCGGATGTGTGTTCGGTCTTCAAAGTATTCAAAGCGCAAGTTGAACTGATCGAGAAAAGAAGATCAAGTGCTTGCGGACAGATAATGGAGGAGAATATACAAGCAATGAGTTTGCGCACTCAGAATCAACAAGGCATTAAAAGACAGTTCACTACTGCCTACACTCCTCAGCAAAATGGAGTGGCAGAGCGGATGAATAGAACCTTGTTAGAGAGAACAAGAGCAATGTTAGGAGCTGCAGGCTTGGACAAATCATTCTGGGCAGAAGCAGTCAATACCGCCTGTTATGTAGTGAATCGTGCTCCATCAACTGCAATTGAGTTGAAGACGCCAATGCAGAGATGGACTGGTAAGCCTGTTGATTATTCAAACCTCCATATATTTGGAAGTCCAGTGTACGTGATGTACAATACCCAAGAAACTACAAAACTGGATCCAAAATCCAGAAAATGTTTATTCTTAGGGTACGCTGATGGTGTGAAGGGGTATCGCCTGTGGGATCCCACTTCCCACAAGGTTATCATCAGCAGGGATGTGATCTTCATGGAAGATAAGAAACAGATAGCAAATGATAGCCTTTGTCAATGAAAGCTCAGAGACTACAACGGTACATGTGGAGAAAGAATATGAAGATGACCACACTGAAGTGAACCAACACACGAGATACAAGATCCGGTTGAGTCATTAAGAGACTCGCCGTTCTATCCGAACGACAAAACCACCCGATTGGCGATCGATTATATTATGGAGAGTAACATTGCATATTGTCTTCTAACTGAGGATGGAGAGCCATTAACATTCCAAGAGGCAATGACTAGTTCAGATGTTGCTCAGTGGATGACAGCTATGCATGAAGAAATGGAAGCTCTTCATAAGAACAAGACTTGGGAACTTGTAACGCTACCACAGGGAAGAAAGCCCATTGGTAACAAATGGGTATATAAGATCAAGCGCAACAATGATGATCAAGTGGAGCGGTATCGTGCAAGATTGGTGGTAAAAGGATATGCTCGGAAAGAAGGTATCGACTTCAATGAAATCTTTTCTCCAGAGTTCGACTTACTATCGTTAGAATAGTCTTAGCAATGTGTGCTACATTTGATTTACATCCGGAGCGATTAGATGTAAAAGCGCATTTCTGCATGGTGATCTTGAAGAAGAAATCTATATGCTCCAAACTGTAAGGTTTTGAAGAACAAGGAAAAGAGAACTTGGTTTGCGGAGTTGAACAAATCTCTGTATGGTCTCAAACAGCGCCGAGATGTTGGTACAAGAGATTTGATTCCTTCATCATGAGCCTTGAATACAACAGACTTAATGCAGACCCTTGTGCATATTTCAAGAGGTTTAGTGAAAAGATTTCATTATCTTGTTTGTTGTATGTTGACGACATGTTGGTATGAGCCCCAACAAAGATCGATAAAGAATTGAAGGCTCGGTTGGCTAGGGAGTTTGAAATGAAGGACTTGGGGCTAGCAAACAAGATTCTGGGGATGCAAATTCACCGAGACAGAAATAATAGAAAGATTTGGCTATCTCGGAGAAACTATTTAAGGAAAGTCTTACGACGCTTCAACATGGAAGACTGTAAGCCAATTTCTACCCCTCTTTCTCGTTAATTTCAAATTATCCTCTAGTATGTGCCCTAGCAAAGTGAAGCGGAGAGGATGGAGATGTCTCGAGTACCGTATGCATCAAGCCAGTGGGAAGTTTAATGTTTGCCATGATTTGTACAGCACCGGACATTGCACATGCAAGTGGGAGTAGTTAGTCGGTACATGGCGAATCTGGTCGAGAGCATTGGAATGTTGTAAAAGGATCCTTAGATACATTAAAGGATCGATAGATGTTGCATTATGTTATGGAGGATCAGACTTTATTGTCGAGGATATGTTGACTCAGATTATGCAGTGATTTTGATAAAAGCAAATCCACCACTTTGGATATGTGTTCACTCTAGCTAATTGAGTCGTAAGTCGGGTTTCAAAATCGCGATCGATTGTGGCTACCTCGACAACGAAGCGAGAATATGTTGCGCTACACAAGCTAGTAAAGAGGCGGTATGGTTAAAAATGTTAATGGATGAACTCGGGCACGAGCAGAAGAATATTTCTGTTTTTGTGACAATCGAGTGCCTTGTACCTTGCAAGGAATCCGACTTTCCATTCCAAGTCAAAACATATTCGAGTGCAGTACCACTTTGTTCGTGAGAAAGTGGAAGAAGGAAGCGATGGATATGCGAGAAAATTCATACAAAAGAAAAAACCTCGCAGATTATCGACCAAGGCGATCAATGGTGACAAGTTTGATTGGTGTCGATCCGCAAATGGCCTAGCGAAACATAAGCAACATGGAGATGGCATGGAAGAAAGAACGGTGTGGAGATTTATTGATGGATCAATCAAATCTCCAAGTGGGAGATTGTTAAATATTATGGCCCAACAAAAGAGAATTTAGGTCCAAAAGAAAAATCTAGAAGTTATAGCCAAAAGAAAACTCTAGATTTTATCATTTATCCTAGATGGTCAAAGAAAAATCTAGAACTTCAACTTGCCAAGAAATATCTAGACATCCTTATCCAAATCCAAGTTGTGGCAAAATCCTAGCCATTTATTTGACTTGATTACCAAGGCAAAATGTGGACCATTGGATCATACTTGGAGCCCAAGTTTATGGAGGCTATAAATAGGTTATGTCATTTGTTGGCAAACCATCCCAAATCATCCCAAGACTTCCCACATCTAAAGTGAGGTTGTGAGATAAAAATAGAGAGTGTTTTCTCCTTGTAAGAAAGCTTGTTGTTTCTTTGTAGAGAGAAGGTTGTAACTCCTATTTTTGTAATAAAGTTCTTCTATCCTTGCCCGTGGTTTTTACCCTAATTTGTTTAGGGGTTTTCCACGTAAAATCATTGTGTCGTTCTTCCTCTTCTTCCTCTTCATTACCATTGTAATTTTCAATCTCTCTTTAGCTGCGACCCTGCTCTATTCGTGTAAACAATTTTAACATTGAAAATCCATGTACATTCCTTTTTGTTCCTAAATATGAATATCAGCCTCCATTTTTAAGCTAAACAGAATTGAAAAAACGAGTCAAATGTTTGACAGGTTGTAGTGGTCATGGGGTGCGGCAACGTTGCAGAGAGATCGATTTTTTTTATGAATCTACTTTCTCAACGTTCATGGTGTTCAATTCGATCGCCGGTGAGATGACGATGACTCCTCGGTTCATCGAACGACAGCGACAGTGAAGCAAAAAGCTCCTCACCAGCGTCCGTGGAAGTTCAATGGCCATGATGGAGAAGCTTAGGATCTATAGAGAGGTTTAATCGTAAATGGGTTTTCAATGATAATTATTTTTTTGTTTATCTTTATTTTATTTAAATTTTTTTTAAAAGTACGTGACTAATAATTTAACACTTTTTAATATATGTGATAATTTTTTTTTTTTTTTGAGAAGCAATATATGAGATAATTATAATACACTAGATTCTCAAAAAAAAATTATAATACACATGTTGATTTTGAAGAATTAATTTGGGGGCAAACTGTACTGCTTGAAAATGGGGTCTTGGTTCACACTGCCAGGGTTCTTAATGTCCTGCCATCTTCGAATTTCGACGTAATGGAACAGGATGAACTCGATCACGAACAGGGTCGAAGACGAGGCGAAGTACTCAGCTTTCCCCGCGTCGAACCATTGCGGGGCGTCGATGATTCCGATCTTCGTGAAAACCTCGGGCAGCAGCATTCCAGCCACTCCCAACATCGCCCACCGCCCGTTCACGAGCTCGGCTTGTACGAACCATCGCAAGTTCTCTGGGTCCTCTGCTAGACTCAGTGGGTCGAATCCATTGTCGCCTGGAAGGCTGCATTTTGTTTAACACAATCACTTAGACAAAACCAAACACCAAGCCTAAATCTTTCCAATCAAAAAATCAATATTGAATCTGAATTCATGAACTCTGCCTTCATAACAGGTTGAATCGTGTTACACAACCAACTAATCCAGAAGATAATAACTATTTTGTTTTTTAAATCAATTTCATCCTATGTTTTTTACTATTATCTTAGATAAAATAAGTAACTTACAAAAAAACTTAGTTTTTATTTTTGAAATTCTGTTATGATTTAAGTGCTTTCTCAATGGAAGATAAAACCCTTGTAAAGAATCTAAAATCAAATAGGTCTTAGTATTTTGTTTTGATTTTTTTATATTTAAGCTTGTTTTTTAACTCAAATTTGATTTTTTTTTTTTTTTTTCTAAGCCTACTTTGATCACTATTTTGTTATGGGTTTTCGAAATCAAGCTGGAAAAAGTACTTCAATGTATCTCTGTTTTATACTTTCATATCAAAGTTTTATTAAGTTCAAAAAATAAAAATGATATCTTTGAAACATTGTATGGGTTTTTGGAATTAGGGTTGCATTCAAATACTTTAGTGAATACAACTCTAAATTTCAAAAACCAAGAACAAATCATTATCAGGTGGGGCTTCACTTTCAAATTTTAGATTTTTTTTTAATATAGGTAAAATGCAAATGGGAAAGTAGTAAAAATAACGGAAAAAAAACAAATATTCTAAACAATGGTAAAATTGATGGTAATTATTAGAGAACATGGAGTGTTTGTAGGACTTTCCACTTTCTCATCCTAAGATGGGATTTTTTTTTTGGCTCACCAATCTTGAATCCCCATTTGAACTTTATGAACTCTGATACTATATTAGAAAATATGGGGTTTTAGGTTTCACTTCAAAATCAATTGACAATGAGGAGAATAATTTATATCTTTTATAATTGTTGGTAGGACTCTTCTACTTTTTAATGTGGCCCTCTTTTAAGCGTGAAATTGTTTTAACCTAGGGGCAATTTTGTAATAGCCAAGTCATTCAAACCACATGTTGCCACGTCAACAACCTATAAATATTTTTTTCAATTTTTCTATCAGCCAGCTCACCATTCTGTTAAGGGTTATAACAGCAGGGGCATTTTTTATCATTATTGAAACGTGAAGGGTATTATTGGGGCTTTTCAAACTTCAGGGGTATATTTGAGACAATTCTTAAAGTTCAGGGGCATTTATTATAATTTAGCCTAATTATTTTTTTGTTTATCTTTATTTTATTTTTTATTTTTTTTTAAAAGTACGTGACTAATAATTTAACACTTTTTAATATATGAGATAATGTTTTTTTTTTTGAGAAGCAATATATGAGATAATTATAATACACTAGATTCTAAAAAAAAAATTATAATACACTCGAAATATATTTAGAAGCATATAAAGTTTTGAATTTGTATATTGTGACAAACTTCACTGAATCGAATAGTTTGGGTAAGGAAAATGAAATTTATTCCTTAAAAATTAATAATTATTAGAAACTATTAGTCGACTATTTATATTTATGTAAATTTGCAAAAGGTAAAATAATAATAATAATTAATTTTTTTAAAAAAAGCTGTCCGGCAGATGGCCCAATAAACGGCAAAAGCATAAGAATCGGCCCAAAAAAATTTGTCTTATATATTTGAAAAAAGAGAAAAGAAAAAAAAACCCTAAGAAGGTTTAAGAAAAAAATTAAAATTAACGTCGCCTGAGAGATTCGAACTCTCGCGGGGAAACCCCATGTACTTAGCAGGCACACGCCTTAACCACTCGGCCAAAGCGACTGTTGATGACATTCTCTCAATTTTAATATAACTAACTTTATTTGTAAACCACCATGTGAATCTTGAGTTACGAACTACCACGTTATTTTCTCAGTTGGCGCCACGTATGCGTTATCTTTTTTATTTTTTGAAAACCACGTATGTGCTATCTTTCGGTTTGGATTAAATCACTTTATAATAAATTCACGATGCAATTTATCACTCTTTTTTTTTGATAATTTTTTTTTCTAGAAATCTAATTCTCACTTATCAATGTATTATTTTTTTTAATGTATGTATATAGTTTGTAATGTAAATCAACATATCTATATTTTATATTATCTTTACATGTAACTAAAAAAATTATTAATTGAAATGACTCGCTAAATGATGTAGGTAAATCTAAATTAAAAGTTCAAAATTTCGAATACACACTTGGGGTGTTATTATATTTTAAAAAAAGCTGAATACATCTTTAAGGGAGTTATTTTGTAGCTTGGAATTGCTGAATATCTCATTAAAAAAAGTAAGGAGACATTTAAAATATATATTGATTTTGTATAAAACTTTAATGTTATTTAAGATAAATCAAGGATGTAGCTTATAATTGAAGATTTATATGTTATTTTGATAATAATTTGATTTCTTGTTCTTGAAAATTGTAATTATTTTGTTATTGTCTCGTTATAAACATCTTTCTTAAATAAGGTATTTGATTTTAAAGATAAATTCCAATAATAAAAGGTAGATAGAAAATAAGGAGACTATATAAGTTGAAGTAATATTTGTATGGTTAGTTTTTTTTCGAAATGATCTTGGATCGCAATTTTTTCTAGAGTCCAAATTATATTTGGATTCCAATATTCTCTTTTATTGGGTTTGTGATATCGTTTCCTTTATTATATGATTATGTTATTATTAACCTGCCATTTAAATCCTTAGTCAACTTCGTAAAATAAAAATAAGTCAAAATTTGAAAGTGTAAAGTAGTTTTAAAATGTTTTTTTTATCTTGTTTCTTAAATTGTGTTTTATTGTGAAAGAGGCTGATTAAAAAAACCAAAACAAAACAAAAAAGTTGTGAAGACACAACCCAAATTTACCAAACGGCATTGTAGCTTGATGGCTAACAGGTTGAATTTTTATTTAGTTTGATGATGTTGGTCTCAAGATCGAATTTTGTAGGTACATTAAAAACAAAAAAACGACACAACCCGATTTTTTTTTTTTTTTTGACATTACCACAACCCGAAAATTTAAATACATAAAACAAAATAATTAAAGATGTATCTATATTTTAAGTTTTAAATGTTTTGCTTGAATTTTGATAACATATAAATGTACGTAAAATTTGGATTTATATGTTTAGTTTTAAATAAACGAAAACTATATAGATAGAACCTAAATTTTTACAAGTTAAGATTTATTCTCGTAGGGGCAGTTTGTTTGACATATTTAGGGAGGAGTTAGTTCTAAGATTTACTAACTTCTCCTTAAAAACTACATCCAATCGAGTTTTTATTAACTCCTCATTTTTACTTTTAAAAATAACTCTCATTTCTAACCATTTATTTTTAATCATTCATTTATAACTACGCAATCATTTTTAACCACTTATTTTAATAATTCCTTTCAAATCAATCAAAATAACTCATTTTCAACCATTCATTTTTAATCATTTCTTTTTTAATTACTAAAAATAACTACTCATTTTTAAATCTACATCCAAACAAGGTTTTGACTCTAACTCCTCTATACAAAAACTACATCCAAACGAGTTTTTGACACAACTCTCAATTTTTAACTCCTCAACATAACTTCTCAATATAACTCAACTCAAAAACTACCTAAATATGTCAAACAAACAGCCCCGTAAAGAATACAAACTACACACAAAATATAGAAAAATTGATAAAAATATAAAATTTTATCAAAAAAAAAAAATTGTGAGGGCAAAAGTGTCATTCAATAATGTCCTCTACATGGACATCCTAAAAATCCATGATGTAGGAAGACATCCAAATGACTCTTAGGGGGTGTTTGTTTGATATATTTAGGTATTTTTTGAGTTAAGGAGTTATATCGAAGAGTTATATTGAATAGTTAAAAATTGAAAGTTGTGTCAAAAACTTGTTTGGGTGTAATTTTTGTGTAGAGGAGTTAGAGTCAAAACCTTGTTTGGATGTAGATTTAAAAATGAGTAGTTATTTTTAATAGTTAAAAAAGAAATGATTAAAAGTGAATGGTTAAAATGAGTTATTTTGATTGATTTGAAAGAAATGATTAAAAATAAGTGGTTAGAAATGATTGAGTAATTATAAATGAATGATTAAAAATGAATGGTTAAAAATGAGAGTTATTTTTAAAAGTAAAAATGATGATGAGTTAATAAAAACTTGTTTGGATGTAGGTTTTCGACGAGGGATTAATAAAACCTAAAAAATAACTCCTACCTAAATATGTTAAACAAACAGCTCCTTAGATGAGCATCTTAGGATGTTGAACCTCTCAGGATACGTGGATTTTTTTCATTTCTGCAAAAGAAACATGGTAATCGAGATGCTCATCTCATGTGCATCTTGGATTACGAAGTGAACAACCCCTTGAGTTTAAGGTTCTATAATTTTGCTTCTTTCTTTAAAATGTTTAACCAAATGACTATAAATAAATATAAAAAGTTAAACAAATGTAAAATTTTGTTCAAGTATTAATTTTTGTTTTTGTATTGAGGAAGTGAATATTAGATAATAAAAATATAAAAAAAATTACTTTTTAAAAACATTGTGAACTAAATAGGAAATTCAAAAACTTAAAACTATGTCTAAAAAAACATACAACCATGCTACTTAAAAAAAAAAAAAAAAAAAAGAAAAAAAAAGAAGTGAGAAATCTGTCATGAGTGACACACTTGATCAAAAATTTGGTTAAGTGTATACTTCCTTATCGATCTCAAAATTGTAGACACATTTTGTCACATTTTTTTAATATATGCCAATAACATAAATTCAATTTTAATTTTGTATTTACAACATTTCAAAGTGATCATGTTAAAAAAAGTTGTAGGTTTGAATCTTTAATTTTAAATTTTTAAGTACTGTATTTTATTTATTTATTTATTTGTTTTAAGTATGCCAGCTGGGAAAGGGAAAGGGAAGTGGTCGTATAAATTCCAATCTACTTACTCTATAAAAAAATATAGGTTAATATCATTTTTTTAAAAGAAGTTATTATTTTTATAATTCTATTTTCGAATTGTTTATTTTAGTTAATGTCCGAGATACTTAACTTCACTAACATTAAAAATGTAAAAAAATTCAACATATTTCTAATATGTATGTGAAATATTCTTTTCAATATCAATTAATTTAGAAATGAATCTCTAAAAACAACTTTTTTATATAAATATATATATTTATATATTTATATATATAATGTTTTTTTTATAAATTTTAAAAATGTGATTCTTTTTACTTAAATCCAAATTATTAATGAAACAATTTCAATTAATATGAATTTCAAATCTACCATTTAATTTCAATTTTAAGATATTCGTAGCTTTATAATCTAAAATAAACCGAAAATGGAGAAACAAACAAATGAAGGAGAAATAAAAAAAAACGATAACCGTCATTATTTTGTGGTAATCTAATTCAATATCTTAGTTATATGTTTGATATCGAAAATCTGTATTTAACTTTCATTTATTTGAAATTGTATCCTCCTACTCTTAGGGTATGTGGTCCTCCTCTTCCAACTTTGTATTTAAAAAAAATAACAAAAAACAAAACATAAGAAAGGAACAAAAATTTGTAATCTACACTAATACGCACGTGAGGTTTCTAATAATTTAATACGAAATCAATTAACGGCTTTTCTTTTTTTAGAAATAAAATAATTAACGGTTTTATATTCGTAGGGTACTTTCCCAAATTTATGAATATTCTGACCAAACCAAACACGTTTGAACATTTTTCTAATTCAATTGTGGACTTTGACCTAATCCTTACATTTGTTTGATTTGTTTTGCTGTTTTTTTTTTCTAAGAAAGAATCTGTATTTATCCTTTAACATTTTTACGTCAGATTACAATTTTTTTTATGAAAATAATTTAAATGTTTATATTAAATCTTATTTTTTATTTTAATATAAGGAATTTACATGTATTAAATTTTCTTATTTTATTTTTAGATACATGTATTAAATGTCTAGTTGTCAGTTCGAACTATTTTTAACGTGAAACATAATTTCGGAGTAATTCATTTTGGACTCTTTTACTCCATTTTGAATACTATAAGTTTTTTTTTCCAAGTTATTCTAAATATTATTAGTTGTAATAGGTTGAAGAAAAAAAAAAGAATGTCTTCTCATTTGATAGTAACTTTATTTTCAAATATGTAGGGACATATGTTGAATTTAGATTAAAAAAAAGTATGCTCAACTTAATTATCAACAACATGTTCGATGATGATGTGTGTTGTGTGACATATTTTGTGTTGTATAATGTGTAATGTGATTGGTATATGTGAGTTCTCATCATAGGGTGTTCTCTGCAAATGTGTAGCACAATTTGTATAGGTTTGAACGTGTGTGATCACTTGTGTTCGGCAATGTGCGACGTGCTACGTGATTGGTGCCTGTGAGTTTCCATTGTGGTCATTATGCTCCATTGTGGTCATTATGAGGCTGGTACAAGACCGTTATGATCTCAGAAATATCCCACATTGAAAAGTGGAAGAATCCAACATCAATATAAAAGAGATATGGATTACTCCCCTCATTACTAATTGGTTTAAATGTGACAATTCTTATTGGTCTGACGGTATAACGTTTGTGTAAAGTCATTAGGTTATTTGTAATAATTTGATACAATTCATATAGTTAGTTTAATGACGTGATTCGTGTGTATGCAGCTATTTAATTTAGGTCAGTCTATGCTTTTGTTTTGTGTAAGTTAAGAAACAATAATTTAACTTTTTACTAAATTCGACATTTGCAATTTAGATACTCAAAATTAAAAAGGAATGTTAGTATATGAACATAAAGATCCTCAATTTCACTAAGTTTAACACTTGCTTTGTGCCCTGAACATTAAAACAATGTGAATTTAAATTTGTAGTATAAAATTGAATATGCCTCATAGCAATTATTTTTTTTATAAATCTTTTTGATATCCAAATATTATAAGTTTAAGTAATATGTCTCGGGACATTAATCGATATATATTTAAGTTGACTCGGACAATCACGAATATAAAAAATATATACATAATTAGATATTCAAACATTTAATTTTTACCATCTCTGATATAGAATCAAATAATCATATTGATATACATTTTAAAATTTTAGTCACTAAATAAATATCTATACTAGCCAACAAAAAAAAGAGATAATAAATACTTATCTTCAAAAAGTTTCAATTTCCAATTGTATTTGTACAATGACATAGTGGTTGAAGATTTAAAGTTAGAGAGTGTGTTTCCCTCAAAGACTCAGTTCGAGAGACACATGTGACTCACTCATTCGATATCTTTGGTGTTTGGCCGAGAGACGGGCATAATTACCCTTATTGCAGAAAAGAAATTACAAATTCGTGTTTGCCCCTTTAAAATATTGTTAAATGAAAAAAAAAAATCAAATTAAACATCCCAATATTTGATCGAAAAGAGACATGGACCCTTCCCGGAATCTGCAAGCTCTGTGTTCCAAACATGGCGGCCAGACGGTCAAAGGGCAATACCTTCCCTCCTCAATAAAACCGGCTCTCAAATCTTCAATTTCTTCATCCAATTTCAATAAGCGATTCCGAATTACATCTCCATGATGTTGCCGATTTTAGAAACCAACGCCGGCGAGTTTTTCTTCAAAACCGCCGTGTTTGTTCTGGTTCAATTTCTTGTCTATTTAATCCTCTCCAAATCTTCCAATCTGTTCTCCAACGACCACAAATTGAGGTCTCTCAGCTTTAAACCCGCCAGATCCGTCAGTATTCGCCGCTTTCTCGCCGCTCTTTCCGATATGCCTCCCGGCGGAGAGATTTCGCCGTCGTCCAGAGCTCCGACTCCGTCGCCTGTTCGCCCGGGACGCCCCGTTGACGGCGCCGGGTCTTTAGAGAATTGAGTCCGGTTTGGGTTGGGTAGCTATGTAAAGTGAACAGGTAATTTGTGAGATTAGAAGGGGTGGTTTTGTCATTTGTGTTTGAGATTCTTTTTATTTCTCATTTGAATTATTCTTTTGTAATTGAAATTATTTATTTCATTGGTGCTTTTGACCATATTTTGGAGTTTTTAGTGTACAAAAAGCTTAAATGAGAATAATAAATTGGTTTGATTGTTGTTTGGTGGTAATTTATTTTGATTGATGATGATAAATTCAATAAAATTGATATTTAACTCTCGTTTAATATAATCGTTGCACTTTTTATATAGAAGTTTGTGATTACTCTCTTCCCCTCTCTATTTAAAACAAAAACTTAGATGAGAATAGTGTTAAAAAAAACTATATTTTCTTAAAATGAAAAAAACTATAATAGCTTAGATGATAAAGTTTTTTTTTTAAAAAAAAAAACTAAAATAGCTTAACTTAATTAATATATGATTCATAAAAAAAAAGTAATATATGAATTTATAATTAAGAATTATGATTTCAAATTTAATCTCTAAAAGAAAAAAGATTTTTAAATAATTACAAAATTGAATTGTTTGTTTCTTTTAAATAGAACTATATTTTCTTTTAAAGATTAATTTGGACTTTTTTTAAGAAGAAAATTAATACCTATGAAGATTGGAATCGATTTATTGATTGTTAGATTATCTTAATATCATTGTTAGTAGATTTGTAATAAATGTTTTAATCATGAAAGAATACTCATGTTGGTAAATTATGTTTTAGTTTGGGTTAAATTACATTTTTTCTTTAATCTTGAACTCAAATTTGAAATTGAATTGTAATAAACTTTATATATATATATATATACATATATCAACTCATTTATAAATTACATTATAAAATTTTAGTTACAATTTAAATGTCCAGTTTTATAAAAACATATAATATATGTCATAACATTGTATTGTTAGGTAAATTTTAGGTTAGGATTTGAGTGTATGTTCAAGATGAAGAAGAATCTCCACATTTTCAATTATCTTTCTTAAAAAGCCATGCCAATTATGTTTGAATTCAAAAAAAGAAAAAAGGAAAAATCCTAATTAGATAGAAAACATCATCAAACCTGATTATTTCTCCTCTCTATATACTTTGAATCTGTTTGATAATATGTCAATTAGAAAAATCCATTTCATAATACATAAATAAATAAATAAGTGGGGGAAAATTTTAATCTTTATGCTTAGGAAACCAACAAGGAATGTTTTGAAATTTCAAAATTCTCATATTCTACGTCTTTTGACACGCCCACGAAAAGCAAAGGATGAATCTCAAAATACATTCTTATATTATTTTCTTGACGCCTGAATAATTTATTTCTTTGGGATAACTACTTAATGAAAATTCTTTATGTTGTTTATTTAGTAGAAAAATGGATGTGACAGGCGTAAAAAGTGTAGAACGATTTAATTGTTAATGCATTACATTATTACTATTTATTATTTTTTTTTTGTGAAGTAGATGAAGAAACTTATAATTTTCTGTACAAAAGACAATATAAAAAACCAGTCAAATAGCGTCTACTTTACGGTTATACTTTGGGGGTGTTTGGCTGCAGATGAGATGAGATAAAATGAGATGTTGACAGCAGAAAAAACTTGTTTGGGGTACAGGGAGATGAGATGAGATGCCGGAAAAACCTTATTTGAGGTGCAGTTAGATGAGATGAGATGACAGAAAAACCTTGTTTGGGATGCAGGGAGATGAGATGAGATGATAGAAAAACCTTGTTTGGGTTGAGATGAGATGTTTGGATATTTGATGTAGTTTTATTTTTAATAGAAGAATTGCACAATTACACTCCTAAATTATAAGCATTGCAATGAACTTATCTATCAAATTTGAATATAAAAATAAAGACTTTTTGTAATTTTTATTTCCATCTTTCACGTGTCTTCTTTCTCGACCTCGATTCTTTTCTCCATCTCTTCAAAACTTTCCTTCACATTTAAAAAAATACTTGCAGAATAGAAGTAGAAAAATATAAAAAGTATAATGATTTTTCATAACTTCAACAAGAGGAGCATTTTTCATAACTTCAAGCAATACGTGTTTAGCATCTTCACAGCTCAATGAATCAAACATATAACTTTTGATTCTTCAGCAAGAGGAGCATTTTGTCCACCGTTATTCAAAGGAACAAACAAACCCGGTAAGCATTTCAAAGCCAACCATTTCCTAGCGACGGGCATTTGCTGCTGCAGACGCCATCTTCTGGCATCAGGTTGAGTATCGACGAGCTCTTCGATTCCCCACCAACCCCTAAAACTATCGAATGTGTGGATAAGTAATGTTCAAGAAGATGGAAAGCGGAAAAATGCGCAACCATAGCCCAACATCGAACGGAGATGTTAACAGGAAAATCTCCTCTCATCTCTGGAAAATGTCAACACCGCATGACAAATGAATCGGGATTCCCCGAAATGGTATATTGGAATAAAATTTACTTGAATGATGTATTACCGTGTTTGGTTCGCTCGATTCATGCTCCCAAATAAAATATTGTTCCTCCCGAATAGGATCCTAATAAATTACTCTAAATAATAATAATATAAAATTTATGAAATTTTTTTATTCATCGTCATCATTATTATTAGTATTAGTATATATTGTTAAAATTAATAGTATTGATATAATTACAGGCCTACACAATAATATCGATAATAATAGTAATAATAAAATTATGTTTTAAGTTTATAATAACAATAATAAATATTATTTTGGGGCTTTTGCATGTATATTACAAAATGAATAAAATATTACATGAATAGCACAATAATGAAAATATTTGCACATATAGCAAAAATTGTAAATTGATAGACTTCATATTGATAGATTCTATCGATAAAGGGTGATAGAATCAATTACTAATAAATAAAGTAAAGTGATAGACTTCCATCAGATTCTATCAAGAGTCTATCAATAAGAGCCGATAGAATCAACTACCGATAAAATTGATAGACTTCCATCACTAGAGAATGACAGATTCTATCAAGTCTTGTATCAAAAAGGTAAATTTTTTTTTTTAAATGGCAGAATTTGCTATAAAAGAATTATTTTTAAAAATATGCTATAATTGTAAACTGTGGTAAAAAAGTTGCTATACAGCGCAAATTCCCTTATAATTATGATAATAATAATAATTATTATTATTGGTTAGTTAATGAAGATTTATATTTGAATGAATATATTTGCAAACAAACTATTATTTAATTTTTAGTAATCTTTGATGCCATTTAAAAATATTTTATCACCATGCTATAATTGATGTATACCAATTTTTTTAAAAGTAAATCATGTGATAATTCGATAAAATGACACAATTAAACAAGTAATTACAAAATAAACAAGTTATAAGAAAAAATTATTAACATATAAAACTCATAAATTAAACCAGAACAAACAATTTACTTTTTTTAAAAAAAGAAAAGAAAAAAAGAGAACACTACTTGCTGGTAAAATTGTTTATGTGAATAAAAATTCATATTTAAGGTGAAAGTACATGAAAAAAAGATTAAGAGAGAAATATTAATGACACAAATGAAGGGATATAACAAGAATTTATTATATTTTGAAATTCACGTCAAAACTAAGTGAAGGGTAAAAATGATAGTAAAAAATAGATAATTTTGGATTCAATTTCAGAACCATGTTTAACTATGGTTAACCAAACACATTTTTGAATTTGGATTCTAAACCAACTTAAATCCAACAAGTAAACCAAACATGGCCTTCATAAAATACAAAAAGAACTATTTAACATACACTATTTACAAAATACAAAAAGATCCACTCATACACGTGTGCACAACTACTTAATTTATCATTATAAACTGTATAGATTTATTTTTTAAGATCTATTAAATTATAGAGATTATTGTAGTAAAAAAAAAAAAAATTATAGAGATTAAATTTGTTGACCGAGAAATTTCTATTATCACATTATTATCTCAAATTTAATGGTTAAATTAAATTAAATTTTGGGATATCATTTCTCAAAATTAATTTGGGCCAAGAGTTTATTTACTTTGAATTTTGGTTAAAATTAAATCAAACTCAAGTTTGTTTAGTGAACCAAACTATGAACTTCAAATCCAAAATGTCAAACCCATGGACTAGGCCCAAAGGCTCATTAGGGCCCAAGCCCATGATTCATGAAAACTATATTCATTTGAAAAGATGTAAAACATTTAGAATATGAGAGAGAATTTGCAAAAGTTGAAGTCTCTCTACAATTAATTCATAAACGAGCAGTGGAATACAAAGAGATTGAACAACTTTCACAAAATCACCTCAAAATTCAAGTTCACCTATACGAATTAAAATTTCTCCAGAAATCTCAGGTTCAACAATTAAATTCTAACTTTTAAAATTGTACTATATCAAAAAAAAAATAGAAAAATTAAATTTTATTTTTTTCTCCCAGTAGAAACCAAATTTATCAGGTAGCCTATATCAAAAGAACCAAACCATTTGAAATATGCTTATCTTTGAAAGAAAAAAGATTGTATAAAAGCTTTTTTTTTTTAAAAGAATTATAAAAGCGTTTGTCCTTCTTATTAATAACTTCTCATTCCTTTCGGCCCCATTTCCGCCCTTTCTTTTTCATCTTTAGGAGAGACAAAGATATATTTGTCTTGTTCTAATAAAAAAAAGATATATTTAAATCACATATTTTAGATTATCTTTAAGAAAAAAAAAGTGATTTGGACAAATAATTGCAAAATAAGTGTTTTCTCATGTAACCATTTTTTTTTTATTAAATTCATCTCAAATATGAATATGCAAGTCGTTTATTTCAATGCTTTCTTTAAATAAATAAGTTATAATTTATAAGAAGTTCATGTCAATCAACCTTGTGTGTGGACGGTCAGTTTGCACCATTATTTATTTTTTTATTTTTTTTTTTATTTTTTTAATTAAGGTAACCACACCCATCTCTAGGCCAGACACCGGAGACATCGAAGGAGTAATGTCACAGGGAAGACTCGAACTCGGGATCTTGAGGGGAGCATACCCTCAAAGCCCATGTCTTCAACTATTGTACCACCCCTTGGGGACAGTTTGCACCATTATTGAGTTTCTTTCTTACTAAATGGGTGCTCTAATTAATTGAGTTATGAAAGCTAATTGTCTAATCTATCCAGCTTTCTCCCATTCATTTGTCAAAAAAAAAATTATGGGTTGCTCAACTTTTAATTTTTTTCATATAAATTTTTAGGAATCTCGAGACGATTGAGAAATAAAGCCCACATTAATTACTTTCATTAAGAGTTGAACTCAAAACATCTCGTTTATTCAATAGGTACTCTAACCAACTGAATGATGAAAGCTATTTGTTTGTCTTTAATGGATTAACCAACTTCTAGGTTTTTCATATGAACTTCTCGGATTCTCGAGACAATAGAGAAAAAATTACACACATTTTAAAATTGTTTTCATTGAGAGATGAACTCAAGACCTCCCGTTAACTAAAATAGGTACTCTATCCAACATAACTATGAAAGCTATTTGTCTAATCTATCCGGCTTTCTCCAATTCATTCTCCTAACAATTTTTAATGGGATGCCCAACTTTTAAGTTTTTCATATAAATTTTTGGGAATCTCGAGATGATAGAGAAAAAAATTTCACACATTTAAAAATTGCTTTCATTGCGACTTGAACTTAAAGACCTCCCGCTTACTGAACGGGTGATCTAACCAATTGAGTTATGAAAGTTATTTACCTAAGTTATGCTACTTTCTCCAATTCATTTGTCGGACAAATCTTTAATAGAATGCACAACTTCTAGGTTTTTCATATAAACTTTTGGGAATCTCGAGAAGATAGAGAAAAAAAGTCCACACATCATACAACCTTAAAGTGTGGCTTAAGGGAAAATCATTTTTGGACAATTTTACACTTAAGTTATACTCTAAATTACAAACATGTCATCTATTGGAATATAAAAGAAAATGCAAATAAGATATTTACAATAACATTTAGATTTTCATTTGTGGAAGATAAGATATCTTTATCAAATCTCATAGATTTTATATATTTTTACCAAATCTCATAGATTTTATTTGACATTTTCTCAACATTTTGTTTACAATAACACTTTCTGATTGCTTGAATTTACTTTTTTTTTATATAATAATAATAATATTGGATTATTTATCTTAACTTTCATCTAATTTTTCTTTTGTTGCAATAATTTTTGTAGGGATCTTTTTTGCATAATAATTGTTAAAGACTTGGAGATATGGAAAAAAAGTTTTAACAATGATAAAGATTATGATGATCTGAGGTTAAAGTGGATGAATTTTTTAAAAATTTGGTAACAATGATTTCCTACTATTATTATATATATACACATATTTTGTTTACAAACACATTTGAAAGGTTATCTTTCTTTTTTTATATAATAAAAAATTTAGTTATCTTATTTTTGTTGAATTATTTACCTTAACTTTCATTTAACTTTTCTTTTGTTGCAATAATTTTTGTAGGGATTTTTGTTGGTTAATTGTTGACTTAGAGAAGTGGAAGTTTTGTTTTTTTGAAGAATGATAAAATTATCATTTGAGGTTAAAGGTAGGTTCATAGATGTATACTAATAAATATATTTAGCTTATTTATAATTATAATTATAATTATAATATACCTCTTATAAATTTTATAATTCAATAGTAATTGGTCTATTAATAGATAAATTGAGAAAAAACTAAAAAGGATCGATTTTTAAAAAACAGAGATAAAATTTAATTTTAATGCGACAAAATTTATTAAGTTTTTTTTTATAAAT
The DNA here is from genome assembly GCA_036507275.1 of Sicyos edulis. NCBI lineage: Eukaryota > Viridiplantae > Streptophyta > Magnoliopsida > Cucurbitales > Cucurbitaceae > Sicyos > Sicyos edulis. The sequence goes on along the minus strand of CM071850.1, from coordinate 26,681,888 downwards.
AATAACACCTACTATTTTTTAACCTCAAAATAAAATAGGCGCTTTTAACATAAATGTGAATTTTAATAAATTTAACTAAAATGAAAAAAATGTTATAAAATTTAATATTAAATTGAAATTATTATTTGATGATTTAAATTTAGTGAAAAAATGTAGGAAACAATTTATAATTATAAATATATATATACATACTTACTATTTATTGCACTCAATTGACATATTTTATTAAACATATATATAACCTATTATTTAAAAAATGATCACGTGCAACGCCGTGATAAAATTCTAGTTTTTAAAAAATTGCTTTCATTGAGAGTTGAACTCAAGACCTCCCGCTTACTAAACGGGTGCTCTAACCAACTGAGCTATGAAAGCTATTTGTCTAAGTTATCAGACCTTTTTCAATTCGTTTGCCTAACAATCTTTAATGGATAACCCAACTTCTAGGTTTTTATATAAACTTATGGGAATCTTGAGACGATAGAGAGAATAAGTCCACACATTTAAAAAAAAAATCTAACCAACTGAGCTATGAAAGCTATTTACCTAACTTAGCTTGCTTTTTTTACTTCGTTTGATTAAGAATCCTTAATGGATTGCCCAACTTCTAGGTTTTTCATATAAACTTATATGAATCTCGAGACGATAGAGAAAAAAAGTCCACACATTTAAAAAAAAACTTGCTTTCATTGAGAGTTGAACTCAAGACGACAGAGAGAATAAGTCCACACAGTTTTAAAAAAAAATTGCTTCCAACGAGAGTTAAACTTAAGACTTTTTACTTACAAATGAGTGCTGCTCTAACCAACTAAGTATGAAAGCTATTTACCTAATTTAGCTTGCTTTTTTTACTTCGTTTGATTAACAATCCTTAATGTATTGTCCAACTTCTAGGTTTTTCATATAAACTTATAGGAATCTCGAGACGATAGAGAAAAAAAGTCCACACATTTAAAAAATTTGCTTTCATTGAGAGTTGAACTCAAGACCTCCCGCTTACTAAACGGGTGCTCTAACCAACTGAGCTATGAAAGCTATTTGGCCACTTTATCCGACTTTTTCCAATTTGTTTGTCTGGCAACCTTTAATGGATTACAAGACTTCTAGTTTTTCATATAAACTTCTAGGAATCTCGATAGAGAAAGAAATTCCACACATTTAAAAATTATTTTCATTGAGAGTTGAACTCAATACCTCCCGTTAACTAAAATAGGTAGTCTAACCAACAGAACTATGAAACCACCCATTGTTAGAAAATTGCTTTCATTAATAGTTGAACTCAAGACCTCCCGGCTTACTAAACGGGTGCTCTAACTAAATGAGCTATGAAAGCTATTTGGCTAACTTGTCCGACTTTTTCCAATTCGTTTGTCTGGCAATCTTTAATGGATTACCCGACTTCTAGGTTTTTCATATAAACTTCTAGGAATCTCGATAGAGAAAAAAAGTCTTCAATTGATTGCCTAATCTTTAATGGATTAACCAAACTTCTAGGATTTTCATATGAACTTTTGGGATTCTCGAGACAATAGAGAATTTTTTTTTAATTTCATTGAGAGTTGAACTCAAGACCCCCATTTACTAAAACAAGTACTCTAACCAAAAGAACTATGAAATCTATTTGCCTAATCTATCCGGCTTTCTCCAATTCATTTTCTTAAAAAAATTTAATGGGATGCCTAACTTTTAGGTTTTTCATATAAATTTCTGAGAATCTCGAGACGATAGAGAAAAAAAGTTCACACATTTACATTTAAAAATTTCTTTCATTGGGAGTTGAACTTAAAGACCTCTGGCTTACTGAACGGGTGATCTAACCAATTGAGTTATGAAAGTTATTTACCTAAGTTATGCAACTTTCTCCAATTCATTTGTGGGACAATCTTTAATGGAATGCACAACTTCTAGGTTTTTCATATAAACTTTTGGGAATCTCTAGAAGATAGAGGAAAAAAGTCCACACATTTTTAAAAAATTGCTTTCATTGAGAGTGGAACTCAAGATCTCTCGCTTACTAAACGAGTGCTTTAACCAACTGAGCTATGAAAGCTACTTGCCTAAGTTATTCGACCTTTTCCAATTCGTTTGCCTAACAATCTTTAATGGATTGCCAACTTCTAGGTTTTTTTATATAAACTTATGGGAATCTCGAGGCGATAGAGAAAAAAAGTCAACACATTTAAAAAAAATTGCTTTCAACGAGAGTTGAACTCAACACCTTCTACTTACAAAATGAGTACTGCTCTAACCAATTGAGTTATGAAAGCACTTTGCCTAACTTATCTTGCTCTTTTCAATTCGTTTGATTAACAATCTTATTTTAGAAAACTACTTTCATTGAAAGCTGAACTCAAGACCTCCCACTTACTAAATGGGTGCTCTAACCAATTGAGCTATGAAAGCTATTTGGCCAACTTATCCGACTTTTTCCAATTCATTTGTCTGGCAATCTTTAATGGATTACCCGACTTTTAAGTCTTTCATATAAACTTCTAAGAATCTCGATAGAAAAAAAAGGTCGATTGGTCTAATTTTCTTTCTATGAGAGTCGAACTCAAGATTTCTCGCTAGATAAAAATAAGTCCACACATTTAAAATTTCCTTTCATTAAGAGTTGAACTTAACTGAAGACTTGTTTTTTTATGGTATGCTTCCCCTCAAGGTCTCAGGTTCGAGACTCAGCTGTGACATTACTCTTTCGATGTCTCTCGGTGCCTGACCTAGGGACGAGCATGGTTACCCTGTTTAAAAAAATCTGAGCTATGAAAGCTATGTGCCCAACTTATCTTGCTTTTTCCAATTCGTTTGACTAACAATCTTTAATGGATTTCCCAACTTCTAGGTTTTTCATATAAACTTATGCGAATCTAGAGACAACAGAGAAAAAAATTCCACATGTTTAAAAAAGTTGCTTTCATTGAGAGTTGAACTCAAGACCTTCCACTTACTAAACAAGTGTTCTAACCAATTGAGCTATGAAAGCTATTAAACTACTTTATCTGACTTTCTCCAATTCGTTTTTTCTGACAATCATTAATGGATTACCCAACTTCTAGGTTTTTCATATAAACTTCTTGGAATCTCGAGACGATAGAGAAAAAAAAGTCGATTGGTCAAATTTTCTTTCTATGAGAGTTGAACACAAGATTTCTCGCTTAATAAATTTATCATTATAATTATAAAAAGAGAGAGATAAGGTTTTTTATTGCAGTTCTATAACGATTGATTCGAGGTGGAGATTCAAACCTATGATCAATTAATCATTGGATGCATATTAATATCGCTGAACTACTGGTTAGAGATGATTTCGGTTAAGTTTTTATCGATTTTGTACCAAACCGACCACATAATTGATATATAATATATCAAAACAACATTTCTCATAAAAAAAATATTTTCTCATCAACAACAAATTTTTTAGAGGCCAGAAGTATTTTTGAACTAATTGAAAATTATTTAACGATGTTTTTACTTGAAATATGAGTGAAATTTAAATTATTAAGGTAGATTCGTTTGGAAAATATATTGACATTTGAAGGATAAACAAACATTCACTATAAGAGATTGAACTTCAAGACTTTAGGAAATCTTCTAAATAATTGAAGAAAAATGACTTTATATGACTTATTGACAATATATATTTCGGCTTTGTTTCGTTTTTATTGTTTTTTTTTAAATGAAAATTGTAACTAATCTAATATTTTCAGCTTTTTAAAATTACAAACTGATATATCTAACTTTGTGCTAAAAAACCGTTCCGATCCATTGGATTGATTGGTTCGGTTTAGTTTTTCGATTTTTGTTGCACCCTTACTACTAGTCTTGTTGGCAAGAAACAAAGTTAATTATAATCTCATTCCTATAAATGTTTTTTAATAAGTTTGAATTAATTCTTTTGATTTTCTATTTTGTTTGTGTATTCTCTCTCATTTTTTAAATACAATAAATATTGGAAAATTTATGAGATTAATCGAATCTAGAAAATAATTGTAAATCAGGTCAATTTTTAAAAAATTAACAAATATAGTCATTAAATATATACATAAAAAAATATAGTATTAATGAATATCTATAATAGAATATTGGAATATATTAATGATTAATTATTGTCTCATAATAGCTAATCCACTACAAATTTCCAATTAATTTAAAAATTAACATTTTCATGGATAAAGTGAGCGGCAACAGTAATATCTATGTTTTCAAACAAAAAAAAAAAGTAATGTATCTATTTCAATATTTCAAATCATCTACTTCATTTGTTGTGAACGACGAGATGACAGAGAAACCACATTCATACGAACCCATAAAACTTAAAACCAAAAATGATGAACAACAAAAACCCATTATCCAAAACAGATCAAAGCACAGTCCCACATTGAAAAACATCCAAAAAAAAAACATCAAAGTTTATAGAATTACCAAAAAAACAAAAACGCCCAAATTCATGAGGTTCATCAGCAGCCAAATTATTCGATTTCTTCATCTTGAGGCACAAAACAATCAACATGAACACCAAATTCGCAATCCTCACAGCAATAAACCCAGCACCCATTTCCAAATCCGCCCTCACAAACACCGCAGCAAAACCCTTTCCCCTTTGGCCGGAATTGCAGCCGGAGCGGGTGCCCGTGGCTTTTCCCGGCCACGATTTCCGGCAACGCGGCGCAGTGGATGTGCAGATCGAACTGGCACCGCGGGCAGCGGTAGATGAATCCGGATCCGACGTCGCCGCAGGCGTCGCAGGAGAACTCGCCGCCGTGGTAGGGCGGAGATCCGGCGAGGATTAGGGGGTGTTTTGGGTGAGAGGGGTGGTGGATCTCCGGCGGGAGGGCGAAACAGAGGTCGTGGAGGTGGAAGTCGCAATTGGGCTTCGTGCACTGGAAGGCGGCGCCGGAGAGTTCGAGCTCGCAGCCGGAGCAGATTGTTCCGTCGTCGTCCGCCACCGTGGCGGCGGTGAGTGGGTGGCGGTGGCTGAAATGTTGCTTCAGCATTTGCTCTGTTTTCGTGCAATGAATTTGGAGTTATGATTAGAAGATGAAGAGATAAGGGAGATGGGGAAGCGCATTGGTGGGGTTTTCTGAGTCAACGCAATTGGCACTTCCCGGAAGAATCGGTGAAATATAACTTAAAGATAAAATTCCAATTTCGTCACTTTATTTCGTTTTAATCTTTTTTAATCTTGGTATAATTTCGATTACAACCAATCAATCAAATAGTGTAAGAGTATGGGTGAAAATTTAGAAATATGATATTTAGTATAAAATTGTAGAATCGATGAAATTGAATTAGATTTTCTTTTGTTTTTTGGTGCAAATTGAGGGAAGGGTACAACAAACGATTTACATGATCAAACTCGTGACCGTAGAATAGAAATGAATTATCACCAATCAAGATAATCAATACACTACTAATCTTTTTAATAAATTGAATTATAATTTTTTTTTATTAGTTTTGTTTAATAAACTTTTAGTATGATTGTGTTCTATTAACTCTCAAATACTTTGGATTTGGAAAAAAAAAAAACTCCAATACTTTGTACTAAAAAAAACTCGCGTACTACTTATTGCCAACAAGAGTATAACTCTACTCGCATCTAGTATAATCTAGTTATCATGAAAATTGAGATTTCAAAAAAAAAAAAAACTCTCTAATACTTAGTTTTTTTTTTTTTTGAGAACCTCTCTAGTACTTAGTTTATGCTTTTAAACAAATTAACAAATCCTCCGATAATTTAGTAAATAAAACACCCTATTAAATATCCAAGTTTTTTTTTTTTTTTTGAGATTTCAACAATGAGGGTTGGGAGACTCAAACCAAAATCTCTTAATTTGGGTGTTTATTAATTTGGTTGAGCAACTATTTTTTTTTTGTTGGCTATTAAATATCATTAAGTCACACACATCTAAGTTCTTGACTTTTCTATTTTAATAAAACAAAACAAATCTCACTCCATGTAAGGCAACTAGACACAAGCATCTTTTCAAAGAAAAAAAAAATGGTAACGTATCTAACTTGAAAGAGATTAAATTGATAGAAATGGCCAAATCTGCAACTTGGGCAGCTCCATTAAAATGAACTTGTGATGTTGATGTTAAATTGATTTACGATCAAACAATTAAATCATCAAACCATTGATTGATTTGATAATTCTAAAAAATATTTAGAATTCAAGTTTTGAAAACAAAAAATCAGTATTGTCCAATTTTTCCGCTTCAACTTAAGATTGTCAATTATAAACCTCACTTAACTTCTCGTCGAAGTTAATTCGATGAAAGTTAAGGTAAATAATCCAACAAAAATAAGATAACCTATTATAAAATAAAAAAATAAACAAAACAAAGGTAATGCAAACAAAAAAAGAGTCGTTGTAAAAAAAATGTAGATAACTATTTATAGGATCAGAAAATTTAATTTATTATTTTAATTAGAATATAAAATGTCAAATTAAATCAATGAAATTCGGTAAAAATATTTTATTTTCTAGATGATGAAAATTTAAATTATATTGGGATTTTTTTCATTTGATTGTTGATAATATACTTGAAATCTCTTATATTCTAAATATGGCAGATTTGTAATTTAGAATATAACTTAAGGATAAAATCGTCAAAAAATAATTTTTCCTTAAGCCATAAGGTTGTATGATGTATGATATGATTGTGATATATTATATATATATATATATATATATATATATTTATATATATATATTTGAAACCAAGTTTCTATATTCATTTTATAAAAATGTGATCTGTTTCGTTAATTATTGATGAATTTTTAAGTAAGAAACCAATGTTTATATCTTTTTTTACGGTTTTACCCTTTTTCATACATATAATGTAGCTAGAAAATTGTAATAATTAATTGATAAATTTTGATGAATTTAAGTCAGATTCAGCAGGAATAAAATAAGATTGTATATATGCCCTGCCCCACACCGATCCCAAGAATAAGATTAATAACTTCGAGCTTGATTTTAAAATTAAGTCAACGAATTAAAATATCGTTACCATTTCCTTTTGAGTTTTTATTTGTTTAGTGATTTTATTTACTAACAACTAAATGTATTCATTTGATTCTAAAAATTGATGTTAAAACTCTGAAATTATCATTTATAAAAAAAAAAAAAAAACTCTGAAATTATATAGTATAATTAAAGTAGTTGTTCTAAAAAAAATAAATAAATAAATAAAGTAGTTGGAAATTTTGTGGTTTAGTTGCAGAGTCCCTAAAGTTATGATATTTGTGTTTAGAATGATATAAGCTCTTTTTAAGATAAAACATTGGAGATTTTTCATATATAACCAAAAAAAAAAAGAAGAAGTAAGAATAGCACAATTTTGAAAAATATTTGTTTGTATAGAAAAAAGAGGTGGGTTCCAGAAAAACTACAAAAGTACTCATGCTTAAAATCAATGACTTAATTGTCTGATAATTGAAAACACTCAGCTAATTAAAGATAGGTAAGAAGGAAAAAAAAGACAATACTAAAATATGAAAAAAAAAAAAAACATATTTTAGAAAGAAAAAACAACTGACAATTAAAAAATTGTTGAGGTAAAAGGTATTTATCTATAAAAATTATCTTAAAATCTACTAGGATAACTTGATGGTGAAGGATGTGTTGAAGAGTGACATTTTGTTGAGGAATGATTTATTTAGGTATTAAAGGTATATATATAGGCAAAGTTTAGTTATCCATTCATTTCTATATTTTTTTTTTTGAAAAACATTCATTTCTATATTTGATAAACTCTAAAAAGAAGGTAATGTATGTGACTTACAATTTTACCATAAATAGATGTGATTACGAGTGTGATTTATTATTGACATTTACGTGTTTAAAATGGATATTTTTTTTTCTTCTTTTAATATTGCTCACATGTTATTTGAATGTGATTAAATTACATATTGTTGAGTTGTCATATATCTTGTTGATAATAATAGCACTTTTTTTAGTTGAATAATAGTACCTTTGATAATCCTAAAAAATTTCCAAATGAGTGCAATAAATAGTATATATATATATATATATTATATTTATAAATGGTTTCCTACATTTTTGCCATAAATTTAAATCATCAAATAATAGTTTCAATATAAATTAAATTTTATAACGATTTTTTCACATTAATTAAATTTATTAAAATTCATGTTAAAAAACGGTTAATATTTTATTTTGAACTTGTTATTATTTTTTTAAAAAAACTTAATAAAATTTATGGCATTAAAATTAAATTTTATGTGTGATTTTTAAAAATCAATACTCTTAAGTTTTTTTCTCAATTTATAATCTATTAATAGACCAATTATTATTGAATTATATAAAATTTATAAGAGTTATATCATTATTATAATTATAAATATAAATAAGCTAAATATATTTATTAATATAAATTTATGAACACATCTCCAAGTCTAAACAATTAAGTAACAAAAGATCCTACAAAAATTATTGCAACTAAAAAAAGTTAGATAAAAGTTAAGGTAAATAATCCAACAAAAATAAGATAACTAAATTTTTTATTATAAAATAAAAAGAAACCAATAAAGGTAACTACAAGCAAAGAGAAAGTTTCAAATGTATTTATAAACGAAATATAGAGAAGTATATATATAGTAATAATAGTAAATCATTGTTACCAAATTTTGAAACTGACGAATTCATACGGTTTAGCATCTTCAAATATTTTTTTCCAAGATTTCCAAGTCTCTTTTTGAAAGGGAACCATTATGCAAAAAACAAATTCTACAAAAAAACAAAAGAAAAATTAGATAAAAGTTAAGTCAAATAATCCAAAAAAAAAGGATAAATTATTATAAAAAAACAAAAACAAAGAAAATTAAATCCAACAAATTGTAAACAAAATGTAGAGAACTATTTATAGGATTGAAAAATTCAATTTATTATTTTAATTATAGTATAAAATGTCAAATAAAATCTGAAATTTGGTAAAGATATCAAAAATTTAAATGATATTGAAAATATTTTCATTTGATTGTTGAAATCTCTTATCTTCTAACTTATAAATAAAATCTATGAAATTTGATAAAAATATTTTATCCTTTAGGGATGAAAATCTAAATGATATTGTAAATATTTTCTACATTATTTACATTTAATTTTTTATATTCCAATAAATGACATGTTTGTAATTTATAGTATGATAAAATCGTCCAAAAATAATTTTTTTTCCTAAGCCATACTTTAAGGTAATATGATATATATACACACATATATATAAAGTAAAATCTCGCATAAAAAAAAAAGTTATATGAAGTAATAATTTTAAAACTTTTATATTTGAAGGGATTTTTAATGTATGACAAAAAATAAAAAATCAAAGACATACCTAAGAGGAATATGGGCATAATTGGCTGCATAAATACCCTTCTCCATTCATAATAATATAACAAGAGTTTATTTCTTTATTGACCAATCTCATAGTATTAGGGGATGTCTGTTTAGCATATTTTGGGAGATTTAGTTTTATAATTTATTAACTCATATTCCAAAACTTAATCCAAGCTAGTTTTTACTAACTTCTCTTCATTTTTACTTTTAAAAATAACTCACATTTTTAATCATTCATTTATATAATTACTCAATTATTTCTAACCACTTCTTTTTAATTATTCATTTCAAATCAATCAAAATAATTCATTTTTAACCATTCCTTTTTTTAATTAGTAAAAATAACTATTCATTTTAAATATATATTTAAACAAGGTTTTGACTCTAATTTCTTTACACAAAAACTACATCCAAACGAGTTTTTAAGTACAATTCTCAATTTCTAATTACTCAACATATTTTTAATTGTAGACTAAACGAATTAGCGGCGCAATGGTTTCATTGTTTGTTTGTGGACGAGTTCAACACCAGCATCAGATTCGATCTGAGAATGGATATTTGTTTCTCCTCCCTCGATATATACTAAAAAAAAATATTTTTAGTTTTAAAAATAAAAATAGTTATTAAACAAGATAACTTTTTATCATTGGAATGAGCCGCAATGAAAGATGAAGAAATAGAAGAAGCCAAATATTTTAGGGCTCCTTTTGTTGTGAAAAAAATGGGTTTTTTTGCCAATTATTAGAAGGGGCAATTAGGCAAATGTCTAATTTCTGAAAAATAAAATATAAAATGTCTAGTGTTTCTGCTCATTTCAATTTATGTTTACATCCAATATTCTGGAATTTTATGACATTTATACCTTTTTATATATATATATTTTTAAAATTTTTAACAATCTAAATATAGATATCAAATAACTAACTCCCTATAATTTTAATAATAACAAAATTGAATTGTAGAAAAAAAATTTAAATCATAATCTTATGAATGAAAATATACGGAATGAAAAAATAGGTTGAAGATTTGAAATATGAAATTTTAAAATGATTTCTAAAGACCCAAACAAATCTGAAATTTAAAAATATCTCCCTCAATTCCTTCCAACCATCTACATACAAATACATATTGTTGTAGAATAGGAGTTGAACAATTAATTGATATGAAAAAAACACATTTAAGAAATTGAATGCTTACCTGACATGCAACCATCTACTTTTTTAAAAAAAATAAATGACCTACCATCTCCTTTTGCGTTTGAGATAGTTTAGATCCTTCTGAAACCCCATGGGACCAAGTTGCTCTTCTTCCCTATCGTGAGAACACTTGAATTCGTCCATCTTCTCCTCGCCTACGACGATGCACGTCTACCTACTATCAGAGTGTCCCGAGTTTCTCTTCTTCTCCGCCCTGCAAACGCCATCTTCCTCCCCCTAACATGAATTCTCCCAGTAAGAAGAAATAGGGTAACTGTGCATTGTCGTCTACGAAAAAAAATCATTGTACTTCTATTAGCTATGAAGTGGATTTTATTCGTTTAAATCATGCACCAGAATCCCAAAGAGACAAACTAAAAATCCATCGACGTGTTTGAGTTCCGTCCTCTTCCACACCATGGTCATAAGAGGCAAGCCATCTCCAATTCGAAGAAGTAGGTTCGACTACATCCACCGACATGTCTAAGTTTCGCCCTCTCCCACACCATAAAAGGTGAGCTTCCTCGCTGGCATGTATGAGTTCCAGCTATCTCCATTTTCAAACTATGGTAGTCCAACTATCTCTATCTTCAAACTGTTTTTGTCCAACTATCTCCATCTCCAAACTGTTGTGTCCAACTATCTCCATCTTCGAACTGATGTAATCCAACTCTATCTATCTTCGAACCATGGAAGTCCAACTATCTACATCTTCGAATTTTTGTAGTCCAACTATCTCCATTCGAACTTTTGTAGTTGAGCTCTCACTACAAGAAAAAAGGTCTTAGGCGACGTTAACGTCGCCTAAGGTCTGAAAAAAGTTGCCTAAGCTTTAGGCAACGTCTATAAACCGTCGCCCAAAACGTCGGAAAAACCACGTCGCAAGAGCCTTCGCCGACGTTTTTTCCAAGACGTCGCCTAAGGTTTTTTAGGCGACGTTTTGGCAACGTTTTTCAAAACGTCGCCTAAGGTATTTTAGGCAACGTTTTTCAAAACGTCGCCTAAGGTATTTTGGGCAACGTTTTCCGAAACGTCGCCTAAATTATTTTGGGCAACGTTTTTCAAAACGTCGCCTAAGGTATTTTGGGCAACGTTTTTCAAAACGTCGCCTAAGGTATTTTGGGCAACGTTTTTCAAAACGTCGCCGAAGGTATTTTGGGCAACGTTTTCCAAAACGTCGCCTAAGGTATTTTGGGCAACGTTTTTCAAAACGTCGCCTAAGGTATTTTGGGCAACGTTTTTTCAAACGTCGCCTAAGTATTTTAGGCATGGTGTTTTAAGCTGGTTTTTGTAATTTTTCCTAATTTATTGATTTCATTTTTTTTTATTTTGATATACACATGATATTTCTATCAATCATAAATCAAGTTGAAAGGTAAACTACATCATAAATCGAATGAAAAGCTCATAAATTTTATTATAACCAAAAAAGTAGAAATAAGTTCTTAACCATACATCCATTTAAAGTTTTTTAAAAAGTATCACAATACAAAAGTTCCTAAACAAAAGGTCCACACTCCATACATTGTTTCCTTGTCCTCAACCATAGGTCGTGCATCATCTGAAAAAATGAAATGAAATATGAGTTAGTTGACAAAAATTAAAAGAAATTATACTTATATAAAAGAAAATTCAAAATTTAGGCAGCATAACGCACCTCTATGACTAACAAAAAAAAAAAATTACACCTGCTTTAACAATGAAAATCATATATAATCTACCATGTGGCTATCTTTGCTGCAGGATAGCCACAACTCACATAAAATATGCATAATTGTAGAGTTTTAATTACTTACCTAAGTGTAACGTCACGTCCTTTATCTCCTAAACTGCTCCATCATCTCTCGAAGCTGGCTGTAATTTTCTCGAGATTCATCTCTAGTCTTCTATAGTTCCTCGCGAGTCAACGCAAGTTCTTTTTCCAGTTCTGTAATCTGTCCTTGAAGTTGTAACTCACGCTGAGAAGACATGCTAACACTAGAACTTGATGAGGATGCCCTCTTTCCTCTTGCAGTAGACCGGACCTCATAAGGAACCTTGTCTAGGCCCTTTATCATATCTCCTCTCATACCTAGAATTATGTCGGTGATCTCTAACTCGGCGTATGGTAGTCCATCGGCAATCGCAGTCGCTCTAATCTGTACTTGCATGCGTGAATTGATTCGTAAGTCAACCCCAACTCTCGAAACTTCTTATTAGCCTCTTAGAATGAACCAGGTATGCAAGCACCGTCAGGATGCGATTCTTTTAACAATTTCAACAACGAATCAAATGAGGTATTGACCCAGTTATTCATAGTCTTTAGATGCATCAATTTTACCAAAATAAAGAAAGCGGAGAATCGAGTACATCCTGGATATAACTGAATAGATGCTTCTTTCATCAAGTTATCAAACGATGTTGATCGATCGCCTTGTCTACTGTAGTTGGATGCAACATTTTCATAAGTATTATTATCTTCTTCTTCAACTATAATTGATTCCAAATTACGACGGTTCATGTCATTCAACATTGTCAGTATTTCATTCTCATCATTATGTCCACTAGACTCAACTAAATTGACCCTTTCGACGTGTACTGACCTCACTGTTTGACTTTCATACCTAGGTAAGTTAACAGGTTCTCCATGGTATATCCAGTCACGATAGGATTTCACAATTCCATATATGAACAAATGATTTTCTACCCCTTGAATACTTTGGCACAACACGTTCATACATTTTTTGCAGGGACATCTCACTTTTCCAACACTATTGACATGAGACTTTGCCATTTCCAAAAATTGTTTAATGCCTTCAGCATATTCAACAGACAACCTATTTTTATTTTTTATCCAATCTTTGTTCATCTTCAATCTCTTTTAATAACCACTCTCAGATTCAAGCGTCGAACTATCCTACATGATTTAGGTGAATCATTAGACAGTGGCATTGAAAACAATGAAGGGAAAGCAACAAAGATAGTGAAGAAGGTAATTGAATTTAAGAAGGTAAACCTATGTTTGATATATATTTCTTTTTATTAAGCAATATTTATAGGGAGAGGATTTATAGCCTCTAACAGTGTTTTAAAAATAGCAAGGCGCACTAAGGCTCAATGACCCTCTGGAGCCTGAGGCGTAAGGCGCACCAAAAGGCGAGGGCTTTTTTACCTAAGACGCACTATATAAAAAAACACAAAAAATATATATATGTGTGTGTGTATACACAATAAAAACATTTCCATAGATATAAATGAAGTTTTAACAAAAAATAATATATAAAACATACATTACATTTAACTATTAACCTTAATTCATGAATAGAAATGAAGTTTAACAAAGAATCTATATAAAACATACATAAGATTCAACTTTGGGCTTGGGAAAGAGTAAAATTAAATAGGGAATTAAATAGCGCGTCGAGTGAGATTCGAGTCAAGGACGTGTCGCGTGCTAGGCAGGGGGCGCTGCCAGCGGAGCCACTGGGCGCGTTTGTTATTCTAAACGCGCGATCTAATTCATATGCCTGTTTGATGCGCGTTTTGGTTTAAAAGGAAATTTTCGCACGAAACTTCTTCCTCCTTCTTCTTCCTCGCGATTTTCCTTCTCCATTTCTCCCCGACCGACCGAGCTCTCCCTCGCCGATCGTCTCCTTTCCGGTGAGTTTTCCTTCCCCTTTTCTTCTTCTTCTTCTTCTCTTCTTCTTCTCCTTCAAAATTCGAGTTCTTCATCCCTGTTTCGAGCTTCGCCATTTCCGGCCGAGTCGAGGTAATTTGAGGTATGGGTTTTGTGCAGCTAGTGTAGGGGAGTTCGCCATCAAAGAATCGCTTGTCGAATCCCCGTGGATCGCTCGAATTCGGGATTTCTCCATCGCCCTGCTTTTTGCGCAGAAAGCAGAGCGGACGCCGAGCTCGCCGCCGCGGCCGTCCGTCCGCGCCGTAAGCCGGGTCCAGTGCTCGCGCGCGCGCCGCCGCGCGAGCCACGCCTCGCCCGAAGCGCCCCTGTGTCGCCCGGGCCGCGATCGCGTCGCCGAGCCCCTCGCTCGCGCGAAGTCGTGCCGCGACGCCATCGCCATTCGCGTCGCGACGCGCGCGTCCTCGCGCGGCGCCAGAGCCTCGCGCGCTTCGCCTGTTCGTCCCGCGCAGCTCTCGCCCCAGCGCCTGTCCGCGCGCCAACGTGCGCAGCCAGCGCTCCCACGCGCCCACTCCTGCGCCCCAGCTCGCCCAGCCAGCCCCGTTGCTGCCCCGTTCGTGCAATCGGCCCGTTCGTGCGTTCGTCGCGCCTCGTGAGTTGCTCCCGAGCTGAGCCTTGTTTGTTTTATTATATTTAGGCCTATTGCGTGATTTTTGTTGTGATTGATAGGTTCTCGGTAGCTAGTTCGGGTTCGTTCGCCGCTTAGGATTTCGTGTCAAATTGTCCCCGGCCAAGGTAAGGATTTCTTACCGGAGTTGTGTGGACCCTGCGATATTATATGTGATTGCTGATTGATTGCTTGTTTGTGTTTATTGACATGTATAGCTAGGTACTCAATTCTGAATTCCCGATTAGCATGTTGTTCCTGATTAATTCTCATGTTAATCCATGCTAGGTTGATCCTTTCTAGCATGCTCGTTATCTGTTCTTGCTTCGTAGTATCATGCTAGGCCATTGTATTCTTATTGAGCACGTATTGGATTTTATGGAATTGCTTCTTCGTTTGCTAGTAAGCGAGTTAGAATTGCGTAGGTAGATAGCATCATCCGGGCCGATGCATAAAGTACCTTGCATCCATGGCGGGGACGTCGAGCAAGTCATTCCGTCCCTCGGACCCGTGAGGGATTAGCTAACCCGAGCGGTAGGCCCCGCAATCTTGGGTGAGGGTGGCGATCGTTAAATGCCCCAACCGTCGGAATGATGACTTGGCATTGCCTCGCCCCCGGCGATCGGCGCACGTCCTCGGCGTGTTCGGCCGTAGCCCCCGATTGCCACTGTTAAGGTAAAGGCGGCTTCTGGTGTAAGCCTACCACGACCCGTTCCTTAGCCTCAAAGTGCGGTGGTTCAGGTGACATAGTTTACGTGTCCAGTCAAACACCCTATGTCGGTGACACCGATCCAAAGAATTAGTTAGGCGTGGTGATTGGACATGGGCGGCTTGCCTCTAGACCCGACACACCCCATGGTCTGCAGAGAGCACGCGGTGCATGTTTACGCTCATTACTGGCGCCACGCCGGAGAGCTCCTCGGGATCTTGAGCCGTGTACCTTTCGTCGACGATGATGCGCCGAGGCGGGACTTGTTTCTCGTATAGGGCGACTTATATATTGGGTGTGTGGTGATATTATTCGGACTAAGACCCTAAGTGGCATCCGAGGCTCAAGTGTGGGCTAAGCTATGTGCTCTATTCGTGTTTATATTCATAGCTTGCATACGCTCATCGAGATGACCATGTATATCGTATTGTACCCCGGTTGGGGATTCTTCTTGAGTAATTCGTTACTCACCCTTATCGTGGTTTTTCCACGAGTAACCAAGTTGCGAGACAAGATGGTCAAGCGAGGAGCTGTGATCATGGGGCTCAATCATCAAACTACGATTTTGTGTTATGACTCTTTTTGTTTTATTTTCCCCTGAATGCATGTAGCCGGGCACGGAGCCCTAGGATGTTTTCTGAATATGTTGTGGATTCCAGCATTATTATATTTAGACATGTTTTGAATGATTTTAAGAAATCTCTGATCGGAGTATACTTTGGAAATGTATTTATCTTGGAACAGTGCTTGGAAACAGGGCGGAGTTCCAGGAAATTGTTTAGTTTTTAAAGGGGTTATTTTGAATGTTTTGTTTTAATTGGAATCCGAAATCATGTCTGTTTAAATGTCCTTTATTTTGATTGCATGCATTGGGGTAAGGGCCCATTTAGTGCCTCATTCGGGTCGGTCCCTTACAAAGCGAATGTTGTCTTTGTGAGTTAAAAAATTAAGTTATTTAAGGCATTAAAATGTCTTGAATCAGTTATGTCGCGCTTCGAATGACTAGTACGGGGGTCTCGCTCATAATGTTGGCACATATATATTTGTTAACTTTAACTATACACATATTACACTACTTACACATGTAAAACTCATGGTGCAAATTAACTTTTTTTTTCTTCTTCTTATTTTGCAAATTATAATTAATGTATATACAAATGAATTGCTATTGGTTTTCCCTTTTTCTTTTTCTTTTTTAAGTTCAATAAGCTAGTATTGAGATTGAAATAGATATTTGCATAGACGAAATAGAGAAATACTTACCGATCGCAATCACAATCGAACGATCGTCGCGGGGAGGAGCTGGGCTCTGTGGGGACGGGCGCGGCGAAGGGGCTGTTCGTGGCTGCTCGCTACGAGGGGAGATCAAAGAGGCTTTTCGTGGCTGCTCGTGACGAGAGGAGATCGACGCGAAGAGGAGATCAACACGAAGGGGGAGATCGGCGTGGGTAGGTACGAGCAGGGGCTGTTTGCGAAGGGAGAGATCGATGTGGGAGCGTGCGCACGAAGGGGCTGTTCGTGGCCGCTCGCGATGAGGGGGCGGCGTGGTGGGGTTGTTCAAACGGCCGGCGGCGTGGAGAGCTGAGGGCGGCGGCGTGGTTCGAGTGGTCGGCGGCGTGGGGAGCTGAGGGTGGCGACGGCAGCTGCTGGTAGATGGGGGAGTGGGGTTTGGGTTGGAAAAGAAGAAGGAGAAGATGAAGGGCTGAGATTGTTTTTTTTATGAAAAAGAAAATTTTTAGGCGACGTTTTTTAAAAACGTCGCATTACCCCGGTTTAGGCGACGTTTTCTTTCCCAACGTTAATAAAACGTCGCCTAAGCCATATTTTAGGCGACGTTTTTTAAAAACGTCGCCTAAGGCCAGTTTAAGCAACGTTTTCTTTCCCAACGTTAATAAAACGTCGCCTAAAATATGGCTTAGGTGACGTTTTTAAAAAACGTCGTCTAAGGCCGGTTTAAGCAACGTTTTTTTTTCCAACGTTAATAAAACGTCGCCTAAGGCCGGTTTAAGCAACGTTTTCTTTCCCAACGTTAATAAAACGTCGCCTAAGACATTTTTTCTTGTAGTGTCTCTCCATTATCAACTGTGGCAGCTCTTTTCATTATCAACGCTATCTCCATCTTCAAACTCTAGCAATTTGGCTCCCGTCTTCAAAATTTTGCACCCCAATTGATAATTCATCGAAACGTCACCATTTCTTGAGCTCAAACATCTCAATCTCCACATTTTTATACGGCTGCTAAATTAAGAAGAACACAAAAGAAAACCAAGGGAACACTTATGATTTTTGTAGATACCTCTTTCATCTTAAACTTCGTTGAAAACACCTGTGAGCAACATAACATTCATTGCTTTGTCGCATGAATCCTTAATTACGATGTGGAATTGGTAGACGGTGATAATTTAATCGATTGGATGATTGAGTTATGGTGAAGATGAATGATGGAGAAAATGAAGAAATCTATTGCAACTTTTTTTCCATGTATTATCTCATTATATGTAACTTCCTTCAATATTTATCTATGTTTAAAAAAAAAATAACAAATAAATTAATAACAATGTTTGTTGATTTTTTTTTTTTAAAAAAATCAAATCTGTTAAACTTAAATCTTATAGTTAGCTTATTTTGAATTAAAAAATCTAAATGATTAATTAAATCAAAACTTACTGCATTCAAGAATCAATTTCATAACTTAAATAAATTAAAGAGAATTGAGAGATGTTATTTCCCATATTTGGTTTTATTGAACATTTCTATTAAATTAACATGAAAATCACAATATAATAGAAAGTGGTTGTGAGAGAGATTTTCCTCTTTATTTTTAGGCATTAATCTATCATTTTTTTAATGGACAAGCTAAAATTGAAACAGAGGTACTATGGAGAGAAAAAAACTCTCTCTCTTCCAAATAGACATAGATTTAAATGTAAAAAATGGATAAACATTAGATGATTTATTTTTTGAAATAAAGACAATTCTTACCATTTTCCTTATTAAAATTAGGTCGGCCCGTTTATGAATGATTTAAATTTTAGGTATAGGCCAAAAAATGACTTTTTTACCCCGGTCTATGCTTCTTTTTTTTTTTTGAAACAGGTCAATGTCTTCCTTTTAATCTCTAATTTTGTAAAATTTTCAGTTAAATTTTGTGGGTGTCGAATTTAATGAGTAAGTTTATTATTATTATTTCATATGAAATAATATAGAAAATATAAACTAATTTTCAATTAGATAATTCATTGCTCATAGAAAAATGTAGGCTTTATTTATATATATATATATATAGCCTACATTTTTACAAAACAATATTTGATTATAAATCAATGTAATACAAATATCCAAAATTATCTAAATTATTAAGCTTAAAATTTAAATCATATTCAAAATAATAGAAAATGGGATGGAAATACATTTTATTTATTCAATCTCCATTTATTTAAGGGAAATTGTGGTAGATAGTCTACTTTTATAAAATATTTACAAATCTAGGCAAATTCTATATCAATTACAATCTTATTTTTCTATTTATAATTAATTAAAATACAAATTATTTTATTCCTGTTTTACCCCTAGCAGAGGACGAAACAGAAACGGGAAGCAAAAGCTCCGCTTTTTCCCATTTCATTTTTTGAATCAAAACCATTTATTTGCAACTTTATTTTTCAAAAATAGGCTTTTTTTTACAATTTTTTTTTCAAATAGGTTTGATTGCAACTAACAACACTTTTTTTGTTTTTACAATACTTTGACTTCTAATTAGTCTTATTCCAGTTTTTTTTATCCATGAAAAAATAGAAAATTAATTATTTTTACAATTTTCACAATTATATAGTTAGCTGAGCTTACTTTTTTATTTTATAAAATATATTTTGATATGAATAATATTTTCTTACAATATTGTATTAGCAATACGTTCTTATAATAGGGTATTGATAATATAAAATATTGTGTTAATGAGTATTTATGATAATATTAATGATTATAGATGCAAATACAATATTAACATAATTCTTGAAGCTTTGTATATATTCAACCTTAAATCGATAGATACTATATTTATTTTAAATAATGCTATTATTAATATTATATTTAGATATGAGAGTATTCTTAAATGTCATTTAATATTAAATTATTAAACAATTTTCACTAATATATTTTAGTTTCTTAATAAAAGAAATATATACCAGATTAGTCAAATTCATAAAATAATTACAAAAATTGTCACTTTTAAAAAAATTTAACAATCATAGTTATAGGTATTAATAACTTATAATATTGTATTAATAATATAATACTGAATTAATAATATATATTGTATTAATGAATATTTATAATACAGTATTAATATGTATAATACATAATATTGTATTAATAATACAATATTATGCATTATTAATATTGTATTAATATCAATTAATACAGATGTATTATAAATATTAATACTGCATTATAAATATTTATAATGCATAATATTGTATTATTAATACAGTATTATATTATCAAAAATAAAACATTTACTAATAATACATATTAATAATATAATACATTTAATATTATTAACAACGATTTATGAATTAAAAAACTTACAAGATTAGTAAAATTTAAAAAAATGATAATATAGTCATTTAAAAAAAATTAGCAACCTTTGTCTTGTTATTAATTATAATATTGTATTAATGACACATGATATTGTATCAGTGATACACATAATACTGTATTAATGACACACAATAATGTATTAAAAAATATTTATAATGGAGTAGTAAAACGTATTAATATGTTTCGTATTGTATTAATACATTTAATACAGTATTAATGATGCATAATATTGTATTATCATATTAATACATAATACTATATTATTAATACAACACTAATTGTCTTATTGATACATAATATTGTATTAATGAGTATCTAAAAAAAGTATTAATGACTATGGTGCAAATATTATAAATATTGTAACAATATACATCTGAAATACTTGTATATGTTCAATCGATAAATATTGTATTTATTATGCTTGGTTAATTGTTACTTATTAAATTGATAAATAATGTATTTATTATAAATA
Source organism: Sicyos edulis (assembly GCA_036507275.1). Taxonomy (NCBI): domain Eukaryota; kingdom Viridiplantae; phylum Streptophyta; class Magnoliopsida; order Cucurbitales; family Cucurbitaceae; genus Sicyos; species Sicyos edulis. The sequence goes on along the minus strand of CM071850.1, from coordinate 26,661,274 downwards.
ATACAACTATTAATATTTTTTTAAGGCATTGAGAGTATTTTTCAATGTTTTTAATATTAAATTATTAATCTATTTTCACTAATATATTTTAATTTTTTTAATAAAAAAATGTCATTTGAATAAAGTCCATTACGTATTGAGATACACTACCGATATATTATTAATGCACTACTAAATAATTGAATCTCGAACATTTATTTAATACAATACAATCTCTACTTTGCTTTTCTTTTCTAGAGTCGTTCGAGTTGTTTAGTTTCTTTAATTTCTAAGCTATATAAATTATATATACTTGTATTTATAGTAAAATCATTGTCAAATAATCAACACACGATACAAATAAATTTATAATATGATGAATAATACATATATGTAACATACATATTTAAGATAACTTAATTATAATTATGGTATTAATAATTCTTCAAAAAAATTATATTAATAAGGTAGTTATATTTGCCTAAGTAAAAAAAAGAATAATATTAATATATTTTTGAATTGTTAATACATTACGTAACTTACTCCAATTGTTCGCATATTTATTTATTAATACATGATTGAAAGATTTTAGATTTTTTTTGAAAAAATAAAAAATAATTATCATTAATAAAAAAATAGTGTATCTCACATAAAATTCTATTATTGAATATTTGTAAGTAGATCATTTTGGGTTGAAAATAGAAGTTGAAAAGTGTCATAATTTGAGAGATTTTTTCCCCAAAATATAGTGCTTTTCTATTTTAGTAAAGGTTGGTTATAGTAGAGGATATTTATGTAATTTCAATAGAAAACTATTTATTTTAATCAGCCGGCAGATTAGTTTTGCAATTTTTTATTCTTTTGAACATGCGGGTAAATTTTTTTTTCATTTGGTCTATTGTTGTAAGAAGCCCTTTATTTAATTATAAATCCATAGTTTATTTTCTCATTTATCTACCTAAATAAAGATTCTCCGCAGCGTTTTTTTTAGTTTTTTTTAAAAGTAGATTCTCGGCTGCGTTAAAAGTGAGCTTAGCTTGAAAAAAATGAACATCCTATCTTAGAATTAGTGAAATTGTTTTGAAAACAAAAATTAATAAAAAAAAAACCAATTTGATTTAACTATAATTAACCTTTAATTTTTTTATATAAAAAGTAAGTGTATTTTTACCTGTTTTCAACTCAACGAAAATTTTTGGGTTGGTCACTTTTTGAGTTTGATAGGATTGAATCATCAAATTCATCAATACATTGTAAATATATATATTATCAAATTAGTTATACATTATATATAAACAAAATATAATCTCCAATCATATTATCATATCAAGGTAAGTTCATATAGAATATCTCAATTATATAATATAGTTTAAATAGATAATTAAAACAACAAAATAAATGATATAATTTGACTTCCATAAACCAAATACATATTGAAACCAATAAAGATGGAAGATGAATAATTTGATTACATATTTTTATGATAATATATAGATTATAAAGATTTTTATATATTAAAGAATACTAAAAAAATAAAAAGTCTAACAAAAATAATTAAATAAAATAAATGTATGCATGTATAATTATGTTATATATAATTAAGACCCTGTTTCATAATTATTTTGTTTTTTGTTTTTTGTTTATGAAATTTAAGCTTATTTCTATTCAAATTTCCTACCATATGCTCCATCTTTCAAACAATGTATCCATCTTTCCTTATGAAAGTAGGAAAATACTAACCAAATTTCAAAAACATAAACAAGTTTTTGGAAGCTACTTTTTTTTGTTTACAAATTTTGATTTTGTTTATTAAAATATAGGTAAGATATAGATATCCAAATAAGAAAAAATGTATGGTAAGGTAGTTGTTGTAGGCTTAAATTTCATAAACAAAAAACGAAAAATAAAATAGTTATCAAACAGAGACTAAATTACGTGATATCTTTTTTTTTTACTTTCACTAATGTATCCACGAATATTGAAATCATATTTCGAGCGTATTTTAAAGTTACTATGTTGTTCAAATTATATACCACTAATTATTTGAAATCATGACGAAATGTTGGTTAATGATATTGCTTTGGAAACTATTTTTAAACTTGGATGACTTTTATGGTAGGACTTATTTATTCAAGAAAATGTAATATAGTTGTATTGTGTGCTATCAAAATGACTAAAATTTGATTGAAAACTGTAAACAAAAAATTGATGGAAAACTTTTAGCTGAAATTGTTGGAAGGTTATTGTTTTTATAGTAAATCTCCGTCAGAGTGAAGATGACAATTTGCTAAATCCTTAGAATATAAATGACTACAAAATGCTGGGACTTCCTCCATCCATTGACATTCTGCAATTTCTCCAACCGCAAACTTTGCTAGTTTGTTGGCAATTTGATTCGCTCCTCTTCCAATCCAATTGTACTCAACATAAAGAAAGTTGCGCGCGAGACTTTGAATTTCTTCAATAATTCTTCCAACCTCTGATCGATCTTGAAACCGTTTTTTAAGCAAATTCACCACACGTAAGGCATCAGATTCAACTTCCAATCTTTGAAAGCCCATCTAAACATTCTCGTATAGCAAGTGCTTCCACAAATTCTGCATCCACTATCCCAGAAATTGGTTTTGAAATGACAACCATGACTTCTCCCTTCCAGTTTCTTATTATTACGCTGATCCCACCTTTATTTTCATTAGTATTAGTTGTCGCATCCACATTTAACTTAAAATTATGATGCCTTGGTGTGTTCCAACCTCCTTTGGCTTTCCGAGATTGTTCATCACCGTTGGCGAAGCTTGATTAGCAAATCTATAGTCCTTGATATATTGTGAACAAAAATCCCAATTGGTGTAAGGTCGTTGGTTGTTCTCTGGTCATGAACTTCTTCCGCATTGTTAATGATCTCTAGATTTCTACAATTCCAAATCCTCCAACACATCATCAAAAACTCTTCCATTTGCAAAGTATTTAATCTTCTAAAAAACCACAAAATTAAATCTTCCACTTCCATGGCATTCTTTGGAAATCCAACATAATAGAAAGGGGAACACTGCCAAGAAAGTTTAGAACGCCTGCATCCCCACAAAGCATGGAAAGGTGTTTCATCACCATTATAGCATCGCTTACATCGAGCATTCGCCATCCATGCCTCTTTTATTTAAAATTATTTGCACAGGAACATAGTTATTAAAAATTGATAAAGTGGCATTTTGGTCTTTTTATGAACGGCGTCCCTATTTTTCGGCTACATAAAAAATATTTTATAAAAAAATGCTATTATGGTTCTTCTTCTTTTTTTTTTTTTGAATTTTTTGCTATTCATGTAAAATTCCCATAGAATTGGTAATTTATTTATGAAAAAAATCATCAAGCAAAATTTTACTTTTTAAAACATAAAATGATTAGAAAAAATGAATTTACAATTTAATTATTTAATTTACGATAAAGAAAATCAATAAAAAAGAATATATTTAAAGAAAAGATAGAGAAAGAAATTAAATATATTAAAATAGGAAGCAAGAAAGTACACATCATATAATAGAATGAAAAAAAAAATGTATTTATAAAAATAAAGAAGGTCTACGGTATGAATATATAAAGTACGTATATATATCAGAAGAGAAAAAAGATGAGAAAGTAAAAGCAAAAGAAAAAAAATGTAAAAATTAAAAGGAAAAGGTAAAAAACTACGAAGCTCAAAGAAAAAGGGGAGAGGAAAAATAAAAGAGATAAAAGCCGCGAGGGACTCCAGCATGCGTCTCCAAGGAAATTGGGGGTTACCAATTTATCATTAATCTAATGTAAGTTATACAAAATATAGTATATATCTATATTTTAAAGAGATTAGAACTATATTACGATGTTAAATTTTCAATTTTTAGGGAGGCTGGCCTCCCTAATTCCTTTATAGATCCACCCTTGATAGTACTTATAATTAAGATTGAAATATTATCCAATCTTTTAGTCTAAAATATATATCAATATTAATGAATTAATCCATCCTCTAACGAGTAAAGCAAAAAACAAACATAGTTAACTTCAATCATATAAGATTGTCTATATAGAAATTAGTTTTCATAAAATAAACCATTTATTACTTGACAATAAAAATATGGATAATTTCAGTTTGATTCTTTTGTTTTGCTTCAAATTACTATCCTCAAATTTTTAACAATTAAGTCAAAACCAATCTTCAATAAAGAACAAAACTATTGGTTTTCTTTCATTTGATTTGATTATTTATTTTTATTACAATTAGAATTCGATTTATTTTTAATTTTTTTGTCTCATTTCGAACTTGATTTTAAGGATTTTCATTTTACTAACCAAAAATAAAATTTTCTTTGAAAACGAAATATTCATAATATTTTTGCTTAATATTTGCTTTTGTATCAAATTGAAATATCAAGATATTTTTATTTTCCTTTTGTATCTATATATATTCGATTCGGTTTTATGTTGGTTCTTCTATTTTGAGCTTCTAAAATTTAAATGAACTGATCCGATCGGTTACACCTATTCATTCGGTTTGGTTTGGTTTTTCCTTCCATAAATAATTTTCATCTTCCAAACAATTTCTGAAGGCCGTGGTCCAGTTTCTCCTCCTCCTCTTCTCTCCGTCTCCGCCTCTTTTCCACTTCCGGCCGCCGTCTCCGCCACCACCTCATCCTTCGCCACTTCTGTTCTTGAGGAAGAAGTAACTTCGAGATTCGACTTTCAGAGTTCTTTTTCTTTGATCCAGGGGCTTGGGTTTTGCCTCAAATTTCGTCTGATTCAGGTTCTTTCTCTTCTCGATTCTCATTTTACTACCGTGTGTGTGTGTTTCATTATTGTTTTGATTTGCTGTATTGGGATCCTTCTCCAGTCGTTTTTCTAGGTTTATTCCAGAACGCTAGTTTCTGATTTTCATGGGAGAATTTTAATTTCTTGATAATTTGTCCGAAATTGTTCTAACAATTGAAGATTAGGAAGTTCTTTGTTTAGGGTATGTGGAATTCTTGAGGCTTTTGAAATGAAAGAAGTGAAGTTTTTTTTTTTAATATACGTCATTAATTGGCAGGAGATCCAATGCTTTGGTGGGTTTCTTGAATTTGAGTTGTGAGGTTAGATTTTAGAATAAAATGAAAGATCTGGTGTAGATGTTAATGGGAAATAACTCAACAGAGGATATAATGGACCTCGATCTGAATCAACAGCCTTTGGACCAATCTAATGATTCAGGGATAAGTTTAGACACCATTCCTAATGATCTTGAAATTGAAGATCGCATTCGGCAACTTGAAGCTGTTACAATGAGAGCGACAGGGTGGCAGAGAAGGCGTCATGCCCCGACCGTTACTGAACCTATTAACACTGCTCACCTTGCGAGACATGAGACTGCTGATGATAGTGCTGATCAGGAAAGAATTGTGCATTCAGGGAAAATTAGTAAAAAGGATGGCTCTCGTTTGGTAGCCGAAGCATTGGGGATGGATATAGAGCCTAAGACCGCTGCAAACACGACGGGATTCTTTTACGATTGTAATATATGCTTCGATGTTGCAAAGGATCCAATATTGACTTGTTGTGGTCACCTATATTGTTGGTCTTGCTTTTATCAGTTGCCTTATGCATATTCAAATACAAAGGAATGCCCTGAATGTCAAGGCGAAGTTGCAGATACAAGCATCATTCCTATCTATGGCCATGGAAACGGTAGTCATGCTAAGAAGTCTAATCATAATGATTCTGTTATGAAGGTTCCTCCTAGGATGCGTTCTCAAAGGATTGAGAGTACGAGGCAATAAATTTTATCCCAAGCGACGCCTTCTTCTCTCATTCATGCAAGGGTTCAGCAGATTAGAAATTTGGCTAGTACATTGCAGGAGCAATCTCAGTCGCTAAATTTTGATGTTACACATGGAAGGATTGAGAGGACTACTTTGTTGGGCCAGCGGCATCGTTCCTCCCGAGTATTACCTGTTACCGAAAATGAGAGCAATCAGCAAAGCCAATCCCTTCCAGTTTCTAGGTTGCTTCGGCAAGATGCTGAGCCATTTCCAACTCTTTCATCTGCTTTGAATTCCTTAATGAACATTATGGAAAGATTAACTCAGCCTACACACATACAATGACAATCACAGTGCAAGTAGAAGCCTCCCACAGGCTCTTTCTAATAATCCTAACAGTGGAGACCCCTTGTCCGGTATTACTGCAACTGTGCGATCTGAAGGTACGACTCTAGATCCTGTTTGTGGAAGTGGAATCACCTCTTTTGTTCCCCAATTCGAGTCATCTTCTAGAAGTATGGATATTGCTAGTGAACAACAAGAAAGCCACGCTAGTAGTGCAATTGAATTTCGTCGAAGAATACTCCCATCTCCATCAACTAGGAGGAGAAGTTACTTACCACGACGGTCAGATATAGACAATGAAACTTTACAAGAGCAAAGGAGGAGATGATTCGGATAATTGCATTGCTTGTACAGTTCTTTTTCATTGTATGATCTATTAGTTTCTTTATCACTTTCTTTTTTATGTATTAATTTTTCTTCAATATTGGGAAGTTCATTGCTCCTGTGAAATCCCATATAAATTAATGGATAGCCTAAAAAGTTTGAATGTTCGTTTTCTATTAAGGTATTGGAAGATTATAAAGAGGAGCAATCACGGAAGGTTTCCACCGCAGCACAATTCTATCTCGTGGCGAACCGGTTGTTGCAAAAGCATTTGTTGAATTTGACTCCCTTCACAGAATATGCATATTCGTTATCAGGAATTTTTGCTATGTTGGTCTAATAGCAGATGATATAATGGTAAGCTCTTAATATATATACATATACACCATCTGCAAGTCCTCCCCCCAAACAATGGATTAGGTATAACAAAAATTCCCATGGTTAGGTAGATAGATTTTGCTGGTGTTGGAAATTACTGAACTAATCTGTACATTTTTTTTTCTGTAATTCTTTCATTGAAGAGAAGATGTGTTCGGCGAAAAATCTTTGCATTTGCATCTTCTTTATTGACTTCTATGCACTGTTAGATTGATTTTGGTTTCATTATAGCATACTAATGGTTAGGCAACACTTCATCTGAAACTTTTCTTGAACAAAAATACCGGCTCAAGCATTTCTTACATAGAATGCTCATTGTGCCATATACTGAACAAGACATTGGTAACTGGCTGCTCTTTAATACTGTTTCTCTTTAAAAAGTTTCTCATTTCATACAAGGGATGATTATTTGTTGTAGCAATTTCTGAAAGAGAAAGAAAGAGGAGGGAGGTGAAATAGAATTCTCTTTTATTTCTTTTGAAGATAGAATACTCTCACATCTTCAAAAAATTAGGGGCTTCATTATTATTATCCGTCCTGTTTGTATATAGAATACTCTCTATGATGGGTTCCATTTCAAATGCTCTTGCATTTACGTTCAACTCACCATTGCATTGCAAGTAGGTGCGTACAAAAAAACCGACAATAAAAGCAACCTAAAGCATAAGGTTGAGTTGGGTTGGGATTTTACGACATATTTTTAAGTTGGATCGGTTCTTGGCTTGACCACTTTTTTGCTCGTTCAACTCGGTCCAATTCGAACTAAAAATAGTAATATATATATGTGTGCAATTAATTAACAAAATAGGTTCTTAACATATTGGTAAGCAACATACACGGATAAGATATGTAACATAATTTTTAGAATATAACATCATGCATTTTTTCTTAATTTATTTTTTTACCTATTTACAGGTTATGAGTAGAATATTAGAGAGGAAAAATAGATTAATATAACTTGAGAATCCAACCTTGGCCAACCCAACACAAAATATATGGGATGGGTTGAGTTGTTTTAATTCATAGGGTTGAAAGGGTTGATGGATTGGTTCAAAAAATTCCCTATCTCAATCCATATCATGTATACCCCTAATTGATTTGATCCGACCCTATGGCCCTTCATTTTTATCGATAATCTTGCAAAGGTTTTTTTATTTAAAGATGTATAAGAATTAGGGGTGTGGAATTCGAACCCGTGACCTCTTGTTATTAGATATATACGGATGTCACTGAATTATTGTTGTCGACCTCTTTGGGTAGAGTATGATGGATTTTTTAATTTAATAATTTAAAGTGGGAGATTCAAATTCATATCCTCTCGATCACAACTTCTTGTCAATTGACTTGTTTGGTTTGTGAGTTGGAATCCAAGTACCTTAATTAGATTCCCCGAAATCTATGATTATGTTGTTTTGTTTGCTTGATTGAAACTCTAGGATAGAAAATATTGTTTGACTTACTGTATTGAAACTCCCAAATGGAATCTTAATAAAATACTATAAATAATATTAATTGATGATTTATGAATTTTAATTTTATTTTTTATTACAAAACTCTTAATTATTCATTTGTATATCTATTTATTTATTCTTTATTATTATTATTTCAATAGTTAACATTACTATTAATTTATATTATAATTATTATAATTAATATTAATGTCATTGTTCTTAGTATTGTAATGTTCAATATAATTAATAATAGTAATCTCACTTACATGTTGATATTTTAACTAATTAAAAAAGAAACGGTGATATTCTAACCAATAATAATGAAATAAAATATAATGGTGATAACATAATATTTGTTAAGAACAATCGTGAACTATTATCTCTTTCAATTTTATTTATGGTTTTAAATTTAATGGCTCCTAGTTTTATATTATATTTTTATTAATAACTAAGTGAATGAAATCACTTTTCACTTGTTTATTAGATTTATTAGATTCCAAATTTAACGGACAAATTAAATATTGGGTATAATCCAAATATTTTATAGAAACTAAAAAATATAGAACTATAAATCACCTATAAACATATTTCTCAATTATTCGTGGGAGAAAAATATAGTATAAATGATAAATAAAAATATAAAAATAATTAATTTTGTAAGATATGATAAAATTATAAATTTAAAATGATTATTATTATATAAAAAAATGAAAGAAAGAAAACATTTGTTCTTTGTTCTTGTTTTTAAAAGAATTTGTTATTGGTTTCTTAAAGTAATAATAGATGCGAAATTGAAAGAATGTTTGATATTAATATTAATAATAAATTATAATAATATTAATATTAATAAATAAATAAAGTAGGTGAAAAAGGAAGGAGAGAATAAAAAATATATATAAAATATAGATGGTACCTATAAATTTACAAAACTATGAGATATGTGAAGTTTGGAATGGTTTGAAATCCTCAAAACAAAACAAGAAACCAAACATTGGTTTGGAATTAGGATTCCAAACCATCAATTTTCATCCCATAAACCAAATATGGCCTAATAGGTTATAATAAGTTGTCTTATGGGTGTCTTTACGGTTGATTTCGCTTCATCATAGTTATTTTCTACCATGATTATGATTTTATAGTCTCTTTGTAAGTATATCATTCATCAATGAAATGTTTTGTTTCCTATAAGAAGTATGCTTATTTTCTATCTCGTTAACGTTATTCGTAAAATGTCGACATGCCATGTTCGTTAATTGCATTGGTACACCGAGTAAGTAGGGGTTAGAAGTAAAAGTATTTAAACACAAATAAGGTTACATTTTAGTTGAAGCCATGTAATAAATAGATGTGTAGTTTGGGAAGGACAGGTCCTTAAAGAAGCTGTCCAATGGTTTTGTTTCAGTTTTACAGACTGAATCTATAGAGCATATAGCTTTAGGTGCATAGCATATCCACATAAAAAGATGTAAACAGAAGAAACAAAATCAAAACCACTGACCCTCCCTTCTTTAGCATCAAAACTCAACTGCACTCTATACTCTTTTCTCTACCTAAATAAACCATTCCACATATTTTGACCACTTTTTTCTTCCTTTTTCTCACTTCATTAATTCAGGTTCAGATAGCTCTTGCCCTATGATCTGCTATCTATCTGTTTTTACTCTACTCTATTCATTTTAAAAGTTCTTTGTTTGGTTTTCTCTTCTTGGAATATCTATTCATCTTATATTTTCATTTTAAAATGTAGGCCTAGGGGGTGTTTATTTGTTGTATTATGGAAAGTAATGAGTTTTTGTAATTACTTAAAATAATTCTTCATTTTTTATATTAAAAAATGAGAGATTATGAGAGATTTGGTCAAGATAATGTTTTGTTTTGATCGAGTGGCAATATAAAACTTTCTTTTGAATCGATGGATCATGAGTATTTGTGACCAAGAACTCTTATTTGGATTGAAGAGTTTAGTGATTGAAGTGGAAGTAAATATTGTACTTAAATGGTTTATGTAGGTTATATGGTGGAATGTTTTTGAAACTGGTCCATTCAAACATAAAACTGAGCCAACTCTCGAACAAACTCTCTATTCAAATACTTGGTAATAAAATTTTCAAATGCATAGACAAAAAAAACAGCTAGATCCTCTAAACAGGAACCAAACTTATAATATAAGGGTTAAAAACATGAAGTTGAAAAAGTATATGGTGGATTGAAGATGAACAATAGACATATATATTTGATTCCATTTTAACAACAACTATAAAAACGTCCGTACATTGCCCAAGTGAGTGTCATGGGGATGCCTCCAATAATTGCCCTCACAATTAGCTTACACCTTTACCAACCCTTAGCCCCTCTCCCTATATCCCTACTCTATATTTACAACTACTTACTTATTACCTTCAAATTATTGGTAAAATATCACTTTTTTTGTTGAATTTTACTACTCTTTAATTTTCAAAAATCCAATTTAAGAAAAAAAGAACTTTCAAAGTTCAATTTTAATTTCTAAATTTTCTAAATTTAGTTTTAATTTGGTAATAGAAAAAAAAAACTTCAAATTTTTTTGTATAATAAATTTTAAGTTTTTTTTTTTATTGAAACTAGTTTAATAAGGCTAATGTTTTCAAAATATAATTATATAAAAAATGTGAAATATTTCTAAAATTTATAGAAAAACGTGATAGTTTAAAAAAAATAAATAAACAAAAAGAAATTATAAAAACTAACTCTTGTTTTTTTTAAAGTTTAGTGACCCAATAGAATAAATCTCAAAGATTAAAATTTGATTTTTGAAAATTTTGGGACTTAAATGAAATAAATCTCAGTAATAAATTAAAATTAAATTATTGAATAGTTGGAAATGAATTATTAAAAATGAATGGTTAAAAATTTAGAAATAAAAATTCTTTTAAATAGTTAATAACGATGAGTTATTTTGAGTAGTTACAATAAATTATTTAGGTGCGTGTCATTTTTTCATAATTGACAAACAAACACTCACTTCCAGATCCAAATGAAGAGAATACAAAGTTTAAGTGACTAGTTGATGGAATTGTCTAAGATGACATGATGGCCAATGAAAGGAGAACCAACAAGAGATTGACTTTCATAGTTGAAAATATATACCAATTATTCTTGGGATAAGTCTATTTTGACAAAAGAAAAACTTTTAGATAATACTAGTAAATTAGTAATATTTGTACGAAAATAATTGAAAGGAGCATCGTTGTTAGTAGTTGACTAATCACAATTTTGTGAGCGGTTTGTCAAACTAACTCTATGGCAACGTTTGAGACACCAATTAGTTACTATAAAACGATGCATAATACTAACTACTTTGTGGTAAACGTTATTACAATGAAGATTATGATAAACAATTTGCATTCAATAATGTTTGATGAAAAGGTTAATAGAAATAAAATGAAACGATTAATTTCAAATAAAACCCTAATTATGTGAAACAACACCTTAGATTTAGACAAATCTACAGACTACTATAATTACTGGGTCTATAGAAGTTTTTCAAAGAAGTCCCTTGAAATCCAACTAAATCCATGTGTAGATTGAGGCATTGGAAAAAAGTGAAAAATTTAATTTTTTTTTTCTCTTTTCTTCTTTATATCCTCTTTTCTGTTTTGGGGTTTTGGGATAATGAAAAGGTTTTGGAGGCTCAAAGAAATCTGGTGGATTTGACCTCTGCCTGCCCTTAAGGAAACCAACCTACCATTAATTAATGCTCAAAGTTCTCTCTTTCTCTCTCTAAACTCACAATTTCAAACACATTAATGATCCAACTAATCAATGCCACGTGTCTAATTGCTCTTATGTGGGTTGTTGGGATCCTTAATTAACCCTAATCACTCCCCACAGCCCCCACCTTCAAATTTCCACACCCCTTTTTAATGCCTTCTTAATCATTCTTCATACTTTTTTTGTAAATTTATTTTTGATTCCCTCTCCAAACTCCCCCTTATTTAAATCTAGCCCTAATTTCCTAAACTCTCCCTAATTTAAATGTAGGATTTTTTTTTTTAAAGATAATTTACATGTGGGTTTTTAAAATCTAATCTCTCAAAACTCGAATTTTCAAGTATTCTATACACATTTGAACTCGTGAACCTAATACATTATGGCAATTTTTATTTATGTTCATTAGGGTGACATTTGTAACAAACAAAACTAATAGTTGAATGAAAGCTTTGCTCACTTTCACAAGATATATTATTATTATTAAAACTTTTTAATAAATCCAATTGGACTGTTTTTAAAATTGGAAAATAGGTTTTTCTTTTTTTCCGACTGTTACAAATTAAAATCGTGTCTCGGAGAAAACAACTACTCTGCGAATCATAGAGGGGATGTTTGTTTGACATATTTAGGTAGAAATTAGTTTTAATATTTATTAATTCTTTTTCGAAAATTTATATCTAAATGAATTTTTATTAATTCCTTCTAATTTTTATTTTTAAAAATAACTCACATTTCTAACAACTTATTTTTAATAATTTTTTTAAATCAATCAAACTAATTCATTTTTAACTATTCATTTTTAATCATTTCTTTTTTTTAACTACTCATTTTTAAATCTACATCCAAACAAGATTTTGACTCAACTCTTATATACAAAAACTACATTCAAATAAATTTTTGACACAACTCTCAATTTTTAACTTCTCAATGAACTCTTTAACCCAAATACTACCTAAATATGTCAAACAAACAGCCCCAGAAGGTACCAGATTCTCAAAAATGTTATCGAGATTTTTTTCTTTTTTTTGAGTAAGGATATATAATATTTATTTCGTATAAAATCAAAATGTATTGATAATAAATAATTGAGTAAATATATACATACATTATTGTTATTATTGAGATTGGACAAAAATTGACCATTTTGCGTGGCATTGGATACCTTTTTTGGTATTTTTTTTTTATTAAAAATTCTCCCATATTTGAATTGCATTTATTTATTTCTCAAAAATATTTGAAATTCATATTTAAAATAAGCTTCCATGACAATAAATCCGTTAAAAGAAATATATATATTTTTTAGTACAAGTTGGGAATGAGGGATTACAAATACTAATTTCAATGATCGAACATGTGACCGTGAAGTCGAAATGAACTAACATCAAACTAGATAACCAATCACGTCACTCATTATTCGATCTTAAAAGTAATACAGTCAACATCAACAAAAACAATATATAGAGAGAGAGTCTAAGTAACGTGAATATAAATAAATTTCAAATTTGCCTGTTTTTTTAATAGCAACTCAATTTAGGGAGTGTATTGATTATTTCACGACCAAGATACAACTTCAACATTTAGGTTTGATGAAACGAAAATTGGTGAAATTATTTCATGAAGTTTTCAATCTAACTTTTTTTAATTATAAGGGTCATTTACTTTTTTGTCATATTGAGAATTATAAAGGATCCTTAAATCATTAATTATGTTAGTTCCGTAGTTTTTTTTTTTTTTTACAAATATTGGATAATATTAAGATAATTATGTTTCTTTTGTTATAATTATATTTGAGATTATGGATACTTAACTAATGTTCCACGAACGCCCTTGCAAGATTCACTTGATATGTATTAATTTAATATAATTTAAATTTATATAACATATTTGTTTATATTAAAGTAGTTAAATATTTTTTAATAGAATGTGTAACAGCCCAGCCCAAGAAGATTAAGTCGTGCGGTGGAGGGTTGGGAGCCATTTGTTCTCTTTTATCATTTATTTCGTTCAGTTCGTCAATTAGAATTTGGAAACTTTGGAGGAAACAAAGAAAAAACAACTCTAGCCATTTACAGTGGTTGCACAAAACTTCTTAGAGAATCTCAGAAAAGCTTTTGGTTTGGAAAGCGAAGGAATTCTCTCCCAGGTATTTCTTCTCCCTCGATTACTCCTTTAAGCCATTATTTTGGGGTCGGATTAACACTAAGGTCTGTTTTGTTCGTTTTGGGTTTCGTTTGCTAGTGTTTGGAGGATTTCGCATCGAGATCTCTTTGTCTGGGTTGTCCCGTTCGGTCACGGAGTTCGAGGATTTCAGAATCAGAGGTTAGTATATTTATTGTTTGGATTATATTAGGTTGTGTTTAAAATTTGGCGAAGATCGGAGGTCGTTTCGTCAAAAACAGAGGAAAAATGGAGTTTTTAGGGCTAATTTTCTAAAACAGTGTTTCTGCACAAACCCTAGGACTCCAGACGATCTCAGCCGTTAGATTTCAAGGAGAATAAGTGTCAGCGCATCGGCGCAGCCATGTCGTGCATGACATGTGTCGCTCATTGGCACAACCACGTCACACGTGCATCGGCGCAGCCACGTCGCGTGACCGAGCCGGTGACCGTTGACTTTGACCGTTGACCAAAAAAATGAAAAACTCCCCTTTTGTTAATTTCGATGTTCTGAGTCCATTTTTTGTGGTTTGCGGTGCTGATTCTGAACCGTTTGTGTGTTATAGGCTCTGGAAGTTAGCAAAAGCTTAGGAAAGCTTGTAATTGGAGAGCTTAGCTAAGGTAAGGGAAGTTATTGCATAACAAGTATGAATGCATGTTAACAGATGTCAAGTTATTGAGGTTTAATGCTATGTTAGGTGATTTGTGCCACTCTAGAATGTATGCTCTACTTGAGGGGTTTCGTGCCCAATTCACAGGGGTTTCGTGCCTATTACGCAGGGGTTTCGTGCCCATACACACAAGGGTTTATGCCCAACGCACATAATTATTAATTGAGACTATGTGCCCATCATTAAACATTTTGTGGGGTATAGTACCCAAGTTTACATAGGGGTTTGAGCCCGAACACCTGTACTTGAATAGGTGAACCCTAGGGGGATCCTTACTGCGTTAGTGTAACTCGCCCTTTTCTTTTTCTATGGTTTGTCCACATGTTTGCATGTGATGCACCGGGATGGCTGATCGGAGCTGCAGGAAAATGATACAATCCGGACCTTGGAGTTTTGGGAATATTAGTATTAGTATTTATTATTTATTAGTTAATTGTTATTTTAATTGTATTGGGCTTGGGCCTATTATTAGTCTTTTATTTAATTAGGGTTTAGGGTTATAAATAGGGGATGATAGGTCTTTGTTAATCAGCTATTGAATTGTCGTCATTGTACTTTGGCTCTTTGAGAGATCCTCTCGAGAGATTATCGTAGTTTAATAATATTTTGTGGTAGATTCTATCATTTTGGTATCAGAGCCGTTTTCCGATCTGGGAATGGTTACTACTAAGATGGAAACAAGGATGCTTAAGTGTGAAGAAAGAACGACCGACTTGGCGAGGAAGTTACAGGAGACGAACGCAAAGATGGAATTGATGGAGGAACGATTGGGAAGAAAGATAGATTTGCAGGATTTGAAGTTCGAGAGCATAAACCGGAAGCTAGAACTATTAATGGAGTCATTCCGAGCTTACAAAGGGAAGGGTTTAATGATCGAGGCCTCGGAAGGTGGTGTGGCAGCTAGGGTTTTTACACCGTCGCCGCCACCACCGCCACCGCCACCGCCGCTGCCACCTCCGACATCGTTGCCGCCACCTCCGCCGTCATCGCCGCCGTCACCACCTCTGCCACCACCATCGCCGCCTCCACCTCCGACATCGCTGCCGCCACCACCACTACCGCCGTCGCCACCACCACCGCCGTCGTTTCCACCGCTGATGCCACCGACGCCGCTGCTTTTCCGTCAAGACCGACGCGCCATCGCAGCACAAAAAAAAAAAAAAAAAAAACATTATAGAGGATGTTGATGTGACAGACTTTTCGCCAGAAGACGGAGCTGCAGAAGATGGCATCGGAGATGGAACACCTTGAGGACAAGGTGGCTCTTGGGGGGGAAAGTATTGATACGATCCGGACCTTGGAGTTTTGGGAATATTAGTATTAGTATTTATTATTTATTAGTTAATTGCTATTTTAATTGTATTGGGCTTGGGCCTATTATTAGTCTTTTATTTAATTAGGGTTTAGGGTTATAAATAGGGGATGATAGGTCTTTGTTAATCAGCTATTGAATTGTCGTCATTGTACTTTTGCTCTTTGAGAGATCCTCTCGAGAGATTATCGTAGTTTAATAATATTTTGTGGTAGATTCTATCATTTTTTATATGATCCAGGATCTAGATTATATCAAAAGATAAAAGAATAAAGATAAACAAAGTTTTGATAGGAACTTGGAACCTCCCTTCTCAAGAGAATCTCTTGAGCCCTACAATAAATCACTCAATAACTATTCAATAATTTGGATGCCTAAACTCTAACCTAATCCACTCTATTTATAACAAAATACTAACTTATTCTCCAAGTAATGGCTAAATAGAGCCCTAGGCCCAACCTTATCAATACCCACCCCTTTAAAGCACCTTGTCCTCAAGGTGGGCATAAACAAAAATAATTTTTTTTTTTTCCGGCAGCAGTGCGTCGTGGTGGTGGAGGCGGCGTGATGATGAGGAGGTGGTGGCGATAGCGATGAGCGGCAACACCGGTGGTGGTGGTGGTGGCGGCGATGTCGGAGAGGTGGTGACGGTGGAGATGGCGGCGGCGATGTTAGAAGTGGTGGCGGCGATGGTGGTGGCGGAGGTGGTGACGGGCGGCAGCAGCCGCGCAGTGGGGTTGGTGATGGTGGCGGAGGTAGGGGGCACGGCGGCAGCAACAATGGTGGCGGAGGCGCAACGGAGGAGGCGGTGGTGGCGGGGTCAAAACCCTAGCCGTCATTGTTTTTTCCAATCTAATTGCCTCCCTAAAACATTGTTTTACGTCATTGAAACTCTCCTTTAGGTCTTCTCTGAATTCTTTTCTATGAGAAGAAATCATGACCCTTAAACTTTGCAACTCTTCTAGAATGAAACGAATTTGTTGTTCTTGATTCATCTCTACAACCAAGAATCGAAACGGCTCTGATACCAATTGATATGATCCAGGATCTAGATTATATCAAAAGATAAAAGAATAAAGATAAACCAAGTTTTGATAGGAACTTGGAACCTCCCTTCTCAAGAGAATCTCTTGAGCCCTACAATAAATCACTCAATAACTATTCAATAATTTGGATGCCTAAACTCTAACCTAATCCACTCTATTTATAACAAAATACTAACTTATTCTCCAAGTAATGGCTAAATAGAGCCCTAGGCCCAATCGAGCCCTAGGCCCAACCTTATCAGAAAACCATGGGCGAGTTAGGAAATTAGGAGGTTTTGCAATAAGCATTTTATTGTTGTTTTTTTTCCTTTAAATAATGATACTCTGGTGGTCTTTGGCAAATAAAGGTTATGTTTGAAAATGTTTTTATTTAAGGGTACCCTGATGCTTGTTTTTTTTAAATATAAAGAGGTTTATTATATGCTATTTTTTTTTTGTTTTAAAAGTGAACTGTAAACTGTATTTTGGTTGAGCTAAGTTAAGGTTAGGTAAAGACCTAGATTGAGACATTAGCTCGGGTCGGGTCTTTACAGTTGGTATCAGAGCTTGAGTCATAGATTCTATTGACTGACTTGCTTTGTGAGTCGTTTTGAGTCTCATGGTCCTCCGCAGCCGATCGCCACCAGGTATTTGCAATAGTTGAGTTTTACTTGAGCATGTTTAGTTGGTGTTATCTCTTAGCTGTCTGATTGTTAACCACCCGTGTGACGCTTCTTTTAAATTGTAACTCTTTAGCTGAGAGGTGGAGCTTTCTTGTAGACTTGAAAAATGTCTGAGCATGTGACTAGAAGCTCGAGCAGTGCGGGAGGCCGAGGTAGGGGTAGGGGTCGGGGAAGTGATTTACCCGCTCTAGTGCCCAGGAGAACCCGATCAGCTAGTCAGTGGAACCCAGAGCCACCGGTGGGCGCAGGGACGCCACCAGAGATACTCGGACTGACAGTGGAGGCTTTGACAGCCATTAAAGAGATAATTCAGGGGTCTGTGCAAGAACCTCTGCAAGGAATTGTGCAAGCTTTGGGTCAAGCAACCAATCCCCCACCAGTTC
The DNA here is from genome assembly GCA_036507275.1 of Sicyos edulis. Classification (NCBI taxonomy): domain Eukaryota; kingdom Viridiplantae; phylum Streptophyta; class Magnoliopsida; order Cucurbitales; family Cucurbitaceae; genus Sicyos; species Sicyos edulis. The sequence continues at coordinate 26,643,048 of CM071850.1, read as the reverse complement.
AGGAGGACAGCTCTGCTTCTGTGGACCCCCGCTCGAAGACATTGCCTACCACTCACAGTGAGGGAGTAGAGCGGCTGATAAACAAAATCAGGCTGGAAGCAGCAAGAACGTTTCTGAGAACGCACTGATTATCAAGGACTTAATAAAGTTCAAGCTAAAGGAGTTCTTCGGGGCAGTTGAAACCCCACTGGCTGCAGAAAATTGAATGTCCCATTTTCTATCATATGGGCCACCTTCGTATTGTAAGACGAGGCAAGAAGCTGGTATATGCAAGAGATAAAGATGAGAGCTCCTAGGGAACCACCACTTACTTGGGACGAGTTTAAGGTCATGTTCTATGCCAAGTATTTTACTGAGTCTGACAAGCAAGATAAGATTATGCAGTTCACCACAATTCAGTAGAGGACTGATTCAGTGGAAGCCTATGAGTTCAGGTTTAATGAGTTATGTCCTTTTGCCGAGGAGTTGATTCAGACCGAGAAACAGAAAATCTAGTATTTTGTCAATGGCTTACATGATGGCATTCAGGGCGATGTGTTGGCACACAAACCCACTATTTTGTTATACCCCTGCATGCAAGCAACCAAGCTGTAAAAAGAAAGTTCGAGCCTTACAGACCGTCTGGACCTGGGGAGTCGAGATTGAGAGTTGAACATGATAAGCACATGGGGAAAAGGCCAGAGCAGCCTTACCGAAAGTATGATCAGTGCGACCACAGATCTGAGCGCCACCATCACCATAGGACAGAACAGCAGAGTTTGAGGGATTGTAGGGCTTGTGGGAAAAAGCATTTGGGGCGTTGCGAGACAGGAGTTAGAGTTTGTTACAAGTGTGGCAAGGAGGGTCACTTTGCTAGAAACTGCACTGCAAAAGATAATGTGGAAAAATCAGGACCGTCAGTGGCAGCAAGAACTCCTACAGCAAGATTAGCCCAGTAAGAAGGCCGAGTATACGCCACTACCCGAAAGGAGGCTGAGTCTTTAGCCAATGCAGTTATAGGTACACTGTCCATTTTTTACCACTTTGCTTTTGTGTTGTTTGATTCTGGGTCGTCGCATTCTTTTATATCTAATTGCTTTGGGATATCTGCTAGTTTCGAGTTGGAACCTTTAGGGTTCGAGTTAGTAGTGTCCACTCCTACTGGAGTGAGCATGACAACTCGTGAGAAAGTTAAAGCTTGTGAGTTGGTTATAGCAGGAAAATCATTAAAAATTACCCTCATAGTCCTGCCTATGAGTGAGTTTGATATTATAATTGGAATGGACTGGTTATCCGAGAATCACGCGGTGATCGACTACCGCTGGAAAGAAGTATTTTTCCACCTGCCGTCGGAATCGAGCTTCAAGTTTAAGGGACAAGGATCTGGGGAATGCCCCAAGATAATTTCAGCTTTGAAGGCTAGGAAGCTAATGTCTGAGGATCTTGGGGTTTCTTAGCATCGATCTCTAGAGAGCAAGATTTAGTTTTGTCTGTTGATGTCGTGCCAGTGGTTAGTGAGTTTGTAGACGTGTTTCCTGAAAACTTTTCGGGCTTGTCGCCACCTAGAGCGGTCGATTTCTGTATCGAGTTGGAACCTGGAACAGTTCCGATCTTAAGAGCACGATACAGGATGGCCACAGCCAAGTTGAAAGAACTGAAGGAGCAATTGCAGAAGTTGATTGACAGCGGGTTTATTAGACCGAGTGTGTCGCCGTGGGGAGCCCAGTGCTCTTTGTTAAAAAGAAAGATGGTTCGATGAGACTGTGCATTGACTACCGTGAGCTGAATAAGGTTACAATTAAAAATAAGTACCCATTGCCTAGAATCGAAGATTTGTTTGATCAATTGCAAAGAGCCTCCATTTTCTTGAAGATTGATTTGCGATCAGGGTACCACCAATTGAGGATCCGGGAACAAGAAATCCCTAAGATGGCTTTCAGGTCCAGATACGGACACTATGAGTTTGTAGTAATGTCGTTTGGTTTAACGAATGCACCTGCAGCTTTCATGGACATGATGAATAGAGTGTTTAGGGAGTTTCTGGATAAGTTCGTGATTGTTTTCATCGATGATATCCTGATTTATTCGAGAATTGAGGGTGAGCATGAGGAACACCTTAGACAAGTTTTAATGGCACTGAGAGAAAACCGGTTGTATGCTAAGTTCTCTAAGTGTGAGTTCTGGCTCTGCCAAGTCGCCTTTTTGGGACATGTGGTCTCTAGTAAAGGGATCCCAGTGGACCTCGCCAAAATTGAAGCAGTAAGCAGTTGGAGTACCCCAACCTTTGTGGTCGAGGTAAGAAGCTTTTTGGGCTTAGGTGGATATTACCGACGATTTGTGAAAGACTTCTCCAAGATAGTTGAGCCTATGACACAGTTGATCAGGAAATGCCAACCTTTTGTCTGGACGGATGAATGTAAAGCTTGTTTTATTGAGTTGAAATTTTTTTTGACCGAAGCACCGGTGTTGGCTGTGCCCGAAGGAACTGGAGATTTTGTTGTTTATTGTGATGCCTCAAAGTTTGGGCTTGGCTGTGTTTTGATGCAGAGAGGGAAGGTGATAGCTTATGCTTCCAGAAAACTTAAGGATTATGAGAAAAAGTACCCAACTCATGATATGGAGTTGGCAGTAGTGGTGCACGCACTGAAGATTTGGAGGCATTACCTTTATGGAGAGAAGATTAAAATCTACTCAAACCACCAGAGTTTAAAATACTTTTTCACTCAGAAAGAACTAAACATGAGGCAACGTCGTTGGTTAGAGTTGGTAAAAGATTACGATTATGAGATTCTGTATCACCCGGGAAAAGCCAATGTCGTTGTAGACGCCCTGAGTAGAAAGGCGTCGCATGCTGCAGCCTTGTCAGTTTTGCCAGTACCTTTGCAGCTTAAAGCCGACAAAAGAGTTATGCAGACGTCCGACGTAGAGATTTGGAGTTTGAAGTGGGGAATCACGTCTTCCTCAAGGTTGCTCCGATGAGAGGAGTTTTGAGGTTCGGAAAAAAAGGGAAGCTTAGTCCCAGATTTATTGGCCCATTTAAAATTTTAGAGAGGATTGGCGCAGTTGCGTATAGACTGGCACTACCACCGTTGCTATCGGGGGTTCACGATGGTTTTCATGTGTCCATGCTCAGACAGTATGTGCGGGATTCTTATCACGTGATTGCTCATGAGTCAATACAGCTAGAAAAGGATCTGAGTTTCGAGGAAGAGCCAGAGAGGATTCTGGCTAGGGTTTTGAAAACAGTAAGGAACCGAGAGGTCAGCATGGTGAAAGTTCAGTGGAAAGGTCATTCCAAGGAAGAAACCACTTGGGAGCTCGAAAAGGACATGCGAGCCCGTTACCCTGGGCTGTTATTACCTTAGTCGACTTTCGAGGACGAAAGCCTTATAAGGGGGGAATATTGTAATAGCCAGCCCACGAAGATTAAGTCATGCGATTTTGTTGTAACAGATAGTGACACGTGGAGGGTTGGGAGCGATTTGTTCTCTTTTATCATTTATTTCGTTCAGTTCGTCGATTAGAATTTGGAAACTTTGGAGGAAACAAAGGAAAAAAAAACCCTAGCCATTTACAGTAGTTGCACAAAACTTCTCAGAGTATCTTAGAAAAGCTTTTGGTTTGAAAAGCGAAGGAATTCTCTCCCAGGTATTTCTTCTCCCTCGATTACTCCTTTAAGCCATTATTTTGGGGTCGGATTTTAACTAAGGTCCATTTTGTTCATTTTGGGTTTCATTTGCCAGTGTTTGGAGGCTTTCGCATCGAGATCTCTTTGTCTGGGTTGTCCCGTTCGGTCATGGAGTTCGAGGATTTCAGAATCAGAGGTTAGTATAGTTATTGCTTGGATTATATTAGGTTGTGTTTAAAATTTGGCGAAGATCGGAGGTCGTTTCATCAAAAACAGAGGAAAAATGGAGTTTTTCGGGTTAATTTTTGAAAACAGTGTTTCTACACAAACCCTAGGACTCCAGACGATCTCAGCCGTTAGATTTCAAGGGAACACGTGTCGCGCATCGGCGCAGCCACGTCGTGCATGACACGTGTCGCGCATCGGCACAGCCACGTCGCGCATGACATGTGTCGCGCATCGGCGCAACCATGTCCCCTGCATGACACGTGTCGCGCTTGGGGTGGCCACGTCGCACGACCGAGCCGAGCCGAACCAAGCCGAGCTGGTGACCGTTGACTTTGACCGTTGACCAAAAAATGAAAAACTCCCCTTTTGTTAATTTCGATGTTCTGAGTCCATTTTTTGTGGTCTGAGGTGCTGATTCTGAACCGTTTGTGTGTTATAGGCTCTAGAAGTTAGCAAAAGCTTAGGAAAGCTTATAATTGGAGAGCTTAGCTAAGGTAAGGGAAGTTATTGCATAACAAGTATGAATGCATGTTAACAGAAGTTATTGAGGTTTAATGCTATGTTAGGTGATTTGTGCCACTCTAGAATGTATGCTCTGCTTGAGGGGTTTCGTGCCCAATTCATAGGGGTTTCGTGCCCAACACACAGGGGTTTCGTGCCCATTACCCAGGGGTTTCGTGCCCATACACACAAGGGTTTATGCCCAACGCACATAATTATTAATTGGGACTATGTGCCCATCATTAAACATTTTGTGTGGTATAGTACCCAAGTTTACATAGGGGTTTGAGCTTGAACACCTGTACTTGAACAGGTGAACCCTAAGGGGATCCTTACTGAGTTAGTAACTCACCCTTTTCTTTTTCTGTAGTTTGTCCACAGGTTTGCATGCGATGCACCGGGATGGCTGATCGGAGCTACAGGAAGACCATGGGCGAGTTAGGAAATTAGGAGGTTTTGCAATAAGCATTTTATTGTTGTTTTTTTTCCTTTCAAATAATGAAACTCTGGTGGTCTTTGGCAAATAAAGGTTACGTTTGAAAATGTTTTTATTTAAGGGTACCCTGATGCTTGTTTTTTTTTAAATATAAAGAGGTTTATTAGAGGCTGTTTTCTTTTGTTTCAAAAGTGGACTGTAAACTGTATTTCGGTTGAGCTAAGTTAAGGTTAGGTAAAGACCTAGATTGAGACCTTAACTCGGGTTGGGTCTTTACATAATGTTTCTTATATTAATTCTAATTCCATTTTGTATGCTCGTGGGAAAATCAACTTTGTATAGATAATCAAAATGAAGAAAATTTGGAACGAAATAATATCAACTATATATATATATATATTTAAAAAAATATATAAATCATATTTGGAAAAGTATAATAAACAACCTTTCAAATTTCAATTGAAAAATAAATTGAGATACATAATAATAATTTAAATAAAAATTATTTATATGTATATTTTATAAAAGATAAATAAAGAAAATAGAGGAATATAAATATTTTTTTGCAAATAAAGGAAAAATCGTCAATAAATTATTTTCTATCGTGAAAATTTTGGAAACCCACTTTCCAAAAGGTATCCAAATCTTGTCGGATACCCAGACATACGAGAATTTTAAGATATTCAAGAATGTCAATATACTTGATATTTTTATATTTCCACAAAACAAATATGATAATCAAGATATTTATCTTATCTAAAAGCAAATGTTCCTAAAGAGAAATAAAAAATCTAAAAATAAGATTTTTGGGAAAATCAATGATAAGGAGATATTGAATTTGATCCTTTTGGAGGAAATTTTTTGTGTCTCGTGTTGATAATTACAATGAGTGACATGGTCGAAAATTTTCAAATAAACTATTAATAAAAGATTATGATAACTCCTCTCATGAACACTTATTGTTAATATTATTATGAAATAAATATCGAAAGTTACCCAAATGATTTGAGTTGGTAAAAAGAAAAGGCAAGAGAAATAAATTATTTGTAATGATACTTTGTTACACGATGTAATGATCGTGCATGAACTATTATTGAAATGTAAGCTTTTTGAAAAATAAAAGTTATTTGATGCTTAAGCTAATAATCATCAAAGTCCCATGCTCTTAATCTCTTGCTAATTTTAATTAATCATCACTTAAGCTCCTATTTGGGTTTTTGGGAGGGGTATTGAGTCTTTCAATGTCACTTTAAACAAGTAAATTAAAATCAGTATATACAATATTTATTGATTTTTGGATCCTAACTTTCTATACTTAGGGCATTTTGATTTTTTTTAAACACTAATATGCTTTGTTTTATTATAAACTTTCAAAGGTGACATGTTTTTAAATATTTGCATTTTCCAAAATCTAATTCTTACCATAAAGTAATTTTAAAAATGTTTCAGTAAGTTAGCCCATTTACACTCAAAAGATTGATTATTCTTTACCTTCTAATCATCGAACTAAAGAAAACTCTTACTATATATTAACTTTTTATCAATCATTTAAAACAATATTTAAAAACAAAAATCATATTTGTGCTAAATGTACCGATTCATTGTCACATATGCCTTCAAATATTTTGATTGTGTAGTGGAGTTTGAAATGATTATTTAGACAAATTTTCCCAAAGTAAAGTTTTTTTTTTGCCTATAATTAATTTATTAGGAAAAAGACTAAATGATTCAAATGTTTACTCCTAAAGTTATTTGTAAGTATTTTAAAACTTACCATATGTAAGTCATCTTAAGTAAGCTTAAAGTTTATCGAAAGATATGATGGTTCGATGATTTCATTATCTGATGATAATTCAATTCTCACTTATTTGAGAGTAGTAATACCCTAGTTTGTGATTCTCCTTTATCAACTTATACTAAAAAAAAGTAAGCTTAAAGTTCACTTACAATTTTAACTAGACAAATCATGGCAACTTTATACTTGTGATTTTATTTTTATCTTTACTTTTTTCTATTTTTACAAATGTTGGCAAATTAGTCCAAATTTAAAAGGTAAAAAAAAAGTAATGGAAACAGGTAAGAATATAAATGTTTACAAAGAGAAAAATCATGGTAAAAGAATTTGTAATAAAACCATCCTAATTTTCAAAAAATATAAAACCAAAACTATAATAGTTATCACATATGGTCTCAAATATTTTGTTTAATGTTATCAAAATGATGTGTTTAATGTGTCTATAACAAATATGAGTTACGGAAAGTGTCAGTAATATATGTTGGAGTTGATTGATTAAAATTTAATTTGATACTATAATCACAGGTTTGATGCCGAAAATTAATATTTGACTCTCATATTATTTGAGAACATGTCATTAAATATAATTTAAATTTTCATTTATTTTCATATTTGGTCAAAAACTCAACAAATGAAAATATAAATTAAATAGGTTTAGGATAGGAATTTATAGAAAGGCAAAAGGATGGAGTAAAATGAGATAGAAGAATGGGACAATATGAAGAAGCATAATGATGGTAGGAATGTAATTATGTAAGCTTCAACTGGGACAACATAATGCATATGAGAGCCACAATCATCACATTTCATGAAAATTTTCATATTCTTACAAATTTTACTCTCAAATAATTTTAGAAATAGACATTTCAATTATGAAGCTTCCTAATAAATAAATAAATATTATTCCACTTGATTTATGGGCATGGGGTGATGGATAGCTTCAATCATTGTTCATTATACATCAATGTAGCATTCTTCAATAAATTCCTTTTCTAATATAATAATATTATTGATATATCATATTAAATTATATTGATCAACTTTCAAAATAAGAAAATAGATTAGTTAGGATTAGAGGAATTTAAAAGGAAAATTGGGTTGGACAGTCGAAATTCACAAAATAATTAGAAATTTAGGTAAATTAAAATTTTTTTCATCTAGAGTCAAATATATGGTATAATTAATATTAACCATACAATATAATTTAAGGTATTAATAGATTATTTTGTATTATTAATACATTATTATGTATTATTAATATAGTATTGTATATTAATAAAATATTATATATTAATTATACCGTATAAATTGGGTACGGTATTTCTAAATTTTTTTTTTTTGCCTAATATTGTAAATATTTTTCCAATTTGACCAACTCCTAAAAATACTCCTTTGAATTATCACATTGTATAACATTTTTGTAATTATTTTTTCACATTTAATCATTTCCATGTATTTAGTATATTTTAAACAGTTGAATAATTATGGAGGCCTAAGTTTGTAATCACTATGCATAATATGTATGTGACAAAAGTTAGAATGAATAATGATGGTTAGGAAATTTCTGGATCCCTCCCCTTAAATATTAGTGTCTAAACTTCTTAGATGATTAATTTAGACTTTAAATTCCCTATGACTAATTCAATTTAATGAAGATTCGGTTGTATATAATTAATTCCTATTTTGCATTATTCAATTTGTAGATCATTGAACAAAAGTTGTAATTAGATTCTTCAATTTCACATGTTGTAATCGAAGGAAAAAAGAACGTATTGTATCAAATAGAGTTCCTAATATGAGTGTATATAATTACTTGAAATTCAAGTAACTCCATTAATTTCCTCAACAAAAACTAATTTAATTTCAATAGTGTTTCTTTTGATTCATAATTTCATCCTGATCATAATTGTTCTTAAACCCAATGAACAATGGTGGATTTTCATTTCCATTTTTATTTATTTTTAAGAATAAGGTGGATGTTCTTAATACAGCGAACAAATGTCTCAATAATTCTCTAACGAGAGATCGAGAAGAGAGAGAAAAAAAATCTTTAAAAAATGAAAAAGATTCAAATTAGAGACCAATTTTAAGTTTTTTTTTTCGATGTTATGTACTCAAGTGCAAGTCTCAAGACTCACTAAGGGGGCGTTTGGTTCGGTGGTTTGGAATCCAAATTATTAGGATTGTTTGGAGTATCAATTTGGTTATGATAGACGTAAAATTATGATAAACGATGAGTTATGATAAACAGTGGGTTATTATAAATGGTGTTTGAGAGATTATTATATCGAACATTATCATAAACGGTGTTTTGAGAGCCTGATTATGTAACAAAAGCGTAATATATGTAAGACTTAAATAAACATACACGCAAATTTAGGTTCCGTTTGATAACCATTTTATTTTTCGTTTTTTTGTTAATGAAATTTAAGCCTACAACAACTATCTTATTCTACATTTTTCCTTATTTGGATGTCTACATTTTACCTATATTTTAATAAACAAAACCAAAGTTTGAAAACAAAAAAAATAACTGCAAGAAGCTTGTTTTTGTTTTTGAAATTTGGTTAGTATTCACCTATTTTCTTAATGAAATATGAATACTTTGTAGGAAAGACGGATAGAAATAAGCTTAAATTTCATAAACAAAAAACTAAATAATTATCAAACTGGACTTTAGATAACCACGGTTTATAATAAAAATGGGCAAACATTAATTTGGTCATTATAACCAACCAAGCCTAAACACAACCGTATTCTTGATAGGATTGTCAATTTTGAAGTAAGTTCAAAACCTGAGGAACCAGCTCCGAAAAGGCTAAATAAATTAGGGTCTCAGATTTCTATGAAACTGGTGTTGTATTTCTCTTTGCAGCAGCAAAGCATCTTTCTTATAACTTGACTGTGACCCATCTTTCTTTCTCTCTCAATATCTGAAATTAAGCCCCCATTTTGATTTGAATTAGTTTGGTCTTAGAAATGGAGCTTGGTTTGAGATTGGGAGATAATGCTCCTCCTCCATTTGGGAAACCTCCACACCCTAATGTTTCCCATTCTGCCCTTGATTTCTGCCTTGGCTTTTCTACTTCTCTTCATCAACAAATCCAACCCCACAAACCAAACACATTTCATCAAAACGATGTCGTTGCCTGCTTTCTAGATGCTCCGCCGCCGCCGCCGCCGGATCTTCAGCTCCAGCTTCTTCCTCGTACTCCTGCCGCCGCCGCCCCTCGCCGGTCTACTTCTCTAACCGGTACTTCTATTTCCTTATATTGTTCTTCACCATGTGAATCAAAATGGGGTTTCCTTCCTTTTTATTTCGAAACTCGGAAATTGAAACTCCGCTCCATTATATCCAACCTAATTAATTTAAGTTTATTCTTTTTTATTTTTTAAATGAAGGAAAAAATTTGGAAACAAAAACTTGTTTTTGTTCTTAAATTTGGTTAGTATTTTTAAGGAAAAATAGAATAATTGTAAAAAATTTGAATTTCACAAACCTAAAATCAAATGGCTATGCATGATGGCTTTTGTTTTTTGTTTTGATTTTCATCTCTAGATTTGATAATCTCTCTCTCTCTCTCTCTTCTCTGAATATATAACAAAACAGATAATTTTCTATCTACAAAAATAAACATCACAAAACAGACAATTTTTTTGTTGATTCAACGAGGCAGTTGATTTGAATTACACTCACTTTTTTCCAAAATAAGTAAAATTTCATTGATAACCATCAAAATTTAGCTAAACAACTAAGGATTTAAAAAAACAATTATTACGAAACATGACAATAATGTTATAATATTGTAGTAGAACAATCCATGAATGTGAAACACATACCTCTATGAGGAAAAATCAAATTGTCCATTTTCACTAGTTTATGTGATTTGAAAATATGCCCGATCTATTGACCAAACTTTAGATTTATTGAATTAATCTTTCTCAGTATATGGACTTCCTACAATGGTAGTGAAAATTCCAACCTCCCAACATAAGAATTAATTATTCTAAGATATTTGGGTATCAAAAAAATGTATTCGAGAATATGAGGTTCTACCTTAAAACCAATTGATAATAAAGAGAATAATTCATATTTTTTTTATCTTGAATGTTGGACTCTCCTACTTTTAAACATAGACATTTATGAGATCTTAACAGAATGTATATATTAATTACTCCCCAAAAACTAAGACGTTAAATCAATCACTTTTGTAACATTAGGATTTTAAAAATAATATTTTGAAAGTGAAAGGTGAAGAAGAAATCATGGGTCAAAATAAACCTTTTCTCAAAATCCACCTACAAGAAAATGAAGAAAAAGAAAAGTAGAATTTTTTAATTTGGAAAAGGAAAAAAAAATAATAATAAAGAAAGAAAGAAAGAAAAACCCATCTGATTGATGCATTGGTGTCTGACAAGTACACGGATATTTCAGAATCAGGCGATGCGACGACGGCAGAGGGCGGCGAATTGGCAAGAAATAACCCATCACTGTGGTCGTCGTTATACGGCGGAGGAGGAGCGGCGGCGGCGTCGGACGGCGGCGGAATATTGGAAGTGGAGGAGGGAAACTGCGATGAATTAGAGGATGAGAATTTGGGTTCCAAAAAGAAACTGAGGCTTTCGAGAGAACAATCGGCGTTTCTCGAAGAGAGCTTCAAAGAGCATCATACACTTTACCCTGTAAGAAATCTTTCACCTCTTTCTTTCTTTTTTTTTCTTAATTTCTAAAATCTGGATTTATTGAGGTTTAAGATCTTCATTTTCAAGCTCATTTATCTCTCTTCAATGGAGTCTTTGGATTATATTTAGTTATTTGAGGAAAAGAAAAGGTTAAAACCTATGAAATAATAACTAGTATTTTGATTTTCATCTTTTGACATTTTTTACCAAAACTTTTGTTGAAATTCCATTTATTATTATTACTAATTTTTTAATTTAACAACAATTTGTTACCTCATGTCATTAAATTTCTGCTGGTTTTGACCAGTCATTTACTTTTAGTCTCCTTGGCGGGTTTAATTTGTTTGACATATTTAAGTCAGATTTTTTAGTCTAAGGAGTGACATTAAGAAGTTAGCTCATCGTTTGGATGTAATTTTTGTAGTAACGAATTAAAGTTACAATCTTGTTTGGATATATATTTTAAAATGAATAGTAATTTTTAGTAGTTAAAAGAGAAATAATTAAAAATGAGTTATTTTGATTTATTTGAAATATAGAATAAAAAAATAAATTGTTAGAAATAAAAGTTATTTAAAAAGTAAAAATGAGAAGGAATTAATAACAACTCATTTAGATATAGATTTTCAAGGAGAAATTAATTAATCTTAAAATTTAATCCTACCTAAATATTCCAAACAAAAACCCCCCCCCACAGATTTATGTATCTATAATTGAGATTGGGATTTGAATCTCCCAATTTTAATTATGTTAAAAAAAGGGGATTTTGCATGTATATTACAAAATGGATAAAATATTACATGAATAGCACAATAATGAAAATATTTGCACATATAGCAAAAATTGTAAATTGATAAACTTTATATTGATAGATTCTATCGATAAAGGATGATAGAATCAATTACTAATAAATAAAGTAAATTGATAGACTTCCATTAGATTCTATCTAGAGTCTATCAATAAGAGCTGATAGAATCAATCACTGATAATATTGATAAACTTCCATCACTAGAGAATGATAGATTCTATCAAAGTCTTCTATAAAAAAGGTAAATAATTTTTTTTTAAGAAAATGACAGAATTTGCTATAAAAGAATTATTTTTAAAAATGTGCTATAATTGTAAACTGTGGTAAAAAAGTTGGCTTATAAAGCGTAAATTCCCTTAAAAAAATTGATTTTTATTGAGTATAATGATTTTTAATTTTCGTAGACCAAAGTTAATATATTTTAACCAAAAATTTACTGCTAGATTATTTGCTATAAGTGATATATTATTATTAAATTTTGAATTGTTTATAATATATATATATATATATATTATGAAGTTTAATTAGTGCCAAGAAAAAACACTAGTTTAATGGTATTAATTTATATTTATTGGCCAAAACGACATGGATTAGAATCTTTCACCCTAATTCTTATAATCTCCCAAAAAAAAAAAAAATAGTCCATTAATTTTGTCTATTTGTTTAGTTCAGTTTAAGTCATTCATTATTGTCACCTTGAATATCAATAACTTTTTTTTGAGCTGATAGGTTCGAGTATCTTGTCTGTCTTTTCAACAAGGTGGTAACCTTGTCCTTGCATGCAACAAAATATGTGAATAAGAATTAAATATATATTATAAAATAATTCAATAATACAATAACTTTTTCATCATTAATTAATCTCAGTCTTTTGATAATATATATTTTAAAGTACAATTTTCAGAAGAAAAAACTTTTGATAATCGGTTTCTTGTTCTTAAAATTTAAGTTTATTTTTTATTTAAATTTTCTATTAAGTTCCTTATTTTCTAAAAAAAAAATGTGAATACAAATTAAATTTCAAAATCTAAAATAAATTTTTGAAAACTACTTTTTCATTTATCTTCGAATTTTGGTTTGATTTTTAAAAATATTAGCAAGATATAAATATCAAAGTAAAAAATATATATATGGAATAGATGTAAACTTAAATTTCAAAAAAAAAGAAAAAAGAGTCATTCAAGTAGATTTATTTAGCAAATCTGTTTCATTTTCAATTTTGTTAATAAGATTTGAAATTGCAGAAGCAAAAGCTAGACCTTGCAAGAAGGTTAAATCTTCGTCCTCGACAAGTAGAAGTCTGGTTTCAAAACAGACGAGCAAGGTATCCAACCAACCAACCATACCCTCTCTCGCTTCATTTAATTTTCCGAATAAATTATAAATTTGGTCTTATGGTTTGATGAAAGTTAAAATTTAGTTTGATATTTTCAAAATCTAGAATTTAATACCAAAAGTTAGAATTTAATCTCTATGATTAGAAGAAAAAAAAAAGAATTTAGTGTTTATATTTTTAAAAACCAAATTTAATGTTGTTTGATAAAATCTAAAATAGTCATTATGATTGTAATTATTGATGAATTATATTAGAAAATATGGAGTTCCACTTCAAAATCAATTGATAATGAGGGGAGTAACTCATATCCCTTATAAACGTGTTGAACAATCCTCACCTTATCAATGTGGGATAATTGCACCACAAGTAAGTATCTCCAACAAATTAAACATGTGCAAGCAGTTCTTCATGTGTTAATTATGTTAATAATAATGGCCTCTGTCAAGTATTTGATTGAACAAAAAAAAAAGAATCTTTTACATATACATATAACCTATATGTACTTAATTTGCCGATATTAACAAACAATTAGCACTATCTTTTAATTTTTATTGAACTATAGAGATGAAATTTTAATTTTTAAAATTATAAGAATTAAATTTTAATTTTCTCCAAACTATAATACTAATTCTAGGCCATTAAATTCTAACTTTTATGGGACCATAAAAACTAAAGTTATTATTTTTTTTGGAAAAAGATAAAATCTAAAGTTACAATTTACCCTAATGTTAAAGAAAGCTGAAACTTATTATTATTACAGAACAAAGCTGAAACAAACAGAAGTTGACTGCGAATACTTGAAGAAATGCTGCGAAAGCTTAACCCAACAAAACAGGAAGCTTCGAAAGGAGCTTCAAGATTTGAGAGCTTTGAAAACCACTGATTCTCTAACCTTCATGCATTCTCCCGCCACCACTCTCACCTTGTGCTCGTCTTGCGAACGAGCCGCCGCTTCGGGCGGACCGAAGCACCCGGCCACTTCCAAGCCTTCTGGGTTTTCCTTTACTACAACTGGGTCGTTTCCATTTTCACCAACTGATCCCTCCGGAGAGAATAATTAGGGTTTATTTCTTATCTTCTTCAGATTTTTGTGTTTTTGGTTGACTATTTCTCTGTGAATTCTGAAGACTTAAAGGCTCTTTGTTTTGTTGCAATGTTGAAAATTGTTTATTTGATTTGGATAGGAAGTATGTGGGGGTGGAAGAGAAAAGAATGGTGAAGGAAGAAGAGAGATTTGCAAGATTAATAGGTCAATCATAAGATAATTAATTGGTTGCATCTTGTATAAATCAGATTATTATGAGTTTACATGCTAATAGAGTAATAATTCAAGCAGCATTGAGTTACACTAATAAAGAAAAAGAATTCACCTTCACTAATTTTAAATTATAATGAATTCATTAATTGGTTATTTTAGTTTTTACATAAAATTAATTTTTTTAAATGTTAAATTGGTCCTTGTGTGTTTTTTCTTTTATTTTCATCAAAATCAAAATAATCATTTTATCAATTTAATATAATTTGATTATCATTATATTCAACATTTTGGTTTGCATCTAATTGTTTTTTTTATTTTAACGCAAACTTTAAATATTTTATTTCAAATATAAGAACTAAATAGAAATTGAATAACCAAACGAGATTGTAGCTTGATGGCCAACAAGTTGAATTTTAATTTAATTTAATGTTGTTGGTCTCAAGATTGAATCCTAATAGGTACATTAAAAAAAATTGAATACAAAGGTAAGAAGGAAATTTTCCGTTTATTTTAACTTTAACACTTAAAATTGTTCCAAAAAATGTTTTTCGAAAATCTACAATTATGCCTAAAAAAGTATTCAAAAAATGAAACATTTTCAGAGTATTTAATTTATCAGAAAAAAATTAGGTTTCGAAATCATGATACAAGAATCAAACAGAACAATTATGAATAGAAAAAGATCTTAGAAGAGTAATATTGATAGTTTGAACAGCCAATGTGTGAAGAAGAAAGATAGATAAAGATGGGAGACAAAGTTGGAAAATTTTCAAAGTTGTCATTATTATTACATAATGACAATGAACAAAATAGGCATAGGTTAAATTCTTTTTTGTTGAAACTTTTTGAAGAACAAAGGTTTATGATTATTGTTCAAAGGCGTGGAGTTTCCTTATTCAAACCCCATCAAACCATAGTATTATTTACTTCAAATCATCATCCTAAGTTGTACTATATAAGACTAAAATGCATCATGATTTACTCATGGGTTTAAGAAGTTTTGAGTTTAAAGATGTCCTTTAAAATGCTAAAAAAAAAAAGTAGGGGTACA
The DNA here is from genome assembly GCA_036507275.1 of Sicyos edulis. Lineage (NCBI taxonomy): Eukaryota > Viridiplantae > Streptophyta > Magnoliopsida > Cucurbitales > Cucurbitaceae > Sicyos > Sicyos edulis. The sequence continues at coordinate 26,627,345 of CM071850.1, read as the reverse complement.
TATAAATTGAGTTGAGGGAAATTTTTTGAACCAATAAAAAATTGTGAGTTTGTCACTTTTTCGACCCAATTCAACTTTATATTTTTTAGTTGAGTTGGGTTATTGAATTTATTAAACTAGTCAAATATCTTTCATCAAATTAGTCATACACTATATATAAACAAAATACAACAATATCATATCAATGCAATGACATGAATATTAATATTGAATATGCAAAATATTCAAACAAAAGTCACATACCATTCGTCATACATTTCATTAATTTGAATCTAATCCAACCCAACCCTAAAAATATTTTGAGTTGTTGAAATTGTTTGAACACCCCTAAAAAAATAAAGAAATTACAACTTAAGTCTTTGATCTTGCTGAAAAAAAGGCAATAACTCAACACCATGACTCATGAATGAGAAGTTCACGAATCTGAATTAACTTATCCTAATTTTTGTTGAAATAAAAAAAGTCTTTAACCTTCAAATAGGGGTGTAATTGATTTTTAACTTTTTATTTTGCATTCAATAATTTAATGAATTTTCACTTTGAGTAATACTTGTCTCCTTATGAATAAGAAGACAAGCTCTCTTTAAGGGTGATGTGACACTATATATGGTGCCACAAAATTTTTGTTTCAACAATGTATTTTAAAAAAAGTTAAAATTTTTTTGTACCAAATAGTGTCACATCAGCCTTAAAAAAAGTTTGCCTCTTTATTCATAAGAACGACAAGTATTTTTCTCACTTTTGTGTCTGATAGTTGTTTTGACCTATTAAAAAAATTAAAAGAATTCAAATGTACTTGACATAAAATTGAAAGTTTACTATTTTTTTATTTTTTCGAGATTATAATGGGGATTCGAACTCATGACTTCATTGGAGATGTACATTGATACTAATTGAATTATTGTTCTTGTTGGCATTAAAAATTTATGATTATATGAAATATAATATTAAAATACATTTTTAACACGGTAGAGTATATTTTATTCAACACAAATTGAAAAATTAACGACATATCATACATTTATTTGTTAGTATTGAGATCTAATAGAACAAAATTGAAAGTTTAATGATTTAATATTTCAAAGTTCTATATATATATATATATATATATATATATATTATACGTTGAAGAATCTTTCACACAGATTTTTAATCAAACCAAAAGAAATCCATGTAATTCGTGCTTAAAAGGAAAATTTTTTCAAGTTAAAAAGTATGAGTTATTTCTCAAATTTGGATGTGCAAAATTAATTTAGAAATTAGAAAATTATAGATTCAAATTTAGTGTAGTGACAAAGCTGGTAAATATGAGACTTAATAATGATTGTTGGAAGTGGAGAAGAGTGTATGATTGTCCTTTAAGATTCTTTATTGAATGTTTGTCTTGTGTATATGTTTGAATAGTTATTCAAAAACATAATGAATTTGTAATACAAATAGTGCAATCATCTCACTTGCAAAAGTGGTCTACTACTTCATGGTTACTTTGAAAGCACACAACTCAAAAAGGACCATAATGCTCACACAATGGATCCTAAAGGATACTTATTGCATGTTGCTACTTCTACTATCATGAATATAGGAGTTTGCAAAAAGACAACCTTACTCCTTGCTAAACACCATTTTCATCTTTCTATTTCTATTTAACTTTTCTTTTCTTAAAAAAAAAAACATCTTTCCACTTGTGAAAATTTAGTCATTTCTAAAAATATTTAAAACTTTATTGAGATTTCTTATCCATTTCTAAATAAATAAATTGATTAGAGACTCGAATATATTTATGACTAATCATCTTAGTTGGCTTAGTGTGGTCAAAGAGTTCGTGATCAGAACTATGATGGGTGAGTTTAATTTATAGCGCCAGCTATTTAAAATTTAATTTCCTATTCATTTTAGGTTTAAGTGATTGTCTCGGAATAATTAGTGAATTGTTCACATGCCTCTACAAATATCCACATCCAAGTGATGATTTGCAAACCCCCTTTAAACAACCATAGCCAAACGAGTTAGTGCCTACAACCTCTCTACAAATAGTCACATCCAAACAAGTTATTATTATAACCTCTCTACAAATGACCATATCCAAACGAGCTACCTATTTACAATCTCTCTACAAATAATTATATCCAAACAAATTATTATTAGCAACCCCACTACAAACAACCATATATTCAAACTAGTTATTGTCGGCAACTTTTCTACATAAACAACCATATCCAAAATGAGATATTGCTTGCAAATCTTGTATAAACAACTACCTCCATTGCGAGTTATTGTCTCAACCCATCTACAAATAACCGCATTCAAACATACCATTGTGTGACAACACCTCTTTCAAAATCACTAAAAAAAAATAAGCATTCATTTATAACCAGTTTTCCAACTACTCATCACAATTTTTTTTTTAAAAAACTTAGAAATCGGAGCTTCATTCCCCTATACCTGGGGCACCACTGGACCGTCTCTAGACTGTGGCACCGATATACTTCGAAGGGTATTTTAGTTTAAACATTTTCCAGTGGACTCGAACCACGGATCTCTCAAAGAAGCATGCCTTGAAGTCTTTTGTCTCAACCGCTGGAGTTGCCTCTCGAAGATAACTACTCATCACAATTAGACAAAAGGAAATAAGGAAAATCAAAATCAAATCCAAAGAAAGATATTAAAATGTTACAAGGTGACAACATCTTAGTACATTTTCCAAGAAAGATCTTAAAATTTCATCATTGGCCCTTTGAGAGCATGCAATTTGCAATGGATACCATCATCCATAGTTATTAATGTAATTGTCATGAGCACATACAAGAGTGCAAACAACTATTCACTATTTACAAGGACTTACTCATTGTGTGATTTTATTTCTAAACCTTGGAGTGGAAACATTTTGGTTTGAAATTTAATAAGATTTTCTTTTTAAAAAATCATAAATTTTGGTTTGCTTTAAGAGTGCAGGCCATGATTTAAAAAGGTCGACCCGGTCCATTTGAACCATACTTGTCTGTTGGTTTGTGTTCAGTATAAAGCATAAAACTGAAAAACTCGATTCAAATTCAAAATCATTTGCAAATTTAGATGAATGTTCACTCTGATTTTAGTCTTTTGATATCTTTAAATAATAATAATGATAAAAGCAATGAAATAAAATAATTATAATTATAATTATAATAAAGCAATGAAATTATATAGAAAAAAAAAAATCAATTTTTGCCCTAAACTTTTATGTTTATGAATTTGCACCTTAGACTTTGTTGTCATCTTGTTTCTTGACGTTACCTTTAAAAGGTGTTAAATTTCAACCTTCCAACAAGTTTATTGTTCCAAAAGATTGTCTCGGGTGGCACAGTTGGTCAAGAACTTAGATTTTTAAGATATGTTCCTCTTAAATTTCCAGTTTCAAAATCGACTTACGACATTGACATTAATTTTATAGACGCCACCAATTGGGCAAATAAACTCCATATTCCCTTATTACAAGTATCTACTTTTGCATTCATGTGATGTTGCTAAAATTTGTGAGTTTTGACAAATTTTTTAAGAAATAACTTTGTAACAAAAATATTCAATAGTTAATTTGTATTTCAATTTAACCTTATTCGATTTTATTTGAACTTGGTGAGTCTATTAAAACTAGTAGACTAAGCTAAATGGTAGAAATTTAATTATGAGGCAAAATTGCAATATTTATCTAAGTCTAGAGCCTAATTTGATGGGCCAAAAAAGGTTGAGTTAACCAATAATTGACATGTATCCCAACTTAGAAAGAGTAGATTCTGATGTCCCAATTGAATGTTCACAATCAAAATTGATACAACTTGGGCTTTTCTTTCTAAGACAGAATTTCCAATAGACCCAAAACCATTTCATAACAAAGAAACACAATGAACATCACAGCACATAAGATTAAAAAAAGGCTTTGCTTACACCACCTTGAGATTCAGACATCTCAAAATAAAACTCAGAGATGATGTTAAATGAAATTTTAATAACACAAGTTAAGCTCAATAAATAACACCATTTCCCTTTAACTTGATTGATAGCACCATGATACAAACTACTGTAAAAAAGAACTGATAGAAGACAAAATTTACCTAAATCTATCAAATACCTTTCTAGTATTGTTTAAATACAATCAATCCCCCGCGCTTCTGGTGAATGTTTCTTGAGTTCATCTGTAGCTGAGAAGAATGATTTGGACAATGGTCAACGGTACATTTGATGAGGATTTCGAGATGCATACTTAACTTCCAGTAATATTATCCGTTCTCAACTGCTCGACTGGTGGAGGAAGGAGAAGAGCGAGCCTGGTTTTGTATCTTTCAATTCGTAGCAACCGTTCTTCCCTCAATCTGGAAAAATTACACAAACCCAAAGCAACAAAATTGTACTCAAAATCATATTTGACAATGAGAGCATGAGCAAGAGGACGCAATTCAAATGAGACTGATTAAATGTTAGTTAAAACAAAATGTGATAGTGATGAAAGAACTATAGGAATGAAGATGGGAAGAAACGCACCGTGATCGAACTTTTTTGGCTCGTTTAACGTGTCTTTTCAATAGCTCTTGTGTTGACAACTGCTCAATGGATTCCAGATCCTGAAAAGCAAAAATACAAGTAACACTATGTCCAATCATCCTTGCAGAACAACCTTTCGGATTAAACATTTCTGAGAGAATTCCTTTAGGTAATGAACCAGGGGCACAAACTTTCATCACTACGATATAAGCAATTTCTCAACATACAGCTGTTCAAGTAAATGTCTTGCATTGCATCAAATTCATTATCAGAAAACATGTTGCAAACAACTGCATATTGAATATGATATGGCTAGGCTGTGAATGAAGATAATGAGATCAACAACACAGCTAAAAGGTTCCCAACAACAGACAAAACTTCAATGATTTCACATTTACAGATGTCATCTATGAGTGCAAACTAGACTCAATCCTTCTGGCATCATAATTTTTTTTTTTTAAATTTATTTTGATTTTAAAACCAAATCTTAAATTCACTTTACATAAACGAACCTTATCTTCCTCGTCAACTTCTTCTTCAACGACTTCCTTCTTCTGTGATGGTAAAGCAGCAGCCACAGGGATAGGCAAAGGTCTCGGAAGAGACCTCAAAAAATTTCCATAGTGTGGCTGCCATGAGAATAAATTATCAGCGAGCATTTTAAAAACAAAACAGAAGAATAACTTGCCCCTATCCTTTCTTCATTGCTACTTTTTATTTCATTTCACTTTGGGGGGAGGAAAGTCATCATCATTTAAGCGATACAAACAAATAAGCGCACGAAAGCGTTCAGAGAGCAACAGAAAGGGGAGATCAGATCAGCTGATGCCTTTTGGGAAAAGAAAAATAGGAGAGAGCATAGATTTGCACTATACTAAAGTTACTATTCTATTGGAATGGGAAGACCACGAAAAGGAACATTCATCATATGATAAAGAAAATAATTATCTATTAAATTTGTGTGTGCTATCCTTGATGGTCCCACAGCAGCCATGTTAATCTTCTTGATATAGTTACAATTTTATGATATGTCCCTGAAGGGGCAAAAAGTTGTCTATTAAATGCAGAAAAATGTGTTGAAGCATACAAGTTAAGCAGAATTAGATGAAGTGACCATTCAAATTAAGGACATAAGAAAGGCATAGGGCTTCATGTACAAATTTACACGCAACTAATAGAAGAACAAGGAAACAAGACCGGAGCAGCATTAATGTACATTCTTCACCAAATTTGTTCAACGTTTTAAAACCAAAGATAAGGTTTCCAAATGAACTACTTCAAAATCAAGTTATTGACTTGTTTTTACTGATAGAGAGGAGATGAGGAATTTAAATAAACTACATTTTACAGCAACGATGATGAAGAATCCAATATCGATATTACCAAAATACGAATGAGAAAGATACGGCACAAAGGGCTATTGGCTGTAGTGATCCTTAATCTAACTCTGTAAGGGTTCGTTAAATTATATGCTATCAGAATAAGAGGAGGAGAGTGTAGCCCAAATTCACTAAAAGGAAAGATGGTGTAAACTGACTCAGAATTGACACAAACCTGGCTTTCTTCTTGAGAACCATTCCTCAACCATGATCGACAAATTGCATAAAGAGAAGCTCCATCAGTTATTCGGACCTGACAATCGTTATTTACAATATTAATACATCATACAATTGTATTTGCTACATTTATAAAAGCAAAATGGTGATACTATGCTACAATCTTTTAAAGAGAATTGAGAATCTGATCGTATAGCTTGCAAAGGCACCGTTCAGCAATAAGGGGCATGAAAGTTGAATAAAAATGAAGAAGATGATACGACCCCAGCCATTAAGTACGTTTATTCTAGGCGTAAGAAAGTGAGAGTGGGGGTGTGAGCACGTGCGTGTGGAGTGGTGAGCTCGTGCGTGTGAAGTGCGTGGGAAGGTTGTTGAGTTGGTTAGTATAAATAGTCGGGTAGGAGTAAGGGAAAAGGATTCAAAAAAATTCATTTGTCTAGGTTATCTCTTTGAGATTGGAGAGTGAGGGGCTCTTGAATCCCCTGTTCTTGTTGTTTTGATAATAAAATTGGTAATTCCTACCAATTTTGGTATCGTGAGCGTTGTCGATCGGAAGATGACTGGAAATTGGATCAACGTCTGAAATCCGTGGAAGATGTGGCCGAAACCGCAAGTGGCGTCGAAGCAAGCAAGATCCGAATCGCGAGATCACGACGCGATTCAGCGGCATTGGAGGAGAAGGTAGGCGCCCGAGGTACGAGAGATCTTCAATTCGAATTGCCGAGGAGGAAATGAGATCTCTGTTTCGCGACGCGAATCAGAGGAGGTGATCGGCGAGATCTCGGCGACGGGGAAGGGAAAGAATGTCGCGCAGATGGAAGCGCCTCCATTGAAGCCGACGATTGAAGGTTTTCCGTGTGCAAGTGAGCAGAGTTTGAGAGTTCAGCGTGCCGAATTGCCGAGAATTGGCGAGTCGTCGTCGATTCAGCCGGAAGTTGCGAAAATCGGCATTCAAGCACCAACGAGCAAAGAAGTGCCATTGTTCGATATGCGTCTAAGGAAGCTGGAGGTTCCGGTGTTTAAAGGAACAGAGGACGAAGATCCGATAGGGTGGTTGCATCGTGTTGAGAGGTATTTTTCGTTAATCGACTCTCCGAGAGTGATAAATTGGATGCCGCAGTTGATGTGCTTAGAAGGAGAAGCATTAGATTGGCATCAATATGAGGAAGATCGCTCTTCTATTCGCCGTGGAGTGATTTTCGAGTGTTGTTATTGGAACGATTTCACCAACTTCACAAGTAAATAGATATGCTCGCGCTGATGAGTCTTCAACAAGTTGGTATGACTCCGCCTACCGTCGATTGTTTGAGAAATATTCGATCGGGTTGAAGGATTTAAGTGAGAAGTTGTTGGAAGGAAAATTCGAAAGTGGACTTAAGGAAGAGGTCCAAAGCGAGATGAGGAAGCTTTGCCGATCGGTTTGAAAGCAAAAATGCTTATGGCGCAACTGATCGAAGACGATTTTGCAGTACAAGCAAAGAGGAGACTCGAGTCTACTAGTGTGGGGTCAGGCAGGAGTAGTGTTGCTTCTGGTAGTTCGGGATCATCCAGCTCGGGTGGTTCGAGCAACTCGAATTTGCGCTCGTTCACTTTCTCACCACGCCGCTTGAACAGTAGTTCGTCCACAACAGTGAGTGTTAATACATCGGGTTTGAAGGGTCCTTTTAAGCGATTGACGGATAGCGAAATCCGAGCCAAGAAAGATAAGGGCTTATGTTTTCGTTGTGATGATAAGTTCTTTCCTGGTCACAAGTGCAAGAAAACTGAATTGCAAGCATTACAAGTGTTGGTGGTTCGGGACGAAATTGAGGGTGGAGAAACAGAGGATAGTGATAGATCTCTGGAAGATGTTTCCGAAGGAGTGGATTTGGGTGAAGCTGAAATGGATCATGAGATGGCAACGTTATCATTGAATTCGTTAGCTGGCCTAAGCTCTCCGAAGACTTTGAAGGTGCGTGGTAATATTTTAGGGATGGATGTGGTAGTTCTTGTCGACACAGGGGCGACTCATAATTTCATTTCTGAGGAATTGGTGTCGAGATTGGGACTTTCGGTTGCAGCGTCAAATGATTATGGAATAGTTTTGGGGACGGGAGACTCGGTGAGAGCAGCAGGGGTATGCAAGGACGTGGCGCTACAGATGGCAGAGCTAAGGGTGGTTCATGATTTTTTGCCCTTGCCATTGGGCAGTGCGGACGTTATTCTCGGTGTTGCGTGGTTGGAAACATTGGGGAAGGTAGAATTTGATTATCGTGTTCTGCAGATGCGTTTTGTGGTGGGTCCGTGGAGCGTACAGTTACAAGGAGATCCTAGTTTGGTGAAGGCTCAGGTTTCTCTGAAGTCTATGATGAAGTCGTTACGTGTAGAGGATCACGGTCTTTTAATTGAGCTTAATTTGTTGGACATGGCATCCACACCTAGAAGTAAGCCAGAGTTGGTTCATCGCTGGACAGATACGCCAGCGGATTTACAACCGTTGTTGTTCCAGTACGCAAAGATCTTTGAGCCGTTGCCGAAGCTACCTCCTCAGCGAAGTTGCGACCATGCTATAGAGTTGTATGCGGGTAAGGAATCAGTTAACGTGCGGCCGTATAGATATCCCCAGTTTCAAAAGAATGAGATAGAACGACTGGTAAAGGATATGCTATTAGCAGGTATTATACGCCCGAGTACTAGTTCTTTTTCGAGCCCGGTGTTGTTGGTAAAAAAGAAAGATGGAAGTTGGCGGTTCTGTGTGGATTATAGGGCTTTGAATTTGGTTACTGTGCCAGATAAGTTTCCTATTCCTTTAGTTGACGAGTTATTAGATGAGTTGCATGGAGCAGTGGTTTTTTCCAAGATTGATCTTAAGGCGGGGTATCATCAGATTCGAGTCCGACCAGCTGACATTCCGAAAACAGCTTTTCGAACTCATGAGGGACATTATGAGTTCTTAGTAATGCCTTTCGGGTTGCGGAATGCTCTCTACTACCTTCCAATCGGTAATGAAGCGAGATTTTGCGTCCATACTTACGGAAGTTTGTTTTGGTTTTCTTTGATGATATATTGGTTTATAGCGTGTCCGTGGAGGAGCATCTGTCCCATTTAACTCAGGTGTTTGAGGTGCTTAAGCATCATCAGTTTGTGGCCAATGCCAAGAAATGCCAGTTTGGGGTGGCGCGTATTGAATATCTGGGTCATATTATTTCATCGGAAGGGGTCTCAGCTGATCCTGCGAAGTTGGAGGCTATGGTGAAGTGGCGAGCCCTCTCTCCATCAAGGAGCCGCGGGGTTTCGGGATTGACGGGTATTATAGGCGTTTTGTGGCCAATTATGGTACTATGGCATTTCCGTTAACGCAATTATTGAAGAAAGGGAAATTTTTGTGGAGTGCAGAGGCTGAGGATTCGTTTCAGCGGCTGAAGCATGCTATGGTGAGTGTTCCAGTGCTAAGGTTACCCGATTTCTCTCAACCATTCGTGGTCGAGACGGATGCTTGTGCATCGGACTTGGGGCCGTTTTGATGCAAGAGGGTCGACCTCTCGCTTATTTTAGTCGCGCTCACCGATTACACATCGTAGTGTTTCGGTCTATGAACGCGAGTTGATGGCTATAGTGTTTGCGGTTCAACGATGGAGGGCATATTTGCTTGGCCAAGATTTTGTTGTGCGACGGATCAGAAAAGCCTTAAATTCTTGCTGGAACAACGTGTGATTGATGGTGAGTATCAACGTTGGGTTACTAAATTGTTGGGTTATGATTTTCATATTGAATATAAGAAGGGTTTGGAGAATTCGGCTGCTGATGCCCTGTCGCGTCTTCCTTTGGCCTGTGAGTTAGGAATGCTGAGTTACGTATCGGGCGTTAACACAGAGGTGTTTTTAGAGCAGGTAAAGGCGAATCCACACTTGATGACCATTTATACCGCATTGTTAAACGGCGAGGCAGCCCCAAAAGGTTTTTCCTTACTTCGAGGAGTGTTGTGTTTTAACGATCGTTTGGTTCTGCCGCCGGATTCGCCTACTATTCCCTTACTCTTACAGGAATTTCACTCGGGGCCGATTGGGGGACATCACGGTGCCCTTAAGACGTATCAACGCTTGGCTAAGGAGGTTTATTGGGTGGGTATGAAAGCTCGTGTGCGGTCGTTTGTGGCGGAATGTGCTATTTGTGTTCAAGCTAAGTATCTATCCCTGGCCCCAGCCGGGTTACTGCAACCATTACCGATTCCTGAGCGAATCTGGGAAGATGTGTCTATGGATTTTGTGGAAGGACTTCCTCGTTCTGAGGGGTTTGATACTCTCTGTTTTGGTGGTGGTCGATCGGTTGTCCAAATATGCGCATTTCCTGTTAGTCAAGCACCCTTATACATCGTTGTCCATTGCGCGCTCTCTTTTATCGTGGAGGTCGTGGCGGTTACATGGCATGCCGCGTAGTATTGTTTCGATCGCGATAAGGTATTTACGAGTTCGTTTTGGGAAGAGTTGTTTCGTGCCACAGGCACAAAACTCCGTCGTAGTACGACATATCACCCGCAGTCGGATGGGCAAACAGAGGTTGTTAATCGTTGCTTGGAATCGTATCTTCGTTGCTTTGTCATGACTCAACCCAAGCAGTGGTCCAAGTGGATTCCGTGGGCCGAGTATAGTTATAACTCGTCTTATCATTCGTCTGCTCGGTTAACTCCGTTTGAGGCGGTTTATGGTCGTGCCCCACCGCCCATTTTGGGGTATGAGATGGGTCAGAGTGCTTTATCGGCGGTGGATTCCTTATTGGTCGATCGTGATAAGATGCTGCTTACACTCAAGGCTTCCCTTGGGCGTGCTCAACAACTTATGTCCAAACAGGCTAATGCTAAACGCCGGGATGTTCAGTTTGCGGTGGGTGATCGGGTGTACTTGAAGTTACGGCCGTATCGGCAGCTTTCGCTGGCAAAGTTTAAACATCCGAAGCTGGCGCCTCGTTTTATTGGTCCGTACCGAGTTATAGCTCGGGTTGGCAAGTTAGCATATCGATTGGACTTACCCGATTCTGTGCGCATTCATCCGGTGTTCCATGTTTCGGTGTTGCGTAAGGCGGTTGGGACTTCGTTGCCCGTGTTTCCTGTTCCTTCGGGATTGCAGGATGATTTGGGGTTTGTGTTCCGGCCAATGGCAGTGTTGGGCATGCGGGAATCCACGTCTGTGGACGGGGACCGGGAGGTCTTGATTCAGTGGGAAGGTGGCTTGCCTGAGGATGCGACTTGGGAGTGCGCTAGTTTCATTCATGCTCAATATCCTGACTTCCACCTTGAGGACAAGGTGGTTCTTTGGGGGGCGGGTATTGATACGACCCCAGCCATTAAGTACGTTTATTCTAGGCGTAAGAAAGTGAGAGTGGGGGTGTGAGCACGTGCGTGTGGAGTGGTGAGCTCGTGCGTGTGAAGTGCGTGGGAAGGTTGTTGAGTTGGTTAGTATAAATAGTCGGGTAGGAGTAAGGGAAAAGGATTCAAAAAATTCATTTGTCTAGGTTATCTCTTTGAGATTGGAGAGTGAGGGGCTCTTGAATCCCCTGTTCTTGTTGTTTTGATAATAAAATTGGTAATTCCTACCAGAAGATGACCTTCATTTCATACTAAAAAGGTAAAAACATATAAAACTTTCGTCATCGCAGTCGATTTGATCCCTCCTCCATTCATAAGCCACATATTCCTCACACAAAAAAAAACCTCCTTGGTAGTGAAATAAATATCACTGGTTTCAGTTTGAATAAAACATATCGACAGAATGACTAATACTCCAAAAGGGAAAAAATTCTCAGCCCTTGTTTGCTTAGAGAATTTCCAACAAAAAAGAAGGAATTTCACACGTAAGATTCAAAATGCAAGTACTAATCATCAGTCATCATTCAAACAGAAATGAATCTAGGCAGTTTCCAATGCCACAAATGTTCCTAAAACATAATGTGGAAGAATTGCAAACATCAAAATCACACATACACACACATATATATAAGCATTCACATTCAAACAGAAATGAATCTAGGCACTTTCCCTACCACAAATATACTAAAAAAAGAAAAATGAACAAACTTCAGAATTTAGAGCTTACTTTTCGATCTCTAACAACACAAAGAGCTTCATCCTTCACTCTGTCCGCAGACAAAACAGAAAAAGCAGAATGTCATTGATTAGAAAAGAACGAATGAAAGAAACGTTACACAAGTAGCAACCAATTACCTCATTTCTTTACATCCATTTGACTCATAGATTGTTGATGGAGGAAAAACCTAGAAAGGGTAAACAGAACAAATTTAAACTAAGAAAAAGATCCATGGAAGGAGGTGGGGGACACAACAAACTCATGGGTTTCAATAAAAGAACAACAGGATCAGTAAAAAGAAACTTGAGCATTCAAAAAATGATATGAAAGAACCGACCAATTGAGAACATGAACAAGTCAATAACTCCACAAAGCCAAACCATAATTGAATAGCCACATGCAATTACTATCCCAATAGTTAGAAAAAGAAACAACTCCACAAACATCTAACAGTCAAACAATCTCAAGTTTAAATGTTAACACAGTTGATCAAGATCACCAAGTCACCATTCAGCAGAAAGAAAATGCAAATTAATTGACAAGAAATCATAGATACAATGCAAGACCAGATTTCAATCCAGCAATTCTTGTAGCTAAAGCTAAGGAACCCAAAACCTGAACTCTTAAGACCCCCATAAAACTAACGCCTCAAAAGCTAAATCAAATTTCAACCCAACAAACCTTTGGATCGGAGGAATTGGGGGCGCCATTAATCGAGCCCGAAATGGCGGACCCAGAAAGGGGAATCAACTGCGGCGGCAAGTGGGGAGGTCGGGTCAAGTGAACTGGATGGTTCATGAAGTCCAAATGAGGCGACCCAACCGGCCGATGCGGGAAGGTCACGACGGGGCGATGTGGGAAGCCGGCAAGGTTGGCCACCGTGACGGCCTGATCGGCGGGAAGGGGGCGAACGGGGCGAGGAACGAAACCGCGGCCGGAGGAAGCAACAGGGTAAAGAACTGCCTGAGATTGGTGGCTCGGAGTTCGAACAGAGATCGGCTGCGCCGGATAGATGGCTTGAGGAGGGTAGTGGAGATGATGGGTCTGAGGAATTACAGAAATTGGTCTCGACGGCGCTTGATTCGCAAGCGGACGAGGAATGGCAGCGGCGGCGGCGGCGGTGGCGGCTGTGGTGGTGGCTGGGGCTGTGGTTAGAGTGAATGAAATCGGAGCGACGGTGGGGGTGGTGGTGGTGACGGCGGCGGCCGTCGTGTTGGTGGGGATGTCGACGGGCATGGTGGCGGGGAATTTGGGTGTATGTGGTTTTTGATTGTTTGAATCAAAATTTGGGCAAATAAAACTTGAATTTCTGCGAATTGACACGATTGGGGGTTTGGGCTCGTGGTGGCCGTTGAAAGGGAGGAGCAAATTAATTTTTAAAATATTATTTTGATTTTTTAATTCACCCAAAAAATTTATAGGTTCATGTATTCGAGTGTGTTTTGGACTTTATTGCTTTCATCTAATCTTTAATGCTTTGAAACATTGTATTTTAGTTTATGAATTTTTGTGATTGTTTTTGGGAAAGACAATGACTTCGAAGATATTTTAAAGTTGGTCTTTTTTGTTGGTTGAATGGATAGACTATCAAAGATATTCATAAGTTTTGAGGAAGTGATAATGATAGTACAATTTTTAGTAGTAGGGGTGATTTCGATTTGGTTTTTGTCGGTTTTGTACCAAAACAACAACCGAACCGATATCTTCGGTTTTCAAAAAATGGATCCGATCCAATGTCCAATAAAGTATAGAACCATTGGTTCGTTTTCAATTGATTCAATTCGGTTTGGATCCAATCCAATGTCCAATTTTTTTAGTCAATTCTTTAAAAATCATGCATCTCAATATGACGTGATTTTCTTTCGGTGGTTCATTTGTTCATCTTGTCAATAAATGAGAAAATTTGAAATATTAACAAGTTTCATCCTTGCATCCGATTTTCTTTTGTAAAATTAGTTTCAAATAGATAATGACAACTAATATGAAAAAAGTGAAGTTTGAGAAAGTTAGTTTAAAAATGTATTGACATTTGAAAGATAAAAAAATATTTACTATAAAAGATTGATCTTCGAGACTTTAGAACATCTTCTAAACAATAGAAGGAAGATTTTACTTTATATGCTTATTTGACAACATAGATATATTTCGGTTTAGATCGATTTTTATTGGTTTTTTAAAATGAAAACCGTAACCGATCCAATATTTTCAATTTTCTTAAATTACAAACCGATATGCCAAACTTTGTGCTAAAAACCAATCCGGTCCATTGGATTTGGATTGGTTTGGTTTTTTGATTTTTCATTGCACCCCGATCAAGTAGTCATAATCTTTCCAACTCAAATTATCTTATCTCTCATGTTTAACTCCTGACGAATAAAGAAATACTTGAGACTCTTGCGATTAGTAAAAATTTGGATTCCTTCACCATACATGTAGTGTCTTCATACTTTTACTTGAAAAATCGCTGCTACAAACTTTAAGTCTTGTGTCAAGTAATTCTACTCATAAGACTTCAACTGACGGGAAGCATAGGTAATCACCTTTTCTTGCTGCATGAACACACATCTCCAATCTCTCTTGGATGCATCACTGTAAACCACGAAGCCTTCTATTCCATTAAGAACAACCAACACTGCTGCAAACACCAACTTCATCTTTAATTATAAGATGCATCTTTCACAAACCTCGTCCCAAATAAACTTACAACTTTTTCTAGTAAGTTGTGTCATAGGTTCAACTAACTTGAAAAATTTGATGATAAATCGTCTATAGTGTCATGCCAAATCCAGAATGTTGTGAACCTTTGCGACCAAGTCTGTCGGGTCCACCATAATTCTGTTTCGAGAAACTACGTGACCTAAGAAAACCACTTACTTCAACCAGAAGTCGCACTTTGTTAGAACCCGTTTTCCTATACCCGATTCTTACACAGTATGCATGGATTAAAATACAGTTACAACCGGAAAAGAAAAAAAACTTCTTTTTATTTCAAATGAATAATAGTTCAATAGAAAAATACTAAAATAAGTTCGAGCCTTTGGCCAGAGATTATTTGCCAACATAACGAAATCAAATAAAGAATGCTCACTAACTAGCATGTTGAATAAAAAAGGAATAAGAAAAATATAAAACGATCACATCAGCGGACTCTCATGGTAAAAAAAAAAAAAAAAACCTTCTTCCTTTTAGCTGTCTCGGTGCTGTCTCTAAGTTACCTAGTGGAAAACCATAGAAATAAAGGTGAGTATGGAGGTACTCAGTAAGAATCCCCAACCGGGGTATAGTACACAAGTCATCACATTATCTAACATCCTAGCAATACTTGCAAAAGTGTTCGACCTTCAAACTAAACTCGAGTTATCAACATAACTCCCAATATCAAGAGTTCGCTGGCTCCCGATCTAACGATCAGCTTACCGCACTGACCTGAACATTTTGGGGGATTATCCAAGTGTTCAGCTCTAAAACATCACAAGGAATGGTGTACTAAAGACCCTAGCCCGAGGGAGCCTTCCTCTCAACATTTAGAGCATGTATGTGCACACGATATGCTACTTGAACAAAGTAAATGTAGGCCTACGCAGACTACGCTGGTCCAGGTCCACATTCCTAATAAGACTTAGAATTGGTGCCCACTCATCCACTGTTAGTGGGAGGCTCTTGACACCCTACTGTGGCAACCTGTTCACACCCAACACCTGAAGCTAAGGAAACTCTCGTGGCAGGCTTACACCATGGTCAAAATCCCGCTCTAATAGGCTTCGAAATTAGGTTATACTGGAGGCAGCACGTTACATCACATCCTCGAGCCTAAGAGGGCGGCATGTTACTTTACATCCTCTCAGAGCCTCTAGATGACAACAACCTAACAAGATAGGTAATTCTAAGAATTTTACATGCTCAGTTCTCTAATAGATATCAAGACGTTTCAATAGATAACAATCATCTCTGGTAAGATACTAAAAAATAGACATGGAACTCATACATGCTAGCATTCAAAGATAGTTCATCATTTCAACAGGGTTTCTACCTACACATGCTCATAATAGTAAACACATATAGCAATCAGATACAATCAATGATAATAGTGCAAGGTCTACACAACTCAAGTAAGAAATCCTTACCTAAACAGTAATACAAAACAATAATAATTGTTTATTGAGTGGCAGATACCAATCACCAACAAAACACACCTAGATAGATATAATAAGGTAATTAACAATTAATAAGTATTCTTCTATCAAAACAACAGGAAACACAGAGAACTGGTTTTACCCAAAAACCTGAATGGCAGAACAGTGTTCGGCAGAAATCGACGATAATGTGTGGCAGAAATCGATGTCGAAGGTAGAAGAACGATGACGGAATTTGGGTTTTGGCTTTTCTCTCTAGTTTCCCTTTTATAATTGAAAGAGAAGAAGGCACTGAATGAAATCGATCGATCGATCGATTGATCGTTTAAAAACTCCCAAAACCTAGACACGTGGCAATCAACCAGAAATGCAAAAGTAGCATTCCAAGCCCTGAAATCACAAAAGTAACATTGTAGCTTATTAAAACATAAAACCAGCCCCAAATGTGAAATTATTGAAATACCTCTTAAGGTTAAAACTGCAATAACGGCTCAACGAACAAATCGAAATAACTAAAAAATCATACTTGTAGGACCGTAACGAAAAACCCAGGGCATTACACAGTTGGAGAACTTGACATACAACTTGTGCTTTCTCAATGCTGCCAAAACTTTGCTCAAGTGCTTGTCATAGTCCCTCTTAGTCTTCGAATAAATCAAAATATCTTCTATGAATACGATAACTTGAGGAAAGTTCTAGCACCATTGAGAGAGCATAAATTTTATGTCAAGTTCTCCATGTGTGATTTCTTATTGGAGTAGGTGGCCTTCCTAGGTCATGTTGTTTCTTGAAACGATTTTGTGGTGGACTCCGTTAAAATTAATGCAATGAGTTTTTGGGCGATACTAACTTTGATTGCAGAGGTTCGTAACTTTTGAGGTTTAGTAGGATACTATTAGGAGTTTTCAAACAACTCGACAACCCGAGTAACCCGAACCAACCCAACCCAATTTGACGGGTTGGATTTGGATTGGGTTTAAATATAGTTTTTGGGTTGGGGTCAAAGTTATGAAATTTTCATGGTTGGGTTGGGTCAAGGGTTGACCTAAAATCAACCCAACCCAACCTGACCAACTCGAATTTATTATTTATTTAAGTTTTTTTTACCTATGATATAATTATTATGTTATCTAATTAAGATTATATGTATATTTATTTTATTTAATTAATATTGTTAGATTATTTATTTTCCAATATTTTTTTAAGTTTTTATAATTTATATATCATGATAAAAATATATACTAAAGTTATGTCATCTATTTTTGTTGTTTTTAATTATCTATTCGTTTTAAGGAAGTCGAATTATGCTATCTATTTTTGTTGTTTTAATGATATATTTGTTTTATGCTATATAGTTGAAATCTTCTATACGAACCATGATGGTATGACTAATAGTGAGTGACTTTTGGTTGAATATTTAATATTTATGTTCATTTCATTAACTTGATATGATAATGATTAGAGATCATATTTGTTTATGTATAGGGTATGAATAATTTGATAAAAACATATTTATATTTGCAATTTAATGATGAACCCGATAATCCAACCCAACCCGAAAATTTGGGTTGGGTTGAAAACCTTATTCAACCCAACCCAATCCATGTTCACCCCTAGATACTATAGGCAGTTTTTCCCCAACTTTTCCAAGTTAACTAGACCTATGTTACAACTAACCAAGAAAGGTTGTGAGTTTGTTTGGGACGATAATTGTGAAATGTGCTTCCTAGTGTTGAAGAGGAGGCCGGCGTATGCATCAGTGGCTGCTATTCTAGAGGGAATATAAGGATTCATGGTTTACAATGATGCATCAAATAAAAGTTTGAGATGTGCGTTGATTCAGCACGGAAAGTGTGATTCCCTATGCTTCCCATCATTTGAGGTCTTATGAGTAGAAATATCTAAAGCATGACTTAGAGATTTCAGTAGTAGTTTTTGCACTAAAAATATGAAGTCACTACCTGTATGGTGAGAGAATTTAGATTTTCACGGATCACAAGAGTCTCAAGTATTTACTCACTTTGAAGGAGTTACATATGAGATATATGAGGTAATTTTGAGTTGGTTTAGGACTATAACTATGTGATTAAGCCTCATTTGATAACCCTTTGGTTTTTTGTTTTTTGTTTTTAAATTTATGCTTAGTTTCATTCAAATTCTCTTTAAAAGATGTCATTTCCTTTTAATGAACTATTTGAATCCTTACCAAATTTACAAAATGAAAACAAGTTTTTGGATACTACTTTTTTAGTTGTTAAATTTAGGTTTGGTTTTAAAAATATAGGTAAAATGTAGACATCAAAATAAGAAAAATCATATGTGGTAGTAATTTTTGAATGCTTAATTTTCAAAGCTAAAAATAAAAAAAAAATAGTTATAAAACGGGGTTATAATAGTTTAATTTTTTTTTTAACTTTTTTTTTTATTGAGCATGTAAGGGATGGATTTAGACTCACAAATTCTTGGTTACTAAATTATAAATCATATCATTGAAACTATGTTTTTGTTGATTGTGCAACTTTTAAACTTTGGGGAAGGGGAATTACAAAAATAAAACAAAGGAAAAAGAGCAAGGTAAGAACATTGAATCGTGTCAGTATGTTAAAGTAAGTTGAGCTCATCTGTAATAATATGTATTTTCAATTAAGAGATTGGAGTTTCAAATTCTCCGATCCCAAAAATTAGAGTAAAACTTGTCTACTCATGCATGAGTAAGTCCAAGCTTAAGATATATGTGACATGATTTAAACTATACAATTTTTAACAAAAGATTATTTTGTTAATAAAAAGTAAAATTGCATGGCTCACATCATGTCACATAATCTTTAAGCATAGATTACCCACTCACCCATAATTACCCAAGTTTTTATACAAAAATTATGTTGAACTAAAAAAACATGTCTTTGTATACAAATTAACAAACATTGTACTTGTATGTTAACATAAGTGTAACGGGAAGACATTTGTACCTTTTAACATGCCATAAAGTCAATCATTAAATTAATTTTTGAATAATTAAATACAGGTTTCAAACAAATTTGGGACATTTTAACAATTCAAAACCATTTTACTACTTGGGGAGGGTTTTTGCTTCAATTTTGGAAACTTTGAGCTTTCTTTTTGGGAAACTTTTGTGCTTCAGCTTGGGCAGCCTCGGTTTGCAAATGTGGGAAGATTTTCCTTCAGATCTTGAAGATTGTTTGTGGCGGCATGAACCATGCACCCATAATTGGGGGCGTACAAAAAAATTTACAATCTGAAACCGAATCGTAAGAGTTGTGTTGAGCTATAATTTTTTTTATGTTGATTTTTGGATTGACCAAAATTTTACTTGTTTAACTCAACTCAATATGAATTAAAAGTAGTATTATTTAAGTGCTCAATCTAAACTAAGAATAGTATTATATAAATGTGTGTGCAAGATTAATAAATAAGATATTTACTTAGCATAGTAGTAAGTAATATGCTTAAAATTAAGGATTGAATATGCACTGATAAGATAAATAACTTAGGTTTAAGTACAATATTATATGTTTTGTATTCATTTTCTTTTATATATTTACAAGTTATAAATTAAGTTTTAGAGAGCAAAATGAGAGATTAATCATAACTCAAGAACCAAATTCAATCCAAAATATTTAGGTTGGGTTGCCCTAATATATGTGGTTGAACGAGTTGGCAAATTGACTAACCAAAAAACTTGATTGCTCTAAAAAAATTCTCTTAACCCAACTCAACCCAATTCATACCATAAACCCCTACTTGTAACCATGAGGTAAACAAGGAGCTCGACCAGCTTTGGAAAATACTAGGACTTGTCTAGATTTTTAAAACTTGTTGAGGATAATGTCTATTTTATTTTGGGCTTTAAATTTATGTCTAAACTAAATTAGAGGAAAGTGAGACAATAATTTCATCCCCAAGTACCTTTTTTTATAAAAAAAAAAAAACAAATTGTCAACCCATTCAAGAAATAACCAACCACCAATATCCTATGTTTTTTTCTTTTTAAATTTTGTTGTTTTATATTCCAAAATATACTCCATCAATCAAATATCTAATACCTAAATCCTCACAACAATTAATCTCATTCGTTTTTTTAAATCATCTTCTTCGTTTTACAGCTCACCTCACCTCGCACACTATCTATATTATTTCAATGCAAATCGATCTCACCCCACTCCCATTTTTTATCTCCACCAAAGTACGGGCACAAGCTAATATATCCTCTGAGTTGTTATATATATATATATATATATATATATATATATATATATATATATATATAATTATTATCATTATTATTTTTTTATCAATCTCAAATTTGTTGATCTTGTCTTTTTTAAAAACAAAGCTAAGACACATTTGCATATCTTTTGTTAAAAATATTTATTCAAATTACGGTGTTATTCCGTTGGGTATATCTCACACGATTCATCACCTCGTACACGAACAATCAACTTGCTCTGGACGTCCACACCACTTCAATACGCTTCTATATTCGGTTAGGGAGCCCTCCGACTGTAATAACCCCCCTTTAGAAAGTTTATTTAAAATAAATAATGGTCTTTTGGTAGTTTTGAGAATAAAAAGGGGCACAATGGTCTTTCTGCTATGGTATTTAAATGCATTTTGGATCCCTAGAAATTTGTCACTTCACTTTATTCTCTCGACATCCGCGCCCCTTCCCCTCTCATCTCGATTTTCCGATCACCACTCCGGCGAGCTCGGTTCGTGGTCACTGGAGTGTGTGCGTGTGTGCAGCCGAGGAGCTTCGCGTGCGGGCGTGTCGTGGGTTGGTCGGCGGGGTTGCAGCTCGCGTGGAGCAGGGGTCCTCGCGCGGTCGTGTGCGGCTTGGGTTGTCGGTCGCGTGCGTGTGTGCGGGTGGGTGGTGCGCGAGCAAGGTCGTGGGCTGTCAGTCGCGTGGGTGTGTGCGGTAGGCGGTCTGGCAAAGGCGCGGGAGTCGCTGCCGTCGCCGTCGCGGGCGTGTGTGTGTGGTTTGCGTGGTTCGCGTGTCGTCGCCGGTCGTCGCATGTGGTGTGGGTAAGGTTCTCTCTCCCTTCTTTCTTTCTCTTATTTTTGAGTTAGAGTGAAAATGGTGGCCAAATGAAGAGGAAGGTGGGTGTTTGGAAGTTGGGTTTTGTTATTTAAGTTGGGATAAAGCTATTCTAATGAGGAATAGGAAATTTGTTTGGCTCGAGTTCAAGCTTGTTTTAATGAAGGATTAGGCTTGTTTGATTGCATGTATAAAGCTATTCTAATGAGGAATAGAAATTTGTTTGGCTCTCAGTTCAAGCTTGTTTTAATGAGGGATTAGGCTTGTTTGATTGCATGTATAAGGCTATTCAAGTGAAGTTTAGGGGTTGTTTGTTTTATGTTTAAACTCATTAAAGTAGTGGTTTAGACTTGTTTGGTTAAGGGGTTGAAGTTATTTAATTGATGATTAAGGACTGTTTGGCTGTTGGCCCTTGGATGTTCAAGTTAGGATTAATTAGTGTTGGTTATGAGTTTATGGAGTGTTGGAATTAGGGGTTGTTTGGAATTAGGTGCAATAGTGTTTGTTTGGGTAAATTGCAAGTATTGACCAGTTTGACATTTATGTTGACCAGAGTTGACCGGAGATATTCCTCGTTATTCGAGCTGAGTCGAGAAGGCGTCGGGACACGTTTTTCGAGGTTCTTCACTGTTTACTAAATTTGACCTTCTGGATCCATTTTTAATGGTTTAAGGTGCTAGTTTTGACCGGTTTGCTTGTTTCAGGGCTCGGAGTTATGTTTTGACTTTTAGGGGCTTCTAGTTTATTCTAAAGTGTTGTTTGGGAGGTTCAGCCGAGGTAAGGGACTCGTTACCCCTTCTCGAGGCCCGTGGCTATTACATGTGTTAGATCGACTATATTCACTTACTTTCTTGATGTGGCATAATTTGTGTTGTTTGTCGCTTGTATTGATTACTCGAAAGCATGTAATATAAGATTGATATCATGTCCTAGGCAAGCATGTAGATTTTGTGAATACTTGGATATGCATGAACTGATGTGTGTTGATTGACGGGGTCGGTCTTGCATGTTATGTCCTATGTCCCGTTAGGGACTTGCATGATGTTTGATGCACGACTTGGTGTTTCGTTTGGACGCAAACGAGACACGGAGACCGGATAGAGGATGCTAGTAAGCAGACGTGCATGGTTTGTGGCTGGCACGTTCTCGACAGGGGATTTGTGGTCCCTCGCCGTCTGGTTCCCGTGGATGGTTGGCCCACCAAGCTCACGGTTCCGTCGTGTAACGACCCGACCCGAAAGGGTTCTAAAATAGGCCGTTACCTCAATGCATGCATTCAAATCTACAGAAAATTCGCAATAGGGTGTTCGGATTCTAAGTAAAAACTAAAACATAAAACATCCATTTAAAATCAACATCAATTCCTGGAACCTGTCCCTGTTTCCAAGCACCTGTTCCAAGTCAAATACATTTACAAAACTTACTCTGATCAGAGATTCATTTAAAACATACAAACTTTACAACAATGCTAGAATCCTGAAATACATTCAGAAAACACCCTAGGGCTCCGTGCCCAACTACATGCATTCAGAGAACATTTAAAACATCAACATAAACATAAGACTCAGAGTTGAACAACGGGTTTCTATGATCACAGCTCCTCCTCCAGCCATCCTGTCTCGCACCATGGTTACCTGTGGAAAAACCACAAAAATAAGGGTGAGTAACGAATTACTCAGTAAGAATCCCCAACCGGGGTACAATACGATATAATCAGTCATCTAGTACCAAAGCATGCAAGCAAACAGCTACCAACACAGATCATGGCTCAACGAGCTCATAAAACAAGATCTGGAGCCATCAGAAGTCTCTTTCTTCCGGCTTAATTGGGATTGGATACACTGACCAATCCTGGGACATCACCGAGGTATCTGTCACTCGGGGGGAATACACTGATCCCTAGAATGTCCTCAACGGCCTCCTTGCCCTTGCACTAATCTAGACTTACGGGAGAGTACCCGAAGTCAGGCTCTAACGGAAGGAATGGTGTACTCATGACATTAGCCCGAGGGAGCTCTCCGAACCGACAACTAACGCGTGTGCGCGCACACCGCATGCTCTCTGCAACCGGCGTAAATGCGGGGGCCTAAGGGCAAACTACGCGGGCCAAGTGCACATGCCTATGACTCGGAAGCGGTGTCACTGATCACAGTAGCGCGAGGCCCTCGGCGCTCATCTGTGCAGCCTGATCCACCGACCTGAAGCTAAGAACCGGCCAAGGTAGGCTTACACCGTTGGCAGGGTTCCGCTCTAGCAGGCTACAAACTAGGCATACGCCAATGAGGTAGCTAAGTCTCATTGGCTCCCGGGAGGGGGGAGAAAAAGCAAGGTATGTTATGCTTTGCTCAATATCCGACCACTGGGGACAAAGTACGTTATGTCCGCTCTCAACCCCTGAAGCAATGCTTCGCTTTACTCCCGACCGGTGGGGACAAGATACGTTATGTCCGCTCTCAGCCTCTGGATGATGACAAACCCTACAACTCTATCTAAGAGTACAGAGTAAAAAGCAATGATTCCTGGCTAGCAAACAATGACCGACATCAATCACAATTACCTAGCATGATACTACGAGCTTAAGCAGAAATCATAAGCATGCTGGCAGAACAAACCTAGCATGACACTAACATGTAAAATCAAGCAAACATGCTAGCGGAAATCAATCAAAGTTGATCTATTACTATCATGCTCATAACAGTCAGCAAACAAGCAAGGAATAATCATGAAAATATCGCAGGGCCCACACAACTCCGGTAAGAAATCCTTACAGTCAAGGAAGGTAACAACACACTATAAAAATAACTGCGATCGAACCCGAGCAACCTATATCGAGCCAAACAAACACATTAATAATCATAAAATAGCCCTAAATACAATAAAATAAACAGGGCTCGGCTCGGGAGCAACTCACGAGGCGCGGCTGACAATCGAACGAGCCAGCTGCACGGGCTAGGCAGCCAAAGGGGCTGGCTGGGCGCGCTGGGGCTGGGCGCTGGCTCGGCGCTGGGGCGCGGGAGCTGGCTGCGCACGGACGGCACGCGAGCGACACAGAGCGCGGGCGCTAGCTCGGCTGGGCGACGGCGGGCGGCTCGGCTCGGCAAGCTACAGGGCGAGGGCGCGCGACTCGAGCTGGGCTCGGCACAGGGCGACGCGGCTCGAGGTTGGGTGACTCGAGCGCGGACGGACACGAGTTGGGCGAGCTCGGGCGACACGAGCAGGTGGAGGGCGACACTGCGCGATGGCGCGGGCTGGCGACGCTGGCACTGTGCGAGCGACTCTAGCGCGCGGGGGCTGGGCTCGGGCGACCAAGGGCTCGGGCTGCTCAGGCTGGGCGCTGGGTTGCTCAGGCTGGGGCTGGGCGAGCCAAGGGGCTGCTCGGGCTAGGAGGGGGGCTAGGTCGGGGAGAGAGAGAGAAAATGAATTTTGGGGAAAAAAATAAAATAAAATGGAAAATAAAAAGGAAAATGGGATAAAAGGAAAAAATATGGGATTTTATCCAAAAAATCCAACCTTATCCACTTTTAAAACCTCAAAATCCCATTTCCCGGCTTCCTCCTTCGAGACCCGACCGAAGCAATCTTTTCCAATAAATAAAACTCACTTAAATCCAACTCTCAAAGCAACACTAAGGGCCCGGGCTCGAATCCCAAAGGAAGCACACAACCAAACATCACTTTGCCAAAGCCCAAACCACAATCGAGCATCCAACCGAAAAGCCCAAACACCACGGGACTCGCAGCCACCAACAAACAAGCCTCGACAAAGGCAGGAGCTACTCGAAGCCCAGAAAACCACAAATCCTGCCCGGGGAGCCAAAAGACCAAAATACCCCCAAGGGTCCAAACGGCTCTAAAACCCAACCAAACAACCGAATCTTGACCCGAAGGCACCTCGAAAACTGGAATAGGAAACTGGGCTGTTACAGGTCGGCATTTTACTAGTAGCCTAGGGTGCTCTCCAGGTATGTGGTTGGTGAGCGTGTTGGATCCACCCTCACCGTGAGTATGAGACCTGTGGGATTTGTGGTCCCTTAGCTACCAGGCTGCTCTACTCGCAGGATCCCTCGGCCTGGAGCAGGTATCCCAGATTGCCTTCGAGATTGTGGTCTCTATTGGCTTTTAGGTCTTTGGTTTGTGGCCTTAGACCGCTCTGCGTGGCGTGGACCTGGACATGGTTCCTAGCACCCTTCGCCCAGGAGCTCGGGTTTTGTGGACCCTTTGATTATGTACTCATCTTACATGTTTTTGTTTCTTTCGGCCTGATGCATGTCTTTACCCCGAGTTGGGGAATCCTTACTGAGTTTGCAAAAACTCACCCTTTCCACTGTGGAATGCCACAGGTACTACGAGATCGTACTGAGATGGAGGATCGGACGAGCTGGAGATGACCATGGGACCCGCTGCGTTATGTTTTGAGTTTTCCTTAGTTATTTCTTCCGTACGGATTTTAGGGGCATGCTACGATTTACTTTTACTAGAACTGATGTTTGTTTTCGAACTTATGGGTGCCCACTATTACTGTTTTATGATTCCTGGATTTTCGTTGGACATTTTATTATGATTAGACTTGACTTTCAGGCTTGGTTTTTAAACTTTGTATGCCCTACTACATGTTGTTTTTCATGCATTTAGTGTTAAGGATTTGGGTTAGACCCCGGATGGGTCGGGTCCTTATAGACACACACAATATTTTGATTACTGGTACACCAATTTCTTGTTTTGCATTTGTATGGGTTCTAGGGTTATACTAGTATACTAGTATTACTAGTATGAGAAAATACAAAATTAGTTTTATCCATATACACAGTTGAGATTGTTCCTCCATTGTAATAGTATGAGAAAATACAAAATTATTTAGACTTATCAATATATACTATTCAGATGGTTCTTGCATTGTCTATACCAACATGCTAGTACTAGAATAATACAAAATTAATTATACTTATTCATAATTAGATGGTTTCTAGTGGAGAGACAGTGGCTTTTGGAATCGAATACAAAAGGGCTGACAAAGGAAGACAGTGGCTTTTGGAATCGAATACAAGTGGGGTGACAAAGGTGAAGAGTCTAGCATGGGTCACAATGAAGGGTTAATTTTTTATGTTGTTTTTAATAGGAATTTACACTACATAGAAATTTTTTTACCACAGTTTACAATTATAACACATTTTTAAAAATAATTCTTTTATAGTAAATTCTACCATTTTTTAAAAATCTCTATTTACCTTTTTTATAAAAGACTTTAATAAAATCTATTATTCTCTAGTGATTTAAGTTTATGAATTTTATTAGTAATTGATTTTATCCGTCTTTATTGATAGAATCTGATAGAAATCTATCAATTTACTTTATTTATTAGTAATTAATTTTATCACCCTCTATCGATAAAATCTATAAGCCTATCAATTTTGCTATATGTGCAAATATTTTCATTATTGTGCTATTCATGAAATATTTTAACCATTTTGTAATATATATGTAAAAACCCCTTTTTTTTTTAATTCAAAACATCAAATCCTAAATAAATTAAAACATAAATAAGTAAAATGCTAAATAAATTAGGGAATTTGCGCTGTATAGCAATTTTTTTACCACAGTTTACAATTATAGCACATTTTTTAAAATAATTCTTTTATAGCAAATTTTACCATTTAAAAAAAAAATTATTTACCTTTTTGATAGAAGACTTTGATAGAATCTATCATTCTCTAGTGATGGAAGTCTATCAATTTTATCAGTGATTGATTCCATCGATTCTTATTGATTGACTCTTGATAGAATCTGATGGAAGTCTATCAATTTACTTTATTTATTAGTAATTGATTCTATCATTCTTTATTGATAGAATCTATCAACATGAAGTCTATCAATTTACAATTTTTGTTATAAATGCAAATATTTTCATTATTGTGCTATTCATGAAATATTTTATCCATTTTGTAATATACATGCAAAAGCCCCAATAAATTATTTGTATTTTAAATATTTATTTAGTTTCTTCGAGATATAATATTTTAGATATTTATTTTAGCTATTCAAAACAATTTATTTTGGAAAAGCTGACATTTTTGCCCATTTAACTCAATAAAAAATAGAAATTTTGAAGAGAAAAATAATTGTCTCCCATGAATTAGAAAAGAAAAACCCAATGGAAGCTCATTTTTCCTCTCAAAAAAGTCATTCCATAATTTCCATTGATTGGTTTCTTCTCTTTGCACAAATTTCCCTCTGTATTTCTTTATCACTCATCTTCTTCAAGCTTCCATTCCAGAGCTATGATTCTCGTCGATGGAGTACCCTTCACCGTCGGATCATCTTCATCAAATGAGGTACTTCCCCGCCTGAATCTTCACTGTTTCACATTTTCCCCTCTACCCGAAATTCACTTGAAACTCCCATTTCAATCAGTATTATGAACCCTTTAGCTCATATTTACAGTCTGTTCCCGTTTTTCATCTCTGCGTTTGGTTTATGGGAAAACGATTCAGAATTCGCCCCCTTCTTTGTTTAACGATGTGGGTATTTTCAATCTCCTCATGGGAACTTACTTTACCACTTCAATTAGTGAAGGAATAGGAGTTTGGATGTATTTTGAGCTGTTCATTAGTATAGTTTCTTATTGTCTTTTCTCTGATTGTGTTTTCCATGATCAAGTCTCTGTAGTACGCCTCTTTGATTGTCCGTGTTCAACATCTGCTGGGGGTTTAAAAGGGTTCAATGATTCATCTTCCCATGTTTGAATTTATCTGATGGAATGTTGGTTTGTAGGGCATTTCTCAAATTTCAAAGCCCACAAGTGAGGGGGAGTGTTGGTTGATATAATTAAATTTACCCCAATCCATCAGCTTAGGCTTTTGAATTGATTGGTCATTTAACATAATTCAACATGGAAAAACCCAGACACTTAATTTTGTTTGCATTTGATCTTTATCGTTGTTCTTGATCGTTTGACTCTGTGAACGACATCTTTGAGTGATTAATTTTTATAATAGCTTGGAGAATATATTCAATCTCAAAGTGCGTGACATGTTTTTTTTCTTCTTCTTTGATATCCTTGAGCATTGGAGACAGCTTATGCACATTTCGAATGTTCTCACGGTATATATTGCATGACCGTACAACATTTGGATGTCACAACATGATATGATAGTAACTGATGGTTTTAAATTAGTTCTTAAGTTTGTTGGTGTCAGGCAGCTCATGCTTGGAACAAGTTGACTTTGTTTAATCATTCAGAAAGATTATCCACATGATTTTTTTTCTGAACAGGGAGCTGATGTCCTGAATGCTTTAATGAAGTGCATTTTTCTTATCGATTCCACGAAATCATTCAAGGGTATTCCAGAGATGAGGTTCTCAGTTTCTGAACAGTCTGGTGTGGAGAGTTCAACAATGAGTAAATGGGTTTATGTGTTCCAGAAAGAATATGCCACTGTGGATCCTGCCTTGGTGGATGTATTTTTTTCTTTTACTCTCTTTGATTAAGCTGTTCTTTCATGAATTTAAATGACGTCCTTTTCTAGTTTCTCATTCTGGAAAATTGATATCAATTGCTGCCAAGTGATGAATATCTTTTGAACTGCTCTACTGAAGTCAACTATTAGATTAAGTGGCTAGCAGATTGAATAATCGGTTTTCGTGCTTTTTTTAGGACTCAAAAAGTAGTATTATTTTCAAGAATTTGTTTTAGCCAAATATAATGATCCAGTTTCAGGATCTTACGTGAATGGTCTCAGTTTTACAGCTATGTCCTTTGAGTTCTTAAAAATCTAATGCTCCTTTATCTCATGAACTGTTGATATACTCTAAGGTTACGCTTTTGAGATAACAATAAAGCGCAAAAAAATTGCCAAAAGATAATGGAAAGAACTCGAACAAAGAACCAAAATAAGTTATTCCCTTACAGAACCATAAGTATTTTCAATTGCATTCTGGCTAGAAGTTAATTTGTAGTGGAACAATAAGGTATTAGACCCTCATGTCGAAGGGTCACTTGTAATGAATCTATTAAAGCAAATAGTTTACTTCTGGAAGATGCAGATTGCAGTTCTTTTTCTTCTAACTTCATGTCTGTATACCCTTTAATGCATAACTAAAGTATGTTGGCACCGATGAAGCAACAACTTGTGTGGGCATAGCTATTCGGAATCGAAAAAATGGAATGTAAGAATTAATGCACAAAAATTATACGTATATTCTTCTGATGATCATCCCATTGTGTTATGGTTGTTGTCAACTTATGCACCCTAATCTCATTTTCTGGCTTTCAGGACATCTGTTGCTCATATGGATTTTCCAGACATCATTGAAATTGCCCTCTCACAAATGTTACCCCTAGTTTCCGATCCCGCTTCTGATGCCGAGCTAGATGTAATTACCTTGATGTCAATCCCGCTTATCTAGCAGACTAATTGCTTTAAGCAAATGCCTGAAAACTGACTTTGAATCTATTACAAAATGCAGGTTCATTTGGTTGGAGGTTTTGAAGATGCTCTACTCAAAGTCTGGCTCAGGACCCTTAACTTTTTGATTGATTTCCAAGGATGCTATCCACTGAATCAGAAAGATTGAATTGAATTGTATGAATTGGGATTTGATGCAGGAAAATAATAATATCACCAAGTCAGGAGGCCGTAAAAAGGTGGAGGGCTATTCGTTTCCGCTGTGCAGCCAAATTATTGAGAATTTGTGGACAAGGCCAGAGAAATTTCATCTTCAGACTCTTTGTGTTCTTCAGCATAACACTCGGAGAGACTCTGAAGGCAATGCTTACCCTATCTTTGATGGATTTGCGGTCAGCCTTCACTCCATTTATTTTCATGGTCTATTTAGTTCCTTCTCTTAACACAATATATGAACAGATTTTACGAATTATACATACAACCTCGAACCAAAGGGGAAGACTAATATTGAGTGTATTCTGAATAACAGCTTTTTACCTTTTAGAACAAAATTTTAGTTAAATATGCTCGAGTGACTACTTTTAAATGTATTTCATACTGTTTTCACTGATTACTTTTTTACAGATTATTATAGCCTTAGTTACTTGTTTGCTAATTGGCATTGTTTCCTGTAATGCCCTTATTTTGTAACTATTTCACACATCAATGAAATATTTTGTTTCCTATCAAAAAAAACTTTTTTACAGATTCGTTTAAGTTTTATTCATTTCACAATCTTGTGTTTGTAAATAGTATTAGATAGTGTAGGGCTTCATCCCAAATCCATTTGACTATAATTAAAGTCGTCCATCTATCTTATGATTTTTCTAAGAGGTCTCCTTCCCTTTTTAACGTGGGATCCTCAACATGCTCCTTTAAAATGATGTCTAATTGAGTTCACTAATCTTAGATCAGACCTCACTTCTTTTTTCTCTTTTCTTTTTCTGTTGGATAGACAACTAGTTTGAGTTTAATGGGCTTTGATACTATATTCAATAGTATAAGGTTCTATCTCAAAACCAATTAACAATTAGTAAAGTAGCCCATCTATCTTATAAAGCATCCACACCTTTGACCTTACCAAGGTGAGATTCTAAAAAAATAGTCATTTAAGTCTTACATCGTAAGGAAAATGTACTCTTGTGGATTTAATGCAAAGTGGATGTTATTCTCAACCTATATGCTACTTTTCAGTTTGCAATATGTGATTTTCTTTTTGATAATTCAGGTGAAAACTTCTGATGGATCTGTATTCCCTGCTAGCTTTGATAGTACTTCAAGATGTCCAGATGAAGTTATACGGAGAATTCGACTGTCTTCATCGTACGAGGATCCAAGTTTGATGGGAAGATTGCTGGAGACATATGAAACTGAAACTGATCAGTTCAAAATTGAGCCATGCCGCTGGTAAACTCTCAACCTTAACTTGCAAATCCTTCCCATGATCTTCTTTTCCCTTTTCAAATCGTGATGATTTAGTTAGAATTTACACTAATCAGCAGCGAATAATGTTCTTGTGATACAATAGGTCGCCATGGAAACAACAATATCGAGCTATGTCTCTTCAATGCCTTTCCGATTCCGAAATCCTTCAATCATGTTCTACATCCCCTTCTGCAGAAGGACCAGACTTTGTGGAGAATGTGAGAAGGTGTAACATGCCGAATACCCTCCTGTTATATCAATGATCATCTGCAATCCTCTGAATTTCAAAAAGTTCATCCATCCAATTGTTTAATTGTATACCCCCTCCCTCCAAGAATGTTACCAATAGGAATGCAATTAGAGTAGAGTTAGGAATATGATTAGAGTATCAAGGATATGGTATTAATGAGTTGGGTTAGTTGTTAGGGTGATTTGTTATAAACAGAGAACTATTACAAGTTGATCTAGTGGTCAAAGAAAGACCTTATCAAGATAATTCGTAGAAAATTAATTTTTAAGTAAGTGACTATTATGGATTAAAATCATAACCTTTAAGCACCTAAGAATTAATTTTCTACGAAGTACCTTGGCAACAAAATGTTATAGGGTCAGAAGGTTGTTTTGTGAAAATTGTTGAAGTGCTTATGAATAACTATTATGGAGTGACCTAGTGGTCAAGATAACGTTGGAGAACTAAGAGGTGAAGAGTTCAATGGTGACCACCTACCTAAGAATTAATTTTCTATGGGTTTTCTTGACATGAAAATGTTGTAGAGTTAGGTGGTATGTCATGTGACAATAGTCAAGGTGCATGCAAGCTAGACTAGACAGTCACAGATATCAAAGAAAATTGAAATGCGTATAAATTGATCAGGACACTCACGAATATAAAATAAAAAGAATGTTATAAATAGAGGGAGTGAAAACACTTGGAGGCAGACAATGGTTTTGTGGTTTAGGCCTGCATGACATCTCACTGGTAATGGTTAAGACATATACCTACCACCAATAGGTTATAGGTTCAAATGCCTCCACTCTCATGGTTGTTGAACTTAAAAAAATGACTTGAGTGGCATCATAAGAAAGAGAAGGTTCTAGTACTTTGAATACTTCGAAAATATTGTAATTCCTGTTATTACAATGCAATATAGTTAGGTTCTTTGAATTACTTGGGAATTTTCAAACGTATATATGGAATTTCTCTAACAGGAAATGGACTTATTTAGTGGAACACCCAGATTGGAGGGAGGCCTTCCCACAGAAGAAGCCAAGAATTTTTAGAAGAGCTGCTGATGGAAAATGGATTAGGAGCTTCTAGTAACTGTTCTGCTACCCGTTTAAATGATTGATAATATTGTTTAATATGTTTCCATTTCCATTTTAAGTAATGATTGATTATATTGTTATCTTCACCAAAATGAATATGGGATTTTGATTGGCTGGGAGGTAAATTTTGAATATATATTTATGGGATTTTTCATGAATTATAAAAAAGGAAAACAATTCTTTCCATTTTTTCACTAAATGATTGGTAATATTGTTTAATACATTACATTTTCATTTTAAATAATGGTAGATTATATTGTTATCTACACCAAAATGAATATGGGATTTTGATTGACTGAGAGGTAAATTTTTAATATATTTATAAGGGGATTTTTCATGAATAATAAAAAAGAAAAAAAAAACTGTGGTGATGTCAAAATTTTAGAAAAAAAATTCAAATATAGTAAAAATTGATTCAATTGAAGTTAAATGGTTGATTGTGGTTTCAATCAAGTTAAATTTAACTTCAATCAAATAAAATGAATGATTTCAATCAAATTAAATCGATTGAAAACAAGCAAGTGAGATTGATTAAATATTTTGCTAGGTATGAAATATATTTTAAAAAGTTATTTTTAATTAAAATAGGATGCTAGAATTTGTTATTTATAAATAAATTTCCTATTTGGGAGCTTTGCTCCTTTAAATTTAGAGTACCACTAACTCATATGTAGTGATCTGTTATGAACTTGTAGTGATAGAATTCAATGAGAATTAATGAACTTTTTTTAGGCAAATGTATTCAATTGAATACTACAGTTCAACTGATAGAAGTC
Source organism: Sicyos edulis (assembly GCA_036507275.1). NCBI lineage: Eukaryota > Viridiplantae > Streptophyta > Magnoliopsida > Cucurbitales > Cucurbitaceae > Sicyos > Sicyos edulis. The sequence goes on along the minus strand of CM071850.1, from coordinate 26,594,059 downwards.
AATCTGTTAAATTAATTGAAGTCAATCAATTTTTAAGTGATAGAAGTCAATCAATTTAACTCGTAGAAGATACTTGAGTGTTTGTTATATGTTTATTGTTTTGGTTTCTTTGTTATTTGAATATTGCTCCTAAATCACATTGATCTTTTTTAGTTATTTGAATATTGCTATCTGTTTTGATCTTTCTTTGAATATTCCTCCTAAATCATATTGAATCAATCAGTTTACTTTCTTTGTCATTTGAATATTGCTATCTTTCATGTTTTGTTTTTGTTTAACTTTAAAGTAATATAATTATATTGAATTAATTGAAACCATCATTTTTTTACAAATTGATAACGTTAATGATTGACTTTAATTATGTTTAATAGATGAAAAAAAGAAGTTTAGTTAAGGGAGAGATATCTTTTTCAAAGAAGAGGAAACAAACTGAAGTAAGCAATAAATAATTGTGATAGTTTGTGGAATTTTAAAAATATAGAATTCTAAATGATTGTCTTTGCTTTAACATGAGAAAGGGAAGCTAATCATAAACAAAAATGGTTGGACTCGTCCATAAAAAATAAATATTTATAACAAACTAGACGTAATAGACCATATAAAAAGCATTCTAGATGAGAGGGAGTTATAAATGTTTAGGAAGGGGCCCTTTGGGCATTTTTTAGACTTACAAGCCACAAAACTTCTCATTCAATTGCTTTCACACTTTGCCTGAAATAACAAAAAAAGACACTTCGGCTTTCAATCTTGAAGGTCATTTGATTGAATTTGGAATTAAAGGCTTTTGCCCCATTACGGGGTTAAATTGTCAAGAGTTACCTATAGAGGAGATTTATGAGGACACTAATAGTGATTTGAGAACATCTTCTAACAATGTGAAACTCATTGATAGAACCAAACTTGTGATTTCCTTTAGTCTTATACCACAAGTAAAATTGAGCAAAAAATCCTTGAAAGTCAAATTCGCCAACCTATATTCTGGAGTGTTTGTTACTCCCGAGACAACCCCACAACAAAATAAACTCATCTCATTTTAAATTAATAGATGATGATGAGAGGTTTCAATCATTTCCTTGGGATAGATAGTGTTTGAATATCGCTATAGAATATTTTAAGAAATGTACAAAAAAGAATGCACCATCTACCTCACTTCAAGGATTTCTCCTAGTGATAATATTTTGGGTATTTGAAATAATCTCATTATTGGCTGAAATTGGTATTGGACGGAGAATTGAAACCACAAGGCCAAGAATGTTGAGATGGGGATACACTGCAAGTAAGATTGCCAGATAATTAAGGAAATTTTTTTTTGAGTCTTGGAAGGTAAGCCTTATCTTTTTTTTCCTTTTTTTTTTTGAAGAATTCACTATCTTCAATCACTGAAATGATTGAAGCCAATTGTTTTTTAAACTCACTTGAAATCAATCAGTAAAAGTGATTGATTCACTAGTGCCTTCAATTTGTATGACTGATTGAAGTCAATCTGGAAAAAGTGATTGAAGTCATTAGTGAAAAATTTTAGAAGTCAATCAACTGAAACCTGATTGAAATACATCAGTCAAACAGATTGAAGACAACAAGTAAAACTGATTGATGATTAATTTCATAACTTTTTTTAACAGTTCTCAATAACACCATTGATACATCATGGATTGAACTTATCACTTTAAATACCTAGGGAAAATCCTTGAAGTGAGATAGATGATGCATTCTTTTTGGTACATTTCCTAAAATATTTTACAGTGATATTAAAGTACTCTCTACCCCAACGAAATGATCGAAACCTCTCGTCATCATCTATTAATTTAAAATGAGCTGAGTTTATTTTGTTGTGGGGTTTTCTTGGGAGTAGCAAACATTCTAGAATGTATAGACTGGCGAATTTGACTTTCAAGGATTCATTGCTCAATTTTACTCATGGCAGAAGACTAAAGGAAGCCACAAGTTTGGTTCTACCAATGAGTTTCACATTGTTAAAGAAGGTTGTTCTCAAATCACAATTTAACCCCATGATAAGGCAAAAGTCTTTAATTCCAAATTCAATCAAATGACCTTCAAGATTGAAAGCCAAAGTGTCATTCACATTGCATCAAGGCAAGGTGTGAAATCAATTGAATTGGAAATTTTGTGGCTTATAAGTCTAAGAAATGCCTCAAAGGCTCCCTTTTAAATATTTCTAACTCTCCCTCATCTAGAGTGCTTTTTATATGGTCCATTATTTATAGTTTATTGTAAACATTTATTTTTTATGGACGAGTCCAATCATTTTTTTATCTATGATTAACTTCTCTTTCTCCTTGTAAAACAAAGACAATTATTTAGCATTCTATATTTCTAAAATTCCACAAACTATTAACAATGTTAATTAGTAAAAAAATTGATGGTTTCAATCAATTCAATATGATTATATTACTTATCAGTTAAACAAAATTAAAACATGAAAGATATCAATATTCAAATAACAAAGAAAGTAAACTGATTGACCCAATGTGATTTAGGAGCATTTCTCAAAGAAATATCAAAACATATAACAATATTTAAATTACAAAAAAAGATCAATGTGCTTTAGAAGCAATATTCAAATAACGAAGAAAGTAAACCAAAATAATAAATAGATACTCAAGTATCTTCTATCAGTTAAACTGACTGACTTCAATCACTTAAATAGTGATGATGATTAACTTCAATTAATTTAACTGATTCACTTTTATCAGTTGAACTGATAGAATTCAATCTGATTGAATACGTTTGCTAAAAAACAAAGTTCATTAAATCTCATTGAGTTCTATCACTAAAAGTTCATAACAAATCACTACAAGTTCATTAACTTACAACAATTTCTATAACTTAGGCAGAAATCATACAATTTCAATATTAGTGTCTAACTTAATCCATTTTTACAACTTCAAAATCAAATTCATCCAACTTCAGTCACTACAATTTCATAACAAATCACTACAAATTCTTTAAATCGCAACAATTTCCATAACCCAGCCATAAGCAATACAATTTCAGTATTAGTGTCTAACTCAATCAGCTGCTACAACTTCAAAATCAAATTCATACAACTTCAATCAGTTATTTCATCTAACTCAGTACAAGATGTAAAAGGAGTTCAAGATCAAATTCCTACAATTTTAGTATACACTTACGTACTATGTAGCAAAATGAACTCAATATAACTTAGTATCAACATGCAATCGGTAAAGTTTAAGTAAGAAAATATGATCAATTGGTATGAAATGGTATCTTAAGCTGCTTGATGATCAATCGATAAAGTTTGAGTAAAAAACATGATCAATCAGTATGGCATGGAGTAAAAAAGTACCGCACATACAAATTAGGATTGTAAATCGTTAAGAATCGCTGGTGTTCTAGAAGCCGATTGATTTTCCAAAAGCTTATTGATGTTCTAGAAGTAGAATAGAAGAAGAGAACGCAAATGAAGAAATTAAGAGAATGTAAACGTGAAGAGACGAAGATGAAATGTAAATAGTAGAGAACACAAACGTGAAGAGAAGAGAGAATGTGAAGACACGAAGAGAATGCGAAGAAATCGTGAAGAAAACATGTGCCGGAATCGCAAAAGTGATATAAAATCGTGATAGATATGGAGCTGCAAAAGTGATAAAAAAACCGTGATAGAACGTGTGCCGGAAAAATTGTGATTGAAATGGAGCTGCAAGAGAATGTGGGTTTGATTGAAGTCGGTTGCGTACTTTTAAACCCAAATTATTTTTAGCTAAAAGGGCACAAAATTGGGCTTACACGCGTGGGCCTTTTAGTCATTTGATTATCCCCGTTTAGTCTTGGCAAACTAGGTAAATATTTAAATCTAGCAAATTATTTAAGAAAATGTCTAAATGAGAAATATTTTAAATGCATGTCTAAAATTAGTTTGGCCCTATTTTTTATTTACAATTATTTTAAATACATTATGTTTTAACTAACATGAGAGATTTTTTCTTTAAACAAACAAGTAGATTAAAATAGTAAAGTTGCTGATTTGAAAATTTGAAAATATTTTTTAAAAAACAAACAACTAGATTGTTGATTGCGTTTGATTTATTTTTAAAAAAATATTAAATTTTGTATTCTTTTTTGCTTTTCAAATGACTAAAATATCAGGTACATCTCATGTCCATGTCAGTAGATACGCCCCCTTTCAAAAGGTTGTGAAAAAGACAAATCAATAGAAACATATCTATCGTCACTGCCTTCATTAATGCTCTTCTCCAACTTTCAGTTTGAGAGCTGAACGGTCTTAAACGCATACACAAAAGGAAGCTCGAGCTTCAGGTCATTCTAGTTCTAGCTTAGCAAAAAACATTCCCCCTACGAGTCCCCGTCAAGCTTAGAATCTTCGCTTCTAGGTTGTTGGGTGTTTTAGATCTCCTTTGTCATCAACCTCACACTAGGTATCGTCTTTCTTCTCCAACGAATTAGCTATGCTAAAAAATAGGGTGATATTTAAAGTTTGAGTTGTCGAAATTGTTTTGGACTAGATTTCACCATCTTGTATTGGAAGCTTCATGCCACAACTATTTTACATAGGAGCTTCTTACATTCATCTTTGTTTAGTAGCATTGCACATCCTCTTAATACAGTGGACCCCCCTGTTAAGTCTAGGATGTACATCTGGGTATGTGTTTGAATGATGTCCGCCAGAATATAACACTCACTGTACATACTACCAACAAACCTGATGTACATCCATTGGACATCCTTATACTTATGACTTTTTCATTTTCGTCTAAGCCCAGATTTCCCTCAATAGACGATACCAGTAGGGATAGAGGATTATTGCATGTGATATCAACCACGACGGTATTGTAGTTTTTGTAAATATCTACATCGTCTCAATTCCCATTATAGGCTATCATAACCGATGCAAACTCCATTTGAAATTAAAACCGGTTGTTCCCTACCCACTAGAAAATGTGATAGAGAAGACGATAATATGGAAATTGGTGTGAGAATAAAAAAGAATATTGTGATTTTAGGAATCGCTGCAACCTTAGAAATTTGGTGATGGAAACGTGAAAATAATGATGAAAAGTGACAAATAAACTAAAAAAAGAAAAAGGAATCGTTGAGAACCGTTGCAACCTTTGAAATTTTGGTGATGGAAACTTGACAAAATGGTGAAAAGTGACACATAAAATAAAAAAAAGAAAATGAAATCGGTGATGGGCATGAGAAAGTGGTTGTGTATTTGTTTGTGACAAAACTCACTCCTAAAATAATGTAGTAAATTAGTTTATTAAATTTGGAAAGGATTCCTGAAATGGTGGAGAGTGAAATTTGATATTTAATCCTAAAATGGTGGGGTGGTTTGTTGATTTTTATTATTAAAATGATTAAATGAAAATGACATAAATGGTATGAATGTTTTATCCCTCCTCCTCCAAATTTGAAAATAGACACTCATTCTAATTCTTTCCCATTTAGACATTTTCTAAAAAAATTTGTGGAAAGTAGATAAATACTATGTTTTCCCTTTAGTCTTTCTACTACAAAAGAATAAGTTTAAGAAAGGGAAATAGTAGTAAATGTCTAAAATTAAGAAGTATCTTAAGGGAATGTCTACATTTTTTATGTTTAAATTGATGTCTAAACTCAAATTCATGGGAGTAAGATAACTTATTCCTTCCCATAGTTCCTTATTACCTATTTTTCGTACTAATGTAAAAAAAATATATTAAAAAAAACCAATTAAAAAAGTAAAATACATGAATCAAGGGGAAAATAATTTCTACTTGTTTTTATAACGATTTAAAAAATATAAATTAGTAAGTTGGTTCAACAAATTAGCCCATGGATTTAGGGATAATCAACCACCATCTTTAACAACCAATAGTTTTCATCCCATTTGATCACAACCATTTAATATTTGGGTAGTTTTGAGTTTTTCTTTTTTTTGTCTCACACGCCACATCTCACACATTGCCACTCTATTTTTTGGATCTCATGTTACACTTCACACACGGTCAATTTCATTTTCTTCTCTGTTTGTTCATAGTTTGCAGGTGAGCACTTCTTCTTCCTTTCTTTTTTTCTTTCTTAGTTTAACATGATCCAAAGCTTGTTATCAATGGAAGCGACTTCTATTACCATTGCATTTGATGTGCGTTGGGACACAGGGGATGTGTACTTAAATTATAGCATAGTGTGTGTTGATGTGGTCGATGGATGCACAATATCTCAACTTTTTTCATCAATCATGGCTCGACTCGAACTCAACAAGAGTTCCAAAATTTCAAGTCTATGCGTTTACAAAATGGAGACTACCATAGCTGAAATCACAACGACACGTACAAATATGTACAACACAGACACATTATTAGGGTCAGGTGCGATGAAAGTAGATTTAGTGTTTCCAAACAAAGATGACTTAAAAGAAGCACTTTTTAAGTTAGCACTTAGCAGAAGCTTCCAATTTAGAACCATAAAGTCTAGTAAGGCACAGTTTAGTGTAGTATAATGTATGACTCAATTTTTTGTTATTCAGTTATTATGTTGTATACGGGTACAGACAGTCATATATAAACCCAAGTGTATTCTCTGATTCAATTTTGCCACATATATTATTTTGTGTAGCCATACGGAAAATCATACGCAGACTATACATGGGTTCACATTACATCTGGATATTAATTTCGTAGTCCACATTGTACTTAATATGATCACCCATTTGCATTTTGGCTGGTAGCTACACGACACATGACGTTGATGACGATATCCGTTTTAGATACTTTCTCATGAACATGGCAAAATCCATAAAAGGGTGGGATCATTGTCTCCCAATCATTAGCGTTGACAGTGTATCTCAAGAGAATGTCTACTCGTTTTTTGACCTTTGATTTCTGACCTAAATTTAATATGGACCTCAACACACCATTACATGCAGGCTGCGTGCGAACTTTTTTTTGTTTTTTGTTTTTTGTTTTCTCTTTTTAGATACATGCAGTGACCAAATGATTTTCAGGGGGTTTCGTATGTAGAGTTGTATGTATGTTTACATACCGTAAACAATTTTTAATGTTGGTTAAAAAAATTAAATTAAACGAATATATTTTATCCATTTTTAAAGTTTTATTTATTTATTTTTGTATTTTTTATTAGATTTGGTGAAAATCTGTTGAGGAATATTTCATATTTAAATATAAGTATTATTTGAATGGTTGTTTCAAAAAATCAATATTTAGAATAATAAGTAAAAAAGAAATTGATACTGAGGGTCAGTGGTGCAGTTGTTTATCTTGTTTGGTGTTAATTCATTTCAACCCCACGGTCACGAGTTCGAGCCCGAAAATTGGTATTTGACTCTCATATTATTTGAGAGCAATTGTTGATTTAAATTTTGAGGGTATGACTGTCCATTTTACATTTAGTTATTTAGCATTTATTGTTTAAATTACAAAGTAGTCATTTACCTAGTTTCCCCTTTAAGAAATGCGCTACTCATTTAATTTCTTTGTTCTTTTTTAGCTAAATTATAGAAAATGTCCCTAGACTATGGTGTTTGTGTAAAAATTGCTTCTAAATTTTAACAAAAGTTTTTAAAATACCCTCATCGATAAAATTGATGGAAACCATTAAAGTTTGGTTTAAAAAATACCCCTAAAACTTGTAAGATGTTTAAAAAATACCCTTAGTTTAAAAAACTATGATGAAAATATTAAAGTTTTAGTTCAATAATACTATAAATATTTAATTGTGCTCCTAAAAGATAAATTTGATTTTCATATTTATAACTTATGAATTATTTTTATTAAAATACTAATTGTTATACTTGAATTCTGTTGAGAAAGTACTAAAAAAAATTGTGTTAAAAATCTTACCCTAAAAATGATGATATCTCCTAGTATTATAAGATTAATGAGAAATTCTTTCATTGTCAATTGATTATGAGAGGAAATCTATGTTATTTCAATATTGTATCGGAAACTCATTAAGTTCAAGCAAATATATATTGATATCTTTAACATTAAATGAAACAAGAGTTTTTTAACAAATTCAAGCTTAAAAATTGATTAAAACAATGATAAACTATCTTTAAACTTTGAATAATTGAATAGATATCTACCTCAAAATATTTATTTATGTTCCAAAATTCGTCCCAACAACAATTTTTTTTTTAAGTTATGAACAATGATTATGATTATGGTTTTGAATTTTGGAACTTTTTTTTGTCACATTATTATTCAAAGGTTAGTAATATATTTATTTTCATTAATTTTCATGGCAAAAAAACATATGAATAAAAAATAGGGAATTTGCGTTGTATAGCACATTTTTAAAAATAATTCTTTTATAGCAAATTCTGCCATTTTTAAAAAAAAATTATTTGCCTTTTTTATAGAAGACTTTGATAGAATCTATCATTCTCTAGTGATGGAAGTCTATCAATTTTATCATTGATTCTATCGGCTCTTATTGATAGACTCTTGATAGAATCTGATGGAAGTCTATCAATTTACTTTATTTATTAGTAATTGATTCTATCACCATTTATCGATAGAATCTATCAATATGAAGTCTATCAATTTACAATTTTTGCTATACGTGCAAATATTTTCATTATTGTACTATTCATGTAATATTTTATCCATTTTGATACATGCAAAACCCCTAAAAAATAACCATTTTTAAGTAAGAATAGTTTTTAGAGTTTTTTAAGGGCTCAATATTGACACTCTTAAATAAATAAGTAATATTTTTTATCCAAAACTATCGACAAGGTTAAATTTGGATGAAAACCACCTACTCATTGTCACTTAATTTAGTTTCGAATTACAAATAAGTAACTCAATTATTTAAATAAAATCGATAACATAAATCATCTTTAAAGAGTTATGAATGATCATTATGATTATAGATTTTGAAATTTGAAACTTGTTTCGTCGTTATTCAAAGGTTAATAATATATTGATTTTCGTTATGGGGAAAGGCATATAAAGAAAAATAATAATAAACTTTTTTTTAATTATTTTTTTAAGATTTTAAAAGATCAACAATACTATTCAAATAGAAGTGCAATATTTTTAATCTAAAATTTATTGACGATGATATTTTTAATGTGTTTTTTTAGTCGATGGTATTTTTTATTTTTTTTAAAGTTCAAGAGTATTTGTGAAACTTTTTCAAAGTTTAAAACTATTTTTTAAATCAAATTTTAATGATTTTCATCCAAATTTAACGGTAATGGTATTTTTTAAATTTATGTTAAAATTTGAGACATTTTTTGAAACTTAGGGAGCATTTTTACCCAATTCGCTTAATTTAGAGGCATTTTCTATAATTTAGCTTCTTTTTTAATATAGATGCAAAAGCACCAAGACAAAATAAGAAAGTCACGTTGAACAAATATTCGCAATATCGTGTATGCCATTTTTTTTTATTCCAATGTGGATCTAATATTTTAATATTATCTAATCTCATGAATATTTTTTCGAAAAATAAAATTATTATCTTTGTACTCTATTTGTGATTTTTTGTTTTCTTGTGTCAAAGGATCTTTTGATAAGCACCATGTTATTTAAAAATGGTCAAATTGCCATTTCAGGTATGATATATTTTTTAAATGAGACTTTTTTTAGATTTGAGTGACTTAAATTTGGAGTCTAAAAAAAATGAGACTTACATTCTCTGTTTGATAATTTTTTTTTTTTTTTAGAAATTTAAGTTTACTATAATTATTTTACCATTTTTTTCTTACTTTGATATCTACATCTTACCTATAATTGTAAAAATCAAACCAACATGTAAAAAAAAAAAAGATTAGCTTCCAAAAGTTTGTTTTTGTTTTTGAAAGTTGGTTAACATCCTCATACTTTCTTAAGGAAAGATGGATACATGATAGGAAAAGTGAAAAACATTATAGGAAATTTGAGTAAAAATAGACTTTAATTTCAAAAACTAAAAACTAAAGCTCATTTGATAACCATTTGGTTTTTTATTTTTGGTTTTTGAAATTTAAGTCTATTATTACTCAAATTTACTACTGTGATCCACCTTTTCTACAATCTATCCATCTTTTCCTTAACCCAAAGTAGGTGAATGCTAACGAACTTTTAAAAACAAAAACAAACTTTTAGAATCTTTTTTTTTCTTTCTAAATTTTGATTTGGTTTCTACAAATATAGATGAGAGGTAGATATCCAAATAAATAAATATATATATATATATATATATATATGGTAAGATAATTGTTATATGCTTAAATTTCAAAAATAAAAAACAAAAAATAAAAAAATTAATAGTTATCAAATGGGACCTAAAAAATTATCAAAATGACCTTAATTACTAAGTTGTAATATCTAGCTTAGTTGGTTATGATATATTTTTTTTCTTTTGATATAACATTTTGGTTATGATTTTTTTAAAACAACTGTTTGAACTAAGAGCAAATAAGAGTTTGATCGTGACCCCTATACTTTTTTTTTTGGCTAGTAGAAAAATGTTGTATTGAACCTTCATTATATATTTTTTTTAAAAAGTGAAGTCATTTGATTGTAAAGCATAGTCCAAGTAAAACAATATAGAAGAAATCCTCTGAGCTTTCACATCAAAAGAAAATAAATTGTGGCAAACAAAAATAATAATTCAGATCATATATATGTTGTGTTTATGACTGAGAAGTCATGATTGGAATTAAGAATGTACAAAATAAATTGATAACTAGACCAATCATGACTGACCAACCCAAACGACAGTGATTTAGTTAGGTTATAATATGCTTTTGGTTGAGTTAATTGAATTATGTAGGAAAACTTACCAAATTATGAGTATTTAGAATACATAATATTATTTGCAATACACTACTAAAACGTATTAATAATTATAATTACTTTGCAAGAAAGCTCATCTATACAATTTATCAATTATATATGTTAAATGTGTATCATTAGTTTAATGGAGTTTAGCTCATTTTGGAATAGAAACTCATTATCTAAAAATCTCTACGTGATCATAGTAAAAAGTATTGGTGTTTTCCAAAAATAGTCATGCTTAAATATATATATATATATATATAATTAATTAATTAATTAATAAAATAGATTATTAGCATATAAAAAAACCTCTATTAATAAAATAAATTGTTTGAGTTTGAATTTAATATTATACAATTATCTTTCCCGATAACACAAGTATCCAAATTAAAAATATATAAATTGGATTATTTTAATATATAGACGAGTGTGACGAAATGACAAATCTTAACGTTTGGATTGGTTCAAAAAATTTCTCAAACTCAATTTCACTCACAATCATGTCCACACTTAGTTGGAATTCACCATGTACTAAAATATATGATTTAACATTTTTATTGACACACTTTTTTCTAAAATATTTTAATATGTGTTGGTTGGTGCGATTAAAAAATAGTTACCCAAAAATTTATCGGTTAAGTCGGTTGATTCAGTTGGTCGGTTAACCAAAAAATTTCTTTATAAAATTATGATATTTTCATATAATTAAATATTTTTTTTTATTAAATTATTGCAAAAATATATTTTCAAAAAATGTTCAATATGCTCATTTTTTAAATAAATTCTCAAATCTCCGTTACAAAATTGTATGATAAATATATTTTTTAATAAAAAAATAAGAAAAAATAATCTGAATTAACCAACTTTAACCAAATTAACCGACCGAACCGACCTACTTAATCGATCAGACGATTTAGGTTTCATTTTTTAAGAAACCGATAAGTTGGTTCGGTGTCAATTTTTACCGAAAATCGATACCCATTGACCGATGAACACCCATATAATCAGTTGAAGTGATTGCTTCAATTTGCTAAGTTTACTCGCTTTAATCCATTCATTGATTGCTTTCAAATAAGTTCATTGGATTTTAAGCATGAACAATTATAATCATTGATATTAAAAATACTTTTTTACAATATTGTATTAATAATACATGATTTTGTAATAATAATAAATAATATGGTATTACTAAATATTTATAATATCGTATTAACAATTATTAAATATAAATACTTTAAAATTTGCAAACGAGAAATGCTCAATACAATTTTCCTAAAAAAAAACTATTATCATCTAAATAAAATTAATAGACCCAAATTCAAATTTCTATTAAAACTAAAACTAAACCATAACTTAACCGTCCCCCTCCCTAAACACCAACAATAATAATAATAAATAAATAAACCATAACTTAACCATACAAACTATAGTTGATTTAAGATTAAAACTTTGTACGTTTGTACTACATGGTTTTTCTTCCATACACAACTTTGTACTACTTGTAATGAAAAGAGAGGGGAAAAAAAAGGAAAAAAAAATGAACAAAGCTTTGTCCTTATCACTATAAGAAAGTGGGATCAACACACCCTCAAAATATTCCTCATATAATTAAACATTTTGTTTGATCTAAACTTTCTTGTATTCCTTCCTGTGGTTACATGATATGAACTTTTGGAATGATCAAGTGTTGATGAGTACTGTTTGCAATGAGTTTTGTCAACCAACCCATTTGGCATTGCCATTTTATGATTCTTACGCCTTCGAAGGATACAACGTCGTTTCAGAAGTCGAGTCTCAATTCGACCGCTCTAGTTTTGACTCATCACAATATCAAGAAACTCAAAATCAATTGAGTTATTATAGAAAAGTTAATGGTGAATCTTCCCGGTCATGGGAGGAGTCGATAAGAAATGAAAATGAAACCGTAAGTCTAATTTATCCTAGCACTTTTTTTTTACTTTCATTCAAGTTTTAGTATAACGATTGAGAAAATTTGTGTAATTGACAAGTCTTCGTTTGATAATACTTTCCTTTCTTGTTTCTTATTTTATGTTATTAAATAAGGAATACAAAATGTGTTGTGTAATCATTCATGTTCGTGTTATTTTTTTTTAACTATATGCAGGCACCAAAACCGAATATCGTTTCAAAGACACGACTCAAATGGACTAACGAACTTCACCAAAAGTTCGTCGATTGCGTAGATGAACTTGGAGGTGCTCAAAGTAAGTAACATATACAAATAAATAAATGATCATATCATATGTTAATATGAATTAGTAACTTAATTTGTTGCAAAAGTGCAGAAGCCACACCAAAGCAGCTCTTGGACTTGATGAAAGTTGAAGGATTGACTCTCATTCATATAAAAAGCCACTTGCAGGTTATATATGATTTTTACTGTCAATTTATGATTCCAATTTTGACTAAGTTCTTATCCAAAATTATTTTCAATTACAGAAATACCGCACTTCTCAGCAAATCCAACAATTTTCAAAAGGTAAGGCTCTTTTTTCGGTTATATATCTTACCTTTAAACTTTCCTATTCGATGATTTGAATTATCAACATTTTTAAGTTGGTTTATAAATAAAATTTATGAATTAACTTAAAATTTAGTTGAATTAAAAAAAAAACTTAAAATTTAGTTAGAATTGTCATAAAATACCTATTAATTTTAAAGCCAAATTAAATCAAATAGAATTATGATAATAGTATGTATGACCTAGTTGCAGATTGAAATCCTCCCCCACTCAATTATAGTTGAATCCAAAAATGAAAAAATAAATTCATTATAGAGAGTATGATATAATTATATTTACATTAAATTTTATGATTGTTTTTGGACTAAATAATCTATTCTTTAAAACTCTTTAAAAATAATTTTGTTTTAATGTCTTCCATATCTATTTTCCTAATACAAATTAAAATCAGTTGCTAATTTTATTTCAAATGTTTTACATATTAATATTTTAATTTTTTTTAGACTTCAAATTAAACTCATCTCAAATATTTCATGGTTCGATTAAACTAATTTTATTATTCAATAGATTGTGTTGTGTTTAAAAAATATCTCAACCCAACTTACACACGAATACTCTTCTGTAAATGTATAGATTAAGTTCATAAGATTTGATTATTGAGATAACTAGCAACAATAGTTTAATGTGACACCATATAGAAGTTTCAAGTTATAATCGAACCAAACAAAATATGTGATAATTGTCGTAGGTACGCGAATTAGAATTGAAATTAATCCGAAATTATCGACTAAATCAAACCATATGTGTTTGAGAAGCAGGAAAATATGAGAGAATTAGCAAGAAGGAAATGGTGCAGCCTAACCGAAACATGTAATAATCTTCTGTACTTAGCTAGCATTTACATTAATAATAACAAGAAAATGTTATAAACTTTTATTACTAATCCAAGCAGAGGGAAGAAGCTGATGGAAACAGTGAGACAACAACTTGAAACTCAGATTAGTTTGGATCAACAATTGCTGGTCAGAATTTGTTGATTTGAATGTTCTATTTTCAGTTAAAATGTGTTATCGGGAAACGAATAGTCAGTAGATATAATTAAATTTACCTTAATTATAACTTTAAGGCTCCGTTTGATAACCATTTTATTTTTTATTTTTTGTTTATGAAATTTAAACTTATTTCTACTCAAATTTCTGCTCCATTTTTTTTACAATACATTCATATTTCCTTAAGAAAGTAGGTGAATACTAACCAAATTTCAAAAACAAAAACAAGTTTTTTGAAGCTACTTTTTTTATTTCCAAATTTTGGTTTTGTTTATTAAATTATAGGTAAGATGTAAATATCCAAATAAGAAAAACATTATGGTATGGTAGTGGTTCTAGACTTAAATTTCAAAAACTAAAAACTAAAAACAAAAAACAAAAATAATTATCAAATGGGGTCTAAACTTTTGGATTAATTGATAATTTAATATGTTTTAACATGATATTGGAATAATAAATCTCCAACCTATCTACTTAAATTTTTGAATTGATTGATCATTTAACATTGTTTCAACTTTCAACTTTAGATTATGTAAGAAATGAGTATTAGAAATCATTGTTTGTGTAGTCTATGTTTGATTTGTAGGTTTGACATTTATAAAGAGTTGGTGAAGAACTAGGAGGTAGGATTCATATAAGTTTACATGGGAGGATGAGAAATCAGATCTCCAACTTTTAAAAACAAAAACAATCTTTTCAAACCTACTTTTTTTTTCTAAATTTTAGTTTAATTTCTATAAATATAGGTAAGACTTAAATATCTAAATAACAAAAAATATGTAATAAGGTAGTTGATAGACTTAAATTTCAAAACAAAAAACAAAAAATCAAATGGTTATCGAGGGAGGTCTTAAATTTTTAAATTTCTTTTTGACTATTAGATCTTGAATTCCAAGATGGTTAAAACCTTTACGAATTTTTAGTTGAGATATATATTGCCTTCTTTAACAACCTTTCTTGTTTTTGTTTGCGGTTTCATATTATTTTTATACTAAATACAAATGTGTTGATAAATTTTATTTCTTAAAAAATAGAAAAGAAATTTGTTTGATAACCATAATTTCTTGTTTCTTTAAAATTTTTGTTCTTTTTATGTAGTTTAAAAGGAATTACTTTAATAGAATTTTGTGTGTAAAATATAAGGAAAAAAATACATTTTTATGTTTAGGGTACTCTTTCTATTTGGTTTACATGTTTCAAAATAAAAAATAATGTTTAATTACATTAATATCGATATCAAAATGAACACTTCAACAATATATTATAATTTAAATTAGTATAAACATCATTTTTTTTTCACAACCAAACAATGAAATTATTGCGCCACTAACCCATTTAATAATATAAACATCATTTTAGTTAACATTAATCATGTAACTAGCGATTTTATTATTTGGTAAACTAAAATTAAGTATTATTAAAATTTCAACCAAACCGAAACTACATTTCAAAAACTTAAAATTAATGAAAGTATGTTTCTCCAATAAATATCCTGCATTGAAACATTAAAAAAAAAGTTATACTGTAATATAAATAAACTAGAAAAATCTAACGTGCTTTCCACGTGTAAAGATTATTTAATATTTTCTTTATTTTAAAAAATATATTGATGTTCTTAAGGTAATTATCTTATTTGATTTCTTTTTTCTTTTTTAAGATAATAAAAAAAAATATAATGGTGTAAAACAACTATTTAGTATCTAAAAACCATAATTTTATAAACATAAAATAAAATTAAATGTTATGTTTATTTATCATGTTTAAATGTCTAAAAACACCGATAAACAAAAAAAAATTAGTATGATAGAAGATTCAAGGATTCAAACCACATATTATATAGTTGTGGAGTTGAGTTATGTTTGCTTTCATAAAAACATAATTACATATAAGTAATATGTAAACTTATACAAATTAAAAAATAAGAAATATTTATTTACAACATTTTTACAAAAGAAGTTGGAATGGCATAATTTGTTTAGTTCTAAAACTCATTAAATACCTTTATTTCATCATTAACTATAGCTATAGTAGGAAAACAATATAATTTACTTACAACATTTTTAGATCCGTCCTTTTTTTATACTTAATAATAAAAGAAAGTAAGATTCCTTTAAAGTCTTAGAAACAAATAAGTGCATGTCTTGGGTGGGAAAATGAAAATTAACCTTAAAAATGTAATTTTGGAAGAATAAAAAAGTATAAATGTGGATAAGCATATGAAATTAAGATAATCAAATATATTCATTCCATTTACTAACATTTTGGAAGCAAATAAGTGCATGCTTTGGGTGGGAAAGTAAAAATTAACCTTAAAAATGTAAATTTAGAAGAATGAAAAATGAAAAATGTAGATGAGTATATAAAATTAAGATAATCAAATTTGGATATAATATTTAAAAAACGATTCTCTTCCTCATTATTTAATGTTTTAGTATGAAAAATAGAATTCAAAATAAGACAAAAAAACTATAAACTAAAATATAATAACAAATCATTATTTAAAAAAACATACAATATTCAAAAAGAAAAATAGGTACTTCAATACACAACTACACAATCACTTGATGATGATAAAACAAAGATCATTATAAATACATAAAAATGAAAGAGAACTTAAGGAGAAAGAGCGTAAAAAAAAATCTAGTAATTTTCATATTTCTCTTAAATTATACATCATTCATTCCATTTTCTAACATCCTGGAAACAAATAAGTGCATGCTTTGAAGACTAGATGGTACTGGTATCAAGATTGAGTTACTTTGAAGATTGAAGAGTTTTTTAAGAACAATGAATTGAGAAGAACAAACTAAATCAAGATAATAGATCTTAGAGTTGTTGAACAAATGATGAAAACAACTCATTTTTATAGGTAAAAATTGAGAGTTACAAAACCCTTCAAATACCAAAACTCTTAAAATTAATTATTCTCTCATTATGAATTATTATTAATTAGAAAAATTAATTTGTGAAAAAACCATTTATATTCTCACTTTTTAGAAGTTTATGCACTATTTAATAGGTACTTATATTTAATTTTTAAGTTATGAAAAAAAAATTTAATTTTTAAGTTATAGAAAAGAAAGTTATAGTTTTTTCAAATTCTAGTATTAATGGTGTAATAAGTTTAATAAGTAAATTGAGAGGTAAGTGAGTGGAGGAGAATGAATTAAATTCATTTATTAATTTTATAATTTAGTGGGTTGTTCTTTTTTTTTTTAATTAGTAGAATGGTATTATTTGTAAATATATAATGTGGCTTAGGGGCAAAATCGTCGAAAGATGATTTTCCCCCTAAGCCACACTTTAAGGTATTAAGATTTGTTTTCCAACAAAAACTACCTATATGTGATATATATGATCAAATTTATTTATTTTTTAAAATACCAGAAACAAATTACTTTTGCAGTTTCTCATTTTTAACCTAATTTGAGAAACAATATATATATATATTAGAAATGAGAAACGAAAAAGGTTATGAAATAAACTAGTTTATGAAAATATGAGAAATGGAAATAAAAATAAATAAATAAGCTTCTATAGATTACCGAAATAATAAAACTTTTTAAAACATTTTTTATGGATAAAATTCAAACTTTTAATCTTTTGATTGAAGGCATATATATTCACTCACTTTGGATCTAGCCAAACTTAGGGGTGGATCAAGGATCGAGAGTTTGGGGGGCCGGTTTTTATTTATTATTATTATTATTATATATATATATATATTTATTTATATATTTAAAAAGCTATGTTCCAATAAGAAATTTGATTTCACAATTTTAAATTAATGTATTACCAAACTAAAAAGTATCTAAACTTTCACTTTGAAAAAATCAAATAAATCACAAAATAATATTATAAAATTTTTATTAAAATTAATTATAAAAATATATTCAACAAAATATTAAATAATATTTTTTTATAAAAAATAATTTAATTGATGATTGAAATTACATAATATTTCAAATTGAGATAAAATCATGACCATCTATTTGTAAATTATAAATATTCTATAAATATAGTTTTATAAATAAAAAAATGTATATTTCATATATAAGCCAAAATATTTGTAAGAATAATTTTCAATGTATCTTAAAGGAATAAAATAATAAATTTTTATAAAAACACAAAAAGAAACAATATACAAAGAAAATGAAAATAAGAATGGGTAAAAAAGTATTCAAAGAAAAACTGAAAGTTAATAAAAAGTAAAAAAATAATATCAGAATGAATTAAGGAAGAAAGAGAAAATTTGAGCATAAAAGTGAAAACATTAATAAAATTAGAAGTGAAAATTAAACAAAAAAAACAGTGGAAAAATAAATAATAAAAACATTAATGAGTAAGGGGCCAACTTCCACGTTGGCACCATATCTACTTTAAGCTTCAAGCAATATTTAATATACTTTTAAAATTTAGGGGGGGCCACTTAGGTCCGCCCATGGCCAAACTACTGGTCTTGGGTTTTACATAAGCAAAGGGAAACCAGAAAATTCATAGCCAACATTGCATTTAAAGTTTTGATTTCATCCACTTCAACCTGCATAAATAAGAAAATTAACGTTTTCATTAAGGTTCTAAAGCTTTATAGACAGAATAATTAATGTTGGTGCTTCCTTTTTGAGTGCAGGTTCAGAAGAACTTGAGCTTAGCCATTGAAGAACAAATTAAGCAACTGAGAGAAGTATTCGAACCAACAAGGAAACCTGTTACACTTAGAAATGATGAAAGGAGAAAATAAAATGGAATCTGCTGCCATCTGATTTTGCATGTCAGATTCTGGGAACTACAACAAAACCAGAATTTATTTTATATATCTGTCCTTGAATTATGAATTTTCAACATAAGATCTCATTTAAACCCATAAATAAAGAGTAAACAGAGAAGAAGCAGAAGTTCATGAGACAATATCAGGTAGAAATGAAAAAAGGTTTCAAGTCTGATGTTTGGTATACAAGTAAGGTAACTTATTATATCATATTAGATAAAATCAAGCAACACATGCAGAGGTTCCATCATATATGTTGATCTTATATAAACCACAAATGTTATATATATTGGATTCAAATGAAAAAGTATCTAACTGTATTACTTATCTTCCAAGCTGACCACAGATTTGTATTCTTTCAAGCATCATTGCCTCGAAAAGTATTGCCACAAAACAAGAAACTGCACTCAAACATTGCGTTCATCTCCCTACCACGATTGGAGGAGCTAGAAACCAGCCCATCCAGCAGGTTGTGAAGCTATGCCAGTATTTTGGGGCTCGCCGCCAATCCGTTGTTTTGAACTATTCCTTTCACCCGTTAATCCAGATTTGTTGGAGCTTCCAGCAGAAGTAGCTGTAAAACTCTCTGCCCCAAAGCCCCAGCTTTCAAAACCGGCACCGCCTTCTGGAGAATCCTGCCTTCTCTGGAGGTTTCTAGTCCTTACAGATCTAACACCCTTTTCGGGCGTAGCCTGCTGCTCGTTTGGGGATTCTTCTGCAAACGCCTGCCATGGCTTTGCATCAGGGCTTGGACTATTCAAATCGGCCTTTTGTGACTGAATTGTGAAGTTAGCACCAATCATTTAACATTACATTAAGAGATGACAGTTTTCCTTAAAAAGCAGAAAAGTAAATTTACAGGACAAAAAAGGAAGCGAAGAAATACCCGAGGCACAGCGGAAGGCTGAACATCTCTTAAATTGTGATTTTTTGTTTCAACTTTGTTCGGCGATGGACTCTTAGCAGCAAGGGCTTGCTTGAGCTCCTGTATCTCTTGCCTCTGAGACCGGCAGATAGCAGACAGCTTTTCAAATTTGGATGTGATTTCAGCTTTCTCCACATTTGCTTGCTTCAGTTGCTCCTTCAACTTCTCCACCTCGGCCTCTGATGCTACTTCCTTTCCTGGTCTATTGTTAGTGACATCAGAACTGAACTTGGAGATATTAAACTCAGCAACAAAATTGTTAAAAGCTTTGTCCTGGAAAGCTGCACTCTCAACTTTTGATGTTTTCGACACATCAGAGCCATGTTCTGCTTCGTTCTGGAAAAATGATAATTCAAAGTCTCTGAATGAACCACTATCTGTCCCTGTCTTATTTGACTTTTGGTTTATATCCCCTGGACTAGCATTCTTGAGCATAGAATGATTATTTGGATTAACCCTCTCTTGTTTTAATGTACTATGAGAGGTTTTTTCTTCGTCGAACCGAATTCTGTTTGTATCTTCATTAGTGGTATCATTGCCATGAGTAGACCAGGAAGCACCAAATTGTCCTCCCTCTCCCCCTGCGGCCTTAGGCGCATGGGTTGTTTGTGATGAACTTTTAACCGATGGAGGTGGGGGTGGACTTCTACGAGGCATAGGAGACGACTTGTTCACAGGGTTTGAAGTGCCTGCTAAGATATCACATGTATCAACAAACTTCAACACCATACCATAATTTAAACTCTTCATAAATTTGGACACTAGGGATATAAACAGCCACTGCTTTCTCAATGAACTAGATAACAAAGAATAAGTAAATGCTCCTGAACGATGCTAAGATTTATTTGATGTCATCATAAATGCAATCTCATACTCTTTCATTAAAAGACTACCTTCGCCCTCACCTTCCTGTTTCTCTGTACACTGCATGTCAGGTGCCTGATCAGGTAATGACTTCTGTGATCCAACAGGTAGCTGGTTGTTAACACGAAACCACACCTGTCACAGCACGAACCAACCCCAAGATTAGGAAGGAATTGTGAGAATCCTGACACCTATTATTCTCATGGACATGAGCAATCTAAACTAACCTAAATTCATGGAGATGAATGGCCAATCAAGCAAAGCGCTTGCCTGCGTGATGTCTGGTCTGTCATTTGGGGATGATTGGAGCATTTCTCTGATTAGGTCTGTAACCGATGAGCTATATTTTGGTAATTCCGGAATTCGATAGTTCCCATTTAAAATTTGAAGTTTTGACTCTCCATCAAAAGCACTTTTAAAGTAGCATATGCGGAAGAGAAGACACCCAAGAGCCTGTCATGTATTCAAACCTCAGTTATGAAAAGAAGTTCAATCATTTAAACATGTCTAGGATATGTGGGATAGATTAATTATCCTCAACATGTAACTTTAGTTTTAATTTTGAGCGATTTGCTTAAAGTTTTCAAAGTAGAAGTTTTGTGTAAAATAGTTTGCATTGTCTATCTTCCCACTTAAAGATCAATAGTTTTTTCTTTTTGGAATAAAGGATATAAATCTTTTTAATTATTATTTAACAACATTTTGGAGAGGGGAATTCAAACCTATAACCTCTTGTTACTAGATTATACAAGATGTCACTAGAACTATGCTCTTGTTAGTTTCAAGATCAATAGTTAACATGGTCTTTTTATAATAAACCAAGCTTTCATTGAGTAAAAAATGAAAGAACAAGCGAAACACATGACATACAAAAGATAAGTATGCAAAAGGGAGGCCACCTATAAAAATGGCCTAAGAATTAATGTAGGTGTACTTTGTACGCATAAACTCTATCACAATTTGAACTTTTGAGATCTGTAACTTGATGAGTTGAATAAAGAGGAAGACTTCACGTACCCATATGTCAACTTTCTCATTTATAAGTTCTCTACGAAATAGATCCCACATCTGTGTCATAACAGGATAGATAAAAATTACTAACATATTGACAACCAAATATCACATCTTCAAGCTTTTTTTCCAGACATGTAACTTTTAATACCTCAGGGGCTCTATAGGCAGGTGTAGTATGCTTCCTGATGTTATCTTCTTCAATGCCCATTTCCTCAGGCTTCTCAAAGCGCTTGTGATTTGTGGAAGTACTTCCAAAATCACATAATTTCCAGTGGCCATCTGAGCCTAACAAAAGATTTTCAGCTTTCAAGTCTCTGAAAATTGCAATGACAAGGGAAAAGTCAATAATTAATAATCCTCCTAAAGAACAGAAATAAAACAATTCAAGATCTTAGTTAAGTCACAAAAAAAAATGCATATCATGCCATGCATGATGACAAAAATCATACACCGACAATAACAAGTGCCTTCAAACATGGTTGGACTAGATCAACCAAAGTCATTTACCACAAACAATAGAGTATAAACATGACTTCAACGCTATTGAATGGTGTTCTTTTTTTCCTTAATTACAGAACTTCATATTTAAGACTAAACTACTAGCTAAGAAAATCACTTCAGTTCAATTACTTGGCAGAGAAAGTGAATGAATCAAAGCAAACCCATCATAAGAGCAAAATATTGTTCGGGTATACGCAACGAGCGACCATGTTTACGGTTTACCTGTGAGCAATTGGTGGGGAATGGCAATGCATTGCAAACACTGCATTGCATACATCCCTGAAAATTAAGAGAACTTGACTTTCATCGAAGTATCCAGCTCCTCTACTCTCCAGGACACTAACCAAAGACTTCTCACAAAACTCCATCACAAGTAGAGCTTCCTTCGTGCGTCCCATATCTATGATCGTATGGGCATAAAGTGTAACAACATTGGGGTGGCCTCGGAGTGATTTCATAACAGAAATCTCCTTCAACACCAATTCAAGAGATTCCTCATCATTACTTATAATGTGCTTCAAAGCATACTGTTTCGAAACGTGTACAGCATCCTTAGCTAAGTAAACACAAGAGAATCCTCCTTCCGCAATAAGGTTTCTAACATGAATCTTAAGATTGCCAACATCAATTGAACGACCCTCAAGACCAGATGGTTCTTTGTGCATGAAAGGCTTGAACCTCCACATTGTTTATAAATATACAAAGAAACTGAAACAGAATGCATATAAAAACATTAAAATTTATCACAACATAAGAACTCACAACTTCTTTTAGCAGATTTAAATAATTAGATGCATTTAGGCGACTCTCTAAAGTAAACAACTAACATTCACAATTCATTCCTCGACCAGACAACCTCATCATCTCCAGAAAAACAGCATTCAATGCACTAATATAGAGCATATCCAATTTTTTTTTTATATTCGTGAAAATATCTTTTGATAAATAAAGTAATTATTATCGCGGTCTCCATAAAGCAAATAATTTAGGCCTTGTTTGAAAACCATTTGATTTTCTGTTTTTGGTTTATGAAATTTAAGCTTATTTCTACTCAAATTTCCTACCATGTGCTCCATCTTTCCTATAATGTATCCACATTTCCTTAAGAAAGTAGGTGAATACTAACCAAATTTCAAAAACAAAAACAAACTTTTGGAAGCTACTTTTTTTTTCTTCCAAATTTTGGTTTTGTTTATTAAAATATAGGTAAGATGTAGATATCCAAATAAGGAAAAAGGTATAGTAAGGTAGTTGTTGTAGACTTAAATTTCATAAACAAAATACGAAAAACAAAATGGTTATCAAATGGGGCATTAGCCCCCAATCTTTGTTTTCTAGATCCACCCCTACAACATTTGTCAGGTAAGTAGCACCCTATGACACTCTTAACCACTAGACCATTGGATGTTGTATGATGGTTAGCAGATCCAATACCAGTTAACGAAAAGCAAGGTGACTAATGGATCTTAAGCTAAAATCGAAAATATAAACAAGAACTTAGAATCCAATCAGACAAATATCCATAACACAAACCAGCCCCCTAAAATCACACTGCACAAGTTCAATTGATCTGGAAGAGCAGCACGGAACCCAATAACCAAAACTAAACCCTAAACTCAATCAAGCGCAAACATAACTAAAATGGAAAAAGAACAACAACCCAATTCGATTCCATGGAAAAACAGAACAGCAAGCAAATATAGCAATCTGTAATGGCGAACACTATGAAATTAGATGTGGAGTTGGAGAAATCTACCCTTGTAGCGGCGAATTGCGGAAAAAGGGTATCCAAATCCAAATCCAAATCCAAATTCGGTGGAATTTAAGATGGGGGAGAAGGCTGGGTATTGAGATCTGGGAGTTTGCTTGTGGATCCACAAAAATGAAAAGCTAAATCTTACCTTCCGATGCAGACAGAGTTGGAAGGCAGACCCACTTTCAAGATTGTTCAATGTTTGTTTATATCTATATGAGAATGGATTCGTTGGATTGTCGTATGAGCCATATTTGACACCAAATATTTAAATTATTAAAAAGATCTCCAAGTTAACTACGATAAATTGACCTAATGGTCAAACAATGCATCAAAATTTAATATGTCAAGCTTCAATCAATGCTAACCATTTGCTTGTAAATTAATTTTGCTTAAATAAGTTTAGTCTCTATGCTTGGAAGACTTTCGGTTTCAAAAATTAGAGTTTAGTCCATACATTTGAAAAATTATAGAATTTTGATCTATATAGTTTTACTAACTAGAATTTAGTCTAAGATCTAAATATAGTTCTTATGGTTTCTAATCTTTAACAAATTAAGTACTTAAAAATTAGTTATTCATATATTATTGATGAAATTTTGTGTCAAGTGACTGATATAACAAAAAAGTATATCATTTATGTATGAATAGTAAATTGAAAATTTTGAAATTATAGGGTTAAATTAAAATTAAACTTACTTTCATATTCTAACCCATTATCCTTTATTTATTTCCTATGCAATTTCCAACCATACACCTAATTTTATCACTTAACCTAGTTCTTACCATCAATTTCATGAAATGAATCCTTTGACTTAGATCAGTAAAATGTTATGTCTAATTAATGGATTATAAAAAGGAAGGGGAAGAAAGACAAATTCCGATTCTCATAATCAAACCTGTGACGTTTGTGTTAAATTGGTTTACAACCAAACAATAAAACTATTGTGTCAATGATTGTTCAAAGATTCATTTTTTATATTCTTAAAGTTAGGTCTATTCGACACAAATTGAAAGTTTACAAATCTATTGGATATTTTGTGAATCTAAAAACATATTAAACATATTAACCTTTTGAATTAAAAAAGAGGGAATTTGTATTGTTAATTTTAACATCACAATAACATAAAAGGGGGGCAGGGGTTTGAGGCAAAAGCGGGGTTTTTTTAATTTTTAATTTTGTAACATAAAACATCACATAGAAACTACAATTAAAATGTAAGAACTAAAAAGATACCTTTCTCAAAACCAAGGCCTTAGCAAATGGGCCACGGTGGGCTGCCTTAAGCTTGATGGGCTGATCTTCTTACATTCCCCTTTGTCAAACATAAATTTGCGTACACCATAACCATTGTCATAAACTGTCATAAATTTAATAAATTATTTTCTTCTATTACAACAACAATATTCCTTCATCGAGTGGGTTGGTGACGTTCCTTCGTCGAGTGGGTTGGTGACGTGATTGGTTATCTGATTTGGTGTTCACTCGACAGTCAATCTGCTTCTCCCAACTTGTACTCAATAGAAAAAACAACAATATTCCTTCTAATATGTGACTTCTTAATAAATATTTTTTTTAAAATGTATAATTAGTTATCGTTGAATTAAACTCATTTTTATCAATTTAATAAATTATTTATCTTCATAAAAAGGAATTGTAATTCTTGATCGAATTTTTTATTTTATAAACTGGTATGTTTGGCCTACATTAACTATCTAAATTATGTACAAAGTAATCTCAAACTCTATATATATATGTATATATATATATATGTATAGGGTCAAACCATGCATACACAGTCATTTTAATAAAAGAATTCCACGCTACATAAAATAGACTCAACATAGTTTCTTTTTCAAATTTATTTTGTGTTGGTAATGTTAAAATTATTTACACGAATAGAGCAGGGTCGCAGCTAGAAGTGATTGAGAATAACAACAATAATGAAGAGGAAGAAGGGAAAGAACGACACAATGATTTTACGTGGAAAACCCCTAAACAAATTAGGGTAATAAACCACGGGCAAGGATAGAAGAACTTTATTACAAAAATAGGAGTTACAACCTTCTCTCTACAAAGAAACAACAAGCTTTCTTATAAGGAGAAAACACTCTATTTTATCTCACAACCTCACTTTAAATGTGGGAAGTCTTGAGATGATTTGGGATGGTTTGCCAACAAATGGCATAACCTATTTATAGTCTCCATGAACTTGGGCTCCAAGTATCATCCAATGGTCTACATTTTGCCTTGGTAATCAAGTCAAATAAATGGCTAGGATTTTGCCACAACTTGGCTTTGGATAAGGATGTCTAGATATTTATTGGCAAGTTGAAATTCTAGATATTTCTTTTACCATCTAGGATAAATGATAAAATCTAGAGTTTTCTTTTGAGCTATAACTTCTAGATTTTTCTTTGGGCCTAAATTCTCTTTTGTTGGGCCATAATATTTAACAATCTCCCACTTGGAGATTTGATTTATCCATCAATAAATCTCCACACCGTTCTTTCTTCCTTGCCACCTACATGTTGCTTATGTTTCTGCTAGGCCATTCGCGGATCGACACCAATCAAACTTGTCACCATTGACTGCCTTGATCAGATAATTTGCTAGGTTTTCTTTTGTATGAATTTTCTGCATATCCACTGTTTCTTCTTCTACTTTCTCAAGAACGAAGTGGTACTGCACTCGAATATGTTTTGACTTGGAATGGAAAGCTTGATTTCTTGCAAGGTACAAGACACTCTGACTGTCATAAAACAGAGAAATATTCTTCTGTTCGTGCCCGAGTTCATCCATTAACATTTTTAACCATACTGCCTCTTTACTAGCTTGTGTAGCCGCAACATACTGCCTTCATTGTCGAAGTAGCCACAACTGACTGCAGTTTTGAAACCCAGCTTACAGCTCCGCTAGCAAGAGTGAACACATATCTGGTGGTGGATTTGCTTTTATCAAAATCACCTGCATAATCTGCGTCAACATATCCTCTGACAATAAAGTCTGATCCTCCATAACATAATGCAACATCTATCGATCCTTTAATGTATCTAAGGATCCTTTTTACAGCATTTCAATGCTCTTGACCACGATTCGCCATGTACCGACTAACTACTCCCACTGCATGTGCAATGTCTGGTCTGGTACAAATCATGGCAAACATTAAACTTCCCACTGCTGATGCATACGGTACTCGAGACATCTCCATCCTCTCCGCCTCACTTCTAGGGCATATACTAGAGGATAATTTGAAATTAACAGAAAGAGGGGTAGAAATTGGCTTACAGTCTTCCATGTTGAAGCGTCGTAAGACTTTCCTTAAATAGTTTCTCTAAGATAGCGAAATCTTTCTATTATTTCTGTCTCGGTGGATATCTTGTTTGCTGGTCCCAAGTCCTTCATTTCAAACTCCCTAGCCAACTGAGCCTTCAATTCTTTAATACGATCTTTGTTGGGGCCTGCTACCAACATGTCGTCAACATACAATGTGACAAGATAATGAAATCTTTTTCACTAAACCTCTTGAAATATGCACAAGGGTCTGCATTAAGTCTGTTGTATTCAAGGCTCATGATGAAGGAATCAAATCTCTTGTACCAACATCTCTGCGCCTGTTTGAGACCATACAGAGATTTGTTCAACCTGCAAACCAAGTTCTCTTTTCCTTGTTTTTCAAAACCTTTTGGTTGGAGCATATAGATTTCTTCTTCAAGATCACCATGGAGAAATGTAGTTTTTACATCTAACTGCTCCAGATGTAAATCAAATGTAGCACACATTGCTAGGACTATTCTAACAGTAGTAAGTCGAACTACTAGAGAAAAGATTTCATTGAAGTCGATACCTTCTTTCTGAGCATATTCTTTTACCACCAATCTTGCACGATACCACTCCACTTGATCATCATTGTTGCGCTTGATCTTATATACCTATTTGTTACCAATGGGCTTTCTTCCCCGTGGTAGCGTTACAAGTTCTCAAGTCTTGTTCTTATGAAGAGCTTCCATTTCTTCATGCATAGCTGTTATCCACTGAACAACATCTGAACTAGTCATTGCCTCTTGGAATGTTAATGGCTCTCCATCCTCAGTTAGAAGACAATATGCAATGTTACTCTCCATAATATAATCAGACTGCCAACTGGGTGGTTTTGTCGTTCAGATAGAACGGCGAGTCTCTTGTGACTCAATTGGATCTTGTATCTCGTGCATTGGTTCAGCTTCAGAGTGGTCATCTTCATATTCTTTCTCCACATGTACAGTTGTAGTCTCTGAGCTTTCAGTCACAGTGCTATCATTTGCTATCTGTTTCTTATCTTCCATGAAGATCACATCCCTGCTGATGATAACCTTGTGGGTAGTGGGATCCTACAGACGATACCCCTTCACACCATCAGCATACTCTAAGAATAAACATTTTCTAGATTTTGGATCCAGCTTTGTAGTTTCTTGGGTATTGTACATCACGTACACCGACTTCCAAATATATATAGAGGTTTGAATAATCAACAGGCTTACCAGTCCATCTCTGCATTGGCGTCTTCAACTCAATTGCAGTTGATGGAGCACGATTCACTACATAACAGGCGGTATTGATTGCTTCTGCCCAGAATGATTTGTCCAAGCCTGCAGCTCCTAACATTGCTCTTGTTCTCTCTAACAAGGTTCTGTTCATCCGCTCTGCCACTCCATTTTGCTGAGGAGTGTAGGCGATGAGTGAATCTGTCTTTTAATGCCTTGTTGATTCTGAGTCTGCAAACTCATTGCTTTTATATTCTCCTCCATTATCTGTCTGCAAGCACTTGATCTTCTTTTCTGACTGTAGTTCAACTTGCGCTTTGAATACTTTGAAGACCGAACACACATCTGCCTTCTTCTTGATTGGATACACCCAACACCTCCTAGATTAGTCTTCGATAAAGGACACAAAGTACCTTGCTCCTCCCAAGGATGTAACTAATGCTTGCCATACATCAGAATGAACCAATTCTAGAATATTTTTGCTTCTAGAATTTGATATGTTGAACTTTAATCTGTGTTGCTTACTTGTAACGCAATGTTCACACAAAGGTAGAGACACCTTAGAGAGCCCAGGGAGTAGATTTTGCTCTGCAAGAACTTTAATTCCTTGCTCCGACATGTGTCCAAGTCTCTGATGCCACATCATTGAAAGTTGTTCACTTGAACTACTTGAGGCAACCGACGCCTCTCCCTCTTGCAAAGTCTCCCCCATCAGCATGTACAAGTTGTTGTCAACTTTTTCTCCCTTCATAAGTACCAGCACTTCTCGAATCACCTTCATGACTCATTTCTCCACCACAGCTTTCCAATCAAGGTCATCAAACTGACCTAATGAAAACAAGTTCTTTTTCAGGCCTTCTACATGTCACACATGTTGAATTGTGCGAACAGTATTATCATGGAACTTCAACTTGATAGTTCCAATACCGACAATCTTCAAGGCATGATCATTGCAGCTGAGCACGGACCCTCCTGAGATACGTTCATAATGATGAAACCATTCTCGGCGTGAGGTCATGTGGTAAGTCGCTCCTGAGTCGATGAACCATACATCGCCCAAACTCTTTCCGCCTTTGATAGTTGTCGCTGCTTCACAAGATAAAACATCACCTTCATTTGAGGTGCTTGCTACATTTCCTTGAGGATTGGAATCCTTTTTGTTTAGATTCCAACAATCCTTCTTCATATGTTCTTTCTCGCCACAATGGCAGCACTTCATGCTCTTCTTACTTCTTGATTTTGACCCTCCTTGATTTTGGCTCCCACTGAAGCCACGTTCCATTGATCTCTCTCTTGTCACCACCAGAGCCTCTGTTTGTTGTGAGCTTGCCAACTTGTCTTCTTTGTTCTTGCGCCGATTTTCTTCTTCAAGGACAGCAACTCCAATATCATCAAAATTTAGACAGTCGGTTAGAATATTATTTGTCAGCTTGATGACAAGTTTATCATATGAATCAGGAAGACTTTGAAGTAGAATTTCAGCACGTTCATTTGAATCTATTTTATAACCCAATGACGTGAGTTGAGAAAATAGAGTATTCAACGTGCTCATGTGCTCCGTCATTGAAGTAGATTCTGACATTCGAAGAGTATACAATTTCCTCTTAAGGAAAATCTTGGTGTGAAGTGACTTGGCCTCGTACAGCTTGGTGAGATGTTCCCAAATCTCCAGTGCAGTTTTCTTCTCCTCTATGCTTGACAAAACTGTATCTGCTAGTGCTAGATGTAAATTTGCAATAGCATTCCCGTCCATCTCATTCCACTTATTATCATTTGTGATGTCCGCCAGCCTCTTGTTGATGGCTGCAAGACAATTATCTTTTCTCAAGATAGCCTTCATCTTCATCTTCCACAACGAGAAATTGGTCCCGTTGAACTTCTCAATCTCGAACCTTGCCGCCATTGCTTCTACCACGAACAGTAAACAATCCACAATCCACGTACCTGTCAACAAAGGTGAAAGTATCTATCTTATTTTCTGATGTGGAGGATCCACTTTTAGTGGCAACCACAAAGCATACGATAAGTAGATATTTACACCAAGAACTAGGCTCTGATACCACTTGTTAAAATTGTTTACATGAATAGAGCAGGGTCGCAGCTAGAAGTGATTGAGAATAACAACAATAATGAAGAGGAAGAAGAGAAAGAACGACACAATGATTTTACGTGGAAAACCCCTAAACAAATTAGGGTAAAAAACCACGAGCAAGGATAGAAGAACTTTATTACAAAAATAGGAGTTACAACCTTCTCTCTACAAAGAAACAACAAGCTTTCTTACAAGGAGAAAACACTCTCTATTTTATCTCACAACCTCACTTTAGATGTGGGAAGTTTTGGGATGATTTGGGATGGTTTGCCAACAAATGGCATAATCTATTTATAGTCTCCATGAACTTTGGGCTCCAAGTATCATCCAATGGTCTACATTTTGCCTTGGTAATCAAGTCAAATAAATGGCTAGGATTTTGCCACAACTTGGCTTTGGATAAGGATGTCTAGATATTTATTGGCAAGTTGAAATTCTAGATATTTCTTTTACCATCTAGGATAAATGATAAAATCTAGAGTTTTCTTTTGGGCTATAACTTCTAGATTTTTCTTTGGGCCTAAATTCTCTTTTGTTGGGTCATAATATTTAACAGGTATGTGTTTAAATAGGTAATGTGACTTTATTCTAAAACAAAAGAAGCAAATGTGACATTAAAATTAACCAAAGTGTATGAGTTTTTTTTTTTTTTTAGTGCAACCAAAGTGTATTAGTTTGAATCTAATTTGTTTATTGCCTTGTATAATCCATTTCAACCATAATATTATATGAAAGTTCCATCTTACAAATGAACTGACTAAATAAGAAATGCTCGATTTTATAAAAATTAGAAGGTTGGTTGTTATTATTATTATTATTTTATGTGAAACCATATTAGACAATATGACAAAATCAATAAAATCCTCAACTTCAACATGTTTTAGTGCCTCTTTGAATTTTCAATTTGTCAATTGGAATTCTACAATTTTAAACGAAATATCATATAAATTTTAGATTTTGCATGCAAAAAGATAAAGTATTTTCATTTATAATATAAAATTAAACTTAATTCATTTGTAACAAAAAATTCAAATTGAGTTATATTATTGGTTGAATTCTATTAGTGATAGAATTCAATTAATGATAGACGTGTTCTATTACTGCTTGAATTTTCGATCAGTGATAAAAATATAAATTGAGTTATATCATTAGTTGAGTGATAGAAAACAATCTGTTATAAGATGAATTATTTTAAAATTTCTGCTGCAAATATAATACAAGATGTAAAATGTGCTGCTGATCGTAAATTTTTAAATTTTACGGGATTTAATACCATATTAAATAAATATGAACTTATCTTTCAAATTGATAGAATAGTACATTTATTTTATAAAGGTGGTAAGTCTTTTAATAGAGTAGTGTTTTTATTTTATAAAGACGGGTAAGCCCTCGTCATTTTTTTTTTTCAACATGAAATGATGTTTAGTGAGAAAAAAATAATAAATAATCACTAAGATTAAGATCAAATAATTAACTTTTCAGAGGACAGTCATGATTTATCAATGAAAATAAATTCTAAATATTATTATTATTATTATTATTTTAATGTAGCGTTTATGCCAAGTTTCTCTAATTCTTCCGACCAATTATTTATTAAAGAGCTCTTTTTTTTTTTAGAAGATTTATTAAGGAGCTCTAATGTAGCGTTTATGCCAAGTTTCTCTAATTCTTCCGACCAATTATTTATTAAGGAGCTCTTTTTTTTTTTAGAAGATTTATTAAGGAGCTCTTGGTAAAGCTGAGCTTAGCGATAATTGAAAAATATTTTTCACTTTGAAATTGCAGTTTGAGTCCTCAATTTCAATATTGTTATTATAGGGTACGTTTGGAGCACCGATTTGGCTATAATAGATAGAGAGTTATGATAAACGGTGGGTTATTAGAAATGGTGTTTGATGGACAAATTATTATAATAGAGATTATGATAAACTGTGCTTGAGATACTCGTTATGTAACAAAAAGTAATATATAAGGTTAGATAAATGGACACATAGATTTAAATAAATGAGCACGCAGGTTTAGGTAATCATCGTTATAATAAAGGGTAGAGAAAACATCCGTTGGATTATTATAACCAATCCGACCATTTGCATAAATGGGGGCCCAAACACACCCAAGAAAAATTCCAAGCCACTCTTTGACAGTTTGATAATCTGTGTTTTTAATTTCATTTACTACTGTTTTCAAGTCGATTTTATATATATATATATATATATATTTATATATTCGTGATTGTTCATGTTATTTTATGTGCATCTTAATTATTGACACGAGTCATATCATGTGATCATATAACATTTGGATATTAACAAAATTTATAAAAAAAAATTAATTTTTAGAAAAACTCTCTTGTAATTTACTATTTTTTTAATGTATTTTGTAGGATTTGAACTCAAGTCCAAGATGCCAAACTAGCCATCGAGCTGCCATGCCATTAGGTCTTATATAACTTACTTTATGAATGAAGAATATAACTTACCTTATTTTGTTAATGAACATTTTTTTTAAGTCACATATGTAAATGTGTTTGTTTAATGAAAGTTTGTATGTTTCATGCATTAACAAAATAAGGCAAGTAATTTACTTAATGGATAATGAAGAATATAATACCTTACCTTATTTTGTTAATGAAGCATAAAAACTTTCATTAAATAAACACATTTACATATGTACGACCTAAAAAACAGTTATATATGTTAAAAGCTATATGTATGAATCAAATGATCAGATAATGCAAGGGGTTGAAACAGTAAAGCTCGCCTGTATTATTATGATGATTCAATTATTAGACCTTTTTTTTTCTGAGAAGGAATTATTAGACTTCTATTCTAATACCATTTTGGTTAGGAAAATTTTAAGATGGTAAAAATAAGGTTTGCACGTTACCTGGTCTCCAAAATTTTGAATTATTTTATTTGTTCTATAATTTTTCAAAATTTTATTTTTATAGTCCCAATTTTTAATATGTTTTCGTCCTCGGACTTAAATTACATCGATTTTTTTTTAATTCATGAATTACATTGATTTAAAAGGATAGTTAAGGTGAATAGTAAACAAACTTTAAAACAATAATAATGAGCAAAATGTGATTTTTTTTTTTTTTAATTCATGACTAGAATAAGATTTTAAACATGAAAAATAGAGAAGAAAAAACAATCTCTCTCAAATATTTTAGATTTATAAGGTATGGGAGGTACTTAAAAAACTCAATAAAATGAAACAAGCTGAAAAGGAGAAATTAAAGTTTAAAAAAAATGGTGGATACTAAGTAAATACAAGACAAATGATAAGCCAACAAAACAAAATACCATTTTTTTTTTCTCTTTATTTTGCTTTTACCAATTCAAAGTGAGCTTTAATGTTTTTATGACAAAACCAAAGTGAAAAGAGAAAAAAATGGTGAGTAATTGAGTCTGATTGGGCAAAATTAATGCACATGGCAAAGGGGACAATCCTCATATGATACAAACATGGTCATTCCTCTTCTCTGCTTCCCAAATTCATAGCATTTTCTTTTTGGGGTCTTAACTAAGGGAATGACACTTCTTTCATTTGGGTTGACTTTTATTTCCCTTGACTTTAGGAGAAATGAAAAGAAAATTGTATTAACATACATATAAGTGTGTTCAGACCAGTTTATGTGTAGTTCGATCCTTCAATATTTTAATGCCAAGGAAAATTTTAAGAAATTAGTCCATACGTAGGTGTTCACCATGAATTGAATTTATAATTTTTTTTGTTGATCAAAATTCTTTTAACCATTAAATTAACGCACAATCATTTTAAAAAGTTACATTTAAGTTATTTGACTTAGAGAGAAAACTCGATTCAAAAATGAAGATAAAAGAGAAGAAAAGCAAAACAAAAAGAGGGCTCATTCACCTCGTAAACTCGATAAAGTGGCTTCGCTCCTACACGAAAAGGCTTTTTGGCATTGCCCAAAACGGTTGGAGGGAAATGGGTATGATAGTAATTTCTTATTTAAGTTTTGTGCCCTTCATGTAACCAAAAGTGCCTAACCAAATTGACCCATATAGCATGTTCTTTTCTTTGCTTCCTTTGCTATCACAAAAAACAGTCCAATACAGTTGTGCCTAATGATTTGCTATTAATTGAGCAGCCTATAAACTATATGCATGAAACCATGCAAGAATTATTTGAGCCACAAAAATGTGAAGAAAAAAAAAAGAATAATAGGAAACTTTATTGTTTGCTTACCATATAGGATTCAAGTAGGGTTTTCAATCAAACACCCAAATTTACTTCTTCTTTTTTTATCTATAAAAAAGTGGTAATATTGATGATAAAATTTGTGTGGTTAGTTAAAAGAAAACTTGTGAGCTTTTGTTCCTTCAATTTGAACAATTGTCTTCATAGATGAATTGTTTGCCAGGTTTATCATCGTAATTAGTAACTCAAAAAATTAAGAAAGATAAAGGGTCCTTTGTTTTATGGTAATCTAAAAAGAGGGCAATTTGGGTGCAGCAGTCAACATATGTGGTACTTTTGGTGCCACACATCCCAGCTCACTTTTTTTTTTATAAAAAAAAATTAAAATGTGTGTGGGACATCATGAGTGGGATGTTCCTATGGCTGCACCCAAATTGCCCTCATCTAAAAATTAATATCCATGAAATGACAACTAGATTCGATTTATTTTACGAGAATGAGAGATATATATTTTGACATATCAAATATTTTAATATATTAATATATACAAGACATTTATTTACTTTTGGCATTGTTAGTTGATACAAATACAAATGTATATTGCTTCTTTTTAATGGTAAATTTAATTTATGTTCCTAAACTTATATTTTTATTTTTTACTTTGAACATTATTTAAAAAAAAAATTATTTTGAAATTGGTAAAAAAAAAAAGCAACATATAATCATTTTCATTGGAATGGTGGATGAAATTGATGGGGCAACTGTTGTACAAAAATTATTTCTATTTTTTGAAGTTCAATCATAAAAATGAAAGTTTTCAACATCTAGAAGCATGATATTGAAATAAAACCCAAAGATCATGGATGGTATAATTTAAACTCTTTATTTAGCACAGTCCCCCTAAATCTCATTTAGAGATATATGGGGATTGAACCAAAAAAATGGCTTGGAGACATCACATATTGGGATGATCCCTCAAACCCATCTTAACCACTTTCATCTATATATATATATATATAAAACTTTTGGATAAAAATTGTGTGGCTCAGAAGGCATTTAAAAACCTTGATATATTATATTTTTATTGCTTTCATAGCTTTGCATGTGATGTGGGCAAAATCTTTGCTTACACTTTTACACATAAAAAATGTTGAGTTTCTTTTGCTACCCACCAAAGAATGAGAGGCAGTGTGAATCTGGGAAATTTGGTGAATATAAAACATAGTTTGGATGGAGGGGTTATGAATGATTGTGCAAAAATCCTCGTTTAGTTCTAAGAGTTACGAGTGGTTGTGATAGAAAATTTGTAATTGAATTGAAAGATTAAAATTGGTTGTAGCAAAAATCTCCATTTGAATCGAACATTATAAGTAATAAAAGTATAAATGATTTTATCATAAGAGTTGATGAGTTCAATCCACATGATTGCCACTTTTCTAACCATGAATTTTCTACAAATTTCTTTGATATTAAAATGTTGTAGGGTAAAACAATATGTTCCACAATATTAATTCAGGTGTATGTAAATTAGGTTGAAAGAGTCATGAATATTAAAAAAATTATGAAATTTACTAAAGTTTATGGAATCCGTTTATGAATGTTTTCATAAAAGTCTTTTCTTTTTTTTTTTTGAAACTTTTTGAAATTGTTTCTTCCAAAATGATAATGGGGGCAAATTATCGAGCAATCACTAATTATATTATTTATGATAAGTTTTTTTTTATAAAAAGAAAAGGTTAAGTAGTTCTAATCAGTGAATCCTTCCAAACATCATTCATGCATAAGGGGCCTAAATGTCACACCCATTATTTTTTCATGATTGTCTCAATTTATTGACCTCATTTAAAGAAAGAAAAAAAAAAGTTTTGTATGTGCCTATATATTGTACCTTTTTCTCCCCTCTCTTTGTCTCCCTCCTTTATCTATATTTTAGAGATAAGAATGAGGGAGTATTTTGAGAGAAAAATAGAAAAGTATATAAAGTTTCGTTCATTTATCTTTTTGGTTTTAAAACTTATTTGAAGAAACTTGACAAGCTATTTGGGTAAAATATGCCCCAGTCATATATGAATTTTTTTATAAATCAAGTAGCAACGAGTGGGCATTCAAAATTGTGAAGAAAAAAAAAATACACTTTAAGACTTGTTAAAAAATATATTAAACAACAAAGTTTAAAAAGTGAGACAAAAAATATATAAATTTACATGATTCAATAAAAATTCTTCACTTCTATGAATAGAGAAGAAAAAATCGTTTTATTTAAAAAATTGTGTGAAATATATAAAATATTCTACAAAATTATTTAAAATTATGTGAAAATCATTTTTTTAGAGTTTAAGATAATTTATATACTACCTCTCTTATCATACTCTAATAATTCATATGATTAAAAAAAAACATATAAGAAACACCGAATGAATCAATGGTGCATTAATTTCATTATTTAATTGTAAATCAATTCAACACTAGTATCACAACATCGATTTCGAAAATATGTATGTGTCTCTCGCCCTTGATATGTACTAAAAAAACATATAAAATACTCAATACAAAAATATAAAATATAATTAACGTAATGTTTAGGTTCTGGGACATTGCCCTTGAACGCTTCTCTCCGGGATGCTCTAACTAATGGGACAAACAAGATTCCTTTTTTTTTTTTTTGAGAATGTACAAGATTCCATATTGAGTCTTTATAGCACAACGTAATTCAAAACATCTTTTTTTTAAATAAAAATTCAAAACATCTCTAATCTAAGAGAAAGATCATGCTAGATTTTTTTTTTTTATTTAAGATTTTGAATTAATTATTATCCTTAACTTTGTTTTTCATTAATGGACAACACACATGGATGCTTTACATGTGGCTAATATTTAGATATATGGTTTTTCTATATTTTATTATTCACAATTGTGACAAACAACCACAATTGCTTAAAATTTAATTAATGTTACATCACTATAACCACATAAAGTTCATTTAAATCACAATCAATGGAGGTTATTTGAAATTATTTTGCTTTGATAAGCATGAGTGGTTCGACATATCTTTACTCACTTGATATATTAACCATTCAACTACCTGCTGGTTGCCAAGAAAGGGTTATTGTCATGGGTCTCTTCCTACATCCTAATTTTATTTCATTTTAACTTGAAAGAAAATAAATTTTTTGAATAAATAATAACAAAATTTGAAATTAATTACAAAAATCCTATATGAGATGGTGACTAATTATATATCATGGTTTGAATTCCATTGTCAATTTTAATCCTCCAACTTCTTTAACATTTATCCCTTTAATTTAATTGAAGTCGTTTTTATGTTTTTTTTTTCCTTTTTATATTCGACAAGAAAAAAATTTGAATTAATAATCTTTTAGTCATGTATCTTGATGTCCTTGCATTATTATTCTTTTTGTGTCTTGTTATCTATTTGTTTTCTAAACTCCAAAAACTAATGTCATTTAAATTTTAAATTTTAATCCATGCCCAATATATTTCTAAATTTTTATTGTATTTGTCAATTAGAAACCCCATTGACCTCTTGGAGATTTTCTAAAATTCACTAAACATAAAATCGAAAGTTTAAAGTCTTATTAATCTTTAAAAGATGCTTGACTTTGTTTGTTTAGCACGACTATAAATATTAACAAGTAATTATAAGTATATGCCATCAAATCCCCTCCATTGTAGTGGAATTCAAAGATATTATGATTATAGTTTTTTTTTCTTCTGAAATTATGAAAGTAGACCACAAATTGTAAAAGGTTTATTGATTTCAAACAAAACGAAAGTCAAATATCAATCTCAAAAAAATAAATAAATAAGTCAAATATCAATTTTCAAAATTAAATTGTAATCGTGAAATTAAAATGAGATTATCACCATTGAAGATAACCAAACCACCACCAATCTATATTTAAATATCTTGGAAAAGTTGATTGATTATATCCATTAAAAAATAAAGAAAAAATACAAACAATTTTTTTTTAATTCAACAAACAAAAATTGGTGATAAGAAAGGAAAAATTAAATCAATGAATTGAGAATAAAGAAAGAGGCAAAAAGAAGGCCAATTATTGGGTGCAGAACACCATCAACTAGAGCATGAACTAAAATTGTATATAATTTTTTTAAAGTAAGGGTTATAATATATTTCCAAAGTTTGGTAATATGGGAATTATAATGTCTCAACCAACCCAATAGTAAGCCAATAAAACCTCTTATAAATTAATAATTCACTTTTGATTCATCACTAAATAGTTGTTAAGAGAACCTTCTTTATTGCCCCCACACCTTCCTTCTCTTCAATCATTACCTAATTTCATACCCACTTCTTTGTGGGTTTCTGTTATATTATTCATATATAGTTTGCATATGAATGAAAAAAAATTGGTAAAATTACAATAATGGAGGGTGAGGGTGGGCTAGACAATTCATTAAAAATTGGACCTTTAGCATTTTGTTTGTGGGATTTTAATGTGTTCTTCATATATTTACAAAGAACACAAAAAAGAAGGGAATATCATGGAGAAGAAGTAGAGTTCTGATGATATTATATATGACTCAATAGCAAATACGTTACGAGTTTGAGAACCTTATCTCTATGTATGCTATTGAACTAAAAATAATAATGATTTAAAAACTGAAAAAAAATTACCATTCAAGTAATTAAACCTCTTTTTACTACAACAAATGGACTCGAGAATTTACCAATCCAATTCATAATTTACTGGGTCACTCATCCATATATTATGACAATATTTTTTAATACAACAATATTAAGGGGGAGGGGTTTCAAACTTCCTAACCTACCAGGTTTAACCCTAAAATATGTGTTTGATTAATCCATACTACATGTAAAGCGTTGAAAATTAAAATTATTATTGACCACAAGAAATACCTAAATTAATACATCAATATAATGTCTATAGATCAAAACAAAAAAATATATTTTACTAAAAAATAACAATAACATAGTAGTAAAAGGGGTTGGATAGCATATAATTAGATAATATGTGATTTATCTCAAAATAAATAGATAATTTTTTTTTCGAGAATGAAATTAATGGATAATTAGGGGAATAATTCATATATCATTTAAAGATGTTAAAAACTTCTCATTTTTTCTAACGTGGGACAAGATGAGTATTTCCAACATATAAAATTTAAAAAGCACATATTTAGATTCGAGGGAGAGACAAATACCGATTCTCGGGACCGAACCTATGACACTAGTGTTGAATTGGCTTACAATCAAACAATAAAATCATTACATTACTGACCCAGTCGATGAATCTTTACACTTTCAATTTGATCAATATCCTCTAAAGTTACATAAATGTTACAATTAACCTCCTTAAATTATCATATGAAAAGGTTTTATTATGTAATTATTATTTTTTACCTTTTTATCAATATGAGTTGTGTATCTTTTATATCAAATACACGAGGATCTATCTTGCTCTTCATGGATTTTGTATTATTCAAATTTACAAGCTTTTGAAATGTGGGTTTGCAAATATGGGAAGTTTTTGTAGACACAAACCTCAATTTGTGGGATGAGAAGAAAGCTATTCATAAACAGTTTATTCAACAAAACTAGACTCAAATCCTTTTCCCATAAATATTAGATAACACAGCATTATAAGAACCATTCATTGGCTCCATTTCAACATGCTTCCTTGATGTGTGCTTTGCCACCAGCTACCAAAGATCCCCACATTCCTTTATCAACTCAAAAGCCTCTTCAATAAACCCACATCTCTCTTTTTA
Organism: Sicyos edulis; assembly: GCA_036507275.1. Taxonomy (NCBI): domain Eukaryota; kingdom Viridiplantae; phylum Streptophyta; class Magnoliopsida; order Cucurbitales; family Cucurbitaceae; genus Sicyos; species Sicyos edulis. Next base: position 26,553,367 of record CM071850.1, on the reverse strand, counting down.
CAACCTAAATTTTTTTATTTTCTATTAATTTTCCACAAATATTTATAGTACATGAAATATCAAATCTCAAAATATCTCTTAATAGATATTATATAATATCTAATAAATATTTTATCAAATTATATAGAATATATAATAATATTCAAATGCTAAACCTAATATATTATAGAGAATATCCTAATGATATTTATTCTTAACAGAAAATCTCTTAAAATTTAAGATTAATTGCAATTTTTATCAAATTTTAAGAGAGATAAATCGATGAAATTGAAAGTTTAAGAATTTAATTGTTAGAAGAAGTTCCGGTAGTTTCAAATTTTCCATTTTTTTAATTGTAATCATTAAATGGGTGGAAATGAAATGCAACCTATGAAGTCCGCAAAGGACAACCATCCAATAAAATGAAGTCCTTTTTAAAATAATCAATTTCTATGGGCTTTGCCTTAATGAATCAAACTTTGGAAACTTTTGTTTTGGCATAAGTCACCAAATCAATTAATTTTACACCAACTAAAATCTAGGTTCCCATCACTTTCGAAACTGTTATTTTAACTACTTTTGAAAATAGTACAGTATATTTCTAGCAACTTATTTGAAAGTTTATATATATGCACTATCTCATGTATGTGTATTTAATATCGGTGATTTATAAATATACTACGAAATTTGAAATATTTTTAAAGATTAAAATGTAGTGATACCATTAATAAATCTTTAAATTAATATGTCTTGTTAGTATATGGTTAACTTTTCCAAAAATAATCATAACAATAATTGAAATTGGCTTGTTTAATGGTCAAATAATACATTAGATGTATAGTAAGTTAGAATCTCACTTAATTAGAAATTTCTTTCTTACAAATTTCTTTAACAATCAAATATTGTAAAATTATTTTATTAAATCAGTGGAGCTTGGTATAAGTTAATCTAGACACTTGAAAAAATTATTTTAAAAAAATAATTAGTCTATCAGCTTCCAACTTTCTTTCAATGGATTAACAAGAGTTCAACTGATAATAAAGAAGATAATAAGTTTATGTCTCTTGATTACTGATATAATAAGTGTATGTCAATAATCTTTGTATTTCTTTCCTCTAGTTGTTGTTTAACTAACAAAAAATTCTATAAATTTAATCATTTAGCCCCGTTTGATAACTTTTTTGTTTTTTTTATAGTTTTTAATTTTTTGTTTTTGGTTTTTTGTTTTAAAAAATAAAAACCGAGTATGTTTGATAACTCATTTTAGTTTTATGTTTTTAAAAATGAAAAACCAAAAAACATGTTTGATATATATTTTTTATTTTCAATTATCACATTTTGTTTGGATTTTTTTAATTTTTTGCTATTTATTCTTGTTCTTTTCATACTTTTTTAAAAACAAAAACAAAAACTTGTTTTTAAAAACTACTTTTTTTTAGTTTTTAGAATTTCTTTAATATTTTTAAAATTTTAAAAACAAAAACCAAAATTAATTATCAAACAAATCTATTTTTAAATAAGTAAAAACAAAAATTAAAAACTAAAAATGAAATGATTATCAAACATCAGTTTTAAATGTACACTAGGCAACAGTGGTATTTTTTAAATATTGTTGGTGTATTTGAAATATATCATTCTATTATCTAATTGAGTAAATAATTTGTTTTATTTTATAAATTTGGTTGGGAGTTGGGTCGAAGTCACTAATATTTGAAATATAAAAAGGGAGTGCGAAAAAGGAAATACTAGTGGGATGAGTTTATGGGGTGACCAAGAAAATACTAACAATGGAGTGAAACACTACTAGAAAAAGCACATTCCATGACTATTATTTATAGTCATGAACACCTTCCATGACTAAAATCAAGAGTCATTGTATCCGCTGTCACGAAAGGTTCAACCATGACACTATCGTAAAAGTGTCATGATAGAATCAATTATGACACTATATACAGTCATAGATGAACCATTAATGACACATATATGAAGTGATAACGACAATTTACAAATGTCATCGTAAAACCAGTTATGACATTTTATTATAGTCACGATTGATTCATTAATGATGTATATACATAGTCATGTTTGAGCTATTTATGACATTTTATTTTAGTCATGGTTAAAACATTAATGACACATATATATAGTCATTGAAGAAATATTACCGACACGTTAATATTGTCATTATAGCTTATATATTGACATTTGTTTTATACTTATCAATTTATGTAATATGACTATTTATTTATATCAATTTATTAGTTTTCATGACACTTTTTATGCCTATTTACAACCTGTTTTATTTGTGTCTTTACCTGTCAAGAAAGATTTATAATGTGCAGCCCACAAATCTTATTCAACAAATATTATTTCATATATGACTAAATAATTTGAACATTACACTTGAACAAAAAAAAAATCAATATCAATAAATTTTAAATTCTTATAATGTCTACAATGAGTTTGAAAACTAGAAAGTTTACAATATAACAAAGAAGCATGAGTTTGCTATCCCTCATGCGAAGTATACGTGAATTGACAAGTTGCACAATAATTGTAGATGCAAATGATCCTCACCTTGAACAAAGCACCTGCACAATGTAGTAATAAACCTTTGAATTAGAAGCTGCAATAGAGAATATAAAGTAATTTACATACATTTAAACGTGGTCAAATACTTTACACTCACATACTTTAATTGAATGTTAGATACTTAACACTCATAAACTCAGAAAACAAATTCACTATATTATAAAAGATGGAAGAAAAATAATCTCATAAACTTACTCGGTGGTTAAAGTGTAACACCTTAAAATTTTGAATCTCGTCATATGGTTTGACAAACGCCTTACATAGCCCAACGAAATCCAAAACAAGTCTTGTTAACCCATCTCGCTCTGAACTGCAAGGGCAAAGCAATAGAGTAAAACGAGTCAGTGTAAAAATACCAAGTAAGTAGCTTGACTTATCATTAGAACCACACATAGTCCTCACAAACTATCATAGTGGTAACTAATAACTGCTGCTTTTCTACCCAAGAAAAGGAATCATATAGTCCTTTGATCTCAAACTCTAATTCCACAAACTGCTAAAAGAAAACGTTTAGCTTACATTGTTGGGGCTTACACAGTACTCCATGTTACTTGCTCGAAGAAAAATCAAGCCACCACAGCCATCGGCTTGAACGTCTGTCACCGACAAATTAGTGAAACAAGGGTCAAATACTGCTTCTTTTGGGGCTCATGATATATCAAAAGAAAGAGGAGAAGCACACGAATCCAATGCAACAAGAATCATGCTATTCTGAGCTTAAACAAGAAAGTTATGGCCTGCCGAAGATTTATTAGAGAAATGGCCAGAAATCTAGCGAGGGAGATAACAACAACATGTTTTTTACCCAAAAAGTGGTGCTAAATTGTTGGTGAGTCACTGCCACATGTTGGCCTCCCAACCTTTTTTGGTGCTAATGAAATATTTATCTAAGGTGAGTGTTTAAGTTTGAAAAACATAACTTTTTTGGCCAAGGACCTGCAAGAACTATAACAAATGTCACGAGTGAGTCTCGAACCTGGGATCTTGAATGGAACATATCTTCAAAGCCCAAGACTTCAACCATTGTGCCACTCCTTAGGGACTAATAACTCTTCAATTTTGTTGTAATAAAACCATATGTTATAATAATCTCATGTTATAATACATGTGTTATCATAATTTATATTATAGTACCAAATACTCCAAATACAAGTTATTATAACCTCTCATATTGTAATAATACATTGTTTATAGTAATTCACCATTTATTTATAATAACTCAGGTATAGGCCAAAAATTAGCCAGACTACACCATCTAAAGTTAGAACATAATGGGAATGAATCTTAGCACTTTCAAACAAAAAATCTTTAAAAAAATTCCTAACCAAAGTCTGGTACCCAATTTAGGTTGTCACTAAAAAGATTTGTTCTCCTAGTAACTGGAATGTTTGTTATACAACCATGCCTAATTTTCTTTTCCAATTTTAATTGAATGGGGAGGGGGAAAATGAAATCTCCAAAAAAACCCCAAATGAAACCAAGCAAACAATTATTTATTTAAACTTCTTAAAGGATTGGAGGCCTGAAACTCAGCAAACATCCATAAAGCCTTCATATAGAAAAGTCAAATCTCAACCAAACAAATTTTGCTAATTAGGATGATTCACTATTGTAATAACTTCATTGAGCAAGAAAGAAAGAAAGAATAACAATAGGGAAAAACTATTACTTTTTCTCTCACAAACACTAAGCATAAATATTGCTCCAAGGATAAACGAATCCTTCGGCTAGATAATTAAAAGGATTACAATAACAAGTCAAGTGCATATCTACTCTACAACTAAGATTCATTCGTCCCTAAAAGCAAGAAACTCAGTAAAATTCCAAATGAATCTTGAATTATCATTGCCAAAACGAATAAAAATAGAAATATGCATCCAAACAACCAAACTAGAATTTTTTTTTTTAACCATAAAAGAACATCCAAACATGATTGTGAGAAGATGGAAACTTGATTTTAAACCACGTGGTTTCTTATTTTTTGTGAACTAAACATTAATTGTACCATTTCTAAAATAAACATTAATTACACCCGTAAATCGACTAATCATTAAGGAAATTCAAAATCCAATAACAAATATAAGATAGTCAGTAAAATGCTGAGAAATTAAGCGTTAATACAAAAAAGATGAGAAATCCAACTTTCATATCAAGAAAACCCTTATTTCTCTAGGCAAGCTCCAATTGAAGTATCATACACAAGAAAACATTTAGAAACATAGCAAAAAAATGTTGACGAGAGCATTAGCTCAAGTGGCATTAGTGTACACTCATTTACCATGAGGTCATGGGTTTGATTCCCCCACTCCCAATTGTTGTAATCTAAAAAAGAACAGAAAAGAAATATAGCAGAAAAATAAAGATGGGGTACATTGTGTACCAATCAAGGATATAAAGTTGTTTGAGTATTTAATGTACTTGGATGCACTGCACATAACAATTAAAATAACTCAAGATATATTAGGAAATGTCCCAATACAAGAATAAAAATTGAAAAAAATTAAGAAAATTTCTATAACCTGATATGAGGGATATGCAAATAAAACAAAAACCTTCAAGGATTTATATAGTTTTGAATGAAGTAATAAGTGGAAAGAAGCAACAGTTTTAAGAGTTACCACACACACAAAAAAAACTTACTTACTTAGTGAAGTCGATGTAAAGAGCAATATATTTCCCACAGACCGAAGAGATGACAACTCCACAGAGAAGCAAAAATGGAGGAATCACTACTACAAAAATCAAGAAAGTTGACGCGCATGGAACGTCAACTGGCTAGTTTAGATGACGCTCTAAAAACGTCAATGAATCGACTGTCAACTAAAGTCATTATAGTTGACGCTTGTATAAGCGTCATGTAATAATATAATTGACATGTTCGAAATGTCAAGACTAGAAGTGATTGACACAAAAAAAGCGTCATGTGAGGTTTTTTATGACATTGTCCACACGTCAACGAATTATTTTGTTGACAGTTCTAAAACGTCAAGGATAGTTTCAAAACGTCAAGTAAACATACATTTGTTGACGTTTGTTTATGTCAATAAAAGTTATATTTGACAGTTTTTGTACGTTAACTAATATTTTACAAAACGTCATTGTAAATTAGGGTTGACACGTATTAAACGTCAAGGAATATACCTTCTTTTTTTTTGTCGAATTTATCAAATTATTTTGTTCATCCTGTCAAATAGTATACTAAATTTCATGTTCATCCTGTCAAATAGTATACTAAATTTCCTGTTCATCTTGTCAAATATAGTTGGAGAGAATTCAAATTTTAAAATACAAAATATTTCAACATGAACATAAACATAATATATATTTTCAATAATACTATAATCTGAAAGGAAGTTAACATGTTTTGAACTTAGAAATGTCGTTCAAAGTTCGTTCTCTTCCTAAATGTATACAAAAAAATATATCATATTCCAAAAATATACCCCATCTAAAGTATACCCATTCCAAAAACTAATCCAACTATTTCCAAAACTAATTCTTCCACAAAAAAGAATATGAAGTATATGTTTCTTCAAAAGTTGTCTTCCAAAATATATTCATGAGCTACAAACAAAAGATCATTCCAGGCGCACTGTATCCAACTCACATGTAGGGCACTAGAAATTCAGCCCATTTCACACGCACTTCATCCTGTGTGTATGCTTCTCTTTTATCAATCTGTCAACATTAATTAAGAGTCAAATAATAACTAATTTATGAAAATCAATATAATAAATTTTCAAACTAAACAATAGAATGAAGAACATATTATTTCGGTGATGTTTGTGCTATTTGTTTTGTTTGATATCTCTCATATTTCTCATCACATAATAGCCACATTCGGTACTCCCCTCTTGTAATGGACACTATAATTCCAACAAAAAGAAGAAATAAATGAAGTCATAAATCACATAAAGATATCACTTTGCTACACAGCCACATAAAGATGTTTCAAGTAGAAAATTTGTATTAAAAAAAGAATGAATCACATGAAAACATTTATTCCCACAGTCCACAGAACAACCAAAATGTAAGGGTATTACTTTCCTTAACAAATTTTGAAGATCCTATTTTCACATAATGATTACATAAAGACATCCATCAATCTCTTATTTCCACAGAATAACCATAAGAAAACAAATAGAAAAGGGAGATTACTTGCCTTAACATTTTTCCAAGGATTTTTTCGAGCAGATTTCAAGTTTTTCTGAGCTTGATACATTGTAAGTGCCCTACATGACAACCAGAGAATACACATATGAGCTTACTCTAAATCGTAAGTACTCGACATTTATTAAATAATAAAAAAAAACTCAGCTTACATATTTATTATAGCTTTGAGATCATCTTTAAAGAATTGAAGTAAGCTGAAGATCATTTTGACCAACTTTGTAAGCTTTATTCGAATAAGAATTGAAGTAACCACTAGATCATAAAAAAATACTACATGTAAACCAAAAAAAAAAAAAAACTATACAAGTATAGAATTGGCACATACTGTTTTTTGTTTTTTCTTTCCCACTTGAACTCCAATAAAAACCATCTCCACGTTGCCTGCAAAGGGAAAACTCAACAAACCTAAGACATGCACAATTCATAATGCATATTCTAATGAATGGCTCAAAATTCCTAGATAAAAGGAACATATTCCTAATGTAAAGTATAAATAAACAAACCCACCAAGGCATAATTGTATGAAAAAAAAATATAATGCAGAAAGAAAGGTTGCTTATACAAACTGAAACAAGTTCAGCACTTAAGTCTAACTACATTGGTGTTTGGCCCATGAAAATACCATCATTTCCAGGTTTAAACTGGGAGAACTAGTGGAAAAATGTGTAGAAGATTGGTCACTCATTTGCTTAGAGACCTTGACTTGAAATTAGAGCTTAAGAGGAAATAAATAAGGACTTCCATTCTGATGGTATGGTGCCATGGATTCTAGTGGCAGAGTATATCTAGTGAAAAAAATCACTTCATAATTATTTTTTTGTTATTCGTGAGTGTTGAAGTGAGTTTACGCACATTTCTTTAATTTTTGTATGATCCAGAAACTTGGAGCTTTACTCCTCTAAACTTAGAGGCATCACTAGTCCATCTCTAGGTTGTGGCACCGGGATGGATACATTATAGGACCGGAAGCGAAATTAGGAGTCGCGTGAGAAATTAATCCCCAAAGTTGCCTTGAATATGGGACAGCAAAGGGAGCACACCCTCAAGGCCCTGGCACTCGACCACCTAGGGGACTACACTCTAATTATTCTTACTGAACAAACCACATGACCCTATAACACTTGGCTATCGAGGAAACTCATAGGAAACTAATTTCTAGATATGAGAATACTATGAATTTTTTTTGTTTTTAGTTAACTTAACTGAAAACCATGAATTGAACTGATAACTTTTTAGAACTTCAAGGCTCTCGTTGAACCATTAAACTAAACCATGATACTTAATTCACTTCAAAATTCATACAGGTCTGTGAAAGAATAATTGAATGCAGGTATTAAGAACATAAATCTGCAGGGAGGGCAAAAGTAAGACTAAATCAATAATTTGTTAGTAGAACAAACAGTAGTTTTAAAGAAGTTGACATACCTACACAGTTCAATCTAACATCATCATTTTGAGTCTGCATGAGCGCCTCCAAAGACAGGTACAGAAGTTTTGGGCAAAATGCAGAGAGAACATCAACTTCAGTACTATTGTCAAACGCATATTGAATTATGGACAATTTGTACAGAACAAAGAGTATCTCTCCCCGTATCTCCTCGCTGCATATGAAAAGATGAATTCAGAAATTATGCATAATATAATATCATTTGCTTCCTTCAAATTGTTCGGTTTAAAAAAAAAATTCTATTAACTTCTTAAAATTCCTAGGAACATAAATCCTCTTGTCAGTAGGTGCATGTGCACTAACACAAAATAAAACTTTATAAACAATAAAAACCAAAATATTATTCAATCGAAAAAAGGTTAACTAAGACTTTATATACACCTCAAGAAAAAACTTCCACATTTTCAAATACATATACACCTAAATATCATTAGTTGGCTACAATTTAATAAGTACTCAAATTAGGTATGAACTAATACAATATTAGTAAGAAGCAGAGCACAATCTATTTCTACCACCAACTAACTCTTTCATATGTACATCGACCGGTAAGTTTTTTTTTCCTTTCTATCTCCAAAACGACAAAAAAGAAAAACTTAAAAAAATTAACGATAGATAGCTTCAAGTATTAAAGAAATAAAAAAAAAACAGACGCAATATGAGTTGGTTATAAAGTTGTAAGCATAGACAATTTAAAAGAAATTGAGCATAAATGAATCCATTTCAGTCCATCAATTAAGAAGTCGTTAGTATAGTGAATACTGAGACAACATTTTTTGTGAGTAATAGAAAGAAGCATTACCACCGATACAAATAAAAAATACTGCATATTCTAAATAAATAAGGTGCTTAAAAAGTAGGAAGCTCGATGATAAACAAGCATAGGGGTATAACAAGGATGAGTTTGAAGTAAATTAACAAGCTTATTGCTAACTGCACATTAATAAAGAGTGCAGAGTAAAAAAAAACTAGAAGAAGTAAGTAAAATTAAGATGGAAAAGAAAGAAAGAAATCACAATTGAAAAATTGAAAGATGTAATTGGAAGATCGTGGACAGTAACTTTGGTAGCAACACTTGCAGAGAAGGGCAATGATAATTTGTTGGGTGGAATTATCGGCTTTGACAAGAGAACCATAATTATCATCTACAAAAACAAAAGTTCACAACATCTCCTATTCATTCTCAGGCCCAGATGAGAAAGGAGAAAAAAGAATGCAAATACAAAATAGCGTTAGTCAATAGGGGTTAATCAAATGAAAACCATGCCGAATGGAACGGGCATCGACAGTGTTTGATCTTCGTCTTGTTCAATGGTAAGAGCTCCAATTTCCTTGAAGATAAGAGCCATATCAACGATATATCAAATCCGCTTTCGAACTAAGAATGAGATTGCAGGGTGTTAGACGGCTATTCGAGCAAGAAAAAAAAAAACAAACAAACAAAAACAGCAATTTGAATTATAGAGCTAGAGGAAAACCTCTAAATCCATTGAGCTCTCTAGAATTGAGATAAAGGATTACCTCTAATTACAATTATCTACGCCTCAAACACAAACATAGACAACCATCACGATTGCCAAAAACGGGTATCATCTTCTTGTCGCAAATGCCTTCTCGAAGTTTCTTTATTCCATTATCAATTTTTATCTATATTTCTAATATTCAAGCCAAATCCAAAACCTTAACCTCATATACTAATATTCATGAAAACAAGGTATTGAAAGAAAATTAGAAGCTTGATCGAAATTTACCTTAGTTGGTCCTTGGCGTTTGCATTGCACCTATTAGAGCCATTAACTGTGGGGAAGAACACAAAGAAAAGGAAGCAACATCTTACTGCCACAAATTGTGTGTAAATCTGCACAAAAAAAATTGATGAGTAGCGAAACAATTAAATGGAATAAGAGTTTGGTATATTTAAATTTACGGTACCTTTCTATTCGGCCCAAAAGGGTTCTTGCCCCTTTAATCAAAAGAAAATCGAGAACTCAAAGAATGCAAAAGCTCATCATTAGAAAAGAAAACCTAATAGAGAATAGAGAGATCTGTAAAGATGTAGGTTGAGCAAAATCCACACCAACAACAACTTCAGTTGATGTTACAGAGCTATGCAAATATGAGATTCATTAGCAAAGATGATGAAGAAATGTTGAAATTGGCGTGTTCGGCTTTTAGGGGAAAGGAAGAGGAGATCGAGCAGATAAAGATCGAACTTCAAGACAAACTTCAAGCTCGACTTGGTTGAGTCCAGGATGAAACCAGGCGTTTAGCTTCCATTCGAGAGGTCGGCTCTTTCCTTCAACCTAAACCCTAATTTTTCATTCTTTTTTTTTTTTCTTCTGTTTCTATCTTTCCAATTTATGGCAAGATACTTTTTCGTATTTTCCTCCTTTTTTTAAACACTCAGAAGAGTTTTTTACTAAATTTAATTTTGCATTAATGTTAATTGACGATTTGAATATGTCAAAAGAAATATCATTAAAGTTAACGTGGATAAGACGTCAACTAAATTTTAGTTACAAAATTGAAGAAAAATATCGCGCTTTTTTACCTTTGTTGACGTTTTTCGTGTTTAAAGTATGATTACTTGACATTTTTTCTAAAAAACGTCAAGTATTAAAAAATGTCAAGCGTCAACTATACTCTTTTTTGTAGTAGTGAATAATCAATCTTTTGTCAACGTAATTGAATGGCTCCAAAACCTTATAAAAAAATGAAGACCATGGTTAAGGCTTTGCTTAACTTTGTATTGGAAATGAAAGAACATAACTATCGCCATAGCCACAAATAAATAAAGACCTGAAACGATATGCAAAAACAAGTTTTCGAATCTAAAAATAATAAAAATGTTTGATATGACATCAAAATCTTCAAAAAATGAATTAAAAAAAAACCTACCTTATTATGCATCAAATTGGATGTTCAACACACATGGCTATCCACAACTTGTGAGTATTTTAGTAAGCTTACGTGCACTTTGACTATTATCACAACGAGACAGCCTGATTAACCTTACAACACTACTCTACCAAAGATGTTCAAAATTCCTATAATTTTGAAGGCTTCAATTTGATTCCTAGTAATCCAATAAATAGGCAGTAGCTAGAATCCCCAACAACAATAGGTATAATCGAAACTTCAATATCCATAATCATTATTCATACTCCAAAACAAGGTAATGAACAAAAATCTCATTTCCAACAGAAAAACAAGATGCAAAAGTTTGTTCCTTATAACCAAAGAATGCACAAACATTCAAAATCTTCATCTATGGAGGTTAAAAAGATCATGGGAAATGTTATATTACACGATAAATACTATAAATGATATTTTATCAAGCAGTACTTGATAAATACTCTATATGATATTTCATTCTTTGATTTTAAACTCCTCACATTGAACTTGGACTTTTGACTCTTTAGAAATTACCTCTATCATTTAAAAAAGTAATATTTCAAATAGTTTGCATTAATATGTTTTGGAAAACTTAACTCAATTTAAAAGTTCAAAAAAGTTAGCCCAAATTAGAAATTAGGAGAAATTTTAACTTCTAACTGCAGGTTCCAATCTTGAAGTAATGCTAAAATCTATAGTATTCATTATAATGGAGAGATTTATGGAGAAAATTTTAAATTATTAAGGAAAAATTTTTAAGTTAAAAATATTTGGGAAAGAAACTTTTTGATGTTCTCAAAATCAACCAAATTGAAAAATATAAATTACCATGATCTTATCAACAAGATGAGTAAGATCAAAGATAGCAAAATCTACACCAAGACTCAGCCTACTCAACCTTACCACTCCAGTTTCCAAGTTGAGCCAAATCATGCTCCCTATCATAGCTAAACCCACCCATCTGACCAACAATATCAATTCCTCTTCCACCGCGACTGCCTACCTTGACCCACAACTCCTCACCCGAAACGTAGACTCGGCAATGCTTTTCAACACCAAAAACCCTTTGTTTTGCTCTCCACCTTCTCGCTGCTCTCCTATTAAAAAACAAAAACAAAAACAAAACACAAGTGTGTTAGATAGTACTTGACCCTTGCTAACAATCGAACTATTAGCTCATCGGCGTACTTTATGACAAAGAAATTTGAAAAGAATCGAAAGATGAGAAAGAAAATTACATGTATTTTGACTGCGAGCAAAGAGAAATCGCTAATTTGGTGGTAAGATGAAGGAGAACAGGAATTTTAACCTAACCTTGGTAAATGACAAAATTAGCCTTTTAACTTAGATGAGTCTAAAATAGTGTCATAAGTTTTCTAAAATTAAAAAAAATGGTATTTCTCACCAAGAAACGCACATTTTTTGTTATTTATGACACTTATTTCTATTTCTTCTTAAAAAATTCATTTCAACAAGTGTCATGGTAAGTGACTTTTTTAGTAGTGAAATAGAAGTTTATTTTTCTATTTTACGGGAAAAAAAGGTTTGATTTTGACGATTGATTTTGTTTTTACCCATGGAAAATGTATTTAATATTTTTAATAAGCCAACTACCACAATGGGGCCGTGATGAAAAATAAACTTTTTCGTCCTTATACTTATTATGAAAATGTTCACTTTGAAAATAAGGATTTCAAAATTTATTTCGAAGATACATTGTTCTTATTTAAAATATGACCTGGTCTAAAATAAAGTAGTAAAATAATACTCTAAGGAATAAATAAATACATATAGAGAGAAAATGATGAAAACAATACTCTTAACATTTTTATTGATTTTTCTTTTTAAAAAAAATATAGTTTAATTTACTAGGAGAAAAATAATAATTTGATCAAGTCATGCATGGTCTTAGTATATGACCTTGTCTAGGATAAAAAATATATATATAATCAACTTCTACACTGGGGAAAGAAACAAGAGGAAGATACACATTTTTTTCTTCTCTTTCTGGTATACTGTTTATTTGTATTTTGTGTTTTAAGATATATTGAAAAATAACAAAAATATTTTTTTAATCGAAGAAGAAGACCATAAATCTTATATAGATAATATACAATTCACTCAAATAATATAAGAATCAAATATCAAATTTCAATTTATCTCAAAAAAGAAAATATATCAAATTTCAAAATCAATAATGTTAAGTAAATCAACCAGTCCACCCACACTTCCATAGAAAAAATGTATTAATTGGAACAAATTTTTTTTAAAAAAATAAAATAGAAAGAATAATGCATCATAGAAGAATTTGACCAATGGAATAATACAAGGGAATAACCAAACACGTCACAAGTCTTTCTAGTTTTGCAAAACTTACAGCTGGAGCCTTGTAGGCTAAATGAATCCCATGAAATTGGGTTGGAAACTTTCAATATCAATAATTCACACTTGACTTTTCCCATCAATCTCTTAGGGTAGTTTGAATGGAAATTTATTGGAATGTTTGGATGACGATTTATATGAGTGATTAAAAATTGGAATTTGTGCAATAACTTGTTTGGATGAAGTTTTTTTTGTAGAGGAGTTATAGGAAAAATTCGTTTGGATGAAGATTTTAGAGGAGGACTTGCAAGAATAACTCGTTTGGACGGAGATTTTGGAGGAAGAGTTATATGTTGATTTTTTTTAATATTTTATTTATATAGAAAATTTATATGAATTTGTTTTGTTCATTTATACAAAATCTCTCATCTTTATTAATATTTGTCAATTTGTCTCTTCCAATTATCTTACTTTGAAAATTATATAAATTTCTAAATTATTCAAATAATATTAAAACAATGTATTTTGTATGTTTAATTTTAGGCTAAAGTATAAACATATCCATAAATTACGAAGTTTGTATTAAATACACCCCAAAACTTTAAAAAAAATTCTTTTCAAAAAAAAAAACTTTAAAATTTTTTAAAGTACCCATGAACTTAAAAAAATATTTTAAAAATACGCAAAAAATTTTGTTTCAAAAATACCCCTCAACTTTAAATAAAGTTAAAAAAATATCCTTAATTTCAAAATATCAACAAAAAAATCTTTAACATTTTATTATAAAACAATAATAATAATTATTGAAAAAAATTGTTTTTAACATTTTTTTCGGTTACGAAAGTTTTTGAAACTTTTTTAAAATTGATGATTTAAAAAAAAAAAGAAAAAAACTTTAATAGTAAGGCATTGACATATTTCGAAGTTCAAAGATACTTTTGAAACTTTTCAAAGTTTTAGGACATATGTGACACCAACTCCATAATTTAATGGTATGTTTTATAATTTAGCCTTAATTCTAATTAAATTTTATAAAAACATAGAAATTTTTTTAATAAAAATAAATAATACTCAATCTTTTTTTAATAATTATATTTTTTATTTTTTAAATAAAATATATAGAATGTCAACGAAAAAGTATTTATTATTTTTAAATTATTATTTTAATCTGAAAACCTCATTTAAAATCTGGTTTTGAAAATCTCTTTTCTGGAGTGATTACAATAACTCATTTGGATGTAGTTTTTTGAAGAGTGATTGAAAACCTAGTTGAAAACCTCGATTTTTTGTGCTTTTTGGATTTTCTTTACTACTTATTTTTTAAAAAAATAAAATTGGTTAAAATAATTATATTATCCTTCTATTGAAATTTAAATTTGGTCTAACCATTATTATATTAGACAACATTATATGTCACTACCACTTTCGTTAACTAAAAATTTAAAATTAAGTATTATTAAAACGTCGGAGCTAAAAATATTTTATTTTAAAAATTAAAAATTAAGTAGAAATTTCACCTAAAATCGATAGAAGGAAAAACAAATCCCCTTAAAATATAATTAGCATTTATTTAATGCTCAAAATTTCAATTAGGAAAAGATTGAGAGATCATTTGATCTTTATAAGATATGTGAGATATTTTTCCTATCATCAATTAATTTTGAGATGAAACTTCATATCATCTGATATCAATTAAACTCAATTCAATATTCGGTCCAATATATTGGAATTAGAATATCATCCAAAAATTGTGAATCTAAAATGTGCACCATCTTCAAATACTTGTTAATAATCTCGCGTGAAGTAATTTCTTTTAAGAAAAAAAAAAATAGAGGAGACGTCTTGATTGTTCTATGGTTGATTTTTGTTATTTTTTATACATATAGTTTCAAATAATATTTCTTCAATTTATCAATTTTATGTCACATATTTAAATGTTCAATTTGGTGAGTGAGGGAAAGTATTCTCTTACTAATAAAGTTGGTTATTTCGGAATATTTTTGTCGCATCATTACATGTTGTAAAGCAATATTTTATAGTTCAATAATACATCACTCTTTTTTTTTTCTTTTGAGATCAATAAAGAACAATAAGGATTGGAGGTTATAATATGTTAAGTATTTGAATAAATGTAGGTTATATTCATAAAATTATAAAATAGAAAGAAACAAAATAAAGAAAATGAAAATTGAAAACTGAGGGAAAATGGGCGTTGATGAGGTGTACGGTCGTAGTAGAAGCGTGATGAGGAAGGGCCCACAGAAAGGCGAGGTGGCAAGGGAATGCCAGCATGGCAAGAAAAAGGATGCCAGCTGGCAGAGAAATGAAAAATAATGGAAGAGATGGGGGGGTTTTGATTGGATAGGAGTGGCATATTAGGACAGGGAAACAACAGCCTGTCTGGGATTGGCGGCAGCATAATCACATGCCTTTATCTTATTTTTCTAGTTTTTTTTAATTTTATTTTGTATAAATAAACAAATATTACTATTTTTTCAGAAAAAGAGAAGTGACAGCTGGCGAATGACGCAGCATGACACGCTACCATCTCGAGGAGTGGGACATTTCATTTTCCCCACAAAGTTTCTTGTTTTCCATTTTCGATTTTCTTTTACTTTTTATTTCCTTTCGAATCTTTCACTCAATCTCTAAGGGTGTGTTTGTAGCATCGATTTAGTTATTATAGACGGAAGGTTATGATAAACGGTGAGTTATTATAAATGGTGTTTGAGAGACAGGTTATTATAACAGAGATTATGATAAACGGTGTTTGATGGACTGTTTATGTAACAAAAAGTAATAAATGTAAGGTGTAGATAAACGAGCACGTAGGTTTAGATAAATGGGCACGCAGATTTAGGTAACCACCGTTTATAATAAACGGTGGGGCAAACATCTGTTGGGTTATTATAACCAACTCGCCCGTTTACATAAACGGGGGCCCAAACACACCCTAAGGGTATGTTTGAGACCCTATTTATGTAAACGACAAGGTTGATTATAACAACTCAATCGATGTTTGTTTCACTGTTTATTATAAATGGTGGTTACTTACCTACGTGTCATTTTATTTAAACCTTACATATATTACTTTTTATTACATAAACAACTCCTCAAACACTGTTAATCATAATCTCTCTTGTACTAACTTGTCCCTCAAACACCATTTATAATAATCTACCGGTTATCATAACCCACCGTTTATTATAACATTTCGTCTATTATAACCAAACTGGTGCTCCAAACACACCTTAAGGGGTGTTTAGGTCACCAAGAATAAGAGAGAGAATGGAAATGGGGATGATTTTTCTTGTTTGGACCACTGGGAATCATTCTTCACATAGTCACGTTTCCCAAAAATCACTTTTTTCATTCTCCCCTAACTACTTTTTATTTTTTTCTCCAACAACTTTTCATATATCACATTACTATTTTTCACTCGCATCATATTCATTATTTTATTTTTCCCACAATCATTACCTTTATTACAAACACAAATAATCATTCACCCCAAATACAAATAACTATTACCTCATAATCATTCTTCTCTCTATTCTCCTCCTCATTACCATTCCCTTGTCCCAAACACACCCTAAATAATTTCAATATCTTACAAAAATTATCGGTACATTTCGTTTACTTGGGAGTGTTTGTTTAGAGAATTTAGATGGAAGAGTTATATTACGTAGTAATTTTGAGTAGTTAAAAATTGAGAATTGTACCAAAAAATTTCGTTTGTATGTGGTTTTTGTATAAAAGAGTTAGAGGAAAAACTTTATTTGGATTTAGATTTAAAATTAGTAATTAAAAAATGAATAATTAAAAATGATTGGTTAAAAATGAACTATTTTAATTTATTTGAAATGAATGATAACAAATTAGCCCGCGTTGATAACCATTTTGTTTTTTGTTTATGAAATTTAAGTCTATTTCTACTCAAATTTCCTATAATGTGTTCCATCTTTCATGCAATGTATCCATATTTCCTTAAAAAAAGTAGGTGAATACTAACAAAATTTCAAAACACAAAAACAAGTTTTTGGAAACTACTTTTTTTTGTTTCCAAATTTTGGTTTTGTTTCTTAAAATATAGGTAACATGTAGATATCTACATAATTAAAAAGCTATGATAAAGTAGTTGTTATAGGCTTAAATTTCAAAAACAAAAAAACAAAAAACAAAATGGTTATCAAATAGAGCTTTAGTTGTTAGAAATTAATGGTTAAAAATGAGGATTTATTTTTAAAAGTAAAAATGAGGAAGAATTAGTAAAAACTTCTTTGATGTAGGTTTTCGAAGGAGAATTAATAAATTCTCAATCTAAATCTTCCTTAAATATAACAAACAAACTCCCCTTTGAATTTAATTCATTTTACTTTAGGGTGATTGGATTTAGGGGTTGGGGGAGGAGAGGAGTTTAAATTATCTCAACTCATGATTGTTTGTTTTTTTACATAACAACCTCTCTCAACTTCTCACAATCAAACTTAGTTAGTCCTATCAAACTTTAAATCAAACTTTATTACTATAAAAATTAATATAAAATTAAAAAAAAATCCTATTTTAAGCACTAATTGCCAAAAGGTTTTTCTAACTATCTCCTCTCCAAAATATTAATTTTCAAACAAATACTTCATTTTTTTTAATCACTCTACTTCCTTGTTTCTTCCACTTTCTCTCCTCACCTCTCACAACTCCAAAATTCAATCATCCCCTAAAAATTTTGCGTTTCGGAATTTGTTAACAAAATGAAAATCTTTTTATACAAAGATATGACTATATTTGAGTGTAGTGTTGTGTTAAAGTTTTAATATAAAAAATGAATGAACTAAAATTTCACTTATATATATATATATATATAATATTATATGGATGAGAGTACATTCTTCGAAGTACATTGATCAAAATTCAAAATGAAAATAAGGTTATTCTCAAAAAAAAAAGAAAAAAAGTGAAAGTATAAGATATCAAAATAAAATCTTGGGAGTATTTTCAATCTAACAAGAAAAGAGTTGAGTAGATGTTGAACGAGATAACAACCAAACAATGAAACCATTGCGCCACTAACTCATTTATTGAATTGACCATTTTTTTTAATAGAGTAGACTATAGTCTACTCAATACTTATTGTGCAAAAATAGTAGAGTTCTACCAAACTTTACAATCTAATAACATGAAGTTATATTTGCAAAATTTATTATTGTATAAATTTTTTTATTACATAGATAATCATTATTCATGTATAATTCATTTTTTAAATAAACTCGAAAAAATCTATAATCAAATAATTATTATTGTATGTTTTTTTTTGAAGAGATTATTATTGTATGGTTAACTAATCCTTCTTTGCTTAAACATTTTTAATTTATAATTACATGCATTTTTTTTTGTTGAAAGCATAATTTTTTTTTGAAACATTGTTGAAAGCATAATTACATGCACTTTAAACATACACATTAATATTTAAATTATAATTATATTTGGTTCAATACATGTAATATCATAACTAATTCATCGTTGTAAACGCTTTCTTATTTAATACATAATCCTAGTTAAATACTCCTTTTAAATATAGTATATACATTGTTTCCAAGAGGTCAGCTGATCGATTAAGGCACAAGTACATTTTTTAATACAAATTTGGAGGAGGAGAACCAACAAACTCTCTATAGAGGGCATTACTACTCTCAAATAATATAAGAATTAAATATCGATTTCCTGGATTAAATTCGTGACCATGGACTTGAAATGGATAACTACCCAAACAAGATATCTAATTGCGTCACCAATTCATTCGATAATATTGTAAAAAGAGTAAAAATGATTTGCAATAAAATTTGAATTGAACTATGTATTTGAAATATGATATAAAAAAATATAGGCATTTGCATGAAATCTATCATTAGTGAAGAGATTCAATCTTCAAATAATGACACTAGTTGAAACCTACGAGGATGATTGGATTTTGGAGTTTGGTAGAAGAGAGAAAGTTAAATGATTTGGAAAGATGAAATATTTGTTTGAGAATTTGATATTTTTGGAGGGAAGATGTTAGAAATATTTTTTTGGGATTTGTGTTTTGAAAAGAGACATTGAAACCTTTTCTTTTGGACGAAATTAGTATTTAAGAAAGAAGATTTTTTTTATTTTATATTAATTTTTATTGAATAAAGTTTGATTTGATTTTTGATAAGATTAAATATGTTTGATGAGATGTGAGAGGAGTTAAGAGGCTATTATATATATAAAACAAACATGAGGTTAGGATAACTTCCTCTACTCTCCCAACCAGTAAAAATCGAATGACCTAATTGGGTATAAAATACTTTTTTTTAAACATTATGGTATAGAATAGTGATTGTAATGAAAATATAGTTAGTTTCAAAACACTTATATTTTAATGTATGTTTACTATAGAATATTACAACTTTTGAATAAACAAGTCTATTTTTTAAAGATTTGACGATAAACAAAGAACTTGGGTATTTTTTTTTATAATTTAGAGGGAAATACAATTTTAGTCTATATGTTTGAGATCTAATATTAATTTGGTCTCTATATTTTAAAATTGAACATTTTTATTCCTTCACATTTTAATAATACTAATTTGTAGTCACTTAGATAACAAGATCGTTACTTACATAACATGATGTTTGACTAAAATGATGGTTAGTCTTATTTAAATTTCAATATATTAATAAAGTGATGGGTTTAATTTTATACGAATTTAAATTTTAAAGGTAAATAAGTATAAAACTAAACTAGGAAAAATCACAATGACTTAAAGTTAATATTAATGAAATATCAATGATAAAAGTGTTTAATTTTAAAATTTAAGACCAAATTAAGACTACATATCTAGCATTTTTTTTTTTTTTTTTTATGGGAGACTACATATAAAACCTAGAGACTAGAAAATTAATTTTTTCAATAATTTATAAAAGTAGTAATAAATAAATTTGAAACAATAGTAGGTAATCTAATCAAGATATTACTAATCTCATAGCTTATGTAATCGAATCCATGTCCATTTTCTTAATATATTATAAAAAAGAATACTTGAATATATATTTTTTAAAATGTGATGTAACAATTTTTTTTTTTTTTAATGTGATGTAACAACGTTTACTTATGTGTATGCGATTTTCTACATTTACAACAAATAACAAGTATAAGTTATCAATTAAACTCTTACTTTATACAAAATTGTCCATTTTAGTTGACTGTTTCTGTAACCCTAAAAACAATTCTATATTTTTTTTTTGAAAACAATTCTATATTTAAATTCAAATATTTGAACAAGGTGAACCGTCCCATAATGCAATTTATTGATGGTTAAAGAAATTTGAAAATAAGCTTTTAAAAGTCAAATGTCTAGAATATGGAGTAGTTAAAGTTTATAGACATAAAACAACAATTCCGACCAACCACATGTTTCAACTTGAGTGGAACAAAATGTTAAACAAGACCAAAATAAAATGCCAACTAAATCGACTAAAAAATTATGAATTTGAATTATTTATGGTAGAACTAAAAAAACTAAAATAAAAAAAATGTATTCCAATACGAAAATAATATAAAATATACTTTAAGACCAAAATAAATATGTTATTAAGACCTCGTTTGATAATTATTTTGTTTTTCATTTTTTGTTAATAAAATTTAAGCCTACAACAACTACTTTACTATATTTTTTTCCTTATTTGAATATCTACATCTTACCTATATTTTAATAAACAAAACCAAAATTTATAAACAAAAAAAAGTAGCTTCCAAAAACTTGTTTATCTTTTTGAAATTTGGTTAGTATTCTAAACATTCTTAAGAAAAGATGGATACGTGGTAGGAAAGATGGAGTACATGGTAGGAAATTTGAATAGAAATAGGCTTAAATTTCATTAAAAAAATAAAAAAATAAAATAGTTATCAAACGGGACCTAATCAATTCAAATTTTGGGTGTGTTTGTGCCCCCGTTTATGTAAACGGCCGAGTCGTTATAATAACTAACTCATGTTTGTCTCACCGTTTATTATAGTCGGTGGTTACTTAAATTTGCGTGTCCGTTTATATAAACCTTACATATACTATTTTTGTTACAATAACCAGTCCATCAAACACCGTTTATCATAATTCCTGTTATGATAACATGTCTCTCAAACACTGTTTATAATAATCCACCATTTATCATAACCCACCGTTTATCATAACCATCAGTCTATCATAATTAAAATCGGACCCCAAACACACCCTTGAAGTTAATCTAATCATCATTTTGGTAAATATTTCCTTAGGTAATTATCAATTTTATTATTTCAAACAATAAAATAAACCTCAATAAAATATAAAAGAAAAATAGAATTTTTACTAAGATTTTCGGACTACAAAATGAATTTTCCCAAAAAATTGATGTAGGGTCATAGTGGTATTTTCATATGGCCATTATCATAACTATATTTTTTCATTAATGGCTTATAATTATGATTAAACAAATAATAACCGATTAAATAAATAATAATTTTAAGCTAAAGCTTTGCCAATATAAATACGTTCCAGCTTCCTTTCAAACGAAGCTGACTCTGAAAATCTCTCGTTCCAACACGGCTGCTTTTGGTCGCCAACGCCAACGCGTAATTCTAATCAGAATTTTTGTTTTCTTTCTCTTCGTCTCCATTTTTTTATCTCTCTACTGCAACATTTTTCCTTAGAAATTTATAATTTAAGAGAAGATTAGGAACTGGGTTAGTGTTGGAGCTTAAGAATCTGCTCGCTGGTTCGTCAATGGCGAAGAAGAACAGCAATTCCAAGAAGCAATCTTACATTTCTGTTCCGTCTCAAATCATAAACTCTCTATCTTCATCTTCTCTTCAATCCCTTCTCGATTCGCCTAAAAAATCTTCCAAAACCCACTACAAATTTCTCACTCTTTCCACTTACAGAACCTCGAAGAAGCTATGGCTTCTCGCTATTTTCTTCTTCGGCCTTTTGGGTATGTTCAAACTTACTTTTAATCTCAGCCCTTTAATCGATTACGTTTCCTACCCATGTTTCACATCTCAATCTCAATCGCAAGGTTTTGTCTATAATGGGGGTTTGAAATCGGGTGTTGTCGATAGTGAAAAGGGAAATGGTCTTATGAGCGATTCTGTTGAATCGATTCGGCCGATTTCAAATGGGGTTTTGAAATCGGATGTGGGTTTTGGAGAGGGAAATGAACAGATGGGGTTTTGGAAGCAACCTGATGGATTGGGGTATAAACCGTGTTTGGATTTCAGCGTTGAATATAGAAAATCAACCACTGGAATTGTTAATGAAAGGACTAAGTATCTGATGGTTGTTGTTTCTGGTGGGATGAATCAACAGAGAAATCAGATTGTTGATGCTGTTGTGATTGCTAGAATTCTTGGTGCTGCTCTGGTTGTTCCAATCTTGCAAGTGAACGTAATCTGGGGAGATGAAAGGTATGAACATGATTGATGTATTGATTTCAAGTAGAAATGAATTTTTCTTTGATTGATGAAGTCTCTGATTCATAAGAGCTGGAATATATCCTCTATTTTTTTGTTCATTAGTTGCTAAGTTTGTTTTTCTGTGTTTTGTTTGATGATTGCAGTGAATTCTCTGATATATTTGATTTGGAGCATTTCAAGAATGTTTTGGCTGATGATGTTCATATAGTTTCGTCTCTGCCATCCACACATCTTATGACTCGGCCTGTCGAGGAAAAATCGACTCCGCATCATGTCTCGCCGAGTTGGATTCGGTCGCGGTACCTCAGGAAGGTGAGGATGGTCAAAGGAATTTTGGTTTTGTTCTTCTTGCTGTGCCATGGCTTCTCTATGAAGCTTACTGCTGTAAGGTGGCAGGCTTCTTAATTGATAGGAAAGGAATCTGTTGGTTACTGCTCTGCTAGTTTTCATTATATCCTCACCATATAATTTACTCTTGTTCATTAGAGAAACTTTGAAGATAGGTGTTGATAGAGTCACGCAACATATTTGAGCTAAACTATTAACTCATTTTAATGTTTGTAGAAGAGCTTTGGGACTGTCCACGTACCTAGAATGCATGGATATCGCCTATTGGATTAAATTTTAAGCGCTAACGGCTAAACTCAAAAGCTTAAATTGTTAGGTTAAAGTATATTTACTATTTTTATGTGTGGGCTCGGATGTTAATTTGACTGACAAAGAACCCTAACATGTGAACAATTAATGGGAATTGGAGGAAATATAAATCTGTTAAGCTTTTAGGTTAGTGGTGATTTAACGATTAATAGCTACTTGAGCAGTTGGTTTCATAGATACTTTTAACTATAAATGTAATGTCTGTTAAGGTTCATACATATATGCCCTGTCTGTTAAGTAAGGTTTACGCATATATGCCCTGTCTGTTAAGGTTGACCAAACTAAAGGCTTTTATGGAATTTTTCTGTCCTTGTTATGTTTTTTTACTAGACCTTTTAAGTTCTCTAATATTTAGTATTTACCACTAAAAAAATGTTTTGTTAGTAGCTTCATGATATTAAAGTGTTTGTTACCATTATGAGTTGCCTAGTGGTAAAAAAGACCTTAGTTTTAACTAAAAGTAAAAGATAATGTGTTCAATCTATGGTGCCACCTACCTATGATTTAATATCTTAAGTGTTTTCTGTCAACCAAATATAGTAAGTTTATGCAGTTGTGTGGTGAGATTGACTCACAGATATAAAAGAAAATTAAAAATTATATATTAAGATGTGTGTGTGTTGGATTTTGCAGATTAGAAGAGAAGGGGTATTGCTATTGCGGGGCTTGGACTCAAGGCTTTCCAAGGATCTTCCTTCTGATCTTCAAAAGCTTAGATGCAAGGTATTATAGTTTTTTTTTTCATCATGTTACAACTCGTTTTGCTTTCTTGAGTTGTTGCTTAGACTCAATCAGAGTTATGCAGTTTATAAGTCAGTTCAGCTTCCACATTGCTTATTCAATACATCATTTTGAGTTGTACATCTTGATCGAAGTGTATTTCTATTGTCGTTTCATTATAAGTAATCCTTTTGCCATAGTTCTGATGAATTGCCTGGGAATGTCACCTAAATTGTTGTTCTTTTTCCTCTTTGGGCTTCAGGTTGCTTTTCATGCTTTAAGGTTCGCTCCACCGATTGTGGAACTTGGTAACAAGCTCACCAAGAGAATGCGAAGCAAGGGACCTTATCTCGCTCTTCATTTACGGATGGAGAAGGATGTATGGGTGAGAACTGGATGTCTACCTGGTTTGAGCCGGGAATATGATGAGATGATAAACAATGAAAGACTACAACGACCTGAACTCTTAACTGCTAGATCAAACATGAGCTACCATGAAAGAAAACTTGCAGGCCTTTGTCCCCTGAATGCCTATGAGGTTATGAGGTAAAGAATTCTTAACCATATGTTTGTCTTTGTTAATCCTTCCCTGTTACGGTCTGCTGAACTAAATTTTATAATCTATTCAGGCTACTGAAAGCACTCGAAGCTCCAAGCAATACAAGAATATACTGGGCCGGAGGGCAACCGCTGGGTGGAAAAGAAGCCCTGCAACCATTAACAAGAGAGTTCCCGAATTTCTACAATAAGGAAGATCTTGCTTTGCCAAACGAACTCGAACCTTTTGCGAAAAAAGCTTCATTTATGGCTGCTATTGACTATATAGTTTGTGAGAGTAGTGATGTTTTCATGCCTTCTCATGGAGGAAATATGGGCCACGCCCTTCAGGTATATATTCTCATTTTCATTCAATT
Organism: Sicyos edulis; assembly: GCA_036507275.1. Taxonomy (NCBI): domain Eukaryota; kingdom Viridiplantae; phylum Streptophyta; class Magnoliopsida; order Cucurbitales; family Cucurbitaceae; genus Sicyos; species Sicyos edulis. Next base: position 26,528,200 of record CM071850.1, on the reverse strand, counting down.
TCTTGATCTAGCCAATTCTTCTAGTTCACCGTCATCATGTAAAAGCTTTTGCTTCTCGAGTTCGATCATAACAAAGTCCACTGTTTTTTTACAGGGACACAGGGCTTATGCTGGGCACAAGAAGTACATAACACCAAACAAAAGGCACATGCTTCCTCTTTTCCTAGACTCCTCACTCCCAGAAGCAGAGTTTAACAGGATCATCAAGGAGTTGCACCAGGACTCCTTCGGACAGCCTGAACTTCGTACTGGAAAAGTTGGACGAGACGTTACCAAGTACCCTATTCCCGAATGCATGTGCAACAAAAGCTCCACTGCGGTTACCATATAAGTCAGCAACTCATGAATGGTGCAACATAGCAAAAAAGCCTTGAAGAACCAGAGTTGAAGTTGACAAAACCTTAGAGTTCCCGTGTCGATCCTTTGAGTCGAGCCCTGTTAGAACCACAAGTTGGCATCGTCTCAGGGCAAAGAAGATCTGGGGGATGAGCAAATTGAAAGAGGAACTGTAGGCATTAACCAGGTCAATATGCAGCAGTAAATTGAAAAATGCAGGTCAGGTTAGGTGTAAATGAGTGAGAAAGATGCCTATATACACATATATATAATGAGATAAATAAATGAAACATTATTATTTATAAAATTGTACGATTCTTTGATTCTTTAAGAATAGGTTCTTGTAGTTAGATATCTTATTGTAAACACCATTCTTTTTGTATGAAATGATTCATCGTTGTAATGATAGTAAAAATATTTCTCTCTTGTTGCATTTAGCTTCAGTAGGCCTGCAATTGCTCTATTTGGATTGCACTTGTCTAGCATGGTGCCCTTGAGATTAAGGCGTTGAGTATATTTCTGCTTTAAGTTCTGTCCCATAGCCTATCAATCAAAGGATCTGTTCCTTTGCATGCAATGAAGAATATTTTGGTACATTGTGAGTTTGGTTTTAAACCTGAAGAATCTTGTTTCTGCAGCTTTTATGTGGTCATTCACAGAAATCATTGAAACTGATAATTCTTTTTACAGTCAAGTATGGTGTAAGATCAAAACACAAATGTTAATCTCTTTTATATTCTAATGGTACAAAACTACCCATCACATTGTTCGAGATCCCGAAAACCATTCTATTTTGGGACCGGTACAAACTACTCGATCGCGACCCATCACATTGTTCGAGATCCCGAAAACCATTCTATTTTGGGATGAAGCTATTTTGGGACCGGTACAAACTACCCGATCGTGTTGATCTTATCCCCTGGCAAGGGGTTCCAGAAGGGTTTTGTGTGAAGGGAGACTCAGGAGAGTGTGTATCATTTTATATGAAAAAAGGCTGAAGATTTTTTGTTGGGATGTTTGGTTTCTGCTTAGATTCTATATTTGACTTGTATGTAAAACTGAGAGCTGAACCAATCATCTACAAACAAAAAAACTGGAAGCAGCATTAGATGATATCACACGTTCGAAAGCCTATATTGGAGATACACTAATATGGGGAATCCTCAGCATCCATGGAGGGTAGATTCTAGGCCTCTAAATAAATGTAGTTTGATTTTTATTAGGGTAAGGAAAACGATAATGATTATGGAGAAGATGAAAAATAGAGGAAGAATATAGGAGAGAATGATTTTTTGTGATTGGAGTGAAAAGAATAATTAAGGAGAGAATAAAATAATCAGTATAATGAGAATAAAAAGGAGTATTTTTAGGAGTAGGCCAAATTAGAAAAATATCTACAGTACTATGAAGAAAAAAAAAAGCAATCATAGTCATATCGTACACAATTTAAGCCATAATTAATACATAATACTCTATTATTGTACAATACTTGACTAATAGGGGGTTTTGCATGCATATTGCAAAATGGTTAAAATATTCCATGAATTGCACAATAATGAAAATATTTGCACACATAGCAAAAAAAGTAAATTGATAGTCTTCGATGGAATCAATTATTATTAAGTAAAGTAAATTTCTATTTTCATTAGATTCTATCAATAAGAGCTGATAAAATCAATTATTGATAAATTTGATTAATTTCCATCACTAGATAATGATAAATTCTATCAAAGTCTTCAATAAAAAAAGGTAAATAGAGATTTTTTTAAAAAAAATAGGCAGAATTTGCTATAAACAAATTATTTTTAAAAAGTTGCTATAATTATAAACTGGAGTAAAAAAGTTGTTATACAGTGCAAATTTCCTAACTAATAACATATAATATTGTATTAATAATACATAATAATGTGTTAATAATAAAATTACTCTTAAATCTTTTTTTAAAAAAACAATGGTTCTCAAATCTTTAGCTATTAAGTATGTAAATATAACTACTATCATAAATAAAATGTAAGTGATATAAAATTAATATCATAACACCCCCGATCAGTTTCTCAAAAAAAAAACACTCTTGATCATATTACTGTTTATATTAAAAAAAACTTTCAATGATATTGTGCAAAACATAATAAGCACGAGGTCAAAGTTTCGAATTTTTCGCACCTAAATATTGTTTAATTAAAAAAATGTGAAAAAAACTAACACCACAAAAATGAAGTTTGACTAATCTAAAATATTTGTAGATTATTAATAATTTTTTTTTTCAAGATTTATTACACTTAGATAATAAAAAAAAATTTAAAAACCAAGATTCTATTTATTAAAAAAAATAATGAATTAAAAAATAAAAATAAAACCATTCGGTTAAACTAGTCATTATAAAATTTAGCAATTTTCATTTTTATTTTTTTAAAAAAGAAACTATTTCTTATACTTTTATACATTCATATTCATATTTATCCAACGTCAAAGAATTTTCAATATAATATACTAATTAATAGGTAATAATAAATTAAACATATTTATCTTATTAGTCATTGACACTTATAGAGAACCATAAACACTCTTTAAATTTTTTAATTGGTTGTTTTTTTGTAGTTAAAAGTGAACCGAGTCACATCTTGATAATAACTATTATATGAAAGTAAAACAATATCTCTCAAAATTTAGAATTTATTGTTTTTTTTTATGTAAAATATATCTCAATCCCTATGTTGGCTCATATAAGTATTAAAACTTGTAGTTGTTTTTTGTATATACAATCAAAATTCTCAAAATTATTTAAAGGGAAATTGTGGCCGATATCCTATTTTAAGAAAGTAATTATAAAACTGTTCACATGTTAAAATAATTGCAGCCGTGTTTTTTCATTTAATAGTAATTAAATAATAATTTTTCATAAATACTATTATGCCCCTATTAGAAATTTTCTTCCACAATTTTTTATTCTCTTCCAAAAGTTTCTCCGAAAAAAAAAACCTCCCTTTAATTTCATCATTAACTAAAATTGTTTCAACGGTTATTTTTGTGATTAGAAAATTGTTAACTATATTTATAATTTATTTTATATGATTTGGTTGGTTTTTAAATTTTCCATTTATTAGATATTAAACTAATCATATATCTAGAATTAATAATATTGTATAAATTAGTGTGATTGATAAATAATACTCTATTTTAGAAGAGTATTTATTAAAACACATGTGTGTTAATTAATAATACCATATATAAATATTAATACCATATTAAAATCAGTATTAATACATAAATACACTTTACGAAATAGTGTGGAAAAATATTAATACGTATTAGGAAAATAAAGGGGGAACAAATATCAATTTTTGAGATCGAATCTCTGACACTAATGTTTGACCTGGTTAACAACCAAACAATGAAAACCATTACGCCACTAATCCATTCGGTGCATAAATATGATTTATGAATTAATTACAATGGAATATATTATATCTTATTATTATAAGTTTTAATCTACCTGATGTATTTATTGTTATAATTAATATCAACATAATTCTTGAATACTTGTGTATGTTAAATTTTAAATTGATAAATACTGTATTTATTATAAATAAAACAACTATTAATAATGTATTTATTTTGAGATACTATTAATACTGTATTTAAATAGGAGGACATTCTTCAATGTGTTTTAATATTAAATCATTAATCTATTTTCACTAATATATTATATTTTTTAATATAAAAAAATAATGGAATCTTGAACATTTATTTAGTTCTACAACTCCTTTATTTTTATTTTTTAGAGTCACTCTTCAACGGATGAATGGTTTAGTTTCTTTAATTTCTCAACTATACGATAAATACACATTATTATACAAAACATCTTAGTTATAAAATATGGTACTAATAAGGTACTTATATATGTTTCTAAAAAAGCGTATTTATAAATACCAAAGTAAAAAATATAGTAATAATATATTTATAACAACTAATACATTACATTTGATGGATGCTAAAAAAACAATAACGATCCTCAACCAAAATACTTGCTCAACTATATTAGAGTACACTCGACGACTAAAAGGTTTTAGGTTCGAATCTGCCCATCCAAATTGTTATAATCTCAAAAAAGAAAAAAAAACCATCGAAAAATCCATATTTATTTATTAATACATTTGATTTTTTTTTTTGACAAAATCAAAACAACTACCAACAACAAAAATACTAACATAAAATCATTAAAAATATATATATATATATATATATATATATATATATATACTAATAATAATAATAAAACATAAGAAAAAATCTTGTTATAACTCCACTATTTATGAGATTTTTAAGGACATAATTTTCAGATATATACAAGTTAAAAAGTGTCAGGATTTGAGAGAGATTAAAAAAAATGTCTTTTATTTTAATAAATGTTGACAAGGGGCATTTGGGTAACTTTATTCTAAAACATATTTCCTTTTTTACGGTACTTAACTACATTTGCAAAATTTTATAAATATGAACAAATTTGTAATTTTTTTCTCCATTTAGCCTAATACTGTCAAGAGCCCTTATTTAAATTAATTCACTCCTTCCCAAAATTTGAGAATTATTTTGAGCTCCTGCTATTATTTTAAAATGCAGCTTAATATATGAGTACAAAATTTAAATCTCATTTTTTTAACAAATAAAAATAGTTCAATATTTTTAAGTTTAAATATATTGTAAACTATGAATAAAAATTTAATGTGTATAAATTATTTAAATTTAATTTTTGTTTTAATAATAGATTGATTTACATACTGTTAATATTAAAAAGAAACGCATTAGTTTATAACAATAATTTTTTTTAATTATAGATTTATAAATAGAATATTTATAGTCTATCTCTAAATAATTGACGTTTCATCATTTTTTTTATTAAGAATGATCAAATAAAGAAATAAAAAATATTTAATTTTTTTATAAATAAGAATATTATTTATTGTCATGTATTAAAAGGTAATACATATCTATTTATTTTAATTTTCAAAATTAAAATTTATTGAAATAAAAATTTGATATAATAATAGTATAATTATTAGGTACATTAATATATTTAAATATAATAATATTATTGTTTCTTAAAAAAATAATAAAAATATATCAAACATATAATTATAAAATAAGACAAAAAGTAAAAAAATATAAATAAAAAAAGATGAAAAAATACTAAAAGAAAAGGAAAAAAAAGAAAAGAGAAGAAGATGAAAGGAGATGAGATCAGGTGAAGAACACTTTGACCGAACAAGGCGTTGAAGGCCAACACTTCACCTCATTTTATTTGATCCCAAAGCAAACACAATATTTACAATATTAGGCAAAAAAATTATACTGTATAATACTGTACTAATAACATATAATATTGTATTTAATAACACACAATATTGTATTAATTATACAAAATACTATATTAATACCTTAAATTATAGTGTACAATAAATATTAATTATACCGTATATTCTATGAATTAAAAAAAATTAATTTTTTTCGATCTTTAGAGTATAAAAGAGAAAAAAAAAGTAAGAAAATAAAATATCAGTAGTTAGATATATCCCTTAAATTAAGCGGAGAGTTTAGCACGTGTTTTTTCTTTTTTTATTCCTTAAATTAAGGGAATTGTTGACAATAAGAGTTTTTATTTTGTTACGTTTTTTTAATATAAAAAACATAAAATAGGAGCACTATGAAAATGTAAATATTATCTCTTTTCACCTAATTTTACTTTAAAAAAAATTTAAAATAAAAAAGTAGATACTTTCTAATTTTATACTTTTACTACTATTTCCCTAAAAATAAGAAGTAAAATTATTTTGGGACAACTAGGAAAATGTCTATGTAAGGGACCGACCCGAATGGGGCACTAAATGGGCCCTTATCCCAATGCATGCATTCAAAGTAAAGGACATTTAAACAAACATGATTTCGGATTCCAATTAAAACAAAACATTCAAAATAACTCCTTTAAAAACTAGACAATTTCCCTGGAACCTGTCTCTGTTTCCAAGCACCTGTTCCAAGATAAATACATTTCCAAAGTTTACTCTGATCAGAGATTTACTAAAAGCCATTCAAAACCTGTTTAGATACAAAATGCTGGAATCCACAAATATTTACAAACATCCTAGGGCTCCGTGCCCGACTACATGCATTCAGGGAAAACAAAACACACGAGAGTCATAATACAAAAATCGAGTTGGAAAGACTGGGCCCCATGATCACGGCTCCTCCTTCGTGCATCCTCGTCGCGCACGATTACTGTGGAAAACCACAGAATAAGGGTGAGTAACGAATTACTCAGTAAGAATCCCCAACCGGGGTACAATACGATATACATGGTCATCTCGATGAGCGTATGCAAGCTATGAATATAAACACAAAATAGAGCACATAGCTTAGCCCACACTTGGGCCTCGGATGCCAGCTTAGGGTCTTAGTCTGGAATAATATCACCACACAGTCCAATATATAAGTCGCCCTATACAAGAAACAAGTCCCGTCCTCAGCCTGTCTACTGTCGACGAAAGGTACACTGGCTCACAATCCCGATGAGCTCTCTAGTAGGCGCTGTAATGAGCGTAAGCATGCACCGCGTGCTACTGCAGACTATGGGGGGTGCCGGGTCTAGAGGCAAGCTGCCCATGTCCAGTCACCACGCCTAACTAAATCTTTGGATCGGTGTCACTGACATAAGGGTGTGAGACCTGGACACGTAAACTATGTCAGCCTGAACCACCGCACCTGGGGCCAAGGAACGGTCGTGGTAGGCTTACACCAGTAAGTCGTCCTTGCCTTAACAGGTGGCAATCAGGGGCTACTGCCAAACATGCCGAGGACATGCTATTTGCCAGGACGAGGCAATGCCAAGTCATCATCCCGACCGTTGGGGCATTTAACAGTCTGCCACCCTCACCCAAGATTGCAGGGCCTACCGCTCGGGTTAGCTAATCCTTCGCGGGGTCTAGGGACGAAATTACTTGCTCGACGTCCCTGCCATGGATGCAAGGTTCTTTATGCATCAGGCCCGGATGATGCTATCTCTACCGCAATTCTAACTGCGCCTAGCAAACAAGCGACAAGCAATTCCATAAAATCCAATACGTGCTCAATAAGAATACAACGGGCCTAGCATGATACTACGAAGCAAGGAAACAGATACGAGCATGCTAGAAAGGATCAACCTAGCATGGATTAACATGAGAATTAATCAGGGAAAACATGCTAATCGGGAATTCAGAATTGAGTACCTAGCTATACATGTCAATAAACACAAACAAGCAATCAATCAAGAATCACATATAATATCGCAGGTCCACACAACTCCTAGAAGAAATCCTTACCTTGGCGGGGACAATTTGACACGAAATCCTAAGCGCGAACGAACCCGAACTAGCTACCGAGAACCTATCAATCACAACAAAAATCACACAATAGGCCTAAATATAGTAAAACAAACAAAGCGGCTCTCGGGAACAACTCACGAGGCGTGATTTAACGCAAGAACGAAGTCGATTGCACGAACGGGCAAAGAACGGGCGGGCCGGGCGCGTTGGGCGCAGGAGTGGGCGCGTGGCGCGCGCGACGGACGCAGGCGCGGACGGCGCGCGCGGACGCGGCGCTGGGCGCGAGCGCAGCGCGTCGCGAAAGCGCGGCGGCGACACTGAGGTGAGCGGGCGACACGGAGGTTTTCGGTTGAAGGGCCGCGGCCTGCACGGCTCGGCGAGTAGGGGCTCGAGCGACGAGTGCTGAGCTGGGCGAGGCGCGCAGCAGCACGGCCGAGGAGCGGCGTGCTTTCGGCTGCTGGTGAGGCTGGCGACGCCTTGCTTCGCGCGCGAACAGGCGAACACGGATGGCGAGCTCGGCGACGAATTGGCGGCGATTTGGTGGATCGGCTCCTCTTTACTTCTTTGCACGAAACCCACACGATTCTCCTCCACTCTCTCGCCATCAATGGCGAAACGAAAAACAGGAGGCGGAATTAGAGGAGAAAAAGAAGAAGAAGAAGAAGAGAAGAGAAAGAGAGCTTACCTGGAGGGACGAACAGCGAGGGAGCTCCGCGAATCGGTGGTCGACGAGGAGATGTGCGGGCCAAGAGGAATGGAGAAGGGATCGCGAAAGAAGAAGAAGAAGAAGAAGAAGGTTGGGCGATTTTTGGCTTTTAAATCAAAACTCAAAGACAAACGGGCTTATATACCGGATCGCGCGTTTAGAATCACAAAGACGCCTTGATGGCTCGACCGGCGGCGCCCTACGCCTAGCACGCGACACGTCCCTGGCTCGAATCTCACTCGATGCGCTATTTAATTCCTTATTTAATTTTACTCTTTCCCAAGCCCAAATCCCTTCACCAAAAATCCCGATCCTATTCAAATTGACTCATAATTATTCCGGCAATTTTCAATTTCAAAAAGCCAAGCCTGTCGCCCGACCCAAAATTACCAAAATGCCCCTGGGCCTCCCGGGAAGACCGGGATGAAATTTCCGGGCCGTTACAATATTCCCCCGTTATAAGACTTTCGTCCTCGAAAGTCACTTAAGATTGGAACAGCTCGGGATACTGCAATTTCATCTCATCCTCCCGCTCCCAAGGGGCTTCCTCTGAACTCTGACTCCTCCACTGAACTTTTACCAACCGGATTTCACGATTACGCAGCCCTTGTCTCAAAAGCAAGAATCCCCACTGGCTTCTCCTCGAAGCTCAAAATCCTCATTCAGCTGTAACGGCTCAAAGTCAACAATGTGCAATGGATCCGGCACGGCTCGACGAGCAGGGGCTCGAGCGACGAAGTTCTTTGGGCGAGACATGGCGCTGGCACGCAGGCTTGGCTGCGGCAGACGCCCGACCGCGCGAACAGGGGCGAACATGGACTGGCGAGCTCGGCGATGAATTGGCAGGCGATTTCAGCTGGATCAGCTCCTCTTTACTTGATGCACAAAACCCACACGATTCCCTCCACTCTCTCGGCCATAATGGCAAAAACGAAAACATGGGAGGCGGAATTAGAGGAGAAAAAGAAGAAGAAGAGAAGAGAAAGAGAGCTTACCGGAGGGACGAACGGCGAGGGAGCTCCGGCGAATCGCTGGTCGACGAGGGAGAGAGTGCAGTCGGCCGAAGAGGAATAGAGAAGGGATCGCGAAAGGAGAAGAAGAAGAAGAAAAAGTTTCGGGCGATTTTTGGCTTTTAAATCAAAACTCAGCACAAATGGGCTTATATACCAGATCGCGCGTTTAGAATCACAAAGACGCCCAGTGGCTCGACTGGCAGCGCCCCCTGCTTAGCACGCGACACGTCTCTAGCTCGAATCTCACTCGACGCGCTTTTTAATTCCTTATTTAATTTTACTCTTTCCCAAGCCCAAATGCCTTCACCAAAAATCCCGATCCCTATTCAAATTGACTCATAATTATTCCGGCAATTTTCAATTTCAAAACCGGCCCTGTCGGCCCGACCCAAAATTATCAAAATGCCCCTGGGCCTCCCGGGAAGACCGGGATGAAATTTTCGGGCCGTTACAATATTCCCCCCTTATAAAACTTTCGTCCTCGAAAGTCACTTAAGATTGGAACAGCTCGGGATACTGCAATTTCATCTCATCCTCCCGCTCCCAAGGGGCTTCCTCTGAACTCTGACTCCTCCACTGAACTTTTACCAACCGGATTTCACGATTACGCAGCCCTGGTCTCAAAAGCAAGAATCCCCACTAGCTTCTCCTCGAAGCTCAAAATCCTCATTCAGCTGTAACGGCTCAAAGTCAACAATGTGCGATGGATCCGGCACGAACTGTCTCAACATCGAAACATGAAAAACACTGTGCACTGTTGACAATGACGGAGGCAAGGCTAATCGATAAGCAACCTTGCCGATCCTCTTCAGAATCTCAAATGGACCAATAAAACGGGGACTCAGCTTCCCTCGCTTGCCAAACCTCAAAACACCTCGTATCGGTGCGACCTTCAGGAATACATGTTGGCCAACCTCAAACTCCAAATCCCGACGCCGAACATCGGTATAACTCTTTCATGCGCTCCGAGAAATTTGTCAACATACGAGCTCTAATCTTACTGACGGCACCATTGGTCAATCTAACGCAACTCGGGACCCAAACCCCGCCTATCACCAACTCTTCTTCCGAACACGGGAGATCGGCAACGCTTACCATACAAAGCCTCGAATGGAGCCATCTCGATCGTCGATCGATAATCGTTGTTATATGAAAACTCCATCGATCACAGTCATGGTCCCAATCGCCTCGGGAAAACCAACACACAAGCCCTCGAATCACGGTCAGACACAATCCTCACAGGCACACCGTGATAACGAACGATCTGTTCCAAATACAACTGCGCCCACTGTTCCACGGTATAAGTGTCTCTACCGGGAATGAAGTGTGCGCTCTTATCCAATCGGTCGGCTATCACCCAAATCTGAGAGAACTTCCTCGGAGTCCTCGGCAATCCAGAAATAAAGTCCATGGAGATCTCTTCCCATTTCCACTGAGGCACACTCGGTATTTTGCAACAAACCTGGCTGGTTCTGCACGGGTGCCTTCACTTGCAGACAAGTGAGACATCGACCGACAAACTCGCAACATCTCTTTTCATACCCATCCACCGTAATGTTCGCTAAGATCCGATACATCTTGGTACCTCGGGGTGCCAAGCAAACAGAGAACTGTGGGCCTCTCGAGAGCAACTCGTTCGCAATCCTGCAACATCCGGAACACACAACCGGCCTCTGCACGTCAGCCCACTGTCTGGTGAATACACAAAGTCAAAATCTCCATCAGCACTAACTCTGTCAAACAATCTCTTAAGTGCGGGGTCACTCAGCTGACTATCAATAATCCGTTGTCAACTGAGCTACTCTAGCGAGAACCTCACCCAACAACATCGCAATCTCGGCCCCGCCGACTCTCTCTCTCCGTAATGTCGGTGGCTGGGAACTTAACAACGCGTGTGCGAGTGCGACGTCTTCCTACTCAAGCATCAGCTACAACATTTGCTTTACCCGGATGATACAAACTCTCGCAGTCATAATCTTTCACCAACTCTAACCATCTCCTCTGCCTCATATTCAGCTCCTTCTGAGCAAACAGATACTTGAGGCTCTGGTGATCGGTAAACATCTGAATCCGCTCACCATACAGGTAATGCCTCCAAATCTTCATCACGAACACCACTGCTGCCATTTCCATATCATGAGTCGGATAATTCTGCTCATATGGCTTCAGCTGACGGGAAGCATAAACAATGACCTTCCCGTGCTGCATCAACACACAACCCAACACGAACTTGGAAGCATAATTGTAAACCACGAAACCACTGTCCCTCCGGATCGCCAACACAGTCTTTGAAGTCAAACTGCGCTTGAGCCTGGCAAAGCTCTCATCACACTTACCGTCCCAAACAAACTCGACACCCTTCCTCGTCAGACGAGTGAGGGGCGAGGCTATGGCGGAAAAATCCTTAACAAGCTGACGGCAGCAAACTGCCAAACCCAAAAAGAAACGGCTCCTACGAGCAGACAACCAAAGGACAGAGAGCTCCACATACACTCACTGTCTTGCTCCACTAAAGCAACAAGATCTAAATCTCACGGGGTAGCAACATGGGTTCACCACGGACTGAACCTCCAAATACCAACGGGGCAACTCTCAACTTTCCTGGAAATAGGAAGACAACCAACAGGGCACGAACCATTCGCCCCACGAGAAAAACTGACTTCAAGCAATTTCAATCCACACCTTGGTCAACACCAAGCATCAACTTGTCACCATACCTGAACCAATCCGGACTCTACTCCAAACAAATTTAACTTGCTAGGCTACCAAGACTGCCAGCAATTCCCCCGAGGCTACAAACTACACGGCTTCAACTTGCCAACTGAAACTCACTATCAGGGCCTAATTGAGCTCTAGAGAGGCTCTCCACAACCTAGGGTTCTTCGACAACCCTCGACACCCACTGCCAACTAACGGCCTACAGCCAATTGCCTGCACAACAACGACTCCTTTTTCCAGCAACACAACCATGCTGGCCAACTCCAACTCCTTGGGAACCAAGAGGACCCGAAACGCGACCGAATGCGTCCTCCTCCTACTCAGACCTCAACCACAACATAACTCCTACCCAAGTGTAAGGGACCGACCCGAATGGGGCACTAAATGGGCCCTTACCCCAATGCATGCATTCAAAGTAAAGGACATTTAAAATGGACATGATTTTGATTCCAATTAAAACAAAACATTCAAAATAACCCCTTTAAAAACTAGACATTTTCCCTGAAACCTGTCCCTGTTTCCAAGCTCCTGTTCCAAGATAAATACATTTCCAAAGTTTACTCTGATCAGAGGTTTACTAAAAGCCATTCAAAACCTGTTCAGATACAACATGCTGGAATCCACAAATATTTACAAACATCCTAGGGCTCGTGCGCTACATGCATCTGTGGGGAAAAACAAAAACACACGAGAGTCATAATACAAAAATCAGAGTTGGAAGACTGGGCCCCATGATCACAGCTCCTCCTTCAGGCATCCTGTCGCGCACCACGATTACCTGTGGAAAACCACATAATAAGGGTGAGTAACGAATTACTCAGTAAGAATCCCCAACCGGGGTACAATACGATATACATGGTCATCTCGATGAGCGTATGCAAGCTATGAATATAACACACGAATAGAGCACATAGCTTAGCCCACACTTGGGCCTCGGATGCCAACTCGGTGGCTTAGTCCGGAATAATATCATCATACAGTCCAATACATGAGTCGCCCTATACGAGAAACAAGTTCCGGCCTCGGCGCTCTCATCGTCGACGAAAGGTACACTGCTCAAGATCCCGAGGAGCTCTCCGGCCTGTGTTGTAATGAGCGTAAACATGCACCGCGTGCTACTGCGAACCATGGAGAGTGCGGGTCCAGAGGCAAGCTGCCCATGTCTGATCACCACGCCTAACTAAATCTTTGGATCGGTGTCACCGACATAGGGTGTGAGACTCGGACACGTAAACTATGTCACTGAACCACCGCACCGAGGCTAAGGAAACGGTCGTGGTAGGCTTACACCAGAAGCCGCCCTTACCTTAACAGTGGCAATCGGGGCTACGGCCGAACACGCCGAGGACGCGCCGACTATCGAGGACGAGGCAATGCCAAGTCATCATCCCGACGGTTGAGGCATTTAACGATCGCCACCCTCACCCAAGATTGCGGGGCCTACCGCTCGGGTTAGCTAATCCTCACGGGGTCCAGGGGCGGAATGACTTGCTCGACGCCCCCGCCATGGATGCAAGGTACTTTATGCATCGGCCCGGATGATGCTATCTACCCGCAACTCTAACTCGCCCCAAAGAAGCAAGCAAACAATTCCATAAAATCCAATACGTGCTCAACAAGAATACAACGAGCCTAGCATGATACTACGAAGCAAGGAAATGATACGAGCATGCCAGAAAGGAACAACCTAGCATGGATTAACATGAGAATTAACCAAGAAATCATGCTAACCAGGAATTCAGATTGAAGCACCTAGCTACACATGTCAATAATCACAAACAAGCAATCAATCAACAATCACATATAATATCGCAGGTCCACACAACTCGTAAGAAATCCTTACCTGGGCGGGGACAATTGACACGAAATCCTAAGCGCGAACGAACCCGAACTAGCTATCAAGAACCTATCAATCACAACAAAAATCACACAATAGGCCTAAACATAATAAAATAAACGAGGCTCGGCTGGGGAGCAACTCACGAGCGCGCGATTTAACGCACGAACGGCAAAGAATTGGCGCGGGCGCGCGCGCGCGCTGCGCGGCGTATGTGAAGCGCGCGCGGACGTATGACGACGAGGCAGACAGGCTGGGACGGCGTCGCGGCGTGACACGGAGCTGGCGAGGACGCGCGTGACGCGATGCGCGGCGTGACGCGGACACGCACTCGGGCGGCGATGCAAAGACGACTCGGCGAAAGGTGGGCTCTGCGACGCTTGGTAGTGGCCAAGGCGAGGCGAAGCCTCAGCGCGCGTCGCGGCGGCGAGCGAGCAGGCGAACAGGGCATGAAGAAGATGAGCTCGATTCCGGCGATTGGAGAAGATTCGACGGCTGATTTATTGATGGATGAACTCCCCTACTCCAGCTGCACTAAAACCACCCAGCGTTACACCTCGACACGGCCGGAAAATGGAAATCAAAAACAGGGGAAAGAAATGGAGGAGAAGAAGAAGAAGAAGAAGAAGAGAGGAGAAAGGGAGGGAGAACTCACCGGAGGGGATCGATCGGTCGAGGGAGAGCCGGCGAGTCGTTGTTCGGCGAGGGGGAGGCCGGTCGGTGAGGAGAATCGCGAAGGAGAGAAGAAGAAAAATGGGGAAGAAGCTCGGGCGATCGGCCTTTATATCAAAGGCAGAGGACAACATGCTTAAGTATTAGAACGCGCGTTTAGTTTAACAAACGCGCGCGATGGCTCGGCTGGCAGCGCCCTCCGCCTAGCATGCGACACGTCCTTGGCTCGAATCTCAGTCGACGCGCTATTTAATTCCCTATTTATTTTTACCTTTTTCCAAGCCCAAATGTCTTCACCAAAAATCCTGATACTTTTCAAATTGACTCATAATTATTCCGGCAATTTTTAATTTCAAAACCGGCCCTGACGGCCCGACCCAAAATTACCAAAATGCCCTTGGGCCTCCCGGGAAGACCGGGATGAAATTTCTGGGCCGTCACAATACTCCCCCCTTATAAGACTTTCGTCCTCGAAAGTCACTTAAGATTGAAACAGCTCGGGATAATGCAATCTCATCTCATCCTCCCGCTCCCAAGTGGCTTCCTCTGAACTCTGACTCCTCCACTGAACCTTTACGGTACCTGGATTTCACGATTACGCAGTGTCTTTTTTTCCAAAAGCAAGAATCCCCACTGGTTTCTCCTCGAAGCTCAAATCTTCATTCAGCTGCAACGGCTCAAAGTCAACAATGTGCGACGGATCCGGCACGAACTGTCTCAACATCGAAACATGAAAACACCGTGCACTGCTGACAATGACGGAGGCAGGGCTAACGGATAAGCAACCTTGCCGATCCTCTCCAGAATCCCAACGGACCAACAAAACGGGGACTCAGCTTTCCACGCTTGCCAAACCTCAAACACCTCGCATCGGTGCAACCTTTAGAGATACATGCTGACCAACCTCAAACTCCAAATCCCGGCGCGCGAACATCGGCAGAACTCTTTCGTCGCTCCGAGCTATCAACATACGAGCTCTAATCTTACGACGGCACCATTGGTCAATGCGCAAAGAAACTCGGGACCCAAAACCTGCCTATCACCAACCTCTTCCCAGAACACAGGAGATCGGCAACGCTTACCATACAAAGCCTCGAATGGAGCCATCTAAATCGCCGACTGATAACTGTTGTTATTTGCAAACTCCATCAGATACAGGTACTGGTCCCACCTGCTCGAAAAATCAAACACACAAGCCCTCGAATCACGGTCAGACACAATCCTCACAGGCACACCGTGATAACAAATGATCTGCTCCAAAAACAACGGCGCCCACTGTTCCACGGTATAAGTGTCTCTACCGGGAATGAAGTGTGCGCTCTTAGCCAATCGATCGACTAACACCCAAATCTGAGAGAACTTCCTCGGAGTCCTCGGCAAACCAGAAACAAAGTCCATGGAGATATCTTCCCATTTTCACTGAGGTACACTCAGCGGCTGCAACAAACTGGCTGGTCTCTGCCTGGGTGCCTTCACTTGCTGACAAGTGAGACATCGACTGACAAACACCGCAACTGAGGAAACCACCAACGGATCTAGTCCGTAGGGAACACTACTTGCTGCACCCTTAACTACAGGGTTCCGGCTTACTGGCTGCAAACAACCACACTTCACAGAAGCACAAAGATGCCTCATCAACCTCCTCGAAGGCTACCAACTTTGCAACCACTCTCTGGGCAACCAAATAATCTAACAAGGCTCAAGATCAGCACTTGAGCTACCCAGGCTAGTCCACACGGGGACCTGCTCCACCAACATACACATCAGTACAACCATAGCTACCTTCTCTCTTGGAGTGGCATTCCAAGGCAAAGCACCTCCACCCTCTCACTAGGGGAAACCATCAATTGGGCCACAGTTGGCCTATGGGAGTCCAATCTCTACCTCCCTCTGGAACGATGTCCAAGGGCATCCGAATCTATCTGGATACCACAACAAGCCACAACATACATCACACACTGCGGGAAGTTGGCATGATGGCGCTCTAAACCCAAACCAATAACGAGTCAGAACCTGCTCGTCTCCGCTCCACAACACTACACAAGGCATACACTAGATGACAGGTATTGTATATTCTTAACCCTTTTTCTACAACAAATAGTAAACTTAGGCGTACCTGATGACTGTCGGAGTGCTAGTGATCATGGGAAAACGACCTACAACAATAGGTCATACTACAGAATTTATGACTTTGAGCTCTGATACCAACTGTAAGGGACCGACCCGAATGGGGCACTAAATGGGCCTTTATCCCAATGCATGCATTCAAAGTAAAGGACATTTAAACAGACATGATTTCGGATTCCAATTAAAACAAAACATTCAAAATAACTCCTTTAAAAACTAGACAATTTCCCTGGAACTCATCATTTGTTTCCAAGCACTGCTCCAAGATAAATACATTTCCAAAGTTTACTCGATCGAGATTTACTAAAAGCCATTCAAAACCTGTTTAGATACAAAAATTTGGAATCCACAAATATTTACAAACATCTTAGGGCTCCGTGTCGACTACATGCATTCGGGGAAAACAAAACACACGAGAGTCATAATACAAAAATCGAGTTGGAAGACTAGGCCCCATGATCACGGCTCCTCCTTTAGGCATCCTGTCGCAAGACCACGATTACTGTGGAAAACCACAGAATAAGGGTGAGTAACGAATTACCCAGAGAAGAATCCCCAACCAGGGGTACAATACGATATACATGGTCATCTCGATGAGCGTATGCAAGCTATGAATATAAACACAGAATAAAGCACATAACTTAGCCCACACTTGGGCCTCTGATGCCCACTTAGGGTCTTAGTCCGGAATAATATCACCACACATCCAATATATAAGTCGCCTATACGAGAAACAAGTCCGGCCTCACCTTGTCTCTCACGATTTAAAGGTACACCGGCTCACAATCCCGATGAGCTCTCTAGTCGGCAACAGTAATGAGCGTAAGCATGCACCGCGTGCTCTCGCAGACTATGGGGGTGCCGGGTCAGAGGCAAGCCGCCCATGTCCGCCACCACGCCTAACTAAATCTTTGGATCGGTGTCACCGACATAGGGTGTGAGAGACTGGACACGTAAACTATGTCACCTGAACCACCGCACTGGGCCAAGGAACGGTCGTGGTAGGCTTACACCAGAAGTCGCCCTTGCCTTAACAGTGGCAATCGGGGCTACCGCCAAACATGCCGAGGACATGCCGGCTTTCGCGGGACGAGGCAATGCCAAGTCATCATCCCGACCGTTTTGGCATTTAATACCGCCACCCTCACCCAAGATTGCGGGGCCTACCGCTTAGGTTAGCTAATCCTCACGGGGTCAAGGGGCGGAATGACTTGCTCGACGCCCCCGCCATGGATGCAAGGTTCTTTATGCATCAAAGGCCCGGATGATGCTATCTACCGCAATTCTAACTCGCCTAGCAAACGTGCAAGCAATTCCATAAAATCCAATACGTGCTCAATAAGAATACAACGGGCCTAGCATGATACTACGAAGCAAGGAACAGATACGAGCATGCTAGAAAGGATCAACCTAGCATGGATTAACATGAGAATTAATCAGGGACAACATGCTAATCGGGAATTCAGAATTGTGTACCTAGCTATACATGTGAATAAACACAAACAAGCAATCAATCAACAATCACATATAATATCGCAGGGTCCACACAACTCCGGTAAGAAATCCTTACCTTGGCCGGGGACAATTTGACACGAAATCCTAAGCGACGAACGAACCCGAACTAGCTACCGAGAACCTATCAATCACAACAAAAATCACACAATAGGCCTAAATATAGTAAAACAAACAAAGCTCGGCCGGGAACAACTCACGAGCGCGATTTAACGCATTTAACGAGCCGACAGACGAACGGGCAAAGAACGGGTTGGCTGGGCGCGCACTGGGCGCAGGAGGGCGCGCGGACGGCGGCGCCGAGCGCGATGCGTCTTGGCGAGCGCGCGGCGACACATTGTGGGCGAGCGCGACACGGAGAGGCTTCGGTTGGGGCGCGCGCCGCACGCTGCACGGCTCAGCGAGCGAGGGGGCTCCAACGACGTTGCGGGGCTGGGCGAAGCATGCGCGCGGCACGGCCGAGGAGCGAGCGTGGTGTGGCTCGGCGGGCGGTGTCAGCGAGCGCCGATTCTGCCAGCGAATAGGGGCGAACACGGATTGGCGAGCTCGGCGACGAATTGGCAGGTGATTTCAGCTGGATCAGCTCCTCTTTACTTGCTGCACAAAACCCACACGATTCCCTCCACTCTCTCGCCCATCAATGGCGAAAACGAATACAGGGGAGGCGGAATTAGAGGAGAAAAAGAAGAAGAAGAAGAAGAGAAGAGAAAGAGAGCTTACCGGAGGGACGAACGGCGAGGGAGCTCCGGCGAATCGCTGGTCGACGAGGGAGAGAGTGCAGTCGGCCAAAGAGGAATGGAGAACGGATCGCGAAAGGAGAAGAAGAAGAAGAAGAAGGTTCGGGCGATTTTTGGCTTTTAAATCAAAACTCAGCACAAACGGGCTTATATACCGTGATCGCGCGTTTAGAATCACAAAGACGCTTGATGGCTCGATTGGGCGCCGCCGCCTAGCACGCGCGACACGCCCCCCGGCTCGAATCTCACTCGACGCGCTATTTAATTCCTTATTTAATTTTACTCTTTCCCAAGCCCAAATGCCTTCACCAAAAATCTCGATCCTATTCAAATTGACTCATAATTATTCCGGCAATTTTCAATTTCAAAATCGGCCCTGTCGGCCCGACCCAAAATTACCAAAATGCCCCTGGGCCTCCCGGGAAGACCGGGATGAAATTTTCGGGCCGTTACAGTCTAGATTTTGGATAAATATTAAGAGAATGTCTATAATATCTTGGAATTTAAATAAATGTATTTTTTTAAATCAAAAAAATTAATTATTAATTTATAAATAAGAAAATGACAATTATACCCCTCTACTAATTATTATTATTATTATTTGATAAAAATATCATTTGAAATCCTTTTTTCACTGTAACAACCTTGCGAAAAATCTTAATAGTATTCTTAAAAAAGTTTTTAACAAAAGATGAAAATTTTAAATTTATTTTCAAAAGATAAAAAAGAAAGTATATTTTTAATTATTTGAAATTATTTTTTGAAAGATTTGAGATGAGCATTTAATCTTCAACAGTATTGGTCCACATGAAGGAATTCTTTAATATTGAAACAAGTAACAAATATAAAAATATAAAGTGAATTCACCTGCAAACCATCTCTTGCATACGAACGTTGGATGCGAAAAATGCATGCTTAGCATAATTCTTTGGTGTTGTAGGTGTATGCTACTACATAGATTTATTTACATATATTCATCCATGTTTTGCATCTTTTGTTCCTGGTTATATACCATGTGTACCAAAACATACTGTCATGATTTCAACCACTTTTGCATCTTTTGTCCTGGTTATATACCATGTGTACGAAAACATACTGTCATGATTTCAACCACTTTTGCATCTTTTGTTCCTAGTTATATACCATGTGTACCAAAACATACTGTCATGATTTCAGCCAGAATGCATCCGTTTGTCTTTTGTTCCTGGTTATATACCATGTGTACCAAAACATACTATCATGATTTCAACCAAAACGCACCAATTTGTCTTTTGTTCCTTGTTATATACCATGTGTACCAAAATATACTGTCATGATTTCAATCGCTTTTGCATCTTTTGTTCCTAGTTATATACCATGTGCACCAAAACATATTGTCATGATTTTAGCCATAACGCATCAGTTTGTGTACACACCATTTACTAACCCCGCACTTCTCTATCTTCTGTTACCGTCAGCCTTATATTTGTACAGAGAAAGGCTAGACACTCAGACTTGTATCCAGTTTGAGACCTAGAGTGAACGTGGATAAAAACTGGGATATTGTGGATCCGATGTCAACACATTTTGTGGTGTAATTTGAATATACATCTGCGTCATGCAAATTCCGTTAAAAGCAATTGTAATCGGCGTCACTTTTATTGATGGAGAAATCCATGAAAATCAAACAAAAACTTGTGAATACCTTCACTCAACGAAAGTGAGAATCAACAAAACTCATGAAATATTTTAGGTGTGCAATTGTATCCCCAATATCCAAAAATCAAAATCATGAACAAAAAGTGTGAGTGGGAGTGAGAACGATCGAAGAATGTGACAAATGTTGATACAATGAGTTGTAAAATGAATAAAAGGATCATTTGTGTTGCCATGGAGAAAACGATCAAAGACATTTGACAATTCCTTGCTGTTAAATAAAAAATATTTGACAAAAATATTAAATAAATTAAATAAAAAATTGAAAGATATTAAAAACAAATATATGAGTTAGTTATATGAAGATATTCTCTCATAGATTTGAGGGGTTAGTCTTGGAACGTTTAATTAGGTTTTGTAATTAATAAATATGTTTAAAAAGAAAATAAAACCAAGGGTATTATGGAGATATTTTAATTATCTATCTCACTGATTTTTAATTTAGATACCCATTTAAAGTTTTAAAAAGTTTAGATATTTTATTAAGTATTTTTTAAAAAGTAGTAATTTACTACTATTTCTCAATTATTTTCCCCCTTAAAAAAGCCGTGAATCAAACCCAATACTAGAGGCCCAAAAACATGAAGCGCTATTCTAAATTTGAAGAAAAGAACAGCCCAAGAACATTTTAGGGTTTCATATTTATATATAACAGTCTCCCTCTCAGAAATCGTAGGGTTTCAGCGAAGAGGATAGCAGACGCAGCAATGGCGCCGAAGACAGCCAGAGTGAGCCGAAACCCCGATCTCATTCGAGGGGTTGGGAAATATTCGAGGTCCAAGATGTACCACAAGCGTGGTATTTGGGCTATCAAGGCCAAAAATGGAGGCGTCCTGCCACGCCACGATGCGCCGCCCAAGCCCGCCGCTCCGGCCGACAAGCCGCCCAAATTCTACCCTGCTGACGATGTCAAGAAACCACTTCTCAACAAGCGCAACCCTAAACCCACCAAGCTTAGGTCCATCTCTCTCTAGATGTTTACTGTTATGTCTTGGAACGTATATGTTTTTTGTTGTATTTGAATATTATTGTGGTTGGGAAACTGAGGAATTGGAGTAGCCTGGATTTGAGTGTGTGTGTATATATATATATATATATATATGGAACAGTTTAATAATGAAGGAAGGCTATGTCATACGAGATTCCCAAAAAAACATATCCTATTACACAAAATGGGATTTTTTTAGCTCCTTGAATTGAGCTTTTGCTTTTCAGATTTGGAATTCTTCGCGGTCTGAATTGAGTTAGGGAATTATGTTTCTCATTTTGGATTCAGTTCAATCGAATGCTGGTGGAATGTGTTTGTATTAACTTAGTTTGTCAAATTTCTATTTGCAGGTCCAGCATTACTCCTGGTACCGTGCTTATCATTCTTACAGGAAGGTTCAAGGGAAAGAGAGTTGTGTTCTTGAAGCAACTTCCATCTGGTTTGCTTTTAGTCACTGGTTAGTATTGGCCATTTTCTCTGATTTACCTTCTTTGTGGTTTTTTGTAATATCACATTGTGTTTGTGGTTTGGACGTTTCAATGCATGGGTGGTTCCCAAGGGATGGCACTGTGGTTGAAGACTTGGGCTTTGAGGGTATGCTCCGCTCAAGGTCCCAGGTTCGAGACTCAACTGGGACATTACTTCTTCGATGTCTCCTGGTGCCTGGCCTAGGAACAGGTGTGTGGTTACCCTTGTTTCAGAAAAAAAGTATCTTCATCGGTGGATAGGGGTTTTCCCTGTACATTAGCGGTGGATTATTGCGAGGTTAACATAGGAAGTTCCATGTATTGTATTTTTACCATCTTAACAGTACTTTACCTTACTCTGTCCTCAATGGGTGGTCTTGTTGGCAGATACTTGGGTTTCCAAGGTATGCTCCCTTGAAGGTCTTAGATTTGAAATTCAATTCCTACTTGTTTATTGGGGTTAGGTCTTGAGATGGGTGTATGATGTACCATACCCAGGTATGTAGCTGGCCGAAGCTCCGATTCCTTGTTATGAAAAAAAACAATAGTTTGCCTTATATATTTCATCTGTAATGTGTTGCCTGCACAATTTTTCTTATTGTCCCATAAAAATTATTAGACATGGGATTTTGCATTTCTGCAGTAGGAATAGTTTAATTGAGCAACAAGCATTGTAATGTCTGGCTAGAAAATGCTGGCCGTTGTCACAAATGTTTCAAAGAAAGGATGCATATTAAGTAGTTATTAACAAAATATTTGATTTGTAAATCTGCAGACAAGAGATTATCTAAATGTAATGTTTGTTTGCATAGGACCATTCAAGGTCAATGGTGTTCCCTTGAGGCGTGTGAATCAGTCGTATGTGATTGCAACCTCCACGAAGGTAGACATTGCAGGAGTCAACGTAGAGAAGTTTGATGACAAATATTTCTCCAAGGAAGTTCAGAAGAAGAAAAAGAAGGGAGAAGGAGAATTTTTCGAGGCAGAGAAAGAGGTTCGTTATCATTTATATGTTTTGGAACAACGACCCAAATTTTTTTCGATTCGTTCTAATTTCTGGTTAACATCATCTCGTGTAGGAGAAAAGTGCACTTCCACAGGACAAAAAGGACGATCAGAAGGCTGTGGACTCAGCTCTGCTGAAGTCTATTGAGGCAGTTTCAGACTTGAAAACCTACTTAGCTGCAAGGTTCTCACTAAAGGCAGGCATGAAACCACATGAGCTTGTTTTCTAGATATGTTCTGTTTGCTGACTTAATACTCTTTTCTTATGGAATTGGTCACTACAATTTTCTTGTTCATGTTTTGTTATGAGGATTCTAGAATCGAAATTATGTTTCACAATGGATTTTGCAATGAACTTATATATTCATCAAATTTTGTTTCATGTAGCTTCTTTGATTACTGATAGTTCGATAAGATGAGTTTTCTTCAATTCCTATCATTTTCTTTATGCTTATAAAATACTTTAAAGGGGGAATCATTTGAAAAAAAAATGGATCGACTTTCACATTGGAACATAGCTGTATTTGATTAGTCTTGAAACTTCAATCTTGTTCTTAGTCAAACCCATGATTGAAATACCAACAATCTCATTTTGTATGTAAGATATTGTAATTGATTTGATGTAATATACTGCCATGATTTATTGTCATCGAAAATATTTACCTTAAAATTGATTCTGCTTTCATAATAATAACTTGTGTATAATAATAGCAGAACATGTGTATAAAGAAACGTTTATCAGGATAACAACAAAATCTATACAAGGACGCTCATTTTACAATCAATCTCATTCATACCTTACCAGAATCTTGGATCAAGATTCTCAGTAAATAGTTCATACCTTTTATTAAGCATAATAACATTAATAATAATCTCGTAGTTATTTAAACTTTTTGAATTATTTTAATTGAACTGAAAAAATGAAAATAAATAAAAGCAGTCTCATAAATTCTAAATTTTCATTATATTTATAGTTTTTGAACTCATAATTTTTTAACTAAGATTTTAAATTTGTGATATTTTGATTATTTGATTGTTAACTTAGTCATCAATTAAATTTTTTTTAATGAGTTCTTTATTTGATGGTAATTTAGTTAACATTATAATCATAGGTTAATTTCAAAAAGTAGGAATGATGGCACATTTTTTAGCACTTACTTTTTCCTAAAACAACGAAGGGAAATTTGTGGATTATAAAGACCAAATAGCGGCCGTTGACTGATATATTCAATTAATCTAGAGCTTTTTTTATGGAAAAAATTGAAGTCAAGCCAAAATAAAGTAATTTTAGTGATATCACATAGAATCGAGTAATTATGAGGTTTTAGGTTCCAATCCCCTCCTCAAGTGTTGTTGAATTATATAAGTAAGAGAGAAAATGTGAACTCAATCAATTTATATAGGGTTATTTTGTTCTCAAGAAAAAACCTCGTTGGTAAGAGGTTTGTGGTTTCTAAGTTATGTTTTTTTTTTGGTTAAAATACTATTTTGGTCCCTCAACTTTGGAGTTTGTTCCACTTTGGTCCCTAGACTTTCAAATGTCCATTTTTAGTCCCTTGACTTTGTATTTTGTTCAATTTTAGTCCCTTGACTTTGCTATTTGTCCAATTTTGGTCCCTAGACTTTCAAATGTCCATTTTTAGTCCCTTGACTTTGTAGTTTGTTCAATTTTGGTCTCTTGACTTTGCTATTTGTCCAATTTTGGTCCCTCGACTTTCAAATGTCCAAATTTAGTCCCTAGACTATAAAAAAAGTTAAAAAATGGTCCTTTCGTCAAATAAATATTTTCTCACTCCTAAATTATTTTCTCTCTCTTCCATCTTTCATCGTTTCTGTTCTAAAAGTTTTATCTCTCTTAAATCCACATCTCTAATACTCTTCTCTTCTTCTTTTTTTCTCTTATTCCTCCTCAATCCATCTCATCAAATTATTTAACATGAGATAATTTTTCTAAATAATAATTTTCCTACTTTGATTTGTCACTTTTTGTTTTCTAAAATTCATAGTCTACCATTGAACAAAAAAGAAAAATAAAGAAAATAAAGAAGAAAAAAAGAAAGAAAAGAAGGGAAGAGAGGTGGATTGAAGAGAAATTATGAAAGATGAAAGAGAGAGAAAATAATTTAGGAGTCATAAAAAATTCATTTCACTAAAGGACAATTTTTGAACTTTTTTTATAGTCTAAGGACCAAATTTGAAAACATTTGAAAGTTGAGGGACCAAAATTGGACAAATAGCAAAGTTGAGGGACCAAAATTGGACATTTGAAAGTTGAGGGACCAAAATTGGACAAACAACAAAGTTGAGGGACTAAAATTGGACATTTGAAAGTCAAGGGACCAAAATGAAACAAACTCCAAAGTCGAGGCACCAAAATGGTATTTTAACCTTTTTTTTTTTTTAATTCCTAGGCTAGGGTTTAGGGATGACTCAAGCAAATCTGCAAGGGTGGCTGATTATACACTCAACTTCACAATTTTCAACATCATCTCTTCTCTCAATTCCAACTCCTTCCACCACAGAAAAGTTTGAGAAAAATACGTATCTACCTAAGCTTTTTCCCCCTTTTTTTCTTAAGAGGAAAGGACAAAATTACACATCTGCCTTCCCAAGAAGCTTTCCAAATTGCAGCTTCGAACATTGAAAGGGAACGACAACATGCAATCTCAATCCTGACGAAGAAGAACATCGAAAATGATACAATGATACTCTTTAAAGGGAGTAAACAAGACCGAAACACAATCAATTTGAATGAACAACTCGAAAAGTTGTAAATTAAGAACCTTTTGAAGTAATTCGAGACACACTTCAAATCAATGTTATTACATAAAGGACGGATAGATCCCAACATAATATATCTGGAGTAAATAATCAATGCTTTATTGATTGACGGTTAAGAAGCTTTAGAGTTTATCACTATCAACATAGAAACCACTGAAGAAAAGAAGAAAACAAAAGCTTTAAGACCGTAAAGGAATAAAGGCTTTTCTCGAAGGTAAACTCATCCATTACTAAACTAAAAACTCATTTATCAATGAGCTTTTTCTCATACCACCGAAATTGAAAAACACAAATGAACACAATCATGCAGTACAAAACTCCATCATAAAAGACTATAACAACAAAAATAATAAAAGTTAATGGAAGTACGAAAAAGGGACTTGAAAATGTTGTCACTTCCAAAATATTACAGATTGTCCAAGAGTTACTCATCTCTCAAACAATCTCTAAAAAGATTATCCCTAAACCCTAAACCCTAAACCCTAAAAAGATTATCATGATGAGCAGCACCCACTTAGAGCAGAATATATAACTTCTTTAAAAAATTTGGAGGTTTTAAAATCCATCTCAACAAACCAAATGCTCGAACTAACTGCACAGTATTTTTGCAATCTTAACAATAGCTCACTGGTTTACATATTATCATTTTTGCAATCTTAACAACAGCTTACTAGGTTTACATATTATTTGTATTGTGGTGCTTGTATGGATGATTTCGGTTCAATTTTTGTCGATTTTGTACTAAACCGACAACCAAATCGATATCTTTGATTTATCAATAAATGGATCCGAACCGATGTCCAACAAATGATAAAACCATTGATTCGATTCGGTTTGGATTTGATTTTTGGTTTTGAGTTAATGAGAACTTGACTTCCTTTTCAACTTTTTCCTCATTTTTAGTTTAACCGATGACGATTGAAAAAGTGATAGTTCATGCTTTAGTTGAATTCTACGATATCTTCAAAAGAAAACTTAGTTTCATGTTACAATACTATATAAGAACATGAAGTTATAAATTGTCTTTAGATTTATATATCTGCATTTCTAAACACAATATAGATTTTTTTATTTTGTTTTGAAAAACTAAACACAATATAAACTAAAAGGCATGTAAGCTCTCTTTTCTCTTCTGATATTATAAATTTCACAACTAACCTATCAAATGCAGTCGCCATTGGCTTATTTTTAAACATACTTTTCTTGAAGGTAGTATACCTTAAAGTCCAAGTCTTCAACCACTATGTCATTCCACCATTCTGTTTAGAAGTGTATGATGCGGTTAAAAATCGCCTTATGTCTGCTTCTCGCAATACTTCCTAAACGCCGTCAAAGTATATTCTCCACCTCTATCAAATTGCACTAATTTAATCCATCTAATAGTTTCCACTTTGAATATTCTAAATGCCTCTGTTTTTTCTTTCAAAAAATAAATTCAAGTTTTCTGTGAGAAATCATCAATAAAATTAATGAAACACCTATTACAACTAAATGATGCAAGAGTAAATGGAAATATTATTGCTTGATTTCATTGACATAAAATAAAGAAAAGTTCAATACCCGAATCTCTTGCAACCGAGTAGCTCTTCCCGAATCACTATTTCCATTACAACAAATGAACATAAGACCAGCTATGCAATTTCAGGAAAAGAACCAACACTGCCTTGAAATGCTAAAAGGTCGAAACATGAAGAGGAAGATGAACATCATATCATACTACATACCTACAAACGAACCAGATGTGCTCTACATTAACATGGTTTGGAGTTTTGACTTAGAACAGAAAAAAAAAAATGATAAAAATGTGCTCAAAATCCCACTTGAACAGACTAATTATTGGGAAAAGGTTGAAGAAAAAAAATTGAATGCCTATCACTTCACTGGCACATCTAAACAAAATTACTTTTAGCAGCCAATTGCTACAACTAAGCTTTGAACTCTTCACTCAAATGGATTCAGAAGTGTCATTATTAGCCAATTTAGAGAGCTACCTCCCTGTCGCAAATGAAATATCCATCCTCTCGCCGATTTAACAAAAAAATCAACACTTAAGCTGCAGCTTTCGATTTTGGTCTTTGTTTCTTCGCATCCAAAGACGCTAAGCCGGAGCCTAACCCAACTGGAGCTTGATCTTTTGCTGAGGGCAACTGATCTTGTTTTCCATCAACCTGGGTGTTGGTAGAGGGATTGGCGTTAATTTCTTTCTTCTCACCATCTGTTTCTTTACTAACGGCTGCATCTGGTGCCATGCCGGAATTGATGATATTAAGCAGCTGGGTAAGTGGTGGCATAGCTTGAACTGGAACGCCCGGCTGGCGAGTCAAGAGGCCTCTAGCTGCAGCTTTCTTTCTGACTTCAGCTGCGGCACGAGCAGCTCTCTCATCTACACCCCTACCACGAGGGAGAGTTTCACCAACCATGGCAGCATTGAGGGATTTGTTCACAGCACTTCCAGAACTGCCACCAGCTACTGCAGCAGCTTGAAATGCTTGAATCAAGTCAGGATGAGACTGCAAGGTATTTAGAAATGAAGCCATTGAATTTCATATTGAACAAGAAATGCATTACAAGAATGGAAAGGGAAAAATACAATAAAGCTCCCAGAAGAGAAAAGAGATGCCACGTACGGTTAGCCTCGTGTAATGACCCAACTTTTCAGAAAATTACTACACCCCAAATTACTTTGCTTTCGTTTGCATAGTAGAATTCATAAACATTCCTTGCCACAAATGTGCGACAACAATATTTCACTTCATTATGGAGCTTAAATATCGATATCTCTTGTAAATTTCATTCGTTAATAAAGCCGAAACTATACCTTAAGAATATCGATAGCCTTTTGTGTCGAGGTGGCATTCAAAGTTTGGCCCTTCTGTTTCTGAGCATTCAACTGTCAAAATAAAATCTATATTCTTAGAGAAAGGGCGAAAGAGATATTTTGGTTGCTTTAACCTTTTAATCTCACCATTCAACCTACCTGTACCTCACGCGTCTTAAATATCTTCATCCAATTTTCCGAATCTCGCGTCCGTGAATCTTCTTCACCCAATTGTTTGACCAATATGTCATAGGTTTTCTTTTCATGCTGCCGTGAGAGATGAAATATTGGTCATACATTACAAGGGATGTCAAACATGAGCCATAGCTACGGTTCAAGGAATTACCTGGTGGGACAGTTTAAAGGCACCCATACAATTGAATGCAATAGCAAGGGCATGGTAGCAAACAGCAGTTTGAATATGTTCCTCTCCTAGAAGTCTTTCATTTTTCTTCAAAGCTTCTTGCAAATAACGCAGAGCTGTGTTCATCTTTCCAATATCTTGGTACATCATTGCAACATTTATAAAAGTTGCAGCAACATCAGGATGGTCAGGACCAGATGATAAACTTAGCAGCAATAATGCTCGGGACATGTGTCGTAGTGCAAGTTCTGTTTGGTTAAGTCCGTGGTAGAAAAGTGCCATATTCCCGTAACTACAAAATGACACAATATTCAATGTCAGTAAAAAGATGAATTAGCAAATTCAGAAGAAGACATCACAACGATACAAAATCAGGAAAACACCGATATAATCATTAGAATTGAATTACAATTTGCTGGACGTCATGCCTCATATTTAATTTTCATTTAGGTGTCTAACATTCATATAACACATGAACCCCATAAAATTATGACTTACACATATTGTTCTGTAGTTTGTGCAGCACATTAAAGCAAGCAAAGGGAGATAGTAGTAACAATATATAGTGTACTCTTGTTGATACATTTCACCAGCCAGCTATATGTAGGAGCAAATTGATAACCTATGCTAATTGTAAAACCAGTTATCATAAACTAAGGTTCTAGAGAAAATGTTCGTGCAATTGTTTCCTATGAAGTAATGTTACATCTCAAGTATTAGGCATAAGTTCGTGATTACGTAGTGTTTGGTAAAAGAAAAGTTATTTCATTGACAAAGGGACAAAAAAGGAGATCCACTAGAAGTTGGAGTATTGCTATTGCCAGGTAGAAAAAAAAAACTATGAACCTTATATTTTTAAATACAAATATTAGAATCTTCAATCAACTAGCAATTCAAAACTGAAGAATGGATGTGGAAATACCTGTGGGCTGTGTCAGGATGATCCAAACCCAAACAACGTTCATTTATGATCAACTCCTTGTGCTGTTGGACTATGGCTCCAGCCATGTCTCCTGAATGATACAAAACCATAGCTAGGTACCTAAAAATTAAAAAAGAAAAACATTAGTGTCCTTAGCATAATTAGTCGCATGTCAATGAAAACGAACAAGCAATTTATAGCCAAATATTCATGCCCCTAAATCAAGCAGCATAATCATTAGATGCAGAGACAAAATTTGCATGCTAGAATAGTCCTGATGTGTACCGGCAACAATTGGCAACCTCTTGATGCATTGGACCAGTAACCTGAAACAAAGAAGTTATTTTATTGATGAGATTGACAAAGAATGGCCTATCATACAAAGCAATTGCATGAACATCTTCTCTGGAAATTAAGATTATGATAACAAGAAGCATATGCATGCTCTTACAGAATCCTCTCAGCTGGCAATGCCAAAGAATAGACTATCATTACCTGCTGAAGTATTGCGACCGCTTCTGAAAATAATGCATAAGCTTCGCTAAGCATCCCCTGAAGAAAAAGATATCAGGTCATTTTGCATCTACACATGATCAAATTTCACTGGGGTACGCGACAAGTCAACTCCTTGACTAGGGTTGGTCATTGGCGGTCGGTTAAAATCGGTTAATTCATACTATTTTTTTCTCATTTTTTTATTAAAAAAATATTTTCGTCATGCAATTTTGTAATTAAATTTTGAGAATTAATTATAGAAAATGAGCATATAGAATAATTTTCGGAAACACATTTAAGTTTAAGTTAATTTTGCAATAATTTAATAAGAAATTTCAGCTAACCGACAGACTAAACCGTCCAACTTAACCGAAAATTTTTCGGCCAACCCTTTTTGTAACCGACACCGACCGATACATACTTGAAAACCGACCGACCGAACTTAATTTGGTCGGTTAGATCGTTTTTCGGGAAATGTATGAACACCCCTATCCTTGACCGTTTCAAGAACTACATAAATCTTAAGGAAACACTGAAATTAAATTTTCATTTTTCAATATATGTAAATAACAATTTCATAGAACATTTATTTATTCAGCTTGAATGCTGTTCCAATGGACGCCTGAAATTCTAAGTAGTGGTCTTTTGAAACTGTAACAGTTGAATTTTTTGGTAAAGATGAATCAAGCAAACCAATGCAATTCATTTAGAAGTGATAAGTACAACATTATAGCTGACCTCTGCCAACTTCAGCTTTCCTGTTTCGATAAGATCCTTGGCTTCTGAACATTCAGGAACTGAATGCTTAACAACAGGTTGAAGATTCAAGATATCTGATGTTTGGAAAGGTGAAGAAGAATTTAAATCATATTTCCTAGCAGCAACTGTGATTCCAACCTGTCAAGAACCAATTGTAGGTTGAGCAAACCACTGATCCAATAGAAAGCTCAAATTATTTAAAAAAAAATATTGGGTATTAAAAATAGTAAATAAATCATTTCTAATGTACTACAGAGATTTAAAGGTGAATTGTACTTTAAACTTTATATTTTATACCAATTGGTGTATTTTCATCTACAATCTAAAGGTGTTCTTTTTTTAAAATCAACAACATTTGGGATGGGAGGCTTTGAACTCGTAACCCCTTGGCTATATTAGGTCATACATCATGTGCCGGAGCTATGCTATGCTCTTGTTGGCTACAAGCTAAAGGTGTTGACACCCAAAGGTTCCATCAGAACTTGAGAGAAACAAGGTTGGTAGTTAGTACTGTACAAGTAAAAATACCCACTATACAACACACGCAAACTACAAAAGTTATGCAAGGATTTTCTGTTGTAGTATTTTGGCATAAACGAAACTACAACCCAAGCCATAGCAACCAGATAATAAAATTGAAGTTTACATATCACACATTTTAGAATTAAGTAATTTAATGGATAGTTACCTTGCGGCAAAGGTTACGTAGAACAGAAACTTTCTTTACACGTGACCGTGCATCGTCTGGCAATTCAAACTGCATTAAATGTGTTTCATTGTAAGAAATTACGTGCCAATTTGAATCATTTGATTGTATAAATCAATATGAAAGGAAAAGTAATCATGGTATAAAATTTTGACGAGGCTGAGAAATATAATTATCATTAAAAAAATGAGAATGAAATGATAGGGAAAGGAAAGTCACATGTTCGTTTCACTAATTGCAGATAATAGACTAAGATGGCTCAAAAACGATGGAGAAGCTTAGTTTGTCTTCAAGATAATATCACAAGAGGAAGGGTCCAAGTCGTTTCGTATGAATTAAGGAGTGAGAGTAACGTTGTACACTGTACAGTAATTAAAAGTTGTGACATGGAGAGGGTATCAGGTGAACTGGAAGCCAGTAGAAGTTACAACTTTAGATAGCATAACAGTTTGGATAGCATGGCAAAGAGGGAGCAATCCATACAACTGGAGTAAAAAGCATATCCCTGTATCAAATGTTGGAATATGAAATGTAAAGAAATCTCAAAAACAGTTGATCCATTCAGTGTTTGATTGAAGGTCACCTGATATTTGAGCTTTGCAAAATCCCGAATGTCAGACCAAAGAGAATCTGAGCTAACATTCATATGTGAGGATTGGCTCTTTTTTGCATGTGTTCGGCCTTTCCATCTGGTTTGTCCCTTTGAAAATTTTCCGGAAGAATGATGGTGGCCTACTTGGTCCTGAAACATAAACGTACAACATGATAAATCAACTTTAGCTAACTTAGCAATAGCTGTAATAGAGTGATGAATGAGTTCTTCAGCAGTAGTTGTATAACAGGATAATAGAAGCTAGAAGAATATTTAATATTGGCCAAGGGAAAATAAGCAAATACCGAATAATAATAATAATATAGTTTCATCAGACACTAATATTCTATTGAACTAACCTTCTTGGGGGTTCTGGACTGCGTATTACTAGCAGCTTTTGTAGCAACCGCTTGACAACTTCCAAAGAAACAATTGAAGAAATGTGAAAGTACCATTCCTAAGTCATGATCTTCACTATCTCTCAAAACATCCTGCAAGTAATAATAGGGTGAAATACAACCCGCAGAAAATCAAATGAGAAGCTCTTTTGGAAATAAGAGAGAATTTATCAGGCAACCACTCATTCTCAATTTCTCAAGCATCAAGGAAATGAAAGTGTTAATCATATTTATTGGAACTAGAGAGTATTTATTATACAATATGATTCACTCACGTTTCCTATGAATAGGTGTTATAATATATAATTCATTTTTGGTCATTTAACGACAAAATGAAACAAACTATACACCAAAATGATATCATTGCTCACTTACATATAACAAGAATAATCAATATGCAAAAAAATACTAAACAACCGCATAGATTTCACTTTGATTAAGGAATGAAAGTGAAAGGGCAACCAAAAAATTTCCGATCTGGGTTTATCAGTAGCATGCAACAAGTTCTAAAAAGATAGGTCAGCAATGAATCTAATACAACGTAAGGGACACTTTGTCTTAGCCTATATATCATATGGGTAATCCATAAAATTCTACACATCAGAATTGCCTTCAGGAAGTGCAAAAGACCCTCCATAGCATGTATTCTCGGTATTAAAAAATATTAAAAGCTCCAGACTGTAAGATGCAATGAAAAATAGGACTATGTTGGATTTAGCACCTTGAGAATGTGCTTTGCAGATCTAACTGCAATCTCATTAGAACAAATGTCCCATAAATGTGGTAAATGTCTAGTGCCCTCAGCAACCTGTTGATAAAAGTTTCAAAGACTGTCAAAAACCTCTATTCACGGGCATATCACAATACAAGGTCGTCAAACTGAGAAATGTAACTGTTGAATTTAAATGCTCACTTTTCCAATATAGCGAACATTAATTCCATGAGCATGGAGTGCATCAATCAATGTCTGGCCATCCATAGGTGAGACTTCTAGTTTGTGGAGATCTTGAATAAATTTTGGAAGCACAACATTTATCAGGAACTTACTGGCTCCCCTCACATTATCTTCGTCTCCTTTAATCTCCTGGTAAATGGCATATTATGAGAACATGGGCCTTTAACTAGCTGCCAAGAAAAACGTGTACAAGTTCAGATCTTACCTCTTGACTCCCAGCCAACTTAAACTCAGTAAAAACATTAGGATTAAAAAGTATCTCATTTTGTGATTGCAAGCTGTTCTTGAGGTCCTCAGTCTTCTCGTTCTTACTTGTATCCTAAAAGCAACATAACTCAGATTTCTCAAACATGTACAAAATCCGATCACCAGAATTTTTGTCCATTGATACAACAAAACATCCTAAAATAGCACAAACT
The DNA here is from genome assembly GCA_036507275.1 of Sicyos edulis. Classification (NCBI taxonomy): domain Eukaryota; kingdom Viridiplantae; phylum Streptophyta; class Magnoliopsida; order Cucurbitales; family Cucurbitaceae; genus Sicyos; species Sicyos edulis. Next base: position 26,493,820 of record CM071850.1, on the reverse strand, counting down.
GACATTAAAATGATAATCTCAAATATGAAGAATGAATTGCCTTACAAATCCAGCACCCCAATCCAAGAAGAAACAACAATAAATACAACGATTGGGAAAATTAATCAACGATCAAATGCATAGAGATCCAGTGCTACATATTAAAGCATTTTTGCAATAATATATCTGCATTGAGATTTTATTAAAAGAGATTTGAAGTCGGATTGTTGGGCTGGACACAAACCAGCAAGAAACCTAAGTTGTCTAAACAAAATGAAAAATCTTAACATAAACCAAAAGGCTAATCTGAAAAAGTAGAATCTTAGCTCAACCTAATCCAAAAGTAGACTTGCTAAAACAAATAGAATGAATCTTTAAATTAAAAATTTGAAGCCTTCAATTAACCATTGAGAAAATAATTATTCACTAAAAAAATATCAATTTCTGTAAGAAAGTAGAATTAAAGTGTTTATTTTTTTTAATTTTTTAAAAAGAGGAAAGAAAAAGAGTGGAAGAGATGAACTTCTACTTTGTCATACTCCAACCCACAAATGTAGTAAGAGAGAACTTTCTTGAGTTTAAGACAACGGTAATGTAAATAACTGACACGAAGTAATACATACATCACTAGCTACAGCTGAAACTTCCTCTTGTTTTCCAGCATCGGCAACTTGAGGAGGATCAATTGCACTAGCTTCTTCAGGCTCAACCTTGGATTTTGACTGATCAACAACTTGGGCCTTCAAAAACAATTGAAAGATAAAGAAGCGTCATTTTCCAATACAAATATCATTTTTTTTTATAAAGGAAACCATTACAAATATCAAGGTAAGATAAAGAATAATTTTTCCATTACAAATATCGAGGATCAATTTTGCTAGCCCTTCTATAACCAGAAAAGAAAATTCATGTACAAATATCATGTACAAATTCATCATTGTAACTTACCTGGCAAAAAGCAGTTATCAGCTCTGGTCTTAGAATACAAAATCGAGATCCTGGCCCAGTATAGTTCGCATCACGGGGAGTTACTCTCATTAAGTCAAGAAGATAATGCCTAAAAATTAGACGGAAGAAACCTAAATCAGAAATAAAAGATTTTATTGTCACAGAGAAGACAATTTCTGATACATTCAAGTAGCTCAGAATAAGCTTTTTGTGCTTTTTGTATTCCTTCATTTTATCTCAACGCTTCAAAGTTACAGAAATCACCTGTCATCACTACCTACAATTCCCTTGCATTCCACAGGTGCAGCTAACTTGAAAACATTCCCAGATCCATCAAGGACCGAGTGTTCCTTTAAATGCAGACGTTTGGCAGCTTCCAGCACCTAAGGCGTACCCATTGCTTGGCACATTTAGTAAGGTGATACAATTAAACAAAAAAGGACCCTAGAAGATCAACAAATATTAAGAACAAATAAATAATTCCAATAGAAGATCCCCAAAAAAATGACTAAATATAGTTTGTGAATGTGAATGAGACTGATCTTTCCTTAAGTAGACAATAAAAGATATTGTAACTTCAACAAAGATTAATTGAAATCACACCACATCTGCCTCCTCACCTTGGCATGAAAGTCTTCATTCCAGTTGATTTTCTTACCATTGTCAACGGAACCGTACAAAAGAGAATCAGATTTATCCCCTTGAAGAATTCCAGGAAGAACACTCTGAAACAAAGCACAAAAAAACAGAGAACAATTAGGATACCGAAATGGCTACACTATTTTCCCTAACCCTAAACCCTTTTGACCACTTACGCACTATATTTTTATAGACATTCAAGCTTTCATTAAGATAAAAATAAAAGAATATAACAAAAGCATTCAAAAGGCAAGCCTACAAGAACAATCGCCAATCCAAAACAATTTTGACCACTTCAATTTTGACAAAGTATCCGTGTCGAACATGTATCCGACGCCAATACTTCTGGACTCTTTGGATGCGTGTCTGACACACAAAATTCTGTGTCATCCTTTATTATTATTTCCTAATTTTGGATACTTCACGGACGCGCCACTTAAGATCTATTTGTTTCAAATGGTTGATGACACGACAATGAGTAGGGTTAATGGAAGCCGTCAACAACAACGTCCATAGAAGGTAGATAAACTAAAATGGAAAAAGGAAAGAAATAGAGAAAATAGAATAGAGAGACAGAAAATGAGGTAAAAACTAAAATATTTTGAGATTGTTTAGTTTATAAATTTTGTTTTGTGTGCTTTTAGTAAAAATTTAAAGAATAGTGAAATTTTATCCTTTATTAAATTTAAATGGACTCATGTAAGTAACTATGCAGGTTGAATTTTCATATTTGTCTTTATTTTAATTCATTTTCTTAGTTAGTAAAAAAAACTAAAATATTTGTGTCCTCCATTTATAAATAATGGCATGTCTCCATGTCTGTGTTTGTGTCCGTGTCCATGCTTCTTAAGCCTAGAGAAAAACATAGAATCTAATGAGGGACCACACATCCTCAAGAGATCTCTCAATATCTCATAAGATTCTATTGCATTTCTCCCCCGAAGAACCCTACATCACTCTTGCTTGCCACAAAACATTTTTTTAACTAAAAAAAAAGGATTAGTAAACCAACTAGCAATAAAATCTCTACAACAGTTTCTTCTTTTCGATCTCTTTCCTTCTGTTTTGTTCAAGCGTTCTCTTCTCCAAAAATCCTTTTTTCATCATTTTCCCACCAGTTGCGATAAGTTTTCAAAATGAAGACAAAGCTCCCGAACCATAGTAAACTGAAATCTATTGGTTTGGTTTTTTAACCAAAACGAAGAAAGCTTCAGTTTTTTTGGTTTAAGACCTTTAGGAACTCATCCTTCATAATCATTCTCATGCCCAAGGAATTCAATTCATAAACGTAAAAATAGTAATCACTTCCAACCAAGTCCTAGTTAAAAATTGAAAATAAAATAAAGCATAGAATTCCAAGGAAAACCCTGGTAAGGGGAAGCAGAGGTTAATGAAGCAGAAACTAAAACAAGAGAAATAACATTAGTAATAATAAATGTACCTGAGCTACCACCCTATGGCCCCTGTAATCAATGATTGCCATAGCAAGATTGTAAAGCCCAGGGACATCTGCTTCCTGATATGCTTTGGTGCCTTTCAAATCATTATTAGCAGAAGCATATGTAGCTTGCTCACTTTCAGTTAACTGCGCCTCAGTTGAACCATCGACAGAGGACTCAGTTATACCATTAACTTCCAAAGTACCAGATGAATTACAATTTTCACCATTAGAAAGTCCAATGTCACCATGCAATGAACTATCAATAGCCCTCCCCGAAGGACCATGTACACAACTTGTGTCCTGGACTTTTGAACTACCATCAGATGCAGATTTCTTGGATATGTGTTCAAGGTCCGCATCCACAGCAAAACTAAAGAAAATATTATTGTGTACATACCTAAATTCAATGAAGAAAGCCCAATATCAATTCAACGATTCATGAAATGTATAATAAACCAGTTGATTGGATATGAATTCAACATCTAGATTGAAGAGCCAACCAATCACGACATATTTTTGCACACAATTTCTATATGTGCAATATATTTTTATTAGGGTATAGTAAAGTACAGAACGGTTCAGTAAAGTTCACAATAGGAAGCAGTTATTTTATGAGATGATGTGGGAATTAAAGTTCAATTTTGAAAGTTAATGATTCTCATGTTGTCCATCATCCCATCCCGTTGTAGTTTTTATCTTCATCGTTGCCAATGGGCAATATCTTGTTCTTTCTCGGTTTCAATCATATTCACGGCTACTTTATGCTTTTCAAAATCTCACTTGTATTGGGAAGTGTTTATGAATCTCTATCAGTTATGTCTCTCATTTTGGTTGTCTTGTTTTTTCTTCTTTTCACTCCTCGGGGAGTTTGTGTCCTTGAGCTTTGGACTCTTTTCAAATTCTTAAAGAAAAGCTTGTTTCTTGTTTCAAAATTAAAATTTAGCTACCAGCTTTCGAAGAGCATTCTGAGCATTAAAGAAAAAAATACCAAATATTAATATCTTTTAATTAAAAAAAAAAAGAAACTAACACAGACAGATATAGCAAAACAAAGAAACATATTCAAACAACTAACATGTGAAAGCATTCTGGATCGGTTGGATTAATTGGGGCAATGCATCTGCTGATGACTCCAATAGCACCACTACTAGCTGCATCAACAAAGTCCGAAGTTACTTTGTAGAGAGCCCTATCACGCAAAATGCTGCATCGTATAGACTTTGTTAAGAATAGATCACAAAAATAAATTGTCAAGGGAAAGCAAGAGGAAAAGAGCAGGCCAATTAGCAAAGAGGTAAATAGTTAATTACACCTTTCCTGCGGAGTTGTATGAGGAAACTCACGACAGGACTGCAACTCCTCATTCCAATCCCGTTGCATGCCAATCAGCTCACTACCAAAGGAGAGGGTTAGTGCATCTTCTGCCCTGGCTGCATTACGCTTATGATCTACAAAGATAGAATTTCAACTATATCAAACAAATGAAGCAAAGATCGAGAAGCAAAGCAACCTATTTTTTAAAAATGTCAATTTGCAAAAACTACAATTCATTTAGCCAAACTCTCATATTACCCACACGGCCACACCTAACCCCCTACAGATTAACCAGCATCCTCCCACCTAACCGAATGGGCTTATTTCCCTCCTCAAAACCTTCCCACATGAAATCTCTCAATTTTTATGCTCTTACACACAGACACCATCCTGAAGATAGACAAAATGGGTGTGAATACACTCAGAATAGCCTCAATCAGAGTATTCTCCCTTGGAAAATAATCCAATAAAGAGAAAGACCTAGGTGAATGCCCTAAATAAATACCTAGATAAGAAGGAAAATTGCCCACCTCACAACCCACCCAAGCAGCCCCCCTATGAACTCCTCCTCATCACAATTTAAACCCAACAACAGACACTAATCTCTATTTAGATCAAGTAACCATTAAACCAATTTTAACAAATCAATTTGATAACTTTTGTTTCCACCCACCTAAATAACGTCTAATGCTATGTAAATTTGGGTTTTTAATATCATGGTGTTCAAGAGTGTTTGGAACACGCTTGCCCACCTCACAACCCACCGATTCAACTCCTCCATCACTATTCAAACCCAACGACAAACACTTCCTGAGAGAAAGAGAGAATGATATCTATAATTTATTGAGATCAATTAACCATTAAACCAATTTTAATAAATCAATTTGATAACTTTAGTTTCCGCCTAGATAATGTCTAATGCTATGTAAATTTGGGTTTTTAATGTCATGGATTCAAGAGTGTTTGGAACACGCTTGCACACACCTCTAATAATTTCCTTGGCCAACCACTTGACTTGATTACATAGGTAGCCAAAGGTACTCTTTGGAATCAGCCAACCTATTTCTTTTAAGCCATGAACTTCTTTTACTTTTTTTATGTGCCCCAATGATCACTAGAACCATTGTGGTTATAAAGAGTATTTAATAATATTGATGTAAAGGATAAATTAGAGAAGATTAATGGGGGAAGAAATTAAATAAATCATCGAAGGGAAACATAGAAAGGGAATGTTCCTCAAGGATCCTAAGTAGAAGATGCAAATTCGTAACAGCAGAAGAGACATCCAATACTTCACAATTGAAGAAAATAACATGCTATATCATGCTTTAGGATCCTGAAGAAACTGAATGGGCTGGATTCAAGGGATGAAATGAAGCAACTCACCAGGCACAGGATAGACTCCGAGCCACGAATTTGGGGGCAGCAAAGATTGAACATTCTCAAAAGGATGTGCAGCGGCTCTATGTTCCAGAACTTCACGGAAAGCTTTAAATAAGAAGAGAAAATGTGAGAGTTTATATATCAATAAGAACGGTACTGTTTCCATCAATTGGACCATGTGTTAATCAACCTTTTTTGAACTTAGAGCTGATCTTTTGCAACAGCCCAACCAGAGTACTAGCTTCAAAAGCAGTTTTATATAGCCTTGGGTCAAGAACATTTCCTGTGCTTGAGTTGACGTAAAAGAATTTTGAAGTTCCCGTTATGCAGAATTTGTTACCCTCCAATGTAATCACATCCAAGTATATCAAATCTCCAGTGAGCCTGGAAGTAACATAAGATGTTTTGTTCATGAGCACCCAAAGGACCAGCCAAGGCAACAATCTTCATATGAACATGAAAAAAGAGGTCGTTGAAGTTTACCTTCTATAGCTTGGAGGAGGATTGAAGGATGAAAACACAATGCTCTCTACACATTTTACCTCTTTCGAGGGTGATGATAGAAAACTGCCAAGCGAACCAGAAACATCTTCCATGTAACCAAGACTGTCAAGCTCTGGAACCTCCGTTTTCACAGTATCTGAATAAAAATAGAATCCAATAGCCTTCATATAATGAAATCTCTTAACATATTCGAACTGCATAACAAGCCAATAAAACAAATAAACTCAGGAGAGCTGAACATCCAAACCTCCTGGAGTTGCTGCTGCATTCTTTTGAGCCAGTTCATACTGTAATGCAAGAGATGTTGACAGTGAAGCATGAAGAGTGGAGAGGGAAAGCATGTCTCTGGTACGATGGACATGGGTCCTTATTGATCTATCATCATACAATGCTGTGGAAAAAAATATTTGAGAGACCCGAAATAGATCGTTTATCACTTTAAATAAAATCAAAATTACCGTACCAGGTACCATCTCTAATGAGCAACCACCAATTGTAATATCAGCTACTTCTGAAATTTCATTATAATCTTCTAGTTGGTGAGTGGAGCCATCCTTTGTGTGCAATAATAAGTCATAACATGTGAAATAGCAAGTCTCAGGTGCATCAAGAAGGAACTGTCTGATGTCTATAACAGAGTCTCCTGGATTGAGCTGCAAATTGATAAAAGAATAATAATAAATAAATTTCAATTTCAATTTTAAAAGAGAAGTAAATAGCAATGTATTATGCAACAAGTAGCTGAGATGAATTCGATTTCTGAAGGTACCAAATGGTGGGTCAGACCACTGAATTGGCCAATAGATTGCAAGCAGAAAGAAAATTCACGCAAAATCTAAAGCAGCTCAAAGCCCAGTCAGATCTTCTTGTTTTGCTTGCTTTCGTATAAAATTTCAAAAATAGGATATATGATTGGACAATTGCAAAATCAACGAAATTCTTTATCTTATTTTTATTTAACCTCTCCTCAAGTTGCATGCAATAATCAGACACGACTTACTTAGGCCCCGTTTGATAACCATTTCGTTTTTGGTTTTTGGTTTTTTGTTTTTATTTTTAATACTTTTAAAATAGGTTTGTTTGATAACGAATTTTGGTTTTTGTTTTCAAAATTTTAAAAACATTTTTAAAATATTAAAGGAATTCTAAAAGCTTAACAAAGTAGCTTTTAAAAACATTTTTAAAATATTAAAGGAATTCTATTTGTTTTCAAAATTTTAAAAACATTTTAAAAATATTAAAGGAATTCTAAAAGCTGAACAAAGTAGCTTTTAAAAACATGTTTTTGTTTTTGTTTTTAAAAAAGCATGAACAAATCAAGAATAAATAGTAAAAAACTAAAAAACCCCAAACAAAATGTGATGTTTGAAAACAAAAAAACGGTTATCAGACATGTTTTTTGGTTTTTAGTTTTTAAAAACATAAAACTAAAATTAGTTATCAAACATATACGGTTTTTATTTTTTAAAATAAAAAAACTAAAACTAAAACTAAAAATGAAAAACTGTAAACAAAAAACAAAAAATGAAATGGTTAACAAACGGAGCCTTAACAATTAATTTATGTTTCACTTTAGTTTTTTTTTTTTTAACAATTTTCACTTCAGTTACATGTTGTCTTGTTCAAATTTACTTACTTGTAATTCAAGCTTTTCGCCACTTGGTGTTTTGACACATATGGGATAGAGATGAAGTTCACCTGCAAATCAATTTATAGGGAAAGACCGGAATGAGATACTTTTTTTTGAATTAAGGTTACCACGCCCGTCCCTGGGCCAAGAGACTGGAATGAGATACTCATACAACAAAGTTATTAATCAAGTCTAATATTGCATTTAAATTTGAAAGGGCATCATCGCTTCAAAAATTATTGCAGTTGAGTCAAATATGAGTTTTGCAAGTATATTGCCAAACTTTTTTTGTCTAGGTCAGTTTAACTTTACACATCTTATGACCCTACTACATTTGATTGTCAAGAAACTTGCAGGAAATTAATTCTTAGATAGGTTAAGATAGCTATCATGGATTAAACTCATCACCTTTTAGTTCTCCAAGGTCTTCTTGACCACTAGGCCAACCATGATAGAAAATGTATGAATTAGTAACCTACAACTTAACCCTAAATGACATACGATAGAAACTTGAGACCAAATAGAACTTTTCATGGACTCATTGTTACTTTGTGCATAAGATTAAGAACTATAGTATTGTTTTTATAGGAAACGATACTTTTCATTGATAATATAAAAAAAGTACAAAAAAGGCATTTACCGTTGAACTACAGTTGAATTCAAAAAGAAAAAAGAACTATAGTTTGAAAACCAGACAATGAATATTTTCCCATAACTTTGAAATAAAAAAAAGAACCACGTAAAGTAGATAATAGATTGGAGTCTAACAGTGCAGCATGCATGCTTATATATCTTCCTTGTTCTATGAAAAAAAAATATCCAAGAGATTTTGACAAACAGCTTCAAATATGGAAATTCCGGTTTGTTACAAGAATTTATATCACGTTGGAAAGAGATAAACTTCTCAAACAAGTTTTGTGCTCAATTTCAACTTATTTACGATTCATATGCTTTTTTAACAAACTAAAAAATGATAATAAAAATCAGTAACTAAGTTGGAATTAATGTCAAATTGCACGTTCAAGTATCTCAAGGGTTCTCCATGACCATGTCCATGATATAGCACTAACTCGATTACCATGAAAACATACCTTGCTTTGGTTCACTTTCTGGTGTAGCTGTTTCAGATTCTTTGATGTCTGCTTTAATATTCGACGCCTCCTCAACTGATTCAACAGGCTCTGCTTTTGGCTCCAAAGCACCATTAACATCTTTTGAAGCATCAGAAGAAACTACAACCTCTGATGAATTTGAGGTATGGTGCACCCCTTTCCTATTCCTCCCTTTACTTGATTTTCCCGCCATTTATAGCTCCTGGCGTTTCAGAGAAACTATACATCATAAAAATTGGAAGACAACCTAGACGTTAGAAAACCTATAAATTGCAAAGCCTTTGGAAACAATTACTCAAACAGCTCATCAAAACCCATGTGAAAGAAAATATGAATTCTCCAAAATAAACAAAAGAAATTATAGGATCAAGGTGCATGTCTGCTCCTCCGAAATTTAAATGTTTTAGACAGAATTGGAAAATTATCTGCCCCATCTTCAGTCTTCCCAAAAAAACTATTATATTCCAGCCGTCAGACAACTATGCCTTCATAAGAAACAAAAGCATGAACAAAGAATCAAATTTTATAAATGGAAAGAAAAGTAGGGGTCGATTTCTACAACATGCTAGTAGTTTTATTTAAACAAGAAGCTCTATGATGAACCAAAGCTGGGGGGAATGGTATAAAAACCTTTTTTTATATATCTAAGATTGTCCGGGTCAGTTTCTGCACTTCAACTAGTCTCCTGGGACAACTATAGAACCCAAATAAAGGATTCACATGAAATATGTATTATGTTCTCATAATTCATTTAGCTGCCGCTATCTCGGCATTGTTTTTTAATTGAAAAAACGAACTGTCTTCAAAAGAAAATGAATGAAGATAAAGGGTGAGCAGCAAACCAACAATTTTCTATCCAGATTTCCAACATTAACAACAGAATATCGCAGATTAATTTTAGCTTGGGTTTTTACTCTTCTTATTTGTTGGGGGACGATAGGGATCAAATATTACAATTTTTAATACAAAAAATTAGAACAGTTAACCTTTCCTCTAGGAACAGACATTCATCATGAAATTGCTAACTGAAACTCACTTTTAAAGGCAATTAACAATCATTTCCCTTAAATAAAGCTTATGAGAAATGCAATTGCATTTACTGAAATAAAATCAATAAAAACCCAAATAGAAAACTCAAAAATTAAAACACATAGCAGATAGCAGGTCGGAAACACCATAAACAACAACTTGAAACATCAAAAGGGCAACAACCCATCAAGCAGAAATGGACAAATGAAAATAAAATCATACAAACAAAACAAAATAACAAAAACCCAGTTACAATCCAATCGAGAAACAGAATATGGGGCAGAAAAACGATGAAATAGAAGCATTTCTTTCAAGTTCTCATTTCCACTAGTCAAAATTGGGAAGAACAGCTGAAAAATCTAGAGAAATCTACAAAACTTACAAAAGAGTAGGAGGTTGAAGGAGAGCGGAAGTACGGTTTGAAGGTGTGGGAGGTTTAAGGGAATGGCCGGCCGGTGTTTATGGGAAAGAAGAGAGGCGGCTAACTTTCACCCTTTTCTCAGAACTAAAACGGGTAGGCTTCTCTCTCTCATTATTCGATTTTGGGCCTTGCTTAGGTTTTGTTGTTTTCTATTATTAGCCCATTTTTTATCTAAGCTAATTATTTTTTTTCCTTTTTTAAAAAAAATACATTTTTAATTGGAGCTTTTGCATGTATATTACAAAATGGATAAAATATTACATGAATATCACAATAATGAAAATATTTGCGCATATAACAAAAATTGTAAATTGATAGACTTCATATTGATAGATTCTATCGATAAAGGGTGATAGAATCAATTACTAATAAATAAAGTAAATTGATAGACTTTCATCAGATTCTATCAAGAGTCTATCAATAAGAGCCGATAGAATCAATCACTGATAAAATTGATAGACTTCCATCACTAGAGAATGATAGATTCTATCAAAGTCTTCTATAAAAAAGGCAAATAATTTTTTTTTTAAAATGGAAAAATTTGCTATAAAAGAATTATTTTAAAAAATGTGCTATAATTGTAGACTGTAGTAAAAAAGTTGCTATACAGCGCAAATTCCCTTTTTAATTATTACATTTTGTTTCCGAGACCTTTTAATAATGGTTTCATTATTTCGACGTTTTAATAATGTTTAATTTTAATTTTAGTGTAGTAGTTATCTTCATTTTGTTAAGTTTTTTTTTTAGATAAAGGTCAATAATAGTTTTGTGATTTCAAAGATTACCAACGTAGATTGATTTTGAAACATGTGAGTAAAATAGCATCCTTTATGCGTTCATGCTCCAACTTTGCTAACTCGTGCACCATTCCATTTACCTCTTGATAACACCATACGAAAGAGATTGATTTAAACCCCAACTCTAAGAGTTTAGTTTCCTCGACTAACAACCTCAACCTCAATAAGCGCTCATGACGCCCTTACAATATTCAAACAACAATCAAAGAGTATGATTCCACAATTATTTTATCAGAATTCGTCTCTCTCATTAATTGAAGACTTCTTAAAATGGTCAAAGCCTTGCAGAAAACCCGAGTTTGTAATCCACTTCATAAGTAGCATATAATACCACATAACCTCTTCATGATCATTACGCAAAACTCCTTTCAATCCACTATTCACCTGCTCATAAAAAAATAGCAGCATCCATATTCAATCTTATAAAATTTTATTATGGAGAAATCCACTTTCTATCCATACGTCAAGCTCTTGTTATACGCATGAACATACACTTTCACTTCATATTCCAAACAAGCCATAAACCACCACTTTTACCACTACAATTAACATGAAAAACATTATCAAAATCAAGACTAGACTTAATAGATTGCACGCGGCTACCACCACACTTAGTTTCAAAATAAAAATCAAATGGGCTTCGAAAGTGAAACCAATTTCTTAAGATTCCGGAGTGCCCAAGGATTGTCCAATCCTCAAACATTCCAAGATACAACTTTCATAATATTTGGTGACCTTAAGCCTCCATATCAACTTTTCAGCTATTTACCTTTAGAGTGGTCCACTTGAGAATCAACAACACATGAAAAATTCTCTTACAAAACCCTTCACTCACATGCACACTTGAATCTTTGCCAAAAGAACCTCAGCTCTACACAATGTAAGAATTATTGTATATGCGGCTCGAAAACCCACTATACATTAAGTGTACATCTATGTACTCCTTAAGGGTTATTATTTTGAATTTTTCAGAGCCATCTTTATAGGGATGGTCAAACTTTCATCAATGTCGATTGCAATTGATTTAAGAAGTTGGGTTATTGTTGTGCCGACAAGTACCTCAATGCTCATGGTCTTGTAATTGAAGTATATGTCTATGTCATTTCATACTTAGATAAAGACAATTGTGAGCGGTGTAACCTCCATTATTTTGTTGAATGTATGCCTGTGAGCACAACTTCATTGGTTAGGTTGTATAAACCTACGTTTTTTTTATGAATAGATACTAATATCGCACCTCGAACGATATGGCTAAATCCTAAACTATGAATTGCTCATGCATGGCCAATCTCCAATTTATCGATTTTGATCAGACTAGTTACGTGATTGGAGGTGTTACTAAAATGTGGAATTAATAGAGGAACTCCTAACCTGACCAGTCTAATTGCAGTGGCATGCATGCGCTAGTAATTATGAATAGAAGAATTGGGAGGAGACGCTAGAATCGATCTTGCAGCTTAGGGGGTGTTTGTTTGACATATTTAGGTAGGATTTGTGTTAAGAAGTTATATTGAGGAGTTATATTGGGTAGTTAAAATTTGAGAGTTGTGCCAAAAACTCGTTGAATGTAGTTTTTGTGTAGACGAGTTAGAGTCAAAACCTTGTTTGAATGTAAATTTAAAATGAGTAGTTATTTTTAGTAGTTAAAAAAGAAATGATTAAAAATGAACGGTTAATAATGAGTTATTTTGATTGATTTGATAGGAATGATTAAAAATGAGTGGTTAGAAATGGTTGAGTAGTTATAAATGAATGATTGAAAGTGAATTGTTAGGAATGAGAGTTATTTATAAAAGTAAAAATGATGAGAAATTATAAAAATTAGTGTAAACTTTCAAAATGAGTTAATAAATTATAAAACTAAATTCTACCTAAATATGCCAAACAAACAGCCTAACTTAGGTAATTACGTTATTATTTTTTAAAAAAATTTAAAGATAACAATTAATTGTGATTTAAGTGTAAACATAACTGATTTGAAATGGTAAAAAAGTGGGAAAAATCTCCACGAATTTGCGTTGTGTATAAAGATCATGCACGTGTTTTGTAGGGGTTTGGTATAATATCTTAAAATTTTGAGAATTCTATTGTTTTTAAAATAAAAAAATGTAAAGGCTATTTAGAGAAATGAAATTGTATCTCTACTCCAAAATATTCGTAGTAGACACTGAATTTAAAGCTTCAAAATTGTAAACATCTCACGAATTAATTTGAGAAAAGTAGTTATATATGCATAATAACCCATTTTTTACTTAGTAAGAAGTTTTTAGTTGTCTCGATATTTTAAAATTGACTAAGTTTTACCGTGATATTTTAATAATATTCCTTTTTTTTTTGTATGTCAGTTTGGTTTATTCTATACTTATTTTCTTTATATATTCGTAAGTGTTTAGATCAATTTGTGTATACTTCGACTATTCTCACGAGCTATATCATTTGATCCTATAATATTTGTATATCAAGAAAATACGTAGAGAAATTAATTCATAGGTAGGTGGATACCATATATTCAACCCCCAAACCTTTTAATTTTTTAATGTTCTTTTGACCACTAGCCTATCCAAGGTGGTTAAACACTTTTTTTAGTACAGATGAAGAGGAAAACCGCAAACACTGTATAGATAATATTATTGCTCTTAATTAAATAAGAGTTAAATATCGATTTTCAAAATTGAATTCGTGATCGTGGTGTTGAACTAGATTAAGATGGTTAAACACTTCTGACTCGTATGTCAATGAACATTTTTTCGTAATAACTAAAGTTGAACCTAGAATATATTAATGTTTGATTTTGAAATATATAGACGAAGCCAACACGATAATAACTCAAGGCATCAGTGCACACTTAGTGACCTTGAGGTCATAGGTTCAAAAATTTCCCTACCCCCAAATATTGTTTCCTAAAAAAAAAAAGAAATATATAGACTAAAATGTAGTTGTTCCTCTTTTTTGATAAATTGTAAAGCTTTAAAAAATAGATAGAAAATTTTTCCCATACAATGTATATGGTAAACAAAAACTACGTATAAGGTCAAAATCTAACCTTTTTTTAATTATTATTTTAACTTCTAAAATCTACATCTAGTTTGTGGGTATATACAAGAAAAACAACAATACATAAAACTTATGTATATTTTGTAATATCTTTTTAAGCTAGGTTGTGGATAATCTAGTGTCTTTTAAAATGCACAGAAAACTTGTCATTTTTTTTTTTGAAAAGCCAGAAAACTTGTCATTACACAAGATCGATTTATGTTGATTACTCGTGCGCGCCAAAATAGTTGCGGAGAAGAGCAAATGTTGTCGATAGTGAACAATGTTAATTGAAGAAAAATACATTTATGAGTAGAAAGTGTTTGCTATCTTCTAATTTTAGGTATGCTTCAATTAAAACTAACTTTTCATATGTGGACTAATTTAAATATGTAACAATCCTCCCTAATGTGGTCGTTGTGTATCTTAATTTATATTTATGTCATATTCATTGTGTATGTTAAAGGGACGATAAATCTATTCAAATCTCTATATTGGAATGATATTATCCATTTTAGGCATAAGTCCTTATGACTTTATTTTTTGCTTCATCCAAAAAGTTTCATACCAATGGAGAGAGATGTTTGTCCTCCTTTATAAACTTATGATCTACCCCTTATTCAACCAATGTGGGATTACGTCACTTTGTTTTACTAGAAAAAATAAACGTGCCTTGCACATGCGATTTCTTTTAACCTTGAAGTTTAATTTTTTTTTTAACCATTAAGAGTTGAGAATTCGAAATCATGATCTTTTTATCATTAGGTTTACGTATTGAAAATTTAAATCAAAGAATAAATTAAAATATTAATAAGAAATAGATAATATATTATTGAAATAAGGAACAACAATGTTTAAATTCTGAATAAAAATAAATAAAAAAAATGATATCGTATTAAATGAGTACTTCTTTATATACAATATTTTTTGTCACATTTCCATCCTTTGAATTTAATAAAAATTTTATTGTTTTCTTGGAGATGCCTCTTGAAAGTGCAACATGTAATTGACCATGAGAAAAAACATGTTGTGGGAGATAAATTCCAACATACTGGATTGTTTGTCCTTGAGCTTTGTTTATGGTCATCGCAAAACTTAGTCGTATTGGAAATTGTTTTCTCTTAAATTTGAATAGATACTCTTCATCATTTGTAGGACTTAAAGATATACGTGGTATGAAGACTTCCTTTCCAACATGTTGTCCCATTGTTATTTCAACATGAATCAAATGTTTTCCAAAATCTCGACAAACCATTCTTGTCTCATTGTAATGACCATTTGATGGATCTAAATTTCTGAAAAGCATTATAGGACAATTTTTCTTCAAAATCAATTTGTGGGGTGGCAGACTATTTGGTAATAAGAAATTTAGGAATTCTTGCTGGCATTAATTATTTGTATCATCAATTGCTTCATCATGAATTCTTTGGCTTCTCCAGGAAAGATATAAATCATTTTTTCATTTGATATGATCAACAATTTCATTTGTGATTGAGAGGATTACTCTTTGAGTGACATATTCAAATGAACTAGCATTCTTAGCTAAATCGTTAAAAACAAAATGAATTAAATCTAGCTTTGCAGTTTTTTTATCAGTGTTTTTTTACCATGTCTTCTTGAATGCAAATGAAATCCTCTTTTACCGTTGTTTCGCTCTCCTTCTCAATCTGTAGTAAGTACTCGACAAATTCATTGTCTTCTTGAGCTCTCATATTTTTTATAATGTAATTTTTTGCATTTTTTTTCCATAAGTATGATGTTACCAAACTCTGTGCTACAGTTTGTTACCTTCTTGCTCGTGGGACAACTGGTAAAACTTGTCAAAAATCACCTCCAAAGACAAATACTTTCCCTCCAAAAGGTTCATCTACACCCATAATATCTCTTAGAGTTCTATCAACTGTTTCAATAGTATATCTTTTTGCCATCGGTACCTCGTCCCAAATTATTATCTTTGCACGTCGGAGTAATTCTGCTCTACCATTTTGTTTAGATATCATACATATAGTTTAATCGTTTGCATATAGTGGAATATTAAATCTTGAATGTGTCGTTCGTCCTCCATGCAAAATTGAAGCTGCCACTCCTGAAGTTGTTGTTGCAAGTACTATCATACTTTTTGATATGATATTAGCAAGCAATGCTCGATAGAGAAAAGTTTTTCCAGTTCCCCCCAGCCCGTCAACAAAAATAAACCTTATTTATTTTCATATATTTTGTTGAGTATGAGATCATATGCATATTTCTGTTCATCATTCAACTTAAATGACATCAGAACATCTTGTTCCAGTATTTCCATTGATTGTTCATCTCTTATATGTTTGTTTTCTTGTAGTCTTGGACCAAATAAGAAATCGTTCATCTTTGGCAAGTCATACTGTAAGGGACCGACCCGAATGGGGCACTAAATGGGCCCTTACCCCAATGCATGCATTCAAAGTAAAGGACATTTAAACAGACATGATTTCAGATTCCAATTAAAACAAAACATTCAAAATAACCCCTTTAAAAACTAGACAATTTTCTCAAACACGTCCAGTGTTTCCAAGCACCTGTTCCAAGATAATTACATTTCCAAAGTTTACTCTGATCAGAGATTTACTAAAAGCCATTCAAAACCTGTTCAGATACAACATGCTGGAATCCACAAATATTTACAAACATCCTAGGGCTCGTGTCCGCCACATGCATTCGTGGGAAAACAAAAACACTCGAGAGTCATAATACAAAAATCAGAGTTGGAAGACTGGGCCCCATGATCACAGCTCCTCCTTCAGCCATCTTGTCTCGCAACTCGGTTACCTGTGGAAAAACCACAATAATAAGGGTGAGCAACGAATCGCCAAGTAAGAATCCCCAACCGGGGTACAACACGATATACATGGTCATCTTGATGAGCGTATGCAAGCTATGAATAAAAACACAGAATAGAGCACATAGCTTAGCCCACACTTGGGCCTCGGATGCCAACTCAGGGTCTTAGTCCGGAATAGTATCACCACCTGAGTCCAATACATAAGTCGCCCTATACGAGAAACAAGTCCCGGCCTCGGCTGCTTCATCTCTTGTCGACGAAAGGTACATCGGCTCACAATCCCGAGGAGCTCTCGATCGGCTATTTGTAATGAGCGTAAGCATGCACCGCGTGCTACTGCGCAGACTATGGGGGTTGCCGAGTCCGGAGGCAAGCTGCCCATATCGATCCACCACGCCTAACTAAATCTTTGGATCGGTGTCACTGACATAGGGGTGTGAGACCTGGACACGTAAACTATGTCGGCTGAACCACCGCACTTGGGGCCAAGGAACGGTCGTGGTAGGCTTACACCAGAAGCCGCGCCTTGCCTTAACAGTGGCAATCGGGCTCTCGCCAAACATGCCGAGGACATGCCGGTTGCGGGGACGAGGCAATGCCAAGTCATCATCCCGACCGTTGGGGCATTTAACGATCTGCCACCTCACCCAAGATTGCGGGGCCTACGCTCGGGTTAGCTAATCCTCACGGGGTCCAGGGACGGAATGACTTGCTCGACGTCCCCGCCATGGATGCAAGGTTCTTTATGCATCAGCCCGAATGATGCTATCTCCCGCAATTCTAACTCGCCCTAGCAAGCAAACAAACAATTCCATAAAATCCAATACGTGCTCAATAAGAATACAACGAGCCTAGCATGATACTACGAAGTAAGGAACAGATACGAGCATGCTAGAGAGGAACAACCTAGCATGGATTAACATGAGAATTAAACCAGGAAATTCATGCTAATCGGGAATTCAGAATAGATTACCTAGCTACACATGTCAATAAACACAAACAAGCAGTCAATCAGCAATCACATATAATATCGCAGGGTCCACACAACTCCGGTAAGAAATCCTTACCTTGGTCGGGGACGATGGCACGAAAACCTAAGCTGCGAACTATCTCGAACTAGCTACCAAGAACCTATCAATCACAACAAAAATCACACAATAGGCCTAGATATAATAAAATAAATGAGGCTCAGCTCTTGAGCAACTCACGAGGTACGACGAACGCGCGCGAACGAGCCGATTGCACGAACAGGCGGCAAAGAATAGGGCTTGGCTTTGGCGTGAGGTGCTGGTGCGCTTAGTTGTCGCTGCTGGCGTGACGCCGCGCATGGATGGCGCGCTTGCTGCCTTGTGCATGGCGCGCGAGCGAGCGTGGCTCGTCTCGTCTGGCGCCGCGATGCAACGCGACACGGTGGCGAGGGCGCCTTGAGAGCGCGCGGGCGAAGTGACGGCGTGGCGGCGTGGCTGGGCGGCTGCTGCTCATCGCGCGAGCAATTTGGCGAGCTCGACGAACAGGGGCGAGCAGAGCGAGCCCGCGCGCGAGGGAAAAACGAGCTCGAATTCGAGCGATCGAGAGGATTCGGCCAGGCGATTTGTTGATGGCGAACTCCCCTACACTATTTGCACAAAACCCATACCTCAAATCACCTTGGCTCGACCAGGAAATGGCGAAGCCCAAAGCAGAACTTCGGATTGAAGAAGAAGAGAGGAAAAGCATACTGCTTTGCCGGAATAGAAATTCAACTTCGAAGATGGAGGGAGAACTCGGTCGAATTGGAGCTGAAGAAGGAAGAATCGCCGGGAATCTCTGTCGGTCGGAATATCGGTCGCGAAGGAGAAGAAGAAAGGAAATGAGGGAGAAGGCTCGGGCGAGCTGCCTTTTAAACCAAAACAGGGGACATACAAGCATACATAGAAGATGGCGCGTTTAGAAACACAAGAGCGCTCAATGGCTCGATTGGCGGCGACGCTTACTTAGCTTGCTTCACGATCCTGGTTCGATTCCTGCTCGACGCGCTATTTAATTCCTTATTTGTTTTTGCCTCAAATCAAGCCCAAAACCTTCCCAAAACTTCCCGAACACATTCAAATTAACTCAATATTTTTCCGAAAATTAACAAATACATAACCGGCCCTGTCGGCCCGACCCAAAATTACCAAAATGCCCCTAGGCCTCCCGGAAAGACCGGGATGAAATTTCCGGGCCGTTACAATACTCCCCCCTTATAAGACTTTCGTCCTCGAAAGTCAATTAAGATTGAAACAGCTCGGGATAATGCAATCTCATCTCATCCTCCCGCTCCCAAGTGGCTTCCTCTGAACTCTGACTCCTCCACTGAACCTTTACCAGCCGGATTTCACGATTACGCAGTGTCTTTGTCTCAAAAGCAAGAATCCCCACCGGTTTTTCCTCAAGCTCAACTCCTCATTCACGTTTGCAAAGGCTCAAAATCTACAATGTGCGATGGGTCCAAGACGCATCTTGCCTCAACATTGATACATGAAATACACTGTGCACTGCCGACAATGACGGAGGCAAGGCTAATCTATAAGCAACCTTGTCGATCCTCTCTAGAATCTCAAACGGGCCAACAAAACGGGGACTCAGCTTTCCACGCTTGTCAAACCTCAAAACACCTCGCATCGGTGCGACCTTCAAGAAAACATGTTGACCAACCTCAAACTCCAAATCCCGGCGCCGAACATCGGCATAACTCTCTCATGCGCGCTCCGAAATTTGTCAACATACGGGCTCTAATCTTTACTTGACGGCACCATTGGTCAAGCTGCAGCAACTTCGGGACCCAAAACACCGCCTATCACCAACCTCTTCCCGAACACGGGAGATCGACAACGCTTGCCATACAAAGCCTCGAATGGAGCCATCCGAATAGTCGATCGATAATCGTTGTTATATGCAAACTCCATCGATCTGAATATTGGTCCCAACCGCTGCGGAAATCCAACACACAAGCCCTCAACATATCTTGAGAATCTGGTTCACCCTCTCGATCGTCCATCGATGCGAGGTGAAAAAAGTATCTTGAAGCCGCACTCGATGCCTAAACCATACGAGGCGCTCTCGAAAAACGAGAAGTGAACCTTGAATCACGGTCGAATCGATCCTCACAGCACACCGTGTGTAACGCCGGAAAATTCATCCCGGCCTTCCCGGGAGGCCCGGGGCATTTTGGTAATTTTGGGTCGGGCGGTTTTGAAATTTAAAATTGCGAATAATTACGAGTCAATTTGAATGGGATCGGGATTTTTTGGTGAAGGCGTTTGGGCATGGGAAAGAGCAAAAATAAATAGGGAATTAAATAGCGCGTCGAGCAGGAATCGAACCAGGACCGTGTCGCATGCTAGGCGGAGGCACGACCGGTAGAGCCACCGCGCGCGTTTGTTAATCTAAACGCGCGTTCTTTTATTTAAGCCCGCTCATCCCCTATTTTGCTTTAAAAGGCGGCTCGCCCGACTTCGCCCCACCTTTCTTCTTCTTCTTCCTCGCGATCACCCCGACCGATCGGCTTTTCTCGCGAATCCTTCTTCCCCACGCCGACCTCGACTCGCCGGAGCTCCTCGCCGCTCGTCTCCCTCCGGTAAGCTTTCCTTTCTCTTCTCTTCTCTTTTCCTTCTCCTTCGAATCCATTTCTTCTCCCTAGTGACGTTTCCGTTCATCGGCCGAGTTGAGGCGATTTGAAGTATGGGTTCTGTGCGACTAGTGTAGGAAGTTCTTCTTCAAGGAATCGAGCGTCGAATCCCCGTGGATCGCTTGGATTTGTGTCTTTTGTTCGCCCCTGTTCGCGCGCAAAACACAGAGCCCTGTTCGTCGAGCTCGCCCGCCGCGCGTCCGTCGTCCGTCGCGCGCGCGCCCGACTCGCAACGCCGCGCCGAGCCCCGCCGCTCGCCGAAGTCGTGCCAGGCGAGGCGCCAGTACCGCGAGCTTCGTTCGCCCTGCATCTCTCGCAGCAGCGGCGCCCGCGTCCGCGCCAGCGCGTACCAGCCAGCGCGCCGCGCGCCCATTCTGCGCCCAGGCCGCGCCTTCGAGCCCCGTTCTTTGCCCGTTCGTGCAATCGGCCCGTTAAATGCGTTTGTCGTGCCTCGTGAGTTGCCCCAGTGAGCCTCATTTATTTTATTGTATTTAGGCCTATTGTGTGATTTTTGTGTTGATTGATAGGTTCCGGTAGCTAGATCGAGGTTGTTCGCGACTTAGGATTTCGTGCCAAACCGCCCCGACCAAGGTAAGGATTTCTTACAGGGGTTGTGTGGACCTGCGATATTATATGTGATTGTTGATTGATTGCTTGTTTGTGATTATTGACATGTGTAGCTAGGTGCTTCAATCGAATTTCTGTTAGCATGATTTCTTGGTTAATTCTCATGTTAATCCATGCTAGATTGTTCCTTCTACGGCATGCTCGTATCTGTTCCTTGCTTCATAGTATCATGCTAGGCTCATTGTATTCTTATTGAGCACGTATTGGATTTTATGGAATTGTTTGTTGCTTGCTAGAGGCGGAGTTAGAATTGCGGTGTAGATAGCATCATCCGGCCCGATGCATAAAGAACCTTGCATCCATGGCGGGGACGTCGAGCAAGTCATTCCGTCCACTGGACCCCGTGAGGATTAGCTAACCCGAGCGGTAGGCCCCGCAATCTTGGGTGAGGGTGGCGGATCGTTAAATGCCCCAACGGTCGGGATGATGACTTGGCATTGCCTCGTCCGGCGGCCGGCATGTCCTCGGCATGTTTGGCAAGAGCCCCCGATTGCCACTGTTAAGGCAAGGGCGGCTTCTGGTGTAAGCCTACCACGACCGTTTCTTGGCCCCAGTGCGGTGGTTCAGCCGACATAGTTTACGTGTCCGGTCTCACACCCTATGTCGGTGACACCGATCCAAAGATTTAGTTAGGCGTGGTATTTGGATATGGGCGGCTTGCCTTCGGACCACGCAGCCCCCCATAGTCTGCAGAGAGCACGCGGTGCATGCTTACGCTCATTCTGGCGCCGATCGAGAGCTCCTCGGGATTGTGAGCGAGTGTACCTTTCGCCGACGAGAGATGAAGCCGAGGCCGGACTTGTTTCTCGTATAGAGGCGACTTATGTATTGGATCAGTATGATGATTTTATTCGGACCAAGCCACCGAGAGTTGGCATCCGAGGCCCAAGTGTGGGCTAAGCTATGTGCTCTATTACGTGTTTATATTCATAGCTTGCATACGCTCATCGAGATGACCATGTATATCGTATTGTACCCGGTTGGGGATTCTTACCGAGCGATTCGTTGCTCACCCTTATTATTGTGGTTTTTCCACAGTAACCGAGTTGCGAGACAGGATGGTGAAGGAGGAGCTGTGATCATGGGGCCTGATCTTCCAACTCGATTTTTGTATTATGACTCTCGTGTGTTTTTGTTTTCCCCGAATGCATGTAGCGAGCACGAAGCCCTAGGATGTTTGTAAATATTTGTGGATTCCGGCATGTTGTATCCGAGCAGGTTTTGAATGGCTTTTAGTAAATCTCGATCGAGTAAACTTTGGAAATGTTTTTATCCTCGAGCAGTGCTTGAAACAGGGGACAGTTTGGGGAAAATGTCTAGTTTTTAAAGGGGTTATTTTGAATGTTTTGTTTTAATTGGAATCCGAAATCATGTCCTTTAAATGTCCTTTACTTTGAATGCATGCATTGGGGTAAGAGGCCCATTTAGTGCCCCATTCGGTCGGTCCCTTACGATTGGTATCGAGCTTAGAGTCATAAATTTCAGTAGTATGACTGTTGTTGTAGGTCGTTTTCCCATGATCACTAGCACTCGGCTGGTCATCAGTACGCCTAAGTTTACTATTTGTTGTTTAAAAAGGGTTAAGAATTTACAATACACATCATCTAGTGTATGCCTTGTGTAGTATTGTGGAGCGGAGACGAGCATGTTCGACTCGTTATTGGTTTGGGTGTAGATCGCCAAACATGCCGATTACCGCGCACGGAAGAGGACGCCCGAGAAGAGGCCAAGGTGTCGGGATCGGATCGACACCGCGAGGACATCGTCCCAAGCCGAGACGGATAGCATTCCGCTGTAGCTCCCCCGGTTGAGGCGAGTAGGCATTGAGGCGATCGTGTGCGCCGTGAGATCGCGCTCTGGAGCAGAATTTGCTAATTCCATGAGGTCTATGGTGGTTGACTGTTGAGTGGCAGAGAGGCGAGACCTGTGCTTTATTGGCAAAGACAACGGGAAGAGTCCCGAGCTCGGATCGAGCGATTGACTCGTTTGTTTCAACA
The DNA here is from genome assembly GCA_036507275.1 of Sicyos edulis. Taxonomy (NCBI): domain Eukaryota; kingdom Viridiplantae; phylum Streptophyta; class Magnoliopsida; order Cucurbitales; family Cucurbitaceae; genus Sicyos; species Sicyos edulis. The sequence goes on along the minus strand of CM071850.1, from coordinate 26,470,502 downwards.
GGCGCAAAGCACCCGACTCGCGCAGTTCAGCCAGCCTTTGAGGCGAAGTGGCGAAGGTGCCGATGAACTTGGTAAATGGTTGAAGGGACGTAAAGTGGAACCACGATAAGTTTGACGCCACGGTGACGCTTTATCTCAGTGACGGATGGATTGCCCATTTGGAGTACACCTTCCCGATTATGGTGTGCCCAGATGTGCAGAGGCCGAGGTGTGCGGCCCATGCGTTAGGGGCGTAGCTAGATGGTGGTGGGAGTCCACCTTGAGTGAGAGACCACCTGGGTCTCCACCGCCACTGGGAGTTCTTTAAGTCCGAGTTCGGGGTCAAATATATTAGCGATGAGGCTCAAGAGAAGATGGTGGCACTTTTCCGAATCTGCAGCAGGTTCGATTCGATAGAAGAATACGAGAGGAAGTTTTTGAGTATGGTTATTTTGCTCGCACTAATAGCGACCCACGAATTGAAAATTCGGAAGTTCATTTTCCGTGCGGCGAGGTGTGTCTCGGGATGTCAGAGCCCCAGCCCCTATCACTTATGCTAAAGCGGTTGGTGGCCACTATTTATAACGGAAAGTATCTGTTGAGCTGGCCGGCGCCGCCCGATGCGTCTGGCGTCCGCCCAAGCCGTAGTGGGACGTAAGAGGAGGTTTGAGTTCGAGAGAGCGGCCGGGCGTCGCCAAGGCGTTCGCAAGGATCAGCGTAGGATTCGGCCCGATTCCAGCCTCGCCGGCGCAGGCGGTCCTAAGCGAACTCTACTTGTGCCACTTGTGGAAGAGCCCACCGGAGCTTGTCGGGCGGGCTCGAGGCGGTGTTCCGATGTGGAAAGGAGGGCATATGATCCGTTCTTGTGATCACCGGCTATGGCGATTCGGCCGTCTGCAGCAGAGGGCGGGTGTTCGCTCTGAACCGTCAGGGAGGTGAGCGTCGCGAGATGCCGCTTGATGGCGAGTACGCTTCTTGTTTTGGATCATTGTGCATTTGTCTTGTTTGACTCAGTTCTACGCACTCATTTGTATCTGTTTTGTTTCTTGAGCATGCTAAGTTGAGATTAGAGCCTCTAGGTTTTGAATTATCTGTTGCTACTCCTTCGGGAGTTAATATGTTAGCTAAAGATAAGATTAAGGATGGCCGGATCGAGATATCAGGAGAGTTCTTTGGTGGCTACGCTCATAGTTCTACCCATGAGTGGTTTCGACGTGATCCTTGGTATGGAATGGTTAGCCGCTAACCACGCATTGATTGGACCGCCACCGGAAGGAAGTAGTGTTCAAAGCCGCCGGGTCGGCCTGACTTCAAGTTTCGTGGAGCCCAGGTGGAGTTTGCCCGCCGATGGTGTCACCGTGTGAAAGCCCGTCGTTTGCTAGCTCATGGAGCTTGGGGCTACCTAGCCAAATTGTCGGAGAGAGCCGTCCCTCACCGATTGTTGATCAAGTGCCGGTTGTGCGGGAGTTTGCCGACGTGTTCCTCGAGGAATTACCGGGGTTGCCCCGAAGAGAGAGGTTGACTTCACAATTGAGCTCGGGAGCCGGGACCCTCCCTATCTCTCGAAGGCTCCGTGATCGTATGGCGCCACCGAGCTAAATGAATGAAGGTCAGTGCGCGAGAGATGTTAGATCGAGGATTCATCCGTCCGAGTGTGTCCCGTGTGGGAGCGCAAGTGTTGTTTGTGAAGAAAAAGGATGGTTCGATGCGCCTATGCATTGACTATCGTGAGCTTAATAAGGTGACGATGAAGAATAAGTATCCGTTGCCCCGTATCGATGATTTGTTCGATCACTTGAGGAGCTTAGTGTTCTCCAAGATAGATTTGAGATCCGGGTATCACCGATTGCGGATTAGGGGACGCCGACATTCCTAAGACAACGTTCGAGTCTAGATATGGGCACTACGAGTTTGGGGTCATGTCGTTTGGATTGACGAATGCACCGGCGGCGTTCATGGACATGATGGATAGGGTGTTCAAAGCATTTTTGGACAGCCGTCATTGTGTTCATTGGCGATATTCGATCTATTCAAGGACGAGAAAGGATCATGCAGAGCATTTGAGGAAAGTGTTGAGCGACCTTGAGGAAAAACCGACTTTATGCGAAATTTTCCAAATGTGAGTTCGGTTGGAACAAGTGGCCTTCTTAGGTCATATAGTCTCGAGAGATGGTGTAGCCGTGGATCCTGCAAAGATTGAGGCCGTGAGTTCTTGGGCCAGCCGACTTGATTCACGAGATACGCAGACTTCCTAGGTTTGGCGAGTTACTACCGTCGGTTTGTTAAGGATTTTTCCGCCATAGCCTCGCCCTCTCACTCGTCGGCGAGGAAGGGTGTCGAGTTTGTTTGGGACGGTAGGTGTGATGAGAGCTTTGCGGGCTCAAGCGCGATTTGACTTCAGCCCGATTTTGGCGATCCGGAGGGGACAGGTGGTTTCGTGGTTTCTGCCGATGCTTCCAAGTTCGGGTTGGGTTGTGTGTTGATGCAAAGACGGGAAGGTCATTGCTTATGCTTCCCGTCATTTGAAGCCATATGAGCGAGAACTATCCGACTCATGATATGGAGTTGGCGCAGTGGTGTTTGCATTGAAGATTTGGAGGCATTATCTATACGGTGGCGGATTGAGATGTTTACCGATCACGAGCCTCAAGTATCTCATTTACCCGAAAGAGTTGAACATGAGGCGAGAGGAGATGGTTAGAGCTAGTGAAAGATTATGATTGCGAGATTACGTACCATCGGGTAAAGCCAACGTTGTAGCCGATGCCTTAAGTAGAAAGACGTCGCACTCTGTTGTATCGTTGAGTTCCGGCCAGTTGCGAGAGAGAGTTCGAGCGCGGCCGAGATTGCGATATTCTTTGGGTGAGGTTCTTGCCCGAGTAGCTCGATTGTGATCCGACCATCGATTAGGGCAATGGATTATTGATAGTCGGTGAGTGACCCCGCACTTAAGAGGTTGGTTGACAGAGTCGGTGTTGACGGCGACTTTGATTTTGTATATTCACGCACGGTGGGGTGACGTGTCTGAGGCGGATGTGTGTTCCGGATGTTGCCGTTTTTGCAGCGAGTTGCTCTCGAGAGGCCCACGATTCTCGTTTGCTTGGCACCCCGGGGTACCAAGATGTATCGAGATCTTAGCGGACATTCGGTGGATGGGTATGAAAAGAGGTGTTGCGGAGTTTGTCATCGATGTCTCACTTGTCGCCAAGTGAAGGCACCCCAGCAGAGACCACCGGATTGTTGCGTGGCGGCCAGTGAGTGTGCCTCGGTGGAAATGGGAAGAAATCTCCATGGACTTCATTTGGGTTTGCCGAGGACTCGAGGAAGTTCACTCAGATCCGGGTGATAGTTGACCGTTTGACTAAGAGCGCACACTTCATTCCGGTAGAGACACTTATACCGTGGAGCAGTGGGGCGCATTGCTTTTTAGAGCGAGATCATTCGCTATCACGGTGTGCCTGTGAGGATCGTATCGGCCGTGATTCGAGGTTCACTTCTCGTTTTCGAGAGCGCTCCCGAAGGGTTTAGGCAGCGAGTGCGGCCAAAGACTGACTTTTCACCCCTCGGACAAATGGTCGGTCGAGAGGGTGAACAGATTCTCGAAGATATGTTGAGGGCCTGTGTGTTGGATTTCGGCGATTGGGACCGAGATCTCAGATCGATGGAGTTTGCATATAACAACAGTTATCAGTCGACGATTCAGATGGCTCCATTCGAGGCTTTGTATGGCAAGCGATGCCGATCTCCTGTGTTCTGGGAAGAGGTTGGTGATAGGCAGGTTTTGGGTCCCGAGTTGCTGCAATTGACCAATGATGCTGTGCAGAAGATTAGAGCCCGTATGTTGACAGCCCAGAGCAGACAGAAGAGTTATGCCGATGTTCGACGTCGGGATTTGGAGTTTGAGGTTGGTCAGCATGTATTCCTGAAGGTCGCACCAATGCGAGGAGTTTTGAGGTTTGGCAAGCGTGGGAAGCTGAGCCCCCGTTTTGTTGGTCCGTTCGAAATCCTGGAGAGGATCGGTCAGGTTGCTTATCGATTAGCCTTGCCTCCGTCATTGTCAGCAGTGCACAGTGTATTTCATGTATCGATGTTGAGGCAGTACGTGCCGGACCCGTCGCACATTGTGGATTTTGAGCCTTTGCAGCTGAATGAGGATTTGAGCTTCGAGGAAAAGCCAGTGGGAATTCTTGCCTTTGAGACAAAGACACTGCGTAATCGTGAAATCCGGCTCGTAAAGGTTCAGTGGAGGAGTCAGAGTTCAGAGGAAGCCACTTGGGAGCGGGAGGATGAGATGAGATTGCATTATCCCGAGCTGTTTCAATCTTAAGTGACTTTCGAGGACGAAAGTCTTGTAAGGGGGGAGTATTGTAACGGCCCGGAAAATTCATCCCGGCCTTCCCGGGAGGCCCAGGGGCATTTTGGTAATTTTGGGTCGGGCCGGTTTTGAAATTTAAAATTGCCAGAATAATTACGAGTCAATTTGAATGGGATCGGGATTTTTGGTGAAGGCGTTTGGGCTTGGGAAGGAGCAAAAATAAATAGGGAATTAAATAGCGCGTCGGCGGGGAATCGAACCGGCCGTGTCGCATGCTAGGCGGAGGGCACGACCACCGAGCCACCGCGCGCGTTTGTTAATCTAAACGCGCGTTCTTTTATTTAAGCCTCGCTCATCCTGTTTTTGCTTTAAAAGGCGGCTCGCCCGACTTCGCCCCACCTTTCTTCTTCTTCTTCCTCGCCATCACCCCGACCGATCGGCTTTTCTCGCGAATCCTTCTTCCCCCACGCCGACCTCGACTCGCCGGAGCTCCTCGCCGCGCTCGTCTCTCCTCCGGTAAGCTTTCCTTTCTCTTCTCTTCTCTTTTCCTTCTCCTCCGAATCCATTTCTTCTCCCTAGTGACGTTTCCGTTCATCGGCCGAGTTGAGGCGATTTGAAGTATGGGTTACGTGCGGCTAGTGTAGGGAAGTTCTTCTTCAAGGAATCGAGCGTCGAATCCCCGTGGATCGCTTGGATTTGTGTCTTTTGTTCGCCCCTGCTCGCGCTAAAAAACAGAGCCCCCATTCGTCGAGCTCGCCCGTCGTGCCGTCCGTCGCGTACAAGCGCGCGCAGCCTCACGCAACGCCGCCGCCGAGCCCGCTCTCGCCGAAGTCGTGCCAGTATGGCGCCAGCCGAGCTTCCTTTTCGCCCTGCATCTCCAGCAGGCGCCGCGTCCCACAGGCGTCCGCGCGCTCAAGCGCGCACCCTGCGCCGCGCGCCATTCGCGCCCATTCTGCGCCCGCGCGCCCCGAGCCCCGTTCTTTGCCCGTTCGTGCAATCGGCCCGTTCGTGCGTTCGTCGTGCCCTCGTGAGTTGCTCCCAGTGAGCCTCATTTATTTTATTGTATTTAGGCCTATTGTGTGATTTTTGTGTTGATTGATAGGTTCCCGTAGCTAGATCGAGATTGTTCGCGACTTAGGATTTCGTGCCAAACCGTCCCCGACCAAGGTAAGGATTTCTTACGGGGTTGTGTGGACCTGCGATATTATATGTGATTGTTGATTGATTGCTTGTTTGTGATTATTGACATGTGTAGCTAGGTGCTTCAATCTGAATTCCGGTTAGCATGATTTCTTGGTTAATTCTCATGTTAATCCATGCTAGATTGTTCCTTTTCTCGCATGCTCGTATCACATTCCTTGCTTCATAGTATCATGCTAGGCTCATTGTATTCTTATTGAGCACGTATTGGATTTTATGGAATTGTTTCTTTGTTTGCTAGAGGCGAGTTAGAATTGCGGTAGATAGCATCATCCGGCCCGATGCATAAAGAACCTTGCATCCATGGCGGGGGACGTCGAGCAAGTCATTCCGTCCCTGGACCCCGTGAGGATTAGCTAACCCGAGCGGTGAGGCCCCGCAATCTTGGGGTGAGGTGGCGATCGTTAAATGCCCCAACGGTCGGGATGATGACTTGGCATTGCCTCGCCCCGGCGGCCGGCATGTCCTCGGCATGTTTGGCGGTAGCCCCGATTGCCACTGTTAAGGCAAGGGCGGCTTCGGTGTAAGCCTACCACGACCGTTTCTTGGCCCGGTGCGCGGTGGTTCAGGTGACATAGTTTACGTGTCAGTCTCACACCCTATGTCGGTGACACCGATCCAAAGATTTAGTTAGGCGTGGTGGTGGATATGGGCAGCTTGCCTTCGGACTCAGCAACCCCATAGTTCGCGTGAGCACGCGGTGCATGCTTACGCTCATTACTGGCGCCGATGGAGAGCTCCTCGGGATTGTGAGCGAGTGTACCTTTCGTCGTCGACGAAGAGCAGCCGAGGCGGGACTTGTTTCTCGTATAGGGCGACTTATGTATTGGATCAGTATGATGATTTTATTCGGACCAAGCCACCGAGTTGGCATCCGAGGCCCAAGTGTGGGCTAAGCTATGTGCTCTATTCGTGTTTATATTCATAGCTTGCATACGCTCATCGAGATGACCATGTATATCGTATTGTACCCGGTTGGGGATTCTTCTTGAGCGATTCGTTGCTCACCCTTATTATTGTGGTTTTTCCACAGTAACCGAGTTTGCGAGACAGGATGGTGAAGGAGAGCCGTGATCATGGGGCCCGATCTTCCAACTCGATTTTTGTATTATGACTCTCGTGTGTTTTTGTTTTCCCCTGAATGCATGTAGCCAGCACGAAGCCCTAGGATGTTTGTAAATATTTGTGGATTCCAAAGCATGTTGTATCCGACAGGTTTTGAATGGCTTTTAGTAAATCTCGATCGTGAGTAAACTTTGGAAATGTTTTTATCTGGAGCAGTGCTTGGAAACAGGGACGAGTTTTGGGAAAATGTCTAGTTTTTAAAGGGGTTATTTTGAATGTTTTGTTTTAATTGGAATCCGAAATCATGTCTGTTTAAATGTCCTTTACTTTGAATGCATGCATTGGGGTAAGGGCCCATTTAGTGCCCCATTCGGGTCGGTCCCTTACACCGTGATAGCGAATGATCTGCTCCAAAAACAACTGCGCCCACTGTTCCATGGTATAAGTGTCTCTACCGGGAATGAAGTGTGCACTCTTAGTCAATCGATCGACTATCACCCAAATCTGAGAGAACTTCCTCGGAGTCCTCGGCAAGCCAGAAATAAAGTCCATGGAGATCTCTTCCCATTTCCACTGAGGTACGCTCAGCGGCTGCAACAAACCGGCTGGTCTCTGCCTGGGGGCCTTCACTTGCTGACAAGTGAGACATCGACTGACGAACTCCGCCACATCTCTTTTCATACCCATCCACCAGAATGTTTGCTTAAGATCCTGATACATCTTGGTACCCCCGGGGTGCTAAGCAAACGGAGAACTGTGGGCCTCTGAGAGCAACTCTACTCGCAATCCTGCAACATCCGGAACACACAACCGACCTCAGACGTCATCATTCCATGTATGCGGTGAATATACCAAGTCAAAATCTCCATCAGCACTAACTCTGTCAAATAATCTTTTAAGTGCGGGGTCACTCAGCTGACTATCAATAATCCGTTGTCTAATCGATGGTTTGGATCATCAATCGAGCCACTCTGGCGAAGAACCTCACCTAACAACACTGCAATCTCAGCCCGCTCGAACTCTCTCCGTAATCTGGGCTGGGAGCTCAACAACACCGCGGAGTGCGACGCCTTCCTACTCAGAGCATCAGCTACAACATTGGCTTTACCCGGATGGTACAGAATCTCGCAATCATAATCTTTCACTAACTCTAACCCATCTCTCTCGCCTCATATTCACTCCTTTTGAGTAAAGCAGATACTTGAGGCTCGGTGATCGGTAAACATCTGGATCCGCTCACCATACGGGTAATGCCTCCAAATCTTCGGTGCAAACACCACTGCACGCCAACTCCATATCATGAGTCGGATAGTTACGCTCATATGGCTTGGTGCTTGACGAGGAAGCATAAGCAATGACCTTCCCGTCTTTGCATCAACACACAACCCAACCCGAACTTGGAAGCATCAGCTGTAAACCACGAAACCACTGTCCTCTCCGGGATCGCCAACAGTGTTGAAGTCAAACTGCGCTTGAGCCTGGCAAAGCTCTCATCACACCTACCGTCCCAAACAAACTCGACACCCTTCCTCGTCAGACGAGTGAGGGGCGAGGCTATGGCGGAAAAGTCCTTAACAAACCGACGGTAGTAACCTGCCAAACCTAGGAAGCTGCGTATCTCGGTAACTAAAGTCGGTCTGGCCCACGAACTCACGGCCTCAATCTTTGCAGGATCCACAACTATACCATCTCTCGAGACTATATGACCTAAGAAGGCCACTTGTTCCAACCAGAACTCACTTTTGGAAAATTTCGCATAAAGCTGGTTTTCCCTCAAGGCTGTCAACACTTTCCTCAAATGCTCTGCATGATCCTCCCTGGTCCTTGAATAGATCAGAATATCGTCAATGAACACGATGACGAAGCTGTCCAAAAATGCTTTGAACACCCTATCCATCATGTCCATGAACGCTGTTGGTGCATTCGTCAATCCAAACGACATGACCCCAAACTCGTAGTGCCCATATCTAGACACGAACATTTGTCTTAGGAATGTCGGCGTCCCTAATCTGCAACTGATGATACCCGGATCTCAAATCTATCTTGGAGAACACAGAAGCTCCATGAAGTTGATCGAACAAATCATCGATACGGGGCAACATATACTTATTCTTCACTGTCACCTTATTAAGCTCACGATAGTCAATGCATAGGCGCATCGAACCATCCTTTTTCTTCACAAACAACACTGGCGCTCCCCACGGGGACACACTCGGACGGATGAATCCTCTATCTAACATTTCCTGCAGCTGAACCTTCAGTTCCTTTAGCTCGGCTGGCGCCATACGATACGGAGCCTTCGAGATAGGGATGGTCCCTAGCTCGAGCTCAATTGTGAAGTCAACCTCTCTCTTCGGGGGCAACCCCGGTAATTCCTCAGGGAACACGTCAGCAAACTCCCGCACAACCGGCACTTGATCAATAGTCAGTGAGGGACGGCTCTCTCCGGACAATTTGGCTAGGTAGCCCCAAGCTCCATGAGCTAGCAAACGACGGGCCTTCACAGCTGACACCATTGGCGGGTAAACTCCACCCTGGACTCCATGAAACTTGAAGCTGGGCCGACCCGGCGGCCTGAACACTACTTCCTTCCGGTGGCAGTCAATCAATGCGTGGTTAGCGGCTAACCACTCCATACCAAGAATCACATCGAAACCACTCATGGGTAGAACTATGAGCGTAGCTACCAGCAACTCTCCGGATATCTCGATCCGGCCATCCTTAACCCTATCTTTTGCTAACATATTAACTCCCGAAGGAGTTGCAACAGATAATTCAAAACCTAGAGGCTCTAATCTCAACTTGGCATGCTCAGCAAACAAAACAGATACAAACGAGTGCGTAGAACCAGAGTCAAACAAGACAAATGCACAATGATCCAAAACAAGAAGCGTGCACGCCCGCTGCGGCATCTCGCACGCTCGGCCTTCGGACGGTTCGTAGCGAACACCCGCCTGCTGCTGCTTTGACGTTTGAGCGCCATAGTTGGTGATCACAAGAACGGATCATATGCCCCTCATTTCCACATCGGAAACACCGCCTGAGCCCGGTCTGACACGCTCCGAAGTGGACTCTTCCACAAGTGACACAGGCGAGAATCTACCTAGGACCGCCCTGCTGGCGAGGCTGGAACTAGGCCGGAATCCTACGTTGATCGGTTGCAGGCGCGCCTTGGCGACGCTGGCGCCTCCTCCGAACTCAAACCTCCTCTTCGCCCCACTACGGCTTGGGACAGGCTGCTTTGCCGGGGCGGCGCGCCACCGCTCAACATGATACTTTCCATTGTAAATAGTGGCCAGCTGAACAACTTTAGCATAAGTGGTAGGGGCCTGTGCCCGGACATCCTGAGACACACCCTGCCTCAGACCAGAAATGAACTTCCAAATTTTCAACTCAGGGGTCGCTATTAGCTGCGGAGCAAAATAACCATACTCTGAAAACTTTCTCTCGTACTCCTCTATAGAATCAGAACCCTGCTGCAGATTCTGGAAAAGCGCTACCATTTTCTCTTGAGCCTCATCGCTAATATATTTGACCCTGAACTCAGACTTAAAGAACTCCCAGGTGGCAGGTGGAGACCCAGCTGGTCTCTCACTCAAGGTGGACTCCCACCACCATCTAGCTACGCCCCCTAACGCATGGGCTACACACCTCGGCCTCTGCACATCGGGGCACACCATAATCAGGAAGGTGTACTCCAAATGGGCAATCCATCTGGCTGCTGATAAAGCGTCACCTGTGGCGTCAAACTTATCAGGGTTCCACTTTACGAAGTCCTTCAACCATTTACCAAGTTCATCGGCACCTTCTGCCACTTCCTCCTCAAAGGCTGCTGGCTCTTGCGAGCTAGGGTGTCTTCTTTGCGCCTCTTTGAATCAAACGAGTCAGCTGCTCGATCTGAGCTCGGGACTCTTCCCGCTGCGTTGCCAACAAAGCCTGGGTCTCTGCCCTCTGGCCACTCAACAGGTCGACCACCATAGACCTCATAGAATTAGCAAATTCGCTCCGGAGAAGCGATCTCACGGCGCCGCGATCGCCTCAATGCCTACTGCGGGCTCAACAGGGGAGCTACGAGCGGAATGCTATCGATCTCTCGGCATGGGACGATGTCCACGCGCGGTGTTAGATCCGATCCTCGACACCTCGGCCTCCTCTCGGGCGTCCTCTTCCGGCGCGGGTAACTGGCATGCTGGCGATCTACACCCAAACCAATAACGAGTCAGAACATGCTCGTCTCCGCTCCACAATACTACACAAGGCATACACTAGATGACAGGTATTGTAAATTCTTAACCCTTTTTAAACAACAAATAGTAAACTTAGGCGTACCTGATGACTGTCGGAGTGCTAGTGATCATGGGAAAACGACCTACAACAACAGGTCATACTACAGAATTTATGACTCTAAGCTCTGATACCAACTGTAAGGGACCAGGCCGAATGGGGCACTAAATGGGCCCTTACCCCAATGCATGCATTCAAAGTAAAGGACATTTAAACAGACATGATTTTGGATTCCAATTAAAACAAAACATTCAAAATAACCCCTTTAAAAACTAGACAATTTTCTCTCAAACACATCCCTGTTTCCAAGCACTGTTCCAAGATAAATACATTTCCAAAGTTTACTCGATCGAGATTTACTAAAAACCATTCAAAACCTGTTCAGATACAACATCTTTGGAATCCACAAATATTTACAAACATCCTAGGGCTCGTGCCCGCTACATGCATTCGGGGAAAACAAAAACACTCGAGAGTCATAATACAAAAATCGAGTTGGAAGATCGGGCCCCATGATCACGCCTCCTCCTTCACCATCCTGTCTCGCAACTCTCGGTTACTGTGGAAAAACCACAATAATAAGGGTGAGCAACGAATCGCTCAGTAAGAATCCCCAACCGGGTACAATACGATATACATGGTCATCTCGATGAGCGTATGCAAGCTATGAATAAAAACACGAGAATAGAGCACATAGCTTAGCCCACACTTGGGCCTCGGATGCCAACTTCGGTCTTAGTCCGGAATAGTATCACCACACGATCCAATACATAAGTCGCCCTATACGAGAAACAAGTCCCGGCCTCGGCTGTCTCATTGTCGACGAAAGGTACACATCGCTCACAATCCCGAGGAGCTCTCTCGGCGTATGTAATGAGCGTAAGCATGCATCGCGTGCTATCGCAGACTATGGGGTTGCCGGTGTGGAGGCAAGCCGCCTATATCCGATCCACCACGCCTAACTAAATCTTTGGATCGGTGTCACCGACATAGGGTGTGAGACACGGACACGTAAACTATGTCACTGAACCACCGCACTTGGGGCCAAGGAACGGTCGTGGTAGGCTTACACACCAGAAGCCGCCCTTGCCTTAACGGTGGCAATCGGGGCTCTCGCCAAACATGCCGAGGACATGCCGGCTGCCGGGACGAGGCAATGCCAAGTCATCATCCCGACCGTTGGGGCATTTAACGATCGCCACCTCACCCAAGATTGCGGGGCCTACCGCCGGGTTAGCTAATCCTCACGGGGTCCAGGGACGGAATGACTTGCTCGACGTCCCCGCCATGGATGCAAGGTTCTTTATGCATCGGCCCGGATGATTCTATCTACCGCAATTCTAACTCGCCTAGCAAGCGACAAACAATTCCATAAAATCCAATACGTGCTCAATAAGAATACAACGAGCCTAGCATGATACTACGAAGCAAGGAACAGATACGAGCATGCTAGAGAGGAACAACCTAGCATGGATTAACATGAGAATTAAAACGGGAAATTCATGCTAATCGGGAATTCAGAATAGATTACCTAGCTACACATGTCAATAAACACAAACAAGCAGTCAATCAACAATCACATATAATATCGCAGGGTTCACACAACTCCGGTAAGAAATCCTTACCTTGGTCGGGGACGATGGCACGAAAACCTAAGCTGCGAACTATCTCGAACTAGCTACCAAGAACCTATCAATCACAACAAAAATCACACACTAGGCCTAGATATAATAAAATAAATGAGGCTCGGCACGGGAGCAACTCACGAGGTACGATTTAACGCACGAACGAGCCGATTGCACGAACGGGCAGCAATAGCGCTTGCTTGGCGCGGGAGCGCGGCTGCTGCTGCTGTATGGTGGCGCGGATGCGCGCGCGGATGGATGGCGCGCCGCGAGCGGCGATCGCAGGGCGAGCAGAGCGTGGCTCGTCTGGGCGCTGGCGATGCAACGCGACACGAGGCTGGGCGAGGACGCGCGCGCGAGCTCGGACCGAAGTGCGGCGTGGCTCGGCGGCTGGGCTGCTACTGCGCGCGAACGGCTGGCGAGCTCGACGAACAGGGGCGAATAGAGCGAGCTTCCGCGCGAGGGAAAAACGAGCTCGAATTCGAGCGATCGGAGAGGATTCGACGGGCGATTTGTTGATGGCGAACTCCCTACACTAATTTTGCACAAAACCCATACCTCAAATCACCTTGGCTCGACCGGAAATGGCGAAGCCCGAAACAGAGAACTCGGATTGAAGAAGAGGAGAGGAAAAGCATACCTGCTGCTCGGAATAGAAATTCAACTTCGAAGATGGAGGGAGAACTCGGTCGAATTGGAGCTGGAGTAGGAAGAATCGCCGGGAATATCTGTCGGTCGGAAGATCGGTCGCGAAGGAGAAGAAGAAAGGAAATGAGGGAGAAGGCTCGGGCGAGCTGCCTTTTAAACCAAAACAGGGGACAGACAAGCATACATAGAAGATGGCGCGTTTAGAAACACAAGAGCGCTCAATGGCTCGATAAGCGGCGACGCTTGCCTAGCTTGCTTCACGGTCCTGGTTCGATTCCTGCTCGACGCGCTATTTAATTCCTTATTTGTTTTTGCCTCAAATCAAGCCCAAAACTTCCCGAACACATTCAAATTAACTCAATATTTTTCCGACAATTAACAAATACATAACCGGCCTTGTCGGCCAGACCCAAAATTACCAAAATGCCCCTGGGCCTCCTGGAAAGACCGGGATGAAATTTCCGGGCCGTTACACATACATATTGATTTTTTTCCCGTTGCTTCAAGAAATGTCCTTACATCGTTCAATGTTGAATTTGAAATTCTAATGACATGTCATTTTATCGAGCATAATCTTCAGATAGAGTATGAAAGTAACTTTCCCACAATTTTCGAACATCAGTAGGTTTACAATGTGCAAGTAATGTTGCAAAAAGCCTGTGAAATGTGTTAGACATTTGAAATGTAGCTGCTTCATCTAAACATTCAATTATACTTTAATCTGATCGAAGAAGTTCTCTCTCTTGTGCTGCCTCCTTAAAGGTTGAATATTTTTTTTCCTTAATGGTCATCAAATATTGAAAAGATGTTGGCTCTTTAAAATGATTTAATAATAAATATAAGAATATCTTTCTTCTTCTACTGGGTTTGCACCAACTATTCGTGCTATAACTTGACCTCTTTTTCTTTTTGTCCATATTCGAGCTTGTTTGTTCCACACATAATATTCTGGAATTTCTGTATACAAATATTTCCTTGCTGCTTCACAATTCTGGCATAATTCAAAATAATCCGTCAACCTTGTCTTTGAAACATGATCCCATTTGATAATTATCTCCAAATTTTGGTTCTTGCAATATGATACCATTTGGTTATTGCAAAGGTGGAGTTGTAAATTTATGACTGCGTGAGAGATTTCATGCAACCTAACGTCATAAATTCTCCACAATGCTTCTTGTGCAGATACCCATCTTGCATCTTGAAATTCTTTTATTTCATTAATAGTTTTACTATCATCAGCATCATCATGAGATATTTAAACACTTGCTCTATCAAACCTGAGCAGATTTCAATATTGATGTGACAATTGTATCTTAAAAACAAATATGGATTATAGGGAACCACCCATCTATCATCATAATCTGCATTCTTCATCTTTACCTTTAATGTAATGGAAAAAAAACATATATTAGATAGGTATACAAATTTCTTATTATCATATATGTCTTTATAATTTATATTATTAAACTTCTAAATTAAAATGAAAAGCAATAATCAATTATTCATGTTAATAAAATTTAAATAATAATATATCCAGAGTCACCTTGTTTTCGTCGTTCCTCCGTTTATATATTATATATGCATATTTTCCTCGTTTTTTTTTTTGCAGAAAATGCTCTCGGATAGTGAAACCTACATGCTCCGTTGACCATGCAAGGACTTTTGTTGTTATATTCTCCGCAAGGACCATGAAGCATGTGTTTGAGAACAACATCATAAAGATTAGGATTTTGCTCTTTATCTGGTATTTCTTGCTTGAACATACTTGTCATATTGATCTGCATTGACAATTTTGTTACCATGGTTGAATATTATCAACATATGTGCATGTGGAAGACCTCTTTTCTGAAATACAAATAGCATCCACAAAAGCAACCACTTTTCCAAAAATTTCCTTTTTTTACTATTTGGTTCTTCAAATCCATTAGTTTTCCTCTTACAACTCTTGAAGTTAGATCTGGTCTATCTGGAGGGTGTTGACCTTCTAGTAGCTCATCTTTGATCTTTTTCCACTCTGCATTACATGTCGTTGTGATGAAAAGGTCTAGCTTTCCAAGATGTTGTACTAATGCCATAACATGTAAGTATTGACGTCTCATATCTCTTGGTCCGACAACAAATGACATTGGAAATACTATTCTTTTTCCAACCTTATTTCCTCTTATTTCACCAGCATTTACGATATCCACGATTCCTTTATACAACTCAGATCGAATATGAGATTGTTGTCTTCTATAAAAGTCAAGTCTGGTTGTTTCAAGTTTGATGTACAAATCAACAATGTATTGTTGTAAAAGTATTTCAGATTGAAAGAGTATTGATTTTTCAAGTTTTCTTATTTGTAACTTGTAACAATAATACTCTCGGCAGAATACCTATGTAGGACTTCCCTTCAAAACTCCTATAGCATTAAGACATTTCTTAAACTTAATAAAAAAAGTATAAAAAATCTTATTAAAAAGTATTTATTCTATTAATGTGAAATATGTATAAGTAATAATGAAACTATGCTTAAATATTCTTTCATTTATTTATATAAACTTAACGAAAACAACTAAATTTACCTTGTTCATTTCAAATGGTATCGTCTGCAAAATATCATATCTTCAATGGTTGAGCCACATTACTTAAATTAACACTTATTTTATTTGCATTCTCCAATTCAACACTTCTCGCAATGTTTTGATGCCAACCGACCTCTCTAAGTGGGCATAATAAAGGATATTGCAGTGGATCATGACAACTATAATAGTGTTGTACTCTATAGCGATTACCTGAATGAGTGTGGACAAATATATCTCTTTGAAATGGTATATTGTTATTGTTCCCTTCAATCCAAATAATAGCTACTTGATCTGTAGTGGGCGCATTATAATCTCTCTAGTCAATACGTACATATCTAGCAATATGGATATGCAAATTTTCAATCGTTGACATATTTCCTAAATTGCGAAAGAAATTTGCATATGGATTATTTCTCAAAATTCTCATCAATCTTGCAATAATTGCTTCACTCAGTGGAACATTCTTCAATATTTCAATTCTATTCTTCATTTCATTTGAAGTATCATAAAAGTATAACTGGAAGAACATTGGCTTTTCTTCAGGCAATAGTGCGATCGTGGTAAATTTGACCTTGCGCTCTAAATGTATAAACGCCTTTCTTCAAAGAGGCTAGATTTTCATCCAATTTTACTCCCAATGAAGTAAATCAAAACATGCTATTATAGGCTCGAATATTTTTCCTAAATAAAATTCCTTCTTCGGTTTGAGATGCATATAGAAAATAAAAGGTCATTCAACACTTCTTGTGTTGCTAGATGTACCTGATTAGTTATTTCAATTAGTACTCCAAATGCAATACCATAATTTAATTTTTAATTTTATCTACATGTCCATTATAACAGCAAAATGTTGGACATTCATGTTCAAATCTCAATGCTCCACAAAACTTGCATGAACATATATTCTTAAGTTGATGAATTAGATATTGAAATTTTATACTAAAATCTAAACATAGAAATAGAAAAGAAATATGTAGTTAGAGTTGTTCTAATACTTTATTTTTGTAACAAGTCAATTTCAATTTGGTTAAAAAATGTAACTACTTGAAACTTATTAAAGTTAAACAAAGTGAAATACCTCCTTCTTGTAAGTGTGTTTGTGATATTTGAAACCATTCAAATTTCGACTGTTTTATGCATCCACGACCACTTTCTCCATTTTGTCTCCTTTTTCTTGCATCACTAGTTGCAATTTTTTTTTTAGTTTTTCTTCTGGGTAAGCATCATATATGTCTTCTTTCTTGATTGTTTTTCCATATATACTTCTTATATAATTAAATAAAATTTTAAAAAAACCCAATTAATTTATTAAAAATAATAATATTCTAACAATTAAAGGTACCAAATATAAAATTTTAAAATAAAAGTATAATATTAATGTTAAGATATGGACCAAATAATGTGGTTAAATTTATGATTATACGTATTATGATTGCATAATATAATATTTTGGGTTTTCCTAAATTGTGGTATTTTAATAAATTAATTTTAAATAGTTTTTTTTATAGAAAATTAATTTAAAATAATTAATATTATGTTATTTTTACATTTATTTTTAATTTTATACTTACATTATCTTAGTTTTATTTATGTCAATAATAACTTTATTCAAAAAAATTTATTCTTAAATAATTTATATATATATATATATCATACTACCTTAAAGTGTGGCTGAAGGAGAAAATCATTTTTTGACGATTTTACCCTTAAATCATACTCTAAATTACAAAGATGTCATTTATTGGAATATAAAAAAAATTAAATACAAATAAAATAGAAAATATTTACAATATCATACTATCTTAAAGTGTGGCTTAAGGAGAAAATCATTTTTGGACGATTTTACCCCTAAGTCATACTCTAAATTACAAACATGTCATTTATTGGAATATAAAAAAAAATTTAAATACAAATAACGTAGAAGATATTTACGATATCATTTTCATCGGTAGATAAGATATTTTTTTTATCACATCTCATAGATTTTATGACTAAGTTAGAAGATAAAGATTTCAACAATCAAATGAAGATATTTACAATATCATTTAAATTTTCATCATCTTTATAAAGTAGAAAATAAGATATTTTTATCAAATCTCAAATATTTTATTTGACATTTTATATTCTAATTAAAATAATAAATTGAATTTTCCAATTCTATAAATAGTTCTTTACATTTTGTTAACGAGAACACTTCTATTTCTTTGATTTACTTTTCTTTGTTCTTTTATGTTTTTTGTTTTATAATAAGTTATCTTATTTTTGTTGGATTATTTACCTTGAGTCATCTAATTTTTCTTTTGTTGCAATAATTTATTGTAGGGATCTTTTCTTTTTTGGATAATTGTTTTCTTTCAAAAAAAGACTTGGACATCTAGAAAAAAAAGTTTGAAGAATGATATCATTATCTGAGGTCAAATGCATCTGTTTCAAAAGTATGGTAATAAAGATTTTCTACTATTACTATATATATATATATATTTATCTATATTTTGTTTACAAACACATTTGAAACTTTCTCTTTATTTAGGTTACATTTCTTGCTTTTTTTTTGTTTTTTTTTTATAATAAAAAATTAAGTTATCTTATTTTTGTTGGATTATTTAACTTAACTTTCATCTCACTTTTGTTTTTTTTTGTTGCAATAATTTTGTAGAGATTTTTTGTTGCTTAATTGTTGACTTGGGATGTGGAATTTGTTTTTGTTTGAAGAATGATAAAATTATCATTTGAAGTTAAAGGTAAGTTTATAGATGTTATTTATATTTATAATTATAATAATGATATAACTCTTATAAATTTTATTAATTTTTTTAAAATTAATAACACCTATATTTATTGCATTCAATTGACATATTTTATTAATTATTAAACATATATATAATTTATTATTTAAAAAATTATCACGTGCAATGCCGGGGGTTAAGGTTCTTGTATATATATATATGATTGTATAATACATATTTTTTTCGTGATATTTAATAATTTCAAATAATAAGTGACATTAACTTTTTATGGAAAAGATATGATTTTAAAAAGTTTAAATTTAAATAAAAACTTTTGTGGCGTTTTGTTTTTGTTTTATGTTTTTATAAAAATTTTAAATTTAAACTTACTTATTTTTCTTATGCTTTATTCTTCTAAAAAAAAAACGAATGCTGACATAATAAAAATTGAAATATATCTTCGATTAATAAGATATGAATTAGAATTCTGTAATCTAAATATTTTTACCCATAAACTTTTAATTATATCAATACAAAATATTTGGTTGATTTATATATATATATATATATATATATATATATATATATGTATATATATATATATGTATATATATATATTTTGAGTACTAGTTGAATGATATATTATTTTCTGCATTAAATGTTGGTATTAATATATTTTTTTTTGCGAAGTTATCATAAATTATTTTAATGCAATTTATATATTAGGTAAAATGAAATATGATTTTGTTTATATGTAAAAAGTTTTATCTCTTCAATTTTTTTGAAAAAAAACTTTTTTGTGTATATATAGCTTTCTAATGGGTACCTTTTAGCAATGTTAAATCAATATAAATCCAATTTATACTAATTTTTTCAAAGACCAACATTATATTAAAATCAGGTTTGGTTAGGGGTGTACATGGGTTGGGTTGGGTAGGGTTAGGAAGAATTTTAGGACCAACCCAAATTTTTGGGATGGTTAATCTACTAACCCATCCAACCCTATTTGTGAGAGCAACCCTACCCAACCCAACCCTTATATTTTCGGGTTGGGTTGGGTTGGACCATCGGGTTGGTATGTTTTTTAAATATAGAATAAATATTTACTAATTTAAATGATATTTCATTGAGGAAATAAAGCTTAAATCAACACTATAAAACAACTAATATACATACATCCTTTTCTAAAAAATATACATACATCCTTTTCTCAAAAACCTTAATTTAATGTTATAATATAAGAGTTTATATGTACAACATCAAAATATATCTTAAAATTTCAAGGAAGCAATAAGAAAAACTATCAAAAGCTTCATGGAAATTTCCACTTCAACAGCACCCACTTTTGTTGAGCAAACAAATTTGGTTGTAGAACCAACTCAAAAAGAAATCCTGTTGGGATTAAATCAAAAGCTTCCATGTTGCACTCACAAAAGTGAAAACCTGTTGGGATTAAATAAAAATAAAAATGAACTTCAACTTAAACGGCACCAATTTTGGTTGAACAAAAAAGTAGTTCCTTCTCTGAAAGGAGTCTTCCATCTTTAGTATTGCTTCTCTAATACAACATTGTCCACTGTCCAAAATAAAAATTTATTCTTTAAATAGACAACTACTAAAAATGTTCAAGTTTCAATCATGCAACTATATATGCTAATACCGTACAAATTTCTGAACTTTAAACACCACGAGAATTGACAAAATCACGAACTTTCACCTTGTAATGTCGATATTGGAAAATAAAAATAAAATTTTCATTTATAAAGAACTGTATTCAAGATAATAAAAGATTATCAATCATTATATGAAAAACTTACCACTAAAATCATCAATCAATCAACTTGAATCCCTAATTTAGAATAATAGATGGTGATCCCATATCTGAAAACAAATTAAACAAAATGAAAGAAATGTATATTATACATTTATTTGATCAAACATTAGATTTACAATTAAAAGAAAAATTAATTTTAATACCTGATTCAATATTATCACAAGCCTCTAGCCTCTTCGAGTTGTGGAAGAAGGTCTAACAATTTCGAGCTCCCACGAATCCAATTTTGTGTACAAATCAAGGCCTCCACTGTTTTAGGAGTCAAAGAACTCCTAAAAGTATCGAGAATCCTCCCTCCTGTACTAAATGCGGATTCGGAAGCCACAGTAGATATTGGAACCGCCAAAACATCTTTGGCAATTTTGGATAAAATAGGAAATTTACGACCATTTTCTTTCCACCATGACAAAACATCAAAATCATCTTTAACTTCTTCATTAGGCTCACAGAAATACCAATCCAAATCATTCTTCACGTTCAATGTATTTTTCTCTTCTCTATTTCTCTTATACCTTAAATGCATTGGACTTTCATCTTCTTCTCCATCACTACTATCTATACTAGTGATACTGCTTGATTGTGGAGAATCATTACCACTAATATCTTTAGCTTGACTAACTTGAGCACCAATGTCATGTGATTTGTAAAAGTCATACATGCGAATCAAATGTAACTTGATACCTTCAATCATCCTTTTGGCCACATCTTCCTCATAAACATCGGAAAAACAAAAAGACACATATTCCAACTTATAACGAGGATCAAGTACCATGGCAATAAATATCAACTTATTAATCTTTTCGATTGAACCCCAATACTTGTCAAATTTTTTCTTCATCTCTGAAGCCATCTTACATAGAATAGAGCTGGAATTTTGACTCCATTTGATTAGGGTATATTGAATATTGTAAAGTTTATGAAATCCAACATTTGAAGTCACATATAAAGAACCACTAACCTTTGTAGTCACATCATAGAATTTCTTTAAAAACTTAACAAACACCTTCACATTGTCCCAATCTTGTATACTTGGTGGCCCCAATCTTTTATTTCCACGACCATCTTCCTCAAAATAATCATTATAATCTGACTCATATTTCTCTTCTTCTAAGATTTTAAAAGCCTTCTCAAATTTCAATGCATGATCAAGCATTAAATAAGTTGAATTCCACCTAGTTGACACATCTAAACAAACTAGAGCCTTACACTCAATTTTTGCTTGTTTTGCACTAGCTTTAAATTTTTCAAGTCTCTTAGGCGAAGATCGAACATATATTACTGCATTACGAACACTAGCAATTGAATCATGCATATCTTTCAATCCATCATTAACAACCAAGTTGATTATGTGAGCACAACACCTCATGTGCAATAATTCTCCATCTAAGACAATAGATTTCCAACTTCTAAGTCTTCTTTTAATGTAAGAGATAGCTACACCATTAGAGCTTGCATTATCAACAGTGATGGAAAATATTTTATCAATTCCCCATTCCAACAAACAACTCTCAATAACCTTGCCAATAGTCTCTCCCTTGTGGTTAGCAACTTGACAAAAGTTCAAAATCTTTTTATGCAAATTCCATTCATGATCAATAAAGTGTGTTGTGAGTACCATGTAATTAACATTTTGCAACGAAGTCCAAGTGTCTGTTGTAAGACAAATTCTCTGAGAGTTTTTACCTAAAAATGATTTCAAGTGTTTTTTCTCCTCGAGATACAATTGAAACACATCTCTAGCAATTGTTACTCTTGATGGGATGTCAAACTTAGGACAAGAAATACTACAAAAGTATATAAATCCCTCATTCTCTACAAACCGAAAAGGCAACTCGTCAATAATTATCATTTTAACACATGCCATTCTACACGCTTCTTGACTAAATAATATTGTCCGAAAGTTACCAATATTTCCCCCTTTTCCATCATTAGAAGGCACAAGAGTCAAAGTGGTTTGTCCTTTTTCTTGCTCTCTATACGAATACTTTTTACATTGATTTTTCAAGTGCTTCCACAAAGTGCTAGTTCCACAGGTATTAGTATCACAAGCATAATCCTTATCACAATAATTACACTTGCATCTTTCTCCATTATTAGCACTCATTTCGATTTTCGTAAAATGATCCCAAATAGAAGAGATTAATTTACTTGGCCTTTTCTTCCTAGACGGGAGAGGTAAGGGTGGTTTAGGAATTTGGCTAGGATTGGGAGGATGAGGAGTTTCAATATTACATCTTGATTCCGAAGCAGTTGTATTTGCATTTTCACTATTGTTGTCCATCTATAAAATAAAATAAATAAAAACAAACTAGCTATGAATTACAAAATCAAATAATCAAGTTTATATCCATAAAGTCACAAAAGAAATAAACCATAAATATTAATAAGCTGAAAAAAATATTTACAACATGGGTAAAGACTAATAATTAGCACAATAAAGTTAGATATTAGTGATTACTCTTCTGAATTTGACGAGGTGGTGATGACTTTGAAATATGTTAAATATTCTGCCAAAAAAAAAAAGATCACTCCATGAGATCAAAAGAGTAGAATGAGATTATTAATGGGATTTGAAAATCAACAGAGTCCTGAGAAATAAGTGGACGCCACTAGAGCCAAAAGTTGTAGAGTTGGAAGGAGATTTGCTTTTCTAGAAAGAGAACTATCATCAGTACATTACAATCAATGATCACATCCACATAATATAAACATAAACATTACAAAAAATTGGATCTATAAGTAGGAAGAAAACAAACCCAAATATTTGAATTAGGAGAAATTAGATTTTAAGAGAGAAATTAGGAGAAAGTGCAATAATTGATGAAGGTTTAGCCACTTAAACTGTACATTTGAGCCAAAAGAGTTGCTGATCAAACAAACTAATAATTAAATAAGGATCTATTTCTTGGTTTATATCTCATAATTTATGCTTAATTAATCTTCCAACACATTCTAAACAACAAATGCTAGCAAAGAAAAGGCAAGAAAGTGTGGTTGAAGTCAACCAACAGTGAATTAAACCATTTGACGAACTCTATAATGTAAAATATGTTCTGGCTAGAGAGCTTACTTGATCGATGACTTCAAGAACGGATTCAAGGGTTAGATGAAATTAGGATATATTTTCAACGATAAATAAAATTGTTCTAATAACTGGTTTCACTGATATATTTTCAATCTTTAGTTTTACAATTGCTCATTGTTATACAGATTAATTCCAAAAACAGAAACAAACAAACAAATCATTCCCAAGAACTAGAGCTAGAGAAATTGCCAATTCTAGATACACAAACAAGCAAACCTAACATCCAGTTACACAAACACGACATAGAACAACAAAATCAAGAACAAAAAATCGAAACTAAACAATCGAAAAATTAACTTACCAAAGACGATGTTGGAGAGGATATCAACTTGATTCTTGGCAGCATCATCGATAAGGTGTTGAGTGAAATCAATCGTGAACTTGAAGAGTTTAAGGAACGCAACGTTAGGGTTTCTAAATTATATATATATATATTTTAAATCAATAATTTCGGGTCGGGTTCGGGTCAACCTGAACCCAAAATGCTGGAACCTAAGAACCGGCCCAAAAAACCGGGTCTGCTAAAATCTGACCCAATAAAAAATTAAAAAAAAAACACAACCCAACCCAACCCTTCCAGTTTGCGTTGGGTGGTCCGGGTAGCTCGGGTTACGGGTTTTTTTGTACACCCCTAGGTTTGGTAACCATTTGATTTTTTGTTTTTGATTTTTAAAATTTCAACTTACAACAAAACAACTCCCTCACAAACTCTATAATTATTAGAAATGTCAATTGATCAATTATGCTTACTCTAACACAATTTTGTAAATATAATTAAAGTTTTTTTTTAAAGAAAATGTAAATAATTTTAATATAAAACTTTAAAAAATTAACTTTTTTTTTTTGCAGAGAAGAAAAATTAACAATAGTAACTATGTAGTTTCCAAAATTTGTATTTTAATTCACAAATAACCGATAGAGACCTTATTTTTTTAGTATGAGTCCTTCAAAACCATAAGTCATTGTTTTGAAGGATTATTTTAAATTTCAATTTCCATTCTCTTCAAAAATCTTCTTATTCCATTGATCAAGTTGATTGAAAAAGGATAAAATTTACCTTTTTAATATAATACAAATAATTTTAATTAAACACAAATAAAAATATGTAAAAAAATACATAGTTTGGTAACATACCTTTTGATCAAAACAATTTAGTAAAATGATAAGTTCTTCGGCCTTCAAGCTAATGCAAACATGAATGATTGAAATGTATTTCTTAATATTAGAGATTATTAATTTTATTTAAGAAGATGTTTTCAAATTTTATTTTTTTAAGGAAAAAACGTTTTCAAATTTAATTTAAGTCAAATCATTTTCAATTAATACCAATTATTATTCTACATTAAAGTTTTTGTTTAAGAATTTTTATTTTTAATCTCTATTTAAATTATATACACACTCTCACTCCTCGTATTTTCACACTCCCATTCCAATACTACCATCCATCAATTTCACCATATTTTAGTCAATTTTATTAATGAGTAATTAGCCTTTAATTCTTCTTATTATTATGAATATATATGTATGTAACACCCTAGAAATATTTAAAATTGTATATTTGAGTGTTTTATTAAAACTCTATTTAATCTTCAATCAGCTCTAATTATTTATTCAAGTTTAAAGTAAGTTGATTAAATTTAGTATTGGAAGCCATTTTAAAATCCATAATCTTTGTTGTTTAATTCTCTTGGAGTAATTAAATAATGATTCAAGTAAAGAACCTAAAAGAAAGGTAAATATATATGTTGATTAGTTTAAATAAATTCCTTTTGTTTCCTTATATTTATTTTAAGAAATAAAAATTAGGGTTTCTAGTGGTTTTTAAATGGTTCTTAAAATGGAAAGGGATATTAATGTATAAATAGAAAAATAATAATAATAATAGTAATTTCACAGCCACCTAACCTCCTCCCCCTCCATCCCTTTCACGCGTGTTTCCATCACCAACCCAAAGCCCTTCCATCATAGCCCCTCAGATCGCGACACGTCGCTGCCCCAGCCCTCATCCTGCTCCACGTGTCCTGCCGGCATCACCCCAACCCAGCCTTCGTCTCTGTGAGTTTCCGGCAGTAGCTCCAACACGCACGAGCTCCGGTGAGATGTCTCCCAACTGTTTCTCGTCGTCCCTTCATTAAGTCGTGCCGAGCTCTCCGCCGTCGTTCAGTTTCTTTCTCCTACCAACCAGCAGCTGCGCCATCGAGGTCTTTTCCGTTGAACCCCGCCAGTAGTGTCCACGTCTTCTTCAGCCCCTCCTCGCGTGCGTGTGTGCCGAGCGAGCTCTTCGGTGCCGTTTTTCTTCTCCAACAACAAGTAAGAAGCTCGATTAGGTGTGGGTTCATCTTGGGTAAGTCACTTTTCCCCTTCAAAGTCTTTTTTCAAGCTTTGCTTCCGGCCGTTAATGAAGTTTTCCGGTGAACTTGCTCAAACCCACCTTTTTAATCTACTATTTCTTCGTAGTTTTCGGGAGCTAGAAAGTCTGATTGCAAATCCGAGACCTATTCTGTGATCCTGAGATCGAGACCTTTCCGACGAGGTATGACCCGCTCCGTTTCATGATGACGCGCCGCCGCCGGCCACCACGCGCCAGCGCTGGAGCCGCCGTGCTCCGGCGAGGCATTTCCGGGCAGTAGCTTCTCCTCGTTCCCGTGATGTTAACCCCCTTTGTGGCTTGTTTAGATTGTTCCTAACGAGCGCTCGGTATTGTTTTGTGTTTAGGTGCTCTCGGGTTTCATCGTTTCGGGTTGCCATTTACCTCGTGGGTTCCTGTGGTGTTTCGGTCGAGTCTTCGGGAAGGTAAGGAACTTCATTATGATTCGAGTTTGTGGTTTAAAACATGTGAATAGTGGCATAGGATTTACGGGGAATTGAAGGTTGGATGACTTGTCGCATGTATGCTTTGGTGTTGTGATTCACTATTTGAACCTATTTCTACTCGTGGTAGCATGAAATCGTGTGTAGCTCGACAACTGTTAAATCTCTATTAATGTGTATCTTGTGATTGTATCATCGTTTACCTGATGTGTATCTCTGCTCGTATATGCGATGAACTGTTTATCTGTTTAACTTGTTGATGGACTAAATTGCCTTGGGTTTATGCATGTTCTATGTTGTTGACTCCATCCATGTTTGACTGTATACGTGCTGCTATGATTATGCTTGGTTTCTCCGTTCGTTACCTAAAGGGTTACATGTGTGTTGTTTTGGCGTTAGAATAGCTAAGTCTGGTTACCGTGTTTACCATCTGAAGGAGCAGCTAGCTCACACATTTTAGGGCTCGTGATTACATGATCGATATCTTGTTGTTGTTATGACTCTCGCTAGTGCCCCTTAGGAACCGAGCTGGGATATGGATCCTCCTTGCTTCGAGACACGTGGTTGGGTTGTACTAGCCTACAGGTTGACTTTTGCCTCTGACCAAGGGGTTGGATAACAACAGGTTCCTTGGTTGTGAGCACATGTTGCAGGTCGCACCAACCTCGGGTGAGCCGGGTGAACTCGCATAGGCTAGGCTAGATCTCATGTGACTCTAGTGCTAGATATTATCTCTATGTGTGTACTCGTGGAACTTCATATGTTGTGTGGATGGTTCCACAAGATTACCTTCCCAATACGTTGGAGGGGAGGTCGGTCATGTCGTGCTTGTCCCTGAGACTACTAGAAGAGGCCACTAGGACAAATGAAGGCGCGGAGGAATGCTTGTCGGTGAGCCTGCATGCATTAGTGGGGATGTTGTCTGCAGGCAGGTCGGTCTTCCCGCATGCTAGGGGTTAGCAGTTGTCGTCTCGAGCCCGAGATTTAGGAACCCTGCAGGTTTTCTTTACTCGTGGCTCTCCCTAACAGGGTCAGGTGATTTACTTGGCATTGTGTATGCCCTAGCTGACACTACTCGTGTGTCGTTGTCCCGACTCGAGGTTTAGGGATGATGTGTGTTCTCCTCACTCGTGGTCCTCCCCGACAGGGTCGGGTGACTTATTGATGGGTCTCTGGCTTGGGCCAGGCTACCCCAAGACATTAGAGTATGTCTCTGTGAGTATAGCATTATGGGTCCCTAGCAGAGGTCAGGCTACCTGAGGCATGCCTTCGCTGGTATACTTTGGCGGGTCCTTGACAGAAGTCAGGCTACCCCCGAGATAATTGTGATTTTCCCCTTAGGAGACGGTATGAGACGTGTTCGACACGAGGTTTGGGGAACTTGTGCGTTCTCCTCACTCGGGGTCTTTGTCCTGACCTTGGTCAGATGATTGCTCGACATTTAGCCGTAACTTGCTCACGGCTTGCACGCCATTGTTTGACATTGTTTGCTCGTGACTGGCCTAAGGGTCGGCCACTCATTAACTAGGCATTTAACTTCAGTTGTTGTATTTTCTAACTTGTTTCTGTTTACATGTTTAACCCTATGGTGTGGCTCCTTACTGGGTATATTTCGACATACTCACCCCTTACATTTTCAGGTACTGACCCATTCCGAGGTGGCTAGGTTGGGAGCTGCACGGATCATGGACAGGGTGTCGACATTTCCTTTCCCCATTGCTTACTTGTGTTGAACCATATGTTTCATGTTTTAAACTCTTTTGAACCTTATTTGTTTTGAACTATTGAGATCCTGAACTCTGTTTGTATGTTTTCGAACTATTAGCACCGTTTTCATGTTTTACGGAGTTTTGTTGGAAAAATGCATGTGATTAGTAAATTGGTTTTGAGGATTTTAATATGCATGCACTTGTAACACCCCATTAGAGTATTTTAGGAAGTCGGGTCGTTACATACAATTGGTAACAATTCTTATATTTTCAACTTTCCTTTAGTTGGATAACTTTTCTTTTACTATAATTAGGAGATTATATATATTATTTCTTTTTTGTTGTCGTGGGAAGACCAAAGGTAAATTAGTGGCGCAGTCGGTTATCAGCTGGTGTTAATTCATTTCAATTCCACCGTCACGAGCAAAAGGCTTTTTATTTATTATTTTATGAAATTAATAAATGTGTATCTTTTAATTTACTTTTAATTCCCATTAATACTTTCCCCTAAATGTGCTAATAGAGGTTGGAGACGGTTAAAAAAACGGCTTAGAAGTTGGTTTTAAGTTTGAGAAACTTGGGATAAAGAACTAATTTTATGTTTGACATTTAAAAGAAACCATTGAACTTGGTCAAAGGCAAATATTAATAAACCATATTTTTTAACTTATATTTGCAGTTTACTCTAACTTTCATTTTTGTGGGATTTTAATAATAATGATTATAATAAATAAATATCCTTTTAATTAAAAATTGTGAGAGAGTTAAAATTTAAAATAAACATAGGAATTAGAGAGTCATAAAGAAATTGATGACATTGAACAATAACAACATAATAACTATATTTAAATTATAACTTAACAAACATAAATTAAGAAACATAGTCCAAATTTTGAAAATCAAATCTAAGTAAAGGAAAATTTGAAAAATAAAGAAGGTAACTAAAATCATTTTCCTAAACTTCAAATTTAGCTTTTTTATTATTGACATTCTCCACTTCTTCTAAGACATTTTTTCCTTTATTTTTGTTTAGTGGAAACTTCTTTTCATCCATTAAACTAACGGTGCATATCTCTTGAACCTAATAAGAAAAAAAAATCTATTCATATTATGTAATATTTATGTATACAAATATATAATGGATATGACATTTACGTAATTGAATTTTTATGAAACTTAATTTTAAATGTAAGACTTACTTGAGATAGATAATTGAAATGCTCAACCACATTACAACCTGTTAACATGTATTTCCATATGAAACTATCATTTTTAACATGTATCTTCCTACAAATGAAGTAGAATCATTGTTATATATAGAGCATGAACTTGTGATAGCATCTCCTATTGGATAAACTATTTCGTTGCAAGATGGACACATTTCAAACCACATTGAACTTTTATTTTGAATTTTTACAATTCTTCCTATAAAACTGCAAATTTTTTCTTTTACTTTCCCAAAACAATATCATTTAGACATACTGTCGAAGACTCTATAAGGCTTTTAGAGGAAAATACTAAACAACTAACTTCCTTCCCCATGAAAAGACCCTTGAACCTTGATTATAACAAAAGCAAAATATATTAGCAAACGTCTTAAATTTAGTATCACTACAAAAATGACATTACTTGACAGTATACATTTTAAAATACTTGATATTTTTTAGTAAAAACGTCAAGTAAACAAGTAATAGATAAAAAAAAGCGTCAAGTAAAGAGGAAAATATAGGCAAATTTCCTCAGGTTTCCGTGTTTTTAATTATAAACAATACTTGATCTATATAAAGCGTCAAGTGAATCACTAAGTCACTTGTTACTTGTTAAGTGTCAAGTAAACTTTTTTTAAAATATTTATTTAGACTAGAATATTAGAGCAGTTTTTATTTTTTTTATTTTTTGTAAGGAAAAATACACATTAAATATGAAAGACCACCTCCTAGAATGAAATAAAAAGGTAATTAGTTCTTTTTTAAAAAATTAGTGTTTCAAAAAAAAAAAAATTAGTGGAAAAATAGAGTTATGAAAACATGGAGTTTAAATACCATTTACAAAGTTAAAAAAGGGTCAATTAGAAACCATGGGGTCTCTAAAAGAATTTAGTGAAAATAGAGGGACTATTAAACAATTAACCAATAAATAAGCCCTAATTTTCCCTTCCCTTATTTTTGAAATGTCACGCACAAAACAGCCCCCCCCCTTGCAATTTCTTGGCTGATTTCCTCCTCCCCTTCACAAATCTCCCTCCTCTTAGCAGCCCATCGCCGATGAAGCTTCGATTTTCCTCCCTCCTTGTCTAACAACGCACGAAATAGATAGAGGTAAGTGGGTTCTGAGATTTTAACCTCATTCTTTGCTCTTTCCATGAAGTTTTTCCTTATAACAAGTGAGTTTTCTAGTGTTGGGATTAATTTCTAACATTATTGAGGATGAGTATGTTATTTTGTTGTTGGATTTCGAATTATAGGGCTGGATTCTTGTTTCTAAAGCTTAAAATTGGGTCATTCGACTTTTGCCAAGGGTTCAAATGACTCATTAATTTTGAGTTGTTGTTCAAAGTTGTTCTTGTCCCTGGGTAGTTTGAAATTGGAATTTATGGGGTTGCCTACATCTAAGTTTGGGTTCGATTATTTTCATATGATTTTATAATAATTTTTTCTATGTGGGAACTTGTTTACCAAGGTTAGGGTGTTAAGAACTGGTTGGATTTTTCCACCATTCAAGTATAGTGAAGTGAACTTTTGTGGTTCTAACCTTGAAATGCCTTATTTTCATATTGAGTGTTGTTGAGAGGTTGGGTTAGGTTGGAAACTTCAAAGTCAAAGTTAAAAATATTTTGTTTTTAGTTAAAAGTTTCAAACTTCTAAAAGGAGCTCTTGTAGGTAAGAAGTAGCACTCGAGGAAACATTTTTGTTTTTGTCTTTTTTTCCTCTTATTGTATTATTGTAATTAGTTTCTTTTAATGGTGGCGACCGAAGCTTTTTGTAGGAAAATAATGAATGAAGATGGCTATAGAAATTTTGCCCGTCAACGACAGAGAAAACTAGAATTGAATGAAAAATTTGAAGAGTTTTGTTCCTAATCCTACTCAGGGTAATTTTTCCATTTTTTACTTAATTATTGTTTTTCCTTTTGGGGATGTACCCTAATTTTATTAGGTTTTTATTTTTGTTAATGTGTCTTGTGATGATCTTCCAGTAGAAAACTAACTAGATTGATTTTGATGAGTGTTTTCTATTTTTAGATCAATTTCTAATTTGATTTCTCTAGTTGTGAACTGAATCAAGCTTTCTCTCTATTTCCTTTAATCATAAATAACAAATAAAATTAGATTGATGTGTTTTATTATTTTTTAACTGCTTTAATAATAATTTGGTTTGTGTGGGTCGCTGAATCTTCTTTTCTTTAGCTGGTTTTTTAGTTGCAAAATTATATTTGTACGGTTCTCTTGTTTGGTAGTGATGCAGTTTGATTTTCTCCCAAATAATAACTTTTCCTTTTTTTCCATTTCAATTCTTGCAAGTGGGTTTTAATTTTATTATTTAACGAAAACTCAAGTCTTCCCAATTTGTATATGTGTTCGTTTTTTTGTAGAATTTGTTTTTAATTCTTCTTTCTGTTGGGTGCTTTTGAGTTTAGTGATGGAAAGCACTTTCAAGGAGATTGGCGATGGCGATTCTGTACTGGACTTGGACCCTAATTCCACCATTGGCTGCAGCGTAGAGTATATCTATGGAGAAGACTCTACTATAGAAGAACAACTCGTCACTCCGTGGACTTTCTCAACTGATAGGTAACTTTTAACTTTTTGTGGATTTTTGTGTTTGGTTCATCTCTGGTTATGTTAACTTAATCCTAAATTTTTGGCACTATTTGCTTTTATTTCTTGATCATGAATTACTAGTTGTAGAATTTAACTTCGTTGAGTTTTTTTTATCTTTTAATATTAATATTTCATTTTGGTTTGAATTAAATGTAGGCCATGCACTTTCGATGTAAGCTAATTGGAAAACTTTTTTATGGACAAGTGTTAAGGCAAGGATAAACAATGTTCATGAAAGTTGTTGTGGTTAGTGATGGTGTGTTTTCTAATTTTTCACATAAACTTGCTTCATTAATTTTTGTTGCTTTATGCATAATAAGTCTTGTTTTTTTAAAAAAAAATTGAAGTTGAATGAGGGTAGGAATGTTATTTTTTAAAATAATGTTTGTTTAAGTTTAAGTTATGTGAGTTGTTTTTTTTTTTTTAAAATAAAAAGTTATTGATATTTTGTCTTTGAATTGATAGAGGTTGTTATTTTGGTTATTGGAATATACAAGTTACTTTGGTTGGTGGAAATTTATTGAATATTTAATGTTTGGAGCGTATTTTTAAGAAGATCGGATCATTGAAATAGAATATTATATATATATATATATAATTTTTTTTAAAAAATAGATGACATTTTATGACGCTTATAGAATGTCAAATTAAAACTTTATTGATGCTTATCCCTTGTCAAAAGTATAACTTTTCTTGACGACATGTCGAAAGTATAACATCACTTGACATTTGCAATGTGTCAATATAATAACTATACTTGACGCTTACCAAAAGTCAAATAGTTTTTATACTTGACTCTCCTACCATGTCAAGTATGTATATAGTTGACGTTTATTCGACCGTTAAGTAAAGATACATTACTTGGCAGCAGTATATTTGACGTTTAGAAAACCATCAAGTAATGGTTTATTTGATATTCAACAGGTGTCAAGTAATGCCTATTTTGTAGTAGTGTATAAGAACAAAACAAATTATTGTACTTACTCTTTTTTCAAATATTCAATCTTTTCTATATGGAGATTAATTGAAATGTCACCGACATTAGTTGTACTCAAACCGATTTTATCTGTCAATAATTTTAAAAATATTACATTACTTATAAGATTTTGTATTCATGCATGTATATATTTTGTTATGTTTAAAATCAAACTTCATTTTGTCTTTTGTTAAAAAAAAAAAAATTCCACCTATCCTCAAATTTGATATAAAATGAGTAAAAATATTGATACCTTCAAACATTGTGACTTTAACATTTGAAACAACAATTACTTGACATTTTTTTTATTGTTCTCCTCTAAAATTTCTCCTTCATGTTCAGCTAAATCGGCCTACAATGTAAGTTTCATTGGTATTTGAACTACACAAATAACAAAAAGTTAAAAGATAAAAAATAAGAAGAATTTTAATTTAATTACAATATGAAGAGAATAAAATTTTACCTTTTATCAAGAAGAAGGAAATCACATTTCTAAGTAAAAAAGTTTTTCACATTTCTAGATTGGATAAATGTGGATGACTTTACACTTATTACAATTCCAATAATATCTAAAAATAATTGAAAGTTAGAAATTCAAAAGTTGTATATTGAAAAATATTTATATGGAGAAACAAAATAAAAAACTTACCAAAAACTTGGGAGGTAAATTTGTTATTAATTGACGTGAATTTAATTGGATTACTCATTTTAGTGCGAAAAAACATATCCTCCATTATTTCAATTTCAGTGTTATTCGTGAATGTAATTTCAAGTTCATAATGAAAATGTAAATATGTTCGATTTACTATGTTAATTTTCCCATTACAAATAATATACGTTTTGTCCTTCCCTATAAGATCACTGAATTTCTTTATTGATTCATTGTAAAGAGTAATGTGAATCTTCATTCCCTAAAAAATAAAATATGAAAAATTATTAATATTTAAATGTATTAAAAAAAAAATCTAAGTTATCAAAATGTCATCAAAGAAACTATAAAATATAGAAAAAATAAGAAAATTCAAATTAATGGAAATATAGGCATAATTAAATTATACTAACTATAAAATTGTTTAATTTTATTTATTATTTAAAATTATGAATTTCTCTTAAATTTATAAATTAATATCTCACTATTATATTTTAATAAAACACAAATTATATATATATATATATATATATGTATGTATGTATATATATATATATATGTATGTATGTATAACAGTAACTGAATTAAATGATCATATATATAAAAAAAATCAATATATATATATATATCTTAATTTGTATCTACAGTAACTAATTAAATTATTGCTCATGCATTTTTTAACTAAATTATATTAGCCCACGTAATCCACGTATGGGTCATTTTTAATAAAATAAATATTTGGTGCATTTAATTAAGAAAAAAGTCAAGATTTGGTGAATTTAGTTAAGGAAAAAACTTATTGCCCACGTTATTTTTATTAACTAAATACAACCCACCTAATGCTCATCTACATAAAAAAAAACATTTAGACTAATGTGAAACTCTTTTTAATTTTGGAAATCTAAACAATTATGAGTTTCCTTTTAATCTATAAATTAATATCTCACTATCAATAATGTTTAATGAAAACAAAAAAATTTAAAAAAAAACAACAGTATGTACAAAATACAGTTTTTTTTAAAAAATATCAATAGAACAATAACCAAATTAATACTCATAAAATTATGAACTAAATCTACAAATTAAAATAAAGAATTTATAAAATTCTTCAATAACTTATATAACATATAATAATCAAATTATAAAAAGCAATCTTTTAAAAAAGTGTACTTACCTCTTTATCCATTACAATAACTTTTAACACCTCAAGAAGCTCACCTTTCTTAATTTGATATTTTTCTATAATACATTTTCGTATTAAACTTACTTTCAAAGTCCATAAGCTTTTGAAAGGTTCTAAATCCCTTATCATCATACTTTCCATTGCACCTACAATTTCACAACAAACTTACATAAGTAATGCAAAATAATTGAATTTGGAAGAAGCTATTATTGGCACAAACAAATTTAAAAATGGGCACATTTACCTAAAATAGATGGATGAATATAGACTTATGTGATTTACCTAAAAGTACACAATAATCTTTATCTATATCTCTTATCTTTTGTTTAGGGTATGAATTAGGAATGCATGTTACTATTTATAGGATTGGATAAAATGCAACAAATGGATCTAGGTGGGGAGTGTAGGCGGGTGACCTTTGATTAATAAAAGTGAGTGGGCAATGCATTTAATTAATAAAAGTAGGTGGACAATGGTTTTTTTTTTTATTAACTAAATGCAGCAACTAAGGGCTTTTTTTTTTTTTTTTAACTAAATGCAGCAAATGTGCATTTATTTACATCTCAATTACGTGAGTTACTTGGTGTAAGTGGGTCGATTACTAATAAATAAATAAACATAAAATGAAATTATAAATGATTATAGATAGGTGAAGTTTAAGCATTTCATTAATTTTAAAATGGAGCAAATGTGCATTTAATTATTATTAAATCTCAAATGCAGCAAATGAGTTTAGGTGGAGAGTGTAGGCGGGTGGCATTTAATTAATAAAAGTAAGTGGGTGATGATTTTTTTATTAACAAAATGCAGGACTTAATACGTGAGTTTTTTTTTTCTTTGGAAAAGAGAGAATGGCACATGTGTGAATATATAATGTGGCTTAGAGGCAAAATTATCAAAAAAAATAATTATGTCCCTAAGCCACACTTTAAGGTAGTAAGATAATTCACAACAATCTCCCTTTCGAACAAATTACTACACATGATTCTCCCTTATTAATAGTCATTTTCCAAATTATACTTGAGCACACCTTAACTCAAATCATAAATCCTTCTAAAATTAAACTTGAGCAAACCATAAAGCCCAATCACGAATGCACTCGATTTATATTTTATTGCACAAAAGCTACCTTAGGCAACCATTTCAGATGCACTACTTACCCGAGCACTTGTTTCAGAAGTACTCCCACACTAGAGTACACAGATGCTCAATCACGAGTACATTTAAAAGCACTCTCAGCGAAGCACACATAAGGTGGTTCAATCATGAATATTCATTATGACTATTTCATACCTCATGTTGAGGCTCTCAAATATTTGTTTCATACTCGAAGTTCTTCTGATATGGCTAATTCAAGGGTACCGCTCTCGTGTTGGGAATAAACACTATATTAATAGGATCAGTTTATTCTCTCTCTTGTGTTCCTGATGAAAAATCAGCAAGCATATACATGGTAGATAAATCAAATACAACACACAAAGATTTTTAACGTGGAAAAACCTCCTCAAGGCAAGAAGTAAAAAACCATGGACCGAAGTCAAATCTCCACTATAATCGATAATGGGCAACAACAAGTTCTCCCTAGTTACAACTAGAGGTATACAACATATAACAACTCAAGATAAACAATCTTGGCAACAAACAACACTAAACCAAGAGAAATAAATAGAAAGATCTCACAAAATTGTAGAACAGAATTGCCACTAGAATCTAGATGTAAAAGCCTCTAAAACCCAATCCCACCATTCAGATTGAAGACCCTCATGTCAAGAAGACACTCTCTAAATTTCAACTCGATTCAACAGTGCAATTGCTCGAAAACGCCAAAATACTGAAGCTGGCCAAAACCTCTTTTTCTTTCTATTTACTTTCTCTTTCAAGTTATTGTTTCTCTCTTTGGCGGCTGATTTTCCAGGTTCAAAGCCAAAGTGGAAAAGATTCACTTTAAATATGATAAACCCTAATGGGCTTTTAGTTTTTGGGCCTTCGCACTATGTGAATAAACCCAACATCTTGGATACCACTTATTGAGAAAAATCTTCCCTAATTAATGCATGAATAAGTAGAAAATATATAACTGAGAAATTAAAAGAAAAAAAAACAATAGAGAACATAAGAATTTACGTGGAAAACTCCCAAATTGAAGAAAAAATCATAGACTTAAATAAGTTTCACTTTGTAAAAATTGTTACAATCGCACAAAATTATCTCTTCGACCACACTCACATAAACACTCTCTTCAAAACTTATACTACTCACACTCCCTTGCCCTACTATCCACAAGAGAATATAAAAGGAATTTAACTAAAGTAAATACATAGATCTTAAAGTGCTTATGACTGTGATGCTTTAAAATCAAAGCCACTTGCTCCTTTTATAGTGCTTGGAGCACACCACTTTATTTTAGCTTTATGATTCCTTGAAACTTTCTGAAACCTTGAACCTTTAAGATTCCTTGAACATTTATGATGTAGGACAATCTTCTTCCTAATATTTATCAAAAAATTCAACAAAATCCACCTTGGTGAGATATTTGAAGAATTCACATCTTCTGTTGCAATATTGTCTTATTTGACAATCATAATTCTCAACTCTGAGAATGAGAATTATAACATACTCCACCATTAAAAGTATACCACTCGAAATATTACATTCCAAGATTTTTCTTCTTCGTCACATGTCCATACACATTGCAGAAATTTATGGTGCAACTTTCACCTACTTGGCTTACTTGGAAGTTCTTCACTACCAACATAACTTCCACCATAAACCTTGCATAGCCTCCAAGTCAATGCTCATGTCCAAACTTATGAAACTGCTGACATCACATTATCTATCATGGGAAAGCGAACATACCATAAGCATGATTTCTTTCTTTCTTCAGAGGAAGTTATCATCTTCTATAGCAAAAGAGACCACGTCAGCATCTGAACCAAAGCCCTTTGACAAATTTGCTCTATTAGGATAATTCTCTTTCATTTAACCAGTATGTTCACATTTCCAGCAACCATTCTTCTACACAAAGTCTTTCTTCTTCCTTTAATTACTTGAATTCTTAAAATATCTACTGGAATCACATTGAACGACTCTATTAGATTATCATCGTCGCTTAATCCTTTTATTTTAGAAGCACCTCTTCTTGGTCTTCTCTTCAAAATCTTGTGTAATTCTAATTGAATCAATACATCTTTGATTTGCACTTGTCATAAGCTAACGATCATCCTTTCATCAGTTTTCTCCACATTAATCTTCACCGTACTTATGAAGTTTGACATCTTTGCTTCACTCCTAGAAAATCTCCTAGGTGTAGTTCGTTTAAAGAATTCTTTTCTAATGCAAAAGCTGAGACAAAGCTGCAACCATAAATCATACTTTGAAATTCAAGACTACGAACCTAAAGCTCTGATACTAGATTGTTATGAAAAGGCATGTCTCAATAAGTTACTTCATGAGATCTTAAGGATAAAATGGTATTTTACCCATAGGGGCATTTTGATCATAAATAAAAAATTGTTAGGTGACGTGAATTATGATTTTTGGCTGCGTTGTACTTGTCTTGATCCTTGGTTTAAGGGTTAGAATCTAATTTGGATATTGAGTTGTTATAATGAGTTTAAGTGGGATGACCCAAGCCTTAGTATTAATAATTTGTAAATTATATTTCTATAACAATGCTTGTATCAAAATTCTCAACATTTTGGTATAAAATAGTTTTTTTTTTAATTTTCAGGCTCATAGGGCATTTTTGTAAATATTAAATATTTTCGCGTTAATAATATAATTAAAAATAACTTAGGGGCTCATGTGCAAATAGATAATACTCCGTCCTCAAATAGACAATACATGTCCAATTTGTTTTTGGCAGTCTTAGGAATTTTGTGACCTAAACTCCCAATTTAGCTTATTTTACTCGTTTATTCATAATTTCCCTATTTTAAATGTTAAGATCGGTTGTATGACCTGTTTGAAGCTATGCTTGTTTTTCGAGGGCTTCTGTATTTACAATAGTTAAAGGCTTTCCTCTAATAGGTGTTTGTTTGAAGGAATTAACAAGTTTTTAGGCATGAGTTTTTGCAGCTCCTCTTTAAACAATCACATCCAAACAAGTCATTGTAACCACTCCAATTAATCACTCATTTCTAATCACTCAAAATAATCACCCATTTTAAACACTCATTTCTAATAATTCATTTATAAGTACTAAAAAATAATCACTCATTTCTAACCACTCAAAATAATTACTCATTTTTAACCACATCCAAACGAGTTATTTTCTGTAACCCCTCTACAAAAACCATCATCCAAACGAGCTATTAACTGCAACCCTTCTACAAATAACCACGTCCAAACGAACTATTACTAAAACTCAAATTTCTAATCACTTAAAATAACTTCTAATTTCTAATCATTCAAAATAATCACTCTATAATTTCACATCCAAACACCTTTTAGGAGTTATTTGGTCAATCATATGGGTTCGAGTTATTTAACTTGTAAGTTGATATGTGTGCTTAATTTGTATTCTGGTATGATTAGATGGACTAGTAAGCATGTTAGTGAAATGTGTATTTATGTAGCATGTTAGTTTAGAGAATTATATGTATGTTTACTTTTGTTGCCACTACTACAATTTTGACATTCTATGACAGTTAGTTCAACCCAAAAAATTTTAAAAACATAAAAACTGTCATAAAATGTCTAAGAACACGCATATTGTAGAAAAAAATATAACTTTTAAGTTATTGAAGTTTTATGACAGTTATTAATATTTTGATAATTGTCATCAAACAATTGTAATGACATTTTAATGACTGTCATAGAAATTTTTACTTTTAGATAATAACATTTCATATTTTCATAATCATATTTTCATAAGATTATGACAATTTTTGAAATTGTCATAGAAAATAAATATTTATAAATTTTATTTTACATTTTATTAAAATAAAATCTAAAATCTAAAAAAATAAAAATAAAGAGAAAAAAAAATGACCTTTTTAGTTGAAAAAAATGTCATTAAAATATAAAATCAAGAGATTTTGGTTTGGTTTGTTTCTTTTTTTTTTTTAAAAAAGAAAAGTAATATCAAAATCCCTAGCCCATCCTTTCTTCTTCTTCATTCTTCTTCACCAACCCAACATTGCCGCTGCCGTGTTTCTCCGTTGCTCGTCGCCGCACAGACCTACCCGCAACACTCGTGTTGAGTCGTCTCTGCCCCTACGCGCACGCACACCTCGCGCGGACGGGCAGCGAACTCTGCTGCTTAATCCCGCGCCAGCAGCCGCTCGACGTTGCTCCAACCGCAAGCACCAGACCCCACCGACACTAACCCATGGCCGCGCAGCACCTCGACGACGAACGTGTCCCCTACATGCGAGCAGCCCCCAATCGCATCCCAGATCTGCCCCAATGGTCGTCCGTGCCACGCCTCGCAACCTGCTAGCATTTTCGTTGGTTTTTTCTGGCTGGTGTAACGACCCGAATTTGTTTCGTGCATTTTGTGGATTAATTAAGAGAAAAGAAAAGAAAAGAAAAAATTCATTTAGTTATTTATTATTATTATTATTATTATTAAAAATGAAAAAAAAAAGAAAAAAAGAAAAGGAGGGTCATTTAACTTAGGGATATGGCTGAATTTTAAAGACCCAATTAAGTTTGAAATATATATATAAATAGAGAAAATGGCAATTTAAAATAAAAGGAAAAAAAACCCTAAAAGCATCTTTTCCTTTTCTTCTTCATCTTCTCCATCCTCTCCTTGACCTAGCTTCCGCTGCCGCCCTATGCTCGGCACCTCGTCGCCGCCGTGCACGCCGATGGACGACCCACCCTGCTCACGTCGCCGCCTCTCTCCCTCAACAACAGAGCCACCGCTGCCGCTGCTCTCCTGCGGCCGACGCAAGCGTGCCCACCACCCGCAAGAACGCAGCTGCAGCCTCTCACTCGCATGCGCTTGGACCGCGTGTAATGACCCAAATTTTTAGTACATTTTGTGGATTAATTAAGAGAAAAGAAAAAAAAGAAAGAAGAGAAATTCATTTAGCTATTTATTATTATTATTATTAAAATGAAAAGAGACAAAAAAAAACCTCATTTATGAATTTAGAAAAAAAGGAGAAAAATGGGCTTTTAAGTTATTAAGTGTTTAAAAGAATAAATAAAAGAAGTTTCCTTTAAATGAAGAGGGAGGAAGAGCTGGATTTGGGTTGATTAAATAATAAAAGAAAATAGCTCATTTAAAGATTTGTTTAAGAATAAAATTAAAAAAAAAAAACTCATTTTTCTCTTTCTTCTTCTTCTTCTTCTTCTTCTTCCTTATCTTGCTCCTCCAACCCTAGCCGCCGCCCACTCGATGCCGACCACCACACACAGCCGACGTTCGTCGCACCTGGTCGTCGCAGGTCTCCTCGCGTGCGCGTGACACCCACCCCCGTCTGTGCAAGGTCGAGCTCACGCTGCCAATCGCCCAGCCCCTCCTCGTTCACGAGCCCTGTTCGTCGCACACAGACCCGACTGAGCACAAGCCTAGCTCCTCACGCCCATCCCCGCAGCAGCCTTGGTGTTCGACACCAGCATCACCGCCGGCTCTACTCGACGCCCCTGCCAGCACACACGACCTGCTCACCCGCTTGCGCCGCACCGAGCACCGCACAGCCTCCACGCTCGATTTTGTTTGCAACCAGCCCCTACAGCCGCGCGTTTGGGCTGAACCAACACCCTTAGTCGCTTGATTTCAACCGTACTTGTTCGTTTAAGTAGCCACTTGCTTGTGTTATGTCGGGTTTGTTTTGGGTAAGTTTTACAACCTCTATGGGTAAATGATTTATGTGTGGGGATTTGTTTAGCTTTGGATTGTTGTGATTAATGGAAGAATATTGTGTAGATTTTGGTGCTTGTTGAGTGCTATTGCCTTCCGAACAAGGAGTTTTGTTGTCGTGACCAGTTTTGTTTTGCCGAACTTGGACAACCATGTTAAGTTCGAGCTTGGGTAAGTTGTGGGCTTTACTATGAGTCTTGAGATGCTCGTGGTGTTGTCAATTTTGGGTTGTCAAGACTGATTGTAGTTACATTTTGCTAGATTGTCTCGGTTTGTTGCTAGATTTGTGGGCTATATCACAAGGATAGGTTTTGTTGTTGTTCTGCATTTTAAACAGGTAAGGATTCTCTACTCGGGTTGTGTGGACCCTGCATAGGGCGAAACTTATTGTGATGCAATATGCAATATTTTCAACTATGGATGTGGAGTGATGATGGATTGTTGATTATGGATTGTTGCTGACATGTATAGTGTTTAGAGTGTGTCAGGTTGTTACTTGTTTGTTCTGTACGCTTTGTGCTTCGGGATTATGGGGTCCCGAGGTACTTTTCTTTGTATGTTTTATTTGCCTTACTTATAACTGTATGTGTGCTTCGGGATTATGGGGTCCCGGGGTGCTACTGTGTATGTAATTTCAGCTTGTTCTTCTCGTTCCAGCAGGCCGTGCATAGCCGTTTTTATTTTGGGATCTTGGTAAAGTTTGATTCTAAGCCAATTGGGTTTTTGGTACTTTATTGTTAAGTTAAGGTTGTTAATTGAATAGGTGTTGTTGTTTGTGTATTGACTAGGATGTTGGTTGTTGCTACTGTTTTCTGTGGAGCCAAGGAGAGGTCGTTCGATATCTTCTTGCAGGTAAGGATTCTCTACCTGGGTTGTGTGGACCCTGCACACGGCGAAATTCATCGTGCTGCTTTATGTATTGTTGTAGTTGTGGATGTAGCTTGATGTTGGATTGCTGATATGAGTTTCTGCGGTTATGGGTGTAGTTTGTATATATGTTTCTCATTGCCTTATATGTTGTTGTGCTTTGGGATTATGGGGTCCCGAGGTGCCACTTTGTATGCTGCTTAAATGTTAATTATGTCTTGTTTGTTCCGTACTTCGGGATTATGGGGTCCCAAAGTGCTATCTTATGCATATCTTTATTATCGTCCTTCTGTGAAAAACATGCTAGGATTATGGGGTCTTAGCATGTTACTCGTTCTGTTGTGTGTTCTTGGTTCTTTTGGTTTATGTGTGAGCTGGTGATGACGTGTGCTAGTTATAGCTAGTCCCGATCTTGTAAGTCAGTATCCTGTTAGGATGTCAGTGAGCTGTTAAACATGTTTAGAGATCTGTTAGGTCTGAGCTGACAAGAAACTATAGTAGAACTCGTAGTTGTCATCATCTATCTTTGTTGAAACAGGTTAGAATTCTCAAGGAGCTTGTAGAGAAAGAGATGAGTTGCTTGTTGTTAATTAGAAAGTGTTGATTTAATGCTCGGGTTTATAAAAAACCCAAAGTTTAGAGATTTATAATGGTTAAAAATATTGTTAAACAAGTGGTTTGTTTTGAAATTACTCATATTTGTTGTACTCTTGTATGTAGGAGGTTCGAGACAGGGCGGCATTGGGCTACACAACGAGTGATCCTCTCAACAATAGGTGGGTGGATTCAATTTGGTAAGGTTTATTGGGTGTTTTTCTATGTTGGTTGCTAATTGCAGGTTTTGGAATGAAGTTTCTATATGAATTTATAGCTTATGATTGGGGTATTTAGGAAACGTGTTGGCTATGGATGTTAATTAATGTATATGAGGAGTGTGTGCGAAGATGTTGTAATGGCTGTTAGTTAAACTTCAAATGTGCAGGTTATGTTGATATTAATAAATGTTGCGAAGAGGGATTCTTCTTGAGTAGGAGGCAAAGAAATGTGTGCATATTAGAGGGAGTTAAGAAAGAGTTGGATTGTTGTAAATGCTCGAGATTTGGGAAAAACTCTAGAGGAACTATTTTGCCAACTTTTTCAAAAAATGCTATTGTAATGGGATGTGATATTTGGTTTTCTAACGTTTTGTGGTGGTAGGTTCCTGTCCATTTCGATGAAACGCCAATGGGGAGCTCAAAGATTTCTAGCACAACGTATTATTTTCTATGATCTAGGAATTTTGAGCTAGTTAGAATATGTATTCTGAATTGTGCATGCCTATGATTTTTATAGGAGTTCAAGTGAGAATAAAGAAAATATGGTATAAGCCAATTATGTACTTGTATAATTGTATTTTCTTTTGTTTACACGTATTATTTTCTATGATCTAGTTGTTACTCCATGATTTCATATTTAGCAAGGTTGAGAAACTTATAATTCTTTTTTTTTGTAGGTTGATACAATGAACTCTATAAAGTAATGAATTTTTTGGGAGGTGTTAACACCAGCAACAACGTATCAAGTAAGTTAATTTCCTACTTCTAAAATAATGTCTCACCATACTTTAAATAGTGTTTATGCAGCTATCTTGCATGTATGATAACCTATAATGAAGATTGAGGTAATTATTAGGGGTTCGTAACTTTTTTTGTTTTTAGAATTTCATCGACCATGGTCTTGTATCTTGAAGTTTTGATACTATTAATTTTCGTCTTCAGTAATTTCATCGACCATGGTCTT
This sequence comes from Sicyos edulis, assembly GCA_036507275.1. Taxonomy (NCBI): domain Eukaryota; kingdom Viridiplantae; phylum Streptophyta; class Magnoliopsida; order Cucurbitales; family Cucurbitaceae; genus Sicyos; species Sicyos edulis. The sequence continues at coordinate 26,426,566 of CM071850.1, read as the reverse complement.
GTTCATGTTTAGTGTTAGTTTATAGTCTTCTCTATTTGAGTATACTCTTAGTGACTTTGTATTTATATTGGTAAATTTACATAATAATATATTTGGTAACATTTTGTTTTTATTTACTTAAAGTTTTATAATTATATCGTGTAGGTATTTTATTCAAGGTGATGATCGAAGTTGTGAGTTATCGTACAAGTTGCCAAAGTATTTGATTTTCGTTCTAGGCTTTATGAAACATTAACTGTAATTTCACTTACAACTTTTATATAAACTACTTTGTAAAGAACTTGTTAGGATTTTATTTGTGTTGTGATGAATGAAATCTATTTGACATTTATGTGGACTGTGACATTATTTATTAAATGCACAATTATTGACAAGTTTAAATGTTGTTTTTGAATTATTGGTTTAAAATAAATAAATTAATGAAATATATCCAATTTTAGAATTTAAAAACTGTCATGGTATACCTTTTATGACAAATTTAAATTATCACAAAGTAGAAATCATGATTATTAAAACTGTCATGATATCTAATATATGACAATTTAAAACTATCAAGAAATATAAATTATGACAATTATAACTGTCATGAAATATGATTCATGACAGTTTATGATTAAATTTTATTTGGAAAAATAACCCTATTTTATGACATTCTAAAACTGTCATGGTAAAAAAAGTTAAAATTGCAAAAATAACATCATTTATGACAATTATAAAATGTCATAAATAGAGATCATAAACCCTATTTTTCATTGATTCATGACAATTTTTAATTGTCGTGAAAAATATTTATGACAATTTTATTCATGTCATAAATTATATTTTATGACATTTTTATTTTATGTCATAGAAGACTTACCATGATAGGGGATACTATGACATAACATAATTTTGGGATAATTGTCATGATAAGTCAACTATGACAATTAAAAATTGTCATAGAAAGCCAAAATTGTAGTAGTGTGCCCATTGCATATTATTGGGGTGTGAATATTACATGGTACGCCAGCACGTCGGCTAGGCACTCACTACTTGTTATAGATATGTTATGATACTCATTGAAGCATAGTGGTTTGTTGGATTATGGATAACGATGTTTGTTTAATTCAGTACTTGACTATATGTTATTTATGTTGTACATTGTATGTTGTTCGGGGTTTGAATAATATTTGTTATGTATGTTTGCCGGTTGAGGATATATTCCTTGTTATTATCATATTAGGTTGCTTGTTTCTAGTCTCTCCTGCCATCACTAAAAAATTGGGAAGAGAGAAAAAAAAAAAGGTATTGAAGTCGACTAATTGAAGACTATCAACTGCAAACTGATCATCGAAACCTGTAAAAGTGATCGAAGGCTATCGACTAAATATTAATATTGAAGGTGAAACTGATGAAGGACAATTTAGGCACATTATAGGGATGGCGTCATTTTTCTTCTATATATCAAATATTTTTTTATGATTTTTTTCCCTTGCTATAATGCATGTAAAATCCCCCTGGCATAATTGACAAGTTATCAATTATCCTCCCAAATAATGGGAGCATCTACCAGCTTTTTCCTAGGAAGTTGGCAAGTTTTTTTGCTCTATTAATTAATTATATTTTCGAGAAAAATTTATCAATTTGTGGGTGAGTCTTTTATAAATACTTAATTACTATGGTTAAAAATGAATGATGGGAGAGAAATGTATAAAGAAAAAATGAGAATTTAGTTTTTTTTTAAACAATAAATAAACTTCACACATTTTTAACCATACACTCAGTTGGTTGGTAAGTTTTTGTCTCTTTCTTAACTGGAAGTCTTGACAACTTAATAAAATTGGGACAAATTTGCGCAGCAAAATCTTACCGAACTCTCCCGCCATAACAATAAAATATAACCTTCACAATTCTTCAATCATCTGCAACTAATTATTCTACTTTCTTCTTACTCTGATCTGCTTTTCCATTCATGGGCCTGCCTGTCATCGATCTGGCCCCATATCTTACGGCCTCGTCGGAGCTATCCGACGGCTCTCCGAACGACTTAGCTCCGCCACTCATTGCTCTGTGCGAGGAACTGAGTCGGAATCTGAAAGAAACCGGTGCCATTCTCGTCAATGATCCGAGGTGCTCTGCCGAGGACAATGATCGGTTCAAGCTTCTCCACGCCAGGCCGAATTCGCATTACCGGGTGAAAACTTCATTTGCTTGTTTGTGATTTGGCTTCTTTCTCAAAGCAAATTATCGATTACAAAAATGTCCATTCGTTATGAGTTATTTTCTAATTTTAAAGTGACTCAGAATAAATAAATTCACACACTAAAAAATTGAATAAAGAGAAAAGAGAAAGAGGAGTATGACAAAAAAGAGTAAGAAAGAAAAGAGAATAACTTCTCCAATATGTTCTTGACTGTCTTCATCAGTTTTGAACTATTGCAGATGTTCATAGTTAATTGTTAGTTAATTTGACTTTTTGTTTTTCATTTTTACTTAAATTTTCTATAATGTATTACATCTTTTTTACTATATATCATTTTTCCTTAAGAAGCATGTGAATGCTAACTACATATCAAAAACAAAAATAAACAACTGGATACTACTTTTTTTATTTCTAAATTTTGATTTAGTTTCTAGATATATAAGTAAGATATAGATATTCAAGAAAAGTATAAAGCTTAAATTTCAAAAATAAAAAACTAAGAACAAAATGGTTATCAACGGGCCTAAGTGATGAAAGAAGTGGAACTTTAGGTCCCTTTGTACTGAGCTGCAGTATCATCAATTTTGGTTGTGCTTCTAAATTCTCAAATGAAGATAACTCATAGCAGGCTGGGGTGACACCAGAAGGTGTGGAAGTTCCGAGAAGCCTGGTTGATGAAGAAATGTAGGAAAAGATAAGGGCAATGCCCAAGGAATTCCAACCATTACTCCCCAAGGGGCCGGATCCGAAGTGGCGATACATCTGGAGAGTCGGGCTTCCCCCTTCGAACACCCGGTTTAAGGTTTTACCAATCTCTTTCACGTCTTTTTTTTAGTTCAACAACATTTGAGGTAGGGGATTTCGAATCTGTAATCTCTACCTGAGATTTTGTTTCTAGTAAGTTGTGTATTTCCCATCAGATTTTTGCTGTCCCTTTTTGGCAGGAACTCAATGCCGAGCTGGTTATCCCTGAGGGGTTTTCTGAATGGAAGGACACCATGGATTCTTGGGGTTTCAAAATGATATCAGCCATAGAGGCAAGTAGTATTGGATGAGGTATCTCCAATTTTCTATACTACTTTTGTGTATATATTTCATTTCAAATATTCTTTACTCCAGGCTGTTGCTGAAATGGCTGCAATTGGATTTGGCTTACCCAAGGATGCATTCACTTCTCTGATGAAGCAGGTAGTGTCTGTTTTTAGATCTTATTCCGGCTGTTAATCTCTTATTATTAGATAAATGCAAACTGTTAATACGTCAAAAAAGGAACCTTGTTCATGAGGGAAGGAGTATTTTTATTTACAACCGTGAGTGTTTAGGACTACTTATGCGAGGCTCCACTATTCTTATGGATAGACCGTCTGACCTTACGATATTTGATTGTCAAACGAAAACTTATAGGCTTATAAGTGGTTTACTGTTATTTATTTCACACTTTGTGCTGTATTTCACCTTGTTTAGAGCATATCTCTATATTTCCTCCTCTAGGAGTTGTTTTCGAAGGTTTTGTTTCTTTTAATGAAAAGTTTGTTTCTTGTTTAAAAAAATACTTTCAAATAGCAACTCTTTTACTTTATTTGGCCGAGATAGATGCTATGAAAACGACAAGAACAATCAAAAGAAAACGGTAAAAGAACGTGGGAGAAAAAAACTGAATTTACGTGGTTAACTAATGGTGTGCTAGCTACATTCACGGGCAGAGTAAGCGATTTTATTAAGGAGGTAACAAGTGCAAAATGTCGATCAACTAGAGCTAAGGTTTTAAGAGGGCTTATACTGCACGCTAATAAAACCTTAATACAGATAAGGTCGAAATACATAAAAGTTTTTATACGAAAATAGAAACCTAATTACAGAGACCTCCGACTAAGTTAACATGGGGTATCAAACTGTTCAAGTCATATCTCAACACTAGAGGAAATCTTCCTTAATAAACACATCCACGACCTATTTAATTTCGGTAGGAGATACACACTTTGTAGCAATTGTCCCACATTGAAAATGTGAGGATTTGTTCAACATCTTTATAAGAGATTTGGGTTGCTTCTCTCATTACCAATTGAGAGACCAATTGGTTTTGAGGTGAACCCGTATTATCTAATAATTTCATCCTAACAGTTCTTTTCTTACTTGAAATCTCAGGCACCTCATCTTCTTGCTCCAACAGGAAGTGACCTTCGTCGTTATGGTCAGGAGGGTACTGTCTTTGCTGGGTATCACTACGATCTTAATTTTCTAACAATCCATGGCAGAAGCAGATTCGCTGGTCTATTTATTTGGCTTAAAAATGGTCAAAAAGTTGAAGTCAACGTTCCTCTTGGATGTCTTCTTATACAGACTCGAAAGCAGGATAGTGATGATTGAAAATTAGAACCTATACCAATGTTGTAGCTTACAGGTTTGTGATTGTGTTAACCTATTATCTATCCTAAGACTATTGCTATAGCAATGTGATAGAATCTACCACAAATATTATTAAACTACGATAATCTCTCGAGAGGATCTCTCAAAGAGCCAAGTACAAAGACGATAATTCAATGGATGATTAACATAGTGCCTAACATATCCTATATATAGTAAACCTAGGAGATAACCTAATTTAAGTAATAATCCCTCTTAAGGCCCACAATCCCAATACAACTTAAATAACCAAATATAAATATATTAAAGAATAGTAATAACTAAATCTGTCACTTTTTCCGCCTCGAGTAGACCTTCAGCGATCTCGGGATCGTATCAATACTCCCCCCCCCCCCCACACAGAGCCACCTTGTTCTCAAGGTGAAAATCCGGAAATTGCAAAGCCAAGTCAATCGCGGACTCCCACGTAGCATCATCCGGTGAGGAGCCCTCCCACTGGATCAAAACCTGACGCGAGCCTTCCTCCTGTACGTCCTCCCGCACTCCCAAGACAGCCTTAGGACAAACCACAATGCATAAATCATTCCCCACCATGGATGGTGTGGACATGACGAGCACCGAAGAACCCACCGCTTTGCATAGAACAGACACATGAAAAACCTGGTGAATCTTGACTGATGGTGGTAGCTCCAAACGATACGCAACTGGCCCCACTCGTGCTAAAACACGATACGGCCCGATAAATCTTGGCGCTAACTTGGGATGTTTAAATTTTGCCAACGAAGATTGGCGGTAAGGACGAAGCTTAATATATACCAAATCATCAACATTGAACTGTATATCTCGGCGTTTGGCGTTGGCTCGATCTGACATCGATTGTTGCGCCCGTGACAAATTAGCTTTCAGGGTCTCCAAAACCTGATCCCGGTCTAACATCAAGGAGTCCACCGCAGCTACCGAACTAGCCCCATAATCATACCCCAAAATTGGAGGTGGGGTTTGACCATACACAATCTCGAAGGGTGTCATATTCGTGGAAGAATGGAATGACGTGTTAAAACTGAACTCAGCCCACGCTAACCACTGAAACCAGGCCATAGGTTCATTCATCACAAAACAACGCAGGTAAGATTCCAAACAACGGTTCACAACCTCGGTTTCGCCATCCGTCTGTGGATGATATGTAGTACTACGACAAAGTTTAGTGCCCGAAGCCTTAAATAATTCTTCCCAAAGCAGACTGGTAAAAACTTTATCACGGTCAGACACAATACATTTTGGGATCCCGTGCAAACGGACCACCTCTTTAATAAACACCTTCGACACCGACAACGAAGAAAAAAGGGTGTCGAAGGGGAATGAAGTGAGCATATTTAGAAAGGCGATCAACCACCACTAATATCGTGTCATAACCGTCTGAACGCGGCAGTCCTTCCATAAAATCCATCGAGATGTCCTCCCAAATTCGTGCCGAAATGGGTAATGGTTGTAACAGACCAGCAGGAGATAATGACAAATGTTTTGCTTGTACACAAACTGAACATTCGGCCACAAATGCGTGCACACGGGCCTTCATCCCTTGCCAATACACTTCCTTAGCGAGCCGGTGATACGTTTTCAGGACTCCGAAATGTCCGCCGATAGCTCCTTCGTGAAACTCAAGTAATAAAAGAGGAATCGTTGGAGACGTCGGCGGTAACACTATTCTGCCCTTGTAAAACAGCACATCTCCCACTACAGAATACCCAGGCGGTCCCGCCTCTCCAGTTGTCAAGGCTGTATGAATAGCCAACAATTTCTCATCTTCCTTAACTTGTTGCGTGAAAACTGTTGTGTTAATGCCAGCCACAAAACTCAGCATGCCGAACTCACACGTCGGAGGTATACGAGAGAGAGCATCAGCTGCTCGGTTTTCAAGTCTCTTATTGTACTCTATACTGAAATCATAGCCCATAAGCTTAGCAATCCAGCGCTGATACTCCCCTTCCACTACACGCTGCTCAAGCAAAAACTTAAGACTTTTCTGGTCAGTACGTACAACAAAATGGTGTCCCAAAAGATACGCTCGCCAGCGCTGAACGGCGAAGACAATTGCCATCAACTCGCGCTCATACACAGGTTTCACTCGATGAGTGATTGGCAAAGCTTTACTATAGTAAGCAATCGGTTGGCCCTGTTGCATCAGAACAGCGTCGACTCCAATTCTGGAAGCATCGGTTTCAACCACAAATGCCTCATTGAAATCTGGCAATCATAGAACCGGTACACTACTCATCGCATGCTTCATTCTCTGGAAACAGTCTTCCGCAACCGGACCCCACTCAAATTTTCCCTTCTTTAATAACTGAGTCAATGGGAAAGCCATAGAACCATAGTTCGCCACAAACCGATGATAGTACCCTGTCAAACCAAGAAATCCCCGCAAATCCTTAATATTTCGAGGACTTGGCCAACAATTCATGGCCTCAATCTTTGCTGGGTCTGCCGAGACACGCCTTCCGCAGATATGAAGTGCCCTAGATACTCAATGCGGTGTAACCCGAATTGACATTTTTTTGCATTGGCGACAAAAGCGTGAGTCTGTAACACCTCAAAGATCTGAGCCAGATGCTCTCTGTGGTCCTGGATGGTAGTGCTGTAAATAAGAATGTCATAAAAAAATACCAACACAAACTTACGCAGATAGGAGCGCAAAATTTCATTCATCATGGACTGGAAACTGGCAGGAGCATTTCGCAAACCAAAGGGCATGACTACAAATTCATAATGGCCCTCGTGGGTCCGGAACGCTATCTTGTGCACATCGGACGGCTTAACTCGGATTTGGTGATAACCGGCCTTTAAATCTATTTTCGAGAATACCGTCGCTCCATGAAGTTCGTCTAGAAGCTCATCCACCAGCGGAATTGGGTATTTATCAGGCACTGTAGCTTGATTCAGAGCTCGGTAGTCAACACAAAATCGCCAACTCCCATCCTTCTTTTTAACCAGTAACACAGGACTCGAAAAGGAACTCGTGCTGGGCCGGATTACCCCTGCCAACAACATTTCCCGTACCAATTTCTCTATCTCGTTCTTCTGGTACTGTGGGTACCGATATGGTCGGACGTTCACTGAAACTTGTCCTTTAACTAACTCAATTGCGTGATCACAACTTCTTTACGGAGGTAAATCTGTCAAGGGCTCAAAAACTGGTGAAAAAGATTCAATTAAAGAATGTAGTTCTCGGGGAACCTGAGTTAAATCGGGCAAAACATCCACCTGCACATGTTTCGGTACTGTCGCATCAATCATATTTAGCTCGACCAACAGACCCTGGTCCTCGGGTCGTAATGACTTCATCATGGATTTTAGGGAAACCTTTGCTTTAACCAATCGCGGTTCACCTTGTAACTCAGCCTGCCATGAACCCAGAACAAACCGCATTTTTAGCGAACGAAAGTTAAACTTAATCTTCCCCAAAGTTTCCAACCATGCCTGTAACGGCCCGGAAATGTAATTGAAAATTGTCGGAATAATTATGAGTCAATTTGAAAGGGATCGGGAATTTTGGTGAAGGCCTTTGGGCTTGGGAAAGAGTGAAAATAAAAAAGGAATTAAATAGCGCGTCGAGTGAGATTCGAGCCAAGGACGTGTCGCGTGCTAGGCAGGGGGCGCTGCCAGCCGAGCCACTGGGCGCGTTTGTTAATCTAAATGCGCGATCTAATACATATCCGTGTTTTCGTGCGTTCGGGTTAAAACAGAGCAGCCGATCCTTCTTCCTCCTTTCTCTTCTTCTTCTCGATTCTTCACCGACCGACTGCGTAGCTCTCGCGATTTTTCCTCCTCGCCACCGCCCGTCCTCTCCCCGGCCGTTCGTCCCTCCGGTGAGCTTTCTCCTTCTTCTTCTTCTTCTCTTCTTCTTCTCCTTCCCTTTTCCGTCGAATTTTTCCCCTAATTCCGACTTCCATTTTTTCGACCGAGTCGAGGTGAATCTTTGGGTGGTTTTTGTGCACTAATGTAGGGAAGTGGTCCAAAGAACAAATCGCCCGTCGAATCCTCTTCTTCAATCGGGAATCGAGCTCGTCTTCCCGATGCTCTGTTTCGCCTCGTTTATACAAGCAGAGCGGCAGCCCGCCCGAAAGCCACGCCGCACATCGTCCGTGCTCGCGCGCGCATCCTCTCTGCCTGCATCGTCCTCCCGCCCGATCGCCTCGCGCGTAGCATGCGCTGTATGGCTCGCATCGGCGCCAACCAGATCGCGTCGCCTCGAGCCCCGCTCGCCGAGTAAATCGATCGCTCAGCTGCTTCGCGTCCGTGCTCCCGGGTCCTCGCCAGATCCCAGCCGAGCCGCATCGCCAACGCTCTGTTCGTCCGCGCGCAGCTCGCGCCCCAGCGCCCGTCCACTCCCCAGCGCGCCCAACACGCCCATTTCTGCGCCCCAGCGCGCCCAGCCAGCCGTGTTGCTGCCCCGTTCGTGCAATCGGCTCGTTCGTGCGTTCGTCGTGCCTCGTGAGTTGCTCAAGAGCTGAGCCTCGTTTATTTTATTATATTTAGGCTTATTGTGTGATTTTTATTGTGATTGATAGGTTCTCGGTAGCTAGTTCGGGTTTGTTCGCCGCTTAGGATTTCGTGTCAAATTGTCCCCGACCAAGGTAAGGATTTCTTACCGGAGTTGTGTGGACCCTGTGATATTATATGTGATTGCTGATTTATTGCTTGTTTGTGTCTATTGACATGTGTAGCTAGGTTCTCTAATCTGAATTCCCGATTAGCATGATTTTTCCTGATTTAATTCTCATGTTAATTCATGCTAGGCTGTTCCTTTCTAGCATGCTCGTATCTGTTCCTTGCTTCGTAGTATCATACTAGGCTCGTTGTATTCTTATTGAGCACGTATTGGATTTTATGGAATTGTTTGCTGTTTGTTAGGGCAGGTTAGAATTGCAGGTAGATAGCATCATCCGGGCCTGATGCATAAAGTCCTTGCATCCATGGCAGGGACGTCGAGCAAGTCATTGATCCCCTGGACCCCGTGAGGATTAGCTAACCCAAGCGGTAGGCCCCGCAATCTTGGGTGAGGGTGGCGGTTGTTAATGCCCCAGCGGTCGGGATGATGACTTGGCATTGCCTCGTCCCCCCGGTAAGGCGGCATGTCCTCGGCATGTTTGGCAAGAGCCCCCGATTGCCACTGTTAAGGCAAGGGCGGCTTCACGGTGTAAGTCTACCACGACCGTTCCTTGGCCCTAGGTGCGGTGGTTGGTGACATAGTTTACGTGTCGAGTCTCACACCCCTATGTTAGTGACACCGATCCAAAGATTTAGTTAGGCGTGGTGATTGGATATGGCGGCTTGCCTCGCACCGACAACCCCATAGTTCTGCGAGAGCACGCGGTGCATGCTTACGCTCATTCTGGCGCCGATCGAGAGCTCATCGGGATTGTGAGCGGTGTACCTTTTCGTCGGCCGATGAGAGCAGTGAAGCCGGGACTTGTTTCTCGTATAGGGCGACTTATGTATTGGGATGTGTGGTGATATTATTCGGACTAAGACCTTAAATTATCATCCGAGGCCCAAGTGTGGGCTAAGCTATGTGCTCTATTCGTGTTTATATTCATAGCTTGCATACGCTCATCGAGATGACCATGTATATCGTATTGTACCCGGTTGGGGATTCTTCTTGAGTAATTCGTTACTCACCCCATCTGTGGTTTTTCACGGAGTAACCAAGTGCGAGACAGGGATGGTGAAGGAGGAGCTGTGATCATGGGGCTCAATCATCAAACTCGATTTTGTGTTATGACTCTTTATGTTTTATTTTCCCTGAATGCATATAGCGGCACACGGAGCCCTAGGATATTTTCTCGAATATTTTGTGGATTCAAAGCATTATTGTATCTAGACATGTTTTGAATGATTTTAAGAAATCTCGATCGGAGTATACTTTGAGAATGTATTTATCTTGGAGCAGTGCTTGGAAAGCAGGCGGAGTTCCAGGAAATTGTCTAGTTTTTAAAGGGGTTATTTTGAATGTTTTGTTTTAATTGGAATCCGAAATCATGTCTGTTTAAATGTCCTTTACTTTGAATGCATGCATTGGGGTAAGGGCCCATTTAGTGCCCCATTCGGGTCGGTCCCTTACAATGCCACTCTCAGTATCACATCGGCGCTTCCTAGTGGTAGCGGTAAGAAATCATTAACTACCTTCAGCTCAGCCAAATGCAACTCAACATTCTTGCAAATACCCGCCGTCCTCACAGACTCACATGTTCCTAACATAATTCCATAATCATTTGAAGGTTCCACCGACAGTTTTAATTTCTCCACAATCACATCAGATATAAAATTATGTGTGGCTCCGCAGTCTATAAGAACTACTACCTCCAATTCTTGGATCAATCTCATGACCTTCAATGTCTTGGGTGAGCTCAACCCAGCCAACGAATTTAAGGACAATGCTGCAAAATCCCCTGTCTCTTCAACGTTATCAATAGTTTCCTCTGCACTCGAATCGTCATTATCGTATATGTCCCCCTGATTAGGTGCATCTCGAACTACTAATATTTCTAAGGACTAGAGCTCTTTCTTCTTACACCGATGCCCTTGGACAAATTTGTCATCACAGCGAAAACACAGTCCTTTATCCTTTCGCACACGTATCTCACTATCCGTCAACCGCTTATAAGGCGTCGTGGAGGCTATGCTCGTAGTAGCTGGTCTATTTGGAGAAAAAGCTATAGTTCTCAGAGATGAACTGGTCGTGCCCTTCGTACTTGCAACCCCTGAACTCGTACTTGGCCTCACTACATGAAAAGAACCAGCACCCTTCCCTTGAGCCCGAAAAGCAAGATCATCTTCGATTACCTGTGCCATAAACTTCTTATCTTGAATCCCAACAGGTCCAAGTTTCCACATTTCACTTCTAATTTCTGCCTTCAACCCACTTTCCCATTTACCTTCTAGTGCACTTGCACTAATATCACGCATTCCCTTTGCATACTTCTCAAACAGTCGCCGATACTCTTTAACTGTTCCCACCTATTGTAGGCTCATCAAATTGGGGTACTTGTTGTCATGAATCGTGGGTTGGAAACGGTGCAACAGTAGTTCTCTGAATTCATCCCAAGAACTGATCGGGGCTCGATCTTCCTCATACTGTAGCCATTCCAAGGCCTCACCCTCCATACACAGAGCTGCCGCATCGACCCGTTCCTGTCCTTCCAGTCGATTTACCCAAAAATAACGTTCTACTCGACACAGCCATCCGTCCGGGTCCTCATCGGTAAGCCCCTTGAAAACTGGAATCTCGAGCTTCCGTAGTCTTCTATCGAACACTGGTCCCTCTCTGCCCCCTGTTCTCGTTCCCCCCCCCCCCCCCGTTCATAACGGTCCTCCCTATCCCTCCAATCCTCTGGATTGTGGTGCTCTCAACTCCGATCGTTCCAACCATCATGCGCTATCGGTCTATCACGACCAATGCGCACCCTCCTCTCCTCCGGAAACCCGTTTCCTCCCAAATCATGTCGAGGGTCTCCTCGTCGATCAATTTCTGGCCCCGTGCAAGTGTTCTTGTCAGAATTCCCTCAAAACTCCGTCCTTCGGTCCAACCCGACTGGCCCATCCAGACCCGGTCCGACCAGCCCACCCCGACCAGCCCGCCTGCACTAGAGCCACAACCCTCGCCCGGCCCTGCACACGCCTCACACTCGCTCGCGTGCCCGCCTCTGCCCACGCCCAGCCCGACACCTCTTCTGCGCGCCTGCTCTGACGGCCAAAGACTGACCCGCGCCACCCCCCGTCGCTATCGCCCATGCCCCCACCCGAGTCGCCAACACCCTCACCGCAGCCCACATGGCCCGCGCTCGAACTCACGCCCGCACCCCAGCCCGCGCGCCCCAACCTCTACTTTTCTACATCCCCTCCTACGCACGTGGCCGAGCTCCAGCCCACGCCGCCCGTGCCTCCGCCGCCCCTACTTCTGGTCGGCCCGGTCCCCTCGCCGCCGTCCTCCTCTGCCGCCGCTGCAGCCCTAACCAACTTCGGCCCGACGACGTTTCCTTCCCCTTGGTTTTCGCTCACGGTTCCTTTCCCCTTGGCTTCTAGGTTTTATTCGATAATCGGCAGCCCCGGAGTGCGTCCTAACAAAATCTGAATATTCTGATTTATTTGTTCGATTTGTGAGTTAAATTTCGCATCTTGTTGTTCGAACTTCGAGTCAATCTTTTGCCCTAATCGTTCTTCCAATGAGTCTAGCCTTGCTTCCGTTTCTCGTTGTTTCTTGGACAATTCGGCCGAGCTTTCTTCCCAACCTTGCATCCTTGTTTCCATCTTAGTCGAGACCATTCCCGGATCGGTAAACGACTCTGATACCAAAATGATAGAATTTACCACAAATATTATTAAACTACTGTAACGGCCCGGAAATTTCATCCCGGTCTTCCCGAGAGGCCTAGGGGCATTTTGGTAATTTTGGTGAAGGAATTTCGACTTGGAAGAATGTGGAAATAAATAGGGAATTAAATAGCGTGTCGAGTGAGATTCGAGCCAAGGACGTGTCGCGTGCTAGGCAGGGGGCGCTGCCAGCCGAGCCACTGGGCGCGTTTGTTAACCTAAACGCGTGATCTAATACATATGCCTGTTTGATGCGCGTTTTGGTTTAAAAGGAAATTTTCGCCCGAAGCTTCTTCCTCCTTCTTCTTCCTCGCGATTTTCCTTCTCCATTTCTCCCCGACCGACCGAGCTCTCCCCGCGCGTTCTCCTCGCCGATCGTCTCCTTTCCAGGTGATTTTTCCTTCCCCTTTTCTTCTTCTTCTTCTCTTCTTCTTCTTCTCCTTCAAAATTCGAGTTCTTCACCTGTTTGGGCTTTCGCCATTTTACGAGTCGAGGTAATTTGAGGTATGGGTTTTGTGCACCTAGTGTAGGGAGTTCGCCATCAAAGAATCGCTCGTCGAATCCCCGTGGATCGCTCAATTCGAGCTTCTCCTTCGCCGCCTCGCTTGCAATGAAAGCGGGGCCCCTGTCGCCGAGAGCTCGCGGCGCGTGGCGACCAGCCCGCCTAGCCTCATTGCGCTGCACACCGTCCCGTGCGCCGCGCGTCCTCGCTCAGCTCCGCAACGCGTCGCTCGAGCCCCTGCTCGTCGAGTCGTGCCGGCACGAGCGCCTCAGCCGAGCCTCTCCGTGTCGCCCCTGCATCGTCCTCGCGCCTCTGCATCGCTCGCGCGCCGCGCGTCGCGCGCCAACGCCTGTTCGTCGCGCGCGCGCGCGCCCGCACCGTTCGCGTTCGCGACGCAAAGACGCGCGCCATTCTGCGCCCAGCTCTCTCCCAGCCGGCCGTTCTTTGCCCGTTCGTGCAATCGGCCCGTTCAAATGCGTTAAATCGCGCCTCGTGAGTTGCTCGGTGAGCCTTGTTTGTTTTATTATATTAAGGCCTATTGTGTGATTTTTGTTGTGATTGATAGGTTCTCGGTAGCTAGTTCGGGTTCGTTCGCCGCTTAGGATTTCGTGTCAAATTGTCCCCGACCAAGGTAAGGATTTCTTAACGGAGTTGTGTGGACCCTGCGATATTATATGTGATTGCTGATTGATTGCTTGTTTGTGTTTATTGACATGTATAGCTAGGTACTCAATTCGAATTCCCGATTAGCATGTTGTTCTGATTAATTCTCATGTTAATCCATGCTAGGTTGTTCCTTTCTAGCATGCTCGTGATCTCATTCCTTGCTTCGTAGTATCATGCTAGGCTCGTTGTATTCTTATTGAGCACGTATTGGATTTTATGGAATTGTTTCTTTGTTTGCTAGGCGAGTTAGAATTGCGGGTAGATAGCATCATCCGGCCCGATGCATAAAGTACCTTGCATCCATGGTAGGGACGTCGAGCAAGTCATTAGTCCCCTGGACCCCGTGAGGATTAGTCGACCCAAGCGGTAGGCCCCGCAATCTTGGGTGAGGGTGGCAGTTGTTAATGCCCCAACGGTCGGGATGATGACTTGGCATTGCCTAGTCCCCGGCAGCCGGCATGTCCTCAGCATGTTTGGCAGTAGCCCCCGATTGCCACTGTTAAGGCAAGGGCGGCTTCACGGTGTATGTCTACCACGGCGGTTCCTTGGCCCAGTGCGGTGGTTCAGCCGACATAGTTTACGTGTCAGTCTCACACCCCTATGTCGGTGACACCGATCCAAAGATTTAGTTAGGCGTGGTGATTGGACATGGGCGACTTGCTTCTAGACCCGGCACCCCATAGTCTGCGAGCACGCGGTGCATGCTTACGCTCATTACAACGCCGATTGGAGAGCTCCTCGGGATTGTGAGCAGTGTACCTCTCGTCGGCGATGAGAGCGGTGGTGAGGCGGGACTTGTTTCTCGTATAGGGCGACTTATGTATTGGGTGTGTGGTGATATTATTTCGGACTAAGACCTTAAATTGGCATCCGAGGCCCAAGTGTGGGCTAAGCTATGTGCTCTATTCGTGTTTATATTCATAGCTTGCATACGCTCATCGAGATGACCATGTATATCGTATTGTACCCCGGTTGGAGATTCTTCTTGAGCAATTCGTTGCTCACCCTTATCTTGTGGTTTTTTCCACAGTAACCAAGTGCGAGACAAGATGGGTGAAGGAAGAGTGTGATCATGGGGCTCAGTCATCAAACTCTGATTTTGTGTTATGACTCTTTATGTTTTGTTTTCCCCTGAATCATGTAGCCGGGCACGGAGCCCTAGGATGTTTTGTAAATATTTGTGGATTCCAACATTTTGTATCTGAACAGGTTCTGAATGGTTTTTAATAAATCTCTGATCAGAGTAAACTTTGGAAATGTATTTATCTTGGAGCAGTGCTTGGGAAACAGGATAGGTTTCAGGAAATTGTCTAGTTTTTAAAGGGGTTATTTTGAATGTTTTTGTTTTAATTGGAATCCGAAATCATGTCTGGTTTAAATGTCCTTTACTTTGAATGCATGCATTGGGGTAAGGGCCCATTTAGTGCCCATTCGGGTCGGTCCCTTACAACTACGATAATCTCTCGAGAGAATCTCTCAAAGAGCCAAGTACAAAGACGATAATTCAATGGATGATTAACATAGTGCCTAACATATCCTATATATAGTAAACCTAGGAGATAACCTAATTTAAGTAATAATCCCTCTTAAGGCCCACAAGCCCAATACAACTTAAATAACCAAATATAAATATATTAAAGAATAGTAATAACTAAATCTGTCACTTCTTCCGCCTCAAGTAGACCTTCAGCGATCTCGGGATCGTATCACAATGTTCAGTTGACTTTCAAAGAAGAAAATTTGGGGAGTTCGGTCATAGAAGAGGTATGATTCTTTCGGGTATTGTTGTCTTATTCAACAAGTTGAGAGAGTTTAGCCCTCTCGAACGGCTATGGTATTGTAACCTCTATCTCTATTATCTTAATATAATGTGTTTCATTGTTTATCTTTCCGATGCTAGTTCTATTGTGTATTGTTAAGATTATTGGTGTTTTAACAGTAGGACTGTACAAGAGGAAAAGAGATTAAATTCTGAAATCGTCTCCTTGAGTTGAATGAATTCTGATATAGTTTGAATTATGACTAATTTTCAGCAATAATATTTACTCTTTTAATTTCATTTCGCTCGAGCAGATTGAATGGCTAACTGCTGGTGACTGCATAGCCGGCATGCATGAAGTAGTTGTCACACAAAGGACAAGGGATGCAATTAAGCTTGCATCAGAGCAAAATCGCAGCCTTTGGAGAGTCTCTTCAACTGTAAGTGAATTCGATTATATAGTTACTCTTGGCCATCTTACACTTATCTCGACTATCTTTACAAGAAAATTGTCCGATCCAGCTGCATTTGGTAGTCATTGATAGTAATTAGTAGAAAATTAATTACTAGATAGGTGACCTCATTCCCTCTGAACTTTTTATGATTCTTAAGACTCTTACTCGACCACTAAACCAACTCATGGATAGCTTCTAGTTGTATCATTATTGTTGCTTTGTATATTGTGAATGTGAGTAAACTCATACTTATTCTAGAGGATCTAAGTTTTTGTTTCATTGGATGTAGTTATTTGCCCATATAGCTTCTGATGATGTCTTGAAGCCTCTTGGCCACTTTGCTGAACTGCCAAACGCCCACAAGTATCCATCCATGTTGGCTGGAGACTGTTAAGAAAGAGGTTGCAGTAATTAATCCAAAATGAAAAAAAATGAGAGCCTTTGTGATCAACTTCTTTATTGGTCACCAAAACTTCAGAAATTAAAAGTTTCATATAAAATAATTGCGTCAGATACCTTGTTCCTTTCCTCAAAATAATGGGATGAGAAATAACATGATGTGGGAGGAAAATGTCAATATCAAATTGCAATTTGTTTGAAGAACACGTGTTTCCACACTTTCTTTAAGGAAAAAAAAATGCATTTTTAATCACAAAGGGTGTTTGTTTGCATTTAAAATGAGTATTTATTAACTACTAAAATCTACATTCAAACGAGTTTTTATAATTACTCAAAATATTTCTCATTTTACTATTAAAAATAATTCCTCATTTCTCTAACCAATCATTTCCAATCATTCATTTATAACTATTTAAAATAACTCAATACTAACCACTAACTTCTAATCATTAATTTTTAACTTTTCAAAATAATTCATTTTTAACCACTAATTTATAATATTTTTTTTTAACTACTCAAAATAACTATTCATTTTAAATTCACATGTAAACAAGCAATTGTCTCTAACTCCTCTACAAAAAACCATATTCAAATGAGTTTTTTGTTACAATTCCCAGTTTTTAATTACTCAAAATAACTCATCAAATGAGCTAAATTGGTACTTGTCTTTCAAAATCACACCTTTACATTTTAATATTATTCAATTTTAGATTTTTGTACGTTTTTTTAGTTTACTTTTATATTTTTAAAAGTTAAATTTATGTCTAGACAAAAATAATCAATTCATCAATATATAAAATTTAAAATTATTCTCATCAACAATTCATTATCCTAGAATTTTATAGTTGCTTTGTGACACAATCCAATATCGTAGTCCTCACAAAGGGATCACTTGCTCTAGCCGGACGAGCAAGTCAGCCAAATGAAAACGCAAAACAGGTGGCACAACTGGGAGAAACCTCCCACACGATCTCGAGAAAAAGGTTTTTGAAAAATGAAAAAAGAAGGTTTTAGAAATACTTTTGTCTTTGAAAGGTTATACAATAATACAATAAGGACCACGTCAACAATATCACATTGCTCATATAACTTGGTAGGAAGGAAGCTTCAAGAAGTCATACCCTTGGGCCATTTTTTATGTGGTAAGCTTGCACGCCAAAATGACAAGGAGACATATGCTAACAAAAGTACAAGGAAATGACAACAACATAGAAAGTAAATCCTATACTATGAAAAGCATGATTAAAAGGGGGAGGGGGTACGTATGCGACCATGTGCAACACGCACTGGACAAGCATGACCTTGACATTCTCCCCCACTTAAACGGTTGATGACCCTATCAACCAATTCTACTAGAACACAGCGATCGTTCGAGGAACTTACCATCTTGTCAGCACGATCCCGACGAACCTCAGTGTCCGCAACTTTCTGTCATTCTGCAAGAAACTTCTGCCAATTTAAACCCTATGTACCAGCTTGGTCTGTCTCTTCAGCTAAGACTTCAAAGGCATTCAGTAAGGGATCCGACAAACTCAACTCTCCAGTAAGGCGTCGCTTCTGACTAACCTTTTTGCTCGTGCACAACGGTGCCTCATTGGGGTACTTCTAACTCTTCACAAACGGATATCTCCTCTATCTTGTGGGAGACTTCTCAACTCGATGCCCATTGTCTCGGTCGTCACTTGGGCCTTATTCAGTTGAAAGGATGATAACAAACACATGTCGCATGGGTGTTTCATCGTTGTCTTCGTGTGATGGGATTGGACCTGATGATTACTAGACCTTTTGCCAGAGGTATTGGGATGACTTTGTGTTCCAACAAAAACTCCATCCCCAATACAACGTCAAAGTCATCCATCTTGACTATCACAAAGTCGACTTGACCGTTCCAATCCCCCAACTTTACGTCCACATTCTTCACAACTCCTGACACTGGGAAGGTTGCTGAATTAACGATTTTCATCTATCCTTCATCTCTATGCTAGCTTAAGTTCAGATGTCTTGCTTCTGTATTTGACATAAAGTTGTGGGTAGCTCAAGAGCCTACCATAATGCTCTTTGCTACCTTCTAGTTTACCCATGCATCCACGTACATGAGACTCGTCGGATTGTCGAAGCCCTCCAAAAAAAATATCGAATGGGTCAGTGGTGCAATGGTTTCATTGTTTAGTTGTAAACAAGTTCAACACCAGCGTTACAGGTTCGAGCCTGAAAATCGGTATTTGTCCCCCCCAATATCTACTAAAAAAAACATAATAAAGTACTTAAAATTTGGTGGATGATTAATTGAGGTTCAAAAATTATGTTTTATAAGTATATTAAAATTTTAATTTGACATATCAAAATTGATCAATTTCTATTTTTTTTATAAAAAAATCCATCTCTAAAAGTGTTAAATAACATATAAAAAAACTTGTTTCCTTAAAGAATTAAATATTAATTTTATTTTATAACTATAAAATGATGAAATTTAAAATATTTTTTAAAATCGTAATATTTATAAATTTAATTTGTTAAAGAGAATATGATTTTTTACTATTTTAAAAGAAAATTTTGATGATATAATAATAATAATTGAAGCAACCGTGAATAAAAAAGATATCAAATAAAATGTGTTTCTTTTATAAATTATTAAAAAAAAACAATTAAAATATATTATAAAAAGTTAAAATAATTCCAATTATATATAAAACTGAAACAGAAAAAAAGAAGAAGAGTTTAAAGAAAAAACGTAAAAGAAGTAAAAGTAAAGAAAAGGTGGATAGAAGTAAGAAGGTAAAAGAACGGGAAAAATAAAAAGTAAAAAAAAATAAAAAATGAAGAGTCCAACTCCAACTTTGGGGTGCCAATATCCGCTGAGCTATTAGTGAGTTATAGAGGCAATTTGTTTGACATATTTAAGTAGTTTTTAGGTTAAGAAGTTACATTGAGAAATTATGTTGAAAAATTAAAAATTGAGATTGTGTCAAAAACTCATTTGGATGTAGTTTTTGTATAGGAGAGTTAAAGTCAAAACCTTGTTTGGATGTAGAAATGAATAGTTATTTTTAGTAGTTAAAAAAGAAATTATTAAAAATGAATGGTTAAAAAAGAGTTATTTTGATTGATTTGAAAGGAATAATTAAAAAGAAGTAGTTAGAAATGATTGAGTAGTGGTAAATGAATGATTAAAAATTAATGGTTAGAAATGAGAGATATTTTTTTTCATCCAATATTATACCTTTTGTGTGATTTGTTTCATAATTAAAATATTTTAGCACAAAATCAAAAGTAATTAATTTGTAGCATAAAAAATGGATAGAAAATGAATTAAGTTTTAAAGTGGTGATTGGGGGGTTGAGAATGAATTATATATAACACACCAAATGAATGTTGAGGAAAAAAGAAGATAAAATGAAAGGTCGTGATTCACGTGGTTCCCGGTTGAGGAGGAATTGAAATCCTCCTCTTCCAGTTGTTAAAAAGAATGATATAAATACAAAGCCCTAAACCCAATTGTGATGAGTAAAAATGGGTCTTCACTACTACTACGCACTCTATCTCCTCCTCCTCTCCGCCCTCCTCCTCTTCCTCCTCCGCCGCAGCTCCTCCGCCGGGAAGCTGACTCTGGCGCCCTCTCCCCCGGCGCTGCCTCTAATCGGGCACCTCCACCTGCTCCTCCCGGCGACGCACAGATCCTTCTTGAAGATCTCGGCGAAGTACGGGGCGCTCCTCCGCATCCGGCTGGGGGCGCTGCAGTACGTGGTGGTTTCGTCGGCGTCGATGGCGGCGGAGGTGTTCAAGACGCAGGATCTGGCGTTCTCGTCGCGGCCGGATTTCGCGTTCAGCGAGG
This sequence comes from Sicyos edulis, assembly GCA_036507275.1. NCBI lineage: Eukaryota > Viridiplantae > Streptophyta > Magnoliopsida > Cucurbitales > Cucurbitaceae > Sicyos > Sicyos edulis. The sequence goes on along the minus strand of CM071850.1, from coordinate 26,406,037 downwards.
AGTACCCGTACGGGAAGGTGGGCTTTCTGGGGGCTCCGTACGGGGAGTACTGGCGGTACATGAAGAAGCTGACCATGATGGAGGTTCTTGCGCCGCCCCAGCTCGCCCGCTCCAGCCTCGTCAGGAACCAAGAGATTTCTCGTATGCTTCATAAGCTGCTTCTCTCTTCTCACAACCACCAGGTCTGCTCTCAATTTATTCCTTTTTTACCTACTTAGTCTCATAATTAAGTTTATAATTTATTTTATTTCAATACTATGTTATTTCCTTTTTAAAAACATTTCAATAATAGCCAATCAGTTAATTCGTTATCTCATTTATTTTCAATATATTGAAATTAAAAACAATTATAACATAACATCGTTCTTTTTTCTAAAATCGATTAATTATTTAAATATTATTTTCCCCCCCAAGTTTCCAAACTCTCCTTCTTTTTTTTTTAAATCAAAATTTATTAAATAAAATATCATTTTTATTCTTGAATTTTCAATTTAACTATTTTAGTCCGCAGGGGTGTTTGCTTCACATATTTAGATAACATTTGGGTTAAAGAGTTCAATTGAGTAGTTAAAAATTGAGAATTGTATGAAAAACTCGTTTTGATGTAATTTTTAAGTAGATGAGTTAGAGCTAAAACTTTGTTTGTATGTAAATTTAAAAATGAGTAGTTGATTTTAGTAGTTAAAAAAGAAATGATTAAAAATAAGTTATTTTGATTGATTTGAAAGGAATGATTAAAAATGAGTGGTTATAAATGATTGAATAGTTATAAATGAATGATTAGAAATGCGAGTTATTTTTAAAAGTAAATATGAGGAGAGTTAATAAAAACTCATTTGGAAGTTGGTTTTCGATGAGGAGTTAATAAATCCTTAAAATAATTCTTCCCTAAATATGTCAAACAAACAGCCCCTAAACTTTAAACTTTAAAGATCCAATTTTATTCTTTAAAATTTTGAATTATAATTTTGCAATATTCAAAAGTTTAATCAGTTCTTAAACTTTCTAAAAAAAACTTTAAAGTGGTCTCTACAGTAAAGAATTTAAAGTTAGGAATTTTTTATGTATAGCAAAAAAAAAAAAAAAAAAAAATACATATATAAAAAAAAAATTTAAAAATTCAAATATATCAAGGATTTATTGAATCACGATTAATAATTACAAAAGTGAAAGGTTTTTTTTTTTAGTGCATAGTAGGAGAAGAGGACCAACAAACATATAATATAATCAAGTGGAACATATAATTTTCAAAAGTGAAAGTTCAATCAAAAGGAATTTGAAGGGATAGATTTCAATAATTTAAATATTTTATACTTTTTTAGTGTATTAAATATATTTTTTTTAAATTACTATAATTAAAATATGAATATTAAAATTGGGTATCTACAATAAATTTCTTTGAAATTAATATAATAATGTTAATAATTTTAATACAATTAAATACAACTTAAACCTATTTCAATGGGGTAAGTTTCTCAAAGAAAAATAAACAACATATTATTTTTTTGCTAAGAATCAGTTATAAATTTTCTAAAGGACCCAAATGTAAGAAACCTCAAAATTAGTTATTTTAACCAAACTTATTTAGAAGTAATGAAGAACTCACCAAGCATATTGTATGAAATCTATTTGAATGGAGCAGGCAGTGGACTTGGGAGCGGAACTGACAAAGCTAACAAACAACAGCATATGCAGAATGATGATGAGCACAAGATGCTCAGAAGAAAACAATGACGCAGAGAAGATCCGAACACTCGTAAACGACACCATTGAAATCGCCACCAAGCTCGCTTTCGGAGATCTCTTCAGCCAAGGTCCGTTGAAGCGCCTTCCCTTCTGGCTCTTCGGCAAGAAAGCTCTCGACATCAATGTCCGCTTCGACGTCCTCCTAGAAAACATTCTGCAACAGCATGAACAACGAGCCAAAACTCATGGACTCGACAGAAATGATCGCGATCTCATGGATATATTGCTCAAGGCTTACTTGGATGACAATGCTGAGTTTAAAATGACTAGAAATCACATCAAAGCCTTCTTGCTCGTAAGTTTTCAATATTGCTTTTCGGATAAAATAACATTTTAGTTCCTTAACTTTCAACATTAAAAACATTTAAGTAGTTCTTATAATACACTAAGATGCTTTGTTTCTGGTAGGATCTGTTCATCGCCGGCACAGGAACATCCGCAGAGGTAATGCAATGGACAATCGCAGAGCTAATGAACCACCCGGCCGCATTCCAAAAAGTCCGCCGCGAGATCGAGACCGTGGTTGGAGCGCGACTGGTGGAAGAAACCGACGTCCCAAATCTTCCCTACACAAATGCAGTGGTAAAGGAGTGTCTCCGCCTCTACCCAGCAGTGCCAGTGGCTCGAAGAGCCTGCAGAGAGACGTGCAAGGTAAATGGCTACGACATTCCGAAGGGCACAATGGTGGCCGTGGACCTGTTTGCGATAATGCGGGATCCAAAACTGTGGGAAGATCCAGACGAATTCAAACCGGAGAGGTTCCAGAGTTCAAATTCAGAGAAGCATAATATACAGTATGAGATCAAGGGGCAGAATTTCAGTTTTGTGCCGTTTGGTGGAGGGAGAAGGGGCTGTCCTGGTTCGTTGCTGGCGTTTAACACGATTAATCGGACGGTGGCGGCATTGGTTCAGTGCTTTGATTGGAAGGTTGGGGGAGATGGAAATGGAGGGAAGGTCTGTATGGAGATTGGGACTGGGATTAGTTTGCCAATGGCCAAGCCTTTGGTTTGTGTTCCTGTTTCTTATTCTACTCCTTTTATTGCTTGATTTGGGAGGCTTGGGTTCCAATTTTAAGTTTTTAATAATGGGGTTTTGAGTTGTACTTCAACAAATGCATCATATCAGTAAGCTTAAAACACTGTTTTCATTATCATGCAGATGCTAAGGTTTGTTCCATTTTGATGGATGTAAGTGTTCAATTGTAGTTACTATTCTAGCTTACAATTAGCCAACCTTCAAAGTTTGAAGTTTTTTTTTAAAAAGAAAAAAATTGAAATTGAAACAATAGGTAATAGTTTTATGATAATTTATAAATTTGGTCCAGATGATTTTACAAAATTAGAATTTAATGTTTATACTTTTGAAAGCTAGAATTTAAGATTTAATCTTTATAGTTTTTAGTTTCTAGTTAAGAAATTTGTGGTAGGTGACAAATTTGAGTATGTTTATTTTTCATCGGACAAAATCAACATTCTTTGTGTCACATTCCATTTTTTTTATAAAAAAAAATAGAAACAAAATCATCATATTTATCAAATTTACAAAATGCAGGATAAATATCTAAAAAGATATAGAAAGTAAGCACTTTAAATAGGGTGTTTTTAGGAATATGCCAAATTGAAAAAATATTTACAATACTATACAAAAAGAAAAAAAAATAGCAATTATAATCCTAGGCAGCATTATTAATAATAATATTATATTAACACAATACTATATTAATAACATATAATATTGTATTGATAATATATAAATAATATATTAAGAATACAAAATACTATATTAATAATAAAATAATATTGTATAATGAGTAATACCGTGTATTTATACTATTGATGCAAATATTTTTCAAATTTGTCTAGATTTACAATTATTTTGTAAAATTGGACTATCCAACCCAATTTTCCTTTTAAATATTTTATTTTAAAATCAAGTTTTTCTTGTAAAACTTATCATTAATTTAAAATTTTAAACAACCAGAAAAAAAAATCAATAAACACGTTTTCAATAAATAAATAAAAATAAAAAAGTTATAATAATTCATACATACTTTCTTTACCAAAAAAAACGTCACCAAAATGCTAGTAGTATACACCAACTAGAGCAATAGTTCAACCAATCAAGAACAGCAAGAACTCAATTGTTGTTGGACTCACGAACAAGGAAAAAGAGAGGGAAAAAAGTAATTTAAATTTTTTTTATCAAACTTCGAAAATAATTATAATACTTCTTTTTTTTATTTTATTAAACTTATATTTTCATGCATTTTATAAGAATATTATCTAAGTGTTTATGTTTATTTATTTCTCATTAAAATTTAAAGTGTAGGCAATAAATTAAAGGAATTAACATTCCATTTATAATAAAATAGGAAATATGCAGTAACGTTCATTGCATAATAAAAAAGGAAATATAAAGCAAGTTGACTCCGTACAATAAGTAATTGATGGTTGAACAAAAAAAAGTTTTTTCGTCCTTTAAGTAAAAATAAGAAGTGGGGTCATCTTCTAGGCAACCATCGACGTCAAAAAAGAGATAGAGAAGGTCATCATCTGGGTCTGTTCAATAGATAATCGCAGTAGCTGGCCCGATCATTTTCAGGGACTCCAAGAAAAGCAGAAGCTTCGTCGAGATCATTTAAAAGGATGTTCATTAGTACAACCCGTTGTGGACTGGTTAATGGAAGTGATAATTTCTGAAGAATTGTAGCGACTTCGGCTCTTGTAGATTTATTATCCTCTTTTGTCATTTGTAGGGTTGTGATAGGCCAAACAGCAATCCTTACGATTTGCTCGTACTGCATGTTCATGCTGGCACGTAACACATCAAACATTTCCTGCTTTTCTGAGACCCTTTTTTCTCTTCTCACCCACAGAAGAGGATGACGGTTTAGCTACTCTACTTGTGGGGGTATTTAGGTCTTCTTCTTCAGCAACATGAATCTCAGGTATGTAATATTCTTGGGAACCGCCCGCCTCACCGACCTTTGCATTCGAATCTTCTTCTGCAATATCTCTAGCAGACTGAGATATTGACCCGCATGCTCTATCCTTTCCGAAAATATAAGCCAAGTCATCGTAATGTGGAAAAGGCTTGTTGTTGAGACCCCTTGCATTTGGGTGCATCTGACAATGAAATTAAGAACATACGATTCGTAAATAAATTGAAATTTCATTTTGTTATATTATAACTATTCTTTAATACCTCAACCCAATTGTCAAAAACAGTTGGCTCCACTTCAATGCACTTGTATTTATCATTCCAACCTAATCCACTACAAGTATTGCCTAGCATCTCGGCAATAGCTTGATATTGTCGTTTTAGATTCTTCACTCTAGTATCAATCACAGTGGTAGATGCACTAGTAGAAAATCAAGCATTAATGGCGGGCATATCTCGCCATTATATAACATTAATGGCGGACGCGAACCCGCCATCAATACCGCTGACATCGAAAAACAACGATGGCGCATGTACAATCAATGGTGGGCAACGCCCGCCATTAATTTATCAAAATCCATGGCGGGCAAAAACCGCCATTAAATCGTTTTCATAGTGCACGTTGTCCCCGCCATAAAAAATATTTCATCGTGCGCGCCCACCCGCCATGTAAAAAACTTTACAATGGCGTGCATCCTGCCCGCCATGAATTCTTTTGTGTGTTTTTTTTAAAATCCAGAAAAATGGTCTTGGTTATTTGTTTTGAAAAATTGTCTATTTTTTGAAAAATGGTCCTCTATTTTGTGCCCACGATTAAAATACGTTATCACTTAATTATAAAAAAAGGCACAAAGGCATATATATTATGCCCGCCACTAAAAGTCATTCTACTTTATAAAAAAAAAAAAGAATTAATGTCTTCAAATGATATCTAACCACCCTGAGTACCAAATGAAACTTTTCTTACAAAATATCTAATGACCACTAACTCTGCATGAAATCCTAAACTTCTAATTTACTTTGTCTACACATGATATTGCATTATGTGCACCAAAAATTTGGACAGCATAACAACACAATAATGCGATTCCCAAAATATTCAGTACCTGTTATATTCAACAATTGCCTGTATATAATGCAGAATACAAAATTCAGTTCAGTCAGAGTAACTCATTCTTTCTCCATACCTAAACAAATTTGTTTCTTTTCTAAACAAATAACTAGACTACAACGATCTCCAATATACCTAAACAAAGATCTAAACAAAAAACTAAACTACATACACTAATTCTGCATCAAATGTCTACCTATGAATTCGGCCCATTCTACTCGTACCTCATCAATCTCGGCTTGCGTGAATGTGGTCGGACCGACGATGTACTACAAATTTAAAGACATATAATTAAGAACACCCAAATTTACTAGTGTATCTTATATACATGATTTTATCTAAACAAAATGTATAAAACAAAACTTACAAGTTTCGATACGTGCGTGGATGTGTTGTATATCATCTTCCGCATGAACAGTTGGACGTAGAATCCACATAATATTGTTCCACTACCTTGTTCAGGGCACTAGTGAAACAAAATAGTTACATACTTAATTAGTATGATACATATATATAAATAATAATGACAAAAAAAGACCAAAAATTATTAAAAGAATATGGAATCAAGTTTACCTTCACAGTTTTCCATTTTAATTTTACGGCCTTTGACTTGTGTCTCAATTGCCATACTCGGTAGGCACTATATTAATGAAGTTGAAAGTTGTAATTCAAATTGATAAAATAAATTTGAAGTTCAAAAGTTCATTAATTTAGAAACTTACTGATTGATGGTACGAACTAAAGTCTCGTTCAATGGATTTTGACAGAGCGAGTTGAATACATACAATGTATTTTCAGTTGGAATTATGATGGTCAAAATCCAATGGTTCCTATACAATTTAACGAATATTCAAATACTGGTATAGACATAATTAATATAGAGTATAAAAAATGCAAAATTTGGAACACGTACTCGCTATTGAAGGGAAAGAAAACTCGTTGATTAAGATTAGTCAACTCGTCTAACCTATTGGCTATAATTGAAACCCGGGCTTCTTCATTCTTATTAGTAAAAGCCGATGCAAACTCACTACCATCTATTAGTAAGTAGTTATCCAGCGTCTCTTCATCGCAAGTGGACCATAAGTAACTGAAATCGATTGTTTAGACGTTATAAAACCAGACAAACAAATAATAGTTGCAAAAAACAATGGGAACTTACCAGTTGTAACAAAATACGGGAGGATAGCCAATTTCTTCCATACTAAAATATTCCAAAATGTCATATTGAGGAAGAAAACAGTACTCGGGCTCTGCACTACCTAACAATTTTCTTGGAATTGGTATACAAGCTGTGCCACCAACACTCAGTTTAGTTTCAGCATAAGTATGTAACATCCTGATGATGTTTGAAACTGATGTGTTTGATTGGCGAGAGTGTGAATCTGATACATCCTTCTTATTAGTGGTTTTCTTCGGTTCATAGTGCGCCTATCATGTCAATAAACATTCTATTATTAGCATGAATCATTAATCACTGAATTAAAAAGGTATAATGTGCAATTATATACCTTCTTGGATGTTGTAGGTGTCCCGATCAATGATCTTGGCCATGGCACAAAAGATTTAACTGCTTGTCCAAGGAATTGAAGTTCCTCGTTTATAGGAATTGGTAGGTCTAAGTCAGCATTGCCTGTAAAGACCATATCAACCGAGACACGCACGTTGTGTTTCCCTAAGAGCTGACCGTGTACCGTATTGGATGAACCACTCGATTCAAACACAGTACCAACGGCAACAACTGGACTTCCATATTTAACAGCAAACTCACATGGCATACCCTTTAAAGAAATAATAAATCATAGTTAGTGTACATTCATTGAAATGTATTCTTCAATTAAAGAATGTGTGTGACACTTACTTCTCCTAAATCGATTAGGACATCAGGATGACCATCAAGTTCTCCAATGACAGAAAATTGGCCCAGGATTTGCTTTTCCCTTGAGGCATCTCTAGTACTCCCTTCACAAGGAGAGTCTAATGGTTGAGAGGGATCGACTTGCTTTTCTCGTTGTTGGCCCATTTGGGACTTCAGATTACCCATCTTGAAGAAAAATGATGGAGTTACAAATCGTCCCACTCCTCTGACACGCCATCGATGTTCTGGCGCTCCCAATGCATCAATCAACATGTCTTGACCTTCATCGTACTTTGCAATTGATCCTGTTATAAAAAAATTATTAGATAATTAACACCCAAATATTTAAAATTAAACCATAAAAGAGATTAACACGAAAAATGTGTAGCTACAACTTACAATTTGGCTGGCCACTTTAATTGTGCTTTCATCAACGTACTATTTACTCTTCCCATTCGGATCATGACACTTCTTTCGATCTTCTTTCCGTAGATCTGCACGGGCTGCGGGATGTTCTTTTATATCTATATTCTACAATTTCAATTTGTCACACACATGCGTTAGTATAAAGTACAAATATATAATATCCTTAGAGTTTAGTTCAGAGTTCTTTACTAGGTCATAAGCGAGCTGAGCATATCCTTTTCGAGCCATATGATGATGACACTTTTGTTTAGCTTGCAACTCTTTCTTCTCCTCACTAATTTTCTGTATAAGATATATATAATTAGATTAACAATAGGTTGTAACCATTAAAATAATACAAGAAACAATAGTTACCTGAAACTCTTCTGACAGTCTGCCGTCCACAAATTGAACCCATTGCTATTGTGTTATGAAACCGTATTCAGCGGGTGGAGTTCTTAATATCTCAGGTTGTTCCTGAAATGGCCTGATGTAGTCTTTGTTAAGATTGTATCTGAATGTCTTAAATGCGATGGACATGGACTTCATGATATTGTGTTTTGTCGTAGGATCCAATTGAAATGTCATTTGATAAAAATAGAATAAGTTAGATTACTAATTAAGTGTGAAAAGACATGATAAAACTGAATTAATAATTTACTTTTACCTCTATAGAATCCCAAATCATCTCTTTTAGATGCTGAGGGACATCTGACCATTTATGATATGTGATGGGTATATGGTTTCTCACACTCAAACCAATATACGTGCTTAATTTTACTCTAGATTCGCCAATATGTTGACCCATCGAGTTATATTGAACTACGCGTCGTTCTCCAGCCATTCGATCTTGCGCAAGCTCATGCAAGACTGTCACGCCCTTTGTATTCCTATTTCTAGCACGACTACGGCTGCGGTCCCTGGGAACATCAACATCGTCAGATCTACCGGATCCAAACATGATGTCAATCTGCATGTATATAATGAAGAATATTAGTTAATAACAAATAGAAAAGACGTATAAATTGAAAATGAGTTAGAAATTTACAAAATGATATATGTTACCTATAACACTAACCTATTTATTAATCCATATACCCTCACAATCACTTTTAATATATGAGACCGAGTCATCATCGACAACATTAGGTAAGGATTGACTCCGTACCCACAATGTCATTATCAAGTACATCATGTCCGTCTTCTACAACTACTCTTTGTGAAGGCATTAGAACGACCGACCAATGAGGATTAATTGGATCTTTTATGTAGAACATCTGCTTGGCTTGGTTGGCTAAAATGAAAGAGTCGGATTGATGTCCAATGCGATTAAAGTCTATGGTCGTAAATCCTATGCCGTCTACTTTAATTCCACCATTGCTTTCCACCCAATCACATTTGAATAGGACGATTTGAAAAGTATTGCAATCAAGCTCCCAAATTTCTTGAACTATGCGATAAAAGGTCATGTCCGAAATGATTGGATTTTTTGTCCTTCGAACTAGAAATTTGCATAGTTTGAGCTGTTATCATAACTCCACTATTTTGCACACTTCTAAGATCATCACGTTCTTTGGTGTGATATTGAATACCATTAACCATGTAACTATTGTAAGTAGTAACTTCTGAACGAGGACCATGCGATATCCACCTTAAGGTAGATGATACAGAATCTTTTCGAACCCCTAAAGCTAGCCCAACCCGATCACGCAACCAACTGCTAAATGTGCGATTATGTTCATCTTGAAGCCACTTTTTATTCTTAGACTTGGCAGGATTCACTTTACACAACATTTCCATGTGCTGATCTACGTATAAGAGCACTTCATCAATGTTATGAAGTACATACATAAGAGTTTCATCCATCTTATCTTTAGTTGGTGTTTTATAAATCACGGCAAATAATGGTCGATCGATATTTGAATCCTTTATTTTGTTCGAAGATCGCAACCCCACAAATTCAACTCCCTGCGAAAATTCAGAACAAAACTCTATCGACTCTTCTAATATGTAATTTTCACCTATGCATCCCTCTTGACGATTTCTATTACGAACATAACCTTTCAAAACTTTCATATACCTTTCAAAAGGATACATCCACCTCAAATAAACTGGTCCACAAAATTCAATCTCCCTTACAAGATGCACCACGAGGTGAACCATGATTGTGAAAAAGGCTGGTGGAAAATACTTCTCTAATAGACACAAAGTGACAACTACATCATCCTGCAAGTCCTTCAACTTAGATGAATCGATCGACTTACTACATATAGCTCTGAAGAAGAAACACAGACGAATGATAGCATATTTAACATGTTTAGGCAAAACACCACAAATGGCTGCAAGTAGCAATTGTTGCATCAAAACGTGATGGTCATGCAATTTAATCCCATATAGTTTTAAATCAGTAAGCGACACTAATTTGCTTATGTTGGATGAATAACCTTCAGGCACTTCAACTTCGGATAAGCTCTTACACACACTCATCTTCTCTTTTCTCGATAGTGTGTAACATGTTGGAGGCAAGAATATCTTTTTGTCCCCCTTCTTAATTGAAGCTAACTCAGGTATTAATTTAGCCAAGTCTTCACGAGTTTTTATTCCATCTTTTGTTTTGCCAGGAATGTCAAGTAGGGTTCCAATAATATTGGAACACACGTTCTTCTCAATGTACATGACATCTAAACAATGACGCACGTGAAAATGTTTCCAATACTCCAATTCGAAAAAGATCGATTTTTTCTTCCAATAAGAGTCTGTAGGGCGATGTTGTGATCCCTCGCCATATGTAAATTGAAGAATATTTAATTGTGTAAGAATCTCTTCACCACTTAGCGGTTCCACATGTAGGACACAATTCTGCATCGATAAGTTCTTTTCGATACAAACAACAGTCATTGATGCACGCATGGATCTTTTCATACTTCATTCCTAAGGTACCTAGGTATCTTTTCACATAATAGGTAGATATCAAAATTTCATTAGGACTAGGCAATAAAGCGGTCAAGAATTGTAACAGCTCTGAGAAGCTTTTATCGCTCCATCCATGCTTTGCTTTCAAATTAAAAAGTTTAATCAACGCTGATATCTTGGTAAAATATTTACAATTAGGGTATAATGGTTTCTTGGCATCCTATAAAGCTTCTTCAAATATAGGAGAATTTTCGTTAAAGTAATTTTGTGCAGCCTCAAACATCCCTATTGGGTTATCTAGGTCATCCAAATTTTCATCATCTATTGGAACATTTTCCATGTTTCTTGTCTTTGATACTGATTCTCCATGCCAAATCCATGTATTATAACTTTGATCGATCCCTTGAAAAAATAAATGGTCTCTGATGACATTCACACTTTGGTACTTGGCGTTCACACATTTCAAACATGGACAACAAACGACATTTAAACCTTTTGAATGTCGTATTGCATTGCTTATAAATATCTAAACTCCTAAACCATATTCCGGTGACATCCGATCCTTAAACATCCACGACTTATCCATAGCCATGTTACAAATCTAGTCAACTAAGAGAAACTTAACCTACAAATTTTGTTAAAAAACGTAGAATCTAGTCACATATATAACTCAACTTAAATAAGAAAAAAAAAAGAATCTAGCTAACTCCATAATCAAAATATAGAATTCAAATCATGCATTGAATCAAGCTACAATACAATTTTGAGCTAATAGAAGGAAACTTTGAATCAAGCTACAATACAAATTGTGCATTTGTTGTTTTCATAGCCATTTCATTACAAAAGTGAGCTTTCCAAGTGAAAATGGCTATCAAATGATCAAATCAAACAAACAATGACTTTAAGAAAATGCACATATTTGAAAGGTTAACAACATGCATTTGTGAAGAAATAAGATAACAAGAGACTAAAAAGAGTTAGGGAGTAATAAAATTACCAATTTGTGAAGAGACTTCCTAAGTTGAAAAATGTTGAAATTTGTGACCTAAGATGATGAAATTTGAAAGGTTACAACATGCATTTAAGAAAGAAATAAGATAAAAAAGAGTTTAAAAAGAGTTACCCAATTTGTGAAAGTCAGATGCCTCAAGTTGAAGAAAATTCAAAATTTTTTACCTTCTGAGCTTCAAAGAGAAATGAGGGTTAGTCGGCAGCGGTGGGTTAGCCGCGGTGGTGGGTTAGTCATAGCAGTAGGTTAGTCAGGGCCGGCGTCGGTGAGAATAGAGAAAGAGGGTGAGGGTTTCAGAGGTTTCTGTCGAGAGAGAGGAAATGAAATTTTTTTGGAAGAGCTAGCCCGCGCGTTTTGATTCTATTGAATCAATGGCGGGCACAATCGATGGCGGGCAATACCCGCCATCGATTGTATTCTACGGCAGGCGTAAAAGACTGCCATCGATGTGTTTTTACTGCACGCCATCGAAACCTTTCAATAGCGGTCATTCTTGCCCGCCATTGTTTCCTCCGTGTTTTTAAAAACCAAATTTTAAACCCGCCATCTAATTTACAAATTGTAGTAGTGATGTAATTGGGCATCCAGGTAGTTTTAGGTGCATTAGTCGAAGTAGTTCATTATGGTACTTATTCCTAAAAGTACCATTATCTGATCTCCACCCCCCTCTTGTACAAGTTCGATTAGTGATTGGACTAAAGTACTATCTTTCATTGTTGTCCAACTGTGTCGAATGTTTCTCCCTGTCGCAGCCATGTTGCTACAAGGAAGTTGAACAGAAGAGATAAAGAGCAAGGAATATCATTCATTTAGTATCGTTCATTATATAATACAAGGCAAGTATCATTTCCCATAAAAGTCATATTATGTCATTCATGATTCATAAAAGTTATAGTCACTAAAAAAAAAAAGATTCGAAGTCTAATTGCTACTAGTTTTGGGATGTGTCAAACATTCTTTGGGCCATGGAATCTCGAAATGCAGTCCAAAGAGGCGATCTCTCGATGAAATTAATCGTTGGCGTATCGTCCATTTCCTCTTGGTATAGTGTAGCATTGTTCTCCACTAATATCTCTAAACCAATCGTAGAGCTCATCTCCCTAAATAGAAGACAACAAGATATTATGATCTTCACTTGCACTTTCAGAGGAAAGTAAGACTTGTCTCGCAGAATATCCCAATGGTTTTTTAATGCACCGAACGCTCTTTTTATTATATTTCGTGCCGAGGAGTGTGCCTTATTAAAAAGCTCACTTGGATTCCGTGGTGGATTGCTACCCCTCCAATCTGATAGATGATAACGTTCGCCTCTTTAGGGAGCTAGGAATCCATCAGCATTTGGATAACCCGCATCACAAAGGTAATAATATCCTGGATCAATAAACACTAGGTTATTATACATTCACTATAAGTGAAAGTAGCATTTTCTTTTAGTCCTTAATTACCATGAGGGACTTGAAATCCATTGTTACGGGATAAAGCATCCCTAAGAACTCTAGAGTCAGTTGTTGATCCCTCCCACCCAGCTAGTACGTATATGAACTCTCCGCTTGGAGCGCATACAACAAGAACATTCGTTGTGATGATACCCTTCCTATTTCTAAAGAGGCACGATTTTCAACTTGAACTTGTAACTCTATATGAGTACCATCCAATGCACCTAAACAATTCTGCATAGTTCGAAGGAAGAAATGAAATTCGGTTCCTACAAGGACTCTATTTTATAAAGGTAAAATAGTGGTACCCCAAACCACTTCTTTCTACTATCGGTGCATGATGGTTAGATAGGTTTAGGTTTCTTGTACAAAATGTCATGACAACGAATAACATAGTAAGGACAAATTGAAAGTGTCGCGACACTGTTTAGCCTGATCTTGTAAATATTCTTCGAACGACACGGTTCTTAACAGCATGAGCCAAAATATGTAGAAACATGGCTACCATTTCCTCCACGTTGATGTAATCCGTACCTCGAAGACCACTGTGGGTCCTTAGCATGTCGCACAAAGTTTCAAAGCAGCTACGATTCATTCTAGTTGTCTCACGACAAGCTAAATCGCTTTGTCTTATCATCGAGAAAAAGGTCATTTCGCGAAAATGGTGTCTAAAGAAAGAGCTATAGTTTTTTGTCCTAGGGTTGTAGTTCATTACAAGATTCGCAAGAAGAAGAAACTAGTTCTGCCATGTGTAGAGTATTGTTAAAACTGCTATAGTTTTATCGGGATTCATTAGCTAAAAAATAGTTCGAAGAAAAATGTCAGTCAAAATCAAATTAAGTCTCCAAAAAAAAAAGTTCATTTTAACTTCAATCTAGTGGTATAGATAAATTTGAAGTCTTTTTTTTTTTTTAATGTATGTCTTTGCTAATTCCTTTTTCTTGCGATAGAGATTAAGCTTTTTTTTTTATTCTTAGAAAATAGTTAATTTTAATATTCAAATTGATGTCCTTTCAAATCAATTGTATAGATAAAATTGAAGTAATTTTTTAAAATAGTAGTGACTTTGCTATATTTATTATTTCTTCAAATACAGATTAAGTTTTTTTTTAAAAAAAGAATTTCATTTTAATAGTTAAAATTGATGTCATTCAATTACAAAAAAATTTATTTTCTTTCTTGTAATAGGGATTAAGCCGAGTTTTTGTTTTCCAAAAAAAGAGTTCATTTTATCTTCAAACGAATGGTGTACATAAAATTGAAGTCATTTTATCTTAAAAAAGAGTTCATTTTTTAAAATAGTATTGGCTTTCCTATATATATATATGTGTGTGTGTGTGTGTCAATCTATTTGATAGATATTAAACTTTTACTTTTCAAAAGAAGTTAATTTTAATAGTTAAAAATGGATGTCGTTACAAACCAATTCTATAAATTTCATTTTAATATTAAATTATTTAAATTTCAAATATCAATCAATGTAAGCATAATTTAATTATTTCATAATCAAAATTTTAGGTTTATTTTAGATTTTAAGCTAAACTTCAAACTTAAAATTTGATCATATTGTTTATTTCAATAGTGAAAACATGAAACAAATATCAAACATAAATGAGAAACAAACATAATACAAATAGATTTAGTGCAATATAAAATCGATAAAAAAAATATCAACCATAATAAAAAAACAATTATACTAAAATCCAAGAGAATAATGTTCATATGATTAAAGTCCCTAGTAATAGGATATTACTGTGTATTACATAAAAGTTAAGAGAATCAAATGTAGTATATACAAGTTTGTAACACGAACCTCGAAGTAAATCAACAATTGTGCTAGAGTTACAATCTGGAAAAAAAAAGGATTGAAAGAGACATTGTTAGCAAAAAAAGCTTGGAAAAGTTTTAATCGAAAAAAGAATGTTAGAAGACTCCCTTTTACAAAATAAAGAATAGTGAAACAACTATAATAATGATAAATGAAGATAAACCACAGCCTCAGGGAATGGATGCATTACTCATTTCTCATTCAAGATCAAATGCAATCCATTGTTTTTTTTTTTTAAAGTAAAAATTTTAATGATGCAAAACAAGGTAGCAATACAAATAGATACTGAACACAAAGTTGTTTTGAACTAATAAATGAAGAACACATGGTAGACATAGATACATGAGATAAGCAAATATGTAAAAAGTGCAAGGTCAGGATAAAATAAACTTCTGTAATGGAGATAAATAAAATGAAATGAGATGGATATGAGATAGACATACAATTCAATATACATATGAATATGACATAGATGGCAAACAACACAAAGAAACAATGAAATAGACAGATTACTTGAGTAATATAGAGATAGATCAAGTGAGATGAGATGCATAAAATAAACAAGTTTTGAACTAATAGATATTGAACACAAGTTTTGAACTAATGAATGAAGAACACATGGTAGACATAGATACATGAAATAAGCATATAGATAAAAAGTGCAAGGTCAATATAAAATAAACTTGTGTAATGGAGATAGATAAAATGAAATGAGCTGCATATGAGATAGTCATACAATTCAATAGACATATGAATATGAGATAGATAACAAACAACACAAAAAAATAATGAAATAGACAGATTACTTGTGTAATATACAATTCAATAGACACATGGATATGATTTAGATTAAAAAAAACACTCACGTTGTTAAAAATGAAGCCAGAAAGATGGATGTCAACTGATAAAATCTAAAGAAGGCTTATATAGGAAGGGGGAGTTGTTGGTTAGTTCATCAGCATTCAATTATCCCTTACCATCAATTAAAAGCAGCAACACATTTTCATATATCAGAATGATTAGATAAAATGAAAGCAGCAAGACCTTCGAGCTTATCATTAACCATCAATAAATACAAAAATAGTACCCACAATAATTGAAAACATAACAAAATCATCTAAATTAAATGATGATTTAATACTCAACTAACAGAGAACAAAGAACAAAAGCAAAAATAAATGTTCAAAATAAATGTGGATTTAATACTCAATTAACAGAGAACAGAGAACAATTCATTAAAAAAAAAAATCTAACTGAGAACAAAAAATAGATCGAAGCAATTAGGAAGATATTCTTAATATCCAAAACAAATGTGGATTTGATACTCATCTGTTACAGAGAACAATTCATTAAAAAAAAAATCTAACAGAGAACAAAAAATACATCGAAGAAATTAGGAAGATATTCTTAATAACTAAAATAAATTTAGATTTGATACTCAACTAACAGAGAACAGAGAACAGAACAATTCATTAAAAAAAAAATTTAACAGAGAACAAAAAAGAGATCGAAGCAATTAGGAAGATATTCGTAATATCCAAAATAAATGTAGATTTGATACTCAACTAACAGAGAGTAGAGAACAATTCGTTCAAAAAAAAAGAAAGAAACTAACAGAGAAAAAATAAATATTAATCAATTTAAGAGAATGAGATGAAAAAATTTCGAAAAAAAATCAACGATTCATCATCGGCTGGAGTTAGGATTGAAGAAAACTTACCTTTGTATAGGAATCCCACCAAGCCTAATACACCACAAATCCTACCAAGTCAGTGGAACTCCCCAACAGAAATATACCATTCGATAAAGGCATATAAATGTCAATTTTCACACATGCAAGGCCGAAGGAAGTCTACGACGGCAAGATTTGTAGGTGATTTGGCAGCGAGACCTTCACATCTGGGAAGGAAATCAAAGTTTAGACATGAAACGAACCCAGATCTGGACGAAGGGGAAGACGAAAAATTGAAACTCCTTAAAAATATGGATTTCGGAGTTCTATGGATGCAAAATTTCAAGAGCAAGAAGATTAATGAAAACAAAATGATCATTAGAAGCTTGAATCGGCAAAGAAATTTGCCTAAAGAAATGGAGAAAAAAGTTGAACAAGAGAGAAAATAGAGAGGCGTGAGAAGAGAAAAAGTAGAAAAAAGGACGGATTAAAAAAAAAGAACTGTAGCTAATCCATATTTTTTTAATACGACTTTTCTATTTTGATAATCCGGCCACCAAACACATATTAGAGGGATTTATTTAATCTGGATTAAAAAAATTCTTCCTCCAAACACGTCGTAGAGGAACTATTTACCTTGTCTCATCAATAAATACCAAAATTAATGATTACATAGAGTAGTTATCAATCATTTGCTTCTCCCTTTCTTCTTCTTGTGCTCTTTTGGAGGCCAAGGGGTCTGTGTTTGTATAGAGTCTGTAAAAAGCAGTAATTCATGTATGTGAAAATATAGTGAAACAAAAGTAGAATTCTACTTTGTCAACTACTGCAACAGCCAGAAGATCTTGCAGGCTGAGGTTCTTCTTGTCCAGGGACAACAATGGTTTTTCCTTTTAGGAGTGATGAGCTTCCTCCGACATCAGCTTCCTCGTTTGCAACCAGCGTATTCTTGCTAATTACTCGGTAAATTTCTTTCAGGATGGTGTCGAACGCTGGCCCTACATTTGTGGTCTCGAGCGCGGATGTTTCCATGAAAAACAGATTCTCTGTTTGAGCAAACTCTTTTGCTTCCTCTATGGGCACGACACGAAGAGAACCTAGATCGGATTTGTTTCCTAGAAGCATGACAACGATGTTCTTGTCTGCATGGCCACGCACTTCCTCTAACCATCTAGCTACATGATCAAACGACTGACGCTTCGACATGTCGTAGACAAGCATTGCCCCCACGGCACCTCTATAATATGCACTTGTCACTGCACGATACCTGAAACCATCACTGATAAGAGCAAAATAGAGAAAATCCACAACTTTTTAAGGAGTTGTTTCTGCATAATGCATAGAGAAACCAGAGAATAAAAGTTTACCATATTGTAGACAATATCTATATGATAAAATCACATTGATATCACTCTCATTTGAATGTAAAATGCCGAGTTTATCACGTTTTGAAAAAACATCAAGGTTGAATGCTCTTAGCATCCTTTTATGCTAAAAAAAATTTCACTTTCCAAGGACATTACCTTAATGTCAAGTTGTTAACCATCGACATTCAAGTTATGTTAACGGGTTTCAAACATGAAGTTGAGACTGATAATCTGTCAAACTATATTCTGTAATTTAATTCATAATATATGGAGTGTTTCTATATCTGTATTAGAACCCTCCCCGAATGCATGTGAACCCTCTCAAGGAATTGCACATGGTGATAAAGACACTTATGCTTAACTAAGTAATTATAAGCTCCTTAACAGCAAGAGATAAAACAGGATGTAACTAGAGAAATTCCCGTGGGCTAATCCGGTTCCCCGTCCCTAATTCCCCGATCCCGCCCCGTTTGGTTTTTTTTTTTTTTAATATTTCTTTTCTATACTTTACCCCTTTCATTTTCAAATAAAAATATAGTTGTTGATGAAATTATCTATGGATATGAGTATTTTTCTTTAATAATTAACATTATAGTTGAAATTTATAAATATTTTTTAAGAAAATATAATTATTTAAAAAGTATTGTCCAAAATAATAAATAAAAAATGTAAAAAAAAATTGAAAAAATCCCGCGAGCACTCGATTCCTTAAAAAATGGAATTTTTTCAGGGACGGGAATTAAATTAAGTGGTGGGGACAAGGAGGGGAAGTCATTCCCCAGCCCAACCCGGCCTTGCCCCATGTACATCTCTAAATGTTACTAATACTTACAACTAATTCTACTTTATACATAGTACATAAAGAAAACATCATAAATAAACCTAGTGGTTAACAAGACCTTAGATAGCTAAGAGGTTATCAAATCAATCCATAATATCCACCTACCTAAAAATTAATTTTTTATAGATTTTCTTGACAACAAAATGTAGTAGAATTAAATGTTTATCCTATGAAAATAGTTGAATTTCACGTCAACTTGTTGACGATGACGAATATTAAAAAAATAGGTCGTGCATAGAGATGTCCATGGTGGGG
Organism: Sicyos edulis; assembly: GCA_036507275.1. NCBI lineage: Eukaryota > Viridiplantae > Streptophyta > Magnoliopsida > Cucurbitales > Cucurbitaceae > Sicyos > Sicyos edulis. The sequence goes on along the minus strand of CM071850.1, from coordinate 26,386,656 downwards.
GCGGGGACGAGGACATGGATGACTTTATCGTTCCCATCCCTGCTACTCATTTCATTCCCCATTCCTGCAAACTTCATCGTAAAATTTTGTCCGAAATTGGGCAGAGATTCATCGCAGTAAATCGTGGGGATTGGGTTCTCCACTCGAAATTATTCCTCATTTAACTGTTTTTCTTTTCATTTTTTATTCTTAATATTTTTATAAAATTTCTCGATTTTAACTCAATTCACTAAGTCTTAGATAATTTTTTCAATATTAAAAGAAATGTTTATTGTTTTTTAATTAAATAATTAATTAGGCAAGTAAAATATTAATCCAAATAAATATTTATACTAAAATGTATTTAGAAAAATTTTTAAAAATATATAAAACATGAACGGACAGGAACCGGAAACGAGGATAGGAAATACATTTCCTGTCCCATCCCCATTTAGCTCGTGGAGAACTTTTCATCCCCACTCACTCTCCATTCGAAAATTCACCGCCTATAGAACCGGGTCCCCACGGGCTCAAAATGGACATCTTTAGTTGTGCACAATATCATATCTTAGCCAACTTGGCCCACATCCTTGGGACTTTGCAGTTTCTTTTTTAAAGGAAATGCAATTTGGTTCACAAGTTGATGGGAACACCAAGAATATGAAAACCTTCGGATGGCATAAAAGATAACTAAAACTAGGTGCACTGTGGTCATCTGAAAGAAAAGTTCGCTAAACCCATTATTAGGATCAAGATTTACAATGAGCTACTAATACATCATCGAAGTAAATCTTCTTTAGCATTAAGGGAGTGTTTGGGATAAAGAGAACGAGAATGATTATAAAGAGAATAATTATTTTGCCCACATTTGAGCCACTGAGAATCATTCTCCATGTAATCGCTAATATTCATCTCCCATAATCATTAATATTCTTTTTTTTTTTTAATGAGGTTAACCACACTCATCTCTAGGTCAAGCACCAGAAATATCGGAGGAATGAAGACACGAGAGGGGTCTACAAATTAATGTCAGAGGTAAGTCTAGAACCTGGAAACTTAAGAGCCATATGTGCTCAATTCATTCTCTTCATAATTTCATTCTCCTATAACTACTTTTTATTCTCCCATATCCACTTTTCATTCTCTCCATACTCACTATTTTGTTCTTCATAATCATTCGATAAACTCCAAACGCAGATATAATTTTTCCTCAAAATCTCTCTTGTATTCTCATTCTCTTTGTCCCAAACACTGTCTAAAAAGGGATGTGTAACTAAAACAACTACCAGGCTCCTACGAATCTTAGACATTGAAATTGTGGAAACAAGTGGCACAATAATTCATAATCATATTAAAAAGCAAGGAAATGCATAAGAAACATGGTCAATTTTTGTACCTTTCCTGTCCAGCAGTATCCCATATCTGCGCCTTAATAGCCTTGTTGTCAATAAGAAGCGTCTTGGTCTGAAACTCAACCCCAAGCGTGGCCTTGGAATCCAAACTGAACTCATTCCGAACAAAACGGGACAGAAGCTGCGATTTCCCCACCGCGGAGTCTCCGATCAACACCACCTTGAACACATAATCAATCTTCTGGTTGAAATTGGACATACTAATCGAATCCGACACCAAGCGATCGATCCGGAGGAGGAACAATCGATCGCTTGATGCGATTGGGAAGAACACCAAATTGAATTGAGGGTTCATTTTGTTTGGGAACGGCGTTTTTTAAATGAGGAGAATGACAGAAACAGCGCCCATTCTTTTCAACGGCTCTTCTTCTTCTTCGTTTTCTAATGGTCTCTATACCATTACCCCTAACGACTTCCATGTTTCACAAACATTTTAACTCTATTTTGTTTACCACCTCGCTAACAAAAACAATTTGAATAATAAATGATATAGACCGAATCTATGATCATTAGATAATCACCCACAATGAAATTCAAGCCACCAACGCATTAAGTGAATTTAGAATGATGGTTAATAATTCTTTCGATCTTATGTTTTTTATGCAACATTTATGAATATTTTAATTTATAATAATTTTACTTTATGTATTTATTTTAAATTATTTTTTTAAGCTGGAGACTTTCTTTTAAAATAATAATTCTTTTATTTTTAAATTTATGTCATTTCATTTTTTTTATGAGAATATTTTTTATTTATTTATTTTTCTTTGATAATTTCATTTCTGTTGTAAAATATGTAAAGCGAAGTAAGAAGTAGACGAATTTCTCAAAAAAATAAAAATAAAACTAGGGAGAAAGTGATGAAACGACACTTATTTATAATGTTGTAAAGTACAAAAATAGCTAAGTGGATCATTTATGAAAGAGTGAAGTGAGTGAATTAGTTGTGATGAATAATGATCAATATCTAAATATTCACAATACTCCCTTTAGATATTCATTTTACAAAAAAAATATCATCTCATTAAAAACCTTGCTAAGAAAACCCAATGAGAAAAAACTTTAGTCAATGAAAAAAGAGTGCAGTATTTCGCTCCCCCTCATGGAAACATCACTCTGAGATCTTTGAGTCTTCGCATTCCAATGTTGTGCACCAACTTCTCGAATGTTGTAGTAGGTAATGCTTTTGTAAATAAATCTGTCAAATTATCATTTGAAGAGATTTGTTGAATAGTAATGTCGCCACTTTCTTCAAGATCATGGGTGTAGAAAAGCTTTGGTGAAATATGTTTTGTTCTATCTCCCTTTATATACCCTCATTTGATTTGTGCTATGCAAGTTGTATTGTCTTCGTATATAGTTGTTAGACGTTCTTTGGTGCAAATCCAACCACATGTTTCACACGAATGTGTTGACTCATTGATGTCAACCATACACATTTTCGACTAGCCTCATGTATAGTAAGGACTTTAGCATAATTCGAAGATGTTGTTGTAATGGTCTGTTTTACATATTTCCATGATATAGTAGTTATTCCACATGTAAATAAATAACCAGTTTGAGACTAGCTTTGTGAGAATCAAACAAATATCTTGCCTATATAACCAACTAGATCAAAATTCGATTGGTTAGAATAAAAAAAACTCATATTTATCGTTCCTCGAAGATAACGAAATACATGCTTAACTTCATTCCAATACCTTTTTGTAGGAGAAGAACTATATCTAGTTAATAATTTTCTGAAAATGTTATATCGGGTTGTGTATTGTTATCAAGATACATAAGTGCACCTATCGCACTTATGTACAACAAAGTAAGAAGTAAAGAGAATAATTGAGGGAGAAAGTGAATCAAACTCTATTGAGTTTTGGTGCATCTTACAATGGATAAAACAACACTTATTTATAGTGTTATAAAGTACAAAAAATAGCTGAGTGGACCATCTATAAGAGAGATGAGTAGATTAGCTGCGATGAATAATGAATATCTAAGTATTCATAATAATTTTCTAAAAAAAAGTATTCATAATAATTTCATTTTTTAGTATTTATTTTTACCAATTTTAATTAATTATTTAAAAATGATTAATATTAAATAGATAAAAAGTTATTTTTTTTAGAAGTAAATCAAATTTAAGATACTTTTAGAACTTACGAAAAAAAAAATTCTGTATTTCAAAACAATGGCTAAAGATAAATGATATTTTTAAGAATTTAGCGAATGATGTATTAATAAAATAGAAAAATTTATCGATAAATATTTAGAATGAGCATGCTTATTGTCACATGTCACAAGTATTTGTCAAAGATTAATTTAATTATCCAAGGTTTCTTAATATAGCTTTTCAAATTATTAAAAATAAAATAAAATAAATATGTGGTAAATATTTTTTTCATCTGGAAATAAAGATATTCATCCTACATATTTATGTATAGTTCAAAATATGATATTTTTATAACTTATTACAAAAAGGAAAGAGCTTTATACATGACTAGGCTAAATAAATAAAGAAATTACAAAACTGGTCACTTTCAAACTAATTAGCGAAACTAGTCATCTCTTTATAATTTATTTTTAATAAAAAAAAAATCATTTTAATGTCAAAGGACATTACTACCCTATGCATTAATACTCTCCTAAATAAATACCAAAAAAACCAAAAACATTTTAAAAAGGTTTCCACTGCTGCTACTCACTAATGTCGGCGCCGACGACCACGACAACTCACTAGCACACCACCAGTGACCCACCACCTATACAACTCCCTAAGTTGAAGATGAGTTTATTTACAAAAATGTTCTGCTTATTTATAAATACGATATTATGTATAAACATAGTATTAATTATAAATACAATATTTATTTATAATTAAAATAGTATTTATTTTTTGAGAAGAAGATGACAAGAAAACAAACACCTATTAAATCGGTGGAATAAAGAAGAAGAAGATGGGTTCACCTTGGGGCTTGATGCTCATGAATCGAAGCTTGAAAGCAGCTTCAATGAAGTTTTCTAGCGAAAAATCCAAAAGCAAAGTGATGTTATTTATGACATTTCAATGGAGTTATCTGGAGATGAGAGTTGGAGAAGAAAGAGAGAAAATGGCTTCAATGAAGTTTTCTAGCGGCCGAACATGGGTCATGTTGAAGAAGAAGTAAGAGGGAGATGAGAGTTGGAGAAGAAAGAGAGAAAGTGGCTTCAATGGAGTTTTTTGACAAAAAATCCAGCAACTGATGTAAAACCCGACTTCTAAAATAGTCTTAGATCTAGTTTTTACTCGATATGCATGGTTTTAAATATTTATAACAGAAAACTAAAACCAATTACTGCTTAATTCAACCCAAAAGTGATTCCAACAAAGGTAAGAGATTTATTAAAACAGTTATAGTGAAATCAATTTAAATAATGTTCCTTATCTTAAGCATGCCGAATCAAAGAGTAAATAATAAATAATGAGTTAGCGGACTCCTATAATCCACCAGCTCCTTCTCTAGCCATCCCGGTGTTGTCCCAAGTTACCTAGTGAAAGACCACAAAAATAAGGGTGAGTACGAAGGTACTCAATAAGAATCCCTAATTAGGGTACGATACACAAATCATCATATTATCTAGCATCCTAGCAATACATGCAATACCAATCATCCTTTTAATCCAACTTGAGTTATCAGTATAACACCCATTATCATCCTTTTAATCCAACTTGAGTTATCAGTATAACACCCATTATCGAGAGTTCACTGACTCTCGACCTATCGATCAGCTCACCACTCTAATCTAAATACTTGGGAGACGATCCAAGTGCCCGTCTCTAACCAATTACAAGGAAGGATGTACTGACGATACTAGCTCGAGAGAGCCTTTCTCTCGGCATCTAGTATGTGTACTCACACACCGCATGTTACTGCAACCAGGTAAATGTAGGCCTATAAAGACTGCATTGGTCTAGGTCCATACGCCTAATAAGACTCGAAAATGGTATCCACGGATCCACAATCGGTGGGAGGCATTCGACACCCTACTGTGGCAGTCTGTTCACACTCAACACCCGAAGTTAACAAATCTTTCATGGCAGGCTTGCGCCATAATCAAATTCTCGCTCTAGCAAGCCAGAAACTAGGCTATACTAGGGGCGACATGCTACATTGCATCATCGAGCTTGACAAGGTGGCATGTTACATGACATCCATGCCATTATAGTCGAAGATGGGTCACGTTGGAGAAGAAAGTGGGAGATGAGAGTTGGAGAAGAAAGAGAGAAAGCGGCTTCAATGGATTTTTCTTGCAAAAAATTTGACAGTCGTTGGAGAAGAAAGAGGGGGATGCGATTTGGAGAATAAAGAGAGAAAGCGGCTTCAATGGATTTTTTCGGCAAAAAATCTAGTGGACGAAGATGGGTCACGTTGGAAAAGAAATAGGGAGATAAGAGTTGGAGAAAAATGAGAGAAAGCGGCTTCAATGGAGTTTTTCGGCGAAAAATTCGATGACATTGAAGAAGAAAGAGAGATAAGAGTTGGAGAAGAAAGAGAGAAATATGATTTGGAGAAGAAAGAGAGAAATGGAGAAGAGAAAAAAAAAAGAGAGAGAGAGAGAGAGATTTTTTTTTTTTTGAGAAACGAGAGAGAGAGATTAATGTGAGGACAAATTGTATTTAACAAAATCAATTAATTATTAAATAAAAAAAGAAATGATTATAAGTACAATTTCTTTTGATTTTGATTAAATTTATAATATATTTTTAAAAGGGCAAACTAGGCAAATGTCTAATTCTAGGAAATTAATTAGAAAAATGTCTAAATGAGTAAAATTTAAAATCCACGTCTAAAATTTCATTTATTATATTTTAATTTAATTATTTTTATGTGAATTAGTCCAAAATACCCCTATCTTGATTTTTCTTTTAATTTAAAATATTTATATTAAGATTTGTTTTCTTAACTAACATGAGAGAGATTGTAATTAATTCAAACTAAAAAAATAATCAAAATTGATAATGCAACTAATTTGAAAATTTGAGAATCAAAATAGAAACTCCATATTTAAACCATATTTAATGCTTTATTTTTATTTTTTTAAAAAAAACTAATATAATATATTGTACATCATCTGTATTTCGTGGGTACATCCTCATTAATAATTGAAATCAGTAGGGAAAAAGTACCTACAGCCGCTGCTACCTATATGCACTCCACCTAAAATTTATTTGGCAGTCGAGCGATCAAAAAAGGGTTTCATTTTCTTTATCCCTCCCAATTGGCCCCAAAGTGCATTCCATCTCCATTTTTGCTCGCACACCAACTTGATCTTATTCATTTTGATATTGGTTGATTATCTTATGATATTGTTCATTCTATATGAAAAGTGGAATGCGAAAGGAAAAGGGAAAGCAAATGTTGATGTACGTCTTGTATTGGAAGCTTCGTGCAACTGTTATGTTGCATAAGACCTTTTTCAATTCATCTTTGTTTGGTAACATTGCACCTGCTCTTAACACAATGGACCCTCTACTAAATTCTGGATGTACATCTCGGTACGTGTTTGGATGATGTCCGCCAAGATACAACCATCGTTGTACATACCAACAGCAAACTCGATGTACATCCATTAGACGTCCCGGTCATCCTTCAGTATCCTCGACTTTTCTTTGTGTACCCCATCTTTATATAGTGATATGTTTATGAATTTCTCATTTTCGTCTAACCTTAGATTCCCCTCGATAGATGATATCAATAGGGATAGGGGATGTTGTGGTGATATCAACCACGACGGTGTTGTAGTTCGAGTAAATATCTTCCTCATCCCAATTGCCATTAAAACGATCGTAACAGATGTGACATTCATTGACAATTTTAATGGTTGCTTCCAACACCTTTACAAAAGACAGAAACAACCATAATATGAGAATTGGTGGTGAGAATCAGAACATTATCGTGATTTATGGGATTCGTTGCATACTTGGGAATTGGGGATGAAACACATGAAAAAAAGTGTGAAAAAATTACACATTGTTAATGAAAAGAAATATAGGAACTGTGATGAAAATGGTGATGCAGGTTGTTTACTGTGAAATGAAGTGGAACAGAGAAATGGAGAATGTCTGTTGTGCAATTGGAGAAAACAACTTAATCCTAAAATGGTGGAAGAATATTATATTATTAAATTTAAAAAAGATTATAAAATAGTGGGAGGAATTCGGTTCTCAATGCTAAAATGGTGGAGTGACCTTTTTTATTTCTTTTTTAATTCTTAAAATATTGATCAAGTGATAAGGGCATAGATGGTATGAATATTTTATCTCTCTTCCCTCTAATTAAAATTAGACATCCATTCTATGTCTTTCATTTTTAGACATTTTCTTCAATAATTTGTCAAAACTAGACAAATTCTATGTTTTCCCTTTTTAAAAACTGGTTACCCACCACGATTTCTTAAGGGATAGCTAGACAAATGTCTAGATTTTGGATAAATAATAAAAGAATGTCAACAATATCTTGGAGTTTAAATAAATGTCTTTTTTAAATCTGAAAAATTAATTATTAATTTATAAATAAAAAATGGACAATTATACCCTTGAACTTAAATTTTATTTTTTTTGATAAAAATATCATTTGAAATCTTTTTTTCTCTGTAACACCTTGAGAAAAATCTTAATAGCATTATTAAATAAATCTTTAACCAAAACATGAAAATTTTAAATTTATTTTCAAAAGATAAAAAAGAAAGTATATTGTTAATTATTTGAAATTATTTTTCGAAAGATTTGAGATTAACATTTAATCTCCATAATAGTATATATGGTCCACGTGAATGAATTCTTTAATATTGAAACAAGTAACAAATATAAAAATATAAAGTGAATTCACCTGCAAACCATCTCTTGCATACGGATGTTCGATGCGAAAAATGCATGCTTAGCATAATTCTTTGTTGTAGGTGTATGCTACTACATAGATTTATCTACATATATTCACCCATGCTTTTGCATCTTTTGTTCATGGTTATATACCATGTGTACCAAAACATACTGTCATGATTTCAACCGTTTTTTCATCTTTTGTTCCTAGTTATATACCATGTATACTAAAACATACTATCATGATTTCAACGAGAATGCATCCGTTTGTCTTTTGTTCCTGGTTATATACCATGTGTACCAAAACATACTGTTATGATTTCAACCTCTTTTGCATCTTTTGTTCCTGGTTATATACCATATGTACCAAAACATACTCTCATGATTTTAGTCAGAATGCATCAGTTTGTGTTTTACTTCTGGTTATATACCACGTGTACCAAAACACATACTATCATGATTTCAACCGTTTTTGCATCTTTTGTTCCTGGTTATATACCTTGTGTACCAAAACATACTGTCATGATTTCAGCCAAACTCTGTTAAAAGCAATTGTAATCGACATCGCTTTTATTGATGGAGAAATTCATGGAAATCAAACAAAAACTTGTGAATACCTCCACTCAACGGAAGTGAGATCCAACAAGACTCATGAAATATATTGGGTGCGCAATTGTATCCCCAATCTCCAAAAATCAAAATCATGAGCAAAAAGTGTGAGTGGGAAAGAAATCATGAACAAAAAGTGTGTGTGGGAAAGTGAGAGTGGGAGTAAGAACGACAGAAGAATTTGACAAATGTTGGATACAATGAGTTGTAAAATGAATAAAAAGATAATTGGGGTTTGGAGAAGAATATCAAAGACGATTTGACAATTCATTGATATGAAACCAAAGATGTTAAATAAATTAAATAAAAAATTAAAAGATATTAAAAACAAATATGTGAGTTAGTTTATGAAGATATTCTCTCCTAGATTTCAGGTGTTAATCTTGATAGAAAGAACGTTTAATTAAGTTTTGTAATTAATAAATATGTTTAAAAAGAAAATAAAATCAAGGGCATTATAGAGATATTTTAATTATCTATCTTCACTAATCTTTAATTTAGATACTCATTTAAAGTCTTAAAAAGTTTAGATAATTTTTTAATTATCTTTTAAAAAATAGTCATTTACTATTATTTCTCATTTATTAATAGGCTGAGAGTTCACGTTGGACCAATTTGGTACTATTGAACCCTTTGATTACTATATGGCCCAAATAAAACTCATAAAATCTATTATTTGATCTTTTTTTTTGGTGCAGGTTTAGTTTTTTTAATTCACATTTTTACCTTTAAATTTAGCATAATAATGATTTAAAAAGAATAGTAAAATACCATTTTAATAACAAGAACATAACTTTTTTTTTAGAACAACAAGAACATAACTTCACCAATCTAATTGCATGTTAATAATTAAAGAGTTAATGAATTTGATTTCTTACCAAACTAAAAAAAAACATTAATAATATATTTCAGAACTTTTTAAGTTGTGTACTAAAAAAAAACGAACTTTTTAAGTTGTAATTTAGATTCTATTCCATTTTAGATTTATTTTTAAGGGTGGCTCATTATAACGTTATTATTTCCTATTTTTTGTGTTTTTTATATTTAAAAAGTTAACTTATTTAGTAATTATTTTCCTTAAATAAAAAAATAAAAAATATATTTTTAATTAAATAAAAAAAATTGAAAAACTCTAAAAGTTGTTTTTTTTTTTTTGAAAACTCAAGTATTATTATAAAAATATAAAACCCACCTCCTTTTATATAAAGAGGATGTTCGGTTTGTTGGTGTGGCGGTCTTTCAAAAATATCTTTTTTTTATATGGTCTCAAGTCAAAATCGTATTTGAGACTTTTTATTTTTATTTTTTTTATGTTCCAGCAATTTATAATTGAATTAGTTTTCCAACATTATTTTAATGTTTATGAGAGATAATATTACGTATCAAAATTTTTTATTGATTTTAAAAAATATTTATTATTTGTATTAAATAATGTACATTTTTTTATAATTATTTTTATTCTTTTAATATATATATATATATATATATATATATATTATTTGTTAAAGAATTTCTGGTTTCCTTCCTTTTTTTTTTTTTTTTTTGATAGCATTCTTTTTCTTCTGTTTCCTTCTATATACATTAGACATTACTTTAATATTTTACAACTACATCATTTTCAAAGTTATATAATGGTCAAATATTTGAGTCGACATCATTTCGTATGAATGATTCAATGAGAAATAAAATATTAAATTTTTTGTTTAATTTTTATTTTTTAAAAATATATATTAAAGCATGTAATTTTTATATGTATTTTTAAACTTTTTTTTAAAAAAAAATTAATGCATATTATATATTTTTATGCATATACGTCTTAATTATTATTTTTTATTTTAAAACAAAAAAAATTATAAAATAAGAAACGAGAAATTGTAATCAAACAAGTTTTTTTTTCTATTTCTTATTATTTGAAAAAAAATCATTATCAAACACATTCTTATTCTAAAAATACTAGAAATAAGAAACAGTAACTAAAATAAAATGAAAAACAAGATGGTTATAGAGTCCTAAATGTATAAAGGTAGTTCCAAATGTTTTCTATAAAAACACAAAATAAAAATAAAAGAAAAAGAAACAAAATAGAAGGAACGACTTCGTTTGGAGCAAGTTCCAAAACAACACTAGCTAGGGTTGGAAAAGACGCGTGGCATAAACAAAAACAAAAAAAGGAGACATGAGTTTCAATTTTCGCTCTTGAGTATTTGAGTTAGTTTTCATTCAACATAGTTTTTCGTGGGCGGATCATTACCAAGGAAATTTTAAGGTGAGTTTGGAAATCATTCTCTTTCTTTCTGTTGTTAAGGACTTGGGAGAAATCTCAAATACTTTTTTAACTTTATTTGTCAATTTTGAGGAGTGATGGCGTTGAATTATGATTCTCACAGGTACACTACTACAAAAATGACATTACTTGACAGTATACATTTTAAAATACTTGATATTTTTTAGTAAAAACGTCAAGTAAACAAGTAATAGATAAAAAAAAAAAAAAAAAAAGCGTCAAGTAAAGAGGAAAATATAGGCAAATTTCCTCAGGTTTCTGTGTTTTTAATTATAAACAATACTTGATGTATATAAAGCGTCAAGTGAATCACTAAGTTACTTGTTACTTGTTAATTGTCAAGTAAACTTTTTAAAAAATATTTATTTAGACTAGAATATTATAGCAGTTTTTATTTTTTTATTTTTTGTAAGGAAAAATACACATTAAATATGAAAGACCACCTCCTAGAATGAAATAAAAAGGTAATTAGTTCTTTTAAAAAAATTAGTGTTTCAAAAAAAAAACAAAAATTAGTGGAAAAATAGAGTTATGAAAACATGGAGTTTAAATACCATTTACAAAGTTAAAAATGGTCAATTAGAAACCATGGGGTCTCTAAAAGAATTTAGTGAAAATAGAGGGCATATTAAACAATTAACCGATAAATAAGCCCTAATTTTCCCTTCCCCTTATTTTTGAAATGTCACGCACAAAACAGCCCCTCCCCTTGCAATTTCTTGGCTGATTTCCTCCTCCCCTTCACAAATATCCCTTCTCTGAGCAGCCCATCGCCGATGAAGCTTCGATTTTCCTCCCTCCTTATCTAACGACGCACGAAATAGATAGAGGTAAGTGGGTTATGAGATTTTAACCTCATTCTTTGCTCTTTCCATGAAGTTTTTCCTTATAACAAGTGGGTTTTCTAGTGTTGGGATTAATTTCTAACATTATTGAGGATGAGTATGTTATTTTGTTGTTGGATTTCGAATTATAGGGCTGGATTCTTATTTCTAAAGCTTAAAATTGGGTTATTCGACTTTTGCCAAGGGTTCAAATGACTCATTAATTTTGAGTTGTTGTCCAAAGTTGTTCTTGTCCCTGGGTAGTTTGAAATTGGAATTTATGGGGCTGCCTACATCTAAGTTTGGGTTCGATTATTTTCATATGATTTTATAATAATTTTTTCTATGTGGGAACTTGTTTACCAAGGTTAGGGTGTTAAGAACTGGTTGGATTTTTCCACCATTCAAGTATAGTGAAGTGAACTTTTGTGGTTCTAACCTTGAAATGCCTTATTTTCATATTGAGTGTTGTTGAGAGGTTGGGTTAGGTTGGAAACTTCAAAGTCAAAGTTAAAAATATTTTGTTTTTAGTTAAAAGTTTCAAACTTCTAAAAGGAGCTCTTGTAGGTAAGAAGTAGCACTCGAGGAAACATTTCTGTTTTTGTCTTTTTTTCCTTTTATTGTATTATTGTAATTAGTCGCTTTTAATGGTGGTGACCGAAGCTTTTTGTAGCTTTTTGTAGGAAAATAATGAATGAAGATGGCTATAGAAATTTTTCCTGTCAACGACAAAGAAAACTAGAATTGAATGAAAATTTGAAGAGTTTTGTTCCTAATCCTACTCAGGGTAATTTTTCCATTTTTTACTTAATTATTGTTTTTCCTTTTGGGGATGTACCCTAATTTTATTAGGTTTTTATTTTTGTTAGTGTGTCTTGTGATGATCTTCAAGTACAAACTAACTAGATTGATTTTGATGAGTGTTTTCTATTTTTAGATCAATTTCTAATTTGATTTCTCTAGTTGTGAATTGAATCAAGCTTTCTCTCTATTTCCTTTAATCATAAATAACAAATAAAATTAGATTGATGTGGTTTATTATTTTTTAACTGCTTTAATAATAATTTGGTTTGTGTGGGTCGCTGAATCTTCTTTTCTTTAGCTGGTTTTTTAGTTGCAAAATTATCTTTGTACGGTTCTCTTGTTTGGTAGTGATGCAGTTTGATTTTCTCCCAAATAATCACTTTTCCCTTTTTTCCATTTCAATTCTTGCAAGTGGGTTTGAATTTTATTATTTAACGAAAACTCAAGTCTTCTCAATTTGTATATGTGTTCGTTTTTTTGTAGAATTTGTTTTTAATTCTTCTTTCTGTTGGGTGCTTTTGAGTTTAGTGATGGAAAGCATTTTCAAGGAGATTGGCGATGGCGATTCTGTACTGGACTTGGACCCTAATTCCACCATTGGCGGCAGCGTAGAGTATATCTATGGAGAAGACTCTACTATAGAAGAACAAGTCGTCACTCCGTGGACTTTCTCAACTGATAGGTAACTTTTAACTTTTTGTGGATTTCTGTGTTTGGTTCATCTCTGGTTATGTTAACTTAATCCTAAATTTTTGGCACTATTTGCTTTTATTTCTCGATCATGAATTACTAGTTGTAGAATTTAACTTCGTTGAGTGTTTTTTGTCTTTTAATATTAATATTTCATTTTGGTTTGAATTAAATGTAGGCCATGCACTTTCGATGTAAGCTAATTGGAAAACTTTTTTATGGACAAGTGTTAAGGCAAGGATAAACAATGTTCATGAAAGTTGTTGTGGTTAGTGATTGTGTGTTTTCTAATTTTTCACATAAACTTGCTTCATTAATATTTGTTGCTTTATGCATAATAAGTCTTGTTTTTTTAAAAAAAAATTGAAGTTGAATGAGGGTAGGAATGTTATTTTTTAAAATAATGTTTGTTTAAGTTTAAGTTATGTGAGTTGTTTTTTTTTAAAAAAAAAATAAGTTATTGATATCTTGTCTTTGAATTGATAGAGGTTGTTATTTTGGTTATTGGAATATACAAGTTACTTTGGTTGGTGGAAATTTATTGAATATTTAATGTTTGGAGCGTATTTTTAAGAAGATCGGATCATTGAAATAGAATATTATATATATATATATAATTTTTTTAAAAACAATAGATGACATTTTATGACTCTTATAGAATGTCAAATTAAAACTTTACTTGATGCTTATCCCTTGTCAAAAGTATAACTTTTCTTGACGACATGTCGAAAGTATAACACCATTTGACATTTGCAATGTGTCAATAGAAGAACTATACTTGACGCTTACCAAAAGTCAAATAGTTTCTATACTTGACTCTCCTACCATGTCAAGTATGTATATAGTTGACGTTTATTCGACCGTCAAGTAAAGATACATTACTTGACAGCAGTATATTTGATGTTTAGAAAACCATCAAGTAATGGTTTATTTGATATTCAACAGGCGTCAAGTAATGCCTATTTTGTAGTAGTGGTAGGAGAGTTAGTAGTTTGGTGGGTGGGTACTCTTCAAGAAGGAATTTTTTGTGGTTTTGGCGTGCGCGACATCGGACAACAATTCAAAGTAATGCCATCCTACAAATAAGAAGATGTCTCAGAACTTCTTTACATATCTAGAAGCTTTTATCTGATTTATTCATTAAAGCTAGAGACAATTTGGTAAATTGGGGAAATCAAGGGTGTGCGGATGTGGTGTGTAAGGTTGTTCTCACGTAGTCTATTACTAAACATTATATATAGACATGACTTGATCTAGTTGAAACTGCCTAAAATAATTACAAATAATCTGATCGGTTTATGCAGTGAACACCCAATACTACAACATTTAACAGACTATACGCAAGCATACGTAGTCAATCATAGTCAAGTGCTAAGTTTACAAGTCATTCCCACAGGGACTCGCTTTAACCTCTAAATAAGCACTAATTGAAAAGTCACAACAGGAAAGTAAAGGATGCAATTGAGGTAAACTACTTCCTAAACATAAAACATGCAACAGGAATGCTTTGAACATTAACAAAAGAAACATAACACAAGTAATGCTCTCAGCATTCAGACAGACAACAAGCCAATACAGAATGCTAACAACATTATTGAGGAATGCTAAGACGAAGATGCTTGAAACACAAGGAAATATCCAAATGAGAAGATAGGCTTGGGTCAGGGGACTCTCGAGTGTGATCAACATGCTACAAGGGTAAGTTTATGTTGAAAAGAGAATTCCGCACAACGTGTGGTCTAATGCTCTCTTTCGAGATGCACTCATTCTCTTCGAGCTTGAGCTTTCATTCTTAAACTCGAAGCTAAGAACGATGAAATGCGCACTAGCGAGGCGACTATTTCTAGCCTCCCTCTTTAACATGCAGGAGATCTTAACATGAAACTAATGGACACGAATAATAGTTCTCTAATTCTTTTCTCTTTCGAGATAAAGCGAAAAGTAAATATGAATGAATGATCAGTCGAAACATGATATAACTTAAAATGACTATTATGTCTTAGTTCATCATCCCCCTCTTACCCAAGATACATGCATCACACATTGTACCCTCAACCCTCACCTAATTGGGTTTAGCTCATGATCACGGTGCAAAAACCCAAAATAGAAGATGCGAATGTTGATGACATTGTATAACAGAACTCTTAACAGAGATAATAAAAATCACACAACAGAAATACAATGAAGCAGTACTGCTCAACTGGAAACACAACAAGATAGCAAAAGAAACTTCGAGAATGCAATAACAAGCTAAGATGAGCTATGAACAAACTCTCTTAGCGACTCAACTACGTTCCAAACAGACGATTACAAAGCATGAACAAAACTACAAAACTACCAAAACAGGAAAAAAGAAAGTTCCAAAAACAGGAAGAAAGGAAATGCAGAAATAAATGCTGCAAACATTGATTCTTCCCCACTGTTGTTGTGTCCAGTCATCGTCTTCACCATTGTCGACTTATCTGCAACTTCTACCACAAAAAAAGAAAAAGAAAAAAAAAACTATGTTGAATGATGGCAACGTCAACGAAGGCAATCCCGACGATGATTGATTCCAACGAAGTCAACGATGGATTTTGATATCATCTCTAGGGGGTTGTTTGTTTGACATATTTATGTAGTTTTTAGGTTAAGGAGTTATATTGAGAAGTTATGTTGAGGAGTTAAAAATTGAGAATTGTGTCAAAAACTCGTTTGGATGTAGTTTTTGTATAGAGGAGTTAAAAGTCAAAATCTTGTTTGGATGAAGATTTGAAAATGAGTAGTTATTTTTAGTAGTTAAAAAAGAAATGATTAAAAATGAATGGTTAAAAATGAGTTATTTTGATTGATTTGAAAGAAATGATTAAAAATAAGTGGTTAGAAATGATTGAGTAGTTATAAATGAATGATTAAAAATGAATGGTTAGAAATATGAGTTATTTTTAAAAGTAAAGATGAGGAGCAGTTAATAAAAACTCGTTTGGATGTAGGTTTTTTAGGAGTTATCCTCCTACTAACTCCTACCTAAATATGTCAAACAAACAGCCCCTAGTAGTGGCGTCAATCGAAAAAAATAATATATATCTGCCTAAAGGGCTAAATGTTGGGCAATTTTAATATTAATGGAAATTAATTTTCATTAATTTTAATTCAAAAAATATTCTTACAAATCTTTTCAATATTTTGATAGATATATAAATAGTTTTTGATAGATATATAAATAGTTTTCCAAATTTAAATATCTACTACAATTACTCAATAAAGAGATCATCACCCCACGATTCATGATGATAATTATAATTAGTCGGAAAGAAAGTTTAAAGTTCAATAATTAAAAAGGCAATTCACTTTCTTTTTCTTTTTATTCTTTTGCAAGGTTATTATTAAATATAAATATTGAAAAAGTGAACACACAAATGAGTGTTATATATATATATTTGTTTCTTTTTTTATTTTGTTGGTGGTAAACTGTTTGAGTCCGAAAATCGGTATTTGTCTCTCCTCTTCAATATATATATCATAGTAAAATTTATTTATAGCAATTTTGTATTTCATTTATCTCAAAATTTTGTGTTTTTAATATTCTTAAATTGTTATTCTCTCTATTAGTTGAATCTAGGGTTGTACATGGGTTGGGTTGGGTAGGGTTAAAGGTAATTTTTGGACCAACCAAAAAATTTGGGTTGGTCAACTTTTTAACCCAACCCTATATTCTCGGGTTGGGTTGGGTTAGGTTCATCGGTTCAAAAGGATTAAAAGTTGAGGCGAGATTACAAATTCGACGAAAACACTAATTATTTCAATATTTGGAAGTCAAATATCGATATAAAATTTGATTAATTATAAAGCTAATTTTGTAAAGAATGTGAGATTTTTTGATAAAAAAATTGGATAAATTCTTGAGAGAAAAAAAGTTTGAGAAAGATTGAATTTACTTGTTCATAGAAGGAAAAAAAAAAGTAAAAAGAGGAAAAAAAACATAAAGTAAGAAAAGATGTACAACCACTAGGCTATCAACGACTTTACACTACAAATATATGTTAAGAAATATATATTTATATTCGGGTTTCGAGTTGAACTCAACCCAAAACCCGTGAACCCGCAAATCGACCCAAAAATCCAGATTTACTAAAAATCTAACCCAACCCAAATTTTAAAAAATATAACCCAACCCAACCCTTACGGTTTGGATTGGGCAGTTCGGATAGCTCGAGTTACCGGTTTTTTTGTACACCCCTAATTGAATCGATTGTTTTCAACGAGCTCAACTTGATTTTCATCAACGGAACTTATTTTTTATCTGTTGAATTGATGAAAGATAATCTCTTTTTTTTTCCATAAACGATTTTTATTAAAAAAAAAAAAAAATTGTTCCTTGATTTTCTTTATTATTATTATTATTTGTCGTACATGAAAAATCATTATTGTAATTTGGCGCCAAAAAAGGCAGGGACACATGTGCACCCATTTGCTTGTCGGAATTAAGTAAGATCAAGGGAGTTAATAAGTTAAATGATAAAGCTATTTTATTCTCTTACTATTAAAGCTTTAAACTGCAAATGTCCACAGCCCAATCTTCCCACCTACTCACCGACCCTCGCCATTTAATTATTCGTTTTAAAAAATATATATTATTTGAGATACCATTTAATTGATCAAAATAATGATTAAATTAATTTTTTTTTTTTAAATTGAGAAAAAATTAATTTTAAATTTAATATAGTGCTAAAGTGATTATTTTTATTTTGATATTAATTAAATATTTAAAAGAAAATAAATATAAAAGTAAATTCAAAAGATATAAACAGATTAAAATGGAACACTGATATTGAAATGTTATGGAATAGAGTGTTTTGACTTTGTTCATAAAAATGAGATGGAAACTATCCACCAAGCCTAAGAATTAAAAGAGTATTTTGCAATTGAATGGGTTAGTGGCGCAATGATTTTAAATGATTTTATTGTTTGGTTGTAAACCAGTTCAACATCAGCATCACAGGTTCGAGTCCGATAATCGGTATTTGTCTCCTCCCACCAATATGTACTAAAAAAAAGAAAGAATATTTTCCATTATTTTTTAATATTTGCCTTATAGTTTTCAATTTAATAAACTGCACTGCATTACAGATTTCATATTTATGTGTTGTTCAAGGGTAAATATGAATAAAAAATTTAGTGATGGAATTTTAAAACAACGTATAGTTTTTTCAAGCCTCACATTGAAAATAGAGAAGTTTAACATCTTATAAACTTCCTTCTTATTATCAATGAATTTAGAGGTGGAATTTTATATTAATTAATATGTTGAGCGTTTTATGTGGGGCAAAAAAGGATATTTTTTTTATTTAATTCAAGATGATCTTCTATCTATGATACCACTCTCATTACCAATTAGTTTTGTAATAGTACAATCGACATAATTCTATAGTACATCATGTTAGACATTTCTAATAAGGATGATAAAATCCACAAATAAAACTTTGTTTCCGAGTTGTAGACCGTGGATCTTCTATCTTCAAACAATATTATACAACAAAAACATTGTTCTAATAACTTAATCCATAACTAAGTAATTAATTATATAAATTTGAATATCTCCTCTAAATATTATTGAATTAAAAAAATTGATTGCATAGTGTTCTTCCTAGAGTTTTTATTATATGTAATGAACTTTCTCCACATTACATATACATGATACAAGTATAAAGTATATTGTTTCAAAAAAAAAAAAAACTGCAAACCTATGAAACAAAGTCTAACTGTTAAATGTTCATCACTAGTCCAATGGAGTTTAGCCCACTTAGAATAGAAATTCATTATCTAGAAGTTTCTTAGCAAAGTGTAGAAGTATTTAGAATTTTAGAGTTATGTGGACATTTAAAGAATGTCCTAGAAAGTGTTAAGTATCTAGTAGAATTTTAAGGTTATGTGGACATTTGAAGAATGTTCTAGAAAGTAGAATATATCTAGACATTTTTAGGAGCACTCTAGACAAATATGGAGACAAAAGTGTTGAAGAATGGTCTAGTTCATATTATAAATACCCCACCACCCCACCATATTTTGTATCCAAGAAGAACAAGTGTTGTAGTGTCCTACAAAGTGTCTTCAAAGAGTCCTTGTGTGAGTTTGTAGTGTGTCCTAAACACTTGTCTTGTATTCTCTTCTAAAGTGGTCTTAATAAAAAGTGTTGGTGTTTCCCACGTTCAACAATCTGGTATCAGAGCCAAGTTGTGATAGGCTGTCAGATCTCTTGAAATTCTTAGTATGCTCTGTGGTTGCAGCTCTGACTGATCTTCCACATCAGAAACGATTTCTTGAGATTGTTAGTGAGTGAGTTTCTTCGTGTCGTGAGTAGTCTGTGACTCTGCAAGTTTAGTGTGGAAAACTAGCTTGTTTGGTATTACTGAGGTACTGCCAACGCGATGGGTGATCTCCAAGTTGTCGGAGGAATCAAGAAACTCAACAACAACAACTACAACACGTGGGCGACATGCATGATGTCCTACTTTCAAGGACAAGACCTATGCCGTCAGAGGTGGATGCTAATGGCGCTTTGCAGAAATGGAAAATCAAAGCAGGCAAAGCAATGTTTGCCTTGAAGACCACTGTCGAAGAAGAGATGCTGGAGCACATTCGAGACAACAAGACACCGAAAGAAGCATGGGACACGTTTGCGATGCTCTTCTCAAAGAAGAATGATAAAAGGCTACAACTTCTAGAGAGTGAGCTACTATCAATCTCACAACGTGACATGACGATTGCTCAGTACTTCCACAAGGTCAAGTCGATCTGTCGGGAGATTACTGAACTAGATCCAAAGTCTGCCATCGGAGAAGCTTGGGTGAAGAGGATCATCATCCACGGATTGAGATAGGAGTATAGAAGCTTCGTCATTGTTGTACAAGGATGGCCTACTCAACCATCACTTGTAGAGTTTGAGAATTTGCTAGCCAGTCAAGAAGCCATGGCTATGCAAATGAGATGCAACACGCTAAAGAGTGAAGAAAAAGAACTCTACACAAACAAAAGCCTGAGAAAATTTAAGCAACCATCTAAGAGTGAAAACGATGACAAAAGAAGAGGTCATCATGGAACCACACAACCTTAGAGAGCTCAAAAGAGCGAAAATAAGAGTTCTCAAGGAAAGTGGTTCGAAGGAAATTGCTACAACTGTGGAAAAAAGGGCCACATGTCCAAAGACTGTTGGTCGAAGAAAAAGTATGTTGAAAGCAATGCAGTAACTTCCAAAAATGAGATGGAAGATGAATGGGATGTTGGAATGCTACATGCCTTTGAAGAAGATGAGCAAGCACTAATGGCAATGGTGGGAGAGCATGTAGATTACGATAATGACTGGATCATCGATTCAGGATGCTCAAACCACATGAGCGACGATCAAAGGAAACTCCAGGACAAGAAAGATTACCACGAGAATCACGTAGTACATACGTCCAACAACATACAGTTGTCGATTGCTAAGATCGACAACATGACGATTGTGCCTGAAGATATGAAAGTCTATGAAGATGTGAAAATATTGGAAAATCCAATAAGTGGAACATGCTACACCTCGAGAGATGTAATGTTAGAAGAAGCATCTTTGTGGTGGTTTTCAGAGAAGAAGAAAGTCTTACCAAACCCAAGCAACATTGAAGAAATTCTACAAGAGGAGACGGGAGATCAAAATACTCACATATGGTCAAGTGATGACAAGTCTGAAGATCCAAGCAACACTGATGTTGGTGAGCAAGAAGTAACTCAACCAAATGAACTCGAAGAAAACGAAACGCCACCTCCACAACTTAGAATGTTAGAAAGAATTTCAAAGTCAAAACTGAAGAATGCCCATGCAACTATTATAGAGGATAGTGTTAAAGAGCGGAAGACGTATGAAGAAGCATCAGAAAAGTTGGCTTGGCAGAAGGCGATAAAGGAAGAACTGATAGGTTTGGAGAAAAGTCAAACTTGGGAACTGGTGTCAAGATCACTAGATGTCAAACCCATTTCTTGCAAAAGGGTTTACAAAATAAAAGCGATGTCGGGAAGGATCAAACGAAAGATCGAAGCCTCGCTTCGTAGCTCGAGGGTTCTTTCAATATGGTATGACGAATGAAGGCTAGTGATGAGGGAGAGTGTTAAATGTTCATCACTAGCCCAATGGAGTTTAGCCCACTTAGAATAGAAACTCATTATTAGAAGTTTCTTAGCAAAGTGTAGAAGTATTTAGAATTTTATGAGTTATGTGGACATTTAAAGAATGTCCTAGAAAGTGTTAAGTATCTAGTAGAATTTTTGAGTTATGTGGACATTTGAAGAATGTTCTAGAAAGTAGAATATATCTAGACATTTTTAGGAGCACTCTAGACAAATATGGAGACAAATATGTGGTATACATTGTCTAGTCCATATTATAAATACCCCACCACCCCACCATATTTTGTATCCAAGAAGAACAAGTGTTGTAGTGTCCTACAAAGTGTCTTCAAAGAGTACTTGTGTGAGTTTGTAGTGTGTCCTAAACACTTGTCTTGTATTCTCTGCTAAAATGGTCTTAATAAAAAGTGTTGGTGTTTCCCACGTAAGAGTTGTGTTCAACAATCTAACTTCACCCGATACCCTAATGTCATTCCTATTATGAACTATGGTTTATAAAAATTAATATGGTCAAATTGCACGATGAAATAAATTATTTAACCTAAAAAATCTAGAATTTCAAGAAAAAAAATATTCAAAAGTGTCCCCGTCCAAACCTAAACTCCAGTGGTTTTTCCCCCAAATAAGTAAATGAAAGGGTTTTTTTTTTTCCAATTGTTTTTGCCCTTTACTTGTGAAAGGCACCCTTCGTTTGGAGGGCAAAAGACGATCCATTTTCATGTGAGGGCCTTCAATGCTTTGTTCCAACTTTTCAATCAAAGAGGACATACACCCATTTTGTGTTACCTTGTGGGACCATTGCAACCCCCCACCTCTTCACATTTTCTTTTAAATTGGGAAATTAAAGTATAACATATACCCAAATTCTGCCCATGTTGCTTGATATGATAAATGGAAGATCTATACATTAGTATGATATTACTCTTTTGAGCATAAACTCAAAGAATTTTATCCTTATGAAAATATTTGTTTTCTTTATAAATTCAAGATTTTTGTACTTTCACCAATTCGAACAAAGTACCACGTATGATAATTTCCTATCCGAATTATACTTGAGCAAATCAAAACTTAACCATGAAATCTTTTTGAATTACATTTGAATAAATTGGAAAGTTAAATCACACGAATTTATAAAATTATATTTGAGCACATATAAACTATACCTCTCTCTGGAACAACACATAATGCTCAACTACGAGCATATTACAAAAGCACTTCATCTAACAATGAATTCATTATAACTAATGCCTTCCTCCACGTACAAAGAGGTATTCATTATTCTGCATCCATAAGAACCGAAAGTATCTGTTCAACCTCTTAAATCAATGCACGATAGAAGCATCAGATTGAAAGGATCAAGGCTTAAGCTATAGAATTTGAGCCCGAAGGAAGCTTCGCTCCTTTCCTTCTTTATTCCCCCAATTAATTTTGATATATGTATTTGAGGCTCACATATATTTTGAGCTGACACTTTCAAGAATTTTAAAAACTATGACTTTTTTTCTTTTAGAATCAAAGACCATGATTAAGTTAGATGGATTCTTATATCCGTTCTAATATATTGATGTCCGTTTTAAGTATGAGTTCACAATTTATTTTTATTTCATCCAAAAGACCTTTTATCAATAGAAATGAATGTTTTTTGTAACGATAGAGAGTCGGAGTTTCACTTCTATATGCTAAGGCACCAGTGTTAAAATATTTTCATTCTCAAATCTAATTATTCATTCTTAAATAGCATTAATAAATTATGGATAAGTCAAATAATTTAACCGCATGTTCGATATATTGTATTTGAGGCTCACGTGTTCGATATTATCTCAATTTCATCAACTACACTGTCATTTATTAAAAAAAAAAAAAAAAAGAAAGAAAGAAAAGAAAAAAAATAATAATAAAATAAAATAAACCTATACAAACTACTAATATCTCTTTAACTTTCTTTTTATCCCCCCATAGTGTTAAATCAAAATCCACATCTATGCGTTCAAAATCTAATATCAATACTAAATAGAGATGAAATCATAAACAAATATAGAAGGAAATTGAGAAGAGATAGCATAGCGAATGTAAAGTGGTTTGGACTAGTTTATTCCACTGTTCAGAATATGAATCAATCGAGCTTGATCGAGTTCACTCATAATATTATTGCCATAGATTTATACCAGAGCTCACAAAGATGACCAGAGTTCCTAATTTTCTCCAAGGAAGAAGATAGCTTAATGAAGCTATATATACTAGCACTCAAATATACAACTCTCCTGGTTAGTTTTTAAACTTCCAATATTAACCCAAAGTTACATATAACTCATCAAATAGGCTAATGATGAGTAATTCACCTAATAATATATATATATATATATATATATATTTTTTTTTTTTTTTTTTTTTTGGTTAGTTCTACGCAATTGAAATTTTAGATGTTATTGAACCTACTCTTGGTGGCTACATAATTTGTTTTTTTATCTGGTCCATCACGTCTCAACATAGTTAAAACAATAGTAATGTCAAAACTTGATATTTTATATCAATAATATATACATCACGATATATAATAATTATAATCATTAACTAAAAAGCTATCTGAAAAAACAAAACTAAAAGAAGTGATTATATATAGTTATGTTTTTGTTATAAAGTTCTACACATATTTTGTTTCAATTTTCGTAATTACATCCATAGATGTGAATTATAACAGGTAAACAATTCAAACAAAATCATTATTTTTTAAGACTTTAAAATAATTAAAAACATTACTGCCCTCTTTCTTTAGATAACATTATTACCCTCATATTCTTTGGTCATACCCACTAATTATATTATAAAGGAAAGTAATACAAATAATATGAGTATCAAGATAATTGCCCCTTTTATGAGCAATTTTAGTTGTCGTAATAAGTGCTCAAGAAAGAAAAAAGATAGTTTCATAATTGCTCAATCTATTTGATTTTAATCTTCTGTATTTAGTTTGTCAGCACATGAATGGTTGCAAATTGTATATTAGCTAATAAAAAAAAATTCCTTATTAGTGCGACAATAATATTTCAATTTGATTATAAATAAGAGATCTAATCATTCAAAAGATGCGAAAAATTTTAATATTGGCTCTGTTCACACGAGATTTCCGGAGAAATTTGGTTTCGTGGAGTTGAACTTCAGTTTGAGATGAGTTTGTGCGAAAGTGGTTCGATCTCTATGTTTGATCCTCTGATTCTTTCTCTCTGAATGAAGAACAGAATCAGCGTTCTTCGTATTTGGTTGCTTTTGAAGTGGATTTCAAAGGCTGTTTGATCCTTGGAAATTTGGAGAGTCTTCGATTTGGTGGAATTTCTCCGAGCTTCAAATTTCTGACCCCTTTGAAATGAAGAGAGCTCCTCTATTTATAGAATTCTCATGCATCGTGGGCTTGGGCCCTAATGGGCCTTTGGGCCTGGCCCATGGGTTTGGCTTTTTTTGGGCTTGAAATTCATGGTTCGGTTTACCTGGTTTGGTTTTATTTTGGCCAAATTCAAGATAAACCAATTTATTTTATTTAAATTAATCTTGAGAAATATTGTCCCAAAATTTAATTTAATTTCGCCATTAAACTTGAGATAACGACGTGGCAGCTTGTAATTGACCGAATTTTCTCAGTCAACAAATGCCCCCTTTTCGAGATTTATGCATAAGTATGTGTGGATGAATCTCGAAAACCATAGTGTCAAGTCGAAGTACGAGCTTGCTTATTCTTGCCTCAGACTTTAATTATATGAATCGTCAGTTTAACCGAAGTGTATGAGTTTAGGTCATGATTTCGATTGTTTTGACGTATTCTTTCGATGCCAATCAATCACATTCTGGAGTTTGGTCAAAATCGTGACTTTCTATATTTGGCGTGAAAATTTTGAAATTAGTAGAATTTATGCTCCACTCAATTCCAAATTGACTTTTTGGCAATGTGAAATCCTTAACCCAATTTTGCATTTGAATGGGCAAGATTTAAACGACGCCTATATTTGGATAAAATTTAAATTCTATAATTTTGATAGAATTAATTTCATCAAATATGAAATTGGGGTAAGATTTGAGTTACACCAATTATTTTGAGCAAATTCTACTTAAATTGGAAGTAAAATTCGAAGAGCCACTTTCAATCTAATTTCACGGGATTGATAGAGTGGACAGTTTCTTTGACTTGTAAACTCTAGGAAGAATTTGATAAAATGTTTGAAATTTAGTAGAATTATGTTCTACTTAATTTCGAATCGACTTTATGGCAATACCAAATTTTAACTCAATTTGTATTTGAATTGGTAAAATTGGAATCATGCCAATGTTTGAGATAAAAATTAAAATTCTATAAATTGGATAGAATTAATTTTATCGAGTTTGGAATTGATGTAAATAAATTTTGAATCCAACTTAAAGTAATAAAAGTTGTATTCAATTTATTTGGTCCATTGGAGAGAACTTGATTGCCCCCACGATTTTGAATTGGCCAAAATTTCATTTTATTTGGACCATAAAACTTGAAATTTGAAATTTCATTTCATTTTATTTTTATTATTATTATTATTATTATTTAAAAAATAAATAAATAAAAAATAAATAAATAAAAAATAAAAAAAAAATAAAAAACTAACATTTACGTACCTTATATATTTGATTTTTTTTTTTTTTTTTTTTTCTAACATATATCAAGATCTTAAATATGTATATAAAAATCAAATATTTTGGTTTAAGATCGGTATTTGAGAAGATATTTTAAGCGAATCTAAACATATCTCATAAAAGATTTTATGGTTTTGCCATTTAAATGAATTTCAAATATTTTAAGTTGAGATATTCCTTCACAATCTTATATTTGAAGCTCGAGACTCTCTATAAATACTAGCTAGAACGCACCCATCAAAGCATCAATCTCTTCTTCGACCACCAAAAGCTCCTACACCATAGTTCGCCATTGTTGAAAGTCGACTCATCTTGCCGCACCACGCACACAGTGAGCTTTTTTTTTTTTTTTTTTTTTTTTTTTTTTTTTTTTTTCTTTGCTTTTTTATAACATCAAAACCGACCACCGCCAGCCGTTGGAGAGCATCTCAGTGCGAATTGGAGTTTTCCTTTTGTGAGGCTTGAGATAAAACAAAAGTGACGGCATTTTGTTTATTATTAGTTTTCTTCCCTTTTTTTTTTATTATTTTTTTTTAAGGATGGATCCCACAATGTTGCTGCTGCCCAACAGTTTTTTTTTTTTTTTTTTTTTTTTTTTTTTTTTAACTAAATAAGTAAATAAATAGTATATATATGCATGTAAATACACTGGGAATAAATCCTTTATTATTATTATTATTATTTTTTTCTTAAAGCAATTTGAAACAATATATATATATATATATATATTTTACAATTTATTTATTTATTTATTTATTTAAACTTACATATCCATATATGAATTTTTTTTCTTTACAATGCAGAAACATTAAACTTTCTTTTTATAATAAATAAATAAATTATACTTTGTAACTTTTTTTTTTTTTTTCGAATTTTTTCGAATTTTTTCGAATTTTTTTTTTTTTGTATATTATTTGTTTCACACACTTTTTTTTTTTTTTTTTTACTAACTAATTTTTTTTTGTAGGATTACAATTTTTATCAATTGCATACACAAGGTTCCATCATCACCAAGGTAAATATAGGTAAATACTTTTATTTTATTTTATTTTTTTATTATTATTTTTTTATTTTCTTGTGGTAGATGCCCTTAGTGAACTCAAGAAAATAGAATATATTCCATTCTGTGAGCCTTTGACAAATAAACATCTGCGAGCATTTGAGGAATGAACATCTGTGAGCACTTGACGAATGAACATCTGGGAGAACTTACACGTTCCATGTTTATCCTCCCAATGTTTTATCGTTGATCTTGCACCCAAGAAATGTTCCATGATTCAAGGAGTACAAGATGAACATCTGTGAGGATTTAAACGTTCCAAGTTTTTCCTCCAATGTTAGTGTTGGAGATCTTGCACCCCCGAAGTATTCCATCATCCAAGAAGTACAAAATGGGGATGCCCCCGATGAACTTAAGAAAATAGAATATATTTCATTCTGCGAGCACTTGACGAATGAACATCTGCGAGAACTTAAACGTTCCAAGTTTATCCTCCCGGTGTTTTATCGTTGATCTTGCACCCAAGAAATGTTCCACGATTCAAGGATTACAAGATGAACATTTGTGAGGATTTAAACGCTCCAAGTTTTTTCTCCAATGTTAGTATTGCAGATCTTGCACCTCAAGTATTCCATCATCCAAGAAGTACAAAATGGGGATGCCCCTGGTGAACTTAAAAATATCTTCCATTATGAAGAGCACTTGAGGAATGAACATCTGCGAGCACTTGGCGAATGAACATCTGCGAGGATTTAAACGTTCCAAGTTTATCCTCCCAGTGTTTTATCGTTGATCTTGCACCCAAGAAATGTTCTATGATCCAAGGAGCACAAGATGAACATTTTTGAGGATTTAAACGTTCCAAATTTTTCCTCCAATGTTAGGATTATGGATTTTGCATCCAGAAGTGCCCTACCATCCCAGAACAAAATGAACATCTGCGAGATTTAAACGTTCCAAGTTTATCCTCCAATGTTTTATCGTCAATCTTGCACAGGGGGACATCTTATCAGTTTCTTCATTGTCATTCCTTTTGCCGATTTATTTTTTTATTTTTTTATTTTTTTTAATGATTTTGGCTAACCCTTTTTTTTTTTTTTTTTTTTTTTTTTTTTTTTTTTTTTTGCAAGATCATGGTGCATTTTGCTGAACGCGTTACCTCCGGGTTGAAGTATTTGGTGATTTTGAAGGATAAAGAGCAGTTAATTAAGGATGGATTGTCTTTACTTGCTGAAGAGCCCTTAGCTAGTACTCTTTCCCCTACATGGCAACACCTGAATGTCAAGTTTTTGTCTGAACTATCAAGAGAGTTACCCTTTGAAGGCAATGATAAAGCTTGGGTCTTAAAATCTTCAATGCATGGTCGAAATTATAATGAAGACCCCGAACTAACATTAGGGCGTCGCTTGATCGAAGGTGAAACTCATTGGAATACCATTATGAAGATTCATGGTGATTGGTCTTTCATTGATTTTTATTGGGAATGGCTAGAATTTGTCGTTGGTCGTAATGAAAAAGTGTTTAACCAGAATCGCTTACGTAATGTGGTGATGGCTTCTCTCTATACTTATGATCATTGTAATGATGTGGTTCGTGCTTTCTGTGAAGGTTGGTGCCCCCGGACGAATACCCTTTTTACCGCAATGGGTGAAGTCTCTATCTCGTTATGGGATTTATGGGATATTTGTGGTCTTCCTATCAAAGGAAGATTTTATGAAGAGGTTATTCCGACTCTACAAGAGTCGATGAATATCGAGGTAACTATAAGGTTCTCCCTAAAAGTTGTGAACACCTATTCCACGCATATTATAAGATAGCCACCTTGGGAACTGAACGTGTGTCTTCTTCAAAAGTCGTATTTGTTAGCTCTTGGATCGCCTTTTGGTTTAAAGACATCAAAAGATACAAAAGACCTACTGGACGGTCAAAAAGGAAGACTTCTCGAGCTCCATCAACCCAAAATCCAGACGGGACCAAAATTAAGTATCGTGCCTGGACGAGCTGTGAAAATAAGATGTTTCATGATCTTGATGTAGATGAAGATTGGTGCGACAAGACTTATTTGGCACCTTCTTATCTTGTTGGTCATGCGTTTTGTTTTTCCTAGAAAGGGACCTCAAGTCATCCGGCCTGGAGTGTTTAGAATTGCTAGCCAAATGGCTGAGGGTCATGTCTTTAGCCTTGCTGTCCCAACCTTAGCTAACTTATACCATGGATTAGGTATAATCACTCGGGCTTCTAACCCGATCGGACGTGTAGACGTTTGTTTGCCTATGCACTTCATTCATGGATGGCTTGCTTATTATTTCAAAACTCATTTTGAAGTTCCAAAGAAAATTCGAGGTGCTCGAATGGTTGATTTCTCCGGTGAAGGTGGTGTCATACATTTTGATGAGTACGAAGCTCGAGAATTGATTCATCATGAAGGATCTATCGCATGGGGTGTAACTATTCATGGAAGAAATAAACATGAAGAAATAACAGATAATCAGAATATATCATCCTTCGATTCTTCATATCTCATGAGCCTTCGATCGTGCTACTTATCTGCTAGATTTGGTGATTTAATGATCATTGAACCCTACAACCCTTATCGAATTGGGCGACAATTCGGATTTTTTCAAGATGTCCCATATGACTTAGAAGGTAGTGTTCCATCGGCCAGTCTTGATAATATCTTACATCATTGGAGGATTTGCACAAAAACCAGAACAACATCTCGAGTTCATTTGCCGGCTCGATCACTACATTTACGGGATCAAGTCTCTCAACGATATAAAAGATGGTGGCTAGCGAAGCACGGTAATTATTTCGAAGATAATGTGGTAAAATTAGTAGGAAGCGTTATGCTTACTTCATCCAAACCCAAGCTCCCCAAAGGAAACGGAGGAAATCATGGTGGAAAGCAAATCCGTTTACCTGAAGAAGAACCCCCAGCTCAAAAACGAGGCATTCGGATTTCAGCTGTTAGAAAGCAAGATGTCCGAGAAGAAAATATTCAAAAACGGCATGTTGAGGAACAAAATGATGACGAACAACATGTTGAAGATCAAGATGTTCAAGAACGCAATGTTGATGCTCAAATTATTGAAGCAGAAGATGTTGAAGCTCATCACGTTGGAGAGCAATGTGTTGGAAGACCAAATCTTGATGAACAAGGTATTCAAGAATCAGAACATGGTGAACCGACTAATGAAAGTCCTCGTGACCGTCATTGGAATAGACTGCCAAAACGACCAAAGCTGGTTGATATCAACACTGATAATTTTTTTGACGGAGTTCCTGAGGCATCAGACTTTCCTGTAGAGCCTTTGCCAACGGTAAGCCTTTTTTTTTACTTAATATATATTTATAGTTTTTTCAACATCACTCATGTACCCAATGCTTTGTGCAGCCGGTTTTAAATGAGGATTTTGAAGACTTCGAAGATCTTGAAAAGACTTTGAGCGAGGAATCAAATTCAAGTCCTAATGCTCTTGATAGTGGTGATCATGAAGTTAATGGCTCTAAGAGTGCATTTCCTGAGAAGCTGATTAGTCCATCTCATCCCATCAACACGTTTGACAATTCCTCCAAGCAAAAACGAAAAGTTGTCGAAGAGCCTGAGGTTTCTGAATTTCGTCCTGAGTCGAGCATTTCTAACTTCAAACAAAATGCAGCTATGGCTATATGGGAACTTGGGCGAGACAAGGTTGCGAATACCGATTTTGAGCATATAGACCGTGTTCGTGCA
Source organism: Sicyos edulis (assembly GCA_036507275.1). NCBI lineage: Eukaryota > Viridiplantae > Streptophyta > Magnoliopsida > Cucurbitales > Cucurbitaceae > Sicyos > Sicyos edulis. Next base: position 26,355,682 of record CM071850.1, on the reverse strand, counting down.
GGAATACATACAGTTATTAGTTCTCTTTCACTCTTTGGTAGTGAAAATTTGGGCTCTCTTAGAACATTTGTTAATGATTACTTCACCAAGGTGGAATCATACAATCAACTAAAAGACACACACTCCCGCCAACTTCGTTTAGCAAGCAAAGATCAATGTCTAAAAGAAAAGAATAATGACTTAGAGTTGGCAAAGGTCGCATGAGTCAATCAATTAAAGAGAGGATATGACAAAACGCAAGCTTGCTCAAACATCTTCAACAATGAAGGAACTAGAGATAAAGATGAAGAAATTGAAGGCCGAACATGAAAGACTTTCAACTTTAGTTTGTGAAAAGGAAGAGACTTTAAACCATCAAGAACTTCAGGTTTCAAGGATTGAAGATGAGATAAATGATATAGAATCTGCTCCCATTTTAACTGACGAAGACTCCGAGACTTTAGATAATGTCCGTAAAGATTTGGAAGCTGCTAGAAAGGAGTTGAAGAATTTTGAGTGGAAACCTTGATTTCTTTTTTTTTCATGTAGATGCGCTATTTTTTCCTTGGTGTAAAATGGTTTCCTATTTCTATGATGCGGATGCACCTTTCTTTTTTCATTCTTTAATCCGACATAGATCCTGTTTAGCAATTATTTTCATTTATCCAATAATAAACTTTCAGTGATATATATATATATATATATATTATTTTTTTTTTTATAATAATGTTTTTGAAATGAACTTAAATTTCTTTTAAGTCGCCTACGCATTACCTTTAAAATAAAAAGGATCAAGTCATAACGTAGTTCATAGTAGTAGATTTTTTTTATTTATTTGCCATTCACATTTTAAGCTCGTGCGGGCCAGGAGCACCATGTAGTTTATACTCTTACGATAAGGAGTGTTACACTCTTAAGCATAGAACTTCTTAAGAAACTTTCCGTTGATCGGGCCAATTTTTAATCCGTCCTTATCCACAATCTTGTAAGCTCCGTTAGTGTAGACTTCTTGAACAACATAGGGTCCATCCCATTTAGGTGTGAACTTATTTCCTGTATGTCGTGTCATGATGATAGGTCTTCTAACAGCGAGTACAAGATCCCCAACTAGAAACGAACGAGGCTTGATATTTTTGTCGAAAGCTTTGCTCATTCGTGCTTGATAACACTGCAATGCTTGCTGAGCTTCAAGTCTTGTTTCATCCAATGCTTCTAACTCTTGGAGGCGGAGTGTTGCATTTTCTTCAACTGTCAACCCTTCTTGTACGGCCATTCAAGTGATGGAATTTCTCTCCAATGGAAGTACGACTTCTACTCCATAGACCAAAGAATATGGTGTGACTCCGGTAGGTGTGCGATGCGTAGTCCGATAAGCCCACAATGCTTCACCGATTCTTTCCTGTCAATCCCTCTTTGCCTTGGAGACTATCTTCTTCAATAGGTTGCACAAGGTCTTGTTAAACGCCTCGGCCAACCCATTTTTTCTTTGCATTGTATATAGATGACTTGTGTTGTTTGAAGTGGAATTTTTCACACAACTTATCTATCAAGCTATTGGAGAATTGTCTTCCATTATCTGTTACAATGCGATGAGGAATACCGTAACGGTAGATTATATGCGTTCGGATGAAATTTGCAATATTTTCTTTCTTTGCTTCCCGCAGAGGAATCGCTTCAGCCCACCTTGAAAAGTAGTCGGTCGCAAGCCAAAATGTAAGAGTGACTCGCCGATGACTTTGGAGTTATAGGTCCTACAAGATCAAGTCCCCAAGCCTCAAATGGCCATGAAGCAATGGTTGGATGAAGAGGCTCTGGCGGTTGGTGTATAAAATTCGCATGGACTTGACAAGCTTCACATTTCTTTGCGTACTCCATCGAATCTTGGACCATAGTAGGCCAATAGTAACCCATCCTTTTTAGCTGAAAATGAAGCTTTGGACCGGACTGATGAGCACCACAAATTCCTGAGTGCGCTTCCACTAGTGCTATATCTGACTCATGTTTTCCCAAGCATCGAAGAAGGAGTCCTTCGTAGGAGCGACGATAAAGAGTCTCTTTGTAATAGACAAATCGAGCGAGATCTTCTTCGTACATCCGCCGCCTTACGTCGGGGCTCTGTAGGGACCTTCCCATGCTGAAGGTAGTCAATGATGGGTTGGCGCCAGTCTTCCTCTTCCATCACATAAACAGATATTGCATTAGTCTCATGATGTCCATTTTCGGGTGGTGGTATGACCCATGTTTGACAGAGTGTAATGCTCATACTTTCCTCATCGGAGATTGTCAGCGCCGTAGCCAAGTTAGCCAATGCATCGGCCCTATTATTTCCCGACCTTGGGACATGCTCTATGATGAAGCTATCGAACTTCTCTAATAATTGTCTAGCATATGTGAAGTACGGTTTCAGGTCTTCATGCTTTGTATCATATTGGAGTAGGACTTGGCTTATCACTAATTTCGAATCGCCGAATATCTCTATATACTTTACGCCGATATCGATGGCCATTTGAAGACCGATTATTAAGGCCTGATACTCTGCTACATTATTTGAGCATAGTTCTGCTAGAGTGAAGCTATAAGGTAACATATGCTTTTCGGGTGAAATAAAGACAACACCTGCACCTGCACCACTTTTCCGTGCTGCACCATCAAAATACATTGTCCACGGGTTTATGACCTCAACAGTGAATACTTCTTCATCAGGGAAGTCTTCACACAACTTCCAGTCTGAGGGAATGGGGTGGTCTGCTAAGAAGTCTGCCAATGCTTGTCCTTTCATAGCTTTTTGCGGGACGTAAACAATGTCGTATTGTTGAAGAAGAATTGCCCATTTAGCCAGACGTCCTGAAATTATCGGTCGGGACAAAATATATTTGATTGGGTCTGCTTTTGCAACTAAACGTACGGTGAACGCCTGCATGTAATGTCTCAGTTTATCGATGGAGAAGAAAAGAGCCAAACACATCTTCTCAATGGGAGAGTAGTTTAGTTCTGCTCTTGTGAGAGTTCGGCTTAGGTAATATAGTGCTCGCTCTTTTCCACATTCTCCTTCCTGGGCAAATAATGCCCCCAATGATCGTTCTTGTGCGGTGATGTACAAAAGCAATGGTTTTCCAGCTATAGGGGCGCCCAAGACAGGAGGGTTAAGCAAATATTTCTTTATGCTTTCGAAGGCACTTTGACATGCCTCATCCCACTCAAAGATTTCTCCTTTCTTCATCAATCTTTGAAAAGGATGGCATCTACCAGCTAGGTTTGAAATGAACCTTCCGATGTAAGCTAGACGCCCTTGAAGACTTCTAAGCTCGTGTAAATTCTTTTTGTGTTTGCATCTTTTTTGTATCGCATCGATTTTGGGTGATCTATCTCAATTCCTCTATGTCTCACGATGAACCCTAGAAATTTTCCCGAAGTAACTCCAAATGCACATTTGAGAGGATTCATCTTCGGTGATACTTTCTTAGTCGTTCAAGACTACCTTAAGCTCTTCTAAGTGATCTCGTCGCGCTTCTGATTTAACGACGAGGTCATCAACATAGCATTCAACGTTTTTATGCAAAAGCATATCATCAAAAATCTTCTCGCATTGCTCGATAGGTTGCACCGGCATTCTTGATCCGAACGACATGACCTTTGTAACGAAGATATTCCCTTTGGAGTTCGAAGGCGATCATTTCTTCATCTTCAAGAGCCATCCTTATCGATTGCTTCGATGACCCATCCATGAAAGATAAAGCTTCATGTCCAGTGAGTGGCATCAACCATGATTTCTGTAATAGGCAATGGAAAATCATCCTTCGGACATGCATTGTTCAAATCGCGAAAATCAACACAGACACGAAGTTGTCCATTCTTCTTTCTTCTTTGGAACAATGTTGGCGATCCATGTTGGGTATTTTACTTCACGGATAAACCTACTTCAATCAACTTAATTACTTCGACCTCTATTTGTGGGATAAGTTCGGTCCCAAATCGCCACTGAGTTTTCTTGATCGGTCGTGATCCGAGTTTAATGACTAGATGATGGATCGCAACTTTTGGATCAAGTCCCGGCATTTCCTTGTATGACCGTGCAAAGATGTCCTTGTATGTAGTAAGTAGACTTAGATACTCGTCCTCTCTTCCTTGGGCGTAAGCAACGTGCTTATGAAAGTTGGGGCGGATCGATCTATCATGCCAAGATTTATTTCTTTAAGCTCATCTACCGTGGAGTGAATGTCATCTTCTAACAGGAGTGGTGCTTCATTAACATCTTGTTCACCTACCTCAATCTTTGTCTCTTCTAGGACGGTGATGTGGTGACATAAAGCCTTGCTTTCTTCTTGTTTTATTTTCTCTTTTCCCGGATTAGTGAAGACAACATCATGCCGTTTTACTCTCAACGAACCTTGATTTCAATGGTAACAAACATCTTTCTTTTCATGCGAGAGACGGAACAACGCTGCAGAGATATCTTTGTTGCTCCTCATCTTGCTTGGTAAGTTGTCTTTGTGATTCTCCTAAGCTTTCATGAGAGATTCGGTCAAACACAGACTTGGGATGCCCCGGTCTTTTGTCGTGGTTAAGTTTAATCTTTGAAAAAGCGATTGTCGGTTCAAATTTGTAGTTGAATTTGTATCTTCCTCTCCCTTTACTTGTCTGCTTAACCTTTGAAAGATGGGTGGTCGCACTCCACCCCAAGATAGAGTTTGTTTTTGCTCTACGGGCCTACTTAATCTGTCAAAGATTGAGGGCTTCATCTTATTGGTGATAACAGATGTTTCTTTATTTTTTCCTGTTACCATACCCAACCTTTGAAGTGCGGCAACACGAGCAGTTGATGATCCAATGTGTTTAAGGGTGGGTACTTTGCGACCGACATTCTTCTCTTTCTTCGATTCTTCAACCTCTTGAATCGTTATGTGGTTGGCATCTTCCATCTTTGTTTTATCTCTTCTTGTTATGCGAATTGGTTCCGGTGACTTATATCCGAGTCCTTTTTCTTGACGTTGGTAGAGAGTAACCTTTCTTCAACAGTTTCTTTTGCGTCAAAGAAAGCTCGGCTTGGTCATCAAATATGCTTAAGCATTTGAACTCGGTATGTGTCGTGAAATCATATCCTGCATTAGCCAGAAGTTTGTACGCATTGGGGTCAAATCCATCGCTTGTGCGTTTCTCAGGTAAAACCACCTTCTTCTCATCTCCTTCGTTCCTCTGACTCCATTGCTTTTTCACATTTGTCAAAGGAGTGGTGAAACTTTCCTTCAATACTTCGATATCACCTACTTTCAAACTTTTAGAACATTCGGCGAAAGGTGCTTCACCCTTTTTTCGTCGGGATATAGGGACATAGCGTAAGATGGGTGAAGTTGAAAGTTTCTCATATTTTGGAGCCTTAGGAGCTGCTAGACTCGTTGAAGCCTCTATCTTTACAGGGCATGACTTTTCTTCTCTCACTATCCATTTCTTTTTTATGTCGGCCTCTGGTTTTAGCTTAGCTTTTTCATTCTCTTTTATCGTAGGGACCTCCTGTGGCACTGTTTTCTCCACAGTCTCGTTCTTTGCATAGAATTTTGCATCGGCCAAATGAGACTCGGCCTCCAAGAATGGATTTGTGTTAGCTTCTACTTTCTTAACTCCATCTTGGTAAAACTTGAAGCATTGATGCAACGAGGAGGTAACAACTCGATTTTCATGAATCCAAGGTCGTCCAAATAGTAGTCGATATGTTGTCTTACAATCTATAACATGGAACAAAGCATCTGCACTTAGCTCGCCAGTGATGACCTCAAGTCATATCATGCCGATCGCCCGCTGTCCGCCTTGGTTGAAGCCTTGGATTAATAACTTGCTGTCAGAAAGCTCTTCCATGGGGATGCTTAGTTGCTTCAAGGTTACCTTCGGCATTATGTTGACAGCCGACCCATTATCAATAAGGATTCGTCCCACTTTTTGCTCTCGTATATAGCCTGAGACGTACAAAGGACGGTTGTGAGGCTTTGAACCCAGCAACAGATCCTCGTCTGTGAAACTTATGGACATGCATGCCGAACTGTGAGCGTGTGTCACAGGTATTTTGACATTCTCGCTACTTGAGTCTAATAATACCTCAATTAGAGAGTTTTTATCTGTTTGAGGAAGTGACATCAAATCTTCAATGTTGAAAGAGAGCGTAGCTTTAGGCTCAATGACAGCTTTTGAAGAGCTCGCTGAGTCATCACTTGCGCAAATTGCATGACATGAAGCAATGTCTATCACCTCATCTTTTCCTTCATGCAAAAATTCCTTCGGGATGAAATCAGCCAACGTTATAGCATGACGTGCTCGTAGAAAATCTTCGCTCTCCTCTATAATGGGCTTAGATTTCCTTACACATCTTCTGCCTCGTTTCTTAGGCAATCTCTTCCTCTTCGACTCTTGAAATAAGCGTGATTCTTTATGAGCATAAGTTTGTTTTTGTTTCGCATGACGGGTTACAACAGTCCAACCTTCATTATCATCTACAGTTGGCTCTAAAACATATCTTTCTTGAATGGAAGCTTGTTGAATATTTTCCCTTTGAAGGCTGCGGTTTTGATATTGAACAACAACTGGCTCAAAGGAACCAAATTGAATAAGGCATTGAGACCAACGCGGTGTTGCATCATTGGGTGGTTGTACTTGAATTTGAGGATCACAATGGCATGATTTGCTTGAGCTATCTCTTCTAAGTCCAGCTCAATCTTTTTCTCTAGCCAACCTCGTAATCAACTCTTTCGTGACGAAGCATTTCTCTATGGGATGGTCGACGACGCAGTTGATATTTGCGATGAGTTAGGATCATTTACCTTGCCTAACTCCTCGAGAGACGCTTGCACTCGGGGCATTTGGATGAGTTTTGCTTCCAGCGATTGCTCTAACATGTCACAAGCAACATCGAGTCCGGAAATGGATAGACTTTTTCTTGTCTTTCTGAGCGTTAGACGCAGCGTCGTTGCTCTACAACCGGTCGTTTCTCGCCTTTTGTTTCCTTTGCTTTTGAGGAAAACTTTAATGGAGTTGCACCGATGGTCATTGACTCCTTTGCCACATTTTTTGTAACTTTTTCCGTGGGCTTGAAATCTTTCTTTTCCTTACGGGTTTCTAAGACCAGAGAATCTTTGTTTCCCTTTGCGTCAATGCTCAGCTCCATATCATGAGCTCGGGTGGCCAGCTCCTCAAAGGTGCAAGGCTTGATTCCTTTCAGATGTATAGAAGTCCCCAATGCATGCCCCGGATACGGATGTCGATCGCGGATGTTTGGTGAGGCGATCTTTGCGATCGGACTTAGAGCTCGCCAACGGTTAATATAGTCGACGACAAAGCTCGCCCCTCCACGCTTCGCATTTGTTAATTCTATCATGCTGACAGTCCGTCTCGTGCTATAGAACCGATTGAGGAACTCTCTCTCCAACTCTTCCCACCTATCTATAGTCTCTCGGCTTCAAGATCGTGATACGATTTAACGCATTCCCCTTTAACGTTCGGACAAACCGCTCGACGAGAAGGTCTCCTCGAGTTCCAGCGGTTTCACAAGTCTCTACGAAATGAGCAACATGTTGTTTGGGGTTGCCTTTTCCATCAAAGCTACTTTGGAACTTAGGCGGTTGGTATCCTCGCAGCATTCTTAAGTCGTCTATTCTCTTTGTGTATGGCTTGGAGTACTGTAAGAGAACTTTGAACTAGCCCACCACTTTGAGCTCTAATAGTGTTTCGTGATCGTGTCGTAGTCATGTATTTGGACGAGATAAGGAAGCGACCGAGGCCGAGTGCGATTGTGATTGTGTCTCAAGGAGAGGGTTCTTTCCTTTATCATTGACTCTCTCATGTGGACTCGGCTTGATTCACCCGTCTCTCTGCTTCGCATTTGATTTTTAGGAAAGCGATCTCTAAGTCTCTTTCCTCAATTGTTTTCATCATCCGCTCGAGCTTTCTTTCAAACTCCGCCATTCGATCATCGCCTCCATCCCAACCATCATAACGCAGACATCACATCGAGATTAGATGTCTCCTTTGGTTGATCAACGCTAGGACTGACTTGGTCAAATAATGGGTTATCTTTGACGACGATTTCATCAAAGGTCCCCTCTAGTAGTCCTACAATTCGTTTTGCGATCGCACCTGGTGTTACTTGAGGTTCATTGCTCTCGACAGACTTGGAACGACTACGCGTGATAGGTCCCATGTAGTTTCTTGGAGCAAGCACCTTCGAGGTAGTGTTTCTTCCTTTGATTATGCCTTCTGGAGCAGCGGTCTTTGATGTGGCTTTTCCAGACATGGTGGCTTGATTTATGTGAGAGATTGAGATGAGAGGTAGAGAGGTCCCACTGGGCGTGCCAATTTGTTCACACGAGATTTTCGGAGAAATTTGGTTTCGTGGAGTTGAACTTCAGTTTGAGATGAGTTTGTGCGAAAGTGGTTCGATCTCTATGTTTGATCCTCTGATTCTTTCTCTCTGAATGAAGAACAGAATCAACGTTCTTCGTATTTGGTTGCTTTTGAAGTGGATTTCAAAGGCTGTTTGATCCTTGGAAATTTGGAGAGTCTTCGATTTGGTGGAATTCTCTCTGGAGCTTCAAATTTCTGACCCCTTTGAAATGAAGAGAGCTCCTCTATTTATAGAATTCTCATGCATCGTGGGCTTGGGCCCTAATGGGCCTTTGGGCCTGGCCCATGGGTTTGGCTTTTTTTGGGCTTGAAATTCATGGTTCGGTTTACCTGGTTTGGTTTTATTTTGGCCAAATTCAAGATAAACCAATTTATTTTATTTAAATTAATCTTGAGAAATATTGTCCCAAAATTTAATTTAATTTCGCCATTAAACTTGAGATAACGACGTGGCAGCTTGTAATTGACCGAATTTTCTCAGTCAACAGGCTCAATTCAATAATATTTATAGTCAAACATTTGATTGTCATTTCAAAAAAAAAAAACATTTCATTGAATAGATATCTAAAAAATTCATTTACTTTTTTTATTTAATAATTCTAGACAATTTAAACTCATAACTTCTAAATTATTCGATGTGAAAATTAACGACAGACTAAAAAAAATATTGAATTAAAAGTATGCATAAATTAAAAAAATGAAAATGATAATCAATAAATATGGACATTTTTCTTTTTGAAAACCCAATTAATATGGACATTAAAAACAACAATTTAGGCCATTGAATCCATTGATTTCAATGTACAAAAGCTGATGGCGAATAAAAAAAAGGCTTACTAATTTGTTAATATTAAAGCCGACACACAGAAATTAAGGTTAAAAAGAAATGGGTGACCCACTGACAACTCAGAAAAGAGGTGGAAAATTGACAAGAGGCCACGTGATGTGATGTAATGTGATCGGGACCCACTTTGAAACCCTCTTTATTTCCATTAAAAAGTTTAAAAAGAAAATGTCCTCCTTAAAAATTGTGGGTTGGTTTTTGGCAAAAAGAGTAGATCATAAAAGTGGAATGGGATTAATATTAATATATAATAATTATTTATTTACTTGAGAAGTGTATTTTTTTAAAGCTGGTTTAGAATAATTAACAATAATTATATATCTATGATGGTAAGAATTTTAATTATCCATCTCAATTATTGTTAATTGATTTTTAAAACGACCTTTTTTAAAAATATTTTTTAGTTTAATAATATTAAAATAATTTAAATTTATGATATTTTATTTATTTAACACATAGGGGTTTGACATATTTAGGTAGGATTTAATTTAAGTAGTCATATTGAATAGTTGAAAATTGAGAGTTTGAGCAAAAAAAACTTGTTTTGATGTAGTTTTTGTATAGAAGTTAGAGTTAAAATTTTGTTTAAATGTATAATTAAAGTGAGTAGTTATTTTTAGTAGTTAAAAGAGAAATAATAAAAAATGAGTTATTAAAAATAAATTATTTTGTTTGATTTGAAAAAAATGATTAAAAATGAGTGGTTAGAAATAATTTGAGTAGTTATAAATGAATGATTAAAAATGAATTGTTAGAAATGATAATTATTTTTAAAAATAAAAATAAGGAGGACTTAGTTAAAACTCGTTTGGATATAGATTTTTAAGAAATAGTTAATAATCCTAAACCTAAATATTACCTAAATATACCAAACAAACTCCTATAGGTATATTCTTAAGATATAATAATAATAAAAAATCATATCAAATCATCAATTGATTGTTTTTTTTTTTTTTTTTGAGAATAATCATCAATTTTTTTTTGAAAAAAGTAACTTCATAACTAAAGAAAAAACGGAAATACAGACCAAGAACGGGAAGATCCCCAAAAAACTGGCACAGGCCCCAAACCACAGGTTGGAAGGTGGCCACCTAAAGAAAAGAAACCAGAGAAAAAAACCCACATCAACTGAGAATTTGCTCAAACCAACGTCTCCATAAGCATGGAATAAAGGAATCCCATTAAAGAAGACCAGTTAACCTTCATCAATCCAATAATGGTTGAATTTCGAAGAACTTTGGGGGATAACCCGGGGAACATATAGTCTACTGAGGTACAAGACCCCACCAAAGTTAAAGAGGGGAGAGTCGGTTCCATAAAGGATCGATCTTTGCCCCGAAACGAACACACGAGTTGTTGTCTAAGAAGGCCTTTATCGACTAGTTCTCCTAAAGAACGCACCAACACAAAACACCTTCCTTTAAGACTAATAAACAAACACAACAAAAACAACAATGAAAAGCAACTAAAAAAGTGTAAGACTACAATCTCAACCCATATGACCAACAGAGAGCCCAAGAGAAACAGCCACATAAGCAGAAGCAAAGTCCAAAACATTATAAAAAAAACTTGCCATTTAATCTGAATATGGAGATGCATCGAACCAGAAGAATAAATTAAGAACTGGACCATGGATCCAATGGGTTTGGTTGAACCATCCATTTGGTCTAAAGACCGAGCCGGTTCAAGAGAACCATACATTGGTTCACTCACAACCCAAAGACCAGATGGACTTACTCTCGACTCTCACGGCTATCTTTGTGTGAAGACCACGTGCAACCTTCTCGAGCCCATCAAACGCCCAGTGCGCCATCTCCATCTCTCTCGACCAGCGACGCAACTTTTTATTGTTTCCATCGTGGCCCTTCCGACCTGCGACGACCATCTTCTCCGACGGGATTTCTCCATAAGATTTTTCCATCTCCGGCGAGCTCTACTTTCTCCGTCACCATCTTATTCTTATGCTTTTTGCTCCAATCACCCTTTCCCCTATCAAATGGCGTTTTTCCCCTTCTAACCCCTTCTCTTTTCTTTGTTTCTCTCCTTCATCTTCTCTTAGCTTTTCTTCACCCATTCCAACGGCCACTCTCGCTCTCCTCTTTCTCACCTCACCAGAGCCGAAACTCTGCACCCACCTTTTGACCCCGCCAACAGAGACTCTAATCTTCTCCCCACACAGCCCCACCTGGGCTCCATACCTCTTGCTCTTCATCGAGCCCAAAGAACGCCTTCTCTCGGAGAGAAGGACCCAGAAACGCACAAAGATGTGCCCACAAACGCTCGTTGGACGATCTCCGGGGAGATCTTCCCTAAGCCCATTGAGAGTGCGTCTCACTCTAGAAGTTAGAGAGAGAGACAGCCTCATTATGTTTTGAAAAGCTTTAATCATCAATTGATTGTTAGTTTTATATTTTGTTATTGAACATTGAATTAAGTAAGTAACAATTATACTCAAAACGAAAAAAGGTAAGTAACAATAAATTTTTAAAATTTGGACTAAATCTACGTATGAATAGAGTATAGATCATTAAAAAAAATATATTAACTCGAACATTTACGTAGAAAATTTAAAAATATATTATTGTATAAAATAAAGAAATAGAAAGTAATAGGACATGATGGTCTTATTAAAGAGTAATAATTAATTTTCATAACAAAGAAATGAAAGCAAAAGCAAGTAAAAGATGTTATAAAATATTTCAATTTTTTTTTCTCTTTTCCTTGCGTAAATGTATTAAATTTTATTTCATACTAGTTCTTTTATATTTTTTTTTTACCGTTGTCTAATTTTATCAAATTTTGTTTCATAATGGTTTACTTTTATATATATATATATATATATATATATATATATATATATATATATTTGCTCCTTTCCTTACCTCTTTCCATTTTTTCGTCTTTTGTTTTAAAAAATAAAAATGGATGTGAGATAACTAATTTTAGTTTTATGTCTTTAAAAATTTAAAATTAAAAAACATTATTGATAAGTGTTTTTTGTTTTCAAATATCATATTTTAGTTTAATTTTTTTTAGTTTTTTACTCTTTATTTTTTATTTATTCATGCTTTTTTTAAAATGAAAATAAAAATCTATTTTTAAAATCTACTCTTTTTTTAGTTTTTATAATTTCTTTAATATTTTAAAAACGTTTTTAATATTTTAAAAATAAAACTAAACTTTGTTATCTTAAAATATTAAAAAATAAAACAAAAAATAAAAATGAAATAGTGATTAAATAGGGCCTAAATATTAAATATCTTTAAAGTTGAAAAATAAAGGAGAGTTCCACCTTTAGGTAGAACTTAATAAAAAAAGTTACGGGTCAAGACTTCATTCTCAATTATTGTTAGAACTAACAAAATCCTTGAAAACGAATTATATTGATATACCTTCCATTTTTTTGCATAGATACTAAAATTTTCTAATTCCTAATAATGAACTTTCTTAAGTGATCACAACAAATAGACTTAATTTGATTGCAAAGTGGAAGAATAACATCATCGCTACAATTTTGTAATGCGAATGTGATTTTATTCCTCCAATTGATTGTCCTCATTATGACTCAAATTCTCTAACATATCTCTCATGTTAGTGTATTAAACTCAAAGGGATTAACTCAAGGAACAATTTTGTTCAAGGCATTTAAGTCCCAAGGTCTGTGTGTTTCCTTTTATCAATTTTTTCTTATTCCTTTAGCCTATATACACTAGTACAAATTGAATGGATCAGTTACGCGATTAGTTATCTAATTTGGTATTAATTTATTTTCATTCTATAGTTATGGATTGAATCCCTAATCTAATATTTATTGGTTTTAAAAAATAAAAATCATATATAATTCATAGCTATTTTTATCTTTCGTTTTTTAAAAACTAAAAATATGTTCTATAATTGTTTTTTGTTTTTAAGAAAAAATAAAATTTATTATTTTTAATATTTAATAAAATAATTTTAGTTAAGCTATAGATTTAATAAAATGAAGATAAAATGTTAAATAGATAAAGTAGTGCAATTGGTTGGCAGTTATCCCTAGGCAGTTATTCCAATCAATCCAAAAAGTATTAGATACTTGTTTTTTCTTTATAACATTTTCCACCGTTTTCCAGGAAAAAAACATAAATTGGATTTTAAAAGCTTTCTTTTAGTTTTTAGATTTTTTAAAAAAATATTTTTAAAATGTTTTTAAAATTTTAAAATAAAAAACTAGATTAATTATCAAACAAACCTATATTTAAAATTTAAAAAAAAGACAAAAAATGAAATACAAAAAAGGACTCACTAATCCAAGAAATTACATATTTAAATCACGTCAAAATATTATTGAATAAAAAATGAAAGTCAAAAAATGAAATACAAAAAGGGACTTATTATTCACATTTAAATGAAAAACTTTCTATTTTTACAAGAAGTCGTCTTTAAATATTTGTCCCATAAGAAAAATGAACATTTTAAAAAACTAATATTGAAAGAGACTCATAAAAATGATACCACATAATAAAAATGGTATGGTAGAGTATAAAACTAGCATTGACATATGCCATGTTTCAAGAAATTAATCAGTGAAAAAACAACCAAAAGAGAAGAAATGTAATGTAGAAGTAATGATATATATCTCTAGGCCCCTTTTTATGCAAATCTAATTTGGAGGATTTGAAGATCCCACACAAAAGCAATTTAAGGGATATGCACCAGATATTGTGTTTTCATTATAAGGGCCCATACATCTATCATTTGCTAGATATTTTTAAATAATAATAATAATAATAACTAGAGAATGATTATTGGTAAAAGCTAACATGAACCTCATAAAATCAATCATTTTTATTCCTCTAAAAGTAAATAAAATGCACTTTAACAAAGTGTGAACTTTTTTTTTTTGTAATATGTTAACTAAAGGAGTTTAATCTAGGATGTGTTAAATATATTGAACAATTATAATTTAGAATTATATGTTGTTGGTACATTTATGCTTTTCATTAATGCTCTATATTTGATCGAATGGGTCACTGGCTCGAGCCCGAGAGTCGGTATTTGTCCCCCTCCCCCAATATGTACTCAAAAAAAAAATTAATGCTCTATATTTGACTTTTTGTATTCAATAAAAATTACTTTTCCAATTCTGAAAGTAATGTGTATGGTTTATTACTTGAAAAATGACCTCGAAACTAAAAAAAAAAAAAAAAAAAAACGCATCTTGGTTATTGTTGTTGATTTACCGTCTAATATATGATTGTCTAAAACTTATCTCAATCAACTTATTTAGCTCCAATACATGCACAAGTTACATCATCTCTTATTAAATGACTCATTTGTAAAATTTAAACAATTAAAATGAATAAAACAACAACAATAACATTAACTAGCAATGCCTTAGGTGATTTGGAAAATATGGATTTGACCTTGACAATGAATCTATGATATTCTTTATGTATGTTCTACTACTTGATCGCGCAATCCACCTGTTTTAATTAGGTTTAAGATTAAAGACTATCTCCTCATATATCAACACGATTCCTTTCCATTACATGTATGAACTTTTTTTAGGAGATTGCCTAATTTAAAATTACTCTAAGTTAAGTATGCTTGACTTTAGAGAGTTCTAATAACATCTTATACAAAATAATAAACATGAGGTTACAGTTTCAAATTCTCACAACTCATTGCTTTTTTTTTTTTTATAACTTTCTTAACGACAATTTTTATATTCTTAGATCCCTTTCATTAGGATGTATTTTTTTGTTTGGTTCCTTTTTTTAAGTTATAAATTGAAGGGGTGGGGAAATAGGTTATCAACAAACTGAAAATGCAAACCACTGGTACTTTATCCTGTCAGCTCTTCCGTTTACAATCAAGTCCAAATTTGAGAGATAAAAGAAAGGGGCCTTTTTAAAATTTGAAGCAAAAGTATAAAAACTTTAAAATTTAGGAATGAAATGAAATTAATTTTCTTTTTAGTTTAATAATTGCATGGGTGGAAGTCGAAATCTCAAGATAATATAACTGATATCTTTATTCTGCTGGATTGAGTAAGTAAAATTTATAATTGATAGCTTTATTCTGCTTGTATCCAGTAAATGAAGTTTAAATTTTACCATTATTATTTATAGTAAATAAGAAAAAATAATAATACAAATATTGTGTATAAAAAACTAAGGCCCCGTTTGATAATCATCTTGTTTTTTTGTTTATGAAATGGTTATCAAATGGAGCCTAATCAATCATAAAGTGGTTTATTGTTTGTCTTGAGAAATTAAAACCATCTAATTAGTAATTAATTTTTTTGACACAAATATTATATTATCCTATCATATTATTTAGTATAAATTGGAAGAGAGACCACAAGTTTACGTAAAGGATAATGATGCTCTCAAATAAATGAAAGTCAATTTTCAAATTTGAATTTATAACCATAATGTTGAACTGAATGAACAAAGTGACTCGAATATTCACAAGATATTAAGGTCTTGTTTGGTTTGCGGGTTGGGGAGAATCTGGATTCTTTGGAATTTAGTATCGTAATCAAATTCTCCATAATTTTGATTACTGTGTTTGGTTTGTTGTATTAATAATCCAAAATAAAAAATTTTGTTTGGTTTGTTTAGGTTTCAAAATCTCTGAATTCCAAACTTCAAAATCAAATTCCACCATTTTTATATTTATCAAACAACCATTTAAGTCTCCAAATTTCAAAAGGCAAACCAAACAAGATCTAAAAAAGAAAAAAAAAAGTTAAGCATAAAAAATGGACCAACAAACAAAACCATGTGACAATAAAGAAAAGATTAAAGCAAATATTTATAAACATAAAAGTTGGAACTCTCATTTACTCCCCCCATCTAAAAAAAAAGTTAAAAAATGTAATTACATTGTTCACCAGGGGTATTATCATAAATTCACCACCTGCATTGAAACCAAGCTGCCACTGTCATAGTTTCCCTCCATCTCCTACATATAACAATGTCTGCCATGGCAGATCTTACATACTCACAAAAACACAACAACAACTTCTCTCTCATTCATTCATATCAAAGAAATAACTCCAACATCGTTCCACAGAAATAAGAATGTTGTTCAGAATCTTACTTGCCGTCTGCTTTCTCGCCGCCGCTGTTGACGCTTGTTCGCCGTCGGACAAGGCGGCGCTGCTCGCATTCAAGGCGGCGTTGAAGGAGCCGTACTTAGGAATCTTCAAATCCTGGACCGGGACTTCCTGCTGCGGCGGATGGTACGGCGTGAGCTGCGATCCGGAAACTCTCAAGGTCACCGACATAAGCCTCCGCGGCGAGTCAGAGGATCCGATCTTCGAAAAAGCCGGCCGGACCGGCTACATGACCGGTTCGATTTCACCTGAGATTTGCAAGCTCGATAGCCTCACGATCCTCATCATCGCCGATTGGAAAGGAATCTCCGGCCAGATTCCGAAATGCTTAACGAAACTCAGCCATCTCCGAGTTCTCGACCTGGTCGGAAACAAAATCAGCGGCGAAATGCCTTCCGATATCGGAAACCTGAATCGCCTCGCGGTTCTTAACCTCGCCGAAAATGCGATTTCCGGTACAATACCGAAATCGATCGTGAACATCGCCGGATTAAAGCATCTGGATCTGAGAAACAATCAAATCAGCGGCGAAATTCCGTCCGATTTCGGGAGATTAGGAATGCTGAGCAGAGCGCTCCTGGGCCGGAATCAAATCACCGGATCGATTCCGTCTTCGATTACGAAAATGTACCGCCTCGCGGATTTGGATTTGTCGATGAACGGAATCTCCGGCCTGATTCCGGAGAATATCGGAAACATGCCGGTTCTCTCGACGCTGAATCTGGACAGCAACAGAATCTCCGGCCAAATTCCTTCATCTCTGATCGGCAATGGCGGATTAGGGATTGTGAATTTGAGCCGAAACGCTCTGGAAGGTTACATTCCTGACGTTTTTTGCCCTGATTCGTACTTCATGGCGCTCGACTTGTCGTTCAATGCTCTCAAAGGTCCGATACCGAATTCGTTGTCGTCCGCCAAATACGTCGGGCATTTGGATCTCAGCCATAACCATCTTTGCGGGTCCATACCCATCGGGTCGCCGTTTGACCACCTCGAAGCGTCGTCGTTTACCAGCAATGACTGCCTGTGCGGAAACCCGCTAAGGACCTGTTGAAGAAAATTCCGGATCCGACCCGAGTGAACGGGTTCGGGGGATGTTTATAAAACTGTGATAATAAAATAATACTTGTGTGAATTTTTAGCGACTGGAGTGTGCTTTAATATTGTTGTTATGTATTTTTGTTTAATGAAATCTTAATCTTAGATTTATTTAAATATGATTCTAAAAAAAGATATATTTAAAAATATAATGCCTTTATTTTATTTTTCAGGATAAAGAATGTTACTTTTGTATAAAAGTGGAGGAGGTTGCATGGCACGTGAAAAAAAATGGAAAGTTGAAGAAAAAAAAATTTGAAACTTTTTTTTTTCAAGGAAAATTTGGTTGAATATGTAGGCATTTTCGTAGGAAGGTTGAGTTTACTTCTTTTTATTGAAAAAAAGTTGAGTTTACTTCAGAGCTAGAGGTCTTCTCCTTATCTCGGGAGATTATACCGTTACAAATATAAAAGGTGAAAATTTAGACGGTAAATTTGTTGCAGCTCTATTTTTTTAAAAAAAAATTCGTTCAGGTAGAAGTTCAAACTAGTAACGTCTTAAACATTTAATCATGATGCTCAATTTAATTAAATAGCTGATTTGAAAAATATTTTGGTCTTTACATTTAAATGGTTAATTTTGTGGATATAAATAATAACTCAATTAGTATAAATAAGATTAGCAGATTGTGAGTTTGAATTTTGTTGAACTAAAAAAATATTCATTTTAGTCATTGTATTAACAATAATACTACAAAATGAGCATAATTCAAATGACATCTACATGTATTAATAACCATAAGATCTATGGTTGGAATCTCAATTCCATATTATACTTAAAATGTTAAATATTATGGCCCAACAAAAGAGAATTTAGGTCCAAAGAAAAATCTAGAAGTTATAGCCAAAAGAAAACTCTAGATTTTATCATTTATCCTAGATGGTCAAAGAAAAATCTAGAACTTCAACTTGCCAAGAAATATCTAGACATCCTTATCCAAATCCAAGTTGTGGCAAAATCCTAGCCATTTATTTGACTTGATTACCAAGGCAAAATGTGGACCATTGGATCATACTTGGAGCCCAAGTTTATGGAGGCTATAAATAGGTTATGTCATTTGTTGGCAAACCATCCCAAATCATCCCAAGACTTCCCACATCTAAAGTGAGGTTGTGAGATAAAAATAGAGAGTGTTTTCTCCTTGTAAGAAAGCTTGTTGTTTCTTTGTAGAGAGAAGGTTGTAACTCCTATTTTTGTAATAAAGTTCTTCTATCCTTGCCGTGGTTTTTACCCTAATTTGTTTAGGGTTTTCCAAATAAAATCATTGTGTCGTTCTTCTTCTTCTTCCTCTTCATTACCATTGTAATTTTCAATCTCTCTTTTATTGCGACTGCTCTATTC
The DNA here is from genome assembly GCA_036507275.1 of Sicyos edulis. Classification (NCBI taxonomy): domain Eukaryota; kingdom Viridiplantae; phylum Streptophyta; class Magnoliopsida; order Cucurbitales; family Cucurbitaceae; genus Sicyos; species Sicyos edulis. Next base: position 26,336,933 of record CM071850.1, on the reverse strand, counting down.
GTGTAAACAATTTTAACAAGTGGTATCGAGCCTAGTTTCTTGGTGTAACTATCTACTTATCGTATGCTCTGTGGTTGCCACTAAAAGTGGATCCTCCACATCGAGAAAATAAGTTAGATACTTTCACCTTTGTTGACAGTGCGTGGGTTGTGGATTGTTTTTCATCGTTCGTGGTAGAAGCAATGGCGGCAAGGTTCGAGATTGAGAAGTTCAACGGGACCAATTTCTCGTTGTGGAAGATGAAGATGAAGGCTATCTTGAGAAAAGATAATTGTCTTGCGACCATCGAGTAAGAGGCCGACGGACATCACAGATGATAATAAGTGGAATGAGATGGACGGGAATGCTATTGCAAATTTACATCTAGCATTAGCAGATGCGGTTTTGTCAAGCATAGAGAGAAGAAAAATCGCAGACTGGAGATTTGGGAACATCTCACCAAGCCGCACGAGGCCAAGTCACTTCACACCAAGATTTTCCTTAAGAGGAAAGCGTATACTCTTGAATGTCGAATCTACTTCAATGATTTGAGAGCACATGAGCACGTTGAATACTCTATTTTCTCAACTCACATCGTTGGGTTATAAAATAGATTCAAATGAACGTCTTTGAAATTCTACTTCAAAGTCTTCCGATTCATATGATCAACTTGTCATCAACTCGACAAATAATATTCGATGATTGTCTAAACTTTGATGATATTGAGCTGCTTGTCCTTGAAGAAGAAAATCGGCGCAAGAACAGAGAAGACAAGTTGGCCGACTCACAACAAATAGAGGCTCGTGGTGGTGAGAGAGGAGATCAATGGGCGTGGCTTCAAAGTGGGAGCCAAAATCAAGGAAGGTCAAAATCAAGAAGTAAGAAGAGCATGAAGTGCTACCATTGTGGCAAGAAAGGACATATGAAGAAGGATTGTTGGAATCTAAACAAAAGGATTCCAATCCTCAAGGAAATGTAGCAAGCACCTCAAATGAAGGTGATGTTTTATCTTGTGAAGCGGCGACAACTATCAAAGGCGGAAAGAGTTTGGGCGATGTATGGTTCATCGACTCGAGAGCGACTTATCACATGACCTCACGCCGAGAATGGTTTCATCATTATGAACCTATCTCGGGAGGGTCCGTGCTCATTTGCAATGATCATGCCTTGAAGAAGATTGTCGGTATTGGAACTATCAAGTTGAAGTTCCATGATAATCTGTTTCGCACAATTCAACATGTGCGACATGTAGAAGGCCTAAAAAGAACTTGCTTTCATTAGGTCGACTTTGATGACCTTGATTGCAAAAGTGTGGTGGAGAAAGGAGTCATGAAAGTGATTCGAGGAGGGTACTTTGAGTACTTATGAAGGGAGAAAAAGTTGACAACAACTTGTACATGCTGATGGGGAGACTTTGCAAGAGGGAGAGGCGTCGGTTGCCTCAAGTAGTTCAAGTGAACAACTTTCAATGATGTGGCATCGAGAGACTTGGACACATGTCGAGCAAGGAATTAAAGTTCTTGCAGAGCAAAATCTACTCTCTGGGCTCTCTAAGGTGTCTCTACCTTTGTGTGAGCATTGCGTTACAAGTAAGCAACACAGATTAAAGTTGACACATCAAATTCTAGAAGCAAAAATATTCTAGAATTGGTTCATTACGATGTATGGCAAGCACCGATTACATCCTTGGGAGGAGCAAGGTACTTTGTGTCCTTTATCGACGACTACTCAGAAGGTGTTGGGTGTATCCAATCAAGAAGAAGGCGGATGTGTGTTCGGTCTTCAAAGTATTCAAAGCGCAAGTTGAACTCTGATCGAGAAAAAGAAGATCAAGTGCTTGCGGACAGATAATGGAGGAGAATATACAAGCAATGAGTTTGCGAGTGCAGTAATCAACAAGGCATTAAAAGACAGTTCACTCATCGCCTACACTCCTCGGCAAAATGGAGTGGCAGAGCGGATGAATAGAACCTTGTTAGAGAGAACAAGAGCAATGTTAGGAGGCTGCGAGCTTGGACAAATCATTGCGGGCGTAAGCGATCAATACCGCTTTGTTATGTAGTGAATCGTGCTCCATCAATCGCAATTGAGTTGAAGACGCCAATGCGAGAGATGGGTAAGTAAGCTGTTGATTATTCAAACCTCCATATATTTGGAAGTCGATTGTACGTGATGTACAATACCCAAGAAACTACAAAAGCTGGATCCAAAATCCAGAAAATGTTTATTCTTAGAATGTACTGATGATGGTGTGAAGGGTATCGCTGTGGGATCCCACTTCCCACAAGGTTATCATCAAGCAGGATGTGATCTTCATGGAAGATAAGAAGCAGATAGCAAATGATAGCTTTGTCAATGAAAGCTCGGAGACTACAACAGTACATGTGGAGAAAGAATATGAAGATGACCACTGAAAGTTTGAACCAACACACGAGAGATACAAGATCCGGTTGAGTCACAAGAGACTCGCCGTTCTATCCGAACGACAAAACCACCCGATTAGCGATGCGATTATATTATGGAGAGTAACATTGCATATTGTCTTCTCTAGCGAGGATGGAGAGCCATTAACATTCCAAGAGGCAATGACTAGTTCGAGATCTTTGCTCGATGGATGAGCAACTATGCATGAAGAAATGGAAGCTCTTCATAAGAACAAGACTTGGGAACTTGTAACGCTACCACAGGGAAGAAAGCCCATTGGTAACAAATGGGTATATAAGATCAAGCGCAACAATGATGATCAAGTGGAGCGGTATCGTGCAAGATTGGTGGTAAAAGGATATGCTCAGAAAGAAGGTATCGACTTCAATGAAATCTTTTCTCCAAGAGTTCGACTTTCATTGTTAGAATAGTCTTAGCAATGTGTGCTACATTTGATTTACATCCTGGAGCGATTAGATGTAAAAAGCGCATTTGCGCATGGTGATCTTGAAGAAGAAATCTATATGCTCCAACGTAAGGTTTTGAAGAACAAGGAAAAGAGAACTTGGTTTTTGGAGTTGAACAAATCTCTGTATGGTCTCAAGCAGCGCCGAGATGTTGGTACAAGAGATTTGATTCCTTCATCATGAGCCTTGAATACAACAGACTTAATGCAGACCCTTGTGCATATTTCAAGAGGTTTAGTGAAAAAGATTTCATTATCTTGCTGTTGTATGTTGACGACATGTTGGTAGCAGGCCCCAACAAAGATCGTATTAAAGAATTGAAGGCTCAGTTGGCTAGGGAGTTTGAAATGAAGGACTTGGGGCCAGCAAACAAGATTCTAGGGATGCAAATTCACCGAAACAGAAATAATAGAAAGATTTGGCTATCTCAGAGAAACTATTTAAGGAAAGTCTTACGACGCTTCAACATGGAAGACTCTGTAAGCCAATTTCTACCCTCTTTCTGTTAATTTCAAATTATCCTCTAGTATGTGCCCTAGCAGTGAAGCGGAGAGGATGGAGATGTCTCGAGTACCGTATGCATCAGCAGTGGGAAGTTTAATGTTTGCCATGATTTGTACCAGACCAGACATTGCACATGCAGTGGGAGTAGTTAGTCGGTACATGGCGAATCCTGGTCGAGAGCATTGGAATGTTGTAAAAAGGATCCTTAGATACATTAAAGGATCGATAGATGTTGCATTATGTTATGGAGGATCAGACTTTATTGTCAGAGGATATGTTGACTCAGATTATGCAGGTGATTTTGATAAAAGCAAATCCACCACTGGATATGTGTTCACTCTAGCTAGCGGAGTGAGTAGTTGGGTTTCAAAATCGCGATCGATTGTGGCTACCTCGACAACTGAAGCAGAATATGTTGCGGCTACACAAGCTAGTAAAGAGGCAGTATGGTTAAAAATGTTAATGGATGAACTCGGGCACGAACAGAAGAATATTTCTCTGTTTTGTGTGATCAGAGTGCCTTGTACCTTGCAAGGAATCCGACTTTCCATTCCAAGTCAAAACATATTCGAGTGCAAAGTACCACTTTGTTCGTGAGAAAGTGGAAGAAGGAACGATGGATATGCGAGAAAATTCATACAAAAGAAAACACGGTGATTATCGACCAAGGCGATCAATGGTGACAAGTTTGATTGGTGTCGATCCGCAAATGGCCTAGCGAAACATAAGCAACATGGAGATGGCAAGGAAGAAAGAACGGTGTGGAGATTTATTGATGGATCAATCAAATCTCCAAGTGGGAGATTGTTAAATATTATGGCCCAACAAAAGAGAATTTAGGTCCAAAGAAAAATCTAGAAGTTATAGCCAAAAGAAAACTCTAGATTTTATCATTTATCCTAGATGGTCAAAGAAAAATCTAGAACTTCAACTTGCCAAGAAATATCTAGACATCCTTATCCAAATCCAAGTTGTGTGCAAAATCCTAGCCATTTATTTGACTTGATTACCAAGGCAAAATGTGGACCATTGGATCATACTTGGAGCCCAAGTTTATGGAGGCTATAAATAGGTTATGTCATTTGTTGGCAAACCATCCCAAATCATCCCAAGACTTCCCACATCTAAAGTGAGGTTGTGAGATAAAAATAGAGAGTGTTTTCTCCTTGTAAGAAAGCTTGTTGTTTCTTTGTAGAGAGAAGGTTGTAACTCCTATTTTTGTAATAAAGTTCTTCTATCTTGCCCGTGGTTTTTACCCTAATTTGTTTAGGGTTTTCCCAATAAAATCATTGTGTCGTTCTTCCTCTTCTTCCTCTTCATTACCATTGTAATTTTCAATCTCTCTTTAGCTGCGACCCTGCTCTATTCGTGTAAACAATTTTAACATAAAATAGGTTATTACTAATCATTTCCTTGCCCATATTGTTTACATCAATTACTTTTATTATAATTACTATATTTATCTCATCATAATTCATATTTGTTTATATGTAATCAATACTCATTCTCTACTTCATTCCTCAATAATTATCAAATGAATAAGTACTTGAATAATATCCTGTATTACATAGTAATTAATTAGTTACATATTTAAAATCTTAGTGTTGTGAATTCCAAAATAAAAGAAAATTCCATATAATTAATAATTAGTTTCTCATAATCATTCACGCATCTCAACACACAACACACTTATAATAGTTTCGTTTATAACTATTCCATCCACTAAAAAAACACCTTCCTCAATTTTTTTTTTTGTTAATCATTTTCTTCTTCCGTCTCAAACGACTTATATATGTTTGTATTATGCAATTTTTTTATATTAAAACTATTAATATTATTATTAAACCAATTTCAGTAAAATATATCTTCAAATTTATGGAAAAATTAGTTTGTAAGTGTTTTTAGAGCATAAAAACTTACTTTGATCAAATAAATCAATTTAAAAAATTAGGAAAATTTGGTATCTTTACGTAATTATTTTGTTATTTCTGATGTTATAATTCATGATTTTAACGATGGAGAAATGTAGTTTTTTCAACCTCAAAGCTCAAACTTTTTAAAAGTAATTGTTGAACGTTTGTTCTAAGATTATGTGAAATGTGAAACTAATAATAAGGGTAGGGTTGTGTTTTATATAGGAGTGATAGGAAAATCGAAAATCGATGAAATCGAATCGAAGTAAACTGATATAAGTGGTTGGTGTTTTAAAACAATATTGGATCATTCGGTTAGAAAATCGAAATATATTGGTTTAGACTACTATTGTTGATAAAAAAAAACTGACATAAAATATATTGGTTCAGACTACAGTTGTTGATAAAAGAACCAACATAAAATTGAATTGAATCGAATCGAACCGAACAGAACCGAATATATAAATATTAAAGGAAAATAAAAATATATTGGTATTTAGTATTATAAATATTAATGTAAGAACCCATAATTTCTAGTTACGTTTCCTACGTCATGCTGACTAAAAAACAGTTACAAGCATGCATAATTTCAAATTTTTAATTTCAGATAATCGCTCTTAGAAAAGCCCTTAGCCAAAGTATTTCTAAAATAGTTGAAACAATAAATGAATAAATAATAGAAAACGGCATCCATGCCACAATTAAGAATTATGTTCAAGAAATTAACAGGATTTTAGAATGATGAACAAACGTGTGATAAAAATTGTAACTATGCTAACAAACAGGACATAGAAGTTTCACCCATGATCGCTTCAACATCTCCTAGCTAACTGTCTTGATGGTGTCCTTGTTTAGGTGGAAAAACCACAAAGAATACTCAGTAAGAATTCCCCAACAGGGGTATAATGCATAAGGTAATAGTCTACATGCTAACAAATACATATTTAATCTCAACTTAAACTTTTCACTTTACTTGGTCATGAGATTCATTTCATGAATTGCTTGTGAGGACTTTGAGACACTCACCTGTTCTAGATAGTATAACTGGTCATGAAGTTCGTTACACGACTACGTAGCTCAAACTCAACTTTTCTCTATGGGTGTACTGATGTCACTGGTCTATGTGAGCCATCTACTTGACACTTGGTACGTGTATGCATGCACCGCATGGTGCTGAAAACCAGCCAAGTGTAGGCCTACACAGACTGACCTGGTCCAGGTCAACATGCCTAAAAATACTCGAAGAAAAGTGTCCACTGAGTCACAATCTTGGAAGCCCTCATCAGTGCATCGAGTCAGCATGTTCACACATATCGCCCTAAGCTAAGACCCTCTCATAATAGGTGTACACTATGATCAGGGCCCGCCTAAAAATGGCTACAAACTAGGCATCGCCGAGGGCGGCATGTTACATCACATCCCCAGCTATCGGGCGCGGGATGAAATCCTCAATGACACTGACCCAATGAAAACAACGTACGTCATCTCCGGCGATTAGTTATCTAATTTAGTGTTAATTCATTTTCACTTCACGGACACGAGTTTAATCCCTTAAAACAATCACATGGTTGAAAGCTTAACACTCATACTTCATCTTGGAAGCTTAAATCGTCTTATATAAAGAATTTCATAGAGAGATTAGTGAAAGAGAGAGTAAAGAAAGTAATGCCCCATATTATAATTATATAATAATAAGGCACAATATATTTAAAGAATGAAAGCCAACGGTTAGTTGAGTAACAAATAAACAAAAATAACAGAGAATATTTTTCAAATGCAATATCCTCTAATATGTTAAGTTATGATAGGTGGTTCCTACAACAGTTGTATAAGATATGTTAAGCCTGTAGAGGTTGGAAAGGATAATAATATTGTATCATTCTTGATGTGCACCCCAATTTGAAGAAAAAAAAATTCAATGTAATGGAAGAAGTGGGGGAGGCCTTTTGCATATTGAATGGTTAAAAGATTGCTACCACTTTCATTTGCTGAAATAAATTGCAAGTATTTAAAGAGCATGGGTTACCAGCTATCAATGTCCTACAACACTAATGGGCATTAATGACTTTTGTGTTTCAATTTTTTTAAAAAAATTACATTCTCACACTATATTTAAACCTATCTTTTCATCATAATATATACATATATAAATTTGGGGAAGGAGACTTGTAAATTCTATAAAAAGGGTATTGTATTAAATTACCATTAAATAATAAAATGTTGACCTTGGTTATTGATTAGTATTGTTGGAGTTTTCTTGTGTTGTTTATAGTTTTTTTTTTAAAATTTAAATCTCAACAATTACTCTACCTATATCTTTTTTCTGGATATCTATATTTTACATATAAATTTAAAAATTAAATTAAATTTTGAAAAAAAAGTAACTTCTAAAAATGTGTTTTTGTTTTTTAAAATTTGACGTGCACATATTTTCTTTATAAAAAATGGAGCATTTAGTAAGAAATTTGAATAAAAATAAATTTATTAATTTCCAAATTATTTTTCAACTGTTTTTTCCTAATAAAACTTACTTTTTAATCTAGCTAAAAAATACTAATATGCCTTGCACATACAAAGAACATATCATAATAACTTTTATTTATTAAATTAATACAAACAACGATCTTCAATCATTTCATTTGAATGGCCAATAGAACAATAACTCGAGCAGCATCAATGTATACCTAATGACCTTGAGGTCTTAGGTTTGAGTTTCCTCCACCCCAATTGTCCAATTGTTGTAATCTCAAAAAAAAAAAAAAAATCATTTCATTTGAATGTTATTGGGTCTCAATTCATTTTTTAACCATTCCTTTTCTTGATACTGATCAACAAAATTATTTTAACTTATTATCTATCACCAAAATAATTTTATATTAATTTATCAGTTAATTACAAAACATGTATGTTAACATATGCATATAATTATTATAAAGAAGACAACATGTATATTATCATGAATCAATTATTTTACAATTTTTTATAATTAATTATTTTTAATGGTTATAGAATTATAAGAAATTAATAAACATATTAAAATAGTCTAATAAATTTTATAATCAAAGCATCACTCTAATTTCTAGCATTTATTTATTAAATTAAAATCTTTTACAAAACTTTAAAATATGGAAAACTAATGTTATTGAGTAACGATCTAAAATCTTTAAACTCAAAAAGCTTTAAAAAATAATGGGAAATAGTAGTAAATGACTACATTTTAAAAAATAATTAAAAAATATTAAAAATTAGTGAGATAGATAATTAAAATATCTCCATAATCCCCTTGATTTTATTTTATTTTTAATTTAAACATATTTATTAATTACAAAACCTAATTCAACGTTCTTTTTATCAAGCTAACACCCCTCAAATCTAGGGGAGAATATCTTCATACAACTAACTCATTTTTAATATCTTTCAATTATTTATTTAATTTATTTAATATGTTTGTCAAATCTTTTTTATTTAACATGAAGGAATTGTTAAATCGTTTTTTATTGTCTTCTCCAATATTTGCCCTATTCTTCGATTGTTCTCACTCCCACTTCTTATTCATGATTTCTTTCCCACTCACAGTTTTTGTTCATGATTTTGATTTTTGGAGATTGGTGATACGATTGCATGCCCAAGATATTTGATGTTGGATCTCACTTCCAAAATTGTTGAGTTTGGACGACGTGAATGTATATTCAAATTATACCACAAAATTTGTTGACATCAAACCCACAATATCCCAATTTTTATCCAAATTCACTCCAGGTCTCAAACTAGATACAAGCATGAGTGTCTAGCATTTTTCTTTACAACGGTGTGTACACAAACTGATGCGTTTTGGCTGAAATAATGACATTTGGTACCCATGGTATATAACCAGGAACAAAAGATGCAAAAGCGGTTGAAATCATGACAGCATGTTTTGGTACACATGGTATATAACTAGGAACAAAAGACAAAATGGTATGTTCTGACTGAAATCATAACAATATGTTTTAGTACACATGGTATATAATCAGGAACAAAAGACAAACGGATGCGTTCTGGCTGAAATCATGGCAGTATGTTTTGGTACACGGGGTATATAACCAGGAACAAAAGATGCAAAAGTAGGGATGAGTATACATAAATAAATCTATGTAGTAGCATACACCTACAACACCAAAGAATTATGTTAAACATGCATTTTTCGCATCTAACGTCCGTATGCAAGAGATGGTTTGCAAGTGAATTCACTTTATATTTTTATATTTGTTGCTTGTTTCAATATTAAAGAATTCATTCATGTGGACCATGTATACTATTATGAAGATTAAATGGTCATCTCAAATCTTTCAAAAAATAATTTCAAATAATTATTAATATACTTTCTTTTTATCTTTTGAAAATAAATTTAAATTTTCTATTTTTTGGTTAAAGACTTGTTTAAGAATGTTATTAAGATTTTTATCAAGGTTGTTACAGAGAAAAAGAGATTTCAAATGATATTTTTATCAAAAAAACAAAAATTAAGTAGAGAGGTATAATTGTCCATTTCTTATTTACAAATTAATAATTAATTTTTCAGATTTAAAAAAAGACATTTATTTAAACTGCAAGATATTGTAGACATTCTCTAAATATTTATCTAAAATCTAGACATTTTCCTAGTTGTCCCTTTATTTGTAGGCTTAGTGCGCAATTAATTATTTTGTTTGGTGTTAATCCATTTCAATTTCGTAGGGTCTCATATTATTTTAGAGCAGTATCTAGGATAGGGTATATTAAAAAAAAAAACTTGTCAAATTCTTATACGTATGTTCAAATTAACATAAAAATTGTAGGTAGAAACTTAAAAATGAAGAAAAATCTATTATTAAATAGAATTTAATTTATACCTTCAAAATGTGATAAAGCTAATTTTTATAGAAAGAAAAATATTTTTAAAAACTAACTATATGTAGGTTAAGAAAGGAATAAGTTATATCGAATGAGACGGTAACACGATTAGTTATCTGGTTTGGTGTTAATCCGTTTTCCACAGTCACGGTTTGATCCTGGAATCGTTATTTGTACAAAACAAAAATTTATAATTTTTTTTGTTGTTGAAATAAAAATAGTATTCTAACATACTTTCGAATAAATAACAACAAACCAATTAAAAAAGTATAACAAAAAATAGTATCAACAAAAAATTTAAGTTCGAAACTATTCATACTCGTTTCGGTAAATCTTGATCAATTGATGAATATTTATCAAACAAATATATTCATCTTCATGAAGGTGGAGTTGTAAGTTTTTAAGTCAAATTCAAATAACTATTTGACACCAACATGATTTTGACTAAATCAATAATTATGAAATCAAGTAGCATACTATGAAATCAGAGATTTTGAAATTTTTAAAATTTATATGTAATTTATAAATTTTGTTCTTATTATTCATAAATATAGTTATACATCTTATTCGCATAAGTCATATATACTCTCGTTGGTTGGTGTCACTATTGTAAGTCTATTTAAATTTTAATTAAAAAAAATGGTTGTGAATAGTACCTAGCTTGGGTTATATGAGTGCCTTAAATTCCCGTTTTTTTTAAGAAGATGAAGAGTTTCTTTTGATTCTTTCTCCTATTGAACAAGCCCCGCGAAAACCCTTCACCCATTCATTTGAGATTGATGATAGTCATGCGTTGAAAAGTCTGACCGCAACAGAAATGCATGTGTTTTGTTGGGCTCTAATTTTCGAGACTTCGAAAAGGGTCAACATCGGAGTCACGTTTTTTAAGATATAAACGTTTCCGTTGTAAGATTTGAAATCTCTTTGGGTGCTTCAACATTTTTCCAGGTGTAAACTTCCGAATCTCTCGAATGATTCTATTATTTAAAGATATTAGCGCCTAAAATCAAGTTCATACTTTATTGAGATTTTGTTTTTTTTTTTGTTAAAATGCCATTTTTGTCCCTTGACTTTGAGGTTAGTTCTATTTTGGTTCCATGACTTTCAAATGTCCAATTTTGGTCTCTCAACTTTACTGTTTGTCCAATTTTAGTCCCTCGACTTTGCTGATTGTCCAATTTCAGTCCATCAACTTTCAACTATCCAAATTTGATCCCTGACTATCAAGAAAGTTAAAAAACGGTCCTTTTAGTAAAATGATTTTTTTTTTCTCACTCTTAAATTATTTTCTCTCTTCCATGTTCCATGATTTCTCTTTTTAAAATTTTATCTCTCTTAAATTCACATTTCTAGTCTTCTTTCCTTCTTTTTCCCCTTTTATTCTCTCTTCAATTCGTCTCATCAAATTGTTTAACATAAGACAAGTTTATTAAATAATCAGTTTTCTACTTTGATTTGTCACTTTTTGTTTTCAAAATTCATTGTCTACCATGGAATCAAGAAGAAAAGAAAGAGAATGAAAGAAGGAAAAAATGGGGGGGGGGGAAGAGAGGTGGATTGGAGAGAGGTAAGACTTCTAGACAGAAAAATGATGAAAGTTGAAAGAAAGAGAAAATAATTTAAGAGTAAGAAAAGATTCATTTGACTAAAAGGATTTTTTTTTTTTTTTTTTTTTTTTTAACTTTCTTGATAGTCTAGAGATCAAAATTTGACAAATAGAAAAGTCGAAGGACTAAATTGGACAAATAACAAAGTCGAGGGATCAAATTTGAACATTTGAAAGTTCAGAGACCAAAATTGGACAAAAAAAAAGTCGAGGGATCAAAACTAGACATTTGAAAGTCTAGGAACCAAATTGGAACAAACCTCAAAGTCGAGGGACGAAAATGATATTTTAACCTTTTTTTCTTTCATATTTTATACATGGTTGACACGTATTTTATACCTATTAGAATTCCAACTTTGTAGGGATTCTATTTCCTTTATTATTATTTTTTTGATTTCCCACATGTTAAACATTGATTGCATGTATTTTGTACATATCATATATATGTTAGTTACTCTTGTCACCTTATTTTGTACGTATCAAAGTAATGACGCATATGTTAATTACTATTGTCACTTATATAAATTTTGTGAATAGCTTTGTTTCCTTGATTTTTTGTTGTTAAACAATTAATTCGAAAATCACTAAATGTTAATTTGAGTAGAAAATATTTATCTCTCTCCCCTCTATTTTTTTTAGCTCTGAATTTAAACAGTAGCGAGACTTTCCATTATTTTCCAAAAATCTAGCCGTTTCCTATCATTTTCTTGGATTCTACATCATTTTTGGAAAACCAGCCAATTAGAGTCCCCCGACCTACATCATTATATAAAGTAAGGTAGAAAACACCAATTTATTGTGTATAAATAGAAAACATGTAATCAAGAGGTCATAATTCCAATCATCCACCCTTAATTGTTATATATATATATATATATATATATATATATATATATAAATATATATATTTGAAAACATGGGATAATTAGTAAAATTTATTTAATCTATAGAACCAACAAAAGTATAGTTTTAGTGGTACTTTGTTTAATATAACATTTTTTTTGAAATCATGCAAAATAGTTTTTGTTTTTTTGAAATCACGACATAGAAATTAAGAGGGTACATGTTTGAAATTTTTAATTTTCAAATATTTTTTAATTAAAAAAAAAACTTAATCATAGAAAAAATTAATAAAAACAAATTAATGAGACAAGACTCGAATGTAAACGGTCAAATACAAGACCATCAATCTATATAAAGTTTTAATCATCATAGATAATTTAATAGTTGGAAGGGTCTTAAGAAACTAAAATGTTGTACATGTCATCTTTATGTAATCATTCTAATCTTTTATGTATCATTTTCAATTTTATTTGATGTCCTCAAAGAGACATATGGAGTGGTAATCTGGATAACCGGAATCCTTGAATATCCGGAATCATAGATACCCAGAATGATAGATGTCCGACATTTTTAGATAACCGTATTTGTTTTGTAGGAATAATTTCATGGGTATTAGAGAAACCGTTATGAAAATGTCTTAATTGCCCTCCTAACTTAATTTACACGTTAATTTATATAACATATATATTTTTTTTATTAATTTAAATATTATTTTTTGAAATAAATTTATTTAATAAAAAAACTAAAATAAATTCATTAGTTGAATAAGCAATCAAATTCGCTAAATATAAAAAAGTAGACAATTATATTTGAAAAATATAAATAAAATTAATTATGTATGGTTAGTTGTTTATACATGCATAATAATCATATCCTAAAAAAGAACATATTATTTTATTTTAAGCTACAAACTACTCATAAAATATGGGAAAAAAAAGTTGATATGAATTGATAAGATATAATTTTAATAAATAATAAGGGTAAAAATGTCATTCGGGATGTCCTATACATGATAATCCTAAAAACCCATGTTGTAGGAGGGTATCCAAATGCCTCTCAAATGGGCTTCCTAGGATGCCCGACATCTCAAGATGCCCAGAATATTTACAATTCCTGTTAAATAAATGTGGTAATCCAAATTCTCATCCCATGAGAATTCTGGATTACCATGAAGTGAACGGCCCGAAACGTATGCAAATATTTATTTTGTTTGAGTTCTACAAGGTGAGAAATGCCCACCCATGGCTTCAAAAAAAAAAAAAAAAAAGAGAAAAAGAAATGTGCACCCACAACTTCTTTTTTATTGGGCATACACTGTGTTAATCGTAAGATATTGATGTAAAATGTTCATAATTAATCCATTATCGAGAATCATTTTTCTATATCAAATTAATTGTCTAAGTTAAAATCAATAACAAAAAACATGAAATCAATGGTAGCATAAATACAAAATTATGGTCACATGTTTGATCTCGAGAATCAATATTTGAATTTTATTTATTTGAGTGAAATAGTATTTCTATGTAGTAGGGTTTGTAATTCCCCTCTCCAATTTGTACTTAAAAAGGATGAAAATATAAATTACAAAAAGTTAAAGGGGTTTTGCATATATAATAAAAAATATTTTTATCTATGGCATAAAATGAAAACTAATTCATTTAGTAGAAAATCTAAATTGAACTCTAACCTAAGACCTCAAGGTCTTTAGGTGTACAACGATGCTGCTTGAGCTACTGCTCTATTGGCAATTAATGAGACTTAATCTATCCTAAATGAGTTTTATCCCCAATAGAAATTATATGTTATTGGTGAATTATTTTAATAATTGTGGTGCAAATATAATACAGATAGATAGTGTTGGTGAGAATAAATTCCAAAGTTAAATAAAAAAACTCATTAATTATTGAAATAATAAATTATATTAATTATTATGAGTTATTATGTGTTTCAAAAAAAAAAATTATAATCTCTCAACTGCAATTCTGGTTGAACTAAAAAAAGAAAAAATTAAATTTCGGGCCGGAATAGAAATTGGGCCGAAGGTACCTTTCCCGCCATCAAGCATTTCTCTCAACGAGCAAATCTAGGGCACATTATTCCCTTCATCACCATTTCCATTGAAAGTAAGCTCCAATTCACGCTCTTCTCTGCACAAATTTCGGTTTCATCCACTCATCTTTTGCTTACTGTAGTTTACAGTCCTTCAATTTCGATTTTCAGATACGTAATGCTCTAACGCCGCCGAGTTTGTTTGAATCGACTAGCAGCCGGAACTTTTCTTTTCGCTCGTTGTAATTTTCAAATTTCTTGGATGTTTCAGGTTTCTGTTCGTTTAATTTCACAGAGAAGCTGAGAAAACGCGGTTGCGATGGTAAATTTTTTAACTATATTAGCCCACTTGAATCTTAATTGTTGTTGATTTCGAAGTATAATGTGGTATTTGCGTCGTCTGTTTTGTCAGTCTGGAAGAAAAGAAACTGTTTTGGATTTGGCTAAGTTTGTTGACAAAGGCGTTCAAGTTAAGCTTACCGGCGGCAGACAAGGTTACTTATATTCTATTCCTGCTATTTTGATACGATTCGTTTCTAAGTTTTATTCATTTATAAGTTTTTTGTGGGCTGCAATCAAGAGGATCAAGGCTAGGCACATAGTTTGATGTTTGTTCTTTTTACCCCCTCTTTTGGCTCTTCCTGTTTCTTCATGCTGCAAAGGTGCTTTACTAACCTAATTTTCCATTTACAGTTACGGGAACGCTCAAAGGATATGATCAATTGCTGAACCTTGTGCTGGATGAAGCTATAGAGTTCTTAAGAGGTAACCAATTTACTGTATACTGGAAGAATTGATGAGATTTGTGGAGTTTTATTGGCATATATATTGAAAGCTTGATGAGTACCGATTGATAGCATTCATATAAGTCCCCAAGGGGTGGCATAGTGGTCGAAGACTTGAGCTTTGAAGTTATGTTCCCTTCAAGGTCCTAGGTTCGAGACTCACCTGTGATATTACTCCTTCGATGTCTCTCAGTGTCTGGCCTAGAGACGGGCATGGTTACCCTTGTTTCAAAAAAAAAATAATAGCATTCATATAAATTTTCTTATTTATCATCGCCTTCCTTTGTACTATTTGTTGACAGTTATAATGTGAAGCGATGAACCCTCAAGACTCTCTTCATCATCTGTTGGGGTTGAAAACTAATTAAGAAACCTATTTTTTTTAATTTTTTTTTATTGTCATTCTATTTCTGGCATTCTAAGGCTTGCTGTGGATGCTCGTGGGTGCTGCACTTGTTGTTGTAAACAGAATGAAAAATCAGAAAGATAAATTAATTATAAGAAAAAAGAAAGCTTGCAGTTCAAGTCTATAGTTGTCTACAAGAATAAACGAAGGCTATTTTCTAGTTGATTCAACTAATCAATTTATGACCACGTCCTTTCATCTCAACCCCTCCACTTCTTCGGTGTCTTAGACGAATATGATGGCGTTAGTATATCAAGTTTCATTTCCTTTCATGCTCCAGTCTAGATGGGTTCTTCTCGGTGGTGCTATGTTAGAATAGAAAAATAAGACTTTTCATGTTCTTTTGACAAGCATGTCCAAAAAAAGTGGTTAAAATATTGAACCGCATATTAGGAATAAGTTCACTATTCACAATCACCATTAGTTGTCTCTAGTCGCATTGTCCGACTCAGTTGACGATTTGTTCTTATCTGACTATCTAAAACTTTATTTCGCAAAATTGATTGTAACAATAGCTTCATTTGGGTTAAAAAGATCTCGAACAAGAGAGGGAGCTTCCTTCATGATGGTTAACCTGAAGTAAAACACAGTTAAGTGGTACATGATATGATGATGGTGAAGGTTTCAAAAGTTGGAGGGACTTTTCGAAGCTGCTAAAAGATTTTATGAATAGAAAAGAGGTTGATAAATAGAGAGTCAAATGCAATGTTTTAAAAGGCGCGCCTTTTGGCGCCTTACATGAAGCCCTGGACGCCAAAAAGCACACGCCTTGTGTGCTTTTGCGTTTCCTTAGGGTTTTTTAGGGTTTATGCCTCAATTTTTTTCGAGACTCCCGTACTTGTCATTTGAAGTGCGAGACAATTGATTCAAGACATTTCAATACCTTGAATAACTTAATTCTTCAACTCACAAAGACAACATTCGCTTAAAATGAAAGGTTAATAGTTGAATCTTATGTATGTTTTGTATAGATTCTTTGTTAAAATTCATTTATATCCATGAAATGAAGGTTAATAGTTAAATGTAATGTATGTTTTATATATTATTCTTGGTTAAAACTTCATTTATATCTATGGAAATGTTTTTATTGTGTATACACACATATATATAAATTTTTTTGTTTTTTTTATATAGTGTGCCTTATGTAAAAAGCCCGCGCCTTTCGCCTCAGGCCTCGGTGACCTATTGCGCCTTGGGCTTTTTAAAACACTGGTCAAACGAAAGAACGTGAGAAATGATTAAGGCTAAGGTAGTCGAAACCTCATTAAGAATCTCACCTTTTGGAAAGCCACCTTTGAGCCAAACGTAGAAAAAGATGTTTTGGGTGTTGAAGATAAGAAACCATACATTAAGGAAGTTCAAGAGAATAATCAACAAAAAGGGATTTCTTTGATTAATGTGGGAAAGCTCTTGAGATTTGCATTTTTTAAAGAAAAAAATGAGAACATTTTATAATCAACCGCTTTTAGGTGAATAAAAGCTATTCTTAATGTCTGTCAAGGGTGAGTGAGTTTTGGACCGGTTATCATCAAAGTAGAAAGATTGGATGTGCACAAACACCATAGATTCATCGTGGTCCTCTTTTATGGACCTATAGAGTATGGATGAAAATTAGAAACGTTCATTTGCATTTATGGAATGTGAAGGAGTTTGAAGCAATAGAGTATGGATGAAAATTAGAAACTTTCATTTGCATTTATGGCTTGTGAAGGAGTTCGAAGCAATCGGAGAATGTCTAGGAGGCTTCGAGGGCCATGAGGACAACAACTCTCTTCCCCTTGACTCCATTGACATTGGTATCAAGATTAGGAAGAATTATTGTGGGTTTATACCCACCAAAATTAGCTTAATCAGTGGAGATGTAGCTTATGAAGTGCAAGTAGTCACCCATCGTAGTGGAAACCTTCCCATCAATAGAGTCGCAGAAATCCATGGAAGCTTTTTTTATGAAGTTGTGTGCTCATTTCACAATGAATCAAAGACTCATGAATGTAGCATATCAGGTCAATGGACAATTGAAGACAACATGCATAATACAAATGTTAATATCCAAAAGATTTTCATTAATATTCATGTGTAAGGTAGGGTTCTTCAAAAAGACATGAGTGATTAGGTTTTATCCCACAAGTGGAGATTTCGATTATAGGTCAAGGTTACCAACCTACAGAAGATAAAGTGGGCCTATTAAGCATTCGTGGAAAGGAAAAGAATCCTATGAAGAGTTTTCAAACGAAGGTGTTCGATAACATTTTAATAGCCATGGGAATTGCTTTTATGTACATTCCAAGAGCTATGGGAATTGCTTTCAAGAGAGTGGAGACTATCATTGAGACACCGGTGAGTGGAAACTAAATCGTTATTTATGAGAGCCCTTTCGAGAAGGTGTTCGATAACATTTTAATAGCTTTGATGGAGGATGCCCCTACTCAAAGATGCACGCGTAAAAGCAAAAAGACCATAAATTTTATCAACCCAAAGGGATCCACTATTAGTAAAGATGTGGTGTTAACTCTGAAAAGAAAAGGCTTATATACCAATCCTCTCTTTGGGAATCAGGCCAAGAAGAGTAGCATGATACAAAAGTAGATAGGCAGACAAGTGACTAAACCTAGGGGTGTACAAAAAAACCGGTAACCCGAGCAACTCGGACTACCCAACCCAAACCGTAAGGGTTGGGTTGGGTTATAATACAGTTTGAGTTGGGTTATAATTTCTTTGGGTTTGGTTGGGTTATGATTTTATAGTTTTTGTAGGGTTGGATTGACTACCCAACCCAACTCGGACTAAGAATATTATGTCTATATTATGTGTGTATGTAAGATAAATTAATAAGATAAATTTGTAGTATACTTGTAAATCTTCTATAAAAAAAAAGAATATGCACTAATAAGAATATGTCTATGAGTTTAAGCCAAAATCAATGAACAAATGTTACTGCCGGTCTCTTTTGAAAAAACAACTTATTACACATAGGAATATTAGCTAGCTCATTAGCTCTAGAGTTAAGTTGCTTTGTTGCTTATTCTTGGACTTTCTATCTAAATACAATTGCAATTACCTTCCCTTAACAGTAGTTGGTATTGATAGTTTTTTTATTTTTCTAATCTTTACTGGGTGTTAGTTTGGGAAGATTTCTTATATTTTCTTCTACTTTCTGATTTTGCTCTTAAATGGTATCATTTATTTCTTATTTGAAAAATAGAGTGGTACACTTGTTCTACGAGCACACATTTATGTGAAGTATAATATCATGCATTTTTTAAACATATTTATAAATTTATGTTGAATCTTAGAGAGAAAATGCAGAGTAACATAGCTCGAGAACCCAACCCGAAAATCTAGGGTTGGGTCGGGTCAGGTTGTGCTTATGCATAGGGTTGGACGGGTCGGCAAAATGACCAAGCCGAAAGATTGGGTTGGTCCAAAAAAATCATTCAACTCTACCCAACCCGGACCATGTACACCCCTAGACTAACCTCCTCGAGTTGTGGGAAAATAAAAAAAAGAAGAAGATGAGGTTTAAGGCTTTCTTCAAGGCGACCAAGGTGTAGTTGATAGCAAAGATGGGAGAAACCTTGAAGTCTTTCAATAAAAGTTTTATCGTGGAATGTTAGGGTACTGGGGCTTGCCCTCAAAGAGTCTTGATCAAAGATTTAATTTTACACAGCTTGTCCAGATTTTGATACTTTACAAGAAACTTGCCTCACTCAACAACATTTATAAAGGATGGTTAAGTTGGTATGAAGCTCTAGAGGTGTTAGGTGGCTGGCTCTTGATGTCGTGGGGTTTGCCAGTGGTATTCTTTTAATGTTGAAGGAGAATCGTATGAATGTGGGCGATTTGGTTGTGGGCATCTTCTTTATTTCCATGGATTACAGACTTGGTGGAAAATTTTGTGGATGTATCTCAAGTGTTTATAGAAATATTTTTTGGCAGGAGCTTTATGATCTTTAGGTGGTTTCAAGAGGTTTGGTGTGTGGCTGACGAATGTTGTTAGATGACAAAATGGAAGATATAGTAAGACTAAAATTACTAGGATGTATGATAAATTTCATCATTTTTAAATATTTCGATCCCTTTATGACTAACGACTTTTTTACTTGGACTAGTATGGGTGAAAGGAATCAACTCCAAGTATTAACATGTTCGTTCTTTCTAGAGGTTGGTTGAAGCCTAGCCTCCAAAGCCTTTAGGTTTGAAAGACTACATAGGCTAACTTCTTTTAAGTTGCCTTTTATGTTGATTTTGGGTATTTTTAAATGGGTCCTCTACTGTTCATATTTGAAAATATTTTCTTTGAAGTCTCCAACTTCAAAGAGAAGGTGAAAGAGTGGTGGGTTGAACAAAATCCTAAAGGTGGGTCAACTATAGATCTATGGAGAAACTCTCAAGGTTAAAGCCTCATGTAGTGACTTTGAGCAAAGATTATTGTGGGTATGAGGTGGAGAAAAAACCAGATCTTTGCAAAGATTGCTCTTCTAAATGAGTTGTTGGAACAATGAAAGGTTATCCCCCGAAGAAATAGAAGGAAGATTTAGATGGAAATTGTCTCTAATGGATCTAATAATTAGTGAGTAGAAAATTTTAAACCAAAAGTGCAAGGTTAAATGGTCAAAATATGAAGACAAATACTTCTTTTTATAACATATGGGGTGTACGCTAGAAGAATCAAGTCTTTTATTTCCACCCCTAGAAAATGATTCTAGAACACTTTTGGAGACAAAATACTTCTTTTTATAACATATGGGGTGTACGCTAGAAGAATCAAGGTTAAATGGTCACATTATGAAGACAAAATACTTCTTTTTATAACATATGGGGTGTACGCTAGAAGAATCAAGTCTTTTATTTCCATCCCTAGAAAATGATTCTAGAACACTTTTGGATACAAACAAAAACGGAAGATGATGAAATTGTAGCAGCCAATGAAGACTACGATTACCGTTGAAGGGGCAAATTGGGCTTCTATCTAATCTTAGAAGCTTGAGGCTTGAGAGACCTTTTGAAGGGGAAAATATTTTCAAAGTTATCAAAGTCTTAGGCAACCTCTAGTGTCCATGCACTTACACCATCAATGAGCACACAAATGGGACGTATGTTTGCTTAATCCCTCATAAGAAGAAAGCTTGCGAAATTAGAGATTTAGGCCAATTAGCTTGATCTGCTCATTATTACAAAATCATAATTCAGGTCTTTTCTGAAAGATTGAAACAGGCTCTTAGTTTGTTGTTAGTGACTGCCTATTTACCTTTGTTCAAGTTAGACAAATCTTGGAAGCACAGTTCGACCCTCTTTTAAAACTCGCTCTCTAGAAAAGCTCCTACCTAAAGAAACACTAATAGAGTACCCATCACTTGACCTTTTCTCCTCCCCTGAGCGTTGGGGAGGAGGCAGGTCTTCTCCTCCGACGTTGTGCTCCATTGAGATTCTATCTCATTGGTTCTTCTTTATCGCTCATCTCCTCGTTACGAACCCATTAATCTCGACTCTATTGGTGAATAGGATCTGAGCGGGGAGGGTTTTTCTTTTTCTTCAACTTGGTGCATTTTCGGTGGTCTATGCCCTCCTACTCGTTGTTTTGTAGATCCACCTACCTAGCAGACGTACACGACCCACTCTCTTTTAAACACAGCCTATTTACGTTTCTTTGTTATGTAGCTTGTATCATGCTTTTCACGTGACTAGATCGATCCAAATCCAACACTTTATTCCTCAACAATGTGAGGGTATGACAAATGTGGCATCAAATTTCCCACCAATGACAATCAGCTACCAAAGAGGAGTCATCTTTCTTTGAAAATAGTTGGGACAATGAGTTTCTGGGAAGAATTTTTGCTGGATAGAGTGCCCTTGAGGGATAATTTCCCAGACCTTTTTGTTGACTCTTTAATAAAAGTTGCATTGCATCTATTTATGATTGATGGGATATGCTAATCAAGCTTGGAATGTGGACCCAAAGAGTTTTATAGTTTGGTTGCTTTGGTGGCAACTTTTAACTTCTCCCAGCTGGGGGTCGGTGATATGATTGTAATCATATGGGCTTTGTAGGGATCTGGCTCAATACACTAGCGAGTTAGCTTTTCAATCTCTGTGCTGTAGGAATTCCAAGGTTAGCTCTGGTCTTCGTCTGGGTTTGCACCTCAGTCTTTTCCACCGAATATGGTCTTACAGATTAGATCAAGTAACAAAAGCATGGAAGTGCTATATTTTTAGTAATTTTTTCAAATGTGGAAATGCTATATAGTCCTGATTCTTGAGAAACAGTGTTTATTCGCATTATAGTTTATGTTACACGTAACTATAAACCTTTTTAATCCCAAAATTCTCTTCAGTTTACTTGCTAGTTAGTCACGTCTGTATCTTTTGTGGTAATAATAACAAAGTCTCTGAGGGGCTGGCCTCATTGTACAGGCTTGGGGTCTTCCAATTATGCTCCGTTGGGGATCCTAAGTTCGAAACTCATGAGTGGCTTAATTGTGAAATCTTTTATTATCTTCTGGGTTTGGATCTTGGGAGGGGGCTTAGGTGTCTTGAGCATGTAGTGGAAAAAATTCGATTCCCTGTTATATATAGAAAAAGAAAAAAAAGTAAACAAATAAATCAACACCCTTCAAGAATATGTCCCAATTGAACCTTTTACTTTTGTTCATTGCGAACCTTTTAGAATGAGTAATAAGTTAAAATATTAGTCTTTTACCTGTTCTCCTAGGCTTTGATAGTAGAGCAGAAACTATCTGATATATTGTTTAAATTTTTATGTTTTCTGTAGATTCTGATGACCCATTGAAGACAACAGATCAAACCAGGCAGCTTGGCCTAATTGTACAATTCTTACTCTTATCTACATATTAGAGCCTTGGATATCCTGAACAATTTTATCAATTCTTTTGCTCTAGAGTATTGTTGTTTAAGCATGAAACCTTGGACTTCATTCTAATGATTGCAGTTAGATAGTCTTATTTAACAAGAAAATGTTAGTGTTTTTATTTCTTCTAAATTATTTATTGTTACAAAAAGTAGTTTCATAAGATACTCTTGACTGAAAAATTCTCCTATAAGAATAGATGAAAGCCTGTATGCTCTGGCTGAGCATGTTTCTATCCCTTCCTTTGAATACTTGTAGATACTTGTGCACCTTGAGAATAATCAAGGTGAGCATAAGGTGGCTATCATGAGTAACCCAGTGGTCAAGTGGGTCTTGGATAATCAAAAAGTTATAGGTTCAATCTATGATAATTACTTGGGAATTAATTTTTTACAGGTTTCTTTGACAACTAAATATTATCGGGTCTAATGGTTTGTTTTGTGAGAATAGTTGAGGTGCGCATAAAGCTGACCCAGACACTCAAGGATATCAAAAAAAAAAAATCCTGGGCATTGTGCAATTGTTCTTTTCTGCTATCACTTGCACCATGTTTAGCTGACTTAGCAAGCTTTTAATGCTACTGCTCGTTCATTCTGATTTTCTTGCTTGTTTCACTCTTTTTATTTTTATTATAACTTTAGGTGTCAAAGCATGATTAACTATTTATTGTGAACAATTGGTTTAAAATTTTAATTTATTCTATCACGAGGAAAAAGTGAAAACTTGGCTCTTCTATAGCATGCATGTGCAAAAAAGGTGTTCTATATGGCGTGCTTCGTTGTTCATAGACACTTTTTTTTACAATTGGCTACGATCCTGTTTGATCAATTTGTCTATTATTATTCACTGCAGGTTTGCAGGGGGACGGCTGTAATGCTTGTGTCGCCCGTTGATGGGACAGACGAAATTGCTAACCCCTTTCTCCAACCGGATGGGGCATAAATGTAATTTTGTTGACCTCTTATTTCCCTGCTCTGTATCTGAATATTTCACTATTTACTTCGTAATTTCTTCCCTCTCTTTCCCTCAAACAATTGAGTTCTACATGGAGAATTTTTATCCATGTGAAGTAAAATGGTAAAAAATTATTAAGACTTCAGTTCAGTCTATCTTACTGCTTTCTTTTTGAGTATCTTCACTTTGGATGCTTTGTTTGTTTAATAATGCTGTGATGGCATTGCCCAATCAGCTGTTGCCTGATACTGACAAAGAACTGTTGGATTCTGCTTGTTTGGCCGACAAAGCATTCCTTTTGTTGATAGCCCAACTTGTTCTCTTTCGGCACATGTGAGTGAGCTGCGACTGCAACTTTGTGCCGGTAAGCTTTTCTAGACTCTTCAAATAATTTAGGATCAAATTATATACTTTAGAGAAATATGGTATTTGGGCAATTTAGTCTATGATTTGATAAAATAAAGTTTAAGTATGTAAACTATTCATGTGTTAGTGATGTTATTTTGTTTAATCAGTCTTAATTTATACCGCCCTCATAAATACATGAATAATTAACTTTCACTTATTTAACTCGCTGACGATGACGATATTGACTAATTTTTAGGTTTTATCACATTGTATGGACTAAATTATTTATTAGTTCAAACGGTAGGAATTCTAACTTTCTTTAATTCACTTTTGCTTTTACCATGGAATATTGTTACTATATATATATATATATATATATATATTATTCCCTGACTTGCGAAAGAGGGAAACAACATAGGCAAATTGCTTGCAGCCCCTTCTCCCTTTTTGCAGTACACTGTTTTCCATGGCTTTTTAGCTCAGAGTTCTAAGCAGAGAAAAGTTGGTGTCATTGTTTGAGTGTTGGAAAGATGACTATTTGACTGGACAGAATATAAGTTTGCATAAAGCAGTAATATCTCTGATTCTCAAACCCAAGTTTTTTTTCTTCCTTTTTTTCCCTTTTTTTTCATTTGAATTTCTTTATGTGGAATCATTAGCAAGATGTAGTGCTTTGCTTGGGATTACCTTTACATGGCAGTAAGGAACAGGAAAGTATGAGACTTTTTGGGATTAAGATTAAGATTAAGATTAAGATTCTTTGACAAGGTGGAATTGATAGCCTATTTTCCCCCTTTTTTTGGCCTTTTGTTTTCATGGCTCTTCCTCTAAAGAAAATGGTTGCTTTCACATACTTGGGTGAGGGAGAATAATATTTGTGTCAAGAAGGAAAATAGGAATGGAGATGATTTTTCATGTTTAAGCCAGTAGGAAACATTTTCCCACAATTGTGTTTTTTCAAAATCACATTTTTTATTCTCCTCCTTACTACTATTTATTTTCCCCACAACAATTTTTACACAACACATCACCATTTTTTACTCTCATTATACATATTATTTTTATTTTTTCTATAACCATTCCATTCGTCTCAAACACAAATAATAATTTTCACTCATAATCATTGATTCTTTCCATAACTACTCTCTTTCTTGTTCTCTACTTAATTTTGATTCTCTCCATGATCATTCTCTAAAGAAAGTCATAATCTTTTTTGGGTACTCATTCTATTTTGGTTATTTCAATAAAGCTTAAACTATTACTCTGATAATAGTTGAGAGGTGCTAAGGCTCCTGGATTTTTGTTTTGTTTTATTATTTTTTTAACTTTAATTATTAGTTTATTCTTACGTTAAAAAAAAAAAGTAGTTGATATTGATTTTTTTTTTCTTGCATGAACATTATCATTCATTTATGTTTTATATAAATTAACTTTAAACTAATACTAACCGTATGAACCCATTTTTAATTTTATTAACAGTAAATGAGTATATAGATTAAATGATTTTTTTAACGTTAGATAAAAAGATTTTAACTCTTTTTTCAACATTAATATATTAACATTTGATATGGAATGTCATTATCATTAAAATTAAACATAAATAAAGTTCTATTAATAGGACAACAAATTTTCATGGAAAAATCATGGGATGTCTCTATGTTGAAGGGATAGTTTTGATGCTATAATAAGTGTATACATCTTCATACTTATGTATCTCTCTCGATATATATACATATATATATATATATATATATTTATATATCTATTTAGTTTAGTTATTATAATGATGATTTGATGGCATAGTAATTATTTAGTTACAAATTAATGGTGATTTTATTTTATAGTTTCGGATTCAAATATTCTACAGTCTAGAGCATATACTTTAAATAGTTCTATTTTTGTAAGTTTAATTAGCCTTTTGCGTAGGCGCATTACTCTTTTTTTCGAACTTTTTTGGACGTTGGGGGCATCAACTGAATAGCATATTTCTAGAATTACTGTTTCCACTCAAACCCCAATAGCATCAAGAATTTAATTGTTTTGACCAAAGTCACTTTAGAATTAATTTAAACATAATTTTATGGGTAGCAAAATTCAATTATTTTGCTGCCGAAAGATGGAGAAGAAAAGTAAAAGGCAGGTCGGCAGATTAGAAAGAAATTTGATTCTGTGGCATTGGCGAAACAGCCAATGCTTCTGTCCACTTGTGAACAGATAATACTAAAAAAAAAAAAATTAAAGATTTTATTATCCTCCAATTATATTTTAAAATTCTCTTAGTGCACCTTATATTCCTCACCATTGCTAACGTGTCAAATTTGAATCCCTTTTTTTTTGTTTTATAAAATAGGTTTGATTATCTCAATAAGAAATCACTGATATTTTACTTTTTGTTTTTTTTTTGTTTTTTGAAAATCTAATCTATGAATACTATTTTACGTATATTTTCAAAATTGATGTAATAATCTGAAAGTATTTTTTTTTCTTTAGAATTTGACTAAAAATTAAAATATTTTCTTAAGAGAAATGAAAATTATTATAGAAAATTGGAAGAAAGTAAATTAATTTCCGAAAATAAAAAATTTAACGCTTTTCACCTGGGGTCTTAGTTGTTGATTTTGTGTTTTTAGTCTATTGCTTGATTTTTTCACAAATTTTGCCATATTTCTTGAGAAATCATTTGACTTTCTAACCAAAATTTAAATTTCTATTAAAAAGCTTGTCTTCGATTATTACAAATATGTGTAAAAGTAGAGAATAAGGTATCAATTTCATGGGTGAAAATAGTTGGTAGCAATTTTTAAAAAACATTTCATACATAACAAAATATATTTTTCATTGTTGTTGATTAATTTTACTTTATTAGTCTCAATCAATTTTGTGGGTCCTTATTTCAATTTAAGCAATTTTTGAAAAATATTTCATACATAACAAAATATATCTTTCATTGTTGTTGATTAATTTTACTTGATTAGTCTCAATCATATTTTAAATGATTGATTGAATTTAGGCGATGTTTGATAATCATTTAGGCCCCATTTGATAACTATTTGGTTTTTTATTTTTAAAATTTAAACTTAATTTTACTCAATCTACAATGTGCTCCATCTTTCCTACAAAATATTAATAATATATGAATGCTAACTAAATTTCAAAAACAAAAATAAGCTTTTGGAAGCTATTTTTTTTGTTTCTAAATTTTTGTTTGGTTTCTACAAATATAAGTAAGATGTAGATATCCAAGTAAGAAAAAACTCTTAGTAAGATAGTTGTTGTAAACTTAAATTTCAAAAACCAAAAACTAAAAACAAAATGGTTATCAAAGAGAATATTAGTTTTTTGTTTTCTGTTTTTGAAATTTAAGCCTACAACTACTATTTTACCATATGTTTTTTCTTACTTCGATATCTACATCTTACCTATATTCTAAGAAACAAAACCAAAATTTAGAAACAAAAAAAGTAGGGCTCGTTTGGTAACGATCTTGTTTTTTGTTTCTCGTTTCTCAGTTCTTATTTCTTATTTCTTGTTTCTTTATTTCTTAGAATAAAAAACAAGAATGTGTTTGATAACTGTTTCTGTTTCTTGTTTCTTAAAAAAAAAAAAATAGGAAACAGAAACAAACATGTTTGGTAACCATTTCTTGTTTCTAGTTTTTTTTTTTAATTTTTTTATTTCTTAATATATAATATAATGCAATCAATATCAAAAGTTTGCATTTTTCTGCTTCAAAAAAATTATTAAAAAATTTCTAATGTATCTTAATTGAAAACAGCAATTTTTTAATGAATGCAAATATCACAAAAGTTTTAAATCAAATTATAAATAAATAAGTTTAAATAAGATATAAATACATATACTAAGTATCTATATATTTGTAATAAAATTAAACAATAAAATAAAAGAGTTATATCAATACTATTTGTATCTTAATTAAGATAGTTTATAAATATAAAATTGAAACATTAGTGTTGATAACAAATTATTTTAGTTATAGGCAATTTTTAAAAGTATTTCATATATAGCAAAATATGAAATATTTAACTTGATTGAAATCTATTAATTCCAAGTTTCACTTACAATCTATTAATTTCGTTTGAATAAAGTATAACAATTTTATAACTATCAATTTAACGCAATTGATTTTATTTTATTTTGATTCTTTTTAAGCTTTCGATATTTGTGGATTTTAATTTTTAATTTTTTTTTTTTGCTAATCCATCAAAATTCTTATATAAAATTAGTATATATATTTAAATGAATATTATAGAAATATAAATATTATCATTTATAGAAATTACATAAAAAATGAGTATATATTAAAATTAACATAACAAATAATTTATGTTAAAAAATACAAGTTATCATACATTGAAATTAAAATAATAAATAAATTATGTATAAAAAGTAATTGAAATGATATAAAAAATATTAATATTTTGATTTTATGAATTGAAATAATATATAAATATATATTTAACAAGTTGATTTTTAAAAATTAAAACTGAAAATAAAAATTAAAGAGAAAAAAAAAGTTACACATGGGAATTGAACCTATGATGGAACATTTTAATGTGAACAAAATAACAATAAAAGGAACACAAACAGAAAAAATAAAAACAGAACAATTACCTGAAGCCCAATAATAGAAATGTTTTTTTAAATTTTGGGAACAAGAGAATGAGAACAATTACCAAACATGTCTATTTCTCAAAAAAAGAGAAACAGAAACGAGAAACAGGAAATGGGAACGTACCAAACGGACCCGTAGCTTTCAAAAGCTTGTTTTTGTTCATGAAAGTTAGTTAGCATTCATATATTTTCTTAAGGAAGGATGGGCACATGATAGAAAAAGTTGAATACATTATAGGAAATTTGAGTAAGAATAAGTTTAAATTAAAAAAAAAAAATTAAATGGTTATCAAACAAGATCTTAACTATCACTTCATAAGTAAGAATATCACAAGTGAGTAAAATATCTTTTTTTCAACTTTGGCTTTCTTGTTCTTTCATTCATCAAAACACTCCTTTATATATTTAATTTTTCAAAAAAAAAAAAATCAAATAGTTATTAAATCGATGTTCTATTTAATTCTTTTAATCTAATGAATTAGAATGATAGTTCAATAACATCAATATACATTGATTAAAAGGTTATAGGTTTGAAATCTCCACCCTAATTCTTGTAATCTAAAAAAAAAACTTTTAGTCTAATAATATTTATTTCCACTACTTGCCATAAAGACTGAATTTAATTTTAAAAAGTTGAATGAAGTGGGTCGAGCAACTTTCATAGTATTCCATTTTTACTTCGCTTTATACGAAGTTTGAACAAATATTTACTCATTATGTAAATGGATAAAAGACTAATGTTGTCCATTGTAATAAATTTTGTTTTAAAAAAAAACCTAAACTTGAGAGTTTGTATAATTTTTATTTCTAAATTTTCAGTTTAATCAAGACATTTTTACCTTGTACATTCTCACATCAAATATCATTAAAATAAAATTTCCCTTATGCATTCTATAAATTATAAAATTTACGTATGATATGAAGTTGATATTTTGTTTTTTAAAAAAACAACATTATAGTTGTTTTCATTGAAATTTATAAATTGTCAAAATTACTAGTGGCACAATAGTTGTAAACTAATTCAACACCAGCATCATAGGTTCGAATTCGAGAATCGGTGTTTGTCTTGTTGGATCTTTTAATTCATTATGTGGAAGGCCCACAATTCAGCCCATTAAGGTTGTGAATTTAAATGTGAAATTTTCACATTTTGTTTCTACTGTGTGAAAACACACAGAAAAGAAAGAGACGGCAGAGGAAGAGAAAAAGAAAATAGGAAAGAAAAGGATTTCGCGCAGGTTCGAAGTTTCAGCGTTTTCGAGGTAACCAACCGTTGGATCGAGCTGAAATTTTGACAGGAGTTTGTAACACGAGGGTCTTCAATCTGAACGATGGGATCGTGGTTTAGAGGCTTCTACATCTAGATTCCAGTGGCGATTCGGTTCCACAATTTGTTTCTCTTTGGTTTAGTGTCGTTTGTTACCGAGATTAGTTTATCTCGAGTTATTATCTGTTGTATACCTCTAGTTGTGATTAGGGAGAATTCGTTGTAACCCATTGTTGATTATAGTGGAGATTTTGACTTCGGTCCGTGGTTTTTTACTCCTCGCCTTGAGGAGGTTTTTCCACGTTAAAATCGTTGTGTGTTGTGCTTGATATTTCTACCACATATTTATGCTTGCTGTTTTTCATTAGGAACACAAGAGGGGAATAATTGATCCATATTAAAATAGTGTTTATTCCCAACATGTCTCCCTCCCCAATATATACTAAAAAAAAATTGTCAAAATTACTCAACGTTTAATTTGAACATTGGGCAAACTTATATTTGCTCAATGTTTCATTGTAATTAATGAATTCATCAATATTTTTACTTTTTATTTTTTTTAAATTTAGTGGACAAGTTTGAAGGATTTTTAAACTAAGGGTACAAATTGAAATACTTATTTAAATGTAAGGTCTAATTTGATGAAATTAAAATTTTTTTAGAAAAAAAACAAGTTTAAATTAGTCTTTTTTTCCTTAAAGTAAATAAAAATAAAGAAGTATGAAAGTTGTGAACATAGAATTACTTCAAATCTTAGTCATAAAAATACAATAATTAGGCAACTTTTATGAACACCTTTTGAATATGTATGTATATTGACATTTGTGGTGCCCACCTAATCTTAATTTTATATGACATATATTTATATAAGAAAAAAGAGAAGAAAATGGTATGAAAAAAAGATTGCAAAAGGAAAAAAGGAAAAAGAAAAAGAAAAAGAAAATGAAGATGGCATCCCATGCCTCTCTATTTTATTATGGTCCCTACAAGTAATAGTGTTTGGGCCCACATTTCACTTCCAAAGTATTGTTCTCTAAACCACATTTCATTTGTGGCTTTTCAAACCAACTGTACCAAAATCAACCACTTGTCCTTTTACTTTTTTTTCCTTTTTTTTTTTTTTTTGAAGTTGTGAAAATAGAAATATTTTTGAAAGGGAGAGTTTGAGAAGCATTTTCCACCCACAATTGGTGTACAAATTAAGAAGGGACATACAAAGATATATAAGTTAATAGAATTTGTGAGTTTCTCAATAGGATCATATATTGTTTGGAAGTCGATAATACAAGTTATATGCCAAAATTAATATATTCAATTTACACATCTCCTATATTGTAGAGAACAATTGGTAAATTTTATGTAAATTGCAAATTTATGCTCCTTTGCTTTTTTTTTTTTTTAAGATCTTTTAAAGAAGCATGTTTAGAGTCTATAGTTTCAACCTCAGGCTATCCCTGAGGAACTTTGTTAGTTTAATTACATACAAAGAAAACTAATTCGTTAAAAAAAAAAGCCATGCAATTATATATGTATATTCTTTTAATTATGGAAATAAAGAATAGTTTAAGTGTAAAAGAAAAGGAATGATTCTTTTGATATATTCCAAGAAAGTTTAGGCACGCCCTAATTATACTCATTGAATAAACTAACTAGCTCCGTTTCATAATCATTTTATTTTTTATTTTTGGATTTTGAAATTTAAGTTTATTCCTAATTAATTTTCATACAATATTTTCCATCATTCTTACAACGTATCCATCTATACATAAAAAAAATATGTGAATGTTATTCAAATTTAAAAAAACAAAAATAATTTTTTTGGAAGCTATTTTTTTTTCTTTTCAAAATTTGGTTTGGTTTCTAATAATATAGGTAAGATGTGTAGATATCTAAGTAAGAATATATATATATATATATATATATATATATATATGCTAAGTTGGTTGTTGTAAGGTTAAATTTTAAAAAATTAAAAACTAAATGGTTATTAAACGGGACCTAAAATATTTAATTGTAAAAAGAATTGTTAAAAATTAATTTTTAGTTAAGTAATCTTCATAAATTAAATTCATAATCTTTCACTAGGTCAACTCGTAATTGTTTTTGTAAATGTGAAAAATATGAAAATGCATTCGTGAAATAAGAAAAATGTATCACTTGTAAAAGATAACCTATAGAGTTTTTTTTCTTCATGTTATGTAAGAGTAAAATTTGAACTTTGATTTTTTTTAATCTGAGTGTATAATTCTTTCTACTATGATATGTTTAAATTGACAATCTAGAAAAAGATTATTTGAAAAAGTATTAATTTTTAGATTAATTTTTTCCTTATTTGAAATTTTTACATTGCCTTATATCGAAAAAGTGAAAAATTTTCATTACCTTTTCAAAATATATGATTTTTCATATTAATTAGTTTTGTGGGGAATCTCATTTTATATGTCTAGGGATGATTAGATTTTGGAGTTATGAGATGAGAGAAGATGAAGTGGAAGAGAAAGAGAAAATTGAATGATTTAGAAGGATAAAGTATTTGTTTAGGAATTATATTTTTGAGAGGAGATTTAGAAAAAAAATTTGGGAATTTATATTTTGGAAATGAAACGTTGAAAAACTGCCTAATGTTTAATTATAATGAGTTTTGATTTGAAATTTGATAGAATTAAATATTTTGAATGGAAAGTGAGCAGGAGTTCAATGATTTTCTTTTTATCTAAAAGATTCTTTTCAATCCTAATATCTTTCAAAGTAAGCTTATGGGGTTGTTTGGACGAGGATTTATAGGAGTGATTAAAAATTGGGATTTGTGCAATAACTTGTTTGAATGGAGTTTTTTTGTAGAGGAGTTATGGGGAAAAACTTGTTTGGATGGAGATTTTGGAGGAGGAATTGTAAGAATAACTCGTTTGGATAAAGATTTTGGAGGAGGGGATATTGATTTTTTTTAATATTTTATTTATATAAACAATTTATATGAATTTTTTTTTTCATTTATACAAAATCTCTCATTTTTATTAATATTTGTCAATTTGTCTCTTCCAATTATCTTGCTTTGAAAATTATATAAACTTCTAAATTATTCAAATAATATTAAAAACAGTGTATTTTGTATGTTTAATTTTAGGCTAACCATAAATTACGAAGTTTGTATAAAATATATCCCTAAACTTTAAAAAAAAATCTTTTAAAGAAAAAAAAAACTTAATTTTTTTTTAAAATTATCCATGAACTTTGAAAAATGTTTAAAAAAATACGCTTGCGATTAATTTTAGATGGAAAAAGTTTTGTTTCAAAAATACTCCTTAACTTTAAAAAAGTTTAAAAAATATCCTTAGTTTTCAAAATATCAACAAAAAAATCTTTAACATTTTATTATAAAACAATAATAATTATTATTATTATTGGAAAAATTGTTTTTAACATTTTTTTTTGGGTTAAGAAAGTTTTTAAAACTTTTTTAAAATTGATGATTTAAAACAAAAAATTAACTGTCTTATTTTTCGAAGTTCAAAAATACTTTTGAAACTTTTTAAAGTTCTGGGGCATATTTGACACGAACTCCATAATTCAATGGTATGTTTTATAATTCAGTCTTAATTCTAATTAAATTTTATAAAAAAAATTGAAATTTTTTAAATAAAAATAAATAATACTCAATCTTTTTTTAATAATTAGATTTTTTATTTTTTAAATAAAATATATAGAATGTCAACGAAAAAATAATTATTATTTTTAAATTATTATTTTAATCTGAAAACCTCATTGAAAACCTAGTTTTTTATATCTCTTTTCTGGAGTGATTACAATAGCTCGTTTGAATGTAGTTTTTTAAAAAGTAATTGAAAAACTTGTTTTAAAAACTTAGTTCAAAACATCCATCCAAACACCCCATGAAACTTTTTTTTTTTTTTTGTTGATTAAGCGACACGCAGAAAGAAACTATTTTCCATTTATAAAAATAAATCATGTAATCATACATGTATATTTTTGCAATTAAAGAAATGTAGAACAATTTAGGTGCAATTGGAGAAGAATATTCATTAAAATTGATTTTTAAATATGAAAGAGAAAGGGTATAAAGAAAAGATACTCTACTTTTAAAAGATGACCTACAAAATAATAATTTTAAAAAAAACCATAGGTTATTTTTTTTTTTTTTATTATTATTTTTGTTTAGTTCAAATTCATAAAAGAGGAGCACGAGCATTATTTAGAAAGTTTTTAAAAAGATGAGAAGGAAATATCAATTTGTACCAATTTTTAGGATCAATTTGTGACTGTACAGTAAAATAAAAATGAAATATAGTCAATTAAACAAGCTAAAATGCCATCAACTTTTTTAATAAGACAAGTTAAAATTGACAATCTA
This sequence comes from Sicyos edulis, assembly GCA_036507275.1. Classification (NCBI taxonomy): domain Eukaryota; kingdom Viridiplantae; phylum Streptophyta; class Magnoliopsida; order Cucurbitales; family Cucurbitaceae; genus Sicyos; species Sicyos edulis. The sequence continues at coordinate 26,302,650 of CM071850.1, read as the reverse complement.
GAAAAAGAGAAAAAAATACTGCCAAGATTTCTAATTAATAAGAGTTGAGTGAAAATAGATTAACAACAAAACAGTTAACACGTTATCCACCCATTTTATTATAATTCAATTCAATAGTTATAATTCATTGTAGCTAAATTATTATTATTATTATTTTAAAAAAAGTTAATTTCTAAATAAATTGCATTAAACTCAACTTTTCACTTATTTTTTAGGCTAAAGTATCAAACATGCCCCTAAACTATCACATTTTTGTCAAACTTACCCTTGAACTTAGAAAAGTTTCAAAAGTACCACTAAACTTTACAAAAAGTTTCAAAAATACCTTTACCGTTAGTTTTGGATGGAAACTGTTAAGGTTTTGTTTCAAAAATATCCTTGATCTAAAAAAAACTTAAATTTTAAATAATTTAGCTTACCAAATATTTGAATTTAATATGTCAAATTTTGGTCGAGATGAATAGGAAATTTCCGATGTCTCATAAAGATTTTCAAATTCAGATTTATTGTTTATTATTACAACTAGAATTTATTATTCAGTTATAACCTTATAATTTATTCAAAATTTTGAGTTTCTTATTATCAATTGCAAATATAACTTTGTTGCAACAAACAATAAGATATTAGTTAGTTTTTAAGCTAACATTTAATGACTTTTTAATAATTTTACGCATCTAAAACAAAGATAAAATGATCAACAAGTTAAAAATACAAAGTTTAAAAAAAAAAAATTCTTTCACAATTAAATATATAGCAGTTAGGGGTGTTTATGGTCCGGTTGGGTTAGAGGAATTTTTCGGATCAACCATACTTTTCGAGTTGGTCAATCCTTCAACCCTATGCATAGAACAACCCAACTCAACCCTAATATTTTTTGGTTTGATTGGGTTCTCAAGCTGTATTAATCTTAAAAAAAAGGTTGTATTAATCTCATTCATATATAAAAAAGAACTCATTTCATACCACATAAATATGTAAAGAAAGAAAGAAAGAAAAAATATATATATATTGTGTGTGTATTTATATATGTATGTAATGCGTGATACCATATTAAGTCTAGGTTACAATATCTTATTAGCATATGTTCCTTACCAATATGCTATGAACTCATCTTATTAATTCATTCACACACACATTTTAGCCATTTGTTTATATATTTATGAGGTATGAATTGAGTTTTTTTTATATAGGAAAGATGAGATTAATATAATTCGAGAACCCAACCCGACCCGAAAATATAAGGGTAGGTTTGTTAAGGATCCCCACATTCATAGAGTAGAAACCTTATAACAATATAAAAGAAATATGAGTTACTCCACTTTTAGTCAATTGGTTTTGAGGTGGAACCTCATATAATTAGTATTAGAGCTCAATAAACTCAAACGGGTATCCGGTGGGCATCACTAGAACCCCATATAACCTATTAGTATTTTTTGATGAGTTGTATTGTCCATTGTAATCTACTTTACAAGAAACTTCAAAATTTTAATAATTACAAGGTTATAAATGAATTATAAATTTTTTGGTCTTTATGAGTCATCAAGAATTTCTAGTTTACCTCAATTAAAATTTGACACATTAAATTTAAATATTTGGAAAGCTAAATTATATCAATTTTATGTTTTTTTAAGATCAAGGGTATTTTTGAAACTTTTTAAACAAAACTTTAAAGGTTTTCATCCAAAATTAACGGTAAAGGTATTTTTGAAGCATTTTGTAAAGTTCAAGGGTATTTTTTGAAACTTTTCAAAGTTCAGGAGTAAGTTTGACAAAAATGTGATAGTTTAGAAGTATGTTTGATAATTTAGCTTATTTTTTATCAATCTATTATTTAATTTTTTGGTAATCAATAATATATATATAAATTCTACGACAAATGGGCGGCCAAGGCAAATACCAAAATAAAATAATAAGAAATCAGGTGAGGTACAAATACCAAAATTATAATTTATCCAATAAATAACAAATAAAGTGATTGACAAATTGAATTTGTTGACAGCTTTTATTCATTATCACACGTCCCCCACCCCCATCTACTTAGATACCGCCAGTCTGTCCACGCGCCACCACGTCTGCCGCACAACCGCCGTCCGATCTCCCTTTCCAGCCCTCTTCCGTACACGTGTCGATCATCCCACCGCTCCCTCCGCCTTTACGCTATTTTATTCGGCTTCCCCCATCAGTATCACAAACTACTCCATACGCGTGGCACCTTTTCATTGGCCATTTTTATTGTCAATCCTATTCACATATCTCGCGTGTTATTCTACCATTTTTTAGAATCTCGTATCTCGCCAATTTCTCGCACCGGGCTGGCCCATGGTTTTTGCATTTCCCAGTTCCCAACCAGGGAAATTATCGAGATCGAATTTACGAAATCTGCCATGGAGCGATTGAACAGAAATGGAAACACAAATCGATTGAATATTCAGACTTACAAATAAGCTTCGAATTTTCTTTTCTTTTCTTTTTTTGTTGTAGAAACAAGAAATGAGAAGGAAGAAGAAGAAGAAGAAGAAGAATTGTGGATTGAAGCAGAAATATAAATCCAAAAAATAAAAGAGATAATTCTTAATTATCAATTGAAACACGAGGATCATCATGATATTGGACGATTCATCCCTCGCTTCCTCCGAACAGATCTGCAATCTCAGGAATCATAACCTTCATTTTTGCGTAGAAATTTTCACATATCAGATCAAATAGGATTGTTCTATCCTTTTTTTTTTTTTTTTTATACAAATCAGACTCTAAGGATCTTGGGCGCTTTGACGACGGGATTTTCCTTGGCAATGGTGTCGCGAGCGGCGGTCTTGTAATCGAAGGTGCAGTCATGGCGATCGGAGTAGCGGTGGTCGGCGCAGAAGAGGTCGCCGCATCGGCAGCGGAATCCGGTCAGTCCGACTCTCTTTCTGCATCCTGAGCATCGGTTGACGATGCGCTTGGGAGGCTCCTGAGATTCCAAGCGATCCGCGGACGAATTCGGCGTTCGATGGCGAAGGGAATCCATGGGGAGAGGCGATCGAGATCTGGATCTGGAAGTTTTGTGAGCAGACAACCTCGGGGGCGGGGATATGGCAGACATGGCCGCCGTGGCCGTAGCGGCGTTAAAGCAGTTCTGGCACATGTTGTTGGTGGCGGGATTAGCGGTGAATCCGCAGTTGTTGAGGCAGGGCGTGAGGGTCTCGGGCACCTTCAACTCCGTCTCCTCCTTCTCCGTCCTCTGAGCCATGACTGAGAAGAAGAGAATCACAAGAGAGAGGGAAAATGGTTGAGGATTGGGCGAAGGGAAGGGAAGGGAGGAGGGCGGTAATATGAAGGGGCGGACAGGAGATAGAATATGACAATTTCTCCTTTTTTTACTCTTTCACGTAAATGCCCTTCCCCTTCTTTTCTATTTACATTTCCATCCTCACCTGCACCCTTCGTTACATGCTACATATCGCCTGTCGTCCCTTCTATTTTTATTCCGCTTGTTTGTAATAATAATAATAATAATACAGAAATTATATTTATAATATCTATCTAAGTTTTGGGTCAAATTATTAATTTTCAATTTCATCATATCCATTCTAGGGATGAACTCATTATCGTGGACCAGAAATGTATTAACACCAAATCAACCACATAACCGATCGTTCCATCGACCTATTCAGTAGTTCTTATTTTGTTAATTCAAATTAAAATTCACAAATTTCATTTTGTAATTAATTACTGTAATAATATTTGTGTGGCATGATCAACACTTTAATTTGTGATTCAACTTTACACTATGATAATATTTTAATAAAAAAATATTTACATCTATAATCATAAATAAAATTTAATATTGTTTACTTCATGGTTACTAAATTAGGTAAGATACTAGTAGGGCTGTATTTTTGTTGGTCATTATTAATATACTATTGTGTATTATTATAGTCTTATGTATTATTAATATCGTATTATTATTAATTTTTATGATTATGGAATTAATTTTTTTTTTAAATGACCATATTTATAATTATTTTATGAAGTTGACTAATTTCGTAAGTTGTAAATATACAATTATAGTGCAAATGAATATAGCTAAGACATGTATCTTTAACTAAGAGTTTTGTATACCGTCAAAAAAAGAAAAAAAAAGACTAAGAGTTTTATATGTTGGACTTCTCAACTTAGCTCAAGACATGTATCTTTCATTAAGACTTTAGTCAAATGTAAAGATGTTATAGGGTAGGGTTAGGGAATGGCTTCTTTTTCGTCTTGTACCCACCACAAAAATTAATTCCCGTCCTTGAAATAATTCTCATTTTTTTAGAGGATCGGGACTAGGATTTTGTGCGGGGCACTGGCGGGATTGAGTCCCCTGAGGATTTTTTTTAATTAATTTTTTTTTCTTCATTTTTTATATATATATTTTAACAATAATTTCAAATAATTGGATTTTCTTAGAAAATATGTATAAGTTTCAACTATAATATTAATTATGAAAGAAAAATATTCATAAGTATAGATCATTATTTTTTTTGAAGCAAACATGAAAAAACATTACACAATATTAATAACTAAACCCACGCACGAGATTGATTGATGAATTATTTCCTGCAGATAAAACCTTTGAACCTCATCTAGAACGTCCTCCATTACTTGCATCTGCAAGTCCTCCACAGTCGCCAACCTAGACAATGAATGAGCAATACAATTTTCACGTCGATCACACGAAGAGAACAAAATAAAATCCAACCTACGAGCCAAACCTAAAGCTTCCTCAATGAGCACTGCCACCTCTGTATTATTGATGAAGCGGTTCTTTAGCATATTTGTGACACAAAGATTATCAGTTTCCACCTTCACACGCTTGAAACCCAACACCTCAACCATTCGAAGATCATCTCGAATGGCCAAAGCTTCAATAAATAAAATACCCAACAATCCACACAAGCCGCTACAAAAAGAAAACATTGCTCCCCCCTTAGAGTTTCGTACAACACCTTCAATGTCGTACCTCTCATCTACAAGACTCACAACCGCATCAGTGTTCAACTTCACATTTTCAATACTAGAAGGCTTCCACCCCACCATAATCTGTCTACCGCTCTGACCAACCAAGCTCCCTACCGAATAGCAAGCAGTAGTGTTAAAATAGTGTTGAATAAATGCAAAGCCAAACAGTCAGACAAGCACAAAAGAAAAACATGCTACATGTTGAGAGATTCCTATAAGCACAGTTAGCAAACAAACATGGAACAAACTTATCTACAAGTTGTTGATTTTCTAACAAAACAGCTCAAACAAACAGAGGAACAAAACTAATAAAACAGACCAAGCAGATCAACAGATTCCAGTTACATAGCTCACAACAAATTGGCAGTTTAAACAATCAAAACAGAAGCACAAGGAACAAATCAGTTTCACAGTTGGAACTACCTAAACTGCTAATCAAACAAACTCAACAAATGGGCAGTTTGAAAGAAGACAAGCAGTTATTCGTCACAACCCAGATTCAACACAAGATAGCTATAAATAGATCTCCTTATTTCTAATCCAAGTGATAGAGAAAAATTAGAAAGATCTAAATTGAGGTTTTGAGTATATGCTTGTGAAAAGTGTAATGTGAGCTATGGTGAATGCTTGTGAGAGGTGTGTGTGTTTGAATGTTTGTAAAGGCAGTTGAAGATTGAAATGAAAGGTTTACCTCTTAAAAGTGGAGTAGACACATTGTCGAACCACTATATTTCCTTTGCGTTCTTCTTCTTCCCTTCACTACTGTCTTTGTTTTGCTTCTGTTTTTGTTCAATACCTGGTTCATGTTCATTCATGTAAAGATAGAGAAAACAAATCAAGTTCTAAGAAGATTAGAGCAAACATTCAAAGAAAAGAAGCTTAGATGAAATAATTGTGATATTACCTCTTTCAAAATACATCCCAAGTAAGTAATCTTTTCTCTTATCTTGTTAGTTGATCTTTCTTGTTTCTGGAACATACATGCTGAAATGAAAAACCAAAGAATAAGTCAGTAAGCTACATTGAAAACTTTCCTTTCAAGAAGAAAATTGAGATCTAGAGAGATAAAAGAGATAGAGTGACTTAGCTTGTGAGGAAGGGTGGCTGGAAGTCACATAATCAAATTTTGAAGCTCAAGATTCACGTGAATGAGAATCAGAGATCAAACCCTAGCAGAGCAATTTCGAAGAAGCCAAAATTTCGCCAGAGCCAAAACCCTTAAATTGAAAATGACTGAATTTTCATTTTCTTTAGGTTTTTGTTCCGCACAAATTTGAGTTGTCAAATTGATCTCCCTTAAGCCATACACATGGTGGGACACTTGTACGAAGGTATCAAATTGGTCTTTCTTTTGGGCCTTGTTGGAAAACATTTCTAATCTTTGCCAAATAGAAAATAATTTATGTTGGGCCCTTTTGTAATAACAATCTAGTATCAGAGCTTGAAACTCATCTTAGAGTGATCAAGATTCAAAGAATTTTGAGTTCTTGAAAGTTCATTCTGAAAGGGAACATGGCAACCACCTCCAAGTATGAAATAAACAAGTTTAATGGTCAAGGTGATTTCTCACTTTGGTCCAAAAAGATCAAAATCATTTTGATTGCTCAAAAGGCTTATGAGGCTATTGAAGATCCAAAAGATTTGAAGAAAGTTCTCACTAATGAAGAGAAGAAAGAAAAATAAGATGTGGCAACTACAACTATCATGCTTAACCTTTCAGACACTATCTTTAGACAATTTATGGATGAAGACTCTATTTACAAAGTGTGGAAGAAGCTGCATGATCTTTTTGACAAAAAGGATTTGCCAAACAAGTTGTATACAAGAGAAAGGCTATTCTCTTTCAAGATGAATCCCTCAAAAAACATAACTGAGAATTTGGATGAATTCAAAAGGTTGACTTCTGAATTCAACAGGTCAAGGGAGAAGCTAAGGCCTGAAAGTGAGGCTGCCATATTGATTAATTTTATCCATGAAGCCTATAAAGATGTTAGAACAGCCATGAAGTATGGCCGAGACAATGTCATCGTTGACACTGTCATTAATGCTCTAAAATGCATGGAATTGGAGATGAAAACAAATTCTAAAAGTGGAGGAGGAGCTGAATCACTTTTCACTAAAGGAAAGAACTATTCCAAGAAGTTCAAGTCTTCCAAGAGCAACAAAGACAAGCCAAGCCTTAAATGTTTTCTCTGCCATAGAGAAAAGCATTTTAAAAGAGACTACCCAGAGAGGAAAGCTGACTATCATAGAAAAGACTCTTATAATAAGAGGAACTACAACTCTAAGAAGAGTCATCATTATAAGAAAAACTCAAGCAACAAAATGGACTATTCTCATCATAAGGAACACAGTTCAGGAGATGCATCAATAAGGGAAAGCTCTTACAAATATACCGAGGTGTTGGTTACTACAAACAGCAAGACCATGGAATGTGAGGAAAATGGAGATTGGGTCTTGGACTCAGAATGTACCTATCACATAACCTCCAATAAATAATGGTTTATGGATTACAAACTATGGGAGGGAGACAATCACACTTGTGTAGTGATTGGAATAGGCTCGGTCCTTCTCAAACTCCAAGACAATAGGGAGGTTCTGTTAAAGAAGGTGAGACATGTTCCTAAGCTAAGGAGAAACCTTATCTCCTTAGGTATGCTAGATGAGACTGGATGCACCTATATTGGTAAGAATGGCTCTATTCAAATCATGAAAAATGGCAAGCTGATTTTAGTTGGAGAAAAGTTAAATGGGTTATATTTTGTGAAGAATGTTAGCATTCTCAAATATGCCTTAATCTCATAATCATCCAAGGATGATGAGATGGAACTTTGGCATAGAAGACTTTCTCATATTAGTGAGAAAGGATTGCATGAACTCATAAAGCAAGGCTTGATTCAATCCAAGGGATCAAAGAGATTAAGGTTCTGTGAGACTTACATATTGGGCAAGGCTAAAAGAATGAAGTTTACCAAAGGAGAGCACTATTCTAAAGGCATTCTCAACTATGTACATGCTGATTTATGGGGGCCTGCCTAAACCCCCTCATGGAGTGGATCAAGGTACTTTCTATCTCTAATTGATGACTATTCTAGAAAGGTTTGGACTTACATGTTAAAATCTAAGGATCAAACCTTTTCTAGGTTTAGAGATTGGAAAACTAAGATTGAATTACAATCTAATGAAAGGGTGAAATATCTTAGGACTGATAATGGACTAGAATTCCTAAGCCATGACTTTAATTCATTTTGTGATAAAAATGGAATCACTAGACATAAGTTCACACCCTACACTCCACAGCAAAATGGTGTTGCTGAAAGGATGAATAGGACATTTATGGAAAGAGTAAGATGTATGTTTTCTGAAGCTAAACTCCCTTATATATTTTGGGTTGAAGCACTTGATACTGCTACCTATACTATTAATAGAAACCCTAGTGTTGCTATTGATTTGAAAACACCTCACGAGAAGTGGTATAACACTCCTCACAACCTGACAAACTTAAAAGCCTTTGGATGTGTAGCATATGTCCACAAGAAATAGGGGAAGCTGGATCCTAGAGCTCTCAAATGCATGTTTATTGGCTATCCTGAAGGAACCAAAGGTTACAAACTTTGGAACTTCAAGGAAAACAAATGCATTGTGAGCAGAGACATTATATTCAAGGAAGATAAGCTTTATATGAGCAGTGAAGCTGGATAAACTTCTAAAGAATACAAACTTGATGGAAAACCACTTGGTTCTCAGGTGGAGCTACATACAGACATTGGTTCTTCAAGACCAAGACCTCCTAACCAAGGAGGTGAAGATCCTGAAGACTCAGAAGGAGATGACACTTATGAGGAGATAGATATGCCCACTTCTCAAGTGGATCCTTCATAATACACTTATACAAGAGAGAAACCTAAGAGGTAGATTAAGCCTCCAGCTAGATATGCTAATTGTGTATCCAGTGAGCATTTTGAGGAAGAGCCTCAAGATTATGAAGAGGTTTTTAAGAGCAAAGACAATAACAGTTGGTTGATGGCTATGAAAAGTGAGATCAGTTCACTTTATAAGAACAAGACTTGGGTTCTAATGGAGCTACCTCTAAATAAGAAATCCATTCCCTGTAAGTGGATTTTTAAGAAGAAGTCCATTGGACTTGGAGAAGAAATAAAATTTAAAGCTAGGCTTGTTGCCAAGGGCTTTAAACAGAAGGAAGGCATAGACTACAATGAGATTTTCTCACCTGTAGTGAAACACACTTCAATTAGACTATTGCTTGCTATTGTTGCTTGTGAAAATTTGGAGCTAGAACTGATGGATGTCACTACTGCCTTCCTACATGGAAGCTTAGAAGAAGAGATCTATATGGATCAACCTAAAGACTTTATTAAAGAAAGCAAGAAGAACCTAGTGTGCAAGCTAAACAGATCTTTGTATGGACTTAAACAGGCTTCTAGATGCTGATACAAGAGATTTGATGACTACATGTTGAAGATAGGTTTCACTAGAAGCCTCTATGATGCTTGTGTTTACTATAGAAGATCAGAAAACTCAAGTATCATCTACTTACTACTTTATGTAGATGATATGTTGTTGGCAGGGAAGAACCTAGAAGAGCTAAGGGGTATCAAGCATGAACTAAGTTCTGAATTTGAAATGAAAGACTTAGGGGCAACCAAGAAGATCCTAGGAATAAAGATCCTAAGAAACAGAGCTAAGGGTGAACTATTTGTTTCCCAAAGCTCCTATGCTAAGAAGGTTTTGGAAAGGTTTAATTTGTCGAATTCCAAAGCAGTTGGCACTCCTCTAGCTCAACACTTCAAGCTATCAGCTAAAGACTCACCTAAAGATGAAGCAGAAAGGGCATTAATGTCTAAAGTTCACTATTCTAATGCTACTAGAAGTCTAATGTACCTAATGGTATACACAAGACCTGATCTAGCTCACTGTTCCAGCTTAGTGAGCAGATACATGGGAAATTCAGGAAAGAAACATTGGGAAGCTACCAAATGGGTTATGAGATACCTAGTTGGGACTCCTAACAGAGGATTGTTGTATAAAGCCCTTAACCGAGGAAATCTTATGTTGAAAGGTTATGTGGACTCAGACTATGAAGGAGAACTAGATCGAAGAAGATCATTGTCTGGTTTTACTTTTCTACTTGGAGGTAATGTAGTGAGCTGGAAATCAAACCTACAATCGATTGTTGCTCTTTCAACAACTGAAGCAGAGTTTATAGCTGCAACAGAAGCTGTGAAAGAAGCAATTTGGCTAAAAGGGATCCTAAGTGAACTAGGTTATGATCAAAGTACTGTTGACCTTATATGTGACAATCAAAGTGCCATTCACTTGACTAAGAATCAACAGTACCATGATAGATCTAAGCACATTGACATAAAGCTCTACTTTGTCAGAGATATTGTAGACAAAGGAACTGTTACAGTGCTAAACGTTCCTACATAAAACGATGCAGCTGACTTCCTAACTAAAGTAGTGACAAAAGACAAGTTTGATCACTGTTTGTTCAAAGTAGTAGACTCTCCCTTCAACTAAATCCTAGAAGGACAATCCAAGAGGTAGGCTAAGCATCTATTCAAAGATGGAGAATTGTTAAAACAGTGTTGAATAAATGCAAAGTCAAACAGTCAGACAAGCACAAAAGAAAAACATGCTACATGTTGAGAGATTCCTAGAAGCACAGTCAGCAAACAAACATAGAACAATCTTATCTACAAGTTGTTGATTTTCTAACAAAGCAGCTCAAACAAACAGAGGAACAAAACTAATCAAACAGACCAAGCAGATCAACAGATTCCAGTTACACAGCTCACAACAAATTGGCAGTTTAAACAATCAAAACAGAAGCACAAGGAATAAATCAGTTTCACAGTTGGAACTACCTAAACTGCTAATCAAACAAACTCAACAAATAGGCAGTTTGAAAGAAGACAAGCAGTTATTCGTCACAACCCAGATTCAACACAAGATAGCTATAAATAGATCTCCTTATTTCTAATCCAGGTGATAGAGAAAAATTAGAAAGATCTAAAGTGAGGTTTTGAGTATATGCTTGTGAGAAGTGCTATGTGACCTATGGTGAATGCTTGTGAGAGGTGTGTGTGTTTGAATGTTTGTAAAGGCAGTTGAAGATTGAAATGAAAGGCTTACCTCTTAAAAGTGGAGTAGACACATTGTCGAACCACTATATTTCCTTTGCGTTCTTCTTCTTCCCTTCACTACTGTCTTTGTTTTGCTTCTGTTTTTGTTCAATACCTGGTTCATGTTCATTCATGTAAAGATAGAGAAAACAAATCAAGTTCTAAGAATATTAGAACAAACATTCAAAGAAAAGAAGCTTAGATGAAATAACTGTGATATTACCTCTTTCAAAATACATCCCAAGTAAGTAATCTTTTCTCTTATCTTGTTAGTTGATCTTTCTTGCTTCTGGAACATACATGCTGAAATGAAAAACCAAAGAATAAGTCAGTAAGCTACATTGAAAACTTTCCCTTCAAGAAGAAAATTGAGATCTAGAAAGATAAAAAAAAGATAGAATGACTTATCTTGTGAAAAAGGGTGGCTGAAAATCACATAATCAAATTTTGAAGCTCAAGATTCACGTGAATGAGAATCAGAGATCAAACCCTAGCAGAGCAATTTCGAAGAAGCCAAAAATTTTCCAGAGCCGAAACCCTCAAATTGAAAATGAGTGAATTTTCATTTTCTTTAGGTTTTTGTTCAGCACAAATTTGAGTTGTCAAATTGATCTCCTTTAAGCCCTACACGTGGTGGGACACTTGTATGAAGGTATCAAATTGGTCTTTCTTTTGGGCCTTGTTGGAAAGCATTTCTAATCTTTGCAAACAGAAAATAGTTTTTGTTGGGCCCTTTTGTAATAACAAGTAGCCACACAGAAATCTTGAGCATAAAGGGCACAACATTCCCAATCGTGCGTCGGAGAATCATTTACCACATGACCTTCCCCATCAGGAAGATTTTCCAAAAACCAGTTCCAACGACTCCAAACTTTCCAAAACAAAACAAACAAAAAAACCACTCAACTCATCCACTCTAAGCTTCTCAAGGTGTCATAGCATAGATAATTTCATCAACAAATATTTATATATTTATTTGAAAATTAAATCGATGGATTAAAAAAAAATATTTATAAAAAAGTAAACGAAAGAGGGATCGAGAAATCGGGAATGGAGAATGTAGTTCTCGTCAGTGGCCCTAGTTAGCCAACGAGGAACATTTTTTCCCATTCGACCATGGCCCCGTTCCCTAGTCAAATGTCAACTTTTTTATTATTGTGTATAGATATGAAATAGCTTTAATATTTCGTTCTCTATGTTGAAGGTAAAAATGGTACCGTTTGCGTTTATTCACATATACACTTCTTTTTTCATTGTCTTTTCAAAAAAAAAAATTGTAATTGAAATTTCTATTTTTAGTAGTAATTTTTTTTCGCTTGAACCATTTTTTTTTCTTTTCCCATTTTGTTTTCTTTTAAATAAATAATTAAAGAAGACTTTTTTTAGGAGGGCTATAATTTGACTATATAGTATAGGGGATTTTTCATGTATAACAAAAAAGATCTAAGTATTTCCATCTATAGCACAAAATCAAAACTAGTTGAATTCTATTAGTGATAGAATTTAATCAATGATAGACTCTTTTTATCACTAGTTGAGTTTTCTATTAGTGATAGAAATCCAAATTGAGTTCTATCACTAGTTGAGTGATAGAAATGAATGTGCTATGAATGAATTATTATCAAAATATAAGAGGTAGAATGTGTTGCTGATGGTAAATTCTCTATAGTATATTAGAGTTGCATAAATTTACTTTTATAAAAATATTAAAATTATATATATGTGTGTGTATATGTATATATATACATTGTGTCTCAAATTGTTGTTGGACTTTACAATGCATTTCAAACTTTTACTCATGTTTGGAATAACAATAATTCTACTTTAATTATAAATATAGTTATACTAACTGATGGTCAGTGGCGTAGTTAGTTATCTTGTCTGGTGCTTTAACCAAATGACGAATCAAACCAAAACAAAAAATATATGAATTAGATTGGATTGAATTATTCATGGTGCATTATGATAACTATTTCATTTTTTGTTTTCTATTTTCGTTTTTACTTTTTTGAAATCAGATTTATTTGATAACCAATTTTAATTTTAATTTTTAAATTTTTAAATTTTTTTTAAAATATTAAAGAAGTAAAAAAATAGCTTTTAAAAGAAAGTTTTTGTTTGTATTTTAAAAAGTATGAAAAAATCAAGAATAAATATTAAAAAATCAAAAAATAAATAAAATGTGATGTTTGAAAACAAAAAACAATTATCAAAAAAGTTTTTGGTTTTTAATTTTTAAAAACATAAAACTAATTATCAAACACATAGGTTTTTAATTTTTACAATAAAAAACCAAAAATTAGAAATTAAAAACAAAAATAAAAAAACGAAATGATTATGAAACTAAGGCCTCAATTACTCAGTTGGATTAGTTGATGCAATCACAAATCTAAAATTTTGAATTGATCTAAAAAAATCTCTTTTAACTAAACCAAACAGATTTACATCTCTAACAATTACAAACTTTTCGTGTAAAATTTCCCCTCGTTTACTCGGCATGTTAATATGCGTAATACACTTGCAAATCAGTTTTTCAAAACAAAATTGCATGATTATTTCATGTTATTTTCAACGAACAATTAAAATTATTTCATAATTTTTTTTTCCATTTTAATGGATCAAATATAAGCCGACCAAATAAATTTGGCTAAATTTAATATTTAAAAGTTTTCTTTTTTGTTTAAAATCTAACCATACTACTTCTTTCAAAAAGTGCAATACAATTATTGACATTTCTAAAAAATGTAGTAAAAATCTATTTAATTGTTGGACAAAAATACGATATAACCCTGATGTAGAATGACATGGCGATGAGCATACGTAGGATTTGATTATTCCAAAATATGTTCATGTCCATAACATCAAATTTTTATTCAATATTCTAAATAAAGTTTTGAAACATTTATGAAAGGTAGAGTAATATTACAACTTTAAAAGTAATAAAGATATTTACGTAAAGAAAAACTAAATCTCACGTGTATATATAAATATATAATTTAGCATAATTCTGACTCACATTTTTATCAATCTCGACGTTAGGTATATTTCTTGGGCAAATCCATAGTTATTTCATAAACAAGTATTGATTGTCTAAAATAATTCTATGCTTACAAGCTATGTATATATATATATAGCATAAATCTTTTAACTTTTTTTTAAAATTTTATTTATGTGCATGCTTTTTTTAATCAATAACTCATTTACTAGATAAATCATTATACAATATTGTTAGAGCTCAAAAAAGGATGGTTGCGTGCAACTTAGGTCATCAATGAAAAGATTAGGTGTATGGTCATAAAAGTTATTTTATAATTAATTTACTACTCACTTCACCAAAAAAATAAAATGAAATAAATGGCCCGATATGTTTTATCTATTTATCTTTTTTTCGTAAATTCTAAGTTTATTAATATATAAGAAGTAATTTTTTGACTTACTTGTTTTTTATTTAATAATTTAGACTCGTACTTCTATATACCAAGCAAATTAATGTTGACTTTGAAAGTTTGCATCACTTAAATGATAAAAGAGTCAAACCTCTAATTTTAAAAGAGAAAATATCTTAAACATTTAATTCTTATAATGTTAGTAAAAATATTAATGTATTACACAAATCTATTTTCACTAGTAGAAATTCTCCTATAGATGGCGGGCTAAAAAGGAGAGGTTTAAAAAACACGGATGAAAGATGGCGGGCCTGGGCATTGGTGGCGGGCGAAATTGGGCCCGCCTTTAAAAATTTTTGGTAGCGGGCAAGGCCGGCCCACCACCTTTTCTATTTGGAGACGGGCCTGGGCCTTTTGAGCCCGCCTCCTTTAGCTTTTGGTGGCGGGCCGGGCCCGCCTCAGAAGGGCTTTGGTGGCGGGCATGGGCCGCCCGCCACCTTTTTCTTTTTCTTTCTTTCCTTTTCTCTCTCTACTCGAGCCATTTTTCCCATTTTCTCTCTTCTCTTCTCTTCAACCAAACCCTACCCTCACGCCGCCGCCGCCACTTGGTTTCCCTTTCTCAAATTTGTGTATTTCCTTCCCAAAAACTAGGTAATTTCTAGTCCATTTTCATTTTCTAAAGAAAAAGAGTTTTTTTTTAAGGAAATTTTTCATGGATGCATTTTTGTAATCTTTCCATATATGTTTCAAATTTTTTCATTTGTGCTTCAAATCTCATATATGTCTCAAATTTGTGATAATGTGCTTCAAATCTCATCTATGTCTCAAGATGTGCTTCAAATTTGTTTGTTTCATATATGGACATTTTTTATATAATTTAAGAAACTTTTGTTTCCAAAGTTAGTTTAAGAAACTTAAATTTTTTATATACTTAAGAAACTTTTGTTTCCAAAGTTAGATTAAGAAACTTAAATTTTCATTGTGCCTTTTGTATTAGTTTAGTTTTGTATTATTAATGCATTATGAAAAATCTTTCCATGCATGTGTTGGGTGTTGAGATATTTATAAACAATGCAATACGAGTGAGATGTGTGACTCAACTTTACCTTTTTGGAAAAAATTTGTAGGTTAAGTTTCTCTAATTGACTAGAATTACTAAAATGGCTTTGGATAAGTCGGGGATGTTTAAGGATCGAATGTCACCGGAATACGGATTGGGTGTTGAGATATTTATAAACAATGCCATACGACATTCGAAAGGATTGAATGTCGTTTGTTGTCCATGTTTGAAATGTGTGAATGCCAAGTACCAAAATGTGAATGTAATAAGAGACCATTTATTTTGTAATGGTATCGATCAAAGTTATAACACATGGATTTGGCATGGAGAATCAATTTCAAGAAAAAGAAATAGTGAAAGTGTTCCAATAGATCAAGTTGTAGATGAGAATGTGGATGACCCGGATGACCCAATAGGGATGTTTGAGGCTGAACAAAATTATTTTAACGACAAATCCCCTTTATTTGAGGAAGCATTAGAGGATGTCAAGAAACCATTGTACCTAAATTGTAAAGATTTTACCAAGATATCAACACTGATTAAGTTTTATAATTTGAAAGCAAAGTATGGGTGGAGCGATAAAAGTTTCTCAGAGCTGTTAGAATTATTGAGTATGTTGTTGCCTAGTCCTAATGAAATTCCGATATCCGCCTATTATGCTAAAAAGATTTTAAGTACCTTAGGGATGAAGTATGAAAAGATCCACGCATGCATCAATGATTGTTGTTTGTATCGAAAAGAACTTGTCGATGAAGAACTGTGTCCTACTTGTGGAATATCGAGATGGAAGGTTAAGAAGAATAAGAAAGAAGGAGTGAAAAATATTCCAGCAAAAGTCATGTGGTATTTCTCTCATATTCCAAGATTTCAACGAATGTTTCGAAGTAAAGAAACTGCGAGATTGTTGACGTGGCATGCTACGGACCGGCAGCGAGATGGGTGCATACGACATCTAGCCGACACAATTTCATGGAAAGAAATAGATGGAGAAACAAGAAACCTTGGCCTAGCCCTATCAACAGATGGAGTCAATCCACATGGTGACCAAAGTACTAGATATAGTTGTTGGCCAATTATGTTGGTTACTTACAATCTACCCCCATGGTTATGCATGAACCATAAATTCTTAATGTTAAATTCATTAATCTCAGGACCCAAACAACCTAGAAATGACATAGATGTTTATTTAGCTATGTTATTCGACGATCTGAAGATGTTATGGAACACGAGCATTCAATGTTTTGATGCCCATCGGCAAGAACACTTCACGCTCAAAGTTATTTTGTTGTGGACCATTAATGATTTTCCAGCATATGGTAACCTGTGTGGGTGTACTACAAAAGGTTATAAAGCATGTCCTATTTGTGGAGACAAAACATCATCAATTTATTTACCTAGCGGAAAAAAGAATGTGTATCTCGGACATCGAAAATATTTACCAATCGAGCACTCATTTAGAAGACGGAAAAAAGCATTTAATGGAGAACAAGAATATGGAATACCCCCTGAACCTCTAAGTGGTGAAGAGATTCTTGCACAATTGAATAGTCTTCAATTTACATATGGCAAAGGACAACAACCTACAAAATCTTATTGGAAGAAGAAATCGATCTTTTTCGAATTGGAGTATTAGAAGCATTTTCACGTGCGACATTGTTTAGATGTCATGCACATTGAGAAAAACGTTTGTTCGAATATTATCGGAACTCTACTTGATATTCCTGGAAAAACAAAAGATGGAATAAAAACTCGCGAAGACTTGGCTAAATTAAGACCTGAGTTAGCCTCAATTAAGAATGGAGATAAAAAGACATTTCTGCCTCCAGCATGTTACACACTATCGAGAAAAGAGAAGATGAGTGTGTGTAAAAGCTTATCTGAACATAAAATGCCTGAAGGTTATTCATCCAACATAAGTAAATTAGTTTCGCTTACTGATTTGAAACTTTACGGGCTTAAATCGCATGACCATCACGTTTTGATGCAACAATTGCTACCTGTAGCAATTCGGGGTGTTTTGCCTAAACACGTTAGATATGCGATCATTCGGCTATGTTTCTTTTTCAAAGCTATATGTAGTAAGTCGATCGATTCATCTAAGTTGAAGGGATTGCAGGATGATGTAGTGATCACTTTATACCTATTAGAAAAGTACTTTCCACCAGCATTTTTCACAATCATGGTTCACCTTGTGGTGCATCTTGTAAGAGGGATTGAATTTTGTGGACCAATTTATTTGAGGTGGATGTATCCATTTGAAAGGTATATGAAAGTTTTGAAAGGTTATGTTCAAAATAGAAATCGTCCAGAGGGATGCATTGGAGAAAATTATATATTGGAAGAGTCGATAGAGTTTTGTTCTGAATTCTTACAAGGAGTTGAATCAGTAGGGTTGCGAACATCGAACAAAATGATAGATTCAAATATCGATGGACCATTATCTGCCTCCAATTATAAAACACCAACTAAAGATATGATTGATTAAGCACATATGTATATACTTCATAATGTAGATGAAATGCTTCCATATATAGATTAACACATGGAAATGTTGTCTAAAGTGAATCCTACTAAGTCTAAAAATAAAAAATGGCTTCAAGATGAACATAATCGTACCTTTAGTAGTTGGTTGCGTGAACGTGTTGGGTTGGCTATAGGAGTTCGAATACATTCTATATCATCTACATTAAGGTGGATATCACATGGACCTCGTTCAGAAGTTACCACTTATGAAAGTTATATGGTTAATGGTATTCAATATCACACAAAAAATGCGATGATCTTAGAAGTGTGCAAAACAGTGGAGTTATGATAATAGCTCAAACTATGCAAATTTCTAGTTCGAAAGACAAAAATCCAATCATGTCAGACATGACCTTTTATGGCATAGTACAAGAAATTTGGGAGCTTGATTACAATAGTTTTCAAGTCGTCTTATTCAAATGTGATTGGGTTGAAAACAATGGTGGAATTAAAGTAGACGACATGGGATTTACGACCATAGACCTTAATCGCATTGGACATAAATCTGACTCCTTCATTTTAGCCACTCAAGCCAAACAAGTATTCTACATAAAAGATCCAATTAACCCTCGTTGGTCAGTGGTGCTAATGCCTTCACAGAGAATAGTTGTAGAACACGGTCATGATGAAGTTGATATTGGCCAAGATTGTGGGTATGAAATCATAGAATCCCTACCTAATATTGTTGATGATGACTCAGACACCAATATTAGAACTGATTGTGATGGTATATGGATTAATAAATAGGTTTGTGCTATTATTTTTGTGATTATTTAACTCATATTATGTATACAATCTTTTTTATTTGTAATTAACATAAATTATTTCTTATGCAGGTTTACATTATGTCTCAGTCGGATAGCGATCATGCTGATGATGTTCCCAATGCCAAACGGACTTCTCAAAACCGAAATACCATAGGAGTTACAGTATTACGCGAGCTTGCTCAAGACCGGATGGCAGGAGAGCGTCGCACTGTACAATACAACTCAATGGGCCAAGATATCGGTGAGTCTTCAACCAAGTTGCGTAGTTATATTGGTATGTGTGTTAGGGGCCAAATACCTATCACATACGAAGATTTATATGCTGTTCCTGATGCACTAAAAGAGTTAATCTGGGATTCTATAGAGGTAACTACATATCATTTAAATTTCATTATGTATTTCAATACTAATTATTAATCTAACTTATTCTATTGTTAGCAGATGGCGTTTCAAGTTGATCCTATGTCCAAACATAATGTCATGATGTGTATGTCGACGGCGTTCCGAACGTTTAGATACAATCTAAACAAGAAGTACGTCCAACCATTTCTAGACCAACCCGAGAGATTAAGAACACCACCTGTTAAATACACTGCGATCACACAAAAGTAATGTGATCAGTTTGTAGACATCAAATTGTCAGAAAACTTCAAGGTAACTATTTTTTTATGAGTGTAATGTCTATAACCTTCAATATATTCATATAATTATATGTTATACAGAAAGAAAGTGACGAGAAAAAAGCATTGCAAGCTAAACAAAAGTATCATCATAAATGCGGCTCGAAAGGGATATGCTCAACTCGGTCATGAACTAGTAAGAAACTATCTACCCTAAGAATTTATGTTTCTTATCATGTATTTTCTACTTTACTAAATCTCATGTGCGGTTAATTTTAATTGTAGCATATAGATATCAAAAGTAATCCCTCAAGCCGTGCTGAATTATGGAAAGCAGCTCGAAAGGGAAAGAATGAAGAGTACGTTGACGAAGACACAATTGAAACGGTCGAAAAAATTGTAAGTTGTTGTTTCATTTCTTTTGTATATTGTTTGGGTTCAACTCTTTGAATGTGAATCTAAAATATTTTTTCAACAGGATAACTTGGAACGTACAAATGAAGGTCAAGATATTTTGGCTGAAGCATTGGGAACGCCGGAACATCGTGGGCGTGTAAGGGGAGTTGGTCGATTTGTAACTCCATCAGTTTTCTTTAAGATATCTCATCCGAAGTCAAAGATGGGTGAACGACCAACTCAACCAGACCCCCAAGTAGATTTCTCTCAACGATTTAACTCTCCGTGTGAGGGAAGCAATAGAGATAGCATAAGGGAAGAAAATCAAATTCTTCAAGGGGTCGACATCGTTGAAGAACAAATTGATCATCCTAATGATGTCCCAGTTGATTTAAGAGGAGTAAGTATTATATTATTGAACTTTAATAATATAGTTGAATCATTGTATGTTAATTATGATTTTTTTTCTTTTTATAAAGGGTACGGCATGTAAACTAGCCGTTGAACATGGAGGTGACATTGTTGCCATTGGTACATTGTATGAATTGAGCGACTTATCTGATAGGATACATGGTATTCTTTTGGGGAAATTCAACGCGCGTGTCACAATCGATTTGATACTTGAAGGCAACGAGGACCTATACTTGCCCATCCCTTTAAACGAGGAGATGCAATACCTCAGACAAGCTTGGAACACTTTCGTGCCATGGCCAAAATCATTAATTAAGACACATACTGCAACAACGGAGGTATATATAATCATACATTATAATAATTTAATATGTAACACATTTATTTTACTAATAATCGAAAATGTTTATTGTCAGTCATCTAAACCCAAAAAAATGACTACTAGTAAGAAGACAGTTTCAGATTCACAATCCCATCAATCAAACATGACTATTCCAATTATGATCAAGCTAGTACATAACTACGCTAGAGATCAACTGGGTGTTGGTGGACTAGTACGTATCCCACTTACCATAACTAGTTTTCTTCCCGATTGTTATATTGCACAAGACGAGATTTTGGAATATTGTAATATGGAAGAAATTGGATATACTTCCATACTTTATTACATCGGGTAAGTAAACTGTTTTCTTCCTCAAATATTATATTCGCATACCACTCTAATAACGTTTCCATATTTTATTTCAGTTACATATGGGAAATTTGCGATAAAGAGATACTGGCTAACTACATACTAGTAGACGGTGGCGATTTTGCACTGGTTTTGGCGAAACAAAATCTAGAAGAACGAGTTGAACGTGTAGTTGATAAGTTTAACACGTTGGTTGATATGAATCAGTGAATATTTTTTCCCTTCAATACTGGTATGTGTTCTACATTTTGGATTTTTAATACTTATGATTATGTTTATATCAAACTCAATATTGGTTAATTAATTTCTATAGACACCATTGGATTTTGGTCGTCATCATTCTTACGGAACATACGGTTTACATTTTCAACTCGTTGGGAGAAAATCCGGTCCATGAGAGTTTATACCAAATCATAACTTAATTCGTAAGTTTCTAAATAGAAAACTTTTGGACTTTGAATTTATATTTAATCATCCTAATGTTTAGAATTATTAATATAGTGCTTACCGAGTTTGGCATTTAAGACACAATTTGAGGCCGAAACAATTATATTGGAAATGGATGAAGGTAAAGTTAAATCAAATTCGTTTGTTTATAGTTTTTTTTTTTTTTTGTGATGCTGATCAATTATCGTTTACTAAGTATATGTAACTATTTTTTTTCCCTAGTGCCCTCAACAAATTGGATCAATAGTATGTGGATTCTACGTCCAAATATTCATACGGAAGATGATATACAACACATCCACGCACGTATTGAGACTTGTAAGTTTTATTTACATTTTAAATAGCATCATATAGAACATATACTAATTTGGTGTTTTTATTTATGTCTTAATACTTTGTAGTTCAAGACTGGCCCAAATACATTCACTCAAATGGATATTGATAAGGTACGAGTTGAATGGGCAGAGTACATAAGTAGACATATGATACAAAATTAGTGTTTTATGTATGGAGGAATGAATTAGTTGTAGTTTAAATGTTAATTGAATAGCTAGATGCATGTTAATAGATTCTGGAAGGACAAAAGTCTCATTTGGTGTGTACTGGATTTTTCATTATGTTCATATACAGGTGGAGAGTTTTGTTATATAACAGGTCAAATTTTTTGGGATCGCATTATTGCCCCGTCATGCTGTCGAAATTTCGTGTGCATATCTATTATTGTGTTAAGAACACATGCATATATGTTTAAAAGTTAGAATTCCATATAAGTTAGTGTGTGGGTGATTGATTTCGTTAAAAACTAGAGTTTAATAGGGGTCTGGATAGTTATTAGAAAGTTTAGAATTGACTGCTTCTATATTCCATTTTTTTTATAAAGTATAATAACTTTTAATGGCGGGCGCAATATATATCATTTTAAATAAATTATAGCTATAATGTCTTTTAATGGCGAGCTCTGCATTTTTCTGATCTTTTTGTTTTTTTTTATAAATATAATGTCTTTTAATGGGGGACACCCGATGATTGACCATCAAATTCCCGATAATTGACCATTTTTTAAAAATAACTCGATACCCCTTTTGTTGGGGGTTTTTTTAAAAAAAAAAATTAAAGGTGGCGGGCATAAAATCCCACCGTAAAACAGTATTAATGGCGGGCAAGAATGCACGCCTTTGAAAAGTTGCCCGCCTTTGTATTGGTCCATATTGGTGGCGAGCGTGCCCGCCATCTTTTCCCTGCCCGCCACCGAAACGTTACGATGACAGGGGAATTGATGGCGGGCTTTTGCCCGCCATCTATAGTGGAATTTCTACTAGTGTTTCCTTTTAAAAATAATATTAATGTATTAAAAGGCGTAACTATTATTTTTAGTTTAAAAACATTGAAGAAGAGATTCAAATTCATAACCAAAACACATTTATATAGAAAATTTTGACATTGAAAGAAGTAACAAGATATAGAATATAATTAGATTAAAATTGAGTTACAAGTAGAAGGGCAAATAGGTAATTGAACGTAGTACATGCGGAGCCAGGTGGAAGCGATGATGGAGAGAGCCGAAAGAAAACATATCATATTATACTACCTTAAAGTGTGGCTTATGGGGAAAATCATTTTTGGACGATTTTACTCCTCAAGTCATACTCTAAATTACAAACATACCGTTTATTGGAATATAAAAAAAAAATTAAATGCAAATAATGTAGAACATATTTACAATATCATTTAGATTTTCATCAGTAGAAGATCAAATATTTTAATCAAATCTCATAGATTTTATGACTAAGCTAAAAGATAAGAGATTTCAACAATCAAATGAAGATATGGAATATAAAAAAAAAATTAAATGCAAATAATAGATTTTATGACTAAACTATAAGATAAGAGATTCCAACAATCAAATAAATATCTTTACAATATCATTTAAATTTTCATCATAGAAAATAAAATATTTTTACCAAGTCTCATAGATTTTATTTGACATTTTATATTATAATTAAAATAATAAATTAAATTTTCAATCATATAAATAGTTCTCTACATTTTGTTTACAACAACACTTTCTCTTTACTTGGATACTTGAATTTACTTTTGTTTGTTTTTTTTTTTTTTTTATAATAAGTTATCTTATTTTTGTTGGATTATTTACATTAGCTTTCATCTAATTTTTCTTTTGTTGGAATAATTTTCGTAGGGATCTTTTTTCATAATTGTTGCCTTTAACTTGGAGATCTGGAAAAAAAAAGTGTGAAGAAGGATAAGAATATCATCTGAGGTTAGTGCATGAATGAATTCTTCAGTTTTAAAAGTTGGGTAACAATTTGCTACTATATATATAGTTCTCCATATTTTGTGTTACAAACATATTTGAAACTTTCTTTTTGCTTGAGATTACCTTTCTTGGTTTCTTTTTGTTTTTTTGTTTTATAATACAAAATTTAGTTATCTTATTTTTGTAGATTATTTACCTAACTTTCATATAACTTTTCTTTTGTTGTATTAATTTTTGTAGGGATATTTTGTTGCTTAATTGTTGACTTGGAGATGTGGAAAAAAAACTGACGAATGATAAAATCATCATTTGAGGTTAAAGATAAGTTCATCAATGTATACTAATAAATATATTTACCTTATTTATATTTATAATTCTAATAATGATATAATTCTTATATATTTTATAATTCAAGAGTAATTGGTCTGTTAATAGATAAATTGAGAAAAAACTAAAGAGCATCGATTTTTAAAAATAAAATAAAATTTAATTTTAATGCAATAAATTTTATTAAGTTTTTTTTAATAATAACATCGATTATTTTTTAAGCTCAAAATAAAATATTAACCGTTTTTTAACATAAACGTGAATTTTAATAAATTTAACTGACGTGAAAAAATGGTTATAAAATTCAATATTAAATTAAAATTATTATTTGACGATTTAAATTTAGTGCAAAAATATAAAAAAAAACAATTTATAATTATAAATATATATATATATATATATAATTTATTA
This sequence comes from Sicyos edulis, assembly GCA_036507275.1. NCBI lineage: Eukaryota > Viridiplantae > Streptophyta > Magnoliopsida > Cucurbitales > Cucurbitaceae > Sicyos > Sicyos edulis. The sequence goes on along the minus strand of CM071850.1, from coordinate 26,278,204 downwards.
TTTAAAAAATTATCACGTGCAATATTAAAATTGTAGTTATTTTAAAGAGACAAATTTATACATAAATTTCAACTTTAATAAATAAAATTCAATTTAAAAATGGGTGCTTATGAAGCCGCCCTATCTGACCGCAACAGGAACATTTCTCCTCTTTCTCTTTACAAGAAAAGGGCAATTTGGTAATTCTATCTATCACCATTCACCAAGCATAACACTTTTTTTGTTTATTATTTTTCTTTTTTTTTCTTATTGGCACGTGAAGTACACACCGTCTTACACGCGTGTCCCACTTGCTCCTCACGGGATACCGAAAAAAAGTCTACACGCCAAAAATCTGTATTTTAATCTCGAAGCATACTGTTTTTTTTTAAAGCCAAAAATTTGCTTAATTTTTAATTAATTAATTAAGATGAATTGACCCGTTGCATTGTACCAAACTGAAAATAGTCTGGCAATTTCCTCGTACAAGTTTCACAAAATAACACGTTTAAAAATAATGTTTTCTCTTTATTGTCTTTTTGGAGGTGTTTGGCTGCAGATGAGATGAGATGAGATGAGATGTTGATAGCAGAAATCTTGTTTGGGGTAAGATGAGATGACAAAAAAATCTTGTTTGGGATGAGATGAGATGACAAAAAAATCTTGTTTGGGGTGCAGGGAGATGAGATGACAGAAAAACCTTATTTGGGGTGAAGGGGAGGAGATGAGATGTTAAGATAGATATGTGTGTATATATATATATATGTGTGTGTGTATATATATATATATATATATTAAAAAAATCTGATCTTATATTTTTTTTAACAATAAAATTGTTCTTTTTCTTTTTTTTAAAATAATTATTCTCAAATATTTAGCTATTATTATAATAAGTATGTAAATATAACTACTATCATAAATAAAATATAAGTAATATAAATTTAATATTAAGCACCCTTAATCATATTAATGTTTTTATTAAAAAAAACATAGTGTCAATGATATTATGTACGACATAATAACTATGAGGTTAAAAGTTTCTAATATTTTATACTTAAATATTATTTAATTAAAAAAAATTATGAAATTGTTTTTTTTTCACACCACCAAAATAAAGTTTGACTAATATAAAATGTTTGTACAGTTAATAACTTTTTTTCAAAAAGATTTATTAGACTTAAATAATAAAAAAAATACCAAGATTCTATTTATTAAAAAATAAAAATAAAACAATTTGGTTAAACTAGTTATTATAAAATCTTGATAGCAATTTTTATTTTATTTAAAAAAAATTATTTTCTTATACGTTTTATACATTCATATTCATAGTTACCGAAGTAAAAGAATTATTAATAAAATACATTAATTAATAGGTAATAATAAATTAAATATATTTATCTTATTAGTCATTGATACTTCTAAGGAACTCGGTCATTAATTGAATAAACTTTAGAGTTAGACTAATATATTTTATCTTATTAGTCATTAATTGTTATATTTATCTTATTAGTCATTAATTGAATAAACTTTAGAGTTAGAATAATATATTAAGATGAGAATTTCATATAAATACGATGCATGCGTGATTTATGAGTTGAGATATAAAAGGCTAAGGAAATTAGCGCATTTTAGAGTCAAATGTGAATGTTGAATGCTTTTTGTACTCAAACGCCAAAGATTCTATGTTGCACTAATTTATTGCTATATCTACCGGAATTGGAAACATGGTTAGCATCACATTAAAAGGAGAAGCAGAAGGTCAAAATGCGCATCAAGACGCTTTGGAGGTTGTAGACCGCAGGATTTTCCAAATAATATTTGCAAAGGACAAATATCCATTGCGAAAATAAAGTAAGAATTAATGCGCAGCGATGTAGAAGTCAGAGCAATGCGAATCTGGAAACATTGATGCGAAACTGCAAATCAGATGTCAAAGCCTCAATAAGGAAAGAATCGGATGTCGAGCTAATGTCAACTATCAGATTGCAGAATAAACAAATTGCAATAATCATGAGATTCATACCTTAATAAGCAAATATGTGATTGAAAAAATCAGAGAAAATCTGTCGCAAGAATCAAGAGATATGCAATAAAAGGAAATAAAAGTCCAAATCAAATTCTTGCCTTCCAAGTCGATTTCTTAGTCCCCAAGTATTTCAAGCTTATAAAAAGGAGAAGAACCAAAAGTGAAAGTGTGCCTGTTTTAGGATTTCTTCTCTCATACTTTGGATGAAGGTTTCGAAGCGAAGTTCGTGTTCCAATTGATACGGAGTCCTATTCTTCAAGAAGTCGCCACCATTTACAGCTTTCTAGTTTATCTTTTCTTATTTCTTTTATACTTTATTTATTTTCAGCATTATTTTCCCCTTCGAACTGTTCTTGCATTTGAATTAATTCAGTTTCTTTTGCAATGACTTTCATTTTATTATTCATCATTCTTTCCCTTACTTTCTAACTAAGCATTTTAGGCAAAGGTTAAGGATGCGGGTTGTAGATATCATGTACTAGGGTAAAGGGAGTTGTTAATTGAAGCATGTTAAATTAGGATCTTAATTAAATAGCAAATGTCGACCGATCATCCACATGCGCTAATAGGTTGTAAATAGGAAGAGGAAATAACCTAAGACTAGTTTACATGTTCAATAGGTTAGTATTTTGACGACTATAGTACTTTAAATCGGAGTTTAGGAATAAACACGTAACTATTGCATGTGAAGCGTTGGTTTTTCACTACATCAAGTTGCAACAGAAGTGGGGTTAGGTGCTGAACGGAAGCGGAAGCGAACGTTTGTTAGGCGAAGTATGACAATTACTACCTACCTCAATTTATCCTAAGAATTGTTAGATGCGTCCCATAACCTTAACCCGAGCCTTACTTAGTTTATTTCACATTTTATTTTTACTTTCGCATTTAGATATAAAACAAATAAAAAATCCCAACACCATTCATTTTACTTTTCTTGCACGACTCTTAGAATAATTAACTAATTGTAGACATCAATCCCTGTGGAGAACGATAAAATATAAATACTTATCACTTGCTACATACTCGACTGCGTATACTTGTGTATTAATGCGATTCGAAGTGTAGAACATAGTTTCACTCTAGAATTAAACATTAGCTTATTTTTATCGCACCGAATCATCACACCACCTATCATGCACAATACAGTTCTAACTCGTTCGTTGTCGGTGCCGAGAATGTTGCTGATCTACATTGGTACCTGGACAGTGGAACACCCAACCATGTTACGTCAAACTACAACTACATGGTAAACCTTACTAAGTATGAAGGCAATGAGAGTGTTACTATTGGTAATGTGAAAAACTATTTATACACATTTTGGCTCGTCGTATTTCCCTACGACTGATGGTAGTTTAAAACTTGAACAAATATGTGTGTGCCTACTATTCCAAAACATTCTATTGGCGTATCTAGACTTACAAAAGATAACAATGTTTTTGCAGAATTTTATGGTAATTGTTTCCTTGTGAAGGATATTCGTACATGCAGAATAGTTATGACGTGAGTGCTTAAATGTGGTCTAGATCAAGTAGAACGAGCTGGTGACATGGTTGGAGGTTTGCATGGAAATCAAGAGAAATAGGTGAATTTAGCTAGTGGTCTTTAGTTTTCTCTACATCTATTTTACCTTCTATTAGTTCGGTAAATGTGGTGGTGTCTAGGGATGTCTAGCACCAACGGTTAGGGCATCTATTTTTTTCGAATAATGAAAAATTTGGTTAATGCTTTTGATTTACCATTACTATTGAATGACAAATCTAGTTTTTGTGAAGCCTGTAAACTTGGTAAAATGCACACTCAACCGTTTTCTTTGTCTGGATCTCCTGCTTGCAATATGTTTGATCTTATACATATTGATTTGTGGGGACCAGCTCTAGTTGAGTCTTTTGATGGATTTCCTTACTATGTGCATTTCTTAAATGATTATAGTTGTCTTCCAACATTTTCTCGCTATGGTGTGTAATCAGTTTGGTTATACAATTAAAATACTTCAGTCTAATAATGGTGGAGAGTATGCAAGGGTCCATGCTATGTGTGGTCGACTAGGCATCCATTCTCGCTTCTCATGCTCGTATAGCTCCGCCCAAAATGGTCGAGTGAAACGAAAACATCGACACATTGTTGAGACCAGACTGACTCTGTTAGCACATGCGACCATAACATTTTTTATCAATGGTATGCCTACCTCTATCTTGAATGGGAAGTCTCTAGTTAAGCTAACAACGAAGAAACATTTAAACTTTTAAGAGTTGCAAGTGTTTGGTCATGCTTGTTATCCATATATGCAGCCATACAGCTCCAAAAAAATTTCAGTTCCACACAAAATTATGTGTGCATGTATTTGGGACCAAGTCTAGTCCATAAAGCACAAGTGTTTAAGCCCGTAAGGGAAGGTGATTATATCTCGTCACGTGCATTTTAATGAAAGCATTTTTCCCTTTGTTGTAGGTTTTTTCTCTGCTCAAGAGTCTCCTCCTGCCCCGATTCCTACACCTCATCTACACCAATATCCTTGGTCGATCTTGAACATTGTGCCACTGATTGTACTAGTTCCCAGCACTAGACTAGGAGTCAACCCCCATGGTGTCAACACTGAGGTTCACAGTTCAACACCTATGTCTACTGGATTCGACACACTGATGCAACTTCAGTCTCATGTTCCATAACCTGTTAACTCGCCTGCCTCTTTATTCGGTCCTCTATATCATGTTGATGATCTAGTGAGCCCAAAAGTACAATCACCTCCACTGCCTGGCCCTGCTATGAACACACATCGTACAATCAAATTTTTTAATATAAACTCTGATACCATATTATATAAAATTTTATCTCAAAATTAATTAGTAAGAAAAAAGTAACTCATACTTCTTATAAAAGTTGTTACACGTTCTCACTTTTTTCAATGTGCGATTTTTAACATGCACCCTTAAGTTGACATATTTTCACTATTATTGTAACACATCCCAATTTCATTTTGATTGGATCGAATACTCATTTGCGTTTGATGTATTTTAATATCATATTAGATAACATGATTTTTATCTCAAAATTTTATTAAAAATAAGAGAAACAACTACCTACCTATTTCAACATAGGGTTTGAGAGAGTAAAGAAAGTTATTTTCTTATATAAAAATTACATATATTTTTTAATTAAAAAATATTTACAAATAAAAAGATTTGAATTTATAAATTTTTTTTCATTATCATATTATACTATCAATTATATGTCAATAAAAAATACTATTAAAAAAAAATGAATTGGTGGGAAGAAGTTGTCGTCCTCGTCTATTAGGGTTGACAATAGCGATAGCTCAACAAACACTATGACCACAATATTATGGATTTTCTTGTAGTTGAACTAAAAAAAGTTGTCCACAAACTCTATATAGATGATACTATTACTCACAAATAATATGAGAGTCAAATATTGATTTTCAAGATCGTACTTGTGAATCTATGATCTTTCTCATAGCTTAACAAAGTGAGATACTTTATTTACTAATAATTGATATTGTCTGCTTTGGGCATAAGCCTTCATAACTTTTTTTTTGGCAAACAAAGTATTCACATTGCTAAGTTAAGAAGAAGATCTTGAGTATTTGTTTTCGTCTAATAAATGATATCAAAACCAAACTCTTAACTTAGTGATGTGGAGGAAGACACCAAGGTAAAACAAAAAGAATTGACGAGTCTCGTATGACTCAGAATATTTTATTAAGGGATAATATGCTAGTTTAAAACAAAGGAATGATAATCATAAAGTTAAATTAGATAACAACCAAAAGGTGACACCAACCCCTTCGGTATCCTTTCATTAGATATGAAAGTTATTTATTTAATCCGTTCCAAATTAATTTAATATCCACGCAGGCTGCTGGTGGGCCCACTTCTGTGATTTGGTTGTCAATTTGACATTGGCAGTTGCTTTCTTTGCTATGACCAAGGTAAACGTTGACTTTTGTTATTATTTTTTTCTTCATTCGATTTTGCCACTTCCAAGCTCCACAATTGCCTTCTTTGACTAAAATTCAACAAATCGAATTATTTATAATTTTACTAAATTTATGTTTTTCATAAAATTAATTTCCATCTTTTATTTGTTTTCATAAAAAAATAGTTTTTTGTCTATAGATTTTTAATAATAATAATTTTTATTACTAGCGGAATTGAAGGTATAAGTTGATTCAAATGTCAAAGTTTAACTAATACAATTATAAGCTTGCAGAAAAATTAATTTCCATCTTTTATTTGTTTTCATAAAATTAATCATTATTTTCAATTTTAATTGATACATCCTCTAAATTTCAAAGAGAATGGATTATGCATTTTTTTACTATACTTTAGTGATCTCGTGTTAGTTATAGTTCAAATTCTAAAGGTTGTTGAATTAAAAAAAAAACTTTTAACTCTAAATATTAATTCTACCTACAATTTCATAAGTTATTTATTTAATATATATATATATATATATTAGTACAAGTTGAGGGAACGAAGATTACAAATACCGATTCCAAGGATCGAACTTACGAGTGAAAATAGATTAGCACAAAACCAGATAACCAATTCACTTCTCAAATTTTCACTTTTTTTTTTAATGTTTTTATAATATATTTGAGACTAGTATCATGCTAACAAAAAGATGTATATTAACAAAGTGGTAAGGTGTAAAAAAGGAGTAGAGCTCATGTGACATCATGTAGGGCCTCTTAATTAATTAAGAGGTTATAGATCTCTCATTTCTAAATGTTGTTGAATAAAAAATAAAATAAAATAAAAGGAAATTGTATTGAATTGATTCTTTTCACACTAACACTAAGTAATTACAAATATAGTAGATTTAAAGTATTTGCATCATAATGATAATAGTACTTTTAGTATTGTATTATAAATATTCATTAATGCATACATTAATCATTAATATATTTTAATATTGTATTATAAATATTCAGTAATAACATTATAATAGGAAAATATGCGATAATATTCATTGATAATGACTACATTTGTTTTTTTTTTGGTGATTGTGTTTGTAATTATTTTATAGATTTGATAAGATTAAAAAAAATCAAAACAAAGGGGTACGGTATTTTTCAATAATAATAAATAAACAATGTTTTTGTAAAGAAATGTAGAATGAAAAACAGGGAGGGTAATTTTGTAAAATTTGCCTATGAAACTTCAATTATATTTTGTGAATAAATGATTTTGAAGCTTTTATCAAATACCAAAAATGCCACTGGTCTATTTTTTTAAAAAATAATGTCACTAGTCTTCAATTCCCTTCCTTTCATGTTTTTATTATTATTATTATTTTACTTAGACATGTTTATTTTGCATGACGCACACTTTTGACTAATTTATTATGGCAAATAACTCTCCACTTTATTGTTACTATTATATTTGTGGACAATTATCCCTCACCTATAAGATGCTTTTACTTGAAAAAATAGTCTTAAAAAAACTTGAAAAAATAATTAAAGAAAGAGTTATTATTTTTTTCCCCAAATGTAATTTTTTAACTCGTTTTTACAATTTAATTGGATTATTTTACATTTTGTAACCTGTTTTTATGCTTTTTATTTTTTTTAAAAACATGTTTTATACTTTTTTTAATCTTTGATTGAATTAGTTATTTTCTCATTAAAAAAAATCATCTTTTCATTTTTAGTATAATTATATTTGAAAATGGAAACATTCAATTTCAAACTATCATCCACTTAGTCGAGGTTTACCATAATACCATTAAACTATTTCTTTTTCTTTTTTCATTTTAATTTAAGAACAACATAAATTACACATTTACTCAATAATTATGGACATTAAAATGTTTTTTTTTTTGAAATCAAAGTGCTTCATTAGATAATAAACCAAACATTACAATGAAACTCTCAAATAAAGTGAAACAAAGAATCCTAAAAAACCTTTGATCTTCAAGTACACCTAGATAAACTAAAAGAAAAAAAGCTGAAAATCAAAAGACTTCTAAAAGGATATGAGACACCTTTCAACTTGACTTTTATATATAAAGGAATGATAGATACCAATATAATAAACTCGTAATAAATGGTCAAATCTATATATTTTGGTTGATGTTAAAGAAACTTTGTGGGTTAACCTTATTAACATCGAAGACCACTAAAGAACATGAACCCACAAAAGTATAAAAAAAGAAAAAGAAAAAGAAAAAATTAAAACCATAAGAGTGTGTTTGGAGCACCGATTTGGTTATGATAGACAGAAGGTTATGATAAACGGTGGATTATGATAGACGGTGTGTTATTATAAATAGTGTTTGAGAGGCAAGTTATTATAACATGAATTATGATAAATGGTGTTTGAGGGACTGGTTATGTAATAAAAAGTAATATATGTAAGGTTTAGGTAAATGAGCACACATATGTTTAGATAAACGAGCAAACAAGTTTAAGTAACCACCATTTATAATAAACGGTGGGACAAACATCGGTTGGATTATTATAACCAACCCAGCCGTTTATATAAATTGGGGCCCAAACACACCCTAAATGAATGCATTCTCTTTGAAAGAAAACATTCATTCTTCGCAAAATTAGAAATCATTTATCAATTAACTCTTCCTCCGACTAAAACAAGTATAAAATTAAATAAAAAAGTTAAAATAAAAATAGGCCTCGAAAGTGAAGTCACTTTCATTGTTTGTCGTGTTGCCCAAGAGTTAGCCAATCCTTGGACAAACCTCTCCCTAGACAATAGGGAGCCCCATAATTAGATAAGAATCGTAGGACACATCTTGAGTATTGGGGGATCTTGCTTTTCAACTCAGCACGAACAAAAACTGGAACTACACAATTGCAAACAACTAATCCCTTCGTGTCTTTGTGGCTGAAAATTTAATTTTCTTTAAATAAGGAAAATATCTTTTTCCCTTTTTGATCTGGCTCATCATTGTCAATTAATTTGGCCTATTTAAAACTTTCATCAATCCAGCAATTTGATTTTCTTTCTCTTCATTTACTTTGGAGATATCAACTTGAATTACATGATCAAATGCATCCATCATTGGATTTGCAAAAAGTTTAATAAAATCCAAAATATAATCTCCCACACACGATTGGTTATCTGATTTGGTTTAATCCATTTCCATCCCACAGTTACGTTTTGATCCCTGGAATTATATATATATCCTCCTACAGTTACCAATTTCCATAATCATCCACTACCGAAGATTAGTGGCGCAATTGATTATCTTATTTGGTGGTAATTCATTTCAACTCCACAGTCACAAGTTTGAGCTTGGAAATCGATATTTGACTTGAGAGCACCCCACAACTATACTCTCAGTAAGGAGTAATGATACTTTACTTTCAATAAGTTATTACAGTTGATACTTAGCCTTGAATAGCAATTAGTAGAAATGATTCAAATGTCAATATATACTCGAGAAGAACTAGAGAAACTAAGAAATTATGGCGTATTTTTTTTTAATTTATAAATTTTGGTTTGGTTTCTACAAATATAAGTGAGAAGTAGATAAGTAAGAAAAAATATATAGTATTGTATGCTTAAATTTTAAAAATAAAAAATAAAAATACCAAATGGTTATTAAACGGAACTTAAACAACCATTTTCTAATAGAGAATTGGAATTCGAACCTACGAGTCTACGACCTCATAATCGAAGATACATATCAATTACCATTCGGTTAATGACTAAACAACTCCTAAACTTTCATCAATGTATAATAAGTCTCTCTCTCCTCTTCTTATTCAATTATTTTTTATTCATTTTATAGAAAGATTATAAAATGCCAAATGGTTTAGTGACATCTTATATGATCAAGTAGTTAAGAGGTCAAGTGACAATTTTTTTGGTTCTCTATTTTAATTGTAATTTTTTTAGAAATATTTCATAAATTGTAGAATTTTGGGTGCTTTTTTTTTTTTGCATATTTCAATTGTCCCATTCTGCGTATTATCAAAAGTATTGATGCACAAATTTGAAGACTTATAATATTGATTGAAAATTATATTTTATATTGGTTGAATACTATCCATCGAATCAATTGAAGTCATCATGCGTATTGATTTCTTTTTCGTCTTTTTATTGGATCCGTCCCAATTTTATAATAAACACGAGTTTCTTCTTAAAAAAAAAATGTTATTCATAATTTTTTTTTAATTTTATTTTTATGAAGAAAAGGAATTAAAATATATTTTCGTATATTTCTCAAGAAATACAAGAAGAAGCTTGGGGCAAAAGGAATTGTTACGCTCTAAAAAGATTTTTTTTTTTTTTTTATAAATCTAATAAACCGTTGGAACCGGCTAGGGTTCATGAACGCTGCAATTCGAAAGCACAATACTTCTGTGAGTTCCAATATATCAATTCGAACTCCGGCGTAAGTGGTAAGAGTGAGCGTTCGGCGTCTGGATTGTGGAGGAGCTTTGAGGGAAATCGCATCGGAGATGGAGAGCGGCGATCGTGTCGACGATCGGACGTTCAAGATTGATTTCAGCGGCGAGGGAATGGCGAAGCTCAGAGAGAAGATAAAGCTGAAGATGAAGGAATTCATGGGCGATTATACCGATGACACTCTCGTGGTATGAACTAGCCTACCCTTTTAACATTCATTTGCCTGAAAAAGTTTTTGTGAAGCAATTCAGATTATCGGTCTGTGCGGTAGTCTGAGAAATTCTCTTTGGTTGAAGATATGGATATTGTAGCAATCGCCGGTTGATTCATATTTTCTAATGTCAAATGCAAAAATGTTGTTCGGATTCTTTATCTTTAAGTAACTAAGTGCCTTGGGTGAATTCTCTGTTATGTACTAAGAAATTCCTGAAACGTTGATGGTTAATTTCTAATAAGATGTATTCTAACTCAATAATCATCCAAAGTAGACTGCATCTTTTATTGTGATATGCAATAGCCTGTTTAAGTGTTTGGTTAGCCTTCATCCTGCCTATCGTTTTGCCCCTCTTTGAAAGAACCTCTTATATCTAGGGGTCTATTTGTTTGGTTTTTGGTGGGTGGCTGTTTCCTGATAAGAATAATAAGCACACTGATTTCATGAAATGTATTAAAAGGAAGAATCTAATTAGCATGAAAAGAAATAATTGAAGTTTCCTTAAGTAAACTAAGAGGTGATGAGTTCAATCCATGACAGCCAAATGTTGTAGAGTCAGGCGGTATGCCGCATGACAATAGTTGAGGTGTGCATAAGCTTATAAAAAATTAAATAAAAAATAATTGAAGTTGCAGATAGCAGTATTACTATAATCTTTCTCCTCTCTAATTGGAGAGGCTTCATATGATCTCTCCTCGGAGCTCATTTTTTGTAATTTCATATATCAATAAAATTGTTTCTTATTAAAAAAAAAGAATGTTCCCCTAAAATAACCAGCAAACTTGGCAATAATCTTGTAGAGGCAAGAGATTGAGATTGAGCTAATTGGACAAACCATTACTAGTGTCGGAGGTGAATATAATAATTACGATGAGAATAAAATAGTGAGTATGAGGAGTGAAAAGTGGTTACGGAGAAAATGAAAAGTAGTTATTGAGAAATGGGATTATGAGGAGAATGATTTTCGGTGGCCCAAACGTGGATAATAGGATCATTCTCCCTATAATCATCCTCATCCCTTTTTCTTCAAACACCTACTAAGAGAGGCACCCAAGATTTTCTAATTTCGTGAAAAAGAAACCTGGTTATATTGTTATGGACATCTTGAGAGGGGTCATTGTTCGACGAGATTTCCGGAGAAATGTAAAATTTCTATTCCAACAGTCATAAATATTGAAAAACCTGAAAAGAAGAGAAGTTATTAGAAGAAAACTTGATAGTTTAAGGGAAAGGTGGCAGCCATAACAAAGACATTTGTAATCGTAGTTTTCACAATTATCTACAAAGAAAATTCTTGATATCTATAGTCATCTGGGAGTTTTGAGAGGGTCCTTAAATATTGAAAAGCCACAGAAGAAGAAGAATTTAAACCACTATCGATATAGAACAATCTTTTCATTTGTACAAGGAAGCTGTTAAAGGATCATAGCTCCAACTCTCTTAAGCTTTACCGGGTAAGTCACACGAGCCCTTTCATTTTCTGAGTTCTCTCCTTAGTTGATAGAGGGAATAAGAAAAAGCAAGAATTTAGAGTTTTCATCAACCCTTTAGACAAATTGTTATCGTATAAAAATCCATGGGTCGTCACTCTATTAGAATAGAATGGGAAGGTCGGGAAGAAACTTCTTCCATCTTCAACCTCAACATAAAAGAGGTTTTTGGTGGTGGGGGATAAAAGGTTGTCTCCACAAGTCTGGAGGGGTTGCAACGTCTACTCCTTCAAATAAGGGTAGAAAAGTAGTTTTAAGACAGAGAGAAAGAACAAGTTGAGCGGGGGATGTAGGCAATTGCTAAATGGTGAAGGGATATTTTTTCTCAAAAGAAGTTGGAGAGGATTGGGCCTCTCAAAGAGAGTGCTGGTTGCTTACTCATCCAAAAGACTTTCCGAAAGTCCATCAATTAAGCTACTATTTTTCACATTTTTCTTTTGTTAGGTCGATGTTTTTAAAAACTCAAGGTGCACTAAGACACAATAACCTTTTGGAGCTTAGGTGCTAGGCATAAAAAAAGCTCGAGTTTTTTTTTGTGAGACGCACTATATACAAGAATATTCATATATCATAGTTGGAGTGGTAATATTAAAAAAATACTCCAAGAATTCTGTTCTAGGAGGATAAGTGGAAAGATGACAAGGCTCGTTGAGATCGTTTTCCACTAATCTATCAGCTTGCTCTAAACAAAAAGCAGATAGCATCCAATATCATCCACAATTCCTCAAATTGGAATATTCCTCTCAGAAGAAATATGAATGATGAGGAGGCTGATGAATGGGCAATTCTCTGTTCTGATATGGATCAGATTGAATTGAGGGATGATGAAGACTCATGGATTTGGCCCCTTGAAGAATCTGGTCTCTTCACAACCAGCTCATTGTACAAAAAGATTGCTACTAATCAAGAGAACATAGCCAACCGAGAGATGTAAACTAGAATGTGGAAAGGCCCACAACCGAAGAAGGTAAAATTTTTTATATGGGAACTTAGTAGAGGAGCTATCAACACCAATGATATTCTCCAAAAGAGATGTGCCAAGACAACCCTCCAACCATCTTTTTGCTCCATGTGCTACTCTGATACTGAATCGCAATATCATTTGTTTCTGAATTGCTGTTATTCATCCGGTTTTTGGGCACATATTCTAACCGTTTTTAACTGGTCTACCCCCTTGCCTAACAAGTCTGCCGATTGAATTTATTATCTTCTAATGGGGCATCCTTTCAAAGGGGACGCTGAAACTTTTTGGCTTAGCATTATCTATGCTTTCTTTTGGAGTATATGGAAGGAGAGAAATGGTAGACTTTTTAACATGGAGCACAAGAACAAGGATTATCCAGCCCTTTTCGAATCTATTATATACTTGACCTTGTATTGGTGTCACTCTATCCACCCATTTTGTAGCTATGATTTAACCACTCTATTATCTCAGTGGCATAGCCTTATACATATGTTTCGATAGGTTGTAACTTTTCAAATATCAATGAAAGTTTTTGTTTCCTATCAAAAAAAAAAAAATAGTAAATGTTATTTTTGTAGTTAATAAAGAACCAAAAAATTCTTAGCACAATGATTTTTCGCATTTAGTGTCGGTAAACATTTTTAAAAATAAAATTATCATAGGAAGACGTATGCCTTTTTACCTAAAGTGTTCAAGGTTCAAGGTGAAGTGCCAGGCCTGCGCTTAAGTTTAGGCGTGCGCTTGAGCGAGCCTTTTAAAACATGGAGGTTGTGATAAGGTGGCTACTTAGAAGGGTAGAAAAATGTTTATTATGAATTACACGTTGGATTGTAGAGAAAGGACCAATGTTTGAGAGGATTCAAAATCATTGGCCGCATCTCGAGGTATAACCATGTAGTGTAGCGTCTTTTCTTAACCAAAGGCTTAGTATCACAGAAAGGGGTATGTTGAACAACATTTTGATCATAGATAGAAATGTGATTTAACTTTTATGAATGCTTAGAATTTAATACCTTAAGTTTTAGTGGCAGAATGAAAATGCTTACTGTAGATTCAAATTCCATTTGTTTAGGGGCATGTTTATAATCTTTATCAATTCCTATCATTTCTTGGAATGCTCGAGGGAGTATAGCCTTGTCACATGCATATGAGCATGACTTTGCTAACTTGAACATTGTTTTGGGCCTTGGGGTTAATTAGCTCTTGGATAGTTGGGTGGGTTCTACACCAGTTCTTCATTAAGAGTTTTCTTCAAACCACACCAGAGATCCTGGAAAAGGAAGCTGATATTTTTAACTGAACATTAACCATGTTTTTTTATTATTGGGGAGTCAAAGTTTCGCCACTCTACTACATACTCGTGGAGGACCCCGATGTCTGTCTTAAGGCCCGAACCTGAGAGACAATAATGAATTTTACAATTAAGATCACTCGTGGGTTTCAAATCCGAAATCTCTAAGAAACCATACCTTGGAGACCCCAAGCCTCTACCAATGAGGTCGCCCCTTGGGGATGCATTATCCCTGTTTTAGTAACCTTGCTATTTACTTTCGACCTTTCTATCATCTTAATACTCTTGGAGTCCAGTGCCTTATCATGTTTCTTATATTTTGGAGCATTGGGGTTTTGACTCCTGAAAAAAAAACCATCATTAAAAGCTTCAGTTCTACACATTCCAACTCTAGTTATCAATACACAAAACCCATAAAGGCGCACATACTACTAAAAAGCCATCACTAAAAGTTTGCATATACTTGACTAGGATTTCGTTGAGAATGATTTGTCTCGATCGAAAAGAGTAAGACGATGTGAAAATGGAAGAAAGCGAAGACGATGCTATTGATAACAACCATTGTTTCGCTGAAGAGGATGATACATTTGGAGAAGACAACCGATACGAAGATAAAAAAGGAGGACGAAGAATGAAGATGAAGAATCTGCAGGCATAGAAAAAAAAATTGATGGTGGAGTAGTAAACCAAAAACCTTTTTTTTTGTGTATTCCCTAGCAAAGGAAAAAGAAGAAATGTGAAACACGCTGAAGCATCTGACCTTAAATCGCAACCTGGCCCGACCTTCTTTGCCCTCAAGAGGTGGCCTCGTAGGCAGAGGCTTGGGGTCTCCAAGATATGCTTCCAGGTGATGTTCGAAATTTACGAGTGAGTTCAATAGTAAATTTCTTATTGTCTTGTGGGCCAGGTGCAAGATTTCTTGATCCAGTACTTGCGCGACTCGGCCTTAAGTTCTTTAACCTGCACGGATTTTCTCCAATGGTCAACCCATCTTCTTTCTATGCTACCCACAAACCTAATTACGCAGTATGGATTAGACTTTGAGATTTGTTTTGATGCTTCAACAAATGTGAAGACAATAGTGAGGCTCATACTTTCCATTGGAATTTATTCAAATCATTGTAAACGGCCTCAATTTATTTTTACAACTCAAGGACAATTTTTTTTAAGGAATAAAATGATGCAAGTGAAATTGGGAGTTCCTATAATAATTAGGTGTTTCTATAATAATTAGTTAGTAGTATATTAGGTGTTCCTATAAGTTCTTTAAATCATATAGACAGTAGCTCCTTTTCGTATATGAGATAACATCTGATTCATTAATAAAAATTCTCTTAGTTGAGTTCTTGGAGAAAATTCTTCTCTCATTTGGTATTTTTGGTCCTAGGCTACATCAGCATGTTTGTGTGCTTTATTGCGTCCATGTTTGTTTGTTTTTTTTAATAAAAATAATCATAATATGGTTTCTAATTTACTTCAAAAACTGGGATTTAGAGCCTCTGTTTGAAGAGATCAAGTTTTGTTAATTTTAATGAATCCTTTTTTGGCAGGATTACGTGATTGTCTTGTTGAGGAACGGAAGGCGCAAAGAAGAAGCAAAGAATGAACTAAATGTATTTTTGGCAGATGATAGCCATTCTTTTGTATCTTGGTAATTTGACTCTCATCCTTCCTCTTATTTATATTTGTTAATTTGGGTAGTAACTTGTGTTGTGTCATTCTTGCAGCAATTTGACTATGTTTTATTACCTTTATTTCAACAGGCTGTGGGACTATCTGGCTTCAAATATGAATTTATATGTGGACCCGCCTTCTAAATCTTTTGCCAATGAAGTGCCTAGAGCAAAGTCTCCAGTGTCAAAACCAGATAGAAGAAATGGTTCTCACAACCTGGAGTCTGATTCAGAAAAAGGGAAGTCTGAAAAATTATCTAGCAGGCGGCGTAATAGGAAATGGAAAGGAATTGCTAATTATGAAACCCGTGTTACTCCTAGATCTGAAGTTAGTTGTGTCGAGCATTCTTTTCCTGAACAAGTTCCTAGTCATAGGAAAAGGAGCCGAGGTGATGATCATCAAGGCACTGAGGTTGTGATCTGACCTTTATCTTCTAATTTTGTTCGTAGCTAATGGGCTTTAAAATGTGAATGTGGAATTAGTGAAAAGAAGGGTTCATTGAATAATATGCTTTTATTTCTAAGTTTACAATTTTTAGGAACTCCTCAATTGTATTTAAACTGCATGTTTTTATGTAATAGAAATCTTAAAGTATCTTAATTTTGTAAAGAAGTGCTCAATTATGGTGCTTACAAGTTACAACTTATTAACCCTTTATGAGCGTTTCTTGTTTTTCTGACTGTGTGTACTATAATTTCTTCTCATTGCCATGTTGATTCGGCTGTTTAAATTAAGGTTTTTTTTTTGTTTGTGTAGTATACTAATTGTATTGAATTTCGATAATTATATGATGGTAAGGTAATGATCAGGCTGCAGTTCAATCTAATTCATGTATATGGATAAACCAGAAACATGATTGTGCAATATTTTTGCTCACTGTATTTCCAAAAATGAATTTTGAGACCATGAAGTAGAATTTATTTATTTTTGTCTTTTTTGTGCAATAATATGAATGCTCTACTAAACTACCCTCAACTTTTGATATTTTTTTGTCATTGAAAATAACTTATTCCAGAATATTGGATGGTTTGATGGTTTGCATTATTCTAATGGGAAACAGTTCTCACGTTTCTTGTTTTATAGATGGAGGCAGCCTTTCAAGTAAGCATTGCTGCCTCAAGGCGGCTACTCCAGTCTGCAATAAAAGATGCCGTGGACACCACGCGGCCCTCTAATGCGGCTAAGGAACCCCTTTCTAAGCGTCTCCGTACAGTAGTTTCTACATCTAATAATGACACAACTAATCGTCTCAGGCGGCTTCAATTTGTAACTAAAGTGCCAAATCCTATGGCAACTTTTATTAAGGCTGTGTCGGAAGCAGCTGAAGATGCAATAAGAGTTAAATCCTCTAGTGTTTTTGATACGGATTTAACAAAGTCCAGTGGCCAACTTGGTCGTCAATCTCGTGATATGGATTTAACAAAGTCCAGTGGGCAACTTGCGGAATATGGAGCAACTGCTATAGAGGACGATATGTATGGAGATGAGAATCATACAGAGGATCCACCATACTCAGCCACCTATCTGGAGAGAAGCAATTATAGTGGGAAATATACTCCCATTGAGGCAATGTTTGAAGTTGAAACTGGATTAGCATCAGATTCTTCATCTGAAAATGAAGATATCGCTATTACTCAGGGTTGCAGTGTATTTGACGAATCTTGGTCTGCAGAATTAGGAGTAAGAAAGGGAGGCAATTTGCGGGCTGCACCATTCGGGATAGTTGAGCATGCTGATGATGAACGAATGGCTCAACATAAACCAAAGGAACATCCTTCCTTGGCTGCAAATTCCTCACGTGACATTGTAAATATCTCTGTGAATGTTCATACTTGGAAACCACCTCACTATCAGGACACGAGAAAGATTGCCGAACTTGGTGGTCAAAAGTTTTTGCTGGAGAGTGAGTTACAAGGTACCAGATCTTCTGTGAAAGTAACGGAGAATGGTGAGCCAATCACTATTGTTAACCAACAGAAAAAGTCTGCAGCAAACCTTCAAATAGAGTTCCAGAAACCTCCTTTATCTGCTAATGGTGGGCACTTTCTTCTGGCATCTGGCTCTACTATTTAAATGATAATTAGCTTGTACGATAGTTTTATTTCTTGTTCCATTTTTTCCCGCATTTGATTATTATTTCCTTTTACAATTTATATTCTTCCATGACTTTTTCATTCTAAATAATTTTCTCATATACCTTATGCAGGCCACCTTACTGCCACTCGTCCTGTAGAAAATGCTAATGCTCGAACCATTTTTGTTAGCAATGTAAGAAGTTGATCTTTTCTTGCTTTTATGAAGAACTGGTGACTGTTCATCACCTTACGATAATTTTCATCTGCAGGTTCACTTTGCTGCTACAAAGGATAGCCTGTCTAGGCATTTCAACAAGTTTGCAGAAGTTGTAAAAGCTGTCATAGTAACTGATGCAACCACCGGGCAACCCAAAGGGTAAAGGCGTTACAATTGTTTATTGCAAGTGTACCTCAGCTATCTCTTTTTGTTACCTCTACTGCAGACGAAATTATTTTCCTAATTTACTTTTTAATAAATTTAAGTGCAATCGGAACAGGTCTGCTTATGTGGAGTTCAAGAGAAAAGAAGCTGCAGAGAATGCGTTGTCTCTTGATGGGACGTCATTTATGTCTAGGATTCTGAAGGTACCTGTCTTATTTCTAACATTTTGCTCTGTAGTGTGAATCTTTCACCCAAAGAAAAAAAATGTTGGCAAACTAGCATTTTTAAAATCAAATACTTACCCTTGACATTTCAATAAGTTCAATTTTAATCATTGAGATAACAAGATCATTAATTAGATGATGTAATATCGACTAAGATAGTGTGACTAAACTAATTTTAAATTTTAATATATTAATGAAATGATTATTTTGGTCTTACCAGGACTAAAATGAAAGATTATTAAAATGCGAGTGGGTAAAAGTGTTTGATTTTGAAACACAATGACCAAATAGAAAAACACCTCAAACCTAGTGACTAAAATGATTCTTTTTTCCTTTTCCTTGTTTTTTGGTTTTGTTCTTCAAGTTCTGCAGTTAGCATTGTCTTAAATAGCCCAATCCTTTTTTGGTTCGAAAGTTGTGTCGGCCAGTTCACAATCTCACATATATACTATTGTAGGTCGTATTTACTGATTTTTTATTTTCTTTTTTAACTGGTTTTTCATTCAAGTTATGGTTGCCTTTTACATTATCATATTCGTGTTTCCA
Source organism: Sicyos edulis (assembly GCA_036507275.1). Taxonomy (NCBI): domain Eukaryota; kingdom Viridiplantae; phylum Streptophyta; class Magnoliopsida; order Cucurbitales; family Cucurbitaceae; genus Sicyos; species Sicyos edulis. The sequence continues at coordinate 26,258,946 of CM071850.1, read as the reverse complement.
CGCTTAACTAAGAAGAGAGCCAAAAGTTGAATGAAGTTCCTGAGAATACTAAAATGAAAATTGTAGTAGACATCTAGGAGCAAACAGAAACAAATGTGCATTCTCCTCTCAGATTTGGGGTTTATTTTTGGTTAGCCCACTTTTGTTGTTTCATTAAGGTCTTAATGAAAATTCGATTTCCCATAAAGAATAATGTTCAAGCATCTTGGCGCCATTTGTTTTTATTCTCGTTCTTTTCACTGGTATTATAATTGTAACATTTTTATTTTGATGCCAAAGCCATACCACAAGACACTAAAACTAGCTGCATGGTTGATTTATTTGTCCATGCAGGTCGCAAGAAAAAATGCTTCACAATTAGAAGGTGCTTCACCCGTTGGCTGGCCTCGTGCTGTGCGTGACACGCCATATCCTACTCCTAGATTTACCGGAGCTCCTTTCCCGAGGGGCGTTCCCGGAGGATTTAGGCCTCGTCCTCCCATCAAACTTGGTGCGAGGAGCATGCAGTGGAAGCGGGATAGTCAGACTACAACAACTGCTGACAATGGTGCTTCTCTCTCTGGTAATTCTGTACTCTCATCTGGTGTTCGTAGTCTTACCTATGTTCGAACAGAAACTAAGCCCGCCGACAAGTAGGAATCCACTTGACTGGGAGAGTTGTTCTCTCCATCATTGGTGGAGGAAATTGAGAAAGAAGACCAAGGGATGTTTTAGCAGTTTCATATAGGATTTTTTGTTTTGTTTTTGAAATAGAAATTGTTTATACATAGGAAACTCATAATGGCGGTTCGGCTCTCCTCTCCCATTCAGAGTTCTTATTCAGCTACTAGATTAAATTTTGTGAATAGAGTAAGATGTGCCTTTTGTTTTTACGGATATTATGATATTTTGTAATTGTTATTACTGACATGACATAAGAGAATGAAAAAAGAAAGAAAGAAAAAGAAAATAGAGTTACGTTAAAAGAAAACGAATAAAGTTCTAGGTTGTATCAACCGGTGTTTTAAAAAGCTCAAGGTGCACTGGCCCTCTTGAGCCTGAAGCGCAAGGCGTACCAAAAGACGCGAGCTTTTTACGAAAGGCGCATACATGTATACATACATAAAACATATATATTAACCTCTTTCAAAGTTTTACATAATCATCCCATAGGGTTGACGATTAAGTTTTAATTGTTTTTTTTTTTAAAATAAAACTTTGAAGTAATGGTTGATTGAATTTGAATTTGTAAAAACAAATAGAGAAAAATGAGTAAAATACTACCGTTTGACTTAAATTTTAAATAAATAAAAAAGTCCTCAAGACGTGCGACTTGCGCGCCTGTGGGCTTTATGAAAAGGCGCGTGTCTAGACAGACAAGGCGCCAACACTGAGCCTAGGGCTTTTTTGAGCCTGAGGCGTGCCTTTTCGGACTTTTTAAAACACTGGTATCAGCATGTCTTTATACGTGTATATTAAGCATAGACAACCTGATTTTATTTATTTATTACAAATGGATAAACTGAATTGAGTGATATTTCCTGTGCCTGCTTCGTAGTATTTGTTTGTTAGGATTGCAGATACTGCTGTCTGTGGGTCTTTGAGTAGTCGGAAATTTGTAGACCTATATTAGGCCTTTTTCTTTTTCCAGTTTGTAAGTTCTGGGACAATGCAGTTTCCAGAAGAATTGCTCCTCCCTTAGGCTGCCAAAATTTTCATGTGACATTTGTGCAACTGAATCAGACTCTGTTGAGAAGGTTTGTAGATTGAAAAGTCTACTAGACAAGTGTATGAGAAAGAGAACAGTTAGTCAGTTTAAGGTGTTTAAAGAGATTGGCATCTAGTGATAGGTTTGTTAGAAAGATACTAGTTGAAGATTTGTTGCTTGAAAGACAATGCCTGTGCTGAAATAGAAGGAAATGTTTGTGGTTAAGAGACTTAGCCCAGGGAAAGCTGTTATTTCCACGCTTAAATAAGCCAAGGGAGTTATTTTTTAGTGCTGTACTCTTATGTTATATACTTGATAGTATTTGTTTCTGTTCTGTTTCATTACTAAAGGCGTAGAGGCCTGAGATCTCTAAGGTATACTCCTTTAGAGGTCCCATTAGCTTCCGGATCCGAGCCTTAGAATCGACACGGGTATCTGAGTATGCAGTGGAGCGAAAACTCCGATTCACGGTTATAAAAAAAAAGCAAAAAGAAAACTGACAAGTGAAGAAATCCCAGCCAATAACCACAGCATCCTGCTACACTTTGCTTATAGAACCAGCACAAGACACTTTACAAATCCATCATTTTATTACAGGAAGCCTTGGACACAAAAGATACAGAGCAACAGAGGGAATACATAATTGAAAAAAAAGAGAACAGAAGAAGGAAATGCAGAGCCAGCAGCCATGGCAGGCAATGGAGCAATTTCATCCTCAATGGCATAGGCCATCATCTCAAAGAACGCCATGGAAAGGACCAAAGCAGCTGCAAAAGCAAAATGAGGGAGCCTCATGGAAGCTGCCATTGAAGAGCAAATTTAGGTACAAAGCTCACACTTCTGCTTAATTGTGTTCTTATAGGTGCAGAAGGTTGGGTAAAAATGGAGATTTGTAGTGATGCATGCTTGCCATTTGGTTGTTGATATCAGCACCAAAAGGCAATTTGTTAGATGTTGATTTTGGATGAAGACACAGCCATAGTTGGTTTGCTTTTGCAGGAGGATTGATTTTAAATGGAAATGATTTGTTACTTTGTTTGTGGAAAGGCTTCATAGTTTTGGACCGTTAACTTGCCCTCACCCTATTAGCTTAATTGTGAACTTCCTTGGGGTTTCTAGAAAGTAAAAAAAATGATCTTTTTCCCTTGGGGCGTGCCTTGAATCTTGGTGATGCTTTTAAGTTCTTTTATATTGTTCGGGTGGCCGACATGAGCATAGTTCAATTAGGTTAAAGATTTGAATATTTTAGCTTATGTGAACCTAATTTACTTATTTCAAGTGTATAATCTTGGTGTAGCTTACAAGATCAAAAAGAGAGTTCTCCCTACTCCAATTTCAAAGATAAATATTCTACATAAGTTGAAGCTTCCAAACGGGTCTCATATTTATCCCTAAAAAAACATACTTCGCAAAATTTCCCCCCTAAAAAACTTGCCCTTGAGTTGAAGAGAAAAAGAAAAATTATGAAAAATAATAAGGTTGTTTATTTTTAATGGTTTGAAATGAAAATTCCTGAATTTAGTTTCTTCATATTTGTCATCGTTGGAGCATCTAAACAAACCTCAAATGTTTGATTCAAAATTGAAATGAACTTTCTCCTTTTAGTCAGTGTTGTTTTTGAGAGATTACAACAATTTGAGGTACGAAAATTCAAACTCATGACCTTATGGTCAATAGGTAGACACCGATGCCATTGAATTACTCCTCTGGTCATCAATGTGAAATTGGTTAGATAAATGTCCCGGCATGTTATAATATTTTAATATTTTGGATTAAGTTAAAAGTACTTCCAATGGTTATTTGATTTTCGATTTTTAAAATTGAGTTAGTATCTCTGTTTATTTTCCATAATTTTTATCGCTAAAATATTTGAATTCGAAGCTGGATTTAAATACAATTTTTTTAAAACTAATTTTTTTAATTTCCAAATTTTAGTTTTATTTTTAAAATATATGTAAATAGATTTATGGGTAAAAATAGTATTTATAGGCTTAATTTGAAAAAAATCAAAATTAAAAACTATTAACAAGTCAGAATTAAGAGAACGTTTTCATTTTATAGACTAAAAAAGATAGTTTTGGTTGGTTTCATTAGTTTGTAAGAGGATCTTGGAATGAATGAGATAAAAAAAATAAAAATAATGAGATCATTTAAAAAAAGGAAAAATACATTTTTTGTCATAGTTTTAAATGTAACTTTAAAATTTAGTTTCCAATTCGTAAAAGTTACAGTTTTATTCTACTATTAAGGTCGATTTTTTTTTAAACATATTAAGGTCGACTTTTAGATATTGAATAAACTTGTTATTATTTAAACTAAAATATTGTGATAGGAAACTTTTATTTTGGATCTATTGGTCCAATCCGATTCTTGTAGGCCTGAATCGATACTTTTGTTGAACCGAGCCCGTTCGATTCCCTCTTCGACCTTCTTGGTATTTTGAATTTATTTAATATCTTAAATATGTAGATTTTGATTCTTTCAAACTAACTCACCCAAATGGAAAAAAATATTTTTAAAAAATAAAAAATATATTCAAATCGAAAATCCAAACGTCAACGCAAACCATAGAAGCATCTTTGTTGAAGAGATATCTCATAGATGAAATTCTATTATCTCTTTTATCAAATCTATGTATATACAATCATACTTAGTGTTGATTAAATTACTTGATCTTCACATATACCACTTAATATCGATGTAGCGGAAGTAAATTAGATTTTAATTATGGCAATAGGTAAAATAAATAAATGGAGCAAAGAGAGAAAAACAACAATAACAAAAAGATCTTATGTGGTTTGGACGAAGTCTACATCCTCGGGCGAAGACCGCAAGAATATTCCACTAGAGTTCCAAAGATGGGATTACAAAAGAGCACACTTAAGCACACACAAAAATCCCAATACACCTAAATATTTGAGCTAACCAAAATTAATTTCTAATTGAAATTAGAAATTAATATATGAAATATGAAATATAAGAATTAATGAATTCTTATATAAATTCTTGGTTAGCTTGTATTTTAAAAGTGAAAGCATATATGTGTGTATATAGCAAATGGAGGAGGTCATCAATTACAAAATTGTCCATGTGGGATTTCATTTAGTGGCACACAACAAATCTCCACCTTGACCCTACATGATCCAAACACCAAATGAAAAATTTCAATCGTCTTCGCCAACTTTAAGTAGTTTAGAAATTGAAAATACCAACCAAACTCAAACAATGCTTGAATTTTTTTAGTGGAAGAGATTTAATCATCCTTTCAGATAATGAAGGTGTAGAAGCTGCTACATCTTGTAGAACCTTGTAATGCATAAAGATTGGCAGAACTTTTCAGTCATTTCATGACGTCAAACTGCCTTTATAAACTTTCAAAGCTCCACCTTCACTAGTAAACTTGTACCCTTTTGTTGTAAGAGTACTCAAAGAGATTAAATTTCTCTTCAAATTCGGAATGTGTCTCATGTTAGAAAGTGTTCTGACAACTCCATCAAACATCTTAATTCTGATTGTTCCAATACCAACTATCTTACATGATGTATTATTACCCATCAATATAGTACCTTTAGAAGTTGAATCATATGTTGAAAACCAATCTCTATTGGGACACATATGAAATGAATATCCTACATCAAGAATCCAATCATCAGATTTTAATTTTTCATCATAAGCAACTAGGAGATCATCATCACTATCAACATCTTCAACAACACCAGCCTGACCGGAGCTTTCAAGTTGCTTACCCTTTTGAAATGCAGAGGTTGAATCATATGTTGAAAACCAATCTCTATTGGGACACATATGAAATGAATATCCTACATCAAGAATCCAATCATCAGATTTTAATTTTTCATCATAAGCAACTAGGAGATCATCATCACTATCAACATCTTCAACAACACCAGCCTGACCGGAGCTTTCAAGTTGCTTACCCTTTTGAAATGCAGAGGTTCTCTGATTCTTATTATGTAATTTTGAAGCATTCAGAAATAACATAATTGCAAGTTTTATTTTTAGATTTTGATTGATTTCTCTGATCGCCATCATTTATCTCCTCGTGTGTTGTCCCCCGAACTACTAACCCTCTGCAGAACTCTCAACTATATCAGTGATATGTTTAATTTTTTTCTTTATTAAACAAACCATAGAGAGTATCACGACTATATAAAATCGTATCTCTAAAATTTTCATGCGAGAGAGGTAGAGAACACAACAAAATCAAGACCAAATCTTCATCATCATAACTAATCTCCATAGATTCTAAATGGCAATTTCTTTAAAACCAACTAAATGGTTATTTAAGGATGACCCTTCATCCATATGATAAGAAAAATTCTGTTCTAACCTTAACCATAAACCTGATGTATTAACCATAGAACTGCATTTTAGCTTGTCATAATAAAAATCTAGTATTGCGATCCAAAATTATCACAACCAAACGAAACAATAATAACAAATCAAGCTCAAACAAACCAACTAAGCTCTGATACCATTTGTTAAAATTACTCGATCTTCACATATATCACTTAATATCGGCCCAATTCATCGCTAGCCAAGATATTGTCTACTTAGCGATGGATTAGACTGTTATAGCTAGTATCAAAGTCAGGCATCGGGCCGATGTGCTGGATCCATCGGGACACTGGACCTCTAAGAAGAGGTGGAAACCCATAAGGAAACCCATCGGGACACTGGCACACAACACTCAGTATTATCAACAACCCCCCGACCATTAGTATATATCTGGACCTCATCTCCATAAATTTGGAGGCATATTTTGATTGTTTATTTTATCAAAAAAAAAATATGTGCATGTGATTTACTTGTTTTTTTTTTTTTTTTTTTTAAAAAGTCGATACTCGATTGAACTAATGGATGATCGTTCTGTTCTGTGTACATCTCATGAATTATTTTGGAAAAAGTAGATATTTTATACTATTTTTCTTTAGCTTCTCTTCTCACTAATCATGAAATGACCTATCAAAACAAAAAATTAAGAATTTTCTCAACTGCCCATTTTGTTTGTCAATTTGAATTTGAGACATATTTAAAGAAGTTTAAAGAAGAAAAAGAAAAAAGAAAGAGTTTAGGCTAAGAAGAAACGAAGAAGAGGTAATAATTATTATTATGAACTAAACATCAAATTAATGTCTCATTAAATAAAATCCGTGGGATTTATAGGCGGAAACTTGAGGGATTTTCCAATTCAAGAAGACATATATTTAGGAATTTCAATGTGTGAGGGGAAATTACGGCTTCTTTTTCCCAATTTCCGTTTCGATTTGGCCGATTCTTTCTCTCTTTGCCTCATTCTGTGGAACTGTTTTCTGTTTTCTATTTCTTTTTTTTTAAAAATAAAATCTAAAGAACAAATAATTTCAATTTTATCAGTTTTAAAGTTTAATTACAGCAAAAAAACCAAATTAAAAATATATAAATTATAGTATCTTAATTTGTTTTTTTGTTTAATACCCGGTATTTTATCTTCCATCAGTGAATTTCAAAAGTATTGTATTCAAATACTAATTTAGTTAATAAAATATTAATATTATAATAACAAAACGAGTTGTTATAACATAATAACTATTTTTTTTTTATTCCAGTACTTTTTTTTTTTTGAAACATTGTTATTCCAGCACTAAATGTGATGAAATTAAGACAAAAAAAGAAGTTAATATCTTATTTTTTGTTAAATGTCTGTATTTATCCTACTTTATTTTATTGTTATTATACTTTTCTATTTTTCTAAAAAAAAAAAAAGAAAACTATTTTTTTCTTGCTTTAAATCTTCTGAAAAATTAAACAGTCAGCATTAATGTTGTGCAGGCTGTCAGGGATAATTTCGATGAACGTATTGCAAACGCATAAAAAAGGTGTTTGGAAAGAAAAGAAATAAAATAAAATAAACTAAGAAGTAAGAAATAAAATGCAAGTAAAAATAACGTCGCCTGAGAGATTCGAACTCTCGCGGGGAAACCCCATGTACTTAGCAGGCACACGCCTTAACCACTCGGCCAAAGCGACTTTTTGTGTATGTTAACACTTTTATATTTTATTTAAACCATTCTAACGCAGTTACAAAAATTAGAAGTAATATTGAGTAATAATAAAATAATGTTGATTTTTTTTATGACAACATAAAATAATGTTGATAATTGGGGATTTGAATCTTGAATTTGTGATATGATATAATTTTAAATTTTAAAAAATTATGTAAGTCTGTTTCGTTATTATATTTTGAATTTGGCTATTTTAGTGTGCATATACTTTCTTTCAAGAATTTCTAAAATTAGTCACAAATCTTTTATTTATTTATTTTTATTGAAATTAGCCAAAAAGGAATATTTTGTTAAAATTTTAAAATCATTCTTTTTTAGTACAAAATGGGAAAGACCAGCAAATATAAATTATTATTTTATTTTATTTGTTGAAATCTGCATCTAAATTATTTATTAATTAAGAGTTCAAATTTGAATACGATTATTTGAAGTATAAACTTTTAAAACTTCATAAGTCTCACAATGTCGACAAAAGTTTGTCAATTAAACCTATTTTACAAGTTATGATTCAAAATTTCATGAATTTAGCAGGCACACACCTTAACTAATTTGGCCAAAGCAACTTATCATATTTATTGATATTTATACTTATTATTTAAACTATACAAACGCAGTTACAAAAATTAGAAGTAATATTGAGTAATAATAAAATAATGTTGATAATTGGGGATTTGAATCTTGAATTTGTGATATGATATAATTTTAAATTTTAAAAAATTACGTAAGGCTGTATCGTTATTATAATTTGAATATGGCTATTTTAGTGTGCATATACTTTCTTTCAAGAATTTCTAAAATTAGTCACAAAGTTTTTATTTATTTATTTTTATTGAAATTAGTCAAAAAAGAATAATTTGTTAAAAATCTAAAATCATTCTTTTTTAGTACAAAATGGGAAAGACCAGCGAATATAAATTATTATTTTATTTTATTTGTTGAAATCTGCATCTTAAATTGTTTATTAATTAAGAGTTCAAATTTGAATACGATTTTTTTTTTTTGAATTAAAATACGATTATTTGAAATATAAACTTTTAAAACACTTCATAAATCTCACAATGCCGACAAAAGTTTGTCAATTAAACCTATTTTAACAAGTTATGATTCATACTCATTCTACCATAAAAGCATCAAAACTTATCTAAAAAAAAAAAGACAGCTTTTCGTTTTTTTTTTCTCTTACTTTTTTTGAAAATAAATTTATTTGATAACTAATTTTGATTTTTATTTTTAAAATATTAAAGAAATTCTAAAAACTAAAAAAAAAGAAGAAAGTAGATTTTAAAATAGGTTTTTGATATCATTTTTTAAAAAATATGCAAAAATCAAGAATAAATAGTTAAAAATTAAAAAAAAGGTAAGGTTTGAAAACATGAAAAAACAGTTATCAAATATGTTTTTTGGTTTTTAATCTTTAAAAACATAAAACTAAAATCAGTTATCAAATACATACGGTTTTTATTTTTTAAAACAAAAGCCAAAAACTCAAAATAAAAACGAAATGGTTATAGACTTTACTTTTTGAATTTAACAATTTTGGAAGTGAAAAGAATTTTTTTATTAATCTTTTATGAGTTAGAGGTTCCATTCATCTATCCCATATATTATAAAAAAATTACCCATAATAATCTTAATCCTAAAAAACTAAAAGTAGTGTTGTTATTCCAACAATAAATTTTTTTAATTAAAAAGCTGAAGAGTAATGCTTTTTTTCAAACATTGTTTAATGTTTGGATTATTAAGGCTATGTTTGATAACATTGGTTGTTTGATTTTTGAAATTTAAATTTATTTTTACTCAAATTTTCTATCATGTAGTCCATTTTTTCTATAATATATTAATTTTTTTTCTTTAAAAAGTATATGAATACTACTCAAATTTCAAACACATTTTTTTTTTTTTAATTTCTAAATTTTGGTTTGGTTTTTAAGAATATAAGTAGAATGTAGATATTTGGAAAGAAAAAACGTGGGGGTAAAGAGTTGTTGTAGACTTAAATTAAAAACAAAATGGTTATCAAACGCGGCTTTAGTGTTTTAGGTGACTTGCGTATATACTCAATTATTTTTATGGGACATACTCCTAATTTTATAATATTTTATAATAAAAAAATATAAAAAATTAATTTATGTGTAGGTAACTACAATTGTACTCTTATCCTTTTAGTTCTTCAAAAATCCTCTTGATTATTAAGTTAATATTCTATAATTGATAGGGTTGCTCAAATAATCTGATAACTTAATTAACCTGAATTAACCCAAATCAATTTGGTGGATTGGGTTGAGCTATTAACTTATTTGGGTTGCGCTAAGTTTAAATAAATAAATGTTTCATGAGTTAAGTTAATTCTTGAGTTGACTAAAAAATAATTTTGGTCAACCAATCTAACCCAAATTTATAATTAACTTTATTTATTTACTTATAATATAATTGTATAGACACATTTCTTTTATCATTATTATTTTTAGATTTTTTCTCACAATATTTTGGTTGGTTTTATTATCTACTTATTTTATGGAAGTCGGATCATGTCCTCTATTTTTATTGGTTATCTATTTACTTTATAAAAACCGAATTATTCATATTAACTATTTTTGTTGATATTAGTTATCATAGAAGTCAAATGTATTTGTTGTTATGTTCTATAGTTGTGATCTTCTATATGAACTATGAAAGTAGGACTAATAGTGGGTGACTTTTGATTGAATATTTTGTATATTTAATATTTATATCCATTTCATTATTACATTGATAGGATAATGGCTAGAGATTAATTATGTTGTGTTTATGCATAGTATAGAACTAATTCAATAAAAGATCTTTATATTTATAATGTATTAATGAATCCGATAACTCAACCCAACTCAACAATATAAGAGTTCATTTAGGTTGGAAAATTTTCTCTCAAACCCAACCTATATACACTCCCAATGGATGGTTGTTATGTTAACATGAACATAACTTAACCAATTAAAACATATATTAATATTTTCGACTAAAACCCAAAAGTTCAAATTTTACATCAATGATTTAAAAGATCATAAATTCTAAATTTCCAACTCCTAACTGTGCTGGTATTAAAAAAAGAAGAAGACATAAATGCTAATAATAACAGTATGTATATAAAATCTATAGAGAATCGAAAATCCATATAATATATATAATGATGGATAAATATGAAGGAAAAGAGTGAATAAGAGGTGTAGTTATTAAAGGTACTTAGAAGATGGAATGATTTATAAGGTAGTGTAGTGCATATCATAATGTCTTGATGTAAAAGCAAATTAAAGTTATAAATCATTTTATTATTTCTCCTCTTTCTCTATCTAACTCTTACCCTTATGATCATTACCCTATATGGCCTTCATCTATGGCTTAAAAAGCAAGAAATATTGCCTTCTATTTCTTTCTCTATTTTTTAATTTATTTTTTTAAAAAATTGAATTTGTAATAATTATTAATGGAAATGATGGTGTTAATGTGTTTAGATTTTTAAAATGACATTTATATTTTTATTTAGAATTAATGAAAGCGTGCTTAGTTTTGTTGTCATTATCCATTTTTCAAGATGGTGCCATTTTCGGTGTAAAGTAAAAACCTGAGGATCCAAAATTATTACCCCTTTAATGAAGTTCTTTTCTGTTTCGCACTTGTTTACACATCATTTTGGCTTTTCATTCCTTTTTCATATATAATAGTTGAAGCCAACTTAAACCTAATTAAAATACTTAAATACATATATAATAAATAAAATAAAATAATAAAAGAAAAGGCAAAATTACTATTTTATTTCTTCAAGTTTGATTCAAATTTTAAAATGGTAAGTAAAAAATAAACGAGCCAAAGAAAATTTGTGACAAAGCTTAGTCATTTATTATTATTATTTTTATTTTATGCAAGCAAAGTGGGCTTGAGTTATTTTGGTCCATTTTTTCAACTAATTTTATTGAATCGTCTCCTGTCAATTTTTACCATTATTTAAATAAAATAAGTGGGTGTTGACAATCTACAGACAATATTTATGCTTAACATTTATAGATTAAATTCTTACTTATATGAAAATGTCAATCAAACAGAATCGATGCAGCATAAATAAAAATATATAATTCTAAAGTAATATATAGAGAGAGAAATATACACCGTTAAAATTTAAAGGATTTTGCATGTATATTAAAAAAAAAAAAAATAATTCCATGTATAACACAATTCTCATTTGTGGCATAAAAATGATTAAAGTCTATCAATTTGCATTGTTCAATCAGTCAAAATCGATTGAAGTTAAAAAAAAATAAAAAAATAATTTCATGTACAACACAATTCCCAAACTTATTCATTTGTGGCATAAAAATGATTGAAGTCTATCAATTTGCATTGTTCAATCATTCAAAATCAATTGAAGTTTATCGGTGTTGAACTGATAGAAGTCTATTAGTTGAACTTGATAGAAGTCTAAAGTCTATCAATTTAATTGATAGAAATCTAAAATCTATCATTCCAACCGATAGAAGTCTAATAATGTTAGAATATGAATTTTGGGCAAAATGTACTATGAATGAAATTATTTTAAAAAATATACTATAATTGTAATGAAGAGTAAAAATATGTTATAAATGACAAATTCTCTCAGATTTATAAATAAAAGAATACCAAAACAAGAGAGATACTACAAAATTAGTTTGGGGGAATTAAATCGTATATTTTAGTAAACTTCGAATAAATCAAACAATAAAATATTTTAAACATTTTTTTTAATCTTTTCATCCCACAATTTCCTTATACAATAAAATACTGTAAACATTTCTTTACATTAAGAATATATACAACTAAAAAGATTGAAATTTGGCATAGAACATGTGGAGTAATCTACAATTTTCTAATATTATATAATTAATGAAATTGGAGTCAAATAAAAGAAAAAAAAAGAAAAAGAAAAAGAAATGACAAGTCAGTCGATGAAGAGGAATTTTCAATCTAATCTTATATTAAAAAATATCTTGCTTTAAGGCTCAATTTTTATCCATCACTCTATTTTGAAAAGTTTAAGAGCCCTCCTATTATATGCTCTTCATTCCATTGTCAGAAAACTCATCTCTCCGCCGCTAATGGAGGCCGCCGACGAGCAAGAAGCCGTTATCTTCCACTCCTATCCATGCGCTTATTACGTCCAAAGCCCCTCCACCCTCTCCCACGCCAACAGTTCCGATAACCGAAACCCCGCCGAGTCATCGACCTGCCACTCGCCTCTCCGCTCCGACGCCTTCCCCAATGGCCACCACCGCAACCCTACCCCGGAAGCCTCTTGCTTTGCTCTCTCTCATTACTCCTCCTCCCGTGGCTCGAACCACGGGACTGGGACCGACAATGGCGAGGCTCGCTTGATCATCGGTCGTGACCGTGATCGAGATGGGAAGCAGGATGAGGATGAGGATGGGGACGGGGATGAGGACGAGGAAGGGTATTATGGGAAGAGGAGAAGAGGTTGTTGGAAGACGTATTTTACGTATAGGAATAAGGATTCTAATGCATGGATTTGCTTGCAGTTGAGTTGGAGGGCAATTTTCAGTTTGGGAATTGCTTTGCTTGTGTTTTACATTGTCACTAAGCCTCCTTCACCCATCATTTCTGTTAAGGTAATTTTCCAAAAATTATTTCTTCTATTATTATTTATTTATTTTAAAATGTTAAATTAATAACATTTGAGGATTTAGAGAGATTGAAACCTAGAACCTCTCCGTTACTAATACCCCTAGAGTAAGAGTTATACTCTAATTGGTATTTATGTTCTAATGTTGAAATATATTTATGCAAAATAGTATCAATAACCATATCTCCCCATTTTATTATACAACATTTCTCCATTTTATTTCTTTGATATTATTTAATGAAGTTTTTATTGTTAAATATTTAATATCATTATGCGCGTTTAGTGTTTTTTTTAAACTTATTATGCATGCATATAATATATTATACATATATGTTCTCACTGTTTGCCCTTATTTTTTTACCACACAATTATACATGTAGATTTTTGTGAAGTATGATCTTTTTCGACAATAAGTAATGTATTGATATACCTTATCTTGTATATATTTTATAAATGTATTGCGACAATGCATTAATAGGCTAATTAATTGATTCAGTTTTACTATGTCTGTATGAAGATAAGGTTTCTATTTTTTTAATTGGATAAATAAGAAATTCTCTCGTTGAAAATAGAGGGAGAATGTTAAAATACATGATGTATTCTTCTTTCTTTTTTGAAAGGTAATATTTGTTAAATTCACTTTGAAAATTAGAAAAAGTAATATATTCTCTACCTTTCAATCTGCATTTACCTCGATTGTCGCCTAAAGCAGGAGTTTAATAATAAATAACATGTTTCCGATTGTAAATTCAAATCATGATAGTGTTGTTAAAGAATATTGGGTAAATTATATAAATTTAGTCTTTAGAAAAGTTAAAAATTAGTTATGGATAAAATCTAAAAATAGTTTTTATAGCCGGTAAATTAAATACGTAATTAGTTAATGTAGGTGATGAGATTTTTTTTTTCCAACCAATTACTTAACCCATACTAACTATTCATGTATACTTTTAAATACTTGTATACTTTTCATGTATTTAATCTGCCAAAAATTTTACAATCACAAAAATTAAGATCTCCTTTGATAATCATTTGATTTTAGTTTATGAAATTTAAACTTATTACTACTCAAATTTCTTAATATGTACTTCTATCTTTCTTACAATGTATACATCTTTGCTTTTAAAAAGTAGGTTAATACTAACCAAATTATAGATATCCAAATAACTATTCATGTATACTTCTAAAACATCAATCACTTAACCTATACTAACTATTCATGTATACTTCTAAAACAAGCTATAAGTAAGATATAGATATCCAAATAAAAAAAAAGTTATGGTAAGATAATTGTTGTAGGCTTAAATTTCAAAAACAAAAAACGAAAAATAAAAAAATTATCAAAGCATGGTCTAAAATTTCCAAACATGTCAAATAGACTTTAGTTTTTTAAATGGTAAGATAAGGATTAAGCTTATTGAACAAATTTGTAATTTACCAAAATATATTTTAAGATAACATTCTCAAAAAGTTTAGAAAGGTGCCTGGTAAAAAGTAAAAACTGTCTTTTGAAAAAGTTACCAGAAAAATTACCAAAATTTATTTTACAGATTTTTTTTATTTTTTTTAAAAATATTCTTTTTGAATAAATTATAAGGTTAAAATACTATATTTTAGTTTTACTGCTTTAGAAATCAGAACTGATTCCATTTTAGATGGTTAACTTTTCAAAAAAGAAATAGAAAAAGGAAGGATTGACCTCTATAAGTTATAAAGACTCGTTGACAATTGTCTTATGCGAAGGAAAGTTATATTGGTATACTCTATTAGGGATGTACATGGGTTGGGTTGAGTTGGGTTGGGTAAGGTTAAGGGTAATTTTTAAACCAACCCAAAAATTTGGGTTGATCAACTTTTTAATCCAATCCAACCCAACTCAACCCTATATTTTTGGGTTGGATTGGGTTGAGTTCATCAGTTCAAAAGGATTAAAAGTTGAAGGCGAGATTACAAATTCGACGAAAACACTAATTATTTCAATATTTGGAAGTCAAATATTGGTTAAAATTTGACTAAATATAAAGCTAATTTTGTAAAGAGTATGATATTTTTTGATAAAAAAATTGGATAAATTCTTGAGGGAAAAAAGGTTTGAGAAAGATTATTGAAGTTTACTTGTTCATAGAAGGAAAAAAAAAGCAAAAAAAGAAAAAGAAGACATAAAGTAAGAAAAGATGTACAACCACTAAGCTATCAACGACTTTACACTACAAAGATACGTTAAGAAACATATATTTATATTCGGGTTCCGGGTTGAACCCAACCCAAAACCCGTGAACCCGCAAACCGACCAAAAAATCTGGGTTTACTAAAAATTTAAACCCAACCCAAATTTTAAAAAATATAACCCAACCCACCCCTTACGGTTTGGGTTGGGTAGTTCGAGTAGCTCGGGTTACCGGTTTTTTTGTACATCCCTATACTCTATCATATATTATGATTTAATTCAGATATTTGAAAGTACATAAATAAAGTAGAAAGAATTTTAAAGAAGATTAAAATTTTGAATTATGTTCACTTTAGTTCTTTAATTAAGAAAAGGATGTTAAATGATACATTAGATTCATCATATTCGTAACATTATATATGTCTTAAACTATAAGCTAACTGCTTTATAAGAGGAAAGTTAAAAATCTAGCATATTCGAAACACATACACCATCTGCCGAAAGAGTCGGTCACTTGATATTTTCATTATCTAGTAGAAATTCAGTTCAACATGAAGATCACAATTTGATATCTAAAATCGATATTTATCTCTCATTTATTTGAAATTATTTGAGAATAATTATACTCTTTTTGTAAGGTTTGTAGTCTCTCTCCCAATTTGTACTAAAAAAAAGATATACCTTGTGATCACTTCATGCCTTAAGAAAATAAAAATAAAATAAAACACTAGCATACAATTTAAGAATTGATTTTCAAACCATACAAATGTTAGAGGGGGTGTTTGTTTGAAAATTTAGATGGAGTATTTACTAACTGCACTAAAATTTATATCAAAACGAATTTTTTTATAACTATTTAAAATAACTCTTCATTTATTACAACTCAAAATACTTTTTCATTTTTAACTATTTATTCCTAATAATTCATTTCTAACTATTTAAAATAACTTCTCATTTTTAACCATTCATTTCTAATTATTTATTATCATCTACCCAAAATAATTCATTTTTAACCTTTCATTTCTAATAATTTATTTTTAACTACTCAAAATAACTTTTCTTTTCAAATTCACAACAAAACAAGTTATTGTATCTAACTCATTTACAAAAAAAAAGCCACATCTAAAGAAGTTTTTAATTACAACTCCTCCATAACAAACAAGTTATTACAAAAAGTTTCAATTTTCTAACTACTTAAAATAACTCCTCAAACTAATTTCTCATCCAAACACTTCGAAAGGGTCTATATGTCTATACTTTCTTTTGATGTCTAGAATTTAATTAGAAAATTAAAGAAAAAAAGATTGATGATAATGTTTTAATTAAAAATTTGGGGATTCTAATAATGTAGGTGGGAGAAGTGGAAGAATTTATGCTAGGAGAAGGAGTGGACAAAACAGGAGTTGGAAGTAAGATCCTTACATGCAATTGCACAATGGATGTAATTGTGGATAATCACTCTAAGCTCTTTGGCCTTCACATTCTTCCTCCATCTCTTCATATGTCTTTTGGGCCTCTCCCCATTGCTACTTCACAAGTAAGACACCTCTTTTATTTTCTTTTGAATCATTTTCTTTATTAGTTCAATTTCTTTTTTAACTTATTTTGTTGAGGCTGTAATTGAAATTCTACTACCAACTAGAACAAAGTTCTATTCGGTATTATGTACAATTTAATAGAACTAAAGATTACATGTTCGAATTCTCTAACCCCCATTATATTTAAATTATAAAAAGAAACAAAATTTTACTATAATTATAAGAGGGATTATAAATCTTAGAAGAACAATATTTTGTTGATTTAAAACTCATTGAAAGTAAGAGGATAGAATCATATGATAAGTTTTTTTGTCTAAACTTTTAAAAGTTTAATTTTAGTAGTTGAATTTTAAGATTTATTTTAGTATCTAATCTTTCAAATGTTCAATTTCAGACTCTAAATTTCAAGATTTATAACCTTTTGGTTCTTGAACTTCAACAAAAAAAAAAAAAAAACCTTAAAGTTAGTTCTTAATTTGCCATATTTCTCTAAATTTTTTAAAAATATGTTCACATTTTGTCTTTGATTGTATTAAATTATAGACATTATTGAATCAATTTCAATTTAATATAGACTTCAAATTACTATGAAGACCAAATTGACAAGGATTATAAAATTAGACTTTTGAAAGTTTTGTAGACCAAAATAGAATAAACCTCAAAACTTATGAATTAAAATTAAACTTTTAAAAGTTTAGATACACTAAAATGTGGAACAAATGTTAAAATTTATGGACCAAAATGATATTTTACCCTGCAATATACTCCCATATTATAAAGGATCCAATAAGTACGGTGTAGGTTAATTTCTTTGTTGTCTCACCAAAAGGACTAATGCTCCAATGACAATATATACAACTTAATAATCGAAATGTGTTATACATTACATACCCTCTCCTTAGAAACGAGAGTGGGAGTCTTAATCCATATTTAAAATTTTAGATCGACTAAACTTTTTTTTTTTTTTTTTTCAATTTACTTGTCTTTTTTGAAATAGGGTTCGAGATTGTATGTTGAGAGTGGAACGACAACGTTTCAATTAAGCGTGGGCATCAACAATAAGCCAATGTACGGTGCAGGAAGGGACATGGAAGATCTTCTTGAATCAGGAACAGGATTGGAGCTTATAATTCAACTCAATTTCATTTCCAACTATAGGGTAGTTTGGAAAATCATAAGGCCCCACTTTCATCATCGTGTCGAATGCTTATTGGTCCTCGGAAAAGCCTACCGTAAGAAGGGTCACACCCGATCCTTCAATAGTACTTGTCTAACTTCTTGATGATCAAATTACAAATTTGATTATCAAACTAATGTTTTCCAAAAAAAAAAAAAAAAAAAATTGTAAGTTTGGTGATTATTATAACTTCTCGATCATCAATTCTTTTATACGATTTCGTTTTTGTAATCGAATGTGTGCTCATAATTGTACCGTTATTTGTGATAATTAAGATTAAAACCTTATGAACAATTAACCGTTATTGTGGGCTTGCCAAACCATTAAAGATTGTTAAGATCATGCCTACGTGGCTAACAAGACAAAAATTGTTGACCAAATTTTATGAGTATAGTATCTCTGGTAAAGATGTAACAATCCAGTTTTAAGATTAGCTTAAAAAAAGACCCATTTTAACAATGAATTTAATAAAATAACCCCTGCATACAATTAACCCATTCCGTTTAGGTCCATATTTGGCTTCCAACATTTTTATGGTCGAACCTCTTTGTTTAATGGACTTTTTTAATCATAAATTTGGACATTTTGTTATCTTTAGACTCTTAACTGATTAATGCTATGGCTTTATCTATATTAGACTAATTTTCGTTCATAATAATATTTATTAAATCTGTAAATTCTTGTGCTTAAAAAACATTAATGTGTTAATTACAGACTTGATGCCAAATTTATTACCGTTTCATTTGTGTATGGTAGTGGTTGAAAGAACAGTAAATAGCTTCTTCGTGTGAAGAAGAGATATATATATATATATATATATAAAAGAAGAACTATATGGAAATTTGTTTGATTGAAAATTTTAAGATAGTACGGATGCATCTATGTCAATGTCAAAATCAATTGGTAATGAAAGCTCTTGTAGTATATTTAAGGGCAAACTAGGCAAATGTCTAATTCTAGGAAATTAATTAGAAAAATGTCTAAATGAGTAAAATTTAAAATCCATGTCTAAAATTTCATTTATTAAATTCTAAAGAAAATATTTTTATTAAGATTTTTTGTTAACTAACATGAGAGAGATTGTAATTAATTCAAACTGAAAATAATAATCAAAATTGATAATGCTACTAATTTGAAAATTTGAGAATCAAAACAGAAAATCCATATTTAAACCATATTTAATGCTTTTTTTTTTAAAACGAATATAATATATTGTACATCGTTTGTACTTCATGGGTACATCCCCATTAATAATTGAAATCAGTAAAGAAAAAGTACATGCAGTCGTTGCTACCATTAATGCACTTCCAGTTGGCCCCGAAGTGCATTCCACCTCCATTTTTACTCGTACGCCAACTTGATCTTATTCATTCTGATATTGGTTGATTATCTTATGATATTGTTCATTTTATACTGTGAAAAGTGGAATGCAAAAGGAAAAGGGAAAGCAAATGCGATGTACAAAAACCTTGACCGGTACCAGAGGATGAGCTGCATACGGGACACCTTTATATCTGTTGTATATGCCATTATTCACACACGTAAAATATATATGTGTTGCACTCGAAGTTTATGTGTTGTCTAACCCTATATTGTACATATGTACAGATACATGATGTACAGAATGTGTACGTCCTGCTTCACTGTCTTGTATTGAAAGCTTCATGCAACTGCTATGTTGCATAAGACCTTTTTCAATTCATCTTTGTTTGGTAACATTGCACCTGCTCTTAACACAATGGACCCTCTACTAAATTCTGGATGTACATCTTGGTACGTGTTTGGATGATGTCCTCCAAGATACAACCTTCGTTGTACATACCACCAGCGAACTCGATGTACATCCATTAGCGTCTTGGTCATCCTTCAATATCCTCGACTTTTCTTTGTGTACCCCATCTTTATATAGTGATATGCTTATGACTTTCTCATTTTCGCCCAACCCTAGATTCCCCTCGAAAGATGATCACAATAGGGATAGGGGATGTTGTGTGTGATATCAACCACGACGGTGTTGTAGTTCGAGTAAATATCTTCCTCATCCCAATTGCCATTAAAAACGATCGTAACAAATGTGACATTCATTGACAATTTTAACGGTTGCTTCCTACACCTTCATAAAAGACAGAAACAACCATAATATGAGAATTGGTGGTGGGAATCAGAAACATTATCGTGATTTATGGGATTTGTTGCAGACTTGAGGATTGGGGATGAAACACATGAAAAAAGTGTGTAAAAATTACACATTGTTGATGAAAAGAAATATAGGAATGGTGATGGAAATGGTGATGTAGGTTGTTTAGTGTGAAATGAAGTGGAATAGAGAAATGAAGAATGTATATTGTGCAATTGGAGAAAACAACTTAATCTTAAAATGGTGGGAGAATATTATATTATTAAATTTAAAAACGATTACTAAAATAGTGGGAAGAATTCGTTTCTCAATGCTAAAATGGTGGAGTGATCTTTTTTTTTTTTTAATTCTTAAAATATTGATCAAGTGATAAGGGCATAGATGGTATGAATATTTTATCTCTCTTCCCTCTAATCAAAATTAGACATTCATTCTATTTCTTTCATTTTTAGACATTTTCTTCAATAATTTGTCAAAACTAGACAAATACTATGTTTTCCCTATATTTAAACTCATTGTTAGGTTCATTATTAAAGGAAGAATTTAGAGAATTTGAATTTCCATCTTTTTCAACAATGTTGTTAGAAGGCCTCTTTATTTATTGATTTAGAATCTTCATCATAATAACATATCAAATAATGTAGGCCCCGTTGATAACCATTTTGTTTTCAGTTTTTTGTTTATGAAATTTAAGATTACAACAATTACCCCACTATACTTTTTTCCTTATTTGGATATCTACATCTTACCTATCTTTTAATAAACAAAACCAAAATTTGTAAACAAAAAAAAGTAGCTTCCAAAAATTTGTTTTTGTTTTTGAAATTTGGTTAGTTTTCACCTATTTTCTTAAAGAAATATGGATACATTGTAGGAAAGATGGAGCACATGGTAGGAAAGTTTAGTAGAAATTGGTTTAAATTTCATAAACAAAAACGAAAAACCAAATGGTTATCAAACGGGGCCGTAGTTATCCATCTCAAAATTAATTGTGATGATAGAAGTAGTCCACTTATTTCATATATTGCTAGGAGATTTCTTTACGTATCGGTGTGGGATATTTTCAATAAGATACTTTGATTCAAATAGGGAGCAAAGAAGAAACATACTAAGAATTACAAAAACACTTATTAATTAAGAGCACAAGCCATAGTCGAATTATTAATTAATTAATTAATTTTCCAAATATTAATTTTTAAATACTTCCCTATTTAGTGTCCTATGAATTTAGTAGCCGCCTAACCAACCCACTACCCCACCTGTTTGGAACCACTAGTTTATTATCATGATTTTGTAAATGAAAAAATTAGGTTGAAAAAATCTTCTACGTTTTTTTCTTGGTCTCTATGCCTATTCTTCCCTTAAGAAAAACTACACCATTTGAGTTAGGAAAAATGAGGGTGTTGACAAATTAAGAACTTTAGAAGAACCAAGAACTTCGTTGCTGATGTTTGTTGTTCATGTTTCAGTTGAGGTATGCATTGACTTCATTTTCAGTTACAAAAAACAATGGTAAAAGATTCGCTAATTTATTTTTTAACTTCCGCTCCAGGTGATTTTATTAATCACACTAAAATTTTGTGTTAGAAATTTCTAACAATAGAATCAAGAACGGAATAATCTATTTTTAGTACACCAAAAGATTATCATGGTAATAATGTTTTTCCAACAAGAATGTGTCGATTTTTTTTTTTTTTTTTGGTTATTAGGTGAACACTGATACCGTTAAACTAGTTACAGCTCTGGTTAGCAGAGCCTAACGATTTTAATCTGTTGCCATTATTAAATATCCGATCATTTCTTTTCAAATTAAATCCCCCACGAAACAGCCACTATAATGTTGATGTTAGGGATAGAGCTTTGGAGATACCTTTGCTCTTGAGGTTATTCCAAATAAAAATCTTTAATGAAGGGTAGAGGTTTGCAAACAGTCGACACTCGACAGCATGGGTCTAACCTTATAATTTAACCTTAATAGAAAATTTTAATACATTACAGCCAAATAATTTTTTTATTTGCCAACAATAATTAGTTATTATATTAAAAATTATTATTGTCGAATAAAAATAAGTATTATTTAAAATAATTTTAGAACATGTCAAATGTACTAGTTTGTTTTTTAAATATATAATTTTAAGTCTACGTGATTTTTTAAAAAATGTTTAAATTTAGTGCCTATAATTTGAAATAATACAATTTAGTCTCATGATTTGGAAATGATTATATCCAATGATTTTAAAAAATAGAATTTAGTTTTTATTATTTTTTGTTATCAAAGATCGTCCATTAATTAAATATATGAAAATTATTGTCTCAAAAAAAACAAAAAAATTATTCATTTGTCAATAATATATGAAAGTATGAAGAATAGTTATCTTCATGTATTTAATTTTCTGCGATTATAAATATATTAACTATTTTTTGGGGTGTTTGTTGGTTGAATTTATGGAGGATTTAAAAATGAGTATTTATTAACTACTTCTAAAAACTACATCTAAATACGTTATTGTAACTATTAAAAAAACTCTTCATTTTTAATCATTCATTTTTAATCCTTTATTTCTAAGCACTCAAAATAACTCATTTATATGTTTTTTTTTTTAAAACTCATTTTTAAAAATTTATTTTTAATAGTTCATTTTTAATTACTCAAATATAACTCATTTAACTCCTCGCTTCTAATTATTCATTTTTAACTACCTAAAATTATTATTCATTTCAAATCTACGTTCAAATAAGTTATTTTCTCTATTAAAAAAATCACATCTAAATAAATGTTTTTGATAAAATTTCTTACTACTCAAATTAACTTTCAAAAATAAAATCTCATTCAAAATTCCGACTTTTTAAGTTTTATCGGATAGGAAGTAAAATTTTAAATTTTAATTAAATTCTCCTTTTCCAGAATATAAAAGTTAAATTCTAAGTTCATTTTAACTGATAAGAACAAAATTTATAATTCATCAAAAAATATTATTTATAGAAATGTTTAAACTAAAAGGTAATCCAATTGCGTGGAGTCCATCCAATAAAAAAACACACACTCGGACACCATACTTCCACCACAAAAAGTTGTGGTCCAAAAATTTCTAAATTAGGAATAAATAAAAGTACTCAAAAAGGAAAAGAATAATAAACTTGGTTGGGATAGCATGAACTAGAGAGGGGTCCGGCGGCTCCTATTTGAAAATCGACAGACAACCGAAAAAACAGCAATATATTATGTTTAATGTTTTTTGTGTTGTTGAAGCAAATTAGAATTAGGGCATTAATTCCATCAAAGCTGTTGGGCGTGGCCTTTCACCACCATGGAAACACCATGATATGAAACCACTAAAGCAATCCCCTCTCTTTAAAATCTCGAATCGAATCGATCGCAAGTGAAGAAGAAATCGTGGGGAAGGTGATTATTGGGATGGTTACATGTCTTCGTAGTTTTATATTACTATAATCGTTGACTATCATAAATTGATCTAATGGTAAAAAAGGTCTTGAAAATGTGAAAAAAACTAATAATACAAAATCAATTCATAATAGTCACTTAAAAATTAATTTCACACGATTTGTTTGTTTTTTTTTTTTTTTTTTTGCAATTAGATGTTATAGAATCAAATAGTCAAAGTGCAAGTAAACTAACTTGTGCAATCACACAAATACATACATATACATACATATACATAGACATATATATACATATATACATACATATATGTGTGTACACACACATACATATATATATGTGTATGTATGTACATATATATGTATGTATGTATGTATGTATGTATGTATGTATGTATGTATGTATGTATGTATGTATGTATGTATGTATGTATGTATGTATGTATGTATGTATGTATACACACCTTGGACTACGTTTCATACTAATGAAAATGGTTGTCGTCGCTTATATATATATACCCATGATCCTTCCTTTTAACTAATTAGCATGGGACAACTTTGTTTGTTTCCTAACTATTCTCTCCTAGAACAAAATATCATCAAGTCTTTTTGTGGGCTCAAATGCAATACAAATAGATGTGTGGTTGGACTTTTTCAGGATCAAGTGTGGTTCAAAATTAAAGGATTTGTGGTTGATTTTTAGTGGACTCAAGTGTAATTTGGAGGCATGACTATTCAGCGAAGATGCTCATATGTAGTACTTTGTTCGATGAGAGGATTGATGGGAACATAAACAAAGTGTAGTCCTACATTCATTAAATAAGTCGTAGATCATGGAGATATATAAGGGAGGACAAATACTTTCATTTGTACGAGAATTTTGGGGCGAAACAAAAAAAAATCACAAAGCCTTATACCTAAAGTATACAATATCATATAAATGTGGAATTCGTGTGGGTTGAATAAAGAATTTAAGCTATCAATATGATAATGACATAGTTATAATGAAAATTTATAGTTGAGCCGTCTATTATGTGTCATGTGGAAATGCTTCTGAAATTGTGCTCGTGATTGAGCCAAGTGCTACATTGAGGAGTGCTTCGATGTGGAGTGTTTTGAATCGTTGCTTAGATGAGAGGCAGTTGTTATGTGCTCAAAAATAATTTGGTTGGATTTGTGGTTGAGCTTTGTGGTGGGCTTAAATGTAATTCGAAAAATGACTATTCAATGTAAAAAGTTCGTGTGTGGTGGTTTGTTAGACGAGAGAATATTTGTTAGGAATATAAACAAAATGAAATTTCATATTGGTTAAATAAAGGATGGATCATGAGTATATGAGTGAGAACAACCATCTCCATTAATATATGATCATTTTGATGAAACTAAAATCCAAACCATCGAACTTTATACCCAAAATGAAGAATATCATACAATGTAGAGATCCCTCGAGGTTGTCGTTCTTAAAAAAAAGATATTGTCCCTTTTATCTTTCTGATGTTCCATTATAATTCTTTTACTTAAAAAAATCTTAAATTATTTAGTTCTTATAATAAGCTTATCGTTAATTTTTATTTAAAAAAAATATTTCTTATTACTCTTTTTTCTCTAAATTATAGAAATATATTTACCATGGTCTACTTAAATTATGGTAACTAAAAAAAGTATGGTCTACTTAAATTATGGCAACCAAAAAGGATTTTAATTCATATTTAGTTTCTATTGAGGAGACGCTTACATTTTTTTTTTTTTGAGATTACAATAATTGAGGGTGGGAGGAATCGAATCCATGACTTTTGGTCATTCGATATATACTGCTGAACAATTGGTCGTGTTGGCAGGAAACGCTTACTTTTTGGTAGTGAGAATAGTTGAAATCTTACATATGTGAAATTATAGATGTGTGACATCCTTAGTTCACTATGTTTATTTTGTAGAAATATGTTTTTATGAATATTAAATAATATTTAGATAATTGTGTTTCTTTTGTAGGAATTGTATTTGAGATGACGTCAATTTACCTAATATTTCAAAATATACTTACGATATTTATATAATTTTGCATTAATTTAATATATATTTAAATCTATATAGCATATTTATTTATATTAAATTAAATGTATACTTTTTAAAAAAAAAATAATTTCTTATATCCTAATTTTATAACGTAGGTTGGTCGGAAAAATAATGACACATTATAAAATTTAATTATAATTTTTAATAACTTATGTGTATATAATTAAAAAGAAAAAAGAAAATTTTGAAATAATATCAACTATTTTTTTTTATATAAATACAAACCATTGAAAAATAAAAAAAAACACTTTAAATTAAATTAAACAATAATTTAAAATATAAAAGTTTAAATAAAATTTAAAATATAAAAGTTTAAATAAAATTTATTTATGAGTACATTTAAAAATAGGTAAATAAACAAAATAGATGAATATAAATATTAAAAAAAAATAAAGGGCAAAATCATAAAAAAAAAAAAAGATTCATTCTCCATGAAAATCTTGGAAACCACTTATCAAAAGGACATCTAAATGTAGTTGGATACTCTTTAAATAAAAATCATAAGATGTCCGAGAATATTAAGATACTTGTATTCTTATATTACTACAAAAAGAATATAGTAATCGAGATACTTCATAAGAATTTTGAATTATCTTAAAGTAAACGGGAAAGTGTTATAAAAAATAGAAGTTTCTGAGGAAAGTAGTTTATTAAGAGAGAAATTTTGTTTCCATGTGTATACTATAGATTTTCATCTTTCCGTATGTTTCAGATATGGGATATTGTTAGCATTCCCAACAGAGGAAACTGTTTAGTATATGATTGCAAAAAAAAAAAAAAAAAAAACTGTTTAGTACATGATTTAGATTTAGCCTTTTAGAAACTGTTTAGTGTATATATATATATTGCTAGTACTGTTGAACTCCAAAACAAATGATACTTGTCAACGTAATAGTTTCCACTTGAGCATAGCTCAATCTATTAATTATTATAATTTTTCAACTTTAAAATGTGGAGGTTTATTCTATACTTATAAAAGGCTAAAAAATCATTACTAGATAAATTTAAAATTAATTTGAAATAATGTTAAAATTTTAGTACAATAGTGAATATATTTTAAAATTTATTAAAAAAAAGTAATTATTTAAGAAAAATTAACAGAACTTTATAACAAAGATTAATTTTAATTTTTTTTACTACAAAAATTAAAATTGAATAATTAAGACCTCATTTGATAGTCATTTCATTTTTTATTTTTACTTTTTTAAATAAATTTGTTTGATAATCAATTTTGATTTTTAATTTTAAAATTTTAAAAACTTTTTTAAAATAGTAAAAAAAACTTTAAAAACTAAAAAAAAGTAGCTTTTAAAGCAGTTTTTTGTTTTTCATTTATAAAAAAGTATGAAAAATCAAGAATAAATAGTAAAAAACTAAAAAAATCAAAACAAAATGTAATATTTGAAAACAAAAAACAGGTATCAAACATGGTTTTTTATTTTTTATTTTTTAAAACATAAAATTAAAATTGGTTATCAAACACCTACAATTTTGATTTTTTAAAACAAAAACCCAAAAACTAAAATGAAAAACTATAAACAAAAAAACAAAAAACGAAATAGTTATCAAATGAGACCTAAAAGTGAATGTTTCGGTTGATAACCATTTGGTTTTTTGTTTTTAGTTTTTGAAATTTAAACTTATTTTTACTCAAGTTTCCTATAAGGTACTCAATCTTTCCTACAATGTATCATCTTTCCTTAAGAAAATGGGTGAATGCGAACCAAATTTCAAAAATAAAAATAATTCTTTTGGAAGCTACTTTTTTTGTTCATAAATTTTGATTTAGTTTCTTAAAATATCTATAAAATGTAGACCCAAGTAAAAAAAAACTTATGATAAGATAGCTGTTGTAATTTTAAATTTTAAAAACAAAATGATTCTACATAAGGAATCAAAATAAAAAAAAAACTCAAATTATAAAAACCAAAATAGTATTTTAATAGGGGAATTTTGCATGTATAACAAAAAAAGACAAAATATTTTCATCTACAACATAAAATCAAAACTAATTCATTTGTAGCACAAAATTTAAATTGAATTCTATCACTAGCAGAATTATATTAGTGATAGAATTCAATCAATGAAAAACTTTTTCTATCACTGCTTAAATTTTCTACTAGCGATAGAATTTCAAATTGAGTTCTATCACTAGTTGAGTTTTATCACTGATAGAAATTAATATGACATAGATGAAATTATTTTAGAAATTGTGCTGTAAATGTAATACAAAAGGTAAAATGTTGTGCTGATGATAAATTCTCTTTTAATAGATTATTTATTTATATAATTCGTGAAGAATTTAGATACTAATAATGTGTTGACTTCATTTACTTTTTTATCAAAAAAGTATTTTAATCAATAATTATATATATATATATATATTAATACGAAGAAAATATACCATTTACATATAGATGAACAAGACATATATGTCTCCCACGGTCTATTTTTTACCCTTTTTTTTATACACTGGTAAGTGTCAAAGGCGAGCTAATGCCTACTTTAACTATGGACATATTGTTAGTCTTATAACATTTGGATGTCAAGAAAAGAAAATTCATTTTGTTTACTAAGAACTTTTGATCACTAAGATATTCATGGTGGCAAAAATTAAGATTTGATTGAAAAAGACAATGCCAGTTACAAGTTACAAAGTGAATATATTAATGGTGACAAACATCTTATGTTTTCAATATGAAAGTTTCCATGTCAAAACCATCTTTTTCCAATAACTTTCCTTAGTGTGTTTAGGGTTCATGATTGGAAACTAGTACTCTAATGTCCATTTCATTTTCAAAATCCTTTTGGTTGCATAGTGATCATTCAGGCCTCTTACCCTTTTCCAAAGTCTACTACTTCCATCATCATGTGGCCCTCTTCATTATTTTTCCTACACGGTACCGTACGATAGCTTTTACTTTTGAACCGATCATTTGTTTTAATTTAATGGATACTAAATATCGTATAATTAGATAGTGTGAGGTTTCATCACAAAATTAATAGATGATAAAAGGATTACTCTCACTTTATAAACAATAAGAAGTATTCTATCTTTCTAACGTGTAACCACCAATGGTACGTTAATAAAAAAATTGCTTAGCAATCGGTATAAGTTGGAAACTAGTAAGTAAAAATATAAGTTAGAAGCTAGTGAGTAAAAGTTTGTGTCAGTAAGAAAAAGTTTATATTCGGAAGTGGTAAAAGAACACTTTTGTTGGGACCATAAATAGTACTCTCTATTTAAAATTAGGTTAAATTATCAAATATACCCCTAATCTATCGGGTTTGTGTCAAATATCAATGTGTCCTAACATATGCTGGGGGAGCAAAAAATTTAAACCTTTTGCTCTTAACAAATCCAGATCGCTTTAAATGCTTTATCACTTCCAAATTATGGGGATATATTAGTTTGAAAAGAGAGTCCAACAAAAAAGCAAAAGTTGAAGATAGAAAGAAAGCAATAGAATTTCACGGTGGGTTAATCCTTTTATCCACAATTTATTAATTAATTTTGAATGGCCAATGGAGTTTGTCTATGTAATTTTATTTTTTATTTTTTATTTTTTATTTTTTTCAGAAAATATCTTCCTCACCAAATTCTTTTAAATTATGATAAGGTTCTGAGTGCTTTTCTACTTTCATTTTGTAGATTTCAACTCTTTTTAACTTATCTTCTAAATATTTTGTGTGAATGGACTAACAGGGGGTTGCCTTTTACCTTATTCAATAAATTAGGTTTAAACATCATTTTAAATTTTCATATTAATTTTCAAAAAAAAAAAAAAAGCAACATGGAACTTAGTGATAACTTATTGTTAATTATTTTTACGGAAATTTATTGGTGTTTATTAAATTTAAAAAATATATTCTTATATTTATATTAATTTGTATTATTAAAGTGAATATAGTTCAATTAGCATACTCGTGCATCCATAAATATGATATACGTGGTTCATCCTTCCAATCCTTTATTATATGAAAATTATTATTATTTTATTAATTTTATTGTATAAATTGTCTAATTCAAAAATAGTATTTGTTTATCTTTTAGAAAGTATTTGTTTAGTTTAATTAATATGAGTATAGGATCGATTTTATATGGAGGAAAATTTTCTCTACACATATATAAAGAAGACTTACGTTTTGTATATGTGATATCATAAGTGCTACACAAATAATTTAATTCTTTGATAAAAATTTATAAAACAGTTTTATGTGGTACTTATTGTGCCATATATGTAAAATGGTAGGGTTTCTCTATATACAGATGTCTAAGACAATTAAATTTGAATTTTAAGTTTTTTTTCTTCTAGAAATATGAAAACTAAACAGCAATCTCCCTCATATTTCAAATCAACTTATTTTATTTTGTTTAATTTGTGTTTTATTTGGAATTGGAAGTCTCTATACAATAAGAGTGGAGACTATTTAATTTGTGTCATAATCCAAATTAGTGGCATCATGCTTTATCTATTCAATTACCATGAAAAGATGTTTTTGTCACCATGGGCAACGATAATTTTTTCATATAAAACTTTTTTTTTTTAAGTTCATTTGTTTTTAGTTCAACCAATTTGATTCGGACCTCGCTTGTTTTGTATTATGAATTTTTTTTCTTTCTTTTTTTTAAAAAAATAATAAAATTAGAAAAGTATATATATATATATTAAACGTGTGATAAAATCGATAACAATAAATTCTCAAAAAAAAAAAAAATCGATTACAACAATATTCTTTGAACAATCAAATTACTAAAAAATAGTGGTAAATTATTGAAATTTAGTTAGGGTTAGTGTACATGCTCCGAATAGAGTTGGGTTATGAAAATTTTAAAGACCAGCCCAAAGTTTTGGGTTGGTAAATCTTCTAATCCGTCCAAGCCTAAGCATTAAAACAATCAAACACCATATTTTTAAGTTGATTAGATTTTTGAGTTGTGTTATTCTTCTCCAACTCTGTTCATAATTAATTTCTCTTCTCACGCACACACAATCAAGAGAATGCTGCCGAATGAATTGGTGGCATATTGACTTGCTAATGGATGGCAATTCAATTCAATTCTCGAATTTGATTCTAAATATCATATTTAGCTCTCATTTTATTTGAGAGTATTAGTAAACCATCCGTGTAGGGGGTTTGTGGTCATTTTCTTCAACTTTAACTAAAAATAAAACAATCATGTTATAGAGCTCAATTTATAGTAATTATTTAAAAATTAATTTTCTACAAATTTCTTTTAACGTCTAAATATTGTAGGCAAATATATATCATAACAATAATTGAGAGGTTGGCACTGAAACTTAGGATATGAAAAAAGGCAGACTTATATCTTATAAAAGTTGTGAGAGACAAGTCTCACTTTCAATATTTGAAATCTTCCATATATCTTCTCAAAATAATAATTTGTTAGGTTCACCAATTTATGGTTGGATTCTAATTTTTAGATTGAATATTTAGTTTAATAAACTATGTGATATCACATTAGATAAATTCTCAACAAACTTTCTGATGATATATATTACTTGGATAATATATTACACTTTTTCGATACTATACAATTAAGAAAAAAAAAAAATCAAATCTTCCCGTTGTTTTTCTTCTTAGATAATACATACAAAGGACTTTTCACATTGCATCGCTTTTTTACTTTTCAAGTGAATTATTTATTAGAAAAAACCCCACTTTGTTCATTAAAAAAACTCCACTTTGTTTATTAAAAAAGAAAAAAAAAACCCAACTTTTTTTTAGACAAAAAAAAAGCCCAACTTAAGTGTTCATTAAGGAATATATTAGTTTTTTAAAAAATTACGAAATATATTGAAGATTTGAAAGAATTATAATAAGGACAAAGGAGACACAGTGATTCATAGAAGTGGATTTAATCCACGCCTATGTTCATCACTTCATCAACTCGACTTTTATGGCCGACATTCACATTTTCTTTTTCTTTTTCTTTTTTGCAATAGGGTTTTATTTTCAATTAAAATAAATTGAAAGTTTTGAAGAATGATTTTTGAGGATTTTGATTTTGATTTCAATATTTACAGTTTTTTAATATTTATGTTACTCTATTTATTTTTTCGTGTTTAAATTTAATTTCTCAATTCTAAATAAAACCTCAAATGGTCTTTATATATATTTGAGCATATAGGGGAGAGAGGACAAATACCTCGAATCTCGGACGCTGAAAACAACAAAATTATTGTGCTACTGATTCATCAAGTCTTTATATTTTAGTTTGGAGATACTTCTAATTTTGTCCTATAATAATTATTATATTTTTCAAGAGAATGATGATTACAGATATTTTTTTTCTTTTCTTTTTATTGAAGTTAATTCAAAATTAATATGGGTGCTTAATTTTAAAATTTATCAAACATATAACCGACTAAATCTCTACACTTAGAATGAAAGTGATTGAAGTGGAGTAAGTTCCTAAGTTAATAATATCGCCTATTTTAAATTTATTCGATATACAATGACTCAACTTTGACATTTGGAAGTAGAAATAAATTGAAATAAAATAAGTTAAAAAAAAAAAAAGAAGAATTTTACAATCTTTTTTATTCTTCACTTAAAAGATTCCGAATAAAATATTTCCATTCATGTGTAATTATGTAAAATTAAATTTTTGATTTTTTTAGGTTTAGCCATATTTAGCAGTAGATAATTTGAATCTATATTTCCTTTTAATTATTAAATTATAGATCATGTCATTAAAAATATATTTTTTATTCAAGTATTAAAAGTCGATTGAAAGATAAAAGGATTAATTGTTAAGTATTTGATATAATATCTTTTAGTTATGAAAAGAGTTGCATACTTTTTACTTTTTTTTTAGTACATATTGGGAGAGGAGGGACAAATACCGATTTTCGAGTTTGAACCCGAACGTGTTAAACTGGTTTACAACTAAACACTGAAACCATTGCGTTTGACCCATTCGGTGCATACTTTTTACTAATCTATCAAGATGTTGTTGAGCTATTATTATTGGTGAGAAGATTTGATTTACTTGAAATAATAAACTCATAATTTTTTTAATTTTTAGAAAAATTAAGTTAAAAATTGGCTTGAAAATCTTACAAACTTTTGGAGGGGTTTAGCGCTGACTCCTTCAACGGAAACAGCAGTGGTCCCTATTTCTTTTATCATTCTCCGGTAGTTTAAAAAGTTATTTTAAATAGTTAAAAAACTAAGATGCCGTTTGATAACTATTTTGTTTTTCATTTTTTATTTATGAAATTTAAGCCTACAACAACTATCTTATTATAGCTTTTTCCTTAGTTGGATATCTACTTCTTACCTATATTTTAATAAACAAAACCAAAATTTATAAACAAAAAAAAGTAGCTTCCAAAAACTTGTTTATGTTTTTGAAATTTGGTTAGTATTCTCCTACTTTCTTAAGAAAAGATAGAAACATTATAGGAAAGATGAAGCACTTAGTAGGAAATTTGAATAAAAATAGGCTTAAATTTCATAAACAAAAAACAAAAAACAAAATGGTTATCAAATGAGGCCTAAAATTTTTATAATAGTTCTGTAGATGTTTAGGTAAAAATTGGAATTAATTTTTAAAAAAAAAAGTTAAAAACAATAACTGATTTAGATGTAAATTTGAAATAATGAATTATTTTAGTAGTTAAAAATAAATGATTAAAAATTAGTAGTTAAAAATAATTTATTTTGAATAGTTAAAAAAATTGGTTAAAAAATAGATAAACTGAAAGATTAAAAATAAATTGTTAAAAATAAAAAATTATTTTAAATAGTTAAAAAGGATGAATAATTTTGCATAATTATAATAATTCGTTTAAATATAATTTTTTGATGAGTAGTTGATGAATACTTTAGATAAATCTTCTTTAAAATTGACAAATATCAAAGTTTACCCAAAAAATAAATAAATAAATAAAATAACACAATTATATTTATTCCCAATAGTTCTAATTGTACAAATTCCAGTATAAATAGTTACAGTGAATTTAATATTTCTTACCTTTTTTCTTGTTGTAACGACTCAACTTCCTAAAATATTCTATTGGGGTGTTACGACTGCATGCATATTAAAATCTTCAAAATCAATTTGTTAATCACATACGTTTTTTCAACAAATCTCGTAAAACATGAAAACGGTGCTAATAGTTCGAAAACATACAAAGTTCGGGATCCCGATAGTTCAAAACAAATACGATTCAAAAGAGTTTAAAACGTAAAAACATATGGTTTGACACAAGTAAACGATGCAGCAAAGAAATGTCGACACCGTGTCCATGATTGATCCAACTCCCAGCCTAGCCACCTCGGAATGGACCAGTACCTGAAAATGTAAGGGGTGAGTATATCGAAATATACCCAGTAAGGAGCCCCACCATGGGGTTAAGCATGTAAACAGAAAATAAGTTAGATGATACGACCACTGAAGCTAAATGCCTCGCTCATGTGTGGCCAGCCCTCAAGTCGGTCACGAGCAAACAATGTCAAATAACGGCGAGCAAGCCGTGAGCAAGTTACGGCTAAATGCCGAGCAATTATCTAACCAAGGTCAGAGCAAAGACCCCGAGTGAGGAGAACACACAAGTTCCCCAAACCTCGGGTCGGACACGTCTCATACCGTGTCCTAAGGGAAATCAAAATTATCTCGAGGGTAGCTTGACCTTTGTCAGGGACCCGCCAAAGTGCACTAGCGGAGGCATGCCCTGGGTAGCTTGACCTCTGCTAGGGACCCATAACGATGTGCTCGCAGAGACATACTCTAATGTCTCGGGGTAGCTTGGCCCTCTCCAGGGACCCACCAATAAGTCGCCCGACCTTATTGGGGAGGACCACAAGTGAGGGAAACACACAACATCCCTAAACCTCGGGTCGAGACTACGACACACGAGTCGTGTCAACAAGGGCATACACAATGCTAAGAGAATCACCCGACCCTATCGGGGAGGACCACGAGTGAGGGGAACCCACAACATCCTTAAACCTCGAGTTTGGACAACGACACACGAGTCGTGTCAACCAGGGCATACATAATGCCGAGGCAAAATCACCTGACCCTGTTAGGGAGAGCCACGAGTAAAGGAAAACTGTAGGGTTCCTAAATCTCGGGCTCGGGGCGCCAACTGCTAACCCCTAGCATGCGGGAGGATCGACCTGCCTGCAGACAACATCCCCACTAATGCATGTAGGCTCACCGACATGCATTCCTCTGCGCCTTCATCTGTCCTAGTGGCCTCTTCCAGTAGTCTCAGGGACAAGCACGACATGATTGGCCCCCCTTCAATGTACTGGGAAGGTAACCTGGTGGAACCATGCACACAGCATATGAGGTTCCACGAGTACACACAGAGAGATAATAATTAGCACTAGAGTCACACGAGATCTAGCCTAGTCTAGGTGAGTGCACCCGGCCCACCCGAGGGTTGGTGCGACCCGCAACGTGTGCTCAACAACCAAGGAACCCGTTGTTCAGCACACAAGGTGACACGTGGATGAGATCCGACCCCTTGGTCGGAGGCAAAAGTCAACCAATAGGCTAGTGCAACCCAACCACGTATCATAAAGCAAAGAGGATCCATATCTTCGCTCGGTTCCTAAGGGGCACTATCGAGTCACAACAACAACAAAATATCGATCATGCAATCACGAGTCATAAAATGTGTGAGCTAACTGCTCCTCTAGATGGTCAACACGGTAACCAGATCTAGCTATTCTAATGCCAAAATAACATACGGACAACCCTTTAGGTAACGAACAAAGAAATCGAGCATAATCATGGCAGCACGTATATAGTCAAACATGGATGAAGTCAACAACATGGAACATGCATAAACCCAAGGTAATTCAGTCAATCAACAAGTTAGACAAATAATTAGTTCATCACATATACGAGCAAAGATGCCAATCGAGAAATGATGATACGATCACAAGATATATAACAACAGAGATGTAACAGTTTACAAGTTATACATGATTTCGTGCTACCACGAGTAGTAATAGGTCCACACAATGAATAACAACACCAAAGCATACATGTGACAAGTCATCCAACATTCAATTATGGTAAATTCTATCATGCACTATTCACATGCTTTAAACCACAAACCCGAATCATAATGAAGTTCCTTACCTTCCCGACGACTCGACCGGAACACCACGGGAACCCACGAGCTAAACGACGACCCGAAACGATGAAACTCGAGAGCACCTAAACACAAAATAACGTCTAGCGTTCGTTAGGGACAAAATAAACAAGCCACAAAGGGGGTTAACATCACGAGAACGAGGGGGAACCTTGTGTCTGAAAAACCTTGTTGGAGCACGGCAGCGGCCGGTGGGGGCGCGTGGTGGCCGAAAGCGGCGTGTCATCACGAAAAGGGGGCTGGTCATACCTCGTTGGAAAGGTCTCGAGCTCAGGATTACGGAACAAGTCCCGGATTTGCAAACGAACTTCTCTAGCTCCTGAAAACTACAAAAGAAGAAACGGGTTTCAAAACCCTCTCGCCGGAAAACTCCACGAAAATCAACAAATCTTTCCATGTTTCGAAGCTCTCGACTCCCTGAGCAAGGATCTGGTCTCGGAATCGCAAATGGACATCTCTAGCTTCGCGAAACTACGAAAGAAGAAACGGGTTTCAAAACCCTCTCGCTGAAAAACTCCACGAAAACCAACAAATCTTACCATGTTTCGAAGCTCTCGACTCCTTGAGCACGGATCTGGTCTCGGAATTGCAAACAGATCTCCCTAGCTCCGCGAAACTACGAAGGAAGGGGTGGGTTTTAGGTGATGGTTGTTAGGGTTGAATGAAGAAGAAAGAGAAAAGGTGGCCAAATAAAAAAATACATAAATAAAACCTTCTTTCCATTTAAATTCATAAACCCTAATTTAACTTTAAAACTCCAAATTCCATAACCCAAAATAACTTTTGCATTTTTTTTTTGAAGAAAAAATAACTTTTGCATTTTAACTTTTATTATTATAAA
Source organism: Sicyos edulis (assembly GCA_036507275.1). Taxonomy (NCBI): domain Eukaryota; kingdom Viridiplantae; phylum Streptophyta; class Magnoliopsida; order Cucurbitales; family Cucurbitaceae; genus Sicyos; species Sicyos edulis. Next base: position 26,222,079 of record CM071850.1, on the reverse strand, counting down.
TTTCTAAATAACTTATCAAGGTGACTCATAGCTTAAATTCATGGAACATTAAATAATATAATTTGTTTGAGATTTATTAGCCTATTCAATAAAACACTAACTATACTTAAAAATTATGTATATGTTATAATATTATAAAATTAAATTCAATAAAAACATTTAAATGATTTTGAAATTAACCACTCTTACACTTGTACTCTTCTAGAATATCAAAGTACCTTTGTTTTTTATTTCTTGTACGGTTTGAATAACTCCACTATGTGATTATATCTTAAAAATGGAGAGAAATATTTGTTCAAAAAAAAAAGAAGAAGAGAGAAATAGACAAAAACTCTACTTTAATCATTAATGGCATTTTCAAAGTGGAGTTATTAATTATATTAATTTAATTCCTTCATCAACGCGCTTTCATTTTGAATTTTATATTTAATCTTTTCGTACAATTCCCAATACTTCTCCACTTTTTAGCAAAAATATCAACAAAGAATCCTTGATACATATTAAACTTTATCTTAAAATTAATGGAAGATCTCTATATTGCATGTACTCGAAATATCTTCTAAATGAATTCAAACTTATTCCTACATTAGTTTAATGAAATATATATATTAACTAAAAAGTTATATATCAAAATTTTCGTTGAATAAAATTGATTGAACTAAATAAAATTAATATTTAAATTAATTCAATATTTAAAACATCAAAACTCAACAATTTAGTTGAGACTTTCATCCAATTGAAAATATTCCATTTTCCATATTTATTCTAGTTGCTTGATATTAGTAAAGTAATATCGTGCACACACTCGCGCATTCTCAGTAATTTTATTTCTTCTCTTAATTTTTTGATATTCAAAATATTGTATTGGAAAAATAAAATACTTCTTACCTTTATATTTTCGTGATCTCTACTGACAAAAAAAAATGATGAATAATAAAAATGATAGAAATTCTATCCCTATCAAAAAGAAATTTACAAAAAAATTAAATATAACAAAAATATACTCAATCACCTTAAATTGATAATTACAAAACTCATAAATTTCAATCAAGTGAATTAAATGAAATAGATAAGTTTCAATCTAATGAAATTTATAAGTTTCAATCAATTAATACTTGAAACCCATAAATTTTAATCAAATTATGTGTTATTTTATATTTTGAAATGTATAAAATATTCTTTTCTAGTTATTGACAACAAATTTTTAACAAAATAAAAGTATAAATATAATTGGATTATTTTTTTAGGAGTGAAAGACTTTAGAAATACGAGCTTATTTGGTTGAGGTTTCAAGTTTTTAAGTATGTTGTTTATAAAGATCTCAAGTTCAAAAATTACAATTGAGTTTAATTAGAATATCTTTTATTGTCTCTTTAAGTTTGAGGAAAACATATAAGAATACTTTTTAAATATATATGTTGGTTTTGACTGATTTAGAAATTAATATATTGTCCTTTTAGTGAAGATTCCTAGTTTCGTTCGTGCCAAAGTATGAGAACTACTCGTAATTATATATAGTATCCATGTGTATTAAGGGTTAGAAAGATTTGCATTTCTATAAGATATTAAAGGTCAGGTAAATAAATAAATATATATTATCCATATATATGCATATATACACTCCAAATTGATAAAGATTATTAACTTTCTTTTCGTTTGAAAGGAAGATAAAATCATGATTATTACGCACATATTATTGCTCTCAAATAAAATAGGAATTAAATATTTATTTTTAAAATCGAATTCATTATCATAAAATTTAATTAGATTACAATCAATCAAATCATAATCTATCTATCCTTAAAATGATTATTAAATCAATTAATTTATCTCAATTTGCTCATACCTTGATAAGATTACAAAGGGCATAGCATGTAATACAAATATGCATGATATCACCTACAATTTCTATTAAATGCATATAAAAACTTTAATCTATAATATAAGAACATGTCCAATTTTTTTTTTTTTTTTTAATTTTTATATTAAGGCATATTCTTGTTGAATTAATACTTTTTTTTTACAGAAGAATTAATGTTGGTCATATAAATAAATGTAAATTACATTTGGATTATGTTGCCTTTTTTTAAGAATGTACGGAATTTAAACTTCAAAAAATATGTTTATACTTTCCTTCTCTGGCCTATGAAGTTTGGAATTTATTTCATTTTAATTACTTTTATTTTTAAATGTCTAGTCTTTTCTTGAAAAAATAGTTTTATTGTTAGTTTGAAGTTAATTTTTTGTCTTCTAAAAAAACTTCAACTTTTTATCCGTTTTAGTAATGTGGTACGAAATTATTTTCGTTAAAACAATTTACAACGAGAATATTTAAAAAAAAAATAATTATAGAAGGAAAAATAATAAAGATTATTTTATATAAAAAAGATTAAAATAAAATGATAATCAGAAAATAATTTTAATTAAAAATAGAAAAATTTTAAAATTTTGTGAAAATAAAATAAAAATATAAGTTTTGATATTTCAACTTACAAACTTAAAAAAAAAAAAAAGCATAGTGCGCAATTCAAAATAATTTTGAAGTTAAATTATAGGAAAATAGTTGCAAATAGTACGATAGGAATAGGAAGTAATTAATTTGATTGAAATCTATCCTTTTCTAGTTTCACTTAATTGAATTTTTTTACTTTGTTATTACTCATAAAAAATACTCTAAAATTTAATTAATAATCAAATACATGCAAATTTAGATTGCATTTTACAAATAAAATGAAGTTTGGAATCCTACGTAGCTCCCAATTTGAACTTAGAAAATTAAGATTAGGTTATCTACCAACTTCAAATCACTACCTAACTTTAAAACTATGTATGAGAATATAATAATATCAAAAAAATGAAAATATTATACATATATTCAATAAAAGTTATGAACTTGAATAAAATATGATATAAAAACCAACTTTTGTTATAGGTGTGATTATATATATATTATGATTTTTTTAGTGATAGTAGATGATGAAGCACAAAAAGATTCGAACGGATACTGCATATAAAATTGAACTTTATCAATCAATTTATTATTCTTCATACTTTGTATGATATATATTTACCTATAGATTTTATTTGAATAACAAAAATATACATATTTAGTTTATAACATTTGAACAATTTTTTTTTTAATGTAATTTTTATTAGAATGAATATAAAAGAGATATGAGTTACTAATTTGATTTCTGATTTTAGAGTTGGGTAGATGGATTATTTCCTTGTAGTATAAGAGTCAGAGACATGGATAACTAGTTACTCCCAAAAAACTATCATAAAAATTTCAAAAGAAAGGCATCATAGGTTCTTGGTCTTACCAATTGGAATTTCATCCACTCTATATCAGTTGAGACCACACTTCGAATGTCTGTGTTTTCTCGCAAGCTACTACCTTTTTACCTTTATGCGTTCAACCTCCCATAAACTAATTTTTTACAACAGCATAATTTGTTCATTGTATTGATTATTCTTGGTTAATGAAGTTTTTTTTATTAAAAAAACGGCCTTTCTAATATGAAAAAATAAATCTATAAACAAATTAATTAGGATTCTTGTTTGGCTGAAAGAAAAATATTAGCACTCTTTTCACCAAAAAAAATAAAATAATTATGGCTAAATTATCAAACATTCCCCTAAACTTTCGGCTTTATGTCAAACATACCCTCAAACTTTAAAAATTTTCAACAATACCTCTAAATTTTCATAATTGTTTCAAAAATACTCTTGCTATTAATTTTGGATGGAAACCGTTAAAATTTTGTTTCAAATATACCCTTGAACTTTGAAACAATTTCAAAATTACCCTTCAAGTTAAAATTTTCTATAAAATTTTTTTATCATTAGTTTTTTTTAATGAATATGGTAAAGTTTTGTTTGTCAATTTTAAATCAAATTTTTTGTTTATCATTGCATCAAGATTAGGGTTATAATTAGTCAAATACCAATTTCTAGGATCGAACCCTGTGACCGTGATGTCGAACTAGTTTACTAGCAAAAAATGAAACCACCACACCACCAATTCAATTAATTAAATTGCTAGTCTAATCATTAAAAATAATTTCTTATTATTTTCTCTTTTGATTATTCTTGTATCCTTTATTTTATGTCTTTATCATATAAATTTATCGAACAATAATTCAAACTAGCTAATATTTTTAAATTTTCAAGTTTAATGTCATATTAAAAATTGATAGGAAGAATCTATGAAGTTATAATATATCATATAATTACAAATAAACTCTAAATTCTAGTGTTAATCTTGATTCAATGATAAACAACAAATCTGACTTAAAATTGATAGGTGTGTATGAGAGTTTAATTTTCATCTCCACAGTTTGACATTAAATTCAAATATGCAGGAAAAGTAAAATATTTAAATAATTCAAGCTAAAAATTGATTTACAGCTTGCTAGTTAAGTTTTTAAATTCATCCTAATAAGTTCTTTTTTTTTACTTCAAAGAGTTAGGATGAATAGTTATGATTTTTTTAGAAGCCAATAATTATAATTATGTCTAGGTTATTTGAAACAAAATTTTAATATATTCATTAAAAAATAATTTATAAAGATTTTTTTAGACATTTTTAAGTACAAGTGTATTTTTGAAATTTTTTTAAAGCTCAGGGATATATTTGAAATGATACTTTAACGGTTTCCATCCAAAGTTAACGTCAATGGTATTTTTTAAACAATTTTGAATGTTTAAAGATATTGTTTAAATTTTTTTTAAGTTTAAGAGTATGTTTGACACAAACTTCAGTAGTATGTTTGATGATTTAGTCAATAATAATTAAAGAAAACAACATTCTTTTATTGGTAAGATATGAAAAATATACTAGACCCCTCTTTCGCATCACATCAATCACTTCTCTATCTCTAAGTGGGTTTTGTGTGGAAAAGAATAGAAGGAGAATGGTATAAAATGGGAGTGTGAGGGTAGATTGAAGTGTGAAATTAATTTAGTACAAAAGGAAAGAAACTTGAGCATTTTCTCTCATTTTTAGGATACAAATCCACATGCAAAGGTATAATATTTCTTTTTCGTTCCCACAAAATGGTACTCTCTTTTTATTAACCATATAAAAATTAATTTACATTTCTTGGTATATTTTGGGTTAACTTATATATAATTGCGACGGATAATTTGAATTCATAACTTTTTAATTAATAAATGTACATTTTTGCAGTTTAGTTATTACTTTTATTGACATTTTTTTAGTACTTTAAGGCTAATTCATTCATTTTTAACTTTAGAATATAAGTGTTTTGACTAATTATTTTTATTAAATTTAAAATCTAGTTTAGTATTTTTTATTCATATCGTATCTTAGTCTTCACAACATGTGAGTATATTTTAGCGATTGAAGTATCTCTACTTCTTTTAGGATGATGTAAGTTTGAATTTTTTCACTTTATTTAATATAAATATTCTAGAGTTTTAAGGAGGTTTTTAGCCTTTATAAGCTAGATGAAATTTCATATTATTTGATTTGTCAATATGAAATTTCATATTATTTAATAAGATTTATAACCTTTTAAGTTCAAATTGATATTTAGTTCAATAAATTTAAGAAAAAAAATTCAGACTCTATTCATGATTGCTAAGCTAAAAGAGACATTATTTTAAATAAACATGTTGAAGATCCTACCTTAGACCAATAGATATCTTTTTTTTTTTTTGAGATAGAATGGTTTCTGAGTGTTAGGGTTTGCAATTTCTTAAAATTATGATTCGTGTCCATCAAAAAGCTTGAGTCGCTTAAGAAAATTGCAATTTTAACCTTCTAGTAAATTCTGGCTCAAAATATCGATAAAAATAAAAATAAAAGCTTTAAGCATTCAATGAGTTATAAAATATATGTATGATGTAGCGGGACGTGTTGGCTTGTTTGATTATACTCTAATCCAATTACACGAATTCAATTCTAAAAATTAGTATTTGATTTTCATTCTATTTAGGAGCTACCATTTATGTATTTAGGATTTGAAGTCTCAACCCCAATTAAAAAAAACAAACAAACAAACATGTATGATATGACATTTATTTTTTAGAAAGAGAAAAACTACCCAGAGAGCTAAATTTCTTAAGTAAAATATATAAATTTTAACAAAGTTATTTACTTTTTTTTTTTGAAAAATTATTTAACATGTACCTCGTTGCGTAAATCAAATTTATTTTTGTGAAACATTATTTTGTTTTTTTGAGAAAAATTTTGTTGAAATTATTGAGTTTATATATATATGTGTGTGTATATATATATGTACGTATAAAAAAGAGTTTATAACAATATCTTTTCTTTTTTGTTAAAAAATAGTGGATGAATTAGTGAAACTTGAACCAAAATTTATTGCAAGACTTACTTGAATTGTTCAATTTGATGAAAATGAATGTTTAGGATCTAAATTGAATTAAACAAGTTTAAAGTCAAATTTGATTTTTCCCCCAAAAGAGAAAAAGAAAAGCTGTGTCCCTTGAAAAGTAAATAAATAAATACACAAAACATTTATGATCCTTGAGCTTTTTTTTTTCTTTTTGAGACAATATGATCCTTGAGTTTTAGTATATATAGGAAAGTCTCTAGTTTTTCATATGTTGCACTTTTATCCTTGAGTTTTGAGTTTCTTTTACATTTGGTTTTAAATTTTCAAAATTTTACATTTTTATCTTTTGAGCTTTGAATTTAATTTCAACTTGTTCTATAAATTTCAAGATTTTACACTTTTATATTTTCCACCACAATTTCGGCCATTTGTATTACTTTTTTATTATTTAAATTAATAAATTAATTACTTCAAATGATTTTTTATTAAATGAGTTTTATTCATTTTTGTTATTGATAAAATTCATTTTAAATTTTTTATAATTATTTTAAATTAATTAACTCAAAGTTAACATCAACCAAAAAGTGAACATTAGTAAAAAACAATTGAGAAGAAAAGTATAAAATATTTTAAACCTACCAATCAAACAAAAACTAAATTGAAAACAGTGTTAAAATTCTTACATTTTAAAAGCCCTAAGAATCAAATGAAAAATAAATTCAAAACTTATGAGTAAAACTACAACATTTTGAAACGTAAACACTCATTTCGTTTGGACATTTCAATACTCATTTCGTTTTGAAACGTAAACACTATTTAGTTTTTTCTTTCTTTTTATTAACCAATAAACCAAATATATCTTTTGTTTTACAGTTTCTAGGAAAGGCTAAATCCAACCCATGAAGAAAACAGCCATTTAAATTGAAGTTTATTTGTTCATCAAACTTTTTTTAGAAAGATTTGTTTATCAAACTTTGTTCATTGGTTAGAAACAAAAACATATTAATATTCATATGTCATGTTTCTTATACAATTTATGTATATGCTTATTTATTTGAGAATTTATCCTCCTCAGCATATTTTTTGCTCTTCATTATAATTATAGTACATTTTTAAAAATAATTTCATCAATAGCACATTTTTTTACAATAATTTCATCCATAGCACATTTTGTCCAAAATTGTTATTCTAACATCATCAGACTTCTATCAGTTCAATTGATAGACTTCTATCGTTTCAACTAATAGACTTCTATCAGTTTAACCGATAGACTTTAGAGTTCTATCAGTTCAACTGATAGACTTCAATCGATTTTGATTGATTGAACAATGCAAATTGATAGACTTCAATCGATTTTAATACATGCAAAATCCCCTTGTAATAATTCTTTGGGAATTTATCCTCCATTACATATTTTTGGCTTTTCATTACAATTGTAGCCCATTTTTTAAAATAATTTCATTCATAGTACATTTTGGCCAAAATTTCTATTTAGACTTCTATCAATTCAACGGATGGATTTTAGATTTCCATCAGTTCAACTGATAGACTTTAGACTTCTACCAGTCAAATAATAGGTTTCTATCAGTTCAACACTTCCAAGTCGAAAGTTATTTGTTTTTTTTTTAATATACATGCAAAAATCCCTATTTATTTATTGCTAAAGGAAAATGATTGAGTAATAATTGACATAGGCTCTTTTCAAGTCGGAAGTCATATTCTCATACCATTGTTCTAAAAAAATAAATTATTTTCATTGACATAGGCTCTTTTCAAGTCGGAAGTTCATATTCTCATACCATTGTTCTAAAAAAATAAATTATTTTAACTTATATGCGTGGAGTGTTTTTAAAATAAGTGATCACCAGCACATTTTATCTCTTATATTATATTTGTAGCAGAATTTTTAAAATAATTCATCTATAGCAATTTGGATTTCTATCATCGATAGAAAACTCAAGTAGTGATAGAATGAATTTACAATTGATTGAATTCTATCACCAATGATAGAACTCAATTTAAAATTTCTGCTATAAATAAATTAATTTTGATTTTATGTTAGTACATGTAAATATTTTCTCCTTTTTTGATCTACATGCAAAATCCCCTTCAATAAAAGTATTTTAATTATAAGCATTAAAGTAAACAAATATTTAATCACAAATTACATTAATGGATGGTTCTACAGTTCCATTTTTTGAATTGTGAAATTTTTAGTTTAAAGTGTTTCATATAAATTTCATCTCAAAATGAAGTAAAAATAAATAAAATAGTTGATCATACATGCTTTCCAGTATTAACCAGCTCTCGACTATTCTCATAATTATTTTTTTTCTAAATAAAAGTGCTTCTTCACATTGTTTTTGGGCATTAGAATTGCTTCCTACCATATTCTTTTTCATATGGTCACTGTCTTGGCATCAAATTTCACAAGGAAATAATTAGTTTGTTCTGAAGTGCTCAATCAAATCTCTCCATACAAGAAGATTTCACTTTCTTTCTTTGCATCAAAGCCCACCTCTCTTGAGATGTAAACCATCCCTTTTCATTAAAAAAACTTGAAGAAAAACAAAAACAAAGATAGGCCATGTGTTCTTATTGGAATCCTCCATTCCAAGAAGCAAATGTAGGGTGATGAAAACTGCCTTACCAACATGAGTGAAACAACAAAGGAATTTTTCTCACTGTTCAACCAAGTTGTCCTAAAAAAACAGTATACAAATATTCCTTTGGTTAAGAACATTTTAAGTTCTTAGCACAGCCAGAGAAAACTAGTAATGGTTACATGTGTTATGGTTATCTGTGTTTGAGGTGCAAGTAATCATTAGTGAGTCGTACGATACTAGTTATTGAGCAGCACGGTTTTAAAACAAAATTGAAATGGGTAATCACTGTTCGTTATCTTAGTAACTATTATTGGAGTCTCAAACACTGAGTAGGCTAACAAACACTTTCGGCCCCAAAGCTTTTGATTCTAAAACGAATAAGACCTTTTTTGTCCAAAGCATTTAGAGGAAAATCAGTATAAAAAAACATACGTTTTCATGAAGCATGATCTTTACATCCCAATGTCTGCATTTTTTTCGTACTATTCTCGGTACCGTGGCGTGACGGTTTTCAAGGTTGGTAAAAAACTGCCAAGTCTATTGGTGCCGTCGTAGAGGCTTTCCATGCTTTTCAATTGTCTTATAGCTTTGCGTTTCTGTTTTGCACTACTTCTGCATGCTTTCCATGTTTTTCCTGTTATTGTAACTGAAGTCTTGCTTCATGATCACTCAGTTTGAAGACTTTATATCTTGCTTTCTGTGACACTTGAAAGAGAGAGATATTATAAAAAGACCAAGAATTTGATCAGAAAAAAATAACTAAATCATGGCAAATAAGTGGAAGATGCCCTTGAATGTTTTCTTCAAGGATGCCAGGTACATAACTTTCTTCTCCATTTCACCTTCTCTGCCTAATAAATAGTCATTTTGGCAAAAACTCGCAGTGTTCTTTTACGTCTTGAATGCTCTTTGTAGTCTCTTTATACTGTTACGGATCGAAAAAAAATGTTCTTCCAGGCTTGTTTTCAAGTGGGATGAACTTGGAAAAGAGATCCTTGGAATTGCATTTCCAGCTGCTCTAGCTGTTGCTGCTGATCCCATTGCTTCTCTTATTGACACTATTTTCGTCGGTCATATCGGTATGTACTCCGTGTTTACTGGTATCTTTTCAGTGCAATGTCAAACCAATTTAGTGTCTGTATTGATGAAGATCGTGTTCAACATGGTTTCTGCAGGAGCGGTCGAACTAGCAGCGGTTGGAGTGTCTGTTGCGATATTCAATCAAGCTTCAAGGATTACCATATTCCCATTGGTGAGCATAACAACATCATTTGTTGCTGAGGAAGATGCAATTGGAAAAATAGCCATAAAACCAGTTAAAGATGAGATAGAGAAGCATTTGGCAGAGAATGGCCAAAAGAAAGAACTTATATCACAAGATAAAACCAAGAAGGAAAACATGTTGGAAAAGAGTATTTCTGCTTCAGTTACAGGTAACAAAACAAGAAATTCGGCACCCGAAAACTGCACCATTCAAGATTTGGAAAAGAATGCACCAGAAGCAAAGAGTGGGGAACTGGAAAAGAAGTCCTCAGAACAAGATGGAAAGAAGGAATCTATACCAGAAAATGCCACACTTGAGAATGTTGAAAAAGGTATGAGGAACTTTCTTTTTTTCATTAACCTTTCGCCTTTAAGCGAGCTTGTTAATACCTTAACCAGGTAAGTTATGTTCAAGTTGGATGTAAAGAGAAAAATTCTTACCACTTGTTTAAAACATAAACCAATGGATTAATCTAATTTCTATACTCAAATTGAGTACCAGGATTTTCAATGGAAGATTTGAGCAGAAATAAGGATCAGCTTCCTGGTGTCAGCACCCCTATAAAACCCAAGAAAAAAGAGAAGAAGCACATTGCTTCAGCATCCACAGCACTAATCTTTGGTATGGTTTTGGGCCTCCTGCAAGCAGTATTCCTTGCATTTGGAGCTAAATTCCTATTAAATCTAATGGGAGTGAAGCAAGTAAGTTCCATGATCCATCATCAATAAATCTAAAAATCAAATATCTCTTATGCTTTAGCATCAGCATCAGCTTCAGTAAAATATTAAAAACAACAATAAACCAAAGAGCTTAAGGATTCTGATGCAAGTTCCATATAACTTATTTTTCAATAAGAAACCAAAAGGTTGTGTGTTCAATCCATTTTGACCACCTACTTAGGAATTAGTTTTCTGTGGATTTCCTTGACACTTAGATGTAGTCGGATTGTCCCGTAAATTGGCACGGACACTCACGGATATCAAAAAAGTATTGTACTTATTATTTTTAGTACTGATATGATGAATCAACAGGGCTCTCCAATGCTAGCTCCTGCAATGAAATACTTGGTGTTAAGGTCACTAGGTGCTCCTGCTGTTCTACTTTCTCTGGCCATGCAAGGAATCTTCAGAGGGTTTAAGGACACAAGAACACCTCTTTATGTCATTGGTAGCACAATTTTTATAAGACTTCCTAGTGAAAAAGTCCTAGAAATTTGTTTCTTTCTCTAATCTTGTTCATTTTTTGTTTGGTCTTTTGAAATAGTTTTGGGGTACACAACAAATATCATTTTGGATCCAATATTGATATTTGTGTGTCATTTGGGAGTAAAGGGTGCAGCCATTGCACATGTTCTCTCTCAGTAAGAAACACCATCACTCACATATTTGAGCGGTTCCAAATCCATTCATTTCAAATCATCACCTGATATTATTGTCATTACCTCAGGTACTTAATTGTGTTGGTTCTTGCTTGGAGATTGATGCAAAAAGTTGATCTCTTACCTCCTAGCCTTAGAGATTTGCAGCTTGGCCGGTTTCTCAAGAATGGTAACACTCTAATCTCTTTAATCTCTTTAACTTCCTCTTCTTCTATATTGTTGAGATTTTTTCACCTGAAAACAAAACAGCAAAGACAAATTCAAAGAGTAACTTGATCATTTCTGGTCATTCAAAGCAATATTGGTCTGAACATGGTAGAGCGTTTCTGAATCCAGGTAGTCTGTTGCTGGCAAGAGTTATAGCTGTGACCTTCTGCGTGACACTTGCTGCATCCATGGCTGCTCGGTTAGGCGCAACGCCAATGGCCGCCTTCCAGACTTGCTTGCAGGTCTGGATGACATCGTCCCTGCTGGCCGATGGGCTGGCTGTTGCCGGACAGGTAGTGACATGAAAACTCTTATGCGATTCCAAATGAAGTGGATGAAGCATTACCAACCAGCTAAAATCATAGTTTAAGTAATGATTTGTGGGTGTACAGGCGATCCTAGCGTGTGCATTTGCAGAGAAAGACTACGAAAAGACGACAGCTACAGCCACAAGAGTGCTGCAGGTAATGAAAATTGATATAGCACATAACATGTTGGACGAAATAGGCGAAGTAAAAGAAGTTACTTGGGATGAAAATGCAGATGAGTTTGGTTCTGGGGGTTGGACTTGCTGTGATTGTTGCATCCATTATGTACTTGGGAGCTGGAATCTTCTCCAGCGATGTAACTGTGCAGGCCCTCATCCACATCGGAGTTCCGGTATTCATCATACATTCCAACTAATTATTTTTCTTCTAATTTCTTGTACTGATATATACATACAGTTTTATAATGTAAAAACTAACCTTATTTTGTTGTTGTGTCTCATCTCTAGTTTGTGGCAGCCACACAGCCAATGAACTCCTTAGCATTTGTATTTGATGGGGTCAACTTTGGAGCTTCTGATTTTGCTTACTCTGCCTACTCATTGGCAAGTCCTTTCTTATCCCACCCTCTATATCTACCTTCCAATCTCTTAATTCTAATCTCAAAAATTTCTACAGACTTTGGTTTCCATTGCTACCATTATATCTCTTTTTCTTCTATCTAAAAGCTTTGGCTTCGTTGGAATTTGGACTGCTTTAGCCATCTACATGGCCCTTCGCACACTAGTCGGATTCTTCAGGTTTTTTTATTCTACATTTTTCTTCTCATTTATTTAATGATGGAGAACCCTAAATAAAAATAAAATTCTAAATATTGAAAACATTATATTCTATGATTATAGGATGGGAAGTGGAACAGGACCATGGCGTTACTTAAGAGCATCATTGCTGCCCTAATTACATGTTGCATCCCAACAAAAAGTTTGATTAGTGAAGCCTATGACAACAATAATCTTATGCTTTTTCATTTCCTTAATGTTGTTATTATAATTAATTTTGTATTCCTACCTATTTATAGGCCAAAGTTGGGTAAGAGCTTCACTATGTTCATGTTATACAAGTTATTTTATTGTCCATGTATAACATTATATCAAGTTGATTAGCAGTTTATAAGTTTATTTTACAAGCCTAATAGTAGTGTTTTCATTTCATAATTCTTTTTAAGCTTTTGAAAATCATACAACATTTCTTTTTAGTCACGTGCTAGTAGGCATCAACCTTGAAGTGGATCATTAATGTCCATTTAGGCGCAAATGAAGAAGTGAATATGAAAAAGTTCATCACAAATTAAAAGGGTTTTTTTTTTCTTTTTTTCTTTTAAATTTAAACATATATTTTAACAATATATAGTCTAATAAAAATTTGTATAGTGATGATTTAGATAATTTGATAGGTTAGGTCAAAAAAAGAAAATTCTATATTATATAAATATACTAATTTAATACTAAAATACAATTTTTTTTGTATGAATATTTATTTAAATAAATATTTTCTAAACTATCTACTCCCAAAAAAACTATTTAATTGAATTATAGACATTGTTCATAAAAAAGAAAAAAAAACAAAAGTTAACTATAATGAAATTATATATATATTAATTGAGATTTTTAAAGAAATAAAAAAATGATGAATAATCTTTCGACAACTCGATTCCAACAAATTCTTCACGGGGAATACTAGCCTCAATCCCCAAACTTAAATGAAAAATTTTGAAAAATGAGAATTAAAATAAGTGGTGAGAACTTAATGAAAAAGTCATTCTAATTCTCATTTTACCTTATAAATATTTATAAAAATGATAAATTTGTAATTTTGTAGTATCAATATATTGTATACGTTAATTGAATTATGTTTATTATAATGGTATAACATTTTATTTAGTCAGTAGAAAATACATAATTTCTTCTCCAAGCTAATTAAATGAAATTTGTGTTTTGGGACTTATAATTGAATTTAAGGACAAATCCATGTGACTTTATACCGAAAATATCAATTATTTGAAAAAATTACTTAAATTAACAAAATATTGAGAATTATTTTGAATTTCATTTTTGAATTATCAAGGGCAAATAATTGGTGGCGTGAGTTGGAATCCATCCAATAATAACGATTGGCAGTCTGAACCTAAGAAATTTATAATAACGATAAATCATTATTGTAATAATGAGAATCTTTTGAGAATTCTTTTATGGAGTGTTTTTATTGAAAACCTTAATTCTTTTTCTGCATTCAAACAATCATTTTTTAAAAACAATTATCAGTATACATGAATATACATATAGCTCTATGCATTTTAAATCACATGTAACCTTTTTCAAATTATAAAAGAGATGAAACTATTATTCTAAAAACTGTAACCTCGTTTTTAATATCCTCCAAAGGAAATATACCATAGTACTCTTTAAAAAATCAGCTATGTAGCCTCAAATATATTTAGCTATGAATATGAAAACAATGAGTTAGTGACGCAATGTTTAAGTGTTTAGTTGTAAACCAGTTCACATTAGTGTTACAGGTTTTTTAGTTTTTTTTAGTATATATCGAAGAAAGGAGGACAAATACCGATTCTTAGTATCAAATTTGTGATGCTGGTATTGAACTGGTTTACAACCAAACAATAAAACTATTGCACTGCTGACCATTCGGTTTCAAGTTTCAATTATTTTTCTTAATTCAAAAAATACTATTTTTAATAAGTATCTTTAATAATATAAATTAAAATTATAAGTTTTTATATTAATTTATTTAAAATTTGTAAGTAAATAACAAATATTTTTTAGAATTAAAAAGAAAATACAACTCAATATTTAAAATCAACCCAAAAATACACATGGGTTCACAAGATGAGGAGAAATTTAAATTAATCCAAAAATCTCCTTAACTCAACTCATGTATTATGGACGGGTTCCAACTTTTGAAATTTAATAAAAACTATTATGGGTATATATGGTGGGGATTAAGTTAGAAGAATTTTTTGTGTCAACCCAAATTTTATGTTGGTTCAATCCTCCAACTCATTCAATCGTGTGTATTAGTGTAACTCAATCTTACCCTAATTTCTTTTTTCCTCTAAGAAAAAAAAATTCAATCATACCATATGTAAACAAACAATAAAACCATTGGTTCACTGATCATTCGGTAGTTTATTATTGTTTCAAGTCTCAATTATTTTTCTTAATTCAAAAAATAATACTTTTAGTAAGTATCTTTAATAATATAAATTAAAATTATAAGTTTTTATATTAATTTATTTAAAATTTGTAAGTAGATAACAAATATTTTTTAGAATTAAAAAGAAAATACAACTCAATAATTAAACTCACCCCAAAAATACCCATGGGTTCACAAGATGGGAGAAATTTAAATTAATCCAAAAATCTCCTTTAACTCAACTCATGTATTACGAACGGGGTTCCAACTTTTGAAATTTAATAAAAACTATTATGGATAAATATGGTTGGAATCAAGTTAGAAGAATTTTTTGTATCAACCCAAATTTTGTGTTGGTTCAATCATCCAACTCGTTTAATCGTGTGCATTAATGTAACTCAATCCTACTCTAATGTTGAACCCTAATCTCTTCTTTCCTCTAAGAAAAAAGAAAACTCAAATCATACCATATGTAAACAAATAAGAAAAAAAAAGGTATAATAGTATATTTAAAACTAAGTTACCTATCACTTTCTATAATAATGATTATCCAGCCAAACCAACCTAAATAAATTTATATCACGACCCAACCCTTGCAATTTGAGTTGGGTAATCCAAATTTGTATCGTCTCAGGTCCAAATATAGAATCCAAATTTGCCCCTATGGACACAACATAAGTTTTTTCAGCATGTTTTATCCTCACTCAAATGCATCCTAAGAATATATTTCTATGAGGTCACCCAACTATTCCAAGCTAAGCATGATTAACTGTGAACTTTGGCTCGTCCTCGAACTACATCTTAAGACAAAAGTTGTACTCACAAAAAAAAAAAAAACTTGACAAAAATACCAACAAACTAGACCGAACCCCACAGATAAAAATAGAAAGAAAAAAAAATTTCTAAGCAAATAAAAAATGAATCAAGATCCAAAAGCCAAGCATGTGTAAAAAGCAATCAGAATTGAGACAGGCAAAAGAAATGGGTCCTGCAAAAGTCAATAAACATTATTATCCAAAAAAGTAAAAAGGCAGCAACCCATTTAAAAAGTCTTACCTACCCACTTGTGCACAGTGGTTGGAAAATTACACCCCCACAACATTATGAACGATTAAATATCTCCATCTATCCACAATTTCAAAGTTAAATAAATATCAGCAATAAATATTCAATATCCAATTCTTGTTCTAGGACCTTTGTCCAATATCTACATTAGTACTGAAACACCAAATTTAAAGTATCAACATCCAATTTGAGAGAATGAAACTATCCAGATCCTACCTCACTTTCCTTCTAATAAACAAATCTCCCATCAAAACACAGCAGAGGCATCATCAAGATTTCCAATAATAAATAATTTAATAATTATAATAACAAAAAAAAACTTCAGATTAAAAGTTTTACATCAATATAGAGGAAACTCGGCAACAAATTGCACAATCTTTTGCAATACACATCCTTCTCCTGAAAGATAATTAACCTCTTCTTTTTGTTTTATATATGGATGGAAAAATTAAAAATAGAAAGAAAAAAAAAAGCTCTTGGTTTCTACAGTTATAAATCAAGAAGCCTTTTTGGAAATGAAAATGCAGAAAAGGGAGAGAAATATAATAGAACCTGGACAAATGACTGTCTGATGTAAATTAATGAATGGTAAGTAATTGAATGATGATCTTAGGAGTAGAATTATCAATCTGACTCTTCTTCTTCCAACCAACCTCTACTCTTCTTTCTCCACATCATCTTCATCTTCACCTTCACCTTACCCAGAAAGAAATTTAGGGTAAAAAACCTATCTTGATGAATAAAATGAAAATGGCTTTTTTTCTTTTAATCTTTTTGCTGTGCTACACTACAAGCTGATCAAGCTGCATCTGCTCAAGCCAAGCACCTATCACAGAATGATCAGTGGATTCTAATTGTGGTTTAGTAGTAGTTAGACCACCCTCACCGGATGCTGCAGCACCCATCACAGGCGTTGCCAGCTTCTCTTTTAGCATCTCAGGTGGGGATTCCTTCACCAGGGATTGAACCCATGATAAGTCGGGCTCCTCCCCATTATTTCCCATTTCAAACGAAGATGATCTTCGCAGTTGACCCGGTTCATTCTTACCAACTGACCAATCTGCCTTTCCATTGGGGGATCCCCAATTAGGCAAAGAATTGACAGGAGATCCGATTAATGAGCTAGGGACATTGGATCCAAGCTCCCTAGAGCTGAGAGAGCGGAGATGTTGCCTTTCACGCTGTGCAAAGGCAGAGAACCTAGATCCCATTGGGGACAGTGGCTCAGTGCTTCTCGGGGACATCCTTCCTGGTGACGAAACTCCAAAAGAGGCCTGCAAAAAAGGATGCTCGACATTCTTTGGAGACATCATGCCAGTGTTAATAGGTGACAACATGTTCTGCTGCTGTTGCTGGAATTGGTTAAATAATGTTGATTTGCGAGTAGGTGAAAATACATTGGCTGTTGGATCAGAGAATCGTGGAGACAAAGAGATCTCAGAAGAAAATAGCTCTTCAAGATTGTTAGGATTTATAGTTTGGCTCCAACCAGATCGACTCACAGATATAGCACTCGGACGAGGCTGAGAGAAACAGTTCATGTCGTTCAAAATTCTTGGCTGGTTATCAAAGTCAGGCATCCCATTCAAATCCTCCAGATACATATCCCTGGCATTCAGAGATGACCTCAGCCGGCTGGATTGAAGGTTACTTCCTGGAAGATGAAGAGTTGGTACATTAGGTTGCTGCCAGTTCACAGAAGAGTGAGAAACACCATTAGAAGAAGGAGACATGGACTGGTTAAATGGAGATGGAGATAAAGCTGACACTGATGAAGGTGAACCAGGCAAAAGACCCAATGCAGTAGCCATATCCATCACAGTTGGAGCAGACCCCATTGATCTTGGGGAAGGAACAGCAGATCCAGTAGACACATACAATGGCCTTAACTCCTCATTGGTGTGGGCAAAGAAACAGACACGCCGATTGCAACTTGTGCCATCCTTGCAAAGACGAGTGCGATACTGAGCTGGGTGAAGCCAACACTCAAATACACCATGAGCATATTCACACATATCCCCACGCCTACAAGCCCCCTTTCTGAAGTCTGGGCAAGGAACACAGCTGTAGTGAAACTTTCTTGGGTCTCTTCTGCGTGCATTCTCCCCTGGGTGGACAAAAGGACACTCAGTCCAATCATGGGAATACGCCCGAGAACAAGGCCTCACTTTGAAAGAGAACATGCGAAACTCATCAGTTGCATATATGCTGTTCTTGATGTCAGGAAGAGATGGATCAATTGGATATTCTTTTTTCTCCTTTGTAGAGTTGGAGAGCCCATCAGTAAATTTGGGAGAAGACATAAACTTGGGTGGAGATGGAAACTCGTCATCCAATGATGAGGAGAGTGGTGGTGACTCTGAATCAAGCCTTTTGATTGACAAATGCAAACTGGACACGTCCATGGATCCATTCGATTGATTATTGAGAAGTTCCTCGAGCCTGAACATGGTATTCTGCTTCTGCAACTTCGGGTGAACAAAAATGACATCCACAGGGCAGTCACCATTAATATCCTTGGTATTCGGGTCAGCGCCAGCAGATAAAAGCAAATCAACAACATCAACTGCATTCAAAGACCCACTGGAAGTAGCACAATGGAGGGCAGTGCTCTTGTCTGTGCTAGACGAGAGATTAACATCAACCTCAGGATATGCTAGTATCAGATTCAGAACATCAACACAGCCATATGTTGCAGCAACCATCAGAGGTGTTCTATGCTCCTGAACAACTTGTTTTGAGCCTTTTTGGCGAACATACCAGAGTCCAGACTTGTTAAGTGAAAACAAATCAGACTCCATCAAACGCTTGAAGCCTTCAGCATCATTGTCAGAAGCAAGCTCCAGCAAACTATAAAAAGAATCCTCACAATCAAAAGTTAAATGATTCATATCTTTGGAGTTGGGTGAGCTTGCTGATGTAGTAGATGAAGAATTGGATGGACCACCGCACATACTCAAATAACTGTAACCAAGAAAAATAAATATGCATTTATACCAGCAACGAAATTGTGAGATAAAAAAAA
Source organism: Sicyos edulis (assembly GCA_036507275.1). Classification (NCBI taxonomy): domain Eukaryota; kingdom Viridiplantae; phylum Streptophyta; class Magnoliopsida; order Cucurbitales; family Cucurbitaceae; genus Sicyos; species Sicyos edulis. The sequence goes on along the minus strand of CM071850.1, from coordinate 26,202,732 downwards.
CCTACTAGAAAGCCTCAAGGAAATAAAATTACAGAGATGATCAAGATGAATTTAACAAATAACCAGAAATAAACATACAACAAGCTTCTACATTATATTAGTTCACGATCAGCAGGGGAAATGCAACTCTATCATCGAAAATCAACAAATTATAACAGGGTTATGTACAAATCTTTATTGAAAAATCACAAATACATAAAAGAATTTTTATAAAAAAAAGTATGAGCTCACTCCACCCAGAGTACTCTCTAATTGTGCAAAGATTAACAGAAAACAGAAGGTATCAACAAAGAGTTGAATACTGATACCCACAAGAACTTCGATAGATTACGAAAAATCAATGAAATTCAATATCCAGACCTATGAACAAGATAGAACCTGGAGACCACACTCTATGTAAGCTGTATTGATATTTGACATAAGATTCTATATTCCAGTACTATTCGATACTAGGCCACAATCACCATAATGAAAAAACGACATTTTCAACCAGGGAGTAAGGATTCCGATCTAAGGTGATGAGTCTCAACTAAAATCAAACTGCTTTCTCTCCAATATTAAATAATTTTGGACACAAAAAATCACCCAACATCCCCTCCACTACATGAAAATCAACAAACACAGTAATCCAACAAACAGATTGGATTAAAAATATAATCCAAACCAAAGATAAAATCAACCAGGCACATCAATCTGAAGCACATCGAAATCTGATCTTAATCAGATCAGTAACCTCCACCCTAAAATCAAAATCTTAAACAAACAATAACCCATACAACACAACAACAAAACATCTCAAAAACTTAAAACCAACTAAAAAGGCACAGATCACTGGATAGTGTTAAACTTCATGTGAATCTGAAGTACTAGGACAAGAACTCACAGTTATCTATAGCAGCAGAGGAGAACCAGGCGGAGATCTGAGAGAGAGGAAAGGCTCGGGGTTTTACAGTGAGGCTCATCGATCGGCGGAGAAACCGGAGGGGGAAAGAGCCACTTCACTGAACAAGAAAAGGAAGATCCGGTGGAGGAAGCTGACGGATTTCATCTCCGGCGTCGGCGAAAGGGAAGAGAGTTTCAGAGGAAGAGAAATGGTGAAGAACAAGAAGAAGAAGAAGAATTAACGCCTAAAATGAAATGCGGATTGAAAATTTTGGGGGAATTTAAATTTAATGTGGAGGAAATGACATTGAAATGCACACGAAATGAAATGTAAATGAAGGGGGGACTTATTGTGACCGGGAAGACCGGATGGGCCAGTGGGAGTGGGTGGGGTTTAGCGGTAGTGTGGAGTGAGGTGTTGACTGGCTGAGGAGGTGGACGGTGTAGCGGAATTGAAAGAGACATATAAACTGGATTGGAATAGGCTGTCTGGAGTCCGCCAATTGAATGTGGTCGTTTGGCAATTTTTTGTAAATGGGAGTCAAAACGATGAGGTGAAAAGTTGTACAGAATCCACTCCGAATTTTTAGTTTTGTAATAAAAAAATGAAAAAGTACATTTTTAATTTTTAGATTATAAATTTATATTTTAAAATTAAACATCTCTAGCTCTTACATTACATTTGTACAATGCTCCTTTTAATCTTGAGATAACAAAATCATATAAAGTTATTGAATAGATCGAAGGCACGGTTAATTATCCTGATTTGGTGTTAATTCATTTTTACTTTACGATCATGAGTTCGTTCTCTTATTTGTTTCTTCATTTCTCTAACTTGTATTGAAAAACAAAATCATGTAAAGTTGATTAAAATGATGTTTGTACTAATTTTATATTTTAATTATTGATAAAATGATTATTTAAATTTTCACGAAAATTTAATTTTTTAAAAAAATATAAGTATAAAAGTCAATTAAGAAAGGCACAAAAGTTTTATCGGAAAAAAAAAAAGAAACATATAAATACTAATTCCACAAAGACCACATACAAAAAAAATACATAAAATTTAAAAGTGAGTATAATTGAAATACCAAATAAAAATATTCCATTTAAAATATAGGAATGAATTTAAAAATAGAAAATCTACTTTTCCAAGGATTGATAAATGGGTCCGGGTGTAATAAATTTTTTTATTATTATTTAATTTTACTCTTGGATGTAGTTTCTATTTCATATTTTAAAGTCAAAATTTAGGAGGAAAAAATTCCTTTTTAAGTAGTATATTTTTCATTTTCATGATGGAGACGCTATTTGAATTTTTCTAAATGATTTATTAAAAAAACTTTGGGTTGATACCATTTTCAATTTTCAATTTTTTAATATAAATTGGAAGAAGGAGACCAACAAATCTTATAGAAAGTACTACTGTTTTTGGGTTCAAACTCAGGATCGTGGAGTTGAAATAGATTAATATCAAATAAGATAAAAAATTGTATCACCGATCTATTCAAAGTAATAATAGTTTTTAGTCTTTATAAATTTAAAATGTTTAGTTCTTGCATTTTTAAGAGAATCCCTAAACTTGTTTATATTGTATTTTGATGGCAATTTATAACTTAAATATTAATGTTTAATAAAATTATTGAAAGATAGTCCAACTCGAACATATAGTGAGATAGTAGTTGTGATCTGTTCGACAAGTATAGGGGTTGGATAGTGGAGTTGATGAGAAATGTCTTGCGAGAGGTTGACATCAAAGAGATACGGTCTAATTATTTTTTCCTCCCAAACCTACTTTGTTAGTAGCAACATACTTTTCATCATATATATATATATATATATATATATATATATATATATATATATATATATATATATATATATATATATATATAAATTGTTTCTTACATTTTTAGGTTAAATTTAAATCATCAAATAATAATTTCAATATAATATTGAATTTTATAACCATTTTTTCACGTTAGTTAAATTTATTAAAATTCACATGTTAAAAAGGAGTTAATTATTTATTTTGAGCGGGATTATTATTTTAAAAAAACTTAATAAAATTTATTGAATTAAAATTAAATTTTATCTCTGATTTTTAAAAATCGATGCTCTTTAATTTTTTTCTCAATTTATCTATTAATAAACCAATTACTCTTGAATTATAAAATTTATAAGAGTTGTATCATTATTATAATTATAAATATAAATAAGCTAAATATATTTATTCGTATACATCTATGAACTTACATTTAACCTCAAATGATAATTTTATCGTTCTTCAAAAAAAAATTCACACATCTCCAAGTCAACAATTAAGCAACAAAAGATCCCTACAAAAATTATTGCAACAAAAGAAAAGTTAGATGAAAGTTAAGTAAATAATCCAACAAAAATAAGATAACTAAATTTTTTATTATAAAAAAAAAACCAAGAAAGTAACCTCAAGCAAAAAGAAAGTTTCAAATGTGGTTGTAAACAAAATATAGAGAACTATATATATATATATATATATATATATATATATATATATATATATATATATATATATAGTAGAAATCATTGTTACCAAACTTTTGAAATTGAAGAATTCATGCACTAACCTCAGATGATAATCTTATAATTCTTCAAACTTTTTTTTTCAGATCTCTAAGTATTTTTTTGAAAGGCAACAATTATGCAAAAAAATCCCTACAAAAATTATTGCACCAAAGAAAAATTAGATGAACGTTAAGGTAAATAATCCAACGTAACTTATTATAAAACAAAAAAAAATAAAGAAAAATAAATCCAAGCAAATAGAAAGTGTTCTTGTAAACAAAATGTAGCAACTATTTATAGGATTGGAAAATTCAATTTATTATTTTAATTAGAATATAAAATGTCAAATAAAATCTATGAAATTTGATAAAAATATCTTATTTTCTACATGAAAATTTAAATGATATTGTAAATATCTTCATTTGATTGTTGAAATCTCTTATCTTCTAACTTGTTCATAAAATTTATGAGATTTGATAAAAATATCTTATCTTCTACGGATGAAAATCTAAATGATATTGTAAATATCTTCTACGTTATTTGAATTTTTTTGATATTCCAATAAATGAAATTTTTGTAATTTAGAGTAGGACTTAAAAGATAAAATCGTCTAAAAATGATTTCCCCCTTAAGCCACATTTCAGATAAAATATGATATATTGGGGGGAGGGGAACCACAAACACTATATAGAGGCACTACTACTCTCATATTTGAAGTTGAAATAAATTAATATCAATTAAGATAACTAATTAGACGAGCGACCCATTCACTAACACCCCTTTTATAAAGTAAATAAAATTTAAAAATTTACTTCATAAAATAGTGGTTATTAAATAAAATAATTGTGAATCGTCTGTATAAATATGCAATAAATTAGATAGAACAATATATGCAATTGGACATCTATTCACCCAATCCAAAAGGTCAAAACCATATTTATTTTGGCCAATCATAGTCTTAATTTTCATCTAAACTAAACAAAACAACCAAAATTAAACAGCTCCAAATATCAAAATAATAATAATAATAAACAACCGAATGGGTCAATGACACAATAATTTCATTGTTTGGTTGTAAACCAGTTCAATACCAACGTCGCAGGTTCGAGCCCGAGAATCGGTATTTGTCACCCCTCTCCCAATATACACTCAATAATAATAATAATATTTATTAAAAAAAAAAAGAACACCCGTCCATAAAAACAAAAATCAACGGATGTCTAAATAAGAGATTGTGAATTTCTATCTCTCACGTCCAATTGTTAATAATGAACTAAAAAAAACACACCACCAAAATTTATGAGTATTGTTTGTCTTGATTTAAATATACTTGTTTTTTTTTAGTACATTTAAATATACTTGTTAGTATATATACTAGATAACTGTTTGGTATTTTCTCAAAAAAAAAAAAGGATAACTGTTTGGTATTTTATTTTGCTATAAAAGATAAGACAGCAAATTAATTAAATAAATTTGTAAACATTATTAGATAGGTTTTAAACTGTTTATTAAAAAAAAAGACAATTATTATCTTAAAAACAATTTCGAGAATACAAGTGTAGTTCTCGAAAACTATAAAGTAAATAATTATCCAATCAGACATCTTTAGACTTTTTTTTTTTTTTGTGGGAGTGTGTACAAGTGAGAATTGATTCACCCCTCAGCTCTTATTTGGATTTGGTGGTAAACAAGGTACTCTCCATCCAACCTCATATCAAACTCTTCATTAAGATGATCACTACTAATAAGGGGTGTACATGGTCTGGATTGGGTAGGGTTAAATGATTTTTTTAGACCAACCCAACTTTTCGGGTTGGTCAATTCGTCAGCCCGTCTAACCCTATGCATACATGCAACCCAACCTAACCCAACCCTAGAGCTTTGGCTGCGCGACTAAGGCATTGTGACTGGCGGCGAACTCGAGCTTCAGCTGCTCGTCGATGGCACTGACTGAATGACGAGTAAGGCTCGCGAACGCAGGATGGCCCGTGGATAGAGGATGGGGCTGCTCCAAGCGTGCGGCGGGGTCGAGGCAGGCGGTAGTACTAGTGGGGTTAGAAGAGGAGACGAAGAAGAAGATAGGGTTTTCTTAGTTTTTTTTTTTTTTTATATATATATATATATATATATATATATATATATATTAAATGTTCCCCTTCGTTTATTATTTTAAATGGCTAAATGGGCTAGTTTTCTTAAAACAATTTTCATGCTTTCATATCTTTTCCTTAAAATGAGATTTTTGTTGTTCTTTTTAAAAAAAAAAAACAAAACAAGATCTTTCTTTTTTTTTTTCTTTTACAAACTACACTAATCTTCCATAAAATGCCAAAATTATAAATTTACTCAATATTACTCAACAATTGCAAAAAGGTCCCTAGGGGTAACTGAAAGTTATACAAAAAAATTTAAGGAAAATAGATTAACCGAGCTGTTGAAAGATGAAAATTTAAATTCTCTAAATTTTTCATTTAATAATGAACTTAACAATGAGTTTAAATAGGGTCACTACTAGAAAAAAGTCATTCGATGACACTTATAACAAACAAAATTTAAGAGGGAGAGACAATTAAAGTGTCATAAATTAAAACACGCATTTTAGGACACTTTATTAGAATCATCTAGTAATCAGTAATTAAAATAAAATTACCATCTCAACTAGGTGTCATAAATAAAAAATGCTCGTTTTATTATACTTTTTTAGAATCATAAATTTATGAAATTCAGTCATATTAAATTTAGAAAAATAAGTATAATTTTGATATTTTAAATATTATATATTTTTCTTATATATTTGTTTTGTTAAACAAAGAAAAAAAATTATAAATGGTTTTTTTGTTTAAAGAATTTGAAGGAGAAAACAACCCATTTAAATTAAATGAAAAAGAAAACCATTTAGGGAAGTTTAATAATAATATTAAAAAAAAACCCAAAATGTTACAATTATCTTTTGTAGAATCATAAATTTTTTAAACTAACTTAGAAAAATAAGTATAATTTTGATATTTTTAAACATTATATATATATATATATATATATATATTGAGATTAACCTATATATTTTGTTACAATTATCTTTACAACCACTTCTAAATTATAATTTTTATAATAATGAACTCCCTAATTTTGTTATATATATATATATATTATGAAATTGATTTTGTGGTCTCCTGACTTTATTAAAAAAAATTGATTTTGTGACAAAATTTAGTCTATGACAATTGTCATAGAAAAAATCATTTAAAAAAAATATTTCATATTAAATTATGACAATTTTACAATTTTCATAAAAAGATTATGAAATGCCCCAAGCTTTTCTAAAAAAAAAAGAAAAAAATAAAAAGGGGAGGATTTACTTTTATTTAAGTTTAAGAGAAAAATAAACAATTGAGTTTTATGGATTATTTGAAAAAGCCCATAGGATATTAAAAAGTAATAAAAAAAAATGGGGGCTTTAGTTTTAAAGAAAGAAAAAGAAAAAAAAATCAATTAAACCCATTTTCTCTCTTTCTTTTTTTCTTCTTCTTTCTTCTCTTTCCCTCACCACAAACCCTAGCCCGCTTCACTCTCAAGCAGTCGCCGCTGCCGTTGACGACTCCGACAACCGACGCCGTCGTTGACGACTCCGACCAGCCCACGCCGCTGCACCCTTGCACAGATCGAGCCCACGCTCGCGATCCCACCTCCCCGACGCCGCTGCAACACACCTCCTCTCATCCTCGTGAGCAGCCGCCGAACAACCCCCCCCCCCCCCTCGCTCGCCAACAACCACAGTTCAACGTCGTGCTTGTGGTTTAGTCGTCTCGCACGTCTGTTGCACCTTGTTCGTGTCGTGTTGTCGTGATCTATCACTTGGGTAAGCTTGCAACCTCGATCTCACGTCTAATTGAAGGTTGTTTCAGGTTTGGTTGTTGTTTGGGTCTTGTTATTATGCTGATTTTGAAGTGTTCTTCGTGGTAGGGCTCGATTTTGTTTCGATTTCAAACCTCGCTTTGCTGGACAGCCGTGTTCGAGTTCGGGTTTAGGTAAGTTGGTGGCTATTTTATGAAATTCAAGTGTTCTTGGTGTTTTTGGTTTTTGGGCATGTTCGAGACTGATTCATTTAGGTGTTTTGTGTTATATTTTTGGACATGTCGAGCATGATTCTCCATATCAATATATGTTTCCTCCATGTCTTATTCTTATAAACCCACAATATTCTCTAACTCTCTTTGTGTTTTGTGTTTAATTGTTTTTTTTTTGTTTCTTCTACTTTGTGATCAACTTTCTTTGTCCATCATTAAAGTGGGGGGCTACTTTTGTGTGTCTAAAAAATAAAAAAGGAAGAAAAATAAATTTTATGAAAAGGAAGAAGAAACCTTGGCTGGAAAAAAAAATCATGGAATTTGTTTGTTGCTTGAAATGTTAGTGGGTTTGAAAGCTTTGATTAGTTTTATTGGTAAAATTATGAAGCTTGGATTTCCATTCCATAATTTTCATAATTTATGAACATTAATTTACCAAACAAATTTTCAGAATTTTATAATCAAAGCTTTGATTATCGTGAACACAATTTTATAAACACAAAGTTAGATTACTTTATTTATCTACAAGTGTACATATATCGGTGGAGGTTTTTAGTTCCTCAAATTTTATAATTTTCTCATTCCTCATCCTTCTCTCATTTTCATTTATTATCCAATCCCTTGAAAATTTTCATAATTGTCATGAAAGTACTTCATTTCACTACTTAACATTTATTTTCGGTGATGGTGGTGCATGTTGAAGCCTTACTTAGAAGCAAGAATTATAACGAGTATTTATATTTCTTACTCTTTTTATAATCCCTTCTTATCATGGTTGTTTAAGGATTATCTTTATGATGATGCAATGTTAATCATTTTCTTGGTTGATTCTTGATATTATTCGCTAGGATTGCAAGTCATTGGAGTTCATGCCTGTCTTTCGAGTTAACCGACAAGGGCTTATAATTCTTGAATTTTATGTGGTTTACTGATATCTTCCAATATAATGGTTATCTATTATTCATTGAAAGTAATATGAGTTAAGGAGAGTATGCATCATGTAACAACCCCGACTCCCTAACGACTCTAGTGGGTCGCTACGCATGCATGGGTTCAAAAAACATTTGGATAAAATCGGCACGGTAGGCGTTCTCATTTAGTGGAAATAAAACATATGGTTTTGAAAACAAGGAAAACATCCATAGTAATTTTTGGGATCCCAAAGTAGTCATAAAAAAAATATAGTCAAAACATGTTTAAGATAACTGAATACGAAAAGTAATGCGGAAGAGAAGACAGACGACGTGCCCATGATCAAGCAGCTCTGCAGTCAGCCACCGCAGTGTGCTCCCATACCTGAAAGATATAAGGGGTGAGTACATATATAAATATATATACTCAGTAAGAAGTTCACTATGGGGGAAATCATGCAAGTACTAACAGGACTCGAATAGTCGAGCTAAGAACACAATACCACCCGGAGCAGGGTAAATCCACTGCTGGATTCCCAGGGTCCATGGTACCCGCACCGTGACAAGGTAGGGGCTCGCACGGGAGCCAGACGAAACTGGATCTCATCCAAGGAGGGACCGCAATTTAGGGGAACACATAACATCCTTGAGCCTCGGGTCGGAACACGTCCGAATCGTGTTCGAAGAGACATACACGAATGTCTCGGGGTAGCCTGACCACTGTCAAGGACCCCGCCACGAGAGAGGGGAACACACAACATCCCTGGGTCTCGAGCAATAGGCACACCCACATGCATTCCTCCACAACGTCATCTGTCCTAGTGGCCTCTTCCAGTACGTGTCGGGGTCAGGCAGGTCATGACTGCCCTCCTTCCCACGTACCAGGCCGTTGTCATAAGTGTCAGGGTCAGGCGGGTCATGCCCCGCCCTCCTTCCCACATACGCAACGGTAGATAAATAAGTAAACAAGGCATGCATGATCCGCACTAGTGGAAACGAACAGGAATGAAATAAAGGAGTATGTGCGAGACCCTAATGGACATTCGAGATACAGTACACCATATAAGTTGAGAGTAAAGCAAGTTCAACAAGCATACGTTTCACAGCAAAATACGAGGTTAAGAGCCTTTCCTAACATGTTTCACACATCCAAGCAATCAAAACATAAGATTCAAATACGGAACACATGCGTTATTTATCTTGCCGAAACCTGAAGAACCCTAGTCATGCCACTACTTGTTATGAGATTGCCACACCCAGCTCATAGTGAAACCCCTTACCTCTTTGGTTGCTCGACCGAACTCCGAAAAAACTCTACTAGGAACAAACGGGGCCCGGGTCACCTACACATGAAACCCACGCCGAGAGTTTTTTAGGAGCACGTTATAAAAACTATATAGAGAACTAGGATCATGGGAACGAAGGGAAGAAGCTGTCCCGAGACCCTCGTCGGAGCACGGTGGCGCGTGGCGGCGAGACGAAGTGAGTAGTACCTTGTTTCGAAGGCCTCGGGCTCTAGATCACGGATCCGGTCTCAGATTTTCAAACGAAGCTCCCTAGCCTCGGAAATCGACAAAAGAAGTGGTGATTGAGCTTGGAGGTTCTTTGCCGGAATCCATGGTGAAAAAGAGGGTTTTTGAAGGAACAACGCTAGGGGAGCTTACTTGTAGATAGAGGAGACCAGAAATCAAGAGAACCCAGCGAAGATCGAGTCCGGGATTGCTTGGACGGAGATTTGCGATGCAACTTACACGGAGAAACAGGTTGGGCTTGCTTGGAGCGGACGAGCAACAGTCGGGGCTCGTCGGCGGGATTGGTGGTGCAAAGGCAGCTCGGGCGTGGTCGGCGTCGTGGACTCGAGAGAGGCTGCGCTCGTTGCGGTTGGAAACCTGCTGGGAATCGCCTGGGCTAGCGTCGCGTGGAGCCGGCGAGCTGGGTTCGCGCGAGGTGGGAGGCCGAGCGTCGGGGGGACGTGAGAGGGGAGGGTCGCAGCTGTGCGACACGCGGCGCTGGGGGGGCTGCGTGGACGGCCTTGATTCGGCCACATGCCGGCGGTGGGGTGGGGCAGGTGTCGACGGCTGGGGCTGAGGAGTTGCTTGGTGTGGATCTCAAGGGAAAAGTGGGTAGTTTTGACGGTTGGGATGGGTTTTTTTTTTTTTTTGGTGGGGGGATCATTATTTTCATTTTTAAACCCAAAACAAAACTCTCCACTTAAGGAAACCCCAAAAACAACTCCCAAAACCCTAGGATTTATATCCCAAAATGGAAACATGGCATAAGCAACCACAATTCTACTATATCTTTTAAATAAACAAAAGGATGAATTGATATCAATAATGAGAGAATAAAATAAAAACAAATTCTTACACATCATTCACTAAGTTGAGTATCAATGTAACAGAGTGATTGATTTTTTTAAAAAAAATTCCATTTTTCTTTGCTTTCTTGAGTAATTTTCTTTTGAGTAACTTCTCATCTTATCTTGGTGGTATTTATTACATTCTTACTTAAATAGTGTACTTTTTAGGATTATTGAAATTTAATTATGTTGATATGAATTGCTGAATATGGTGGAAGATAATGCATTTGTTATGATCAGGACGATATGGATGAAGACTGGTCCTTCGGGTGGCTATGAGTTGGACTAGGGTGACACCATTGATATCTTCAATATCTTAGAAGCTGACAATAGGGGATTAAGTACTCCGAGGTAAAATTACATGTTATTTGGAGGTAACATTAATATTTTGTTTGTTAGGTTAAAATTATTTTTTTGTTTGTACTATGGCTAGAGACATTTAGATTTGAGTTTTTTTTTTGTTGTGTCTAGTTTTTGGAGATTTGTCTTATTGGACCAAATTAATTTTTTGGAGTTTATAGATCCCAATGAACTTGGGTTAGTATCATTTTCTACTTTTTTCATGCATAACTTCCATTTTCTTCATATTTAATTTCTTGTTGTTATGTGAAATTGAAGGATTAAAGGAGGCTAAAGGTTATTTTTTTGTTAAATGTGTCGATACTTATAAAAATATATTTAATTTTACATTACACATTGAAGCTTTGTGCACATATATATTTATAGTATTAATTGCAAATATTACTTATTTTCTCTAATTTTTATTATATGAGACACAATTTGTTACCAATATGGATACTATGCAGGGTCTGTTTACTCTGCGTTAAATTTTTTCATATAGGTATGTCTTGATAAATTTATTATAGCGATAAGACCTTAATGGAATAAACTATTTTGAACTGATTGAAGGAAGTTGGTCCTAATAATCAAATTTCAATTAATTATTCTTGTATCGCAAATTGTTAGTCGAAAGAAATCTTGACAATCTAATATTTGCAGGGATCTTGAGAATGAAAAGGAAATGTATGTGCATCTTGGAGGTAATTTTTATGTTCCAAAGTGTTATTGATTTTTTAAAACATATTTCTTTATTTGCAATAAGTTGTAGGTTGGGTCGAAACTTGGGAAATATGTGTGGCTAACATATTAGGAAGGGTACAATATAGTTATTGTTTATTGAGTTTATTTTTGCAAGTACATCTCTCCAAATCTTGTGAACTAAATATTTAACTAATTTCTTTTTATAGTGAGCAAAATGGTATCGGTGGTACCAATTCTTCCGAGTGGATAATGATCATGGAGGTAGAGTTTTACTTTTTTTATTTACGCCTTTCTTTATATCATATATTTTTTTAATTATAATCACCTTCCTCAATCAAGTATCTCTTGGTTGAATTATATTTATGTCTCTTTTGCTAAATTATGTTTTTATCAATTTGAGAGAGTATTTAGGAAGACAGAGTAGTAAACTTGAGATTGATAACTGGTAATTGGTTTGTACTATTAGAATTTGCTAGGTACCAATTGCACCTACATGATTGGAAAGGTAGAGAAGTTGCAACTCTATTCAATTTCTTGGTTCAACATCGTGAAGGTAAGAGATTAGATCTTAATGAGGTTTTCATTTGTTTTTTTTTTTAATTTCATTCTTCTCGTATTTTCTCACATCACTGAGATAAGGTTACGGGAATCTGGGATCTTGAAGGGAGCACACCTTCAAAACCTAAGTCTTCAACCACGGTGTCTCCCCTTGGGGACAATCTTTGTTCATGAATTCAACTACCATTTATATTTTTTCTTCATTTCTCTTAGAAAATTTTGTCACTCCTATAGTGACATTTGAAGACTTTCCTTTTGTTTACTTTGTATTTTTATTAAGGTACGTTTAAAATCTCTTAAAAAGTTTCTTATTTGATTTGTCTTTGCGTTTTTTAGGAATCTGTTTGGGTGCCAACTCGTGGCAATCTTCTAAAGTTGAACTTGAGGTAATTTGATTTCTTACATGACTTGTATTGGGTATATTTGATTATGCGAATCTTGTTATTTTCTTTTACTAGCTTAATAGTGTTCTTATCATTTTAATTGTTGCATTTTCTTTAGTATTTGTTAGATATGATACATTATGTTATCTTTTAAAGTATTTTTCATGATCTTATAGATGAGTGGATCAATATTCATATATTTTTTGTTCTCCCTACTTTGACTAGGGATATTTATATTTCAATTTTTTTTCGTCTTCAGCTTCATGATGAACGATGGGAAATTGAAGAAAGTTTTCTTCTATTCAAAAGTCAACTATACTTGTGTCCATATTTTCTTTTGAATTGAGGCAAGAATAGAGGCAACATTAGTTATTATGTAAATTTCTCCCAAGTTTTATTGTATTATATATGTTTATACGTAAAAATTTATCAAGATTAATATTTATATATAGAAGCTGCCTTTGATGTTTTTTTTTAAAGTTTGAAGACCATTAATTTAATAGTTGTATGTGTAATGGAAGGTATGAATTGAAAATATATTTGTCAGCAATGAGAGAGATACAACTAAAATAAAGAGTCATGTTTGAGTATTTTGTAATTATGTTAATGTGTCATCAATAAGATGTATTTTAAAGGGGATTTTGCATGTATAAAAAAAAAAAGGCAAATTATTTCCATCTATAGCACAAAATCTAAAATAATTTCATTTGTAGCAGAAAATTCAAATTTACTTCTATCACTTGTTGAGTTCTACTAGTGATAGAATTCAATCAATGATAGACTCATTCTATCACTCCTTAAGTTTTCTATCAGTGATAGAAATCTAATTGAGTTCTATCACTAGGTGAGTGATAGAAATAAATATGCTATAGATGAATTATTTTTAAAATTATGCTACAAATATAATACAAGAGGTAGAATGTGATGCTGATGGTAAATTCTCTATTTTAAAAGTCATATGTTATTCATTGGTGATAATAAAATAATGTCATTAAAAAATAATCAATGACACTTATCCAGAAGTGTCATTGATTATGTGCGATACGATAATTGTAAAAAAGTATCATTTAAAGATTTTTAATGACACTTTATAAGAAGTGTCATCTTAAAAGTATATATGATGTGCGGTATAATGATTGTAGAAAAGTATCATTTAAAGAGTTTTAATGACACTTCTTAGAAGTGTCATCTTAAGAGAATAGATGATGTGCGATACAATTATTGCAAAAAAGTATCATCTAAAGCATTTGTGATACTTTTTTAGAATCATCATACCCCAATTTTGTAGTAGTGAGGTACAAGAGATAATCTAATTATATAAAAAAAAATATAATATCTAATATTAAAAAGGAAAAGATGACCTAGTTATAAAAGGAAAAGATATAAAATAATATTTAATCTAATCCTAAAAGAAATAAATAATTAAAAAGATAAAAAACTATTATTTTACTAAAATTAAAATAAACCAACATGAACCTAGGGGGTCTCTCTGAAAATGCTCGGTTTTACATCATTCCCTCCTTTCATGACTTTTTTCCTTGAAATTCCTAAGGACTGAAACAACTCTAGATAACAAGAACGCATGTCGTCCTCGCGCTCCCAAGTTTCTTCCTCAACTCGCTCGTTTCCCCACAACACTTTAACCAAACTAATCTCTTGATTACACAAGGTCTTGCACTCCCAAGCCAAAATCTGCCACTACTCTTCAAAGGTCAAATTTGGGTTCAATCGCAAAGACTCATAATCTACTATGTGCGGAGGTCTGCTATGTACTGTCTCAACATCAAAACATGGAACACGTTGTGCACCGCTGACCCAAAGTTTATGAAATTAGAAATTTACCCAATCTTACTCAACAATTGCAAAAAGGTCTCTATGGGTAAAATTACCAAAATACCTCCAATACCAAAACCAATCAAAATTATACCGAACCTGTAACGGCCCAGTTTTCTATTTCGGTTCTCGAGGTGCTTCCGGTTCAGATTCAGTGGTTCGGTTGGGCCGTTAGAGCTGTTTTGACCCTTAGGGGTGTTTTGGTATTTTTGCTCCCCGGGCAGGATTTGTGGATTTTCAGGGCTTCGAGGCAGCTCCTGCCTTTGTCGAGGTTTGTTTGTTGGTAGCTGCGAGTCCCGAGATGTTTGGGCTATTCGTTTGGAAGTTCGGTTGTGATTTGGGTTTTGGGCAAAGTTATGGTTGTTTGGGTGTTTCCTTTGGGATTCGAGCCAGGGCCCTTAGTATTGATTTGGGAGTTGGATTTAAGTGAGTTCTATTTATTGGAAAAGGTTGCTTCAGTCGGGTCTCGAAGGAGGAAGCCGGGAAATGGGATTTAAGGATTTTAAGGGTATTTAAAATTGGATAAAATGGATAAGGATGGATTTAATTAGGATAAAATCCCATTTTTTCCCTTTTTTCCCCATTTTCCCTTTTTTCCCTTTTTTCCCTTTTTTCCCATTTTTCCCTTTTCTCTCTCTCTCTTTCTCTCTCTCTCTCTCTCTCCTCCAGCCCGACCCCAGCTCCCAGCTCGCCCAACCCTGGCTGCCCAGCTCGCCCAAGCCCGAGCCCACCACGCGCAAAGGCCCTGGCGCCCGACCGGCTTCGCCGCCCTGTGTCCCGTCGCCTGAGCCGTCCTCGCGTCGCGCATGGTGTCGCCGAGCTGGCGTCGCGCCGACTCGCCGTCAGTGTCGTGTCGCCCAGATGCGCCTTTGTGCGGCGAGCAGCCAAGATGCTGCGCGTCGCCAGCCCGCAGATAGTGTCGTGCTAGCCCGAGCGCCCTGTAGCCCGTCGCGTCGCGCGTCGCCGCCGCGAGCGCCCTCGCAAGCTTGCCGAGCGCGCGTCGCGCGCGCCGCCCCTGTGGCCGGCGCGCGCGCGCCGTCCAATGCGAGCTCGAGAGCGCGCGCGCGCAGCCTCCGCGCCCCTGCGTCTGCGCCCAGCCAGCCCAGCCCTGCCGACAGCCTGCCCTGTTGTGTGTTGGTTGGCCCGAGCCTTGTGGCTTCTCGGATGGTATTTCCCGAGTCTTTTCTTTGTTGGGCCCTGATTTGTTGGCTGCTGGTTATTGTATTTATTAGGGTGCTTTATTTGAATGTTTAGGCTGTTCGGGTTCGATTTGAGGCTCGAGGGTCGCTTGGTTGATTGTGATTATTATTGTTTTCTGCTTGTTCCAGGTAAGGATTTCTTACCGTGGTTGTGTGGACTCTGCGATATATCATGCTTGTGCCTTGTATGCTTGTTTACTGTTATGAGCATGATAGTGATAGACAGCTTTGATTGATCTCTTGCTAGCATTTTTGCCTGATTTTACATGTTAGTGCCATGCTAGGTTTGTTCTTCCAGCATGCTTATGATTCCTGCTTAAGTTTGTAGTATCATGCTAGGTAAGCGTTTTTTATGTCGGTTATTGCTTGCTAGCCAGGAATCATTTATTTTACTCCGTACTCTTAGATAGAGTTGTAGGGTTTGTCATCATCCAGAGGCTGAGAGCGGACATAACGTACTTTGTCCTCACTGGTCGGGAGTAAAGTGCGCGCAGCATAACGTACATTGCTTCCCCCCGGCCGCCGATGTGGATTTAGCTCTGGTCGGGAGTAAAGTGTGTGCAGCATAACATATATTGCTCCCCCTCCCCCCCGACCGCCGATGTGGATTTAGCTACCCACATCGGCATAAGCCTAGTTTGTAGCCTGCTAGAGCGGAACCCTGCCAACGGTGTAAGCCTACCTTGGCCTGTTCTTAGCTTCAGGTCGGTGGTTCAGGCTGCACAGATGTACGCCGAGGGCCTCGCGCTACTGTGATCAGTGACACCGCTTCCGAGTCTTAGGCATGCATACCTGGCCCACGTAGTTTGTCCTTAGGCCCCCACATTTACGCCGGTTGCAGCAGTATGCGGTGTGCGCGCACAAGCGTTAGTTGCCGGTTCGGAGAGCTCCCCCGGGCTAATGTCGTGAGTACACCATTCCTTCCAGTTTAGAGCCAGACTTCGGGTACTCTCCCGTAAGTCCAGATTAGTAGCAAGGGTAAAGAGGCCCTTGAGGACATCCTTGGGATCAGTTCTTGAGCTGATCAATCCCCCGAGTGAAAGAGACCTCGGTGATGTCCCGGGATTGGTTAAGATAACCAATCATTAGGCCGGAAGTAGGAGACTTCCGATAACTCCAGATCTTGCATTATGAGCTCGTTGAGCTATGATCTGTGTTGATAGTTGTTTGCTTGCATGTTGAGGTGCTAGATGACTGATGTATCGTATTGTACCCCGGTTGGGGATTCTTACTGAGTATGTTTATACTCACCCTTATTTATCTTTCAGGTAACTTGGGACAACACCAGGATGGCTAGCGGAGGGAGCTGATTGATCATGGGAGCTGCCGGCACTCTGTCATTTATTATTGCATTGTTTATTCAGCATGTAGATGGACATGAGGCCTAGGGGAACATTGTAAAAAGTTGTGTTAAACTGTTTTGAATGTTTTTATAAATACTGGCCAAGTTGCTTTACTTTGTTGGTTTGGTTTAAATGAAAATTGTTGGTTATGTTTTAAGGGTTCCCCCTTCTCATATGTTTGAAAGGTTTTTAAATATGAGCACTAAACCGCTTGTTATCATATTTAACTTGCATGCTGAGTGAGAACCCAGGTTTAGGACGGTATGTTTTGGGTAGGGTTCTTACAGAACCCCAGAGAAAACAGATAAACCGAACCTGAAGGGTCTCTTTGAAAATGGTGGGAGTTACATATCTTATCTCACATTGAAAATTTGAATGTAGAATTTCATGCTATCTAATGTAGTAGGAAAGTTCCATATCAAATTAAATCAATCAAACAAACATATTTTGACATTTAATAATAACTATTTTTTTATAAGAAAAAGTTCAAACTTATAATATACTCCAAACATATAACATTAAATATTTTTTTTTTTTTTATAAAAAATATTGGTAGTGAGGTGAGTAACTCCAGCTTGAATTCTAAAGAGGGTGATTTTTTGGGGATCAAATACTTTCGTTTAGGTGGGATTAGAATTTGGGGAACCAAATAATCTACATTGAACTCTGATATTATATTAGATAATCTTAGATTTCACCTAAAAAATAATTAATAATAGGATAACAGTACATACATCTTATAAAGATGTTAAAGACTTCACACATTTCTAATATGAAACAAGTTGAATATCTTTATTATTGAGAATCTCATATTAAAAGAGAGGAATTTTCTTAATAATTTATAAGATAGGTAGGTTACTTATCTAGTCATCAATTAATTTGAGATGAACACTCATGATATCATATATCCAACATATTTTTACACAAATATAATGGTAAAATCCATTTTTTTTTATATATAAATTTGATGAAGATAAAAGTTTAATGGAACAAATTCTCTTAAATATTATTAAAACATAAAATGAAGAAGGGTCATCATCCAATTGGCATATTCACTTCTTATCCAGACAATTTTTTATTGTTGTCTTATGAGATAATAGAATCTTTTTCAAAAACCAATCTATCAAATGAACCAAATCTTTTGAGGAAATTTTATTTGTATAAAAATATTTTAAACATACATTTTTTAAAATTTAGCCTTTATCCCAAATTAGTTAAGCATGTAAATACTTCTCAATGCATAATTTTCCATTAGAATTAAAGCATGAGATATGGATGGTTGTGTTTCAATTGGTAGTATTTTGTTGTCCTTTGCAAAAACAAAACAAAAACTACAATTTTATTTTTTAAAAAAATTATCTTGATGATGCCTTGTGGAGTCAGATTTCCAATAAAAAACAGCTTTAATTTATTCCCTTATTTATTCATTTATTTATTTATCATTTTTCCATCGCAATATAAAATACCCATTATTTATCATTATTTTGTGTAGAGCATATTAATTATGGAATAAGGACAAATCACAAAGGTGTGGTTCAAGGTATGAAGGAAAGAATACTTTAATATTAACCACTTGCATGCTTAATTAGGTCATGTGGACTTTTAAATTTAGATTGCGTTAATTAACTAAATATTCTAATGGCTTACATGAAAATTTTGTAATGAATCATTTATTCTTATGTTTCAATACTTTTTTTTTATATAACAACAGTGCATTACGGACAACAATGAATTTTAATGATAAAAAACTTGAGTCCAAAACCCCAATTATAATATCGAATGAGTCAGTGACGCAATGATCATCGTTTGGTTATAAACCAGTTCAACACCAACGTCATAGGTTCGAGCCCGATCGGTATTTGTCCCCATTTCCTAATATGTACTAAAAAATATCCAATTATATTTGAATTTTTTCAAATAATATATTTTTTAAATAATTCCATTTATAAAAAAAAATTCGTAGAAGTAAACATTTCTATTCGACTAAAAAAAATCAAACTAACATGAAAAACAATTAATGGAAAAATAAGTTGGTTAGGATCCTCCTATCTTACATATTATAAAAATGAGCAAGCTAACATTGAATAATATGCCATTATGAACAAATAAACAAAATATTGAGCCTGAATTTTTAAACGACAGACATATGAACCATAGAGTATTAAAATGCTAAAGAATTTTATATTGAAAATAGATGATATGAATATGAACATAATTGATGCAGTTGATGTGTATGTGTATACATTTATTAGGTTAAGGAAAAGATATATGTTTGTATTAAAAAAAAAGGAAAAAGCATATTGTTTCATCTCGTGTCTTTATTTTCATATTAAATTAAGAAACGTTATCCTATAATAAGCGTGACCTTGTCAAATTTTAAAAGTACTATTCTTAATACTATAAATTTAACTATATTCTAAGTCAATGTAATTATTAATGATAAAAAATCCTATTAAAAAAAGAAATGATAAAAAATCAATTTCACGTCCCCATAGATTAAATTAACCAAAACCTTGGGTAGACAAATGCTGAACAAAAAGATTAAATTAATATTTTGGTATTTGGACTATCACAATTATTTTATTCTAATTTGCAGTTTGTTAAAACGTTTATTTTTATTTCTATTTTGGTATGTACAATATATGTACAATATAGTGTTTGTAAAAAGAATATTTATAATCGAATGGGTCAATCACGCAATGGTTTCATTATTTGATTGTAAACTAGTTCAACACTAGCATCATAGTTTCTATTCCGAGAATCGGTATTTGTCTCTCCCCCAATATGTACTAAAAAAAAAAAGAATATCTATAAAATATCGGGTTATTCAGCTCTTAACAAGAGCTTACAAAATAAAACTATTACAAGTAAGACGAGAAGAGTAAAAAATCAAGAACCGAAGTCAAATCTCTGTTATAATCAATAATGAGCTCCAACAAGTTCTCCGTTACATAGAGGCATACAACATATAATTACTCAAGATAAATAATCTTGACAACAAACAACATTAAACCAAAGAGAAATTAAATAGAAAGCTCGATTCGACCATGGAATAGTTCGAAAATGCCAAAATACTGAAGCTGATCAAAACCTCTTTTTCTCTCTAATTTCTTTCTCTCTCTAAGATGTTTCTCTCTTGCTATTTTCGAGGTTAACTCAAAAGTGATAGAATCCACTTTATATATATGCCCTAATGAGCTTTTAGTCGTGAGCTTTCCTCCAAATGTGATTAAACCCTACACATATACTCACCAATAGAGTTTGAAATTCAAACCAACGTTTGGTTAGGCATAATTCAACCGGAGGGTTTAAGAATAAAATTCCATATTGGAGTAGGATTTCATACATAAACATTTTTTTTTTCATAGGATTCAAGAGCAAGCCAACCATCGTAATAAGAAATTCTAAGAATTTCGATTTTAACAAAAAAAGTTTAGTAGAGTATAAATTTTAAACTAGAGAACCAAATCTGTCATTAAAAATTCATGTGATAGATTAGGTATGAAATGTTAAAACAAATGACTTTTATTATAAAGATCAAGTATAAAAATAGAACCGAATTGATCAATGGTGCAATAGTTTTAGTGTTTGGTTGTAAACCAGTTCAACATCAGCCTTACACACAGGTTCTCCCTCCTAGATATCTAAAAATGGATAGGTACAAAAGTTGAAACCAAAATTGGAATTAAATTTATTAAAACAAATTGTAAACATTTATTTTCCCTTTCTATTTTATCTTTTATTTTAGAAATAGAGAATCAACTACACAAAAATGGAAGCCTAACTATAATACTAGTTCAACTGCATCAATATATAGTGAATGACCAATAGATATGTTTATAGCATCATCCCTATCATTAAAATCAATGTTCGTTCCCGGAAATTTCATAGTATTTTTTTTTTTATTGTGGCAGGGTTTCCAACAAAAATGACCAGGAATCAGAGTTTTTCACGAGAAATTTTTCCTCGTTTAATTTTTTTCTCTTTTCTACTCTTAGCTTTTGCGTATTTTTTTAATAATAATAATTTTTCAAATGGACGATTTTTCATGGAAATTGTTCCTAACTTTATATTATATAGGTAATCATTAAAGACAATAAATATTTATATAAACAAAAATTTAGCTTACTTGGAATTTTTCCTCTCAATTCACCCTTCATTCCCTTTACGGGATTCACGCGGTAAGAGCGGACCACAAAAAGTCAGAGAAAATGGACATTTTTAATAATTAAGAAGTCATGAATTGAATTTCTGGACTCTAATTACACTTTCTTTGAACAAATTCCAAGGTGATAGAGCCCAACATAGTAGAAACATATCAAATATCAACGTAAATATTGTTGAAATTAGTAGACAAATCTTGATTTTGCCACTACTCTTTTTGATAACTTTATGGAAAAGAATGTGCATGCCATATTCCACTAGTTTATATTGTACCATTGGGTTGAAGCTTTTAAGACAATAAAGAGGACTAAAGAAAATGGATGAAAAATCAAATCAATCAATATTACCTAAAATTTAAAAAGAAAGAAAAGAAAAATCAAACCAACTTTGGCGAGAAACAGTCGAAGTCTCGAAGATATACTCTCCCAATTACTAATTAAAATTGTAGAAACATATAAAAGTATTTTTAAGCCTACAATCTGAAAACAAAAAAAAAAAAAAAAGAAATTTGATGAATTAATTCTTTAAAGAGTTTGGTTCGGTTATTTTACATAAACAGTGGAAATGTTGCACCTATATTCGATCTGGGTGATTGGATTTAGAGATGGCGAAATGAGAGGAGAGGAGGAATTTTCAATTGGTGTTTGTTTTTAGTACATT
Source organism: Sicyos edulis (assembly GCA_036507275.1). Classification (NCBI taxonomy): domain Eukaryota; kingdom Viridiplantae; phylum Streptophyta; class Magnoliopsida; order Cucurbitales; family Cucurbitaceae; genus Sicyos; species Sicyos edulis. The sequence continues at coordinate 26,180,788 of CM071850.1, read as the reverse complement.
ACAACCTCTATCAACTCCTATTTTCAAAGATTTCATCAAACATCTTATCTAAATATTATTTTTCTTTTTTGAGTACATGTTGGGGAAGAAGATTACAAATGCTGATTCCAGAATCGAATCGTGACTATAGAATGAAAATGGATTAACACCCAACCAAATAACCAATCTCACAACTGACTCATTTAGAAAATTATTCACAATTTAAAAACTAGATTCTAAATTATAAATTTAATTACACATACATAAATTAAAAGAAATGAGAAAAAAAACTATATTTCAATTTTATTGTATTATATTGACTATAAGTTTATTTAAATGAAAATGTTTAATTTTGTAAATATATTAGCTCAATAATTATTAAATTTTAAAAATTGAATTCGAACTTCAACATTTAATTATAAAGATCAACCTTAAGAAAAATATTAATATATATATATATATATTTCAATTTTTTGTACTATATATTTGTTGTTATATTGATAAAAATTTATTTATATGAGAAAATTGGAATTCGTGAGGACAGATGATTTTATAGGATTGTTTTCATGTAAATAATTATCAAAATTTGGAAATTAGATTATAAATTAAAATTTAGTTTATGATGATCAAAATTTAGAAATTGAATTATAAATTGAAAATTAGTTTATAATGATCAAAATAAAAAGGAGTAGTTATAATTAAAATAAATACAAAAAAAAAAACCAATATCAAATTACAAACAACCATTTTACCCATAAATAATGAAAATTTTGAGTTAATATTAAAAAAAGAATAATAACTTATGAAATATATATATATATATATATATATCTATATCTTTTTAATTGTTAGGCATTTTATCCATTAAACTATATAATATAAAATAAAATAGATTGTAATTATAAATGGATACGAATATACCATGATTACAAAAAAAACATCACATTCACCCAACATCGATCTCTCGTCTTATCTCATAACACCAATCCCCAAACAAATATTTCATTTTTCTAAATCACTCTACTTCCTCTCCATTTCTACTTCCTCTTCCACTTCTCTCCCTCTCCCCTCTAAAATCTAATCACCCTAAGGAGTGTTTGAGATTTGGTATTGAGGAGAGGAAATCCCAGCCCCTATGTTTGTTTTTAAGACATCAACATCTTCTCAACTTCTCTCCAACCTCTCCTCCAACATAATATCAAATATTTTATTTAATCTTTTAAATGTCACATCAAACATTTTTTTTAATTTTCAATAATATAAAATATCTTTTATCTAATCTTATTAACTATCACATCAAACTTTCTCTAATTTTCAATCACATAATATAAAATAAAATTTATTAATTAATATAAATATGTAATGATTACATTAAAAAAAAATATATATAAATTTTTTTTTACAACATTTCCCCTTCAAAACATTAATATCCAAACAATTACTCTATATCTCTAAATCACTCAACTTCCTCTTCCTCTCCCTCTTCCACTTTCTCCCCTCTCCTCTTTTCAACTCCAAAATCCAATCACTCCCCTAGTTTTTAGGACATCAACCTCTCCCCAACTTATCTCCAAATTCTTTTTAATATCGCATCAAATCTTTTATTTAATATTTTATATGTCACATCAAACATTTTTTAATTTTTAACCATATAATATAATATAAAATATCTTTTATCTAATCTTATCAAATAGCACATCAAATTTTCTCTAATTTTCAACCACACAATATAAAATAAAGTATATTATATTAATCAATCCAAAATCTACAATTATTACATTATAAAAAAATCAATATAAAATAAATATTTTTACTACATCTCCTCTCCAAAACATTAATATTCAAACAAGTACTTTATATCTTCAAATCACTTTACTTTCTCTTCATCTTCAACTTTTTCTCCTCTCCTCTCCAAAACATTAATATTCAAACAAGTACTTCATATCCTTCATAATTCCCATAAAAATATTCATATAAGAAATGAGGATGCCCTAATTTCTTGCTCCCATTTATTGAACATAACCATCCAAGGGTCCACCATTTCCAAAAGTGACCCTAAGGTAAGGGATAAGTATCTTCATCATTGTCCCTTCTGCACAATGATTGTCCAATAAATGGACCCCATTCCCCCCAACTGTAGGGACGTTTTTGGTTCATCCTCTTAATACCCATTTTAAAGACCCCCAAACAAATAAAAAGGGGAAATTGACCCTACAAATTTAAGTCTCCTTTGTCCCATAAGGTGCCCGGGAGCGGGAAGTGCCGTTTCTTTTGGTCCTTTTCGAAACCATTGCCTTTTGGAGGGAAAATTTCATTTGAAAATTTAAAATCTCGTTTTTCGGTAGAACTTTCAAATTTGTGTTAAATTTGTCTAAAATTTGTATAAATATGTTTAATAAATCTTTGAACTTTTAGTAATCAAAACTTATATATATATATATATATATATATATAATAACTGTCATTTTATTTACTTTTTTTTTTTATCGAAAAGGTTGATGACATATTGATTTTACTGTTTAGCGTAAATTCGTTCAACATCATGATTGTAAATTTTAGTTTGAAAATCGATATTTTGCTCTCATTTAGTTGACAGTGATAATGCCCTCTAGATAAGGTTCCTCCCAGATTTATACTAAAAAATGAGCGTCATTTTTTTTATATAATAAATTATTGACGTATTTAATATATATATTTTAAAAGTTTACATATAGTATTCATAACACAAAAAGTCATTTTAATGTCCAACAAGTCGTTGAATTAGAAATGTTTAGATTCAAAACTTTATTACAATTCTTTTTTGTAGTTTCCAAATATATTATACACAAATGTGAAAGTATTAACATTTCTCAAATAAATGAGAGTCAAATAATGATTTTTAAGATTGAACATGTGTCTCTAATCTTAACTTAAATCAATCTTCATACACACATTTAAAACTACACCGATGAGGATCAAAATGACTTTTTCTTTTTTGATGTGCAACTATTTTTACTACACAAACTATCTCATCCTATAATATAATATTTGGTTTTCAAAAAAACTTGTAAGAAATTTATTTCTTATAAATAGATCATAGATTGTATTCAAAACCTTTTGACTCTTCAAGATTTTTTTGCCGACTATATGATCAAGTGTACCATAATATATATATATATAAAATATTAGAGGCAAAAATAAAACACATGTTACATCGTTAATTGATCTAATGCCAAAAGCTATGAGTTCTATATAGTGATGAGCTTTCTCATTTTCTTAATAACAAAATGTTTATAATGTTTATAGATAGTCAGTTTATCTTGACTAAGACACTCCTAATATAAATATAAAAATTAAAATTAAAAAAAAAAAGTTTAAAGATCAAACCCAATGTAACATTGAAAATGAAGCAAAATTAATTGTGTCTAATAGATATTTGAACTTTAAAATGTATAAATAAATATTTTCATACACATTTCATTTAATGTCTATATATATACACACACTATTGATCCTATTCAATGAATAGTATCTCTTTTAAAGAGTAATGCAGCTGCATACTTAATGTATATATTTTCCTTTGATAAGTAGTCATAATAAAATATGCTCAAAGTCTAAATGCACATTGTTTTAAAATGGTCTCAATGCATGTCCCTCATTACACGCAATTAGGACAAGATATCCTAGTCCAAATGAATCTTATCTACATCTTTCAAAATTATTTATGAAAATATATGTAATTTACTAAGAAAATAAACACTATATCGATCATATGTTCATTATTTTAGGTTAAATGATAAGTTCACTAGTTTAAAAATTTCTGAGATTTTATCGAAGGAGTCAATGATTGATGGTTTTATTTTTTGGTAGTAATCCAATTTAACATCATAATCACAACTTCCAAAGAAATAATTATTTTAAAGACTTTGATTTTTTTGAGAATTTACACTATATAACAACTTTTTTATCACAATTTACAATTATAGAACATTTTTAAAAATAATTCCTTTATTTATAGCAAATTTTTCCATTTTTTTTTAAAAATTATTCACCTTTTTTTATAGAAGACTTTGATAGAATCTATCATTTTCTAGTGATGGAAGTCTATCAATTTTATCGGTAATTAATTCTATCAGTAATAGAGATGGAAGTCTATCAATTTACTTTATTTATTATTAATTGATTCTATCAGTTTCTATCGATAGAATCTATAAATATGGAAATCTATCAATTTACATTTTTTTCTATACGTGCAAATATTTTTATTAATGTGCTATTCATGAAATATTTTAACAATTTTGTGAATTGTTTTTAGGCTTCACGTAAAAACATTATTTTTTTCTTATTATCAATAGGGATAGTAGAACTGTATATTAAGTGACACCAAATTTGAAACAGTTCAACTGTGCACTGAAATGTTATATATACTTTTCAAAAAAGAAAAATAAATGTTATACATAAAAATAAATAAAAACTGACACCGAATTAAAAAACCAAAAAAAGTATTTTTTTTTGTTTTTTACCCCTTTGGTTTGTTTGAGAAAATATTTTGTTTATTTGTAATCAAATTTAAGTAGCTGTTCCATTTTCTTTGAGGGAGAATTTTAATTCTGAAAATAATTGTTTATTTGATGTCATAAAAAATTAAACTTTTTCCTTCACTTTCTTTTTTTGAGAGTGGAGTGAGATCTCAAAACAAAAAGTAGTTTAGGTCATATTGACCCATCTTTTGGGCCTCAATTAAATAAAATGAGACTCAATTGATTAGAGGTGCAACAAATTGAACCAATTTAATAAATTGATTCAATTTATGATACATAGTATAAATTTTTTAGGTTAAATAATATTTTGGTTCTTCAATTTTGGGATTTGATCTATTTTAGTCTATGAACTTTCAAATGTCCAATTTTGGCCTCTCGACTTTCAAATATCTAAATTTAGTCTATAGACAATCAAGAAAGTTAAAAAATTGTCTTTTAGTCAAATGAATTTTTTCTCACTCTTAAATTATTTTCTCTCTCTTCCATCTCTTATCATTTCTCTTTCTAAAAGTTTTGTCTATCTTAAATCCACCTCTCTAGTCTTATTTCTTTCTCTTTTTTTTTCTTCTCTTTTTCTCTCTTCAATCCATCTCATCAAATTGTTTAACATGCAATACTTTTTTTAAATAATCATTTTCCTACTTTGATTTTGTCACTTTATGTTTTCGAAATTCATAGTGTATCATTGTACCATGAAACCAAAAAGAAAATGAAAGAAGAAAGGAAAAACAAAGGGAGGAAGAGAGGTGGATTGAAGAAATGTAAAACTTATAGCAAGAGAAATTATAAAAGATGGAAGAAAGAGAAAATAATTTAGGAGTGAGAAAAATTGATTTAACTAAAAGACCATTTTTGAACTTTTTTTATAATGTAAGGACCAAATTTGAAAACATTTGAAAGTTGAGAGACAAAAATTGGACAAATAGTAAAGTTGAGCGGCCAAAATTAGGCATTTAAAAGTTTAGGGACACCAAAATTGGACAAATAGCAAAGTCGAATACTAAAATTGGGCATTTGAAAATCCAAGGACCAAAATAGAACAAACCTCAAAGTCGAGAAACCAAAATGGTATTTTAACAAATTTTTTAATATAAAGTTAAACATATCTTATAATTTTGTAATTTATATAAAAAAAATTGATTTGAATCAGTTTTAATTTTAAAAAAATAATAAAAATCAAACCAAAATATATAAATTGTCAATAAATTTAAAAAATCATCATTCTTACATTAAAAAAATCAAACAAATCGGATAAATTAGTTCAATTTTTTAACACAAATTTAAACATATGGATTTGTAATTTGTTAAAAAAAATAATGTTTGAAATGAATTTTCATTTTTAAAAAATTAATAAAAACCAAACGTATAAATTATCAATATAATATTTAAAGATCATCTTTTTGTTTCCAAGTAATTTTCTTCAACTTTATTAGTTTTTTCTTAGTATAAAATGATAAAATTATCCAAAAATATACAATAAATAAATAAATAAAAAGAAAAAATGAATTCATTAGTTTTGTCTTATTTTAATTCTTTTAATCTAATACTAAAATTAAAAAAAAACCAAACCAAAACCAAACCAAACCGAACCAAATGAAAAGCAATCCAATAATTTTGTGTTTTATTGGACATCGATTTAAACAAAATGATATTAGTTTGGTTGTCTATTTGACACAAAATGACAAAAATCCCTAAAATCGATAGTCATGCAATTGTGGCAGTGCACTCGTAGTATACTAATTACAAGTGTTGGGAATTGAATTAAATTTTAACATGAATAAATTATCTTCTCACACACATTTTTTTAAACCAAATTCAAATCTAAACAAATAGAGAAGAAATCAAACTTAGAGTAAAAAAGAGATGGAGAAATTGCACACTAATGTAAAGTGGTTCCGACTTGCTTACTCCACTGTTCAGAATGTGAGAGAGATACTTTCACTCGTAATTTCCATTGATACTATCAAGAGCTCTCAATTTGGTGGCTATGATTTTCTCTCTTAAAAAAAGAAGATACCCAATAAGAGCTCAATCACACACCTTACAAAGAGTTAGTTAACCTAACCTCACAATTAATCCAAGTTCCAGTAAACTCACCATCTAGGTTAAAACAATAACGTGTAATTCATAATTAACAAAATACCCTCTTGAAGTACATATCATAAATGACATCAGAATATCATAATTAATTTCGAAATCATCAGAACTCCAGACACATTGGATCAGAACTTGCTCAAAAAAAATAATCATAATATCGTAATTCCAGACTAACCGGAATTAGAAGTTTCTCAAACAGAGCAACAAAAATCATAATGCCAGACAAACTTCTAGCTCAAAATTTGCCCATATAGAACAAATCATATAAGTACTCTAGCCTCTTGGAAGACAAGGATTTTGTCAGAATATCAGTAGGATTGTGAACTGTGTTCACCTTCAACAATGTCAACATATTCTCAACAACAATATCTCTAACAAAATGAAATCTAACATCAATATGCTTAGTTCGATTATGAAAAGCATGATTGCTAGACAATGCCAGAGAATTATGGCTATCACAATGCAAATCAATCAAACAGTCTAAATCAAGCATTTCAGATATCAAACCTTTGAGCCACAAAAGACTCATTCACTGCATTAGCCAAAGCAATAGGTAGAAGAAAAGGCAACAATTGACTGCAAGCTAGATTTCCAGCTTATAACATTTCCAAACAACATGAAAACATATCCTTTGAGGGATTTACTTCTATCGGCATCAACAACATAATCAGAATCAACATAACCAGTAAGAATTGATTCTTTTAAGCTATTAAATCTCATATAAAAAGACCCTTAGAAACGATGTCCTCAATATACCTCAATATCCATTTAGCTTCTTCCTAGTGAGCCTTGCCAGGATTGCTCATTTACCTGTTAACCACACTCATCAAGTGTCCCAAATCAGGCCTACAAGATATCATCGTATACATAATACTTCCAACTAAATTAGAATACATAACCCCTTTCATATTTTGAATTTCATCTTCAGAAGATGGTGACTATTTTGATGACAATTTGAAGTGTAACGGCCCGGAAATTTCATCCCGGTCTTCCCGGGAGGCCCAGGGGCATTTTGGTAATTTTGGGTCGGGCCGACAGGGCCGGTTTTGAAATTGAAACTTGCCGGAATAATTATGAGTCAAATTAAATGAGGAATTAAATAGCGCGTCGAGTGAGATTCGAACCAGGAACGTGTCGCGTGCTAGGCAAGGGGCGCTGCCAGCCGAGCCACTGGGCGTGTTTGTTAATCTACGCACGCGATTTGGTATATATGCCGTGCGCAGTGGGATTTTCATATAAAAACAGAGCTCGCCCGAAGCTTCTTCTTCCTCGCCATTTTTCCTTCGTTTCTCCTTCGACCGACTGGCGATTTCCGCGATTACGCTTTCTCCACCCGAATCGATCGTGGTCGTCTTCCCCGCTCTCCGAGGTCGATCCTTTTCCGGGCTGAAGGTAAGTTTTCCTTCCTTTCTTCTTCTCTTCTTCGTTCCGAGCCCCCTTCTTCCGGGCTTCGTTTCACGGCCATGGTGAGGTGATTTTCTGGGTGGTTTGTGTGCAGCTAGTGTAGGGAAGTTCTCCATCAAAAGAATCGCTCGTCGAATCCCCGTGGATCGTTCGATTTTGGGTTGTCTCCTTCGCCCCTGCTTCGTGCTCTGTTGATGCGCAGTGCCGCCGATTCTCGCCGCACACCGCGCGCGCGCCCTCGCGCCTCTGCATCGCTCGCGCGCAGCATGGCGACCCAATGGCGCCGTGTCCGTGCGCTCGCCGCCGAGCCGTGCCGCCGAAGTCGTGTCCCAAAGCCGCGCCCCCAGCGCCCGCGCGCGGCGCTGGTTGCCGAGCCGAGCCGCCAAGCCGAGCCGAGCCGAGCCGAGTGAGAGCCGAGCCGAATTATTTTTATTTTATTTTATTTTATTTTATTTTATTTAGATAGTGTGTGTAATTGTGTTGTGCTTGTTAGGTTCCCGGTAGCTAATTCGGGTTCATTCGCAGCCTAGGTTTCCGTGAATTCGTCCCCGACCAAGGTAAGGATTTCTTACTGGAGTTGTGTGGACCCTGCGATATTATATGTGATTGCTGATTGATTGCTTGTTTGTGTTTATTGACATGTGTAGCTAGGTATTCTATTATGAATTCCCGATTAGCATGATTTTCCTGGTTTAATTCTCATGTTAATCCATGCTAGGTTGTTTCTCTCAGCATGCTCAGATTCTCATTCCTTGCTTCAGAGTGTCATGCTAGGCTCGTTGTATTCTTATTGAGCACGTATTGGATTTTATGGAATTGTTTCTTCGTTTGCTAGGCGGGTTAGAATTGCGGGTAGATAGCATCATCCGGCCCGATGCATAAAGAACCTTGCATCCATGGCAGAACGTCGAGCAAGTCATTCCGCCCCTGGACCCCGTGAGGATTAGCTAACCAAGCGGTAGGCCCCGCAATCTTGGGTGAGGGTGGCGATTGTTAATGCCCCAACGGTCGGGATGATGACTTGGCATTGCCTCGCCCCCGGCGGCCGGCATGTCCTCAAAGCATGTTTGGCAAGAGCCCCCGATTGCCACTGTTAAGGCAAGGACGGCTTCCGGTGTAAGCCTACCACCACCGTTCCTTGGCCCCAGTGCGGTGGTTCAGGTGACATAGTTTACGTGTCCGTGTCTCACACCCTATGTCGGTGACACCGATCCAAAGATTTAGTTAGGCGTGGTGATCGGATATGGGCGCTTGCCTCCGCACCCGCAACCCCATAGTTCTGCAGAGCACGCGGTGCATGCTTACGCTCATTACAACGCCGATCAAGAGCTCCTCGGGATTGTGAGCGAGTGTACCTTTCGTCGACGATGAGACAGGCTGAGGCCGGGACTTGTTTCTCGTATAGGGCGACTCATGTGTTGGACTGTGTGATGATACTATTCCGGACTAAGACCCTAAGCTGGCATCCGAGGCCCAAGTGTGGGCTAAGCTATGTGCTCTATTCGGTGTTTATATTCATAGCTTGCATACGCTCATCAAGATGACCATGTATATCGTATTGTACCCCGGTTGGGGATTCTTACTGAGTAATTCATTACTCACCCTTATTCTGTGGTTTTCCACAGGTAATCGTGGTGCGCGACAGGATGCCTGAAGGAGGAGCTATGATCATGGGGCCCAGTCTTCCAACTCTGATTCTTGTATTATGACTCTCGTGTGTTTTGTTTTCCCCTGAATGCATGTAGTCGGGCACAGAGCCCTAGGATGTTTGTAAATATTTGTGGATTCCAAAGATTTTGTATCCGAACAGTTTTGAATGGCTTTTAGTAAATCTCTGATCAGAGTAAACTTTGGAAATGTATTTATCTTGGAACAGGTGCTTGGAAACAGGGACAGGTTCCAGGGAAATTGTCTAGTTTTAAAGGAGTTATTTTGAATGTTTTTGTTTTAATTGGAATCCGAAATCATGTCTGTTTAAATGTTCTTTACTTTGAATGCATGCATTGGGATAAGGGCCCATTTAGTGCCCCATTCGGGTCGGTCCCTTACATGAAGTGATGAGCTAATGGAGTTTTCACTTATCTACAACTTTCCATGTGAAAGCGTTTCACAATACCAACCAAATACTCAGGTTGACTGATATTCAAACTGTGAATACCACAGTCTCTACTCAACTTCATACCCAAAATCTTCTTAACAACACCTGAATATTTCATCTCAAATTTTCTATTCAACAAATATTTTACCCTTTTAATCTCAACAACACTGCTCGATGCAATCATAATATCATCCATATACAACAGAAGAAGGATGAAGAAACTAGCATTGATAGTCTTTTTGTAAACGCAAGTGTCAAAGGAATTTTTAATAAAACAATTTTTAGATATGAAAGATTCAAAACACTTATTCCATTGCCATGAAGGCTGCTTAAGGCTATAGATGGACATATTCAAATGACAAACCATATTAGACTGACCATCTACTTCATATCCAGGAGGTTGTTTCATAAAGATATCTTCATCCAAGGTTCCATGCAAGAACGTTGCAGTTACACCCATCTACTTCAACTCAAGATTGAATTGAACAACCATTGTCAATAAAGCTCTAATAGAAGAATGTCTAACAACTGGAGAAAACCTTCAGTGTAATCAATTTCCTCTTCTTATGTGTAACATTTGGCAATTAATCTAGCTTCAAACCATGGTTGAGCAAATCCCTTAATTCTTGGTTTCACCTTAAACAACCATCTACAATCAATAACCTTAAGTTTTCAAATCTATCCACCAAAGTTCAAGTTTGATTTTTCTTCAGAGAACACATTTTCTTATTCATCGTCTCAATCCATTCAACATAATACTTGGAATTTAAAGCTTGCTTATAGGTATTCGTTTCATAAATTCTTTCTTCCTCATAACAAAAAAAATCATAACATGTAAACTAAGCTTCATAATATCTCGATGGAGGTTTAATTACCCTATTATGCCTATGAGCTAGCAGGAACATCCTCTAATTATAGAGCAACAACAATGGGATCAGATTGTGCAATATCATTAATATGTAGAGGTGGCTCAGTAGAAGAATCTCTCAACGTAGAAGCAGAAGAAGATGCAAACAGATATTCAAATTCTTTCCAAGTAACTCAATTTTATAACTCATCTGTTTGGCAATTTCTGAATTATTTTCAACTTCACTGCCAGTAGTCTCTTTCCAAGAAATAATTCTTCATTAAATTTGACATATTTGCTTACAAAACGTTTTCGATCTCCTGATTCAAGAGACCAAAGCTTGTATACTCTAGAAGGATAAGAAATAAAGATATATTTCTTGGCTCTCAAATCCAGCTTATCTTATTTAGTATGTGCATAGGCAGCATAACCAAACACTTTCATATGGTTAAAATTTGGTGGAGATTCCATCCAGATTTCTTGAGGAGACATAAAATTCAAACCAGTCGAAGTACTTCTATTACTGATGTAGGCAACAGTGTTAATCGCCTCACCCCAAAAGACTTTGGGCAAATAACCAAAAGATAGCATGCATCTCACTTTCTCCAAAATAGTTCTATTGAACCTCTTTGCAAGTCCATTCTATTGAGGGGTGCCAAGAATAGTAAAAAATCTCTTAATACCAGATTGTTTGCACAATTCATTGAAATTTTGATTCAGGAACTCAAACCCATTATCTGTTCTCAAGGCCTTAACTTGCTTTCCAGATTGCTTTTCAACCAAAATATTCAACTTCTTAAATTTCCCAAAAGTCTCATCTTTGATCCTTAGCATGAAGACCCACAATTTTCTAGACCAATCATCAATCAGAGAAATAAAGTAACGTGGTCCACCATGAGTCTAGATCCAAGTGGAGCCCTAGAGATAAGAATGAATATAATATAATATCCCATAAATGGTAGACTTGCCTAAAATGCAATACTCACAATTTTCAATTACTGATGGCTTCATAACTCCCAATAAACCTTTCTTAGATAAGCAATCAAGTCTTTTATGACTTATGCGGGTCAATCTAGTATGCCAAATTCTGGTAGCCTTCAAATTCGAATCAGAAACTACATTGACCTTTGTTACGAATTGTGCCCTAAAAAGGCCTAGTAGTTTGTATTTAAAGAACAAGCATTTAATGTTAAACATTAAATTTTATATTTTAGTTATTAATAAAATTTATTATTTTCATTAATTGCGCATTTAATATAAAAAATTCATTCAAATTTATCGCATTAATTGGATTAATAGTGATATTTTTATGGTTAATTGGATGTACAAGTGGATCTAGTTCCAAGTTAACAACCTAAAACGTCTATAGTATATGGACTAAGGTTGGGCGCCTAAGTCTAAGTGACATGGTACAACCTACTTTCACTAGTAGAATATTGGGTACTGATGGTGGGCACGACCCTTCATTATTCACAAACAATGGTGAGCATGAGCCCGCCATCAATATTAATGACATTGTAAACAATTTATGGCGGGCACAAAAGGTGGCAGGAGCTTAATGCCCTCCAACAATACACTTTGATGACATGCATTTTTGCCCGCCACCAATATCATCAATCCTAATTTTCTCAAATCTCCAACATTTCCGTCACTTTCCTCTCCAAATCGAATCCCTCATCCGTTGTGTTTTAATCCATCCTTACCCTTCACATCTCTCAACTTCCTTGTCGTCTTCATCACCAACGCTCTACACCCACGCCATCCTCCTCCTCCTCAAATACTCTCTCTTCGTCGACATATGTCGTTGACCCCATCGGAAAAATCATCACCTGTAACCAATACAACATCAGCTCCACTGCCTACGATCTACTTTGACGCTTCCTCCACTACAATCTCACTTCCCAAATCCTTTAATATAGATAGATTACAACATAGAGGACCTAAAAATAGTTTTTAAAAGATAGAGACTAAGAAAAAGAATTACCAAATTTATGAAGAAATATCCAAAGTTGAAGAAGAAATGAAACTCAAAATTTCAGAACTTTAAATTTATGAGCTTTGAAGTTAAGAGAGAAATGAAACCTGAAGTTGTGAGCTTCAAATTGGATGAAAAATGCCAAATATGAGCAAGATATGCCGAAGAAATGAGCCAAACTTGTGAGAGGAAATGAAACCCTATATTTTGAGAAGAGTAAAAGAGAAAGAGCAGAGAAGAATGAACGTGTTTTTGTCGAAGGAGAAAGAAAGGGGGAAAAAAAGCATTTATGACGCTTATAATAGATGGCGGGCAGTGCCTGCCACCAAAAGTAATTAATGGCTGGCATATTTGCCTTCCACCGTTAAAAATTAACGGCGGGCATATTTATGCCCGACATCTTTTGTTTCGTTTTTTTTATAATTTTTTTAGTCCGCCATCTATTCTTGTAATTGTAGTAGAATTTGCAAAGGTTGCAAACAACCTTATCCCAATTGTGTTAGAGGTCGTGCCCAAAAGGCCTAGCAGTTTGTATTTAGAACAAAAAAATTTAATATACAAACGTCCTTCAGCTTTATCGCATTAATTGGATTAATAGCAATATTCCCATGGTTATTTGGATGTACACTTTGACAAGTATGTGAAACATACAAGTGGATCAGGATCCAAGTCAATAACCTAAAACATTTGCAATATATGGACTAAGGTTGGTGACACTGTTGGTACGACCTGATTTGCAAAGGTTGCAAACAACCTGATCTTGGTTGTTCACGTGGAGACATGTGAATGGGGGTGCCTATGCAAAAAGGTTTTTTTTTTTTTATAAAACGGAACCAGAAGTTTTATGATCAATCTAGTAATTTTGTTATAGAATTGTATCAACTACTTCACTAAGGATGATCGTATGTCGATGTGATCTTAATCTAGAGTGGGTTGTGAATTCCTGCTTTATGAAAGCGTCCTTTGATGTGCATGGGTGAGACCAGCAAAACAACACTGGGTCAATAAGCCTTCCACGTTGGAGATTGTCATAGTGAGTGGCTGGAAACGCAACATCACAAGAAGGAATTCACGCCTTCCTGAAATTTGAGTAAGATACAGAGTTGTTCTCTTAAGAACTGATTCTGGGACTTAGAAAAAGAGATCTCACCTCTCATTGGCCCGAAAGGACATTAATTTATAGTTGGACTATAAACACTTGTTCATTAGAGGAATCAGTACGCCTAAGGAGAAAGATGTAATCACAGGGATATAACGAATTTCTTGTCCCAGCTGTGAATTACGAACAAGCTCTGAAGGATCAACACAAGCCTTTAGTGGAATAAGCCTAATGTTAACGAATAGGGATCGGATCCCGGGTCGTTGTAGATTTCAATCTATAGGTCCACCAATCTCTGATGTAACTCATACTTGCTAGTATACTGTTTTATTAGAGAGCGAGTTTGAAGAATTCAAATTCACATATTAATTATGTGGAACATATTTAATTGGAGCATAAAGTTTAAATTTTTAAACTTACAAATTAATATATTGGATATAATAATTTAATATTTATTGAATAAATATTAATATGGAGAAATTAATTTATTTGATAAATTAATTCTAAATAATTATTTAATTAAGAGATCACAGTAAATTAATATGTTCAACATATTAATTGGTTTGATAATTATTGGATGATTATTAAAGTAGAGACTTAATATATTGGATATATTAATTAGATATTTATTTATTTATAATATATTAGATATATTATGAAATTAAAATTTATTGGATAAATATCAATTAAAATAAATAAAACAAAATATTATTTTTTTCAAAAATTAAATGAAAAAATCAAAGGAGAAACATGCATAATGTTTTGTCCCACATCGGAAAGCTCTAAGTTGGAGTCTTCATCACTCCACTCTAAACAGAAAGCCTAGGAGGCTTTCATTCTATCCTACTCACTTTTAGAATAACCTTTCTCATAAGTTGAAAAACCTCTCTCAAAGTTGAGATCTCTTTTCTCTTCCATAGTTAGACTATTTTGACAAAGTTTCTAGCTCTCTTCTCTAAAGGCTTCCTACCAAGCACTCAGTAGTAGTAAAGAAGTCATAGATTGGAAGAGCCGAGGAGATCGTCAAGTTTTTTCCACAGGGAATAGTCGATCCTACTCAACATAAAGACCCGCTAGATTAGATCAGAGGTGACAGTCAATGTAAGTATTCCTTTTCCAATAACATGATAATCACCTAGGATATTGCATTTAGTTTAATTAGATTAATCAAAGATAATTAATTGGATTAATTATTGTGGAATTTTTATTATTCACACGCTTCCGCCGCGCTAAATGCATGCTCCTCCTACCCTATATTCATACCAAGTTGTTCATGTGGAGACACCTGAGTGCCTATGCAAAAAGGAGTTTTTGCATAAGACGGAACTAGAAGATTTTATGATCAATCTAGTAATTTCATTGTAGAATCATATCCACTACTTCATTAAGGATGATCATATGTCCATGTGATCTTAATCTTGAGTGAGTTGTGAACTTCTGCTTTATGATAGTGTCATTTGATGTGCATGGGTGAGACTAGCCAAACATTGATGGGTTTAAGCCTTCCACGTTAGAGATTGGTGCAGTAAGTGGTTGGGAAAGCAACATCACAAGAAGAAATTCACTCCATCCCAAAAATTGAGGAAGATGTAGAGTTGTTCCCTTAAGAACAGATTCCAAGGCTTGGACAAAGGGATCCCGCCTCTCATTGGCCCAAAAGAACATTGATTTATAGTTGGACTATAAACACTTGTTCGTTAGAGAAATCAGTGCGCCTAAGGAGAAATATGTAATCATAGGGGTAGAACGGATTTCTTGTCCCAGCTGTGAATTACGAACAAGCTCATAAAGGATCATATGATAGATGACCGACTATATCCGTGGACGTTAACTTGTCCTATAGTGCGAAAGAGTTTAACACAGGCCTTTAGTGGAATAATCATGATGTTAATAATTAGGGATTGGATCTCTAGTCATTGTAGCTTTCAACCTATAGGTCCATCAGTCCTTGGACTAGTTCATATTTGCTAGTACACTGTTTTATTAGAGAATGAGTTTGAAGAGTTGAAATTCACTTATTAATTATGTGCGACATAATTAATTTGAGCATAAAGTTTAATTTATTAAACTTACTAATTAATATATTGAATATATCAATTTAATATTTATTGAATAAATATTAATAAGAAGAAATTAATTAATTTGATAAATTAGTTATAAATAATTATTGAATAATTATTTAATTAAAAGATCACAGTAATTAATATGTTGGTCATATTAGTTGATTTAATAATTATTGGATAATTATTAAATGGAGAATATTGATTAATCTGTTGGACCTATTAATTAGGTTAATAAATATTGGATAATTATTAAAGTAGAGAATTAATATATTTGATATATTAATTAGACATTTATTTATTTATAATATATTGGATATATTATGAAATTGAATTTTTTTGGATAAATATCAACTAAAATAAATAAAACAATATATGGAATTCTAAAAAATCCCATGGGAAGGAAAAAGTCTTTGATTTTGTCCCACATTGAAAAATTGTAAGATTAAGCATTCATCGCTCTATTATAAATAGAAATACCTCCTTGAAAGTTGAAATCTCTTCTCTCCTCCATAGTCAAACTATACTGAGAAAGTTCCTAGCTCCCTTCTTTAAAAGCATCCCACCAAGCATTTAGTTGTAGCAAAGAAGTCATAGTCTGGAAGAGCAGAAGAGATCGTTCGAGATCGTCCACGGGTAATAGTGGATCCTACTCAAACATAAACACCTGCACAATCAATGTAAGTATTGTTTTTCAATAACATGTCAATCACTTAGGGTGTGTTTGGGCCCCCGTTTATGTAAACGACCGAGTTGGGTATAATAACCCAACCTATGTTTGCCCCACCGTTTATTATAAACGGCGATTACTTAAACCTACGTGCCAGTTTATCTAAACCTACGTGCCCATTTATCTACATCTTACCTATATTACTTTTTGTTACATAACCAGCCCCTCAAACACCGTTTATCATAATTCATGTTATAATAACTTGCCCCTCAAACACCATTTATAATAACCTACCATTTATTATAACCCACCGTTTATCATAACCTTCCGTCTATATAACCTTCCGTCTACCATCACCGTTTATCATTATAAAAATATATGCAAAAATTATATCTTCTATTTCTGTTGTTCTAATATTTATATGCTTTATGTTATATAGTTGAAATCTTCTATATGAACTATGATGGTAAAACTAATAATGAGTGATTCTTTATTGAATATTTTTCATATTTAATATTTAAATTTATTTCATTAATTTGATATAATAACGATTGGAGATTGTATTTCGTTTAGGTATGGTGTATGACTAATTTGATAAAATAAAATATTTATATTTGCAATGTATTGATGAACCTTGAACCCGATAACCCAACCAAACCTACCCCGAAAATATAAGAGTTGCCTCTTTAATTTGGTTGGATTGGGTTGGAAAAGTGACCAACCTGAAGATTTGGGTTGGGTTGAAAACCCTCTTTAATTCAACCCAACCCAACCAATGTTCACTCCTAAAAATTATAGGTTGATTCTCAGTATCAAACTTCTCTCTACTATTGGTCAAGTCAGCCGCAGGTTTTGTTGAACACATCAATATTCTCCTCTAAACTTTTAGAATGATCCATCGTAAACCCAAATAGCATCTCTTTTAGATAAATCTTATTTGTCCTTGATTTAGACATGTTGAACTTTTCAAGTTTTGCCCACAAAGTTGTTATATCATCTATGTTGCTAACCCTTCTTAAGGCATTGTCAGTTAAATGTAGGATAATGATGTTAGAAGCTATCTCACAAGACTTTAAATTTTCATCCTCAATCATACTTAGAGGAGGAACATCTAAGGCTTTTGTAATTTTTTGTTGCACCAATAAGGCTTTCATTTTTCTCTTCCAAAGGCAAAAATCCACTTTCCCATCAAATTTATCAAAAACAAATTTAGCCGACATATTACAAATAATCCAAATGCAAAAAAGAAGAACAATCAAGAAAAGTATGTGCAAGCCTTAATTCCAAATCAGAAAACAACAGTTCAACAAATAAAAAATATCCAATATAATACTAATCACAAAATAGATTTCAGAATATTCAGTCTCAAAATTTCAAATCAACGAATTCAAATTCAGTCCATTATCAAAATTGCAAATAAAATTCTAGCTAATTTGTTAGCCCATTGCTCTAAATAGCAGCAACTATAAGTGGCGATCCTAAAAAACAAATATCCTAAAAAGAAATCATAAGGATGCAGCCAATAATCTCATATTTGTAATGCTGACCAAAATTGCATTTAGTGAGCACCGAAATCAGATTTTGAATGCAATTGATTAAAATGGCAGTCTAAAAAATAAAATGAATATTGAGTAACCTTGAATGAAATCAATTGATTTCATAAAAATGAGTGTCGCAAATCTCACATGGAATTAAAGCAGCTGATCTAAATTGGCTGATTATATATAAAATCTACCCAAACTTTGCCCATTTAATCACAAACCCACTGAACGCAACATCACCGATCATCTCTTATGCACATCCGAGTTGAGACACTTCCACAATCGCAAAATGAAATCTCAAATTGCCGTCTAATCATGTCTACTTTTGCTAATCGCAAAGATGAAATCAAACACTTATATAAAGTGGTTCGAACTTGCTTACTCCACAATTAAAAATGTGAGAAAGATATTCTCACTCATAATTGTCATCGATACTATAAAAAACTCTTGATTTGATTGCTAGAATTTTCTCTTTCAAAAGAAAAAGATAATTTTATATATTGGCTCAGTCACACACTCTACAAAAAGTTAGTTAACCTAAAGTTCCATTATACTCACCATATGAGGATAAAATTTTTATTTATAATCATGTTATAATATTAGTATTAATTAATTAATGTTTAATGTAATTAGAATAACTTACTGAAAGGCATATTGCAACCATTATCGACTCACCAATATTTACTTTCTATAAATAAAATACTTTTTTTCACATGACAACTGCCTATTCATCCATCTCCACGTATTAAAAGGAATGAAGTGTACTTAGTACCAGAGTGGAAATATTAATAAGACTTGTGATAACCATCTACACTAATTAACAATGATCAAAGTAACTGAATAGGTCAATGGCGCAATAGTTTCATTATTTGGTTGTAAACCAGTTCAACACCAACGTTACAAGTTCGATCTCGAGAATCAATATTTGTACCCTTTTCAAAAAAAAATGATCAAAGTAATTAAATGATTAGTTGAAATTCCAATTCTCCCGATTAATAATCGAGGTCTCCTTGTTCTTGATTTAAGGAAGATGCATATATATACTCAAATTACAACCATGTATTGTTCGTTTCCCCTTAATAAAACTCTTATTTTTCTTTGCCTGTAGAATAAACCACGTAAATTATATGTATTTGTTCTTCGTTTTTTACATTTTCTTTATCTTCGCATCAATGGTTGATTGATTGGCCGACGTTTCCAAAACATAAAAAAAGAACAGGTATTAAAAAAGTAATTGTATGTTTCTTCCTCTCTAGAACTCACTGAGTTTCTTCCAAAATCAATGAGTTTGTTGCCATTCTTCCTCTAATCTCGCAAGTTTTTAACCAAAATTCATATCAAACGATGGCAAGCGATTAACATATAGCAAAATTTTATTTACATCCTCAAAAAAAGTAATAAAATTCTACTGAAAACGAAAACATTATCAAACAAAACGAAACGAATTTACAACTTAAGTAACCATGATACTTTGATCAAGATCAAGACCAAGACTGGCGACTTCCCTGTCCTGTCATGCATAGTTGAAGAAGTTGTTTAAAACTTTTCTTAGGCTTCTTTTTGTTCTTCTCCACCACTTTCATCTCTTTCTCATTTTCCATCTCTCCCTCTATTTGCAAACAAAGCTGAAAAATTCAAAGGAAAAGAAAACCAAGATCGATGATCAAATAATAATAATAATAATAAATGCATATACAACAAATTCATACTAATGTTTGAAGTGTATTTGATGTTTTAAAAAATTGCCTTTTTTTCCGAACTGTGCATATTGTGATCATTTTTTGTTTTTTATTATTATTATTACTTTTTTTTTTTTTTTGCAATGCAACAATTTTGAATTAAAAAAAGAGAAATTGTAGTATATAGCCACTTTTAAGAAAATAATTACAAATCTAATCACATCTTAAAATAATTGTAAATCTATTTTCTGTTTTAAATTTAAATAATAATATATTTTTATAATACCTATTATGCCCTCCCTCTCCACCGTTTTTTCTCTGCCTGTAGCTAAATTTCACAGGTTTTTTTTTCACATCACGTCTGGGCTTTTAGTGGATGGGTACGGTGGCCACGTGGCATTTCAATGAGCAGCTATAATTCTTTTTCTTTCATTTTATTTTTTGAAATCTTACATTTTCAATTTTTTAACTTCATTATTATTATTAATACTTGAATTAATCATTAATACAGTTTAATACTGCATTCTAAATACTCAATAATACCCGCATGATTACAAATTTAAACAATAAAATAATTACAAATCTAATTATATTTTAAAGTATTTTGCAAATCTATTTTTTTTTATTTAAATTTAATTAATAATATATTTCAAGAATACGTATTATACCTTTTTTTCACGTTTGTTTTCCTTTCCTTCGCCTTAAGTTGTTTTTTTTCTTTTTTTCAAACCGTTTGTAATTGCATATGGTGGCCAAGTGGCAACCTTTAATTTTTAACCGTAAAAAAATATAAATACTGTATTTATATTAAAAACAAATATGTAAATACTATATTTATATTAAAAAAATAAAATATAAATATTGTATTTATATTTAAAAAAATATGTAAATACTATATTTATATTAAAAAAATAAAATATAAATACTGTATTTATATTTAAAAAAAATATATATATATTGTATTTATATTAAAAAGATAAATACTGTATTTATATTAAAAAGATAAATACTGTATTTATATTAAAAAGATAAATACTGTATTTATATTAAAAAGATAAATACTATATTTATATTAACAAAAAGATAAATACTAAATTTATATTAAAAAAGATAAATAATGTATTTATATATAAAAAAGATAAATAATGTATTTGTAATAAATAATACTATTATTAATATGTATATACATGAGACTTACACTATCTTTTAATATCAAATGATTAATCTATATTCTATCTCAAAAAGAAAAATCATTAATCTATATTTACTAATATATTTTAGTTTCTTAATATGAAAAAGTATTACCTCTATAGTATTAATGCTATCAAATAATAATTTTTTTAATATTTCATTAATTAATATCATAACACTTGTATCTTGTTTTTATTTTCAAAATTAGTTGTTTAGATTGTTTAATTTATCTGCTATAAAAATTAGATCTAATTGTATTTATAGTAAAATCATCGTCAAATAATCAACAAACAATACAAATAAATATAAAATATGATAAAAATGAGAACACATAAATATACTAGACATCTTAAACATAAAATACTGTATTAATAAGGTATTTATACGTACTTATGTAAAAAAGTTAAAATATTAATATATTTTAAAATTTCTAATATATTACACAATTTAATTACTTCCTAAGAAACTGCTTATTCACACAAAATTCTTTTTAAAAAAAAAGAAAAAGAAAAAAAAAATGTTATTTATGGCAACACAATTTTGCATTGAAAGTTGAAAAGTACGCATGATTCGGAGAGATTTTTTTGTTGAAATTTTTGTTTTTTACATTAATAAATACCGGTGGGAGGATTTTTTGCTATAAAAATTGGAGGATATTTATGTAATTCTCCTATAAAACGAAATTCCTTTTTTAAAGGAATGCTTAGTTTTGCAAAATTATTTTAAGATGAACACGCGTACAATTTTTTTTCCCATTTAGCCTATTTCTATAAAATGCCCTTAAAAAAAAATGTAAAATTCAATACTATGAAAGAATATACGAAGATTAGTTCTAAAAATTAAGAGCCGACAAAGTTTGAAGTTTGTGTCTATAGTCCATTTTTTCCCCAACTGTACCTATTTTTTAAATTAAATTTTTTTTTTTTGTAATAATATAAAATTCATATTATGAAGATTAGTTCTAAAATTTAGATCGTTAAAGAAAAGGAAATTGTATTGATGTGATCTTCCCGGTAATAAGAAATGTAAATAAATTTTGAACTAGTTATTAATCTTATTAACATGATATTATACGAAAATATGTAAATAAATTTTGAACTAGTCATTAATAATATTATATATTATTAGTACGATATTATACAAAAATATACTAATATCGATAGCTATAATGGCTATTTTTTTTAGAAGGAACATTTGTAACTATTTTCTTATTTGAAAAATCTTAGAAGTTTCCCCTAAAAAATAATTCTAAAATTTAGAGTTTGACGCTTAAAATATGGTCCTTAAATTCTTAAAATTACAAATTTAGTCTAGGTTTTATTATTGTTATTTTTTAATTCATAAATCTATTATGCACACAAAAATTAAACATGATGGACTGAATAAACGTTCATGCACCTAACAAATTTAACCATTTATATTTTGACATTGTTATATGCACCTAATATAATAAACGTTTTTGTATAGAAAACAAAAAATAAGGACACTAGCAAAAGATTTATACACGATTGAAATCGAGCACTTTTTTTCCCCATTTTTTGTTTGGAAATTGAGCACATCTTGTTTACAAGAATCAGTGTTTTTTTAATTGACATTAAATATTTTCCATTTATTTGGAGAAAAAGAATTTATTTTCGCTTTCAGAATTGTTTTTTTTTTTTTTAAGTAAATTAGAAAGCACAAAGGAAAAAATGGGGTTTGGTTTTTACCTTGAGGACCCTATCCTCCATATTGTCCATTCTCTCAACCAGACTTCCTTTGAGTTGAGTGACTTTGACCACATGGTTGATCGGACGGCAGTGCTTCTCCAGACTTCTCGGGGATAGATCGACGGACGAGATTTGATAATCCCTCGTTAGGGTCCCACTTGATGGAGTGGATGCACACGAGCTCTTTGGAGACTTCCCACACTCTCTAATTTCCTCCAGTCGCCTCAACTATTAAAAATTAAATAAATGGTAACCTTAAAACTCCATTAAATTTAGGGCTTGTTTGGCTAGGATGGGAAGGGATGAGAAGGGAAGGGAAGGGAAGGGAAGGGAAAGGAGGGGAAGTGAGAGTAAATTGGTGTTTGGTGGGAAGGGAAGATAAAAGAAGTGATAGTAAATTGGTGTTTGGTGGGATGAGAAAAGTAGTGAAGTAATGATTTTTTTGTTAAAAAAATAGATATTTAATATTTTTAATATAATGTTTATAATATATCATTTTATATTTATTTTATTTATTATTTAAATAAAAATTAAAAATTTAATAACTTTCATTATCAAAATATATAAATTTCATAATTGTTAAAAAAAAATAGATAAATATAATTTTTTATAATGAAATTAAGTTTAGAAATTCAAATCAAGATAGATGTAATAAAAAGATAACTATTTTAATTATTTTGAGTAATTATTTTAGGATTATTTAAATGTATATTTCTATTTATTTTATAAAATGTATAAATTAAAAAAAAATTGATAAATAATAAAATTAATATATATTTGTATATAAAAAATTTTAAATGCATACATTGTCCATAAAAGTCAAATATATAAACAATTACAAATATTGTTTAAAGAACTTGATATATCTATAAAAATAATAATAATAATAATTGTTGCATTTTAAAATAAAAAATATATAAATAGCATATAGTATAAATTTAATCAATTAAGTGGTTCTAAAAAAATCCATTAACTTAAATGAATGAATTAGTAAAAGTTAACAAGCTTATTATTTTATTTAAAATAAAGTTTATGATCAAATCAAATACATCAAATTATAATTATAAAAACATCAAACTACAAATATGTTTTAAAAAATAGGATGTATTTAGAAGAAAAAAATAGATAAATATTGTATTTTGAAAAAACTTGATACTAATAAATAAATAAAGAAATAAAGGAAAGTTTGTATTTAGAAGAAAAAAAAAATTAAGAAAGAAGGAAAGTTTGTTAAAAGAAATAAAGCAAAAAAAAATAAAGAAAAAAAAAACAAGCAAACGGCAGTGAAAAAAAAAAAAAAAAAAAAAAAAGGTGAATAAGCACGCGCTGGTTGGGCAGGTTACTGTATTTGGGTTAACCGGCCGGGTAAACCCGGCGGCCCAAACGCCGGGCAGGGCCCGCCCCTTCCCTTCCCGGGCTGATATGGGCGGGCCAAACAAGCCCTTAATTGAAAATTATAAACAATTTTAACAGCCATCAATAATGCTAAATTCGTTTTTTTATTTAACAATATGTTGGGAGAATTAAACATAGTTTTAAAACTATGCTTGTTTTGAAAATGTTAAATTCAATTTCGAAAAGAATAATCATATCATATCATACTACCTTAAAATGTGGCTTAATAGAAAAATCATTTTTGGACGACTTTACTCTTAAGTCACATCCTAAATTACAAACATGTCATAATCTTCTATTCAAATATAAAAAAAAATGCAAATATATTTATAATATTATTTAGAATATTTAGATATTTAGATTTTCATCATCCGATAATATATTTTTAGCAAATCTCATAAATTAAGTTAGAAGATAAGAGAATCTGCCTAATATTCTTTATCTTTATCTTTACTGCTTAAAATGTAACTTATTATTATTATTATTAATTATTAAAATTTAGTATCTTCAAACTAAATAGGTATAAAATCAAATGAACATATTGAGTTTTTTTTTTAATTTAAAGAAGATCTTAGATTCCAACTTTTTCTATAAATACCACAAATTTATTGTTCTTCAAAATTCAAATTACTAATAATTCTTTTGATGTTTCAAAGATGTACAGATTTTGTTCGAGGAGTTGGGAGTCTTAGCATTGGTGCACTGAGAACAATTTTTTCAATCTGTATTTAATTCGTTGTACAAAACATTTTCTTCTTCTTCATTTATTTTTATTTTTATTATGTTTTCTTTGTGTAATTCTATTTATTTTATGCTTCAACTTTAATTTATAATTTTATTTTAAATTTATGGATTATTTAAAATTTTGAAGAAGTGTTTATCACATTTTTCCATTAATGAAAGGTAATTTTTATAATTATTATTTTTTTATAATAATAATTATTATTATAATTTGTTATTATAATAAATATGACTTAACATGTAATTTGTTGCTTATTCTATAATATGTGATGTCATTGAAGTACTACTCATATTTTAACATACGAAGCTACTTAAATTTTATCAATTTTACTAATTATATATATTTTTTTAATTTAAATATAAATTTATACACCATTATTATCATTATTGTAGAGAACAATAGATTTAATATAATATTATGTTTTAAATTAATATTTAAAAATTTTATGTTTTATCAAAATTCGTAGAAGAGGTAGATACTAGATTTTATGAGTTTTTTTAATCTTTTTTTCAATATTTTCTTTATTTTTTATTATTTATAAAATATAAGATGAAATAAGAAAACACAAATATGATTTTTAAGATTTTAGAGAGGTGATGGTTTCGAGGTTTTTTTTTTTTTGAAAAGATGGCTTCGATGTTCGTAGATTAAACTAAAATATTAAATGAATGGAAAAAAAATATTGTGTGCAAAATAAGATTTTTAACATACGAAAACTTATTTCTTAAAGAAGTTTAATTTATTTCATAATTTTCTTTAAAAATTATGATATATGTATATTTTTTTTATTTCACTTTTATCTTGAACTACGTTGTATTGAGATTTTTAAATAAAGAAGATAATAAATATTTTACTTCCTCATTTAAAATATATATATATTATTTATAAGTATTTTAATAAATAAAAATATAATCTCACATGCTAGAAAAAATTTCAAAGTTCTAGTCATATTAAATGAAAAAAAATAATCTATGATCTTTTTGTTTGTTGAATTAAAAAAGATATAAACATTGGTGACAATAAAATTATGTTCTTCTCTGTCTAAAAAAAGATATAAACATAAGTCAATACGAAAACACACACTCAAATCTCAATTCATTCTAGCACATAATTCTCTAATAAAATCCATCTCTTTCCCATTCTTGTCCACAAGAACATATTACTGAGAAAAAAAAAAAACTATTTTAATTTTGATTTTGGTCCAAAAATGAGCTCACCATATTATCCAGGCGGTCCAACCGCGAGAGAATCGGTTCTTCAGCGACAGCCATTTTGCTTTTTGCCTGGAAACAAACAGAACAATTGTAAACCATTTTCACCCATTCCTTAATAATTTTATTTAAACACAGAAAAAATAAAAGGGAACCTTACACGTGTCGAATCTAGTAGAGGGAGAAAGGGATTGGGGGCGGACACGCGTTTGTGTGAAATCATGCAAACAATGAAAGCACGGCACGTGGGTGGTCACGTGGGTCTGTGAAATTTAATGTCACGTTATTGATGAGAGCGGGGAACATTATCCTTATTTTCTCTTTCCGTACTGTGTAGATAAGAAATATGGCAAAATCAAAAAAAGGTATCATTGTGTGCGGACGCGTGTAGAGTATTCTTTATTGTTCCTAACTTGTCACACATTCGGATTTGACTTTTTCAGGAATTAATGTAGCTTGTGGGAAATTTCGGAGATTCGGGTTCGTAGTCGGTGGGAAAGTTAAGGTTAAATTATGAAAAAAATAAGGGCCGTTTGCAGGAGTAAGCAGAATCCGGAAAAAAATTACAAAAATAGGCATATTTAAAAAAATTAGCATAAATAATTCACCGCTTTTAAACACAAACTTTCTTCTATAGGCAAAAGACGCAAATACCCCCATCTTAAATTAAGGTTTTAAAACATATCTTTTTTTAACTTCCGTATAAAATATCTCATTTAAAAATAACTCTTAACAAATCTCCCAAAATCGTGGGATTTTAAAGTTTTTTTTTTTTTAATTTTTAAATTAGATACCAGGTTTTCTTTATATATTTAGTAGTTGTTTTAATTTTGTCAAATACTTAAAAACTTTAATCCTATATTAGCAAATAAATACGAGTTTCTAATTCTCAAATAAATAAATAAAGAATTTCAAATAAATAAGTATTTATAGATTCTTTTATTTTTGTGGTATCCATTATGTTATACATAAATACCTTTTTTTTTTACATGAGTAACCATATTTCACATTAAGATGTATTTATCTCATACATGAGTATTAAGTCATCAAACTTTATAAGGACTATTTACTATACTAGACCAAATTGATAAAAATATTGCACGCGTGTTTATATTAAAAAGTTTAGCAAAAGTAATCTACCGTTTTTTAAGAAAAGTATTTATAATCATGAAATTACACAAATATACTCCATGTAAACCAACATTTAATAAAATAGAAAAGTAGTAATATAAATAAATAATAATTTTAAAAAATTCTCAAATCATAGGCAGTTTTCAATTTCCACTAGTGATAAATAACTTTTTTATAATTTTAAAAAAATATATTTTAGGTGAAATACGATTTGATTGTTGTCTTGATTTTGACAAAAAAAATCTAAAATCTTCCAATCATGTATTAATAAATAAATATGAATTTTTCGATCATTATTATTTTTCTAGTACGACCAAATGGAATAAGTTGTGTAATACAGTATTTATTTTTTTTTAAATATAAATACAGTATTTATATTTTTTAAATATAAATACAGTATTTATCTTTTTTTAAAAATATAAATACAATATTTATATTTTTAAAAATATAATCAATGCAAAAATTATCTTTTTTTAATATAATCAATGCAATATTTATCTTTATTTTAATATAATTAATACAATTTTTATCTTTTTTTTATTTATAATTAATACAGTTTTTATCTTTTTTTAATATAAATATAGTATTTATACTGAAAAAAATAATAAAAATAAGTTTTAAAAAGTGAAAGTTTGCCAAGTGGAAACCATAAGCCGCTCATGCGATTTGAAAAATAAACATAAGACACAGAAGTTGCCGCAAGATATAATTAATACAATATATTGTATAAATGAATATTAATATTACAATACTGAATATAAATATTTTCAAATTTGATTACATTTGTAAATATTTTGTTATAATAGTTCATATTAATACATGATGTTGTATTAATAATTTAATATTGTATTATTGTGTATTAATAATATAATATTGAACTGTATTTATGATTATAGATGCAAATATTTTCAAATTTGACTAAATTTGTAATAATTTTATTAAAACAGTTCATATCGTATTATTGAATATTAATAATACAATATTAACCGTATTTATAATTATGGATGAAAATATTTTCAAATTTGATTATATTTGTAATCATTCTGTTATAATAGTTCATATTATATTAATAATACATAATACTGTATTAATAATGTAATATTGTATTAGTGAGTATAATAATACAATATTGAATATATTTATAATTATAGATGCAAATACTTTTAAAATTTCACTCCATTTGTAATTATTTTGTTAGAATAGATTATCAATTATAATTTTCTAATCTTAGACAATTTAACATTTGGAACATCAAACCTATAAAATTTAATTCCACCCAATGAAAGATAGAAAAAAAAAGAATGAAGTAATAACAAAAATTTTAAATGAAAAACAAAGTAAAGCAAAAAAATCATGAAATTTTGAAACAATGAAACAAACGTAATTAATTCATTTATTTATTTAAAGAAATTGTTTGAAAATATAATAAAAAGAACTTTTAAAAATAATAATTTTCCACGTGGCCATCTCATTCCGCTCAAACAAACGCAATATGAAAAAAAAAAAAAAAAACTGTAACCGCAAGAGTAAGTGTGTGAAGCGTAGTATAAGAAAAAGGACGAAAAAAAAAACTTGGCAACAAGGGCATATTGGGTATTATAAAAAATTATTATTAATTAAATTTTAAAAAGAAAATAAATTCACAAAAACTAACCAATATGATTAGATTTGTAATTATTTTCCTAAAAGTGTCTATTCACTACAATTTCCCAAAAAATAAAGATAACATAAAATAAACATTTTATTTTTATTTTTGAAATTTAAGACTACAATAATTAAGAAAGAAAATTAACTAAGAAATTAAATGAAATAACAAAAAAAAAACAATATAAGAATTTAGGTGAAAAAACTATAAAATTAAAAAAAAGACCACGAGAAGAAATAAATAACACCATTACCTAATGACGATCGACTGCTGAGGACCGTGGGACTCAAAACCAATCACATTGCAAGCCAGTTTACAGAATCTATGACTCAAGCTCTGATACCAACTGTAAATACCCGACCAGGTCTTAACCTAGGCCTTCACTTAAACTTTTAGCTCAATTTTATAACCATAAAATAGTTGGCTAAAAACCACCGTTGATCAACCACATTTAAGAACACATTTTATTCAGAATACACAGTATTCAAGATACCCTTGGAAAACAGTTAAAATTCAAAACAGGATAAAAAACATATAACACTAGCTTAACAGCCCTGCGAGATTCAAAAGGAATAGTTATAAAAAAAAAAAAAAGAACATTAACTCAAGGTAACTAGTTTTTCCCATGGTCTTCTTGCAGCTTCGATCATCCCTATCGGTATATCACATGCATACTTGTGGACAAATCACAGAAAAGTAAAGGGTGAGTTCACAAACTCAGAAAGGATCCCACTAGGAATCAATAGCCTAAAACACATGTTCTTGGGCTAAAAACCCCATCAATGACATTGAGCACTGGGCCCCACAATAATACATAGCAATGGACACAAGGTCCCAAGCATCAATTGGTGCGCGACCCCCTCAGTAACACAGTTAGTTGGGCACAAAATCCCTCAGATAAATGGGCATGAGACCCCTAAGATAAATGGACACAAGACCCTTCATACGTAATAAGCAACAAACAGTGGGTGCATAGCCCCTCAGAGCATTATCAACAGCTCATGTCTAAATTCTAAACAAGGTATCAACCTATCTAGTAAAAAACTAGATTATCGAAGTATTGCAGGTGTTGTAAGTGTAAATTCCCTTACCTTAGCCAATTTCCTTAACTAACAGCTCTTTCTAGGCCTTTGCTGACTTCTGGGACCTATAAATTACAAACGGTTCAGAATCAGCACCTTCGACTCCACAAAAAATGGATTTAGAACATCAAAATTAAAAAAAGGGGAAGTTTTCATTATTTAGGTCAGCGGTCAACGGTGGCGGCTCGTGGCTCAATGACGGTGGCGTGGCTAGGGAAGGCGACGCGGTGCGCGCGATAGGCGACACATGTCCAGGTATTCATTCAACGACGCGCGGCTCGGTTTCCGATTTGGAGCTAAGTTAGGGTTTTGGTTCGGTTTTAGGTTAGGATTTGACTTTCTAGTTCGATTTATGAGCAAAAACATCCCATTTTCCTCCGTTTTCGACGAAACGACCTCGATTTCGCTTCAAATTTTGAGCATAATATAATAGAACCATAAGAAATTAAAAATTATCTTTCTCCTCTGATTACTTGAATTCCACAGCTATTCGGGATGACCTAAGACACGATTTCCCAAGCAAAACCACAAGTTTTTTTTATTGAAGGCCACGATTTCGATCTCGAGATGTAACCGAGCAAGAAATGCGAATTGGGAATGAAATAATCTAAAATTTTATTTCGGGAAGGCTTGAGAAAGATCGCTGAATCGATCGATAAACTGAAACTGAGAGGCGTCTAGGGTAAAATTTGTCGATTGAATCCCTAATCTACACGTGTCACAAAACCAATTGATCCCTCTTCTTAACAAATTCTCTTTTTGACCGGTCAAACGTAAAATCATTCTTTATTAATTATTATTATTATTAGTATTATTTTAAACTTAAGTGTCAAGTGGCAGAGGATAAGGAAAGCAGTTACCTTTTATTCGCACGAGAGAATCAGGGTTGTTACAACAGGATATGTAAAAATAAAATGACATCTTTTATTGCATCATTGTCTTCACCAACAATCATAATTCTCAACTCTGAAAATTATAACATTTTTCACCTTAAAAGTATAACACTTGAAATCTCTGAGAATTATAACATTCTTCACCTTAAAAATATAACACTTGAAATCTCACATTCCAAGAACTGTCTTCTTCTCGTCACATGTCAATATACCTTGCTGAAATTTATAGTGCAACTTCCACCTACTTGGCTTACCTGAAAGTTCTTCAGCCACCAACATAACTTCCACCACACACCTTTTGGAACCGCTAACATCACATCCTCTATTATGGCAAAGCAGATGTACCATGAGGTTGATTTCTTTCTTTCTTTAGAGGAAGTCATCATCTCTTCTGGCAAGAGAAATCACATTAGCATCCGAACCTAAGTCCTTCGACGAACTTGCTCTGTTAGGATAATTCTCTTTCATGTGACCAATTTATCCGCATTCCCAACAACCTTTGTTCTTCACAAAGTCATTCTTCTTCTTCTTCCCTTAATTACTTGACTTTTTAGAAATTGTTCTGAAACCACCGCTAGACTCTACTCAATTATCAACACCGTTTAATCTTTTTATTTTAGAAACACCACATCTTAGTCTTCTCTTTAAATCCTTATGTAATCAAAATTGTATCAACGCACATCTCGAACTTGGTTGCCACAAGCCGAAAATCGTCCTTTCATAAAAAAATTTCTCATCAATCATCACCGTACTTGTAAAGTTTGACATATTTACTGTACTCTAGCAAATAGGGAACAACACTATTCACAATACTCAAGCTCTAACTTGTTTGAAGAATTCTTTTATGATGTGGAAGCTCAGACAAAGCTGTGCATACTAAAAAAATTTAAAAATTAAATACCTAAAGCTTTGAGGGAAAAATACCCCTATTACCGCATGATTAAGCAAGAAAGTTAACTAAGAAATTAAAAGAAACAATAAAAAAGAACACAAGAATTTACGTGGAAAACTCTAAAACTTGAGAAAAAAACTACGGGAAAAAGAACTTCTACCATGTAAAAAACTATTACAATCACAAAGAATTTTCTCCCCTACCCAAATTACAAAACCACTATTCAAAACTTATACTAATCACAATTTTTGTATACAAAAGAGTTAGTACACATGCTTAAAATGATCCAAGACCATTTATTCTTTTTTTAGTATTTAGAACACACCACATTTTTGCATTTTTTTAATATGGGACAATTTTTCCAATATTTTACCAAAACTTTCTATGTGGGACAAAGTTTTGTTAATATTTTTCCAAATTGTGCTAACAAAAAGTAGGTTAATTAAAAATTGGGGGAAAAAAATAGGTTAATTATAGTTAAATCTAATTCACTTTTTATTAAAATAATTTTTTGAAACAATTTCAATCCAAAAGATGTTAATATTTGGACAACTTACTCACTCTTGATATTGATGCAATGGAGAGTCCTTCGTTAGGTAGAGAATAATAAATAAATGATACAGTACATTCTTAAATAAATAAAAACAAATAAAGAAGTTTTTTTTTATATAAATAGAAAATTTTAGTATGTCTTTTTTAATTTTAAGAATATTTTAAAATATTTTATACAACAAAATATTTTAATTTTAAATGTTTTTTTTGTCCATGATTTTTAATCAATATCATTTGATTGAAGTCATTAATTTGTGCGGTCAAATAAATACTTTTCCCATTTTTTAGCTATATATATTTTTTCTAATATTTTTAGATTCATAGAATTTCCTTTTTTTTCACCGTTTTCTTAATTGAAATTTTAATGTTAATAATTTAGATAATTTTTTTTTTGAAACAAGATAATTTTTTTATATTACTTTGATTTATAATTCAATTATTTGCTAAAGAAACATTCTTTTATTATTGTTTAAAGAAATTTGAGAATATTTAAGACTCAGGAAGAATATATATATATATATATATATATATATATATATATATATATAACTCGGGAAGAATATATATATATATGTTTAAGAATGTTATTTTGAATAGATATATTTGAAGCCTAACTTGTTTCTGTTAATAATGGATATCTGATTGAAATTTAGTTTATATTTACTATATTTATTTCATTCTATTAAAATAAAATATGAAATAATTAAAAAAATGAAAATAACTTTCTCAACAAATTGTTAAAAGGAAGGAGTAGTCCACTAAGCTCAGGAATCAAATATTAATCAGTTGAAGTCCTAAGTATTATTTTTTAAAAAAATAAAAACAAGACTTCAAGAAAAGGAAGACTGTGAATCAGAGGTTGCCTGGACTAAGATATTTTTATTTATCTTATATATTGTTACTAATATATTATTTTAAAATAAATATCAAATTATAAAAGGGATTTTCGACAAAGATAATCAAATTTAATGATTTTGAAATCTAAACAAACCTTAGCGTTAGATATTACATTATTTTGGTACTTCTCTTATGACCTCTGATTGTGGAAGATGAGAGAATGGTGATGCTTCAAAGCCATAAAAAGTGTTAAAATCAACATTAACTTCAAGAAACAAAGGGGCTCTTTGTTTGACATATTTATGTAGTTTTTGGGTTAAAGAATTATATTGAGTAGTTAAAAATTAAAAATTGTGTCAAAAACTCGTTTGGATGTAGTTTTTGTGTAGAAGAGTTAGAGTCAAAACCTTGTTTGAATATGAAGTTAAAAATGAGTAGTTATTTTTAGTAGTTAAAAAAGAAATGATTAAAAATGAATGGTTAAAAATGAGTTATTTTGATTGATTTGTAAAGAATGATTAAAAATAAGTGGTTAGAAATGATTGGTAGTTATAAATGAATGATTAAAACTGAATTGTTAGAAATGAGAGTTATTTTTAAAAGTAAAAATGAGGAGAAGTTAATAAAAACTCGTTTGGACGTAAGTTTTCGAAGAGGAGTTGATAACTCTCAATTCTAACTCCTACCTAAATATGTCAACCAAACACCTCCAAAGGACTGTAATTCAGAGATTGCCGACTAACATGCGGTGCTCCATTCTCCGGCGTTCTCTTTTAGGAGCAATATAATGACCCCCATGCCCCCACATTCATTCTCCTTTTGATTTTAACATTTGACTTGTGTTGAATACAATCTCAAGTATATGTATGTACATATATGTATCCACTAAGGTTCTAACAAACTCAACCTATAATTTTGCATATATACACTACTAGAAAAAGCACATTTCATGACTATAATTTATAGTCATGAACACCTTCCATGACTAAAATCAAGAGTCATTGTATTCGCTGTCACGGAAGGTTCAACTATGACACTATAGTAAAGTGTCATAGTAGAATCAATTATGACACTATATTATAGTCATAGATGAACCATTAATGACACTATATTATAGTCATAGATGAATCATTAATAACACATATATAGAGTCATTGATGAAATAATAACGACAATTTACAAGTGTCATCGTACAACCAGTTATGACATTTTATTATAGTCACGATTGATTCATTAATGACACGTATATATAGTCATGATTGAACTATTTATGACATTTTATTTTAGTCAAGGTTGAACCATTAATTATACATATACATAGTCATTGAAGGAGTATTAACGACATGTTAATATTGTCATTATAGCTTATATATTGACACTTTTTTATAGTCATCGATTTATGTAATATGACTATTTATTTATGTCAATTTATTAGTTTTCATGACACTTTTTTATGCCTATTTACAACCTGTTTTGTTTGCGTCTTTACGTGTCAAGAAAGATTTATAATATGCATCTCACAAATCTTATTCAACAAGTATTATTTCATATATGACTAAATAATTTGTACATTACACTTGAACAAAAAAAAAACAAAATCAATATCAATAAATTTATAATTCTTAAAATGTTTACAAGAGGTTTAAAAACCAGAATGTTTACAATATAACAAATAAGCATGGTCTGCTATCCCTTGTGCAAGTATACGTGGATTGAAAATTTGCACGATAACCGTAGATGCAAGCGATTTCTCACTTTGAACAAAGTACCTACACACTGTATTAATAAAGATTTGAGTTAAAAGTTGCACAAGAGAATATAAATACTCATAATATAAACATCACGAGTCACAACTTTCATGGTAGGGCCAATTTGTAGTAGTGATGTAACACCCTGACCCTGGATTTACCTGCACCTGTAACTCTAGTACTTACTATACGCAAAATAGCACCATGCTTTACTTAACTGTTTACAACAAAAAAAAGTATAGCAATTTGAGAAAAACCTCTTAAGTTAGATTTACAAATCCAACAAGATTCTAATACACTATCACCTAAACAACTTGTCAAGAATTCAAAATGGATCATGCACGCAAAACACTATTTATCTAATTCTAGACCATGACACAAAAATCCCGTGTAGCCTGCATGGACCTTCAAAGCACTTTACCGTTGCTCGATAGAGGGTTCCTAAAAAAACATATATTCAGCGTAGAACAACATTAATGTCGAACCTACAATGTATTGATTAATATCAACTTCTATTAGGTGTTCATACTTCTTCCACACCATACACTAGACACCCCACCTGGAGAAATCAAATTACAAACTTGAACATATATCATATGTCCACAATGACCAACTCTAGCAAACACTTCTTTCTTCAACCTGTTCTACTTTTAAAATGCATAATTAATTCATGTACCACACATTAGTTCATAATAACATAACCTTTTAAAAAAATCCAACAGTAAACATATTTGGAGGCTTATCTCAAGAATAGGACAACTCACTTTTACAAACCATCAAAGTGATAGAAAATATATTACACCTTTTAAGCCACCCTACATTCACAAAAAAAATAACCTAAACTCTTCTTAGTAGCTTAACATTATCATTGCACACTTTCACCACAAGCATTTCCTATTCCACTACTACCAACTATTCAGTCAGAACCTCTCTAATATCAGCAAATAATTACAAAGAAAAACCACAATGGGAGAGAGCACCATCCAAAACTCTCACCTGTGTTGAGAAGATCCTCCGTCGTGAAGCTCGATCTCAATCACTCTCGTGCCTCCTATATACATAAGAGACACCATAAAATATACATGTATTTCACACCATAAAATTCAGTAACAACTTATAAACATAAAATTCACTAAAAACAAATACGCAAGCTTTGATCCCCACAACTGAAATAGCAAATCAGGGTTTTGTGTTTATGTTTTCTCTCTTCCACCTCCCTTAAAAGAATGAACCTAAAAATTATACATACCTCAAGAAAGATTCTACAAACTTCGTTCTCACGCTGACTCGATGCAACCCCTCGTCGTTCTTCGTCGAACTGCGGTCAAAACCGCCCCTCTGAGGTCGCTTAGGTTCCTTCCGTGAGGGAACCCTCCTCCAAACCCTTTTCGTGCGATTCTTTTTTTCCTTGAGGTCTCTCACTCCAAGAATTTTATTTTCCTTGGCCGTAAATATACATAACATTGTTGTCCATCATTCCCCTCCCTCTCTAGGCTTACACCCAATTCAAACAGCTTCAATTAACCCAATGAATATTTACAAAGATCAAACAAACCCAACATCTAGAATTGTTGAGAACAATTTGTAAAGGTATAAAAAAAAATTCCTGAATTGGGTTTGACAAACAAAGACTGCATAGAAACAAATTGGATTGATTCATGTAAGACTTAAAATTAATTAATTAATGTAGTTATCTTAATGGGAATGTGTATCTAACATAGTTTAGGTTTTTAAAATTAAAGAGGAAACACCTAACCCATTCTCTATATATCTAGCCAAAACCTTAGTAAGGCAAAATACCTTATTATCCAAAGTTTATCTCTTTCATAAATCTAATATGCATTGCTAGCTTTACGTCAGTTTGCACACTAACCAAATTTTACCTAACTATGTGATAATTAATCTTCACCAATACACAATGCATATAGTATTTTAACATCCTTCTCTTGAAAGAATTTACTTATCTATACTTTAATGTAAATATTCAAAGCCACACAATGAGACTTATCCACTAAAATACCTCACTTATCTTTCAGCTTCTCTTTACAACTCACTATTTTATAACTCTCACATTCAAGGCATGTACCCCCTTCCTTTTGCACCCCTCCTCTATAACTCAAGCATATTGGCTTTTATACATTCTATTTTACCGTCTTAGCTTCCCCCTTTGTAAGTTAGTTATATAACTATCCCTCTCTACACTTATAACTCAAGACTCAAGGTGGAAACAATCACGATCCTTTCCCCCAAACTTCATCAATACACACTTCACTCCAATATGGTTGGCTTATGCTCTAAAAAAAACAAATAAAAAAAACTCTAATCCATATACCATTACATTCAATCACCCTCAGTACACTAGGATATGGATTAATGCCAACAAAGCCGTCAACTTTATAGAACTATATTATTCCATCAAGATAATTCAACCAATAGATTTACTCATATATCTATCTAGTGATCCTAAAATCCTACACTAGTAGACACAAAGTTCATTACACATTTACATACCCTTTACCAGACAACCCTTCAGTTTAACACACCACCACATCTTGTACCTCACTACCCTATACCAGTGGAGTTTGCATAAAACCCACTTCAATCTATCACTCACACTTACTTTCACTCCAAAGGGTTTATTTATTTATTTATTTTTCCATGTCCATACTAGAAGCTATCGATATAAAAATAAGGAATAGAAGATAACTTGATTTTAACAATTAACAATTTAACTTGTGCTAACTTCAAAATTGAAACTTCTATTCTTTAACCTCTGAACACCTTCGGGGGCCTGCATCCCACCCAGGAACCGCGAAAGAACCTGGTCGATAATATTTTTTTTGCTCCACTAGTGATTCATTCTTAACCCCATCTAACGGAAGGAAAAATCGGGTACATTCAAATAGTGCATTGACCCTGATTTTTTTTAATGTATAATCCTTGATAAATACAACATTGGTTGTTGTGTAACTAAAGTTCCACCCTATGGTTACTAGCAACTATCCAGATGGTCACTATCTGGAAACTTCAAACTGTCTGCAACTTTCCTCTTTTGGATACGCATTTCCAAAGTTCACTTTAGAGTCATGGCTTTAGAAGCTTTGCCTCCAACCCGACTAAATCAAAACACCTACACCTAAATCCACTTTAGACACTTTACCAACTTCAAATACTAGGGTCTCATTCAACCTGACTTATCTGGATCTGGCTCTACGGCCAAAGACTACTTAAACTCTCCTACAACAAGATGTAAACAATAGTCCCACAATCAAATATTTTAACAATACAAACTATGCCAAACGATTATTAATGATACATTGTATTACAAACACTAGAAGTTGTAGCAAACCAACCTTGTTTGTAAACAACTTTCAAATATCCTCAAGATCAACCATTTATTGTTGTCATACCAGCAGATACTCCAACATGGAAACCAAAGTCTTTTGTAATTCACCCCGACAATCACCTACACTAGAATGAATATTTGGACTCAACGTAACTCGGTTTTGCTCAATCCCCCCATTGGACACACTTTCTTTCTAAGTAGTTTACACTTAAGGCATGATTAAATCCAGGCTTCAAGCTAACCACCCCTTTTTACTCACCTTTATTGCAATTAATAACTTCTTATCACAAAAGTACTGGACTTAACACACATGCCAAAACTGTTATCTCATGGAACAACTCTAATGCACTCACACTTACAAAAGTACTAGACTTAACACACGTGCCAAAATTATGGTTTCTTTAATTTTACAATAGATTTATTTTATAGTCGTTTAACTTTCAATATCATAACCAAAAGATCATGAATTCTTTTCTTTTCTTTTTTTTGAAATAAGGTAACCGTCCCTAGGCCAGACAGCGAAGACATCGAAGGAGTATTGTCACAGGGAAGACTCGAACTCGGGACCTTGAGGGGACAAAAGATCATGAATTCATTAATGTGTTCTCATGACCAAAAGGTCATGGATTCGAATTAGCATGTCAGGCTGCTCCACTTTTCTAATACTAGTGAGAGTCTTACGAGCCTTACAACTTCACTACGACAAAATGGACAACAAAACAAGACAACTAATCATTGGCTTCACAACACTTGGAAATAATTTCTTTCAATTCCATCACAAAATTCTCTCTGGCATTTTCACAAATAGTTAGTGCTCATTCCACAACTATTTCATAATTTATCCCTTTTTGTCTCTATTCCATCGGGGTAATTCTATTTTTCATCTACAAAATGAATTTATGCTTGATTTTTATGAAAAGAAATGACAACTAGAAAGATAATAGCAACACATACCATTAAGAAATGGAAAATTCTAGAAAAACAAATCTCTAAAAATACTTGGTGAAGATGAACAGATACTTGAATAATTGACTATATATAAACAAAAATCACAAAGAATAGATATCACAAAACTCAAAGAAACCCATAAGACGAAGATGGAATCAAAGAAACCAAGTAATATCTTCAATACATACTATGGGAAAATTGTAGGGAAAGATGAAACAACATAATACCCATGAGATAAAATCAGAGACAAAGGCTCGAAGCTTAAAATCGGAGAGATAAAGAACAAGAATACCTCAAGCGAGCGTTGAACACTAGTGACGACAATGGTTGCAACAACGAGCACAAATTGACGAGCGCGATTGACGATAGTGGTGGTGATAAACTAGTGAAGATTGACGAGCGCGACACTAGTGAAGATTGACGACAAATATAGAGAAAGGAAGCTTGAAGTTGTGGCCGACGTCCTGGTCTAAACGAAGCCAACGACGGCCGTTGAGATTCTGGCGTGTGTTCGTGGAGAAGAAGGGCGAGGGGTTCATTGGGTTCAAAGATGCCAGATACAAGTTTCTTCGCGATGCTAGGACAAAGTGTCGTCTTCTTATTTTTTAAGTTTTCTATTACTATTTAAAAGATACAATTTTTTTTTAACAAAATCACAACATTCCAAGCTCGAACACATGACCTTTTGTGATGGTATTTTATTTATGACTCTAAATTTTAATCATAAGTAGTTAAAAATTGGTATTTTAGGCCCTCCGTGTTTTACCCCATTAATGACACTTATTTTCTATTCTTCTCAAATTTTGGTTTAACATAACAGTCATGGAATCCCACTTTTCTAGCAGTGATATGTATGTACACGTATGTATCACCTCGTTAGATCCACCAATTATATTAGAATGTGTTAATTAAGAAGAATGTAGTTGGACGATACTAATTTTTGGGCATTGAAAAAAAGGTAGAAGATGAATTCGAAAGAGATAAAAATGATTGTCAAGCGAAAAAGAAGGGAGAAGGACAACTGAACATAAAATAATAGTTTGAAAAAAAATTAACAAACAAAACAAAACAAACAGCATAGAAAAAAAAAAACTTTTTGTGTTACTAAATTTCCATAAGCCATGGGGTATGGATATGTATACATTTTTTTTTTTTTTTTGAGAAATGGATATGTAAACATTTGACAGTGGCTCATACATGTTATATTGCATTAGATATTTTGAGATTCAAATTGATATTAATTAGATAGAAGATATTGTTGTAGCTTAAATTAGAAATTAAAAGAAAAATCACACACATATATAAAAATAAAAGTTAGTTACAAGAATTATTGTCTCCTCAATTTATGAACAGTGGATTTGACCTATTTTAAAAATAGAAATAGTGTGAGATGCATATTAAAAATAGAAATAGTTGAGTTTAAATTGGTGTGTAAACTAACTATTTGAGTTAAATAATTCACTCCTCATAGCTTTTAATCTTTATTTTTGGACAACGTAAAAAAAATAAATTTAAAAAAAAATGGTTTGGGTTGAATTTATTATCCCATAAATCAAGGGAAACAATCTCCAATTGGTTTTTAAAATGATTAAAAATAAATAAATATTCATTTCAACAATTTCTTTTCTTTTTTAAATTCAATTGCTTCAATTCCTTTTTCCTATTTAGTTGGAAATCAATCTTCGTTACCAAGTGGGTTATTCTAGATTATATTTTGTAGATTGGTTATCGTTGAAAGTCCAACGTTTTAGAGAGGATGCATTAGGGTTAAGCACTATCTCATATTCATTCTTTCTATTTTTACAAAGTTTCAGGTGAACTACCCAACATTGTCCATGAGAGCGCTGGAGCGATACTTGAATTTTTTTTGAAGTTTTTTTCGGTGTAAAGGGTCTCAGTCCTCAATTGAAGCCACGTCTATGGCGATTGTATTCGACGAGGTTTGAGACGATGAAAATATTGTGTATTAAAATTTCAGCACAAGGTGAAATCACAACAATAAATACAACATATAGGATTGATGACTGAATTTTAAGGTTTTCTTTTTGTTTGTTCAACCATTCGCCTCCCACTTGTGTAATTTTGTAGATATTGAATACACTTCCACACCCCAATGGACCAATTTTGTGTGTATTAAGTATTTACCCCACCCTAACAGAGCGATTATGTACACTTACACACCCAATGGAGCAATCATCACAACACTAAAGTGGGTTGATTTTTTTTTTCTTTTTAAGTTTTTTCAAATTTAAATATTTCTAACCGTTTTTTTTTATTATTGGTTTGACGTACAAGTGTTACTCCACTTCAATTATTTTCTTACATTGTTTTATTACTGATTTATCCACCATCATGTATGATTATGTATAGTGCGCATTGAATATTGTTTTTTGAAAATATTCATTTAAATTTTGAATGTCAAAATATATATCTCTCATTTTTTTTTACTTTCAAATCTTACTATTTTTTACTTTTACGATTAAAAAAAAATCACTTTCAAATGTGAGGATCTTTTATATGGTTGGTTACAAAAAAAATGTATTTAATTAGTTTTCATAAAAACAACAAAATCTATTCAAATATAATTATTTTTAGCATGGTTGTTGCAACAAACAACATTTGAAATAATAAGATATAAAAATAAAAAATAAAAAAAGCATGGTAAGGGTATAATTGTCCATTTACATTAAATTATTTAGGATTTATTATTTAAATTTTAAAAAAAGACACTCATTTTAACTCCAAAGTTTTGTAGAGATGTCATTATTTTTGCACAGTTTAGAAATTTTCCTAATTTTCCCTTTAAAAAATATTTTTTTAATTATTAAATAGGTACCTTGGATAAATAAAGTGAGGACTATTATAGAGTTGTTTTTTGGGTTAATTAGGGAAATAACTATTTTTTGGAAATTTAATAAATAAATGTCTACATTTTTAAAGAGTTTAAATAATTGCCTAAAACTTAAATTCTGAAAATAAATAAATAAATAAATAGATTGTAATTGACATTTATACCATTCCTTTATTAATTGAATTTTTTATTTATTATTTTATTTTATCTTAGATTCTTTATAACTACTTCGCAAAATACTAGATATTATTTTTTATAAACACAATCCGAAAAGAATGTGTAAAAATATTACCATCAAGGCTCGTGGTATATCTCGGTGTGTATGGAGACAATCTATGCAAAGATGCTTCAAAAATTTAAATTAAAAAATAGTTGTAGAACTACTATCACTATAGAACTGCTTACATAACAACCACTTACCAACAATCATAACCTTCAAAACTCCGATCACTATACAACTGCTTACATAAACATTAATTAAAACAAGGATGGATGTTTTACTTGAAACATTATGAAAAGTAATAATTGGAAAAAGAAAAAAAAACGCATAACTCCCTAATTAGTTTAGTGGAGAGTTAGAAGCTGACTTGCAGTCCTCAACGATTATCAACCCTTCTTGAGTTAGGGTCTCAAACTTTGTTCACCTGATAATGGTGAAAAATAGAGGTAGATTCGAAGGGTAAAGACGAATTTTGATTTTGGAAGCCAGTTTAGTCTCTTGATAGGCAGTTGATGTAAATTTGTCTATTTTGATTGGACGCAAAGCATATAAAATTGAACGGCAGTCGAGAATTCTAATGAATATTTGCCATTGTGAATTTGAAAGTAGTGTGCTCGAAAACAGAGTGAAATTTTTTCGACGATCACATCTAGCTTAGTTATGGTTGCAATGAGATGTTTAATCCTTATTTATTATTGTTTTTTATAGATATGATGGGATGGTTAATCAAAAAATTTATTTTTATTATTTATCTTATATGATAATTTGAAGTTTGATATCTATGTTGAAACTATTAAAAGTAGAATTAATAATAATGTTTGTTGATTTTTCTGATTAATTATAATCAAATGTAACTATCCTAAGATTTTATTTTATTTTTCAAAAAATCAAAGCTAATAAAAAAATTGAAGTTTAAATGATTTGATTTTGAAAAAGAATTGAATCGGTAAAGAAATCAGAATATTGTGAGGTGGAGATGATGGAGGATTATCCTCCTTGATCTTAGGCATTACTCCAACTTTTTTTAAAAATAAAGTCAAGAATGGGGAGGGTATCTCAGGGAAACAAAAATTCTTTCACTATAACCAATCACAAAATAGCCATTGATTTTAATGCTCATACAAGTTAGATATCTCATGAATTATTTTTAAAAAGGTAGACATTTTCTACTAATACCCTTTGTGTTTTTTTATCTCTCAATCTCAATATTAAAAAATAGGCATCTATTTATAGACATTTTCTTAATATTTATCTAAAAGTAGTCTTTTACTATTGTTTCCCTTTTTCTTAATGGGCCAAAATAGCCCATTATTCGACAAAAAATGGAGCCCTAAAATAGCATTTTCTCACAAACTTCTCCAGTTTCAAATCTGGGTTCTTCTATTTCTTCATTTTCTCACTGCCGCCTCATCTGGTTAATAATTCACTTGATTTTTTGTTTTTTAAATTTAGACTTATCTTTACTCAAATTTTCTCCATATTTTATGTAATATATCTATCTTATCTTTAAAAAAAAAAAGTAAGTGGATACTAATCAAATTTCAAAAACAAAGATAAAATTTTGGAAACTTTCTTTTTTACAAAAGTTAGGTTGGTTTCTAGAAATATATGTAAAATATAAATATTCAAGCAAGAAAAAACATATGATAAGATAATTGTTGTAAACTTAAATTTTAAGATTATCAAACAGGCCTTTAGTAAT
Organism: Sicyos edulis; assembly: GCA_036507275.1. Lineage (NCBI taxonomy): Eukaryota > Viridiplantae > Streptophyta > Magnoliopsida > Cucurbitales > Cucurbitaceae > Sicyos > Sicyos edulis. The sequence goes on along the minus strand of CM071850.1, from coordinate 26,136,724 downwards.
TCGAACAAATATGGAAAGCATGGAGCGTGGAGGTTACTTCCACCATTGACGCTCCCGATGCTAATCGCAGAGGTTGAGTAACCAATTAGTTTCTAGAGGTAGATTCTAATCTGCACCTCAGTTGAATTGGATTGGATGATGAAATTTTTCATCAATACATTACAAATATTAATAATTTTTTTTTATCAAATTAGTCATGTAATCTTATAATCTCCGACTATGATAGCTAACGAAATGATATTATTAAATGCGTAAAATATCTATAAAAAATCATTGAACATTAGTCCTACGATCATAGTTTATACAATTGTAAAACATTATACTAACTTTAAGCTTTAATCCACTATTTACTATTGAATATTTGGAACTCCACAGAGATAAATAAGATGAAACCAACACCATTTCTTCCCAAAACCTCTCCTCGATATGTCATCTCTCTGTTCCTCTGTTTTTCCTCTTCAATTAGCACAAACAAAAATTAGTTTAAAACTAATTTTGGTTATGTAATATTTGGTTGTAGTAGTTTTATCATTCTTACTTGCTTTTGACGTGCAATGAAATTTAATGACTTTACAAGTTGTCCGGTTGATTTGAAAGGGGAAATTGGGTGGAAGAGGAAGGATGAAAAAGAAATGAACCGAAGAATATGAAAGTCCACATTTTATTATTATTATTATTATTTTCATGACAGCTTATCAAATTTTAATAAGACTATTTTTAAGCTTTTTCTGCAAAGGAGAGATAAAAATTGGCCTCAAAATTAGGGACCAAAATGAAATAAATGTGATAATTGAGAGATCAAAATATTATTTTATTGTTTTTAGTTTTAGTTCAAGAATTTCGATTTATTCCATTTTAATTAGGTTGTTTTTACCTTGGTTGAAAACCAATTCGACTTACCAAAAGGAATTGAATAAAGGTAGTTGAGTGATTTCCAACTATAAGTCATTAGGTGGACCTACCAAAATCGACTCATGCTTACCGATGTTCTATTTTTGCTCGAACTCGTGACCATGGAGTTAAAATGAATTAACACCAGATAAGATAACCAACTGCGTCACTAAGGGTCGGTATCTATATGATTAATTTGGTTTGACTATTTCTTTAAAAAAAAATTGCTTGCATCTTCTTTTTCCAATTTTTATTAATATATTATGTTGTTTCTTTATTCAAAATTTATTATTGAACTAATTACAAAATTTATTATTGAAACTATTCAAAGCATTTATTAAATGAAGTTAATGTATTCAATTCATTTGTATTTGGTTCAACCGATACGATTTTGTTCGCTAAGATAAGTGGTTTGGTTGAGTTGGTTTGGACTTCAGACCACCGAATAGGTCGGTGACGCGATTGGTTATCTAGTTTGGTGTTAATCTATTTTCACTTCACGGTTAGGGGTTCGATCCCGAAATCGGTATTTGTAATCCCCCTTCCCTCAACTTGTACTAAAAAAAAGGCTTGGACTTCACACTGAATCGACTAGGGCGAATCGATTTGGTTTGGCTCACGCTAACATGAACCCGATTGTCTATAGCCAACTTTTTTTTTTTGTGCCGAATGGATGGTCTTGGTTTTAGGGTCTCAAAGTAATCATTCCCTAATGATGCATGTACTTAAAACAAGAACTCATAGACAATGTGCATATAATATAAAACAAATCCATTTAAAAATAAAATGTCTCAAAACATCATCATAAAATCTATAAAAATAGAGTTTAGGGTACCTAATTGTAAATAACATAAAATCTATGGTAAATCCATAAAATAACAATATGACCTAAAATAGTTCGTGCAAAGAGTAAACACTATAAATAAGACTTGAAGGAATATGCAACAAGTTCCATTATCAAATCCAGCTAGATTACCTGTGGAAACCCACAGAAGAAAATGGTGAGTTTAAACTCAGAGTCTAATGACCTAAGCTATGAGCTGTCTAAGACCAAATCCTAAAGATAGAAAATACTATCTAGAGTCCTACGACCCACCGTTCGGTTGACAAATCTCCTTTATCACTAACTATGAATGGGATATTGCCCTTCGCCCGACAACCTTATTACTCCCAAGCTCGCTGAAGTATTTAAAATCGCAGGAAAAGCATTGCAAACATGGACGAATATTGGAATGGATGAGTCAGCAGAATAGAAAAAGAAAAGCTGGATGGCATTCAAATTATGGAATCGATGGAGCCAAGAAAGAAAGAATAGTTGAACGAATATTCTAGAGGAAGGGACAACATAAGGATTGAACATGGCCGACACGAAATCTTGAACTTTATAAAGTGTATGAAATCGAAGAAAAAGGCGTGCTGGTTCAGAGAGGAAGCTACCATTGATGGGTGTTCGAGATGCCGAGGCCTCTTGGGAGATCTCGGTGAATTCTATTCATCTGTAGTCTTGGACGAACTTAGTACCAAGCAGTGTTTGTAGAAGAAGACTTCATTGGCAATAGTATGTCGATTCTATTAACTCCACAGATAGTATATGTTATTTCAGTTTGTAGTTTATATTGCATTTCATACTTCGCTGATCACATTTCGTAGGAGTAGTTTGTAACGCTTTCTTGAAGTTAATTCTATGAGTTCTTTCTTTCAGAATTGATCTCTTGTTGAGCAACTTATGATTAAATTGATAACAAGAAGCAAATTTAAAAGAATCATGTAGTATTATTATTTAATTCAATAACAAGTAAAAAAGGAAAGCAGTAAGAGGGGCGATTGATTTTATTTATCGTGAGTTAATTGATAACCCACTCGCGAGAGCTTAGCAATTGCCTTGGAAAAGGGAATGTTAAAAGTTTAGCCTAACCGTGTATTCGCCAGGAAATACTTAATCTTAAGTATTTTATAGGGATATTAGGAATAATCTTCTCACTCGTAGCATACGCAAAACTTGCACTTAAAAGAAAACCTATGGACAATGTTTCGGGAGGTTGTAGTCAAGAACTCCAGAAGGGGGATTAAAGTTACAATTTAGTATGTGCTAATTTCTCACGACAACTTCACTTGCTTGTTTTAAATTATAATGCGAAATTCTTCTAATTAGTTAATTAGTTTAACTTAGGCATTTCAAAAGAATTCACTTAGTGATTAAAATATATGAATGTGGGTGATAGATTTTATAATGTTGTTTATTTATTAAGCACGCGTTGGCTAGCTACCCACATGTGCTAACCTTCAGCTCACTCGGAAGAGAAACCTGGCGGAAGACCCAACATGTTACGTTAGTATGGTGAGAAGACTTTTGCATCATTAAATGGGATTAAAACTAATCTTGCTAGCGCATACGACGCCCTGAGCCTTTCTTTTGTAGCCGTCATAGTGGAAGTTGAACCTACTCAAGGCATGTGAAAACGCGCGTTTGTAAGGGAAGTATGATATCAACCTAACCACGCATCACTTGCATATTTGCTCTCTATGAGTTAATCTTGTGCATTTGCATTTATAGTCACACTAACATTATTACTAGCATATGTTTATTTACTTTAAAACACGTCAACATTTTTTCGAAAACCATTTTTGTTCGTTACATTTTGACCTTGACTTATATCGTTGTGCTGCAAAGTCTTTGTGGGATTCTAAGTCATACTTACCTTTAAGTTTCTCTGAGTTAATTACGGTACAATTATATTAGCACCTGAAACCGTTAGGTCACTACCCATTTTGTGCATTTACATCCATGTCTACTTGGACAAGAGAGATTTTTACTCCCCACAAGGCTCTTCAATATCCTACAATTTTACCTAATTAATAATCAATATTATTTTTTTAAAAAAATCCTCCTCACAAGCCTCCATTTGAGGAGCACTTGATTGAGTGTAGCTATTTATAAAAAAAAATTAAAATTAAAATTTGATTTTTTTTTTATAAATAGCTACACTCAAGGAGATTTCTTCTCCCATCACCACCTTCAATATCTAATCATTTTATTTTGAAAATATATTTTACATTGAATAACTGTTGGGAATAATGAGGTAGGAACATGCATTTAACATGGCAGAAGCTTGTGAATAATAAAAAATTTCACAATAATTAATCTAATTAATTATCTTTGATTAATCTAATTTGTAAAGACCCAACTAAAATAGTTAATTTTAGTAGGACTTTACTAGCATGCATGATTAAAAACTCAACAAGTCTCAAATAATTTGAAATCAAAATATGTTATTTATTAAAATCAACTGAATAATCAATAAGGGTAAAATAGTAAAACATTCTCCTGGCCATGAATGATTCAAAATATAAATACAGCTTTCTGATATTAAATAGTTTATGCGAAATAGAAAGACAGTGACCCCCATAATCCAACAGCCTTGTCCAGCTCATCTGTCTTAGTATACCTCAGCACCTAGAAGGGGAAAATGATAAGGGTGAGTAATGAAGATTACTTAGTAATAACTCTCACCTAGAGTACAAAAATGCATACATCAGCTCAACATCTAACCAACAACTGCCCTCATTATCTATAACACTATAAGGGACCGACCCGAATGGGGCACTAAATGGGCCCTTATCCCAATGCATGCATTCAAAGTAAAGGACATTTAAACAGACATGATTTCAGATTCCAATTAAAACAAAACATTCAAAATAACCCTTTTAAAAACTAGACAATTTCCCTCGAACCTGTCCCTGTTTCCAAGCACCTGTTCCAAGATAAATACATTTCCAAAGTTTACTCTGATCAGAGATTTACTAAAAGTCATTCAAAACTGTTCGGATACAAAATCTTTGGAATCCACAAATATTTACAAACATCCTAGGGCTCCGTGCCCGACTACATGCATTCAGGGAAAACAAAACACACGAGAGTCATAATACAAAAATCAGAGTTGGAAGACTGGGCCCCATGATCATAGCTCCTCTTTCAGGCATCCTGTCGCGCACCACGATTACCTGTGGAAAACCACAGAATAAGGGTGAGTAACGAATTACTCAGTAAGAATCCCCAACCGGGGTACAATACGATATACATGGTCATCTCGATGAGCGTATGCAAGCTATGAATATAAACATAGAATAGAGCACATAGCTTAGCCCACACTTGGGCCTCGGATGCCAATTTAAGGTCTTAGTCCGGAAATAATATCACCACACATCCAATATATAAGTCGCCCTATACGAGAAACAAAGTCGGCCTCGGCTTCATCGTCGACGAAAGGTACACTGGCTCACAATCCCGAGGAGCTCTCGATGGCGCCGTAATGAGCGTAAGCATGCACCGCGTGTGCTCGCAGAACTATGGGGGTTTGCCGGGTGCGAGGCAATTTGCCCATATCCGATCACCACTCCTAACTAAATCTTTGGATCGGTGTCACCGACATAGGGTGTGAGACACGGACACGTAAACTATGTCGGCTGAACCACGCGCACGGGGCCAAGGAACGGTCGTGGTAGGCTTACACCCAGAAGCCGTCCTTGCCTTAACAGTGGCAATCGGGGCTACCGCCAAACATGCCGAGGACATGCCGGGCTGCAGGGGACGAGGCAATGCCAAGTCATCATCCCGACCGTTGGGGCATTTAACGATCGCCACCCTCACCCAAGATTGCAAGGCCTACCGCTTGGGTTAGCTAATCCTCACGGGGTCCGTGGATCGGAATGACTTGCTCGGACGTCCCCGCCATGGATGCAAGGTTCTTTATGCATCGGGCCGGATGATGCTATCTACCGCACTTCTAACTTTGCCCTAGCAAGCGACAAACAATTCCATAAAATCCAATACGTGCTCAATAAGAATACAACGAGCCTAGCATGATACTACGAAGCAAGGAAGCAGATACGAGCATGCTAGAGAGGAACAACCTAGCATGGATTAACATGAGAATTAAACCAGGAAAATCATGCTAATCGGGAATTCAGAATAGATTACCTAGCTACACATGTCAATAAACACAAACAAGCAGTCAATCAACAATCACATATAATATCGCAGGGTCCACACAACTCCGTGAAGAAATCCTTACCTTGGTGGGGACGAATGCACGGAAACCTAGGTCGCGAAACGAACCCGAACTAGCTACCGGGAACCTAACAAGCACAACACAATTACACACAATATCTAAATTAAATAAAATAAAATAAAAATAAAATAATTCGGCTCGGCTCTCACTCGGCTCGGCTCGGCTCGGCTCGGCTTGGCTCGGCTCGGCTCGGCTTGGCTCGGCTTGGCTTGGCTTGGGCGGCGGCGGCAGAAGGCGAGGAGGACGCGACGCGCGGGCCTGGGCGCGGCAGTGACACGGCTCGGCGCAGACGGCTCGGCGACAAGCGCGCGGACACGGCGCTGGCCGCATGCTCTGCGCGAAGCGATGCAGAGGCGCGAGGGCGGCGCGCGCGGTGTGCGGCGAGACTCGCAGCGACAACTAGCAAAGAACAGAGCACGAAACAGGGGCGAAGGAGACAACCCGAAATCGAACGATCCACGGGGATTCGACGAGCGATTCTTCGTTGGAGAACTTCCCTACACTAGCTGCACACAAACCACCCAGAAAATCACTTCACCATGGCCGTGAAACGAAGCCCGGAAGAAGGGGCTCGGAACGAAGAAGAGAAGAAGAATGGAAGGAAAATTTACCTTCAACCCGGAAAAGGATCGACCTCAGAGCTGGGGAAGACAACCACGATCGATTCGGAGCTGGAGAAGGCAGAAATCGCCGGAGATCGTCAGTCGGTCGAAGGAGAAACGAAGGAGAAATCGCGAGGAAGAAGAAGCCGAGGCGAGCTCGCTTTATATGAAAATCCCATCGCTGCGCGGCATATATACCAAATCGCGCGCATAGATTAACAAACACGCCCAGTGGCTCGGCTAGCAGCGCCCCTTGCCTAGCACGCGACACGTCCTTGGTTCGAATTTCACTCGATGCGTTATTTAATTCCTCATTTAATTTTTACTCATTCCCAAGCCCAAATGCCTTCACCAAAAATCCCGATCCTATTCAACTTGACTCATAATTATTCCGGCAATTTTCCATTTTCAAAACGCCCTGTCTACCGACCCAAAATTACCAAAATGCCTGGGCCTCCGGAAGACCGGGATGAAATTTCCGGTCGTTACAATACTCCCCTTATAAGACTTTCGTCCTCGAAAGTCACTTAAGATTGGAACAGCTCGGGATACTGCAATCTCATCTCATCCTCCCGCTCCCAAGTGGCTTCCTCTGAACTCTGACTCCTCCACTGAACCTTTACCAAACGGATCTCACGATTACGCAATGTCATGGTCTCAAAGGCAAGGATCCCCACTGGTTTTTCCTCGAAGCTCAAATGGACCAACAACACGGGGACTCAGCTTTCCTCGCTTGCCAAACCTCATAACACCTCGCATCGGTGCGACCTTTAGGAATACATGTTGACCAACCTCAAACTCCAAATCCCGACGCTGAACATCGGCATAACTCTTCTCTCATGCGCTCGAAATTTTGTCAACATACGAGCTCTAATCTTTCTTGCACGGCACCATTGGTCAAGCTCGCAGCAACTCGGGACCCAAAACTCGTCTATCACCAACCTCTTCCTGAACATAGGAGATCGGCAACGCTTACCATACAAAGCCTCGAATGGAGCCATCTCAGATCGCCGATCGATAATCGTTGTTATATGCAAACTCCATCGAGATCACAGTGCTGGGTCCCAACCGCTCGGGAAATCCAACACACAAGCCCCGAATCACGGTCGAGACACAATCCTCACGGTGCACACCGTGATAACGAACAATCTGCTCCAAAAACAATCGCGCCACTTTGTTCCACGGTATAAGTGTCTCTACGGGAATGAAGTGTGCACTCTTAGTCAATCGATCGACTATCACCCAAATCGAGAGAACTTCCTGAGTCCTCGGCAAACCAGAAATAAAGTCCATGGAGATCTCTTCCCATTTCCATTGAGGTACACTCGTGGTGCAACAAACCGGTACTGTCTCTGCTGGGTGCCTTCACTTAGCGACAAGTGAGACATCGACCGACAAACACCGCAACATCTCTTTTCATACCCACCCACCGTAATGTCTCGCTTAAGATCTCGATACATCTTGGTACTTCTGGTGCCAAGCAAACGAGAATCGTGGGCCTCGAGAGCAACTCGCTCGCAATCCTGCAACATCCGGAACACACAACCGGCCTCTGTACATCAGCCCACTGTCTGGTGAATACACAAAGTCAAAATCTCCATCAGCACTAACTCTGTCAACCAATTTCTTAAGTGCGGGGTCACTCAGCTGACTATCAATAACCCGTTGTCAACTGAGCTACTCTGGCAGTAACCTCACCCAACAACATCGCAATCTCGGCCGCGCTCGAACTCTCTCCGTAATCTGGGCTGGGAACTCAACAACACCGCGGAGTGCGACGTCTTCCTACTCAGACATCAGCTACAACATTTGCTTTACCCGGATGGTACAAACTCTCGTAGTCATAATCTTTTACCAACTCTAACCATCTCTCTCGCCTCATATTCAACTCTTTTCGAGTAAGCAGATACTTGAGGCTCGGTGATCGGAAAACATCTCGAATCCGCTCACCACCACGGTGTAATGCCTCCAAATCTTGAAGCAAACACCATCGCTTTGCCAATTCCATATCATGAGTCGGATAGTTCTGCTCATATGGCTTCAGCTGACGGGAAGCATAAGCAATGACCTTCCCGTGTTGCATCAACACACACCCAACCCGAACTTGGAAGCATAATTGTAAACCACGAAACCACCTGTCTCTCGGATCGCCAACACCGGTCTTTGAAGTCAACTGCGCTTGAGCCTGGCAAAGCTCTCATCACACTTACTGTTCCAAATAAACTCGACACCCTTCCTCGTCAGAAGAGTGAGGGGCGAGGCTATGGCGGAAAGATCCTTAACAAACCGACGGTAGTAACCTGCCAAACCCAGAAAGAAACAGCTCCTACGAGCAAACCACCGAAGGACAGAGAGCTCTACCTACTCTCACTGTCTTGCTTCACTAAAGCACAAGATCAAAATCTCACGGGGTAGCAACAGGGGTTCACCACGGACTGAACCTCCAAATACCAACGGGCAACTCTCAACTTTCCTGGAAACAGGAAGACAACCAACAGGGCACGAACCATTCGCCCCACGAGCAAAACTGACTTCTAGCAATTCCAATCCACACCTTGGTCAACACCAAGCATCAACTTGTCACCATACCGGAACCAATCCGGACTCTTCTCCAAACAAATTTAACTTGCTAGGCTACCAAGATCGCCAAAGAATTTCCCGAGGCTACAAACTACACAACTTCAACTTGCCAACTGAAACTCACTATCAGGGACTGATTGAGCTCTAGAGAGGCTCCCCACAACCTAGGGTTCTCCGGCAACCTTCGACATCCACTGCCAACTAACGGCCTACAGCCAACTGCCTGAACAAACAACAACTCCATTTTCCAGCAACACAACCATGCTGGCCAACTCCAACTCCTTGGGAACCAAGAGGACCCGAAACGCTACCGAATGCGTCATCCTCCTACTCAGACCTCAACCACAACATAACTCCTACCCAAGGAAGGATCCGAACAACTCTCTTAGTCATGACGATCAACAAGAAGATCCGCCAACCAAGTTTAGGTCCACTTAACAAATCTTACCTAAGCAACAACCTGACACTACGAGCATGGTATCCTTACCACCTCACTAAAGCCTTACAACCTCCACCTGGAGTCCAACTTTTCCAAGAACTGAGCATCAGATCCCCAAAGCAAACCCTACATGGATCTGAAACTCTCGCCACAGAACGAACCACACAAAAGACACTTGTGTGCACAACTCCCAACCTTCCTCTAGAGATCCAAGATTAACAAATGCTTTTCTCCCAAAAACAACACTAGCTCCTGGCAGAGGTACAACCAATCAACGGAACACCCAAAGTTCCATCTCCGCGACGATGCTCAAGTGTGGCAACCTTTCTCTACCAAAGCATAACCAGGCCAAACCAAACTTACTTTATGCCATGCCTCTACCAAGGGTGTTTACCCATAAGGCATCCCATTCCTCTCACAAGGCATCCTACTCACCTTATAGACATCCAACTCATGGTCCCTCAGCTGGACCCAACTTGCTTCTACGATGCTCAACTCTCTTGAGGTTTAGGCACCCGAAGGTAGTTGACCGCACTACCAACCATAAAGATCTCTTGGCCTTAACACTAGCGTGAGATGCACGCGCACTAACACTTACCAACCGTCAACCCGCTTGACTTACTCAACCTCGGTAAGAACACGGGAAAAGGCTCCTTTCGAACATCCCTTCGCTTGAAATCTTTCGATTACACCGAACTAGCCCTTTTGCACGACCTCCACAGGTGCAACTACCATAAACGGATCCAAGGCTAAAGAAGTACGCTAAACTCCGAACGGCATAGAACCATCTGCTATGCCCATGCCAAACTCAGGCCTTAACCAGATTTAGTGCCAAAGTGGCACACCAACCAATGCACCTCAAGTGCCACTACTACCAAATCCACATCTTACTACAACGGGGCCAACAAGGTCACAACCTCAAGTGACACGAACTCTGGCTCGGCATACAAGGGCTCAACTCTAACAACCATGCCTAAGGCATCTCATCAAGCTGAAGGCTCACAGCCTACTCTTGCATCTCCACATGATGCTCAACAAGGCTCTCTCAACATGCAGCTGCTAGCCCTACTCTAGGGCTTACCAAAAGAAGAGTGTTCATTTTTTTTTTTTTTTTTACCAAACAACTGAGGAAACCACCAACGGATCCAGTCCGTAGAGAACACTGCTTGCTGCACCCTTACCCACTGGGGTTCCGCCATCGGGCTGCAAACAACCACACTTCACAGAAGCACAAAGATGCCTCATCAATCTCCTCGAAGGCTACCAACTTTGCAACCACTCTCTGGGCAACCAAATAATCTAACAAGGCTCAAGATCAGCACTTGAGCTACCCAGGCTAGTCCATACTACCCAACCGAATGGGGCACTAAATGGGCCCTTATCCCAATGCATGCATTCAAAGTAAAGGACATTTAAACAGACATGATTTCGGATTCCAATTAAAACAAAACATTCAAAATAACCCTTTTAAAAGCTAGACAATTTCCTCGAACTCGCCCCCTGTTTCCAAGCACTGCTCCAAGATAAATACATTTCCAAAGTTTACTCTGATCAGAGATTTACTAAAAGTCATTCAAAACCTGTTCAGATACAAAATGCTGGAATCCACAAATATTTACAAACATCCTAGGGCTCCGTGCCCGACTACATGCATTCAGGGAAAACAAAACACACGAGAGTCATAATACAAAAATCGAGTTGGAAGATCTGGGCCCCATGATCACAGCCTCCTCCTTCAGCATCCTGTCGCAAGCACCACGATTACCGTGGAAAACCACAGAATAAGGGTGAGTAACGAATTACTCGAGTAAGAATCCCCAACCGGGGTACAATACGATATGCATGGTCATCTCGATGAGCGTATGCAAGCTATGAATATAAACACAGAATAGAGCACATAGCTTAGCCCACACTTGGGCCTCGGATGCCAATTTAAGGTCTTAGTCCGGAAATAATATCACCACACAGTCCAATATATAAGTCGCCCTATACGAGAAACAAGTCCGGCCTCACCTGTCTCATCTGTCGATGAAAGGTACATTGGCTCACAATCCCGAGGAGCTCTCGGGCCGTATTTGTAATGAGCGTAAGCATGCACCACGTGCTCACTCGCAGACTATGGGGGTTGTCGGGCCCAGAGGCAAGTCGCCCATATCCAGTCACCACGCCTAACTAAATCTTTGGATCGGTGTCACTGACATAGGGGTGTGAGACCTGGACACGTAAACTATGTCAGCCTGAACCACCGCACCTGGGGCCAAGGAACGGTCGTGGTAGGCTTACACCAGGAAGCCGTCCTTGCCTTAACAGGTGGCAATCAGGGGCTACTGCCAAACATGCTGAGGACATGCCGGCTGCCGGGGACGAGGCAATGCCAAGTCATCATCCCGACCGTTGGGGCATTTAACAGTCTGCCACCCTCACCCAAGATTGCAAGGCCTACCGCTTGGGTTAGCTAATCCCTCACGGGGTCCAGGGACGGAATGACTTGCTCGACGTCCCTGCCATGGATGCAAGGTTCTTTATGCATCAGGCCCGGATGATGCTATCTACCTGCACTTCTAACCTGCCCTAGCAAACAGCAAACAATTCCATAAAATCCAATACGTGCTCAATAAGAATACAACGAGCCTAGCATGATACTACGAAGCAAGGAACAGATACGAGCATGCTAGAGAGGAACAACCTAGCATGGATTAACATGAGAATTAAACTAGGAAAATCATGCTAATCGGGAATTCAGAATAGATTACCTAGCTACACATGTCAATAAACACAAACAAGCGACCAATCAACAATCACATATAATATCGCAGGTCCACACAACTCCCGGTGAAGAAATCCTTACCTTGGTCGGGGACGAATGCACGGAAACCTAGGCTGCGAACGAACCCGAACTAGCTACCGGGAACCTAACAAGCACAACACAATTACACACAATATCTAAATTAAATAAAATAAAATAAAAATAAAATAATTCGGCTCAGCTCTCACTCGGCTCGGCTCGGCTCGGCTCGGCTCGGCTCGGCTCGGCTCGGCTCGGCTTGGTTTGGCTTGACGGCTCGGCTCGGCAGCAGGACACGCGACGCGGCGCTTGGGCGCGGCTTGGCGGCACGGCTCGGCGACAGGCGCACGGACACGCTACTGGCTGCTGCGGCATGCGAAGCGATGCAGTAGGCGCGAGGGCGTGGCGGTGTGCGCGGCGAGACTCGACGGCATCGCGCAAAGAACAGAGCACGAAACAGGGGCAAAGGAGACAACCCAAAATCGAACGATCCACGGGGATTCGACGAGCGATTCTTCGTTGGAGAACTTCCCTACACTAGCTGCACACAAACCACCCAGAAAATCACTTCACCATGGCCGTGAAACGAAGCCCGGAAGAAGGGGCTCGGAACGAAGAAGAGAAGAAGAAAGGAAGGAAAATTTACCTTCAACCCGAAAAGGATCGACCTCAGAGAGGTGGGAAGACAACCACGATCGATTCGAGTGGAGAAAGCGTAAATCGCCGAGATCGCGAAGAAGTCGAAGGAGAAACGAAGGAGAAATCGCGAGGAAGAAGAAGCTTCGGGCGAGCTCTGCTTTTATATGAAAATCCCACTGCGCACGGCATATATACCAAATCGCGCGCGTAGATTAACAAACACGCCCAGTGGCTCGGCTAGCAGTGCCCCTTGCCTAGCACGCGACACGTCCCTGGTTCGAATCTCACTCGACACGCTATTTAATTCCTCATTTAATTTTTACTCATTCCCAAGCCCAAATGCCTTCACCAAAAATCCCGATCCTATTCAACTTGACTCATAATTATTCCGGCAATTTTCCATTTCAAAACAGGCCCTGTCGGCCCGACCCAAAATTACCAAAATGCCCCTGGGCCTCCCGGGAAGACCGGGATGAAATTTCCGGGCCGTTACAAACACACTCAGACTTAGAGCTCTAAGTTGAGAACCTCTAGGCTTAGCTAATTGGGGAAACACAACTGGTTCCACCTACTCAGGTACTTTTCTGACCTATTTACATAAGGGACTTATCTAGTTCAAGTGATTACTAACACAAAACACAATTGGTCCTGTTAAAAGTAACTCTACTGGTTCTAGTTAGTTAGGGACGTAACTGGCCCTATTACAAAATTAGGAACACAACTGGTTCTGCTATAACTTATAGGAAACACAACTGGTCCTATAAAGCGGTAGGAAAGCTACTGGTCCTACACAATTAGGAACACAACTTTCCCTAATAAAGGTCAGAAACACAACTGGTCCTACTACAACTTATGAGAAACGCAACTGGTCCTATAAATTACATCAAATCAGCAAATCAGAAACACAACTGATCCTGCTATAACTTATAAGAAACACAACTGGTCCTATAAGGTGGTAGGAACGGTACTAGTCCTACATAATTAGGGAACACAACTGGCCCTAATAAAGGTCAGGAACACAACTGGTCCAGCTACAACTTATGAGAAACGCAGCTAGTCCCATAAGTTACATCAAATTATTTACCACTCAACATCCATACTACTGAGCAGTATCAAACAAAAGAAACATTTTGGTATGTAAAAATATTAAAATAAACTATCAGTAGCTCAAATATCCAATATAGAGGTCAACGAGGTCAAACTAGCTCAAAGATTGAATCCATGCATTTTATAGAAAATATAGACATCAAGCATAGAAGTCAACGAGGTCAAACTTAGATAAAAGATTAAAACCATGCATCTTATAGATAGTCTAGCAAATTATCAATCAAATATTAAGTAAACAATGCATTTAAGAACCACACAATCCTACCTTTTGAAGATATAGAACTCCCCGATAAACATGCCCAGAAGTCTCGAACGAGTCGACGAAAAGATCCTAACGGTCAAAACCTTGAAATTAGGACCTAAAACTAATCTTATCTCCCAACTCACGACCGCTCAACAATAATGAAAGGATATTAAGAATATTCCAATAAAACTCATTTTAAAAGAATATTTATTTATCCAAAAAAAAATTCTTACTTTAAAGATATTTTAAAATATCTCAAAACTCCCCATTAAACAATTTAAAATATCTTTTGGATACTCCGTAAATTGCCAATAAAAAAGTCATGAATTAACTTGATTACTAAATTAATCCAAGGCATAAAATCAATATTTAATGAACTCATGGCCCAAAACATATTTTAACAATACATTCCACTTTCTAAAATAAAAATTTATTGAAAAAGAATCCAATAATAACTATTAACTAAAATAATCCAGCAGCCTATAAATCCATGCATGGTTAGACAATTTAAAACAATTAAATCACAGTTTTTTTTTTTTCTGCAAACACAACCCATCAAACCCAACTCTTAATAATAAAAAGAAATATGAAAGGCCCAACAACAAGTAGCCCAATAACCCTTTTATAATGGAAAATCATATCAATTGTCTAAATTTTGAAAATTATTTAGGTAAATATCTACTCTATTTTTTATTTTAGGTAAATGTCTAATTCCATATTTGCACGAGAGAGATTAAATTTGTTCCCATTATACCCACCATAATTTTCTTATGTTTTTTTTTAATAATTTTAATAAAAATTTACTCCCTCCCTCATTTGAGGGATACACCATGATTTTAGGGAAGAAAATATGCTCATTTGACTGAAAATCCATTTTTAACTTAGTCTCATCATTCCCGTTTTTCTTCTGGTTTGTTTTCTGAAATTTTTTTTGCTCACCACTAAGTTTGCTTTGTTTCTTTCTCCTTGTTCTTCGGTTCGTCTTTTGCAAAGAGATTGTTACCGAGAATGGCTTCTTTTAATTTGAATTTAAGCTCAATCAAAACTTTTCTTTCAATCTCCTTCAGATCTAAGAGGTAGTTGCTTTCTTCCTTGTAAGGAGCTTTTTCCATGGCGATCAGCTTCAAAATTTCATCTTTCACACTCTTCACGGCGATTTGTTCTTCTTCTTCAACAACAACCATCTCCAGCTCTTCGACAACCTCCTTCGTCGCCATTGAAGCACCTTCAACCTTGACAATTCAATCAATTTTTTTATCTTCTAATTTTACAAAGTCAAGTACCAAAGCGCTATTGATTTATATTTTTGGAGTTCTTCAAAGGGTAAAGGGACAAAGTCTGTCAATGTACATAATGGTACGTAATCACGAATAAAATGTGCTTAAAACTGAAGACACATTTTCTATTTAAAGGCATGCACTCAACCGTACCTAATAGTGGTGTGTAGTCGTATGTGCATCATGTAGTACCTTATGTTATTTCATGTCATAGGTATGACCCAAAATCAGACAGCGTCATTAAATAATACGTACTATGCAGGACTCAACGCAATCATCATTATGATGCACTACTACAAAAATTGGAATAAATGACACTTATGGAAAACAAATTCAAGAGGAAGAGGCAATTAAAGTGTCTTAAAATAAAACACGCGTTTTATGATACTTTATTATAATCATCTTATAATTATTAATTTAAATAAAATCGCCATTACAAAAAAGTGTCATAAATTAAAAAAGACACGTTTTATGACACTTTTTGAGAATCATAAATTTATAAAACTAATTTTTAGTAATATTTTAATTTAGAAAATGAACATTATTTTATTCTTTATCGGAAGATTCCTTCCCTTGGGATTTTGTTTTTCCCCATGGTAGCCGCTCGAAAAGTTCTGCAAATCACCCTTGAAATTAGCAATTTTATTTTCAATTTAGCTTGTAATAAATAGAGATGTCCACGGGGCAGGGCGGGGCGGGGCCGGGGAATGGCTTCCCCGTCCCCGGAAAAATCCCCGATTTGTTTTTTCGGGGATCAAGGCGGGGATTCCTCGTGGGGTACCGGCGGGGATCGGGTTCCCCGGGGGGATTTTTTACAATTTATTTTTTTTCCTTTTTTCATTTTTTTTTATATTTTTTGGATAAAAAATTCAAAAAATTAGATTTAAAAAAAATATATCTATAAGTTTCAACTATAATGTTAATTATCAAAGAAAATATTCATATGTATAGAAAATATCATCAACAAAGCTATATTTATTTGAAAATTAAAGGAGTAGAATTAAGAAAAAATATTAAATAAAATAATCGGGGTGGGGATCGAGAAATCGGGGACGGGGAGTACAATCCCCGTCCCCGGCCACGTTTAGCCAACGGGGATTTTTTCTCCCCCATCCCCGTCCCCGTTCCCCGCGGGGAAAATGGACATCACTAGTAATAAACTACTAAACAGGGCTTCAACAAAAATTATATATTAAATTTCTTAAAAGGTATTCAACTAGAGAAACCATAAGCTTATAATTAATTTAAAGGTTAAAATTGAAAATTTTAAAACATGGGGTTCCAAATAAAATTAAAAGAAATATATGAGCCAACTAAAGAAACATGAGTCAAATTCTTAATGATAAACGATTGAAGGGCTATTTTAAATCATATTTGTAAATTAATCAAATCATTGAAAATGAAAAGAGTTGGAAATTGGTTTTGGAAAAGAGAAAAGAATATTTCAAAATAATAAAAAGAAAAGGCAAAATTGAGAAATAGGAAAAAATAGGGGTATTTTATTGGGTTCGTTTAGAGAGTTTAAAATTATTTAAAAAAAAAAAGAGTTTTGTGTTTTGGTTTGGTTTAAAGAGAAAAAGAAAAAAAGAAAAAAAGAAAATTAAAGGAGCATTTAGAACTAAAAGGGGATGGAAAATGGAGTTAAAAAATAAGCTCATTTAAATTGTTTGTTTGGAAAAATATAATAGAAAAGAAAAATAAAAGATCAAACCCTAGGTCTTCTCCATCTTCATCTTCTTCGCCCCTTAGCCGCCACTGTTCATCCGTTGCCGCTACCGCACAGGCTGAGCCGTGCCACCGTTGCTGTCCAGATCGTGCTGCCTGACCATACCCGGCCGCAGCAGCACGTCCACGAGCCGTGGATCCGCCGCACCAACTGCCGCAAACACGCCCATCACGCGCACGCCCATCTTCGCGTTTTGCAACGCCTACACCAACCCACCTCGCACGAGCCCCCTTGCTCGCACCACACTGCCGCAAACATGCCCCTTGGTCGTCGTTTTCGTACACTCACAGATGACATCCGTGCACGCACGCAGTCGCAGCAGCAAGGGTCTTCTCGAGCGCGCGACCTGCTCGTCCCCAATGGGTCGTCGGCTTCTAGTCGTCCTCACGCAGCAGCTGCGCCCAGCTCGTCTCGCACGCCCTTGCAGCCACACCCAACGCCTTTTCCTCCTCACCATTGCAGCCCCACCTTGCAGCCACGAATCTGTATGGTGTCGTGCTCGTTTGGGTCGAGTTTTGGGGTAAGATCACTAAACCCGACACTGTTTAGATGTTGTAAATCTTGTAGGTTTGGTTGTTGATTATAGAAACTAAAAATTGGAGTTTCACTCCACTATAATCGAGGTAAGCAGGTTCGTCCCTAGCATTGGCACTAGGAGACATCTAAGGAATTTAGTATACTTTAACACTACTTGATATTCAATTTTTTTGTTTCATGTACTGGATGAAAGACATAATGATGGCCTTTATATTGAGAGCTAGAACACGAACTTATTGGAAGAATACAACTCTATACAAGCCATTCTAAAAGCCCAAATGACAGCAATAGTTTAAGGTTTGAAACAATGAATGAAACTTTTGATTTATATTGTTTTATTGTATTGAAACATCAGCATGGTTTTTCATTATTTATACAAAAGTATGTTTGGTGAAATTGAAATTATGATATGATGAGATGAACATCTATTTTTTCATATTTTCTTTCCTTGTCTTTAGGCATGTGGCACTAGAGAATAAATTAACTAACCGTGGAAGTAAAACTTGTGCAAGAAATTTATCTTTTGTATTTAAACTTATAGGGTAGTTCTTTTCAATGTCATTGCTGAAATCCAATCTAAAGTTGAGGTAATAATAATTATCATTATTGAAGTGCTTTGTTTATATGCGTGCTACTTCTTTATATACAATATCATAAAGAGTCATTTGTACTCTTTTATGACGTGAAGCTATTATGATTCTCATGTATAATTGTTTTGATTTTCATGTGTATTGAATATTTTTATAGTCAATCTCTTCTTTTTGTGATTCATATATTTTATATGAATATATCGTATAAAGCTTAGCAATGAGCAAAATCTTTAGCCTTTCAACTTGGCACTAAACTCTTTTGATTAAGGTGTGTGCTCTTATTTGCATTTAACAAAACAAAAAATCATTTTTTAATCAAGAAAGCAATCTATCTTTATTCTCACACAATAGTTTTCCCTTACTATGTTGTCCTTTTCTTGTTTTATTTGAAGGTTGATAAAAATGATCTACATGGAAATAATTTTGGGACATATGTTGAAAGCAAGGAAAACTTTAAGGAAATGGTTTTGGTTTTATAAGTGAGGTTGTTAGAAGGCACAATGTTAAAAAAAAGTTTAAGACTAGTCCGCTAAATCTTAATTTAAAGAGTAGACTCTCTCAACTATTATGGTTTATAAGTGAGGTTGTTTTTAATTTTATTTTTATTTTTTATTGTAACTCTTAATTTCACCGGTATATTTGTTAAGGTTCAACTACAATTACATTGAATATTTCTGGCTTTTAACGCAGGATTTATGGTTCCATGTTCATGCTCTTTAGTACACCACCCATCGTTGCTCATCGACTGGTACATTCTCAGGAGTAAAACACCCTCTTAGTTCTATACTTTAGATACAATGTGTCCATTGTAACTATTAGGACATTATAACTCTATTTTCCCTTGATGATGAGAATCATCAAGTTGGTGATTTTGAGAATTTGATTGTTGTCGATTAGTATTTGTTTAATGCTGTTGAATATTATTCCATATTGTTGAACTGATTGAAGGTAGTAGACCCCAGTAACCAAATCTCAGATAATTTTGATGGAAAGGACATGTATGTGCATCTTGCAGATAATTTTGATGCTCCAAAGGTTATTGATTTTCTTAATTTTCCCTCTTTGCAATAAGTTGTATGTTGGGTCTATTTTTGGCAACCTAGTAAATATGTGTGGCTAACATATCACGAAGAGTAGGATACAATTATAAAAAATATGTTATTGTTTATTGAGTTTATTTCTACAAGTACATCTCTGCAAATCTTGTGAAAAAATATTTAACTAATTTCTTTTTACAGGGGCAAAATGTGGTATCTATGGAACCAATTCTTAATAGTGGATAATGATTATGGAGGTAGAGTTTTACTCCTTTATATTAGGGAATTTGCGCTGTATAGCAACTTTTTTACCACAGTTTACAATTATAGCACATTTTTAAAAATAATTCTTTTATAGCAAATTCTGCCATTTTTTAAAAAAAAATTATTTACCTTTTTTATAGAAGACTTTGATAGAATCTTATGGAAGTCTATCAATTTACTTTATTTATTAGTAATTGATTCTATCACCCTTTATCGATAGAATCTATCAATATGAAGTCTATCAATTTACAATTTTTGCTATATGTGCAAATATTTTCATTATTGTGCTATTCATGTAATATTTTATCCATTTTGTAATATACATGCAAAAGCCCCTTTATATTATGTCTTTTTTTATAAAAAAAAAACACATTTGTTCTACCGTTAAAGCTAGTTATGATAGATCGGGGAATTTGCCATTTACTTTCTTTGGTTTTGTTGGTATGAAGTTTGGTCCTTTTGATAGCACTATTGACGAGTTTAGGGAACTTGCGAGTTACACGAAGATTAGGTTGTTCAAAAAAAAAATTTATGAAAAAGTGTTAAGGCAAGTATAAGCACTATGTTCATGAAAGTTGTGATTTTGTGATGTATTTTTCTCGTTTTCATTTAAATTTGCTCTCTTCATAATTGTTGTTTGTTGCTTGATGTTTATATTTCTTTTCGAGATGATGTTTTTTTTTCTTGTCACATTTCCTCTTCTGATCTTTTATTTCCTCTTAACCTCTCCCTCTCCATTAGGCTTTGACTCATAAATATTGCTCTTTATATTTACTAATTATGTAAGGATAATATGTGAGCCTGTAGGATTTATATTCAATGACTATCAACCACATATATGTGGTATTTGATATTTGAATGCTCGTTTAATCTCAGATATTGTCGATGTGGTTGAAGATACTTTGAAGATAGATATGTTGTAGCAACTTTTGGATTCATATTTGCAACATGAAGGTGAATCAATCCAATAAAGAAGTCAATCTTGTCTTGGTGTAACCATGAGTATTTTTCAATTTATATTTATTGATGTCATGAACAATATATTTTTTTTCATTTAACTATATTTACGATACATGTATAAAGTACTACCTTGATTGATACTTATATACAAATGAATATTATGAAAATAGTTCTTATATTGAATCAAATTTAGAGACCATTTAATTTTAATAATTGTATGTGCTACTATTGAAATAAATAGGAAAAATAGTTGACAATAAATATTTGTAAAGATTGGAGATATATGATTAAATAATTAAGAGCATATTTACATATTTAGTGATTACAAAAAAATGTCAATTTAAATTTTTTTAATGATTAAGTTTAGGTGTCATAGATAAATTATTAATGATCATTTTTATATATCATCTATTGTTCTTTATGTGACAACAAATTAATGTCATCAAAGAAAAATCGATGATTGTAAAAAAATATCATCTAAAGAGTTTCAATGATACTTATTAAGAAGGTGTCATCTATAAAGAATAGATGATGTGCGATACAATGATTGTAGAAAAGTATCAACTAAAAAGTTTTAATGACACTTCTAAAAAAGTATCATCTAAAGAGAATAAATGATGTGCGATACAATGATCGCAAAAAAGCATTATCTAAGCCGTTTGTGACACTTTTTTAGAATCATCATACCTCATTTTTGTAGTAGTGATGGGGGTACGCAACAGTATAATATTATTGCAATCATTATAATGGCAGGTACACAAATGTACGTTCGGATGCGAGACGTCTACAACGTGAGTGCAAATGATTGCATGTCACGACAACGTTGATCAGAGAAAAGAGTCGCAATTGGTACGGAAGTCGAAAGGACCACTAGGGTTATTTTATGTTGAGAGTCGAACGAACTTCGGGAAGATGTGGTGAATTCGCCTATTTTGTTACAAAAAAACAACAAATTCGTGGGATTTTAATTGCAAGGATCACGTAGCCAAAACATGTGGAGGTGTGTACTAGATTTTAATTTATTTACGAAATGTAGACAATCCCCTAGTTTTCTCTATAATAATTCCTACGACCCATTTTAATTTTAAAATATAATTTAGAAGTAAGAATAAAGCCCACACAGCAACAACCCATCAGTACCTCACAAGTAGGAAGGGTCGCGGGTCAAGTCAGAGACGCGAGCTGGGTTTGGCAAATGAAGAATGTGAAACGCTGGTGTGATACACATCGAAGACGAGTTCCAGCGAAGAGCGCTCGGATCTAAGACGGAACTACCAACAACCGCGGAAGGGCGATGGTTCGGCGACGGCTCTCATGCGAACACAGCCGCGAAGACGAGATGGCTTTGGCGTCGCTTGGATTTCGACAAGGGGCACCGTTAATGGTGGAAATCCGAATTAGAGAATGAAAAATATAGGCATAATACGGAAAATGGGTTTATGCACGAATTTCAAGTTTAAAAGGCATTTTCGGATTTACATTAATATAAATTAGTTATTCCAATTGTCTTAATATTTGCACAGTAACAAAAGAATAAAAGAAAGGTTATTTAAAATAACTTGTACCAACTATTAAAAACAACAAATGTCCTTTACCTATTCTATTTTAAATCATTAATTCAATAAATCAAGACAGATTCCAAAAGTTTAGGTGGGTTCGTAACATAATTAATCTAAATGCAATACCCTACATGATTGACATTTTATTGGAAAAGAATACTTACATTGTCTGTCGCCTCTTATCTAATCTTGCGAGTTTTTATGTTGAGCAGGATCAGCTATTCCCCGTGAAAAAACTTGAACTATCTACGCCGCTCTTCTAGGCTATGACTTCTTTGCTACCACTGAGTGCTTTGTGAGAAACCTGAGAAGGGAGCTAAAAACAACTTTGTCAGAATAGTCTGACTATGGAGGAGAAAAGAGATCTCAACTTTCAGAGAGGTTTTTCAACATATGAGAAAAGTTACTCTAAAAGTGAGTGAGATGAGAATGAAAGCAAAGCCTTCAAGGCTTCCCTATTTATAGTGGAGTGATGGAGGCTTCAAGTAAGAGCTTTCCGATGTGCGACAAACCATTATGCATTTTTCCCATTCAATTTTCGAAAAATCCATATATTTTTTTAATTGATATTTATCCAATAAATTTCAATTCCATAATATATTCAATATATTATAAATAAATAAATATCTAATTAATATATCCAATATATTGATTCTCTACTTTAATAGTTATCCAATAATTATTAACCCAACTAATATGTTCAACATATTAATCAATATTCTTCATTTAATAATTATCCAATAACTATTAAACCAATTAATATGTTCAACATATTAATTTATTGTGATCTCTTAATTAAATAATTATTTTATAATTAATTTATCAAATAAATTAATTTCCCCTTATTAATATTTATTCAATAAATATTAAATTAATATATTCAATATATTAATTTACAAGTTTAATAATTTAAAATTTATGCTCCTATTAATTATGTCTCACATAATTAATATGTGAATTTGAACTCTTTAAACTCACTCTTTAATAAAACAGTTTACCAGCAAGTATGAGCTAGCCCGGGGACCAGCGGACCTATAGGTTGAAAGCTACAACGACCCAGGATCTAATCCCTATTCGTTAACATCAAGCTTATTCCATTAAAGGTCTGTGCTGAACTCTTTCGCACTTTAGGACAAGTTAACGTCCACGGATATAATCGGTCATCTGTCATATGATCATTCACTAAAGGGCTTGTTCGTAATTCACAGCTGGGACAAGAAATCCATTCTACCCCCTTGATTACATCTTTCTCCTTAAGCGACACTGGTTCCTCTAATGAAAAAGTGTTTTTAGTCCAACTATAAATCAATATCCTCTTGGGTCAATGAGAAGCGGGATCCCTTTGTCCATGTCCCAAAATCAGTTTTTAAGGGAACAACGCTACATCTTCTTCAAATTCCGGGAAGCCATGAATTCCTTCTTGTGATGTTGCGTTCCCAGCCACTCACTACGACAATCCCCAACATGGGAGGCTTATTGACCCAACGATGTTTGGCTGGTCTCACCCATGCACATCAAAAGACGCTTTCATAAAACAGAAGTTCACATCCCACTCAGGATTAAGATCACATCGACATACGATCATCCTTAGTGAATTAGTTGATACGATTCTATAACAGAATTAATAGATCGATCATAAATCTTCTGGTCTCGTTTTATGCAAAAGCTCCTTGTTGCATAGGCACCCCCACTCACATGTCTTCATGTGAACAATCAGGATCAGGTTGTTTGCAACATTTGCAAAGCAGGCCGTACCAACAGTGTCACCAAGACGTAGGCGCCCAACCTTAGTCCATTTACCGTAGACGTTTTAGGTTATTAACTTAGAACTAGATCCACTTATATGTCTCACATACTTGTCCAAGTGTACATCCAAATAACCATGGAAATATCGCTATTAATCTAATTAATGCAATAAAGTTGAACGACGTTTGTATATTAAATGCGCAATTAATGAAAATAATAACCTTTATTAATAACTTAAATATAACATTAAATGTCTAACATTTAATGTTTGTTCTTTAATTACAAACTTCTAGGCCTTTAGGGCACAATCCCTAACAATAACCACTATATCTCATATTTTATTTTTAATTCAAATTAAAATTTGAAAAAAAAATGAACACAATTAACATAGTATACGACACCGATAACTACGCAAAGATCACTACACAAGTGATAAACATTGCGTGTTCAATCCCTAACATTGAAATTAGTGGACATAAATAGGTTATATTTAATCTTTCTCTCTCTCGAGATGAAAAGACAAGCAAACATGAATGGATGATCAGTCAAAACATGCTCTTAGTTAAAACGCCTATTATGCCTTAGCCTAACATCTCCATGCTCATCCAAGATACATGCAACACACACTCATCCCCTTAACCCTCACCTATATGGATTTAGCCCATGATTATGCTAGAACACACAAAAAGGGAAGCTAGGAATGCTGTAAACATCATGCAACAGAACTTGTAAATGAAGTTTTCGTACAATGAAGAAGAATGGCAATGAAACAGTGCACAACCAGCTCAAATATAGACAAATTGACGAAAGTGTTCAAAACAACTCAGAAGAAGATGGAATGAACCTCAAAATACGTAAAGAACTTCAATAAGCTAGATACGAACATTCAACAGAAAACCATGCTCGAAAACTACAATATAGAAGATAAAACAAGAACTACGAGATAGAAAACAAAAGAAGAATGTTCTAATGTAAAATGCAAAAACACGGAAAACAATGTTGCAAACACAGATGGAGCTCGTCACTTCCAACAGCTCCCAAATTTGGCTCTGGTCCAGAAATCCAAGCTCTCCCTTCATTCCTAAAAAATTGTGTTTAAATTCTCTCTTCATCAAGATAGATCAACGACTGAGAATCTAGGGCAAAAATGGTGACTTGCTCTCCAATCCAGGGTCGACCAGATCTGATTTGTAGCAGGGAGACCACGTACAGGCTTTTCTGACACTGTTCACAATTGTAACTTTTTGCATAAAACTGTTATTTCTTGTCGGGCGAATGCTGCAGACATTGACACTCTCCTAAAAATGGCTTTTCTTTTCTTTAATTCAACTCCTCTGATTTAGGCTTTGCTCAGCAATCGCAGCATCCAAAAACCTGAAATGATAACAGAAAATTGACGAGACGAAGGACTCTTGAAATGCAATCACTAATGCTTTAAACATTAACATTTTGACACAAAAACTCATGGTTTCTTAATATTTCAAATCCTAGCCTCCTTTGCTACATGCAATGCAGTTTAAGCTCAAATACTCATTCATAAGTAGTTGTTCGACGTTAAAACATCCTATTAGAAGGTCTCAATAACTCTTTATTTGAGAGTTATCATGTAGATCTGTAAACAACATCTATAGATATCTTCTTGTAATTCGAATACACGTTCGACAACAACGACATACGTAATTTCCATGTGAGCTATATTTTATTGGTGTGAATATTACTACAACTCCCACGTTCGTACTAGAACGCACCTGCCGATTCACCAGCGAATATTCTTCAAAACCAACTAGTTCCTGAAAGTTTTTTTCTTATTAATTTACTCTGAGATAGCTTCTCACAGTTGAAATTTATTAGGGGAATCATTATGGTTGTTTGTTCAAAGTTGTTTTTTTTGTTTGTTTGTTTTTTTTTTTTACTTAGTAAAGTGAATTGGGAAATATCTTAACAAGATAGATAATTCAGTTAGTGGAAATCTAGTATTTTATTCCCTAGAATCGTGGTGTATCCCCCAAATAAGGGATTGAAAAAATTTTATTTTGAAAAGCATTTAAAATAAAAAAAAAAATTATTGTGGGTAGAATGAGAATGAAAAAGATCTCTCTCACATACAAAAATGAAATTAGACACTTAATTAAACACTTAAGAATAAAGTAGACAAATTGTCAAATAGTTTCTAGAATTTAGACAAATTGTATGATTTCCCTGTCTTAAAATTATTTTAATTTTTCTATTTTTTTTATCTTCAACCTGTTTTTTCATCCGCATAATACGATTCTATTTGTTATAGTTTTAAAATTTTTTAATTCAAATTCTCAAGGAGTTTGTTAGAGTGTATCTATGATGAGAATATCAAACAAATTTTAAAAAAATCACAAAAAGGATAAAATTTTCATTTACAATATATTCATTTAATTACTAAATTTCATAATATTATATTTAGACATAAATTTAAACAATCTAGAAGAATAGACACTTTATGTTTATTTTATAAAAAAAATAGACATTTGCCTAATTTCCCCTTTCATTTAAATGAAACTTTTTTTTTCTTATATATAGTTTTAAAACAAAACACCAACTTTTCTATTTATTTTATTTCCTTAATAATTCAACCTAAACCAATTCCACCATGCCCAAACTTCCTAAAATTGACCCAAACACCCATAAACAAATAATATTTGTAAAATGGTTCCTAGAGGTAAAATTACCAAAAATACCCCTAAGGTCAAAACTAATTACCAATATTTACCTTGAAAATCTTGGGAAGAGAATAACTATTCATGGAGAGTTTCTCTAAAATTGCAGGGCTTTACAACATCTCTATCTAATACTATACTTGAGCCACATTTGTCTCGAGCACCCACACATGGTATAAAGACATACAAGTCCCTTTTGAAAATATCAATACAAATCCTTTGGGATATCAATAATCAACAACATTGAAACGATAGTCATGCTTCTCATAATATAACAAAGGTTGTGCATGCATCTTATATCTTAGATAACCAAGGCTCTACATGCATCTTATATCTTAGATAATCATACCATATCAATAG
Organism: Sicyos edulis; assembly: GCA_036507275.1. Taxonomy (NCBI): domain Eukaryota; kingdom Viridiplantae; phylum Streptophyta; class Magnoliopsida; order Cucurbitales; family Cucurbitaceae; genus Sicyos; species Sicyos edulis. Next base: position 26,109,622 of record CM071850.1, on the reverse strand, counting down.
AATACATGACAATCAATAGATCCAAGCACATCATATCAACAATCTACTAATTAACTTAAACCACACGATCTCAAGCTGGGGGTAAAGGTTGTTTACCTTGGCTAAAATCCACAGATTATACTATTAAAATCATAATCGAAGTGGCTTCCTAAATGTCCAATTGTGAACTCGCGCTTATAACATACAGACGAGTAAGAACCAACACCTTAAATTGTAACAAAAAAAGGAACTTAGAGCATCATAATTACTCAATGATGAAATTTTGGTAAATTCAACTCCAACGAGTGGTGGCGCGTGATCTCCAACAAGATGCGTGGATCTCTGGCGAACTGACACTTGTATAGAAATGTTAAAGTGACACAACTTTACTAATGGATTAGGTTGCACTAAAGGCTCGGGGCTAGGAAAACAAATTCGTTGTTGCTTTAGCGTAGAGGCTCGGTGCGGCTGAGCGGAACTCAATGGTGGCGTTAGGTTGGCTTAGACGTGGTGGCTTGAAACTAGTCTGGACACTCACATGGCGACCAACAATTTGACGGGGTGATTTTCGAAGACACGTATAATGCGACGATGATATCCTTGCGTTGCGACAGAGTTTTCTTCATGTTTTAGAACGGAAAAGTGCCAAGGTTGACAAAGTTCTCCGATAAGAATATTTGAAGTTCATGTATGCTAAAATCAAGAAGAAAGGGTTGGGGGAAGTTGACAAGTGGTTCATGTGATGCTCAGTTTGTGTTGTCTCGAGCATGGTTTAAACTCGTTGATAAAGATTTCTTTACTTTTAAGTTGTCGAGTGTCTCATGGCATGAGAGAGGAAGCCTTCTCTTGTGAGTACCTTCTCTCCTCATTCTTTTGGTGGGGTCTTATCCTTCGGTCAATGATATTGACAGATTATCCCAAAAGACGTATTGTTAAATAAACAAATAAAAGTCGAATTTAGGGGAAAGATAGGTTTATGTCTTCCCAATCGGAGTATCGTTATTGCATAGGTAAGATTGTGATACAGACTTCTGATCTTTCTAGTAGATTCCTTCTACTTATCATTACTTTCTCGTCGAGTGGTCTGGTTGTGGACTAGTGTGTTGTCTATATGATTGAGGATATTTGGCTGTACTGGATTTATCTTTATTAATGAAAGTGAGTTGGTTTTCAAAAAAAAAACATATTTATCAAAAGAAAAATATGTACGTAATCTTGTCACTCAAACTAAATTGATCGAGTAAACTATATTTAATTTTGAGGCTAGCTATCTAAAAGATAGGTACAAAATTGTTGTAAAACTCAATAAAAATAAAATGATACACAAAGTCAATATTTGAGATTGAAAATGAATTCCACCTTTTTGCAATGATCCAAATTCAGCTCCGCAAGAGGTGGATTGGACTTTAAAAGACCATGGTCTATGCAAGAAAAAAAAAAAAAAAAAAAAAAGTTAATGGACCGTCTAATACCAGCTATAAACCTAGACCTTTCTTTTATAAGGGTTGTTTCTGTACTAGTTTTATAGAAAACACAAAGACCAAATTCTAAGTATAAACTTAAATAGAAATTATTTGGCAGCAATTCTTTTAAAATTGGGAACCCACGGATTTTTAAGATTTTCTTCAAAAGGCACAACTATTATCAAATAATATGAAAGTCAAATATCGATTTTTGGACTCGATGTCGTGAATATAAAGTTGAAATAGCATTAACACCAAACAAAATAACCAACTGCGCCACTAACCTTCGATTGTGTAATAAACAGTCTCATGAGTTTATGTCAACCCATCAATTATTATAATTGGTAGGTTAAACATAAGTTGAATTATAATAACTCAATTTCATCTGGTGTAAATGGTTCTGACTTTAACTTATTCATTTGTGCACAAAATTTATTTGAAAAGCACAAACCGATCATGATATATCGTAGGAATGCTTGTAATATGCTCATTATTAAAATCTCTTTTAATCAATAATATGAAGTTGCTATGTCTAACTAACCTACCATGCATGGTATATAAGAATAACTTTATTGTTGTAATAACTTAGTATAAAGTTATAATTAATTATACAAATTATATTGAAAATACTATTACTAATATTTAAATATTAAAAAATATCTCCCGTTCTTTCCATATGTAAAAGTTGACAATTGAGAGTATAAATATTTCCAATGTTCAAACAATTAATATATATATATATATATATACTTTTTTGAAAAAAAATTACAACAATTAAGGGTGGGAGATTCAAACTCATAATTTTTTTTGTCTTCGAGTATATATTAATGTTATTGAGATGTTGCTCTTGTTGGCTCAAACAATTAATATTGACCAAATAAAAACTGATGATGTCGAAGGATCTGGTAACATATTGTGTTGTTCGATTGATTGTATTTCAATTCAACTTCAAAATTACGGGTTTAATCTTGAAAGTTAGTATTTTGTTGTCACCTTGGTTTGAAAGTTAGTGCACCATATGGAGTTTGTGGTCTCCTTTTTTTTTTTAAGAACAAGGTAATCACTCTCATCCTTAGATCAGGTCCCAGGAGGCATCAAAGGAATAGAGTTTGTGGTCTCCTTTTTGTGGGAATCTGAACTCTTAAAAAAAAATTGATGATATGATTCTTTTTTATCGGCTAAACTATAAATTTGATTTTTACCATTGGAATAAAGTCAAATTAAATCCTTGTATGATTAACATTTAGAATTGTGTTTTTATAATGTTATAAAACTTGATAAATAGTTAATTCAACATTTAGAATACATGATCTATGGAAATTGAGATTATATAAAATCATATAGATACAATTCTAACGTTAAAATTATAAAAACAAATTTAACTTTCTAGAAATTAAATTTAAATTTGTAATTAATTTTTAAATATTAAAAACATAGAATTTCTAGTTTAGTCATGCATGATACATCTTTGAATTTTAATTTTGTATCTATTTAGACTTTAAAATGTATCCAATACGTCAATTAATATTGAATTTTGCGTCTAAAAAGTACTTTACTTTCTTTTCTTTTTTTTTTTTGAGAAGAAAAAGTAATTTAATTAAATTTTTTTAGAACTAAAAAGTACTTTACTTAGTTAATGTTTTTATAATTCATAAACATACTAGAAAAAAGTGAAAGCTTAAAATCATCTTGAACATAAAATTCAATTTATATCTAATACATTAGTTAATTTTTTAAAACTTCTAAAAATGTCAAGAATCTATATTGTACATAAAATAGAAAAAATCTATTAAACATTTTAAAGTTTTTTTGTTTTTTTTTTTAGAAACTTAAACATTTTTAAAGGCCCCCCATTATAATTATAGCACAAAATTAAAAAAAAATTCAGCCATAGCACATTTTGACACATTTCCAAATATACCCTTCTCTTAACTTCCTCTACAAGCCTCCCTTCTTGCCATTTCTCTTGCCATTTCTTTCTTGTATGCTCCTCTCCTTCTGTGATTTTTCTTCCGATTTCCATACCATTTCTCTTGAAGTTCCTCTTTAAGCCTTCCTTCTTGCGTGCTCCTCTACCATTTCTTCTTGATATTTGAAATTCGGCGGAGGTGAAGTTGAGGGTAGCACTGGCGAGTTTTTCCGGAGAGAGGGAGGACAATTGGGGCAAAAGGAGAGTTTGGAGAAATACAGGTCTGGGAACAGAGTGTCGAGGGAGAAATGGATTTATTGATTGTGAATAATTTGGGGATTTGAAGAAATGGGTTTTGAAGAATATATGATGAAGAAGAAGGTAAAGGTGAAAATAGTGGAAATGGAGGGGGGATTTGCGATTTCTTCTCTTGCAACTCCAGGTGTGCAGATTCACTCCGACCGATATATAGACTTCTATCAGTCTTCTATCAGTGGAATTGAAAGAATTCTATCAGTATTCTATCAGTGGAACTGATAGACTTCTATCAGTTGAACCAAAGTGAATCTGCACTGATAGCATTCTATCAGTTCCACCGATAGATTTCTATCAGGAACTGATAGCATTCTCTACTCATGGGTATTTTTGTCATTTCACAAGCTCTATATAACTTTTTTGCCACCTATGAATAACTTTTGGAATTGTGCTATGGAGGGAATTATTTTGTTTCTTTTTAATATACATGCCAAAACCCCTTTTTAAAGTTACAAATTTATTCTAAGAAATTGTACACGTTTCAAAATTAAAGGATCAAATAAAAAAAAAAACTTAAAATTTTGTGGATTATACCTCCAATTTTAATCTATTTTGATGGTTAATGGAAAGACCTCAACTTTGACTAACTTAAAAGGGAAAAGAAAGAAAGAAAAAGAACACACAACTCAATTGGGCAAAAGGCCAATTTGCCACAATGAAGAGAAAAAAATCCACTTCCAATTGTCACTTCAAAACTTTACCTAAAAAAAAAAACCCCTCTATTTCTCTTACCCTTTTTTTGCTCTTGTTAATTTCAACAATTCCAAATGTAAATGTGTTACAAGTGCAATTTGCCAAACAAATTAGCCATATTTTTCTTTCTTTGAGAATCTCCTAACTCTGGCCTACTTTGGTTGACCTAAAGGTGCAAGTTTGTTGGAAATATTGTTGGAAATAGAAATAGAATGTCAATGAATAAGTTGACATTTTTGTAACCCATTGAGCTCAATTGATAATTTTTAGATGCCATAAAATAATATCATACTCAGTAAAGACATTTCTTGTAGGAACCTTATGAAGCTGCTAATAAATTTGATTATCCAACAAATCACTTAAAAGCATAAATGTCAAAAACATTTTTTTTTTCATATTCAAAATTACTCTTAAATATGATATAATATGATTTCAAAAAATATAATATAATATCACCTTTTTTCATTAGTATTTATTTCTAAGGAAAATGAATCTTATGAACAAAAAAATAAATCTCCTTTTTTGGACAAATAAAAATATGCACTTTTAAGTGTTTCCATTATAAAATTGTTTTTTGACTTAAAAATTACTGTCAAATATAAATGATATAGCATTTTTCATTAGTATTTATTTATAATATATTTAACAAATAAGTGAAAATGATGCTGATATGAATTCAAAATAATAGAACAACCATCGAGTAGGACTGTGACACTATGGTCTCAGTGTTTAGTCGTAAACCAGTTTAACGGTTCGAACCCGAAAATCGACATTTATCCGTTTTCCTCAAATATTTACTCAAAAATAATAATAATAATGGAGCAACAAAAAATCAAAAGAGTCTTTTTTTAGTCTTTCCACTATGAGACAATGATGATTACTTAGAAAATAAATAGGCATGAGGCAATTGATTAACCTTCCAAATGTCATTCAAGTATTTCATTCCCATCATTTAAACTCAGAACTTTTACATTTCCAAAACTAACACAAGAGAATAAAAAAAAAACATTTTCAAAACACTTTTCTAAACATCATCATCAAAATGTAATTCAACCATCAATCAAAACGGTTATAAGTGAAATTTAGTTTAACATAAATTTAGAGTCAATCAAAGAGTCATATCCATCATCAAAAGAATGAGCCTGATCTCGAGTTAAGTAAACCCAAGAAAAAGAGAATCAAGATTAAGAAAGAACACTCAAAAGTTTGAGATAGTCGAATGGACCTTTAAATGGATGTGAACCAAGGCTGGCCGACTCATAAGGGTTGGCTGAGTGTCGACCCTAAGACTAGCCTTCTTTTATTTTGCAGGCACGACGTTTTCGATAATATCAAATTCATTGACCGGGCAAAACCCTTTTCCGCCATAAACAAAATCTTTTTGATTAAAAAAACTCAGATGAACGAATATGATAAAACCATCTAAATTTTGAAGTAAATTCAAAAGATTCAAATCTAAGAAAAAACTCAAGAACAGTTTGAATTTCAGCCATTGATTTGAAAAGCAGAAGCAGTGATCAAATCTGCAACTGTACCAAACGAGTGTGGAGGATGAAACACGTCTCAAAATGGAGATTTCTACACACAAAAAAAAACTAAATCCATCATGGACCGAAAATGGTGGAAACAGAAGTTTGGCAAATGAGCAATTCAGTTAATCAAATATTTCAAAACTGGTTTTCTTCAATGTTTCTAATCAGCAGTTTTAGACTCCTTGATTTGCTTCTCTTTTTTTTTTTTTCCTTCCATTTATCTTTCTATAGTGCTTTTGAATCCACCCACAACAAGTTTTTTCCAAACAAACAATGTTTTTTTTTCCAAGTCAAAATCATTTCTCTATATATACTGTCTGCTAAATGAGTCCCCAACATGAACTTTTCTAATCTTTTTGTTTAGAAAGTGAAGAGGAAACATTAAGAAAATGCACAAACAAGCCCATTTGTTCATCCTTTTCATTGCATTTCCTCTGTTTTCTCTCTGTTTTGGTAGTTTTCATGAGGACCCACTTCCTCTTGATCATGGATTTCGAAGCCTTAGACCGAGATGGAACGTTGATATGTATCGCTCGATGACGACGACGAGGCAGGATAGCCTAAGCTCACTTCCGAGTTCGTCAAGTGTGGTGAATGTGGATGATTTTGGAGCTAAGGGAAATGGACAAGAGGATGACACTAAGGTAGACACAATTGAACATATCTACACTCCATATTTACATTTCTCGAAATCGAGTATCGAGCTCCACTCTTGCATTATCCTTGCTGAGACAAACTCGCTACTAAAAATTCTCGTAAAGGTAAACTTTTTATAGGTCCTAATTCATAACTATTTGATTTTTGTAGGCATTTGAGCTAGCTTGGAAAGAGGCATGCTCTTCTAATGAGGCAATTATTTTGGTTCCTAAAGGAAAGACATATTATCTTAAGCCAATCACTTTTTCAGGTCCTTGTAGATCTCCTCTAACACTAAAGGTGGGTAAAAAATATCACTTTTTCAAGTTTTTAGTGAAACTTTTGTGCCTTTTTTTTCGCCTAAATTACAAATTTATAGAACGTTAGAGTTTAGTGTTTGTTGTTTCAAAATTTAGAATTTAATTTTTATGGTTCTTACGAAAATTACAATTTAGTTTTTATGATTCTAAAAGTATAATTTAGTTTCAATAGTAGTTTAATTTTGAGAAAAAAAAGTTTCTATAATAGTTTGATAAAACTTCAAAATAGTAAGTCTCGTTACTAATCATAAACAAATTAAGTAAATGAAAGTAAATTATTCGTGAGTCAATGATGACAACGTGATTTAAGTGACTGCTTGAACAAAAAAACACATTATTTACCTAACTAATTTTCACGTATTTAATTTGTTATCAATTATAAATGACAAAGACTCTTTTTTTAAGTTTTACCATAAGGTCTAAATTATAGTTTTTAAAATCATATAAATTAAATTCTAACTTGTTTTTAGGACATAGGAATTGAATTCTAGATTTTAAAATCATAAAGACTAAATTCTAACTTTCTTTCGATTTTAAAGACCAAATTTATAATTTATTCTTCTTTTTTTTTCATTCTTAGATCAATGGAATGATCAAAGCTTCTCCAAGAATGTCGGATTACGACAACGATCGACGACATTGGCTTAAATTCGAAGGAGTCGACAACTTTGTTGTAGAAGGTAATGGAATTATCAATGGGAATGGAAGAAAATGGTGGCAAAACTCTTGCAAAGTGAACAAAAAACTTGTAAATATCTCAACTCTAAACCAACTATACATCTCATGTTGTAAGCTTCATTTCCTTGATGAACTATAGGCTTATAATTCTGTTTTTTTCTTGGATTCTTCTCCAGCCTTGCAGGGAAGCGCCGACGGTTCGTCGCTATACTTTTGATCTTTGAATCATTTTCGATCTTTTCTAACCGAAAGCGTTTGTTTGAGCTTGTCCATGAGTTTTGACTTATTTTTACTTATGTGCAGGCTGTAACTTTCTACCAATGCATCAACTTGGTTGTGGCTAACCTGATCTTCAAAGATGCACAACAGATGCATTTGACATTTCAGAAATGTAACAATGTCAAGGCTTTGAATCTTCGAGTCAACGCTCCGGAAAATAGCCCCAACACGGATGGAATTCATGTCTCAGAAACTCAAAATGCTATAATAAGAAACTGTGCCATTGGAACAGGTACATCTCACACAAAAGGGAAATGAAAAGGATAGTAAATTGAAGGCTACATTCTATATTTTGTTTACTAAAGGTTGATCCAACATTTGTTTTTTGTTTGTTTTTTTTTTTCAAAGGGGATGATTGTATCTCAATTGTGAGTGGGTCAAGAAATGTTGAAGCCACAGACATCACTTGTGGGCCAGGTCATGGAATCAGGTATTCGTCCAATTAAGTATATCACTAATTTTATCTTGAATTTTAATTTTAATTTGAAAAGTAGTCAACATTTTTTTTATATATATTTGAATGTTTTGATTTGATTTTCTTGATCCCATTGAAGCATTGGAAGTTTGGGGGCTAAAAACTCAGAAGCTGAAGTTTCAAACATAAGAGTAAATAGAGCAATGATTTCAGGAACCAGCAATGGGGTGAGGATAAAGACTTGGCAGGTATGTGAAGGGTACAATTGATCTTTTGAATTTTGGATCAAAAAATTTAAAGATTTGGAGTTTGAACAAAATTATGTGATTTTCACTGTAAAGTAATAATCTTTAAGCTACAATGAATTCCACTTGAATAAGAAAGTAATGAAATTTATTCCTCATTTCTTGACTTCCTTGTATTTGAAACAGAAATATTGTCCAAACTTTTGACCTACCATTGACCCATATAACTTGAAAGTTGAAACATGTGTTTGATAACTATTTTGTGTTTTAATTAAAGTTGTGCTTGATTTTTTTTTTTTTTTTTCTTTTCACATTTTCATCTTTCTTACCTGAATATTATAAATCTCAATCAAATTCTAAAAACAAAATAAGTTCTTAAAAACTATTTTTAAATTTTCAAAACAATTTGAATTGGAAAAACATATTTGAGAAATAAGTAATAGAACAAAGGAAATGAAAGGGGAAAATAGTACTTATAACCTTGTTTTTTTAAAAAAAAAATCAACTATATTATTTGCTTCGAAAAATACATTTATTGTTTCAAAAGTTACCCCAACTCTTAACATATCATAAATGTTTTAAGATTATCATTGAAGTAGAAATTTATTAGAACATTGGACGAAAAGTAAACGTGACAGATGATACTTATTTCAAACAAGTTCCTTAATTACTATCGTATCGTTTTGAGTCACTATCTTGTCGACTGCCCATCTAACATTCTTTAAATTAATAGGAATATATTTTAAGCAAAAATCAAAGTTGAGAGGTATTTTTCGAAAAGTCGTTTTCTCTTGTCTAACCAACTATTGACAATCAATCATACTCTATGCAGGGAGGCTATGGATATGCTAGAAACATATTGTTTCAAAATGTTGTGATGAACAATGTGAGCAACCCAATAATCATAGACCAGAACTACTGTGACAAAGAGGGAGAATGTAAAGAACAGGTAAAAGAATTGAGACATAACAACACTTAGAACAAAAATATTTGAAACCAAATCTTAAAATTAGTTACTAGGTTGTTGTTGTTGTTGTTGTGGATTTGCAGAGCTCAGCAGTGAAAGTAAGCAATGTGGTGTACAAGAACATAAGAGGAACAAGTGCTTCTGGTGATGCAATTAAATTTGATTGCAGCAAAAGCTTCCCTTGTCAAGCCATTTCTTTGCTTGGAGTTCATTTGGTTGCCCAAGGAGAAAATGAAGTTGCCACAGCTTCTTGTGAGAATGTTAGGTTGAAAAATAGATGGAAAGTTTATCCTCAATGCTCCTCATAAGTTACAAGATTTTCGATACTCATACGAACAACAAAGTTTTTTTTTTTAGTATGATAGGGATTGGAGGACTCGAACCACATATCTTGTGGTTGAGCTATGCTGCCAACAAATATAGTAGTTGGATAATGTAAATGCATTTCCCAATCCATTATCCACTTTGTTTTACTCTCTTTTAGAATATAGTATTGTACACATTACCTTATAGAAAAGGTAATTGGTGTAAGCTATCCTCTAGTTCACCTATATATATATAAAATGGTTAAAATATAATTTTAGTCCTTTTATAGTGAGTCCTCTAATTGACCTCTATTTCCTTATTCCATTCTAATGAATGCATTTCTATGTCTATATTGGATCTTTATACTTTTTTTTTTTAGTGCAATATCAATATTTGAGAATTGAAACATCCGAACTTGTAAATTTTTTACCAAAAATACATGTCAATTACAACTACATGCACATTTTGGCCAGACCTTATACTTTCTATAAATCTTAGGATTGGTCATTTGAAGTTAATTTTTTATCGAAATTAAAAATGGTAATAACTCAGCTATGTAAGGATCAAAAACAAGCAAAGCAACTCTAAAAGAAATACAAATTTATGTCTATTTAGTACATGAATATTGAAAAGTGTAAACCTCTTTTAACTTTAAAACGATTATAGAATTCATGAATGTAATGTACATAAAGTTAAATATTTAAAATTTTATCAGTCATAAAATTCAATTTTATTAGTAAAGCTATTAGACATAATTTGAAAGCTTAAAGTCTACTAAACATAAAATTTATGAATATATCACACTTTCTAAAATTCATAAACTGCATAAACACATGCTTAAAAGTTTTTGCTTAACATCCCACAAAGGAATAGATATTTTCCAAAAATTATTTTAAAAAACTGATATATATATATATACATAAACTAATATAAACTAAATTTTTAGAGGATTTTTCATGAATAATAATTTTTTTAAAAAGATACTTTATAAATATCAAAATTTTAGAAAAAAAAAATCAAATATAGAAAAAATTGAAAAGGATATTCTATTCCTATAGTTTCAATCAAGTTAAATGGATTAAAAATAATCAAATAAAATTGATTGAAAACAATAAAAGTTAAAATTTTGTTAAAATTGAAGTATAGATACTAGAATTTACCACATGCAACAAATTCTCAAATTTATATAAAAGAAAATTAACTGATTAATTGAAAATAAGAGAACTAAATTTAGAAAATAGTAAGCATGGGAAATAAAATGGATTAGGATAAATCAAAATGATATTTTAACAAAAATAAATTTTCATTTTCAACCTGTTCTTTTTTCTCCCCCCAAAAAGTTACATCATGATTGCTTATTAGAACAATAGTGGTGGTCAAGTATTTGTCACAGCACAGCAATCATGGAGATCAATTTTGAGATTTTAACTTTGATTGCTCACCACCTACCTCAATCCATTATAAAATTTATTGGTAAAAAAAAAACATAATATTTAACAAAAGAAGATTTTGGATCCGCAACTAGATTACTGCATAACCACAAAAGCAGCCATGGACCTATTCTATTTTCCCTGCAAAGCTCCAATACCATTTAGGACTAGTCTTTGATGGGAACTCGAGGGATGCCAATTTTTTTTAAATGGGATGTATCTGAAGCACATGCGCCGAGACAACAAGTGATTTATAATTAAACTGATCGAACTTAGGACCTCTAAGGGAACATACTCCAGACCTCAAACCTCAATCAATGAGGTTGCTCCTTGAGGACGAGCGATGCCAGTTAGCACGTGCCAATATGCCCGACATTGCAGTGAGTAGTGACCATGCTAGTCATCATGGCTCCTCAGTTTCATTCCCATATAGTTAAGAGTAAGAAAATGTAGTTGAAGAGCATAGTGGCGCCTAAAAGGATTGGTCCATTATCTTATCCCTATTTTTGGACCAACAGCATATTGCAACGATTATATATCCTGATAGGAACCAGACACCTTAAAAAACTAAATGGTTGGAAAAGAAAATGGGTGACAACCAGTGGTCTCAAGACAAGAAAACATATAGCAAAAGCCTACAATAATAACCCTTTCCATTAATATAAGTAAGATGAATGACCAGTTTACAAGGGCAACTTCTTTGATGACCCCAGTATAATAGTAAAAAATGTATTCAAAGATTATACTGTTATACAATATTTAAACAATTATACGAAATTAAGCTTCTGAGACTACCTTTTGCTCTCTGTCTTCATATGGAGGAGGCATCAAACTTAGCGTATTGGCAAAAAGATCTAGACGTGCAGGTGGAGGTTCAGCTACAGGAGCATCCAATACATAATCTGGAATTGCTGAAAGTGTTTCGTCAAAAAATGACTTGATGGTCTACAAGGTCCAAAAGCAGTTCAATTAGAAGCTATTCAGCCAAGCATTTAGAAGGCTGGGGGATGTGTAAAGGAGGACAGAAATCCTCAATAACAATGCAAGCTAAAAATCTCAGTTGATGTACGGTGAAAATTTAGTACCCCATTTGAACTCAAAATTTGGTAAAACTAAAAGTGAAAAATCCACCATGGAACTGTTGAAAGGAAGTTAGAACAAAATATACGGTGCATCTCATCAAAATCCACTAGACGATATTAAGATGACCTATTCTCTTCTAGCATATTTCACATACCTTGCAGTGCTGAAAAACGGCATCACCTTTACGCTTCCACGGACCAGTCCCAGGATCCGAATAAAAAAGGTGAAGCAATGGCTGCAGCAGATAAATGAGACTTGTAAGTTGCCTTGCCTCAGTATTGATAAGGAGAAACAAGAAATTTATAAAGACATAAATATGACCTAAATTCAACAGTTAAAAAGATTTGAGATTGGTACACAAAAAATTGCATTGAAACGGAGGTAGGAAGCGAAAGAAATCATAATCCAGTATACTATAATTGATGTATGAAATGGCCAACCAAAAGAGTTACACAAAGGATTCCTCCAATTACCTTCACAACTTCTCGAATACTTGGTCGAATTCCATATTTACCCAGAACAGAATCCCCATATACTTGATACTGTTCAAGGACCTAGATGATGTAGAAGTTAACTATATGAGATAATAGTCAACTTTCAAGCAGAAAAATACATTACACAGCCAAGGTTTACTAATGTACCTGACGACGTGTGATACCACTGCTTGGCACACCATAAATTGCAGTGTCTACATGTCCTAAAGTACGCCAAGGGCTATGAAGGATGAATAACAGCCATCAGTTAAACTAAGGCATATCATAACCAACTCTGATAGAATATTTCAAACATCATACCAGAATACTGTTGAAAGATAGGTACACTTGGCTTGGCCAAACTAATAGCGTTATTGTGATGATTATTCCTTCGATAGTGACTTAAATTTTAACAAGTTAATATGCCTAGCGTTATAGAAAAAGAAAAATGAACATTATGATACCACAAGTCCAAGTTCTAGAACATTTTTTCCCCATAATAACTTTACCAAAATGCCAACCCCCACACGTATACAGGGTCTGATATAACAGAAGAATTCTATTTGTTAAGCATGGAACCCGGCGGCTGTAACTCAGGTTCTCTTATACTGATAATGATTTGAACTAGCTGTGACTAGAACTATCTTATACCTTAAAAAAGATGTGGGATGTCGCCTATATTATCTAGCAATAAGCAAACAAAAAAGAAAAAATTGTTTAATTTCCCAAATGTGCATAAACATACTTCAGGTAAGCAGATCGGCCCACCATTACACCATGAGCTCCTAGTTTCAGAGCAGCATTAGCCTGTATAAGTTCATTTAAAACAAATCAACATTAAATTATGATGTCAAAAATTTATCAAATGTATGTGTGTGAGTACTATTGTGCCATATGACCGATCAGAGTAGTAGAACACTAAGGGGTATTTTGGGAATTAGCTAGAGAGATTTTGTTATAAATAAATGGGTGAGGTTTGTAGAAGATAGGTATCATTTAGGTGAGTATCCTTGTAGATTGTTTGTAGGAGAGATTTAGCCTCTTGAAAGGCAATCAATTAATATTGTAAATTGTAATTTCCCCATCGAGATTGCAATAAAACTTATTTTTACTATTTTCTTAACAGGATACCTAACAATATGCTGCCAATTTATCACAAGGAACTCTGCTACCATGTAAAGCAACTCCCAATAATCAAGTATTAGATCAATAAGTCGGGTAAGATATTTAATGTAGAATAATAATTCAACGCAAGACATTGAAAAATGAAAGGTATCCATCATATTTTTTTGTATCAATGGAGACCATGTCATGTAAGAAGCTGTATATTTTACTGTCTGTCCCTTAGACTACTAGACTAACCATGTTTTGCAATGAATTCAATATCTATTTTTACACTCTTCTGATTGAGAATACGAATATCCGATTTCTGATCAGTTAGGTCCAGTTAGCTAAGCAGAAAAGCTCACCTCATCAACTGTTTTAATGCCCCCGTTTATTGTGAATCTCAAGTCCGGAAAGTCGCGCATCAGTGCATAGAAATATTCATATCTGTAACCAAGTCAATGTAGTATTATATATCATGAAAGCCTGTTTTTAGTTAATATTTTATAGATTAGTATAAAAAATTATATGATATTTAGTCAAAACACTTGAACCAAAAATAACGTGCTCTCCTTAAGCCTATAGAAAGTTAATAAAGAACCCGTACTTCAAAGGAGGAACATCTCGATTTTCAGCTGGGCTGATACCATTGAGTAGTGCCTTGCGGGAATGGATTATGAAATGCCTAGTTGGCGACAAAGAAGAAACTTTATAAATAAAATCACCTGAAACAAAAGGTACTTGATATGAGAGGAGAAATTAACAACTAAGAAGACAGGCACATGATGTAACAAATAACTATAATGAGTTTTCAAAACGAATATTCTGTTCTGATCCAAAACCAAGAATCAGATTAAGATTTCGAATTCGACATAGATCATTTCAGCATGTTTTGGCCACACTAACACAAACCCAAGAATCAGATTAAGATTTCGAATTCAAATATGACCGATCATTTCAGCATGTTTTGGCCTCACTAACACGCTTCTTGAGAAAGTTTGCAAGAAATCACTCAATATAGGATTGCGCATGCTCAACTTTAGAGTTCCTATGTTAAGCTACTCAGATCACAATACTAACCTCAAGACATCATGATGTTAATCAACGCAAAAAAGTAGTATGTGGTTTCCTTTCTAACAGGAGAAAAAAAGACTAGAAACCTTACAAAGTTCATTATATGAATCATGGTCATCAACACCAATTCGACATTTCACGCTCACAGGGGCATCAGTATTAGCGGCAATTACTGACATAGCTTCAGCAACAAACTTTCCTTGTCAACACAAAAAACCTAGGTCAAACACATTGCTGAAGAAAATAAAATGTGCAAGTTGACTAAAATCAAAATATAGCTGACACAACCAAAAACCTTAGGATCCAGCATAAGGCGAACACCGAAGCACCCATGTCCAGCCACCTTTGCACTTGGACATCCACAGCTAAAAGATATTTGAAAAAGTATAGAATAATAAGAATTTAAAATTTTATAATAGAAACTAGAACCAGAGTTTTAAAAGGCACACAGGTGCACCTAGATGCGATTTGCACTCAAGGTGCTAGTAGGAAGATGAGGCCAAGGGGTCGCCTACCAGGCTTCTTGAATATTATAAATTTATATATTTGTCTCTTTTCTACTTAAACGGCTTTTTCTCCATTTATTATGGGTATATAGAAACTCTATGTTCAAAGACTAAAAAATGAAAGTTGAACCTTAATTATCTTTATATAGGTTACACTTTTTCCCATGAAGGTGTTCATATTTTTTTTTTTGAGTTTAAAAACAATTGGGAAAGGGATTCAAACTCATGACCTCTTGCCTCTTGGTCATAAGAACACCCTAATGCCAATGCGCTACTATTCTTTTTGACCCATGAAGGTGTTTATATATACAATACATAATTGATAATGTATTTTTTAATGTTTTTATACATAGTAAACCTTTAAAAAACTAGCCTTTTTGCACCTTGCACCTTTACAAACATAAAATTTAAAGAATATGAAGAAGATAAGTAAAATACACACTTCAAATTAATTTCATCATAGCCGTAAGGCTTGGCTAGTTGAATAGCTTTAGCAATGTTATCCAAATTGTTTCCTCCAATTTGCAGGACAATAGGATGTTGATTGGGAGAAAATGCCAAAAATCTGTCCTGTGCAAAATAAATGAAGATTACATGAAAAATATTGGTCTTCAAATAATGTAATTCACAATGAAAAGGATATTGTGGAACCATAACATATGCAACTCAAGTTTAATCATGAAAAAAAATTTAAAATTTGTCATACGGCACCAACACCTACTATATCAAAATATGCAACTTAAAAAGGTAACAATAACAATAAGATGGTAACTCTTCTCAAAGAAAAAAAATGGAAAATTACATTTTTAATCCTTAGGTTTGAGATGTAGTTTCTATTTGGTCCCAATAGACCAAAATAATCACTAAATCAATATATTAGAATTTAAAAGTAGTCTAGTTATCATCTTGGTCTAATTAACTATTTTGTCATCTCATGGACTAAAATTGAGTATGATTGAAATTTCAAAGGTAAAAGTGTTTGATTTTGAAACATAGAAACGAAATAGAAACTACACCTCAAACCTAGAGACTAAATAGATAACTTTTCCAAAAAAAAAAAAGAATTAAACACCCAACAATTTTCACTGTCACCAATCAAATACTAGTCAAAAGTGAGAAAACCCCATTGTCTAATTCAGTAGCACTACTGGGTGAATTGATTGGAAATATTGATAAAGTAATTATTCTCCTAAGGATTGTCTTACAAGATTGTCTTTCTGATAGACAATTGTTTCAGCAGCAAGCATCTCGCTGTACAGCCACGCATGCTTCGATATAATCCGAGCAAGAGTTCTGTAGTGATTATCCGTGCATTCCATCATAGGACCAACACTGAGAAAGTGAATAAAGCCCAATTTCAATCAGTTGGGTATAAACATTCAAGAAACGCTGAAAATTACTTATAATGTGAAAAACAAAAAACTCGCCTAAACAGAGGAGGGGAATAACGCTTAATGACCATTTCTGCTTCTGGAACTCGAAAAGTATCTGATTACCGGAAGAACAGAAGATGTTTGAACGCAATTACAGAAAACGCAAACAAGTTAAACGCTTAATTTGGAGATTTATACATGGATATATGGTTAGGGTATACATGGATATATGGTTACCGTGGCGGCGGGAATTTTACAGCCTCCGTTCCCGGCGGAGGGCGGCGGAGTTGAGACCGGCGAACATTCAGCGGCGGAGAAGTGAATGTGGGGCGTGGTATTCGCTTTTATGGCTACCCCTAGTTCAGCGCCCCGTTCGATTTTTATTTTTAATTAACAAATTATGATAAATTTCTCTTTAAAATATTATGATAAAATGTCACATTTACAAATCTCCACTTTTCATTTTACATACATTGATCAATATATTTTTTTTTTAATCCAATATTTTTTATCTTAAATATAGTATCATAAATCTTAAGAAAATATATTATATTTAAAAAATCATTCAAATTTAGCCTTTTTTTTTTTAGATAAGTAAGTTTTAGCATTAAGGATTTAATAATTAGAGTTTTAATCACAAAAAAAGAAAGAGGAATTACGACGGAATGTGACGGTGGTTTGATGATTTAATTTTTTTGTGAAAATAGTTCAACACTATTATCATGGGTTCGATCTCGAGAATTTATATTTTACTCTCATTTATTTGAAAGTAGTAGTACCTCTTTAAACGTTTATGGTCCTCTTTTCTCAAATTGTATTAAAAAAGAAAGAAAGAAAGAATTCAAATATAACTTTAAAAAATATCAAATACGTAAAATTTTAATTGTTGGATTGTTTTTTTTTCCTTGAATTCACTCAATTGTACTAGTGGTTATTAGAAATATGTTTTTGTTGTTCTTTAATAGTGAGTTAAACATTTAAGATTTACTGTTTAGAGTTTTTTTTCTTTTTTTAACCAAGTGTTATTTAATATTAGGGTTTATGATTTAAGGTTAAATATTTAAAGTTCATAAAATCATGAGCATATCCATGTCACAAGGCTTCACCTCATAATTGAGAGGTTTGACCTTAGGTTGGGAGACTTACTTTTCAAACGAGGGTGGAAGTTTATTTTTTTCATGTGGGTGAGGTCTTAGTGTAGCGGCCCGGAAATTTCATCCCGGTCTTCCCGGGTTGCCCAGGGGCATTTTGGTAATTTGGTCGGGCCGAAATAGGGAATTAAATAGCACGTCGAGTGAGATTCGAGCTAGGGTCGCATGGGAAGCTAGGCGAGTGTCGCTGCCAATCGAGCCACCGGGCGTGTTTGTTAATCTGAGCGCGCCATCTTTTATTTATGGGTGCTTGTCCCTGCCTTTGGTTTAAAAGGCCAGCTCACCCGAGCTTCTTCCCCATTTCCTTCTTCTCCTTCGCGACATTTCCTCGACCGACCGAGATTCGTCTTCGCGATTTCTTTCTTCTCCAGCTCCAATTCGACCGAGTTCCTCTCCCAAATTCGAAGGCGTTCTCACCTCGTGCAGCTGGTAAGTTCTTCTTCTTCTTCTTCAATTTTTCCCCTGTTTCGGGCTTTTCCATTTCCGGCCGAGTCGACGTGATTTGCGGTATGGATGTTGTGCAGCTAGTGTAGGGGAGTTCACCATCAACAAATCGCTCGTCGAAACTTCTTCAATCGCTCGAATTTGTTGCTTCTTCATCGCCCCTGTTCGCCCCTTCGCTCGCGCAGTATGTACCCACCCGCCGAGCCACGCGCAGATCGAGTCGTGTCGTGCAGCGCGCCCGCCCGCCCCAGCTACGTGTCGCGTCGCATCGCCGGCGCCAGCCGAAGCCTCGCGCGCGCGCCGTGCGCAGCAGCCTGTGGCGCCACGCCTCACCACGAGCCCTAGCGTGCCCAACCAGCCCTATTACTGCCCCGTTCGTGCAATCAGCTCATTCGTGTGTCCGTCGTGCCTCGTGAGTTGCTCCCGAGCTGAGCCCTATTTATTTTATTATATTTAGGCCTATTGTGTGATTTTTGTTGTGATTGATAGGTTCTCGATAGCCAGTTCGGGTTCGTTCGCAACTTAGGATTTCGTGTCAAATCGTCCCCGACCAAGGTAAGGTTTTCTTCACAGGAGTTGTGGGACCTGCGATATTATATGTGATTCTTTGATTGATTGCTTGTTTGTGTTTATTGACATATTTAGTAATAGGTGCTCGTTTCTGAATTCCCGGTTAGCATGATTTTCCTGATTAATTCTCATGTTAATCCATGCTAGGTTGTTCCTTTCTGGCATGCTCGTATCTGTTCTTGCTTCGTAGTATCATGCTAGGTTCGTTGTATTCTTATTGAGCACGTATTGGATTTTATTGAACTGTTTGTTGATTGTTAAGGCAGGTTAGAGTTGCAGGTAGATAGCATCATCCGGGCCTGATGCATAAAGTACCTTGCATCCATGGCGGGGACGTCGAGACAGTTCTCCGTCCCCTCGACCCCGTGAGGATTAGCTAACCCTACCGGTAGGCCCCGCAATCTTGGGTGAGGTGGCGATCGTTAAATGCCCCAACGGTCGGGATGATGACTTGGCATCGCCTCGCCCCGGCGGTGGCATGTCTTGACATGTTTGGCAAGAGCCCACGATTGCCACTGTTAAGGTAAGGGCGGCTTCTCGGTGTAAGCCTACCACGACTCGCTTCCTTAGCCTCGTGTACGGTGGTTCAGCCGACATAGTTTACGTGTCCAGTCTCACACCCTATGTCGTCGTGACACCGATCCAAAGAATTAGTTAGGCGTGGTGGTGGACATGGGCATTTTGCCTAGACCCGACACACCCCATAGTTCTGCGCAGAGCACGCGGTGCATGCTTACGCTCATTCTTGTGGTTGACCGGAGAGCTCCTCGGGATCTTGAGCCGTGTACCTTTCTCGGCCGATGAAGAGATGGTTGAGGCCGGGACTTGTTCTCGTATATAGGCGACTTGTGTGATGGATTGTGTGGTGGATATTATTCCGGACTAAGACCTCGAGTTGGCATCCGAGGCCCAAGTGTGGGCTAAGCTATGTGCTCTATTACGTGTTTATACTCATAGCTTGCATACGCTCATCGAGATGACCATGTATATCGTATTGTACCCGGTTGGGGATTCTTCTTGAGTAATTCGTTACTCACCCTTATTATTGTGGTTTTTTCCACAGGTAACCGAGTTGTGAGACATGATGGTTGAAGGAGGAGCTGTGATCATGGGGCCCAATCATCAGACTCTGATTTTGTGTTATGACTCTTTATGTTTTATTTTCCCCTAAATGCATGTAGCCGGGCACGGAGCCCTAGGATGTTTTCTGAATATTTTGTGGATTCCGGCATTATTGTATCTAGACATGTTTTGAATGATTTTAAGAAATCTCGATCGGAGTATACTTTGGAAATGTATTTATCTTGGAACAGTGCTTGGAAAGCAGAGCAGTTTCAGGAAATTGTCTAGTTTTTAAAGGGATTGTTTTGAATGTTTTGTTTTTAATTGGAATCCGAAATCATGTCTGTTTAATGTCCTTTACTTTGAATGCATGCATTGGGGTAAGGGCCCATTTAGTGCCTCATTCGGGTCGGGTCCTTACACTTAGCCTGTTCAGTCTCCAATGAGGGTGTCTATTTCCCTTTCTTTAAGAGAGAAATGCCTTCTACCTGACATCAGTGAAGACCCTGAAAAGATGGAAGCTGGTGTAAGTTGCGAGATGAGGATTTGGAAAGCTGGGGGGAGCCTCAAGTGGCATGACCTTCTCAGAAAACCTATTGAAGATCCCTCAAATAATGTTTTGTGTTGGTATGGAGGGTATGGCTTGTGAGTAAGAGGCTGGAGGTTGAAGAAGGTAAGAAAAAGGAGATTCGTGGGGTGAATAATATGTCGTTCGACGACGAAAAATGGATCATTGGCAGCTAGGGAGAAAAAAAAACCAAAGAATAAATGTCTAACTTTTATGAAGGGAAAAAGATCGAATAGTAGAAAGAAAATGACTAAATCTTCAGTTTTCAGCAAAGTCCAGGCCGTCGGAGTTCGATCGTTGGTGACGGGACGAAGACCTCAAATAGATAGTTGGGGTAGTCGGGGTCAGTTTGCATGTTGTTGGACTGTCACCCGACATGATATGCTACTCAAGGGATTGTTAAGGGGTCAGTATATGCCTCAATTGATTAAGGCTCGAATCGGGGCGAACCCAACTAGGTTTCACGACCCGACTAGTCTTGTGATCCGACGCGTAGTTTTGTTTGACCTGGTTGATTTGGGAGGTTATCTCTTACAATTTTTGTTGATTCTTCTCATTTCCCTTTTTTTCGGTTCAGTTTTTTTAGGTTACCTCTGTTTCTTCCTTTTATATTTGTTGTTATTTAGTTAGTAGGGTCGTTTAGGTTAGGTTTGATCTTTTCTAATTGTATTGCTATAGTTTTGTTGTTGCGTCTTCTGGCTGAGCTCGTGGATAAAAGTAGGTTGGGAAGTATGAGTCTTAGGTCTTTATAGGGATCGAGCATCTTCTTTTCATAACTGTTTCGGTCATATTATGCGTTGGTGGAGTCCTGCCCCTCAGTAGTCCATATTCTTTATGGTTTACTTCCCAAAGTTACTCAAAAGTCAACCGATGTTGTGTTGACGAAGGTTTTGAGGTCTTGTCTCATGGGTCCTTTGAATCCCAAGTTTGTTAAAACCCCAAGTTGGACTGTCCGATAAATTGTATAGGCCTTATTTTAGCCTTGTATTTTTGTTGAATTGATGGTTTAGTGTTGTAATAGGGGGTGTATCTCCTAAGTCTCGGTTGTGTTGTAATGGAGGTAGTGGTCCTTAATTATGGTTTGGCTAACTTTTTTATGCTCATTTTAAAAAAAATCACAAGCAACTCATTTGGTTTTTTATATCTGATGACATATTGTTCGCAGAATTCACACGTGTACGATTAATTAAGATGTTGATTGAATGAGTAATGATATATGAGATTTTTAGCTTCACCAAGGCGAAGTAGATTCTACTTAGCTAATTGTGTGATTTCGAAAATGCGCAAGTATACGCAGTCTAGTTGCAGCAAGTTTTAATGTAAGTAACAGGTCATTCTCCATAGAAATTTTTAGGTTCTTTTAAAGTCGAGTTCATGCAAGAGTCGAGGTGACAAGGTTAAGGATAAAAGTGTTTGTCGAGTGTAAGTAAATAACGAATGGACAAGTAACAGTAATTATATTAAATGAGGTATTGAAGGGTTATGGTTTTCAGGGATTGCGCTAAAACGAGTAACTAGCGAAGGCGAACACTAACACAATTTCCCCTTTGGTCCTCTCGGACTTTGGCATTTGGCTCTCTTGAGCTCCTAGTTTGATTCTCTCGAATTCAAACGAATATTCTATCACTTTAGCATCAAGAGAATCTTATCTCTAAAAGTTCGTAATTTAGCAAGCAAACATGAAAATCCTGAGGTTGTACATGCAAGTTCGCTCTGTTTGACTCTTTTAACTCAACACAGAGTTTATACAATGGGTTTGTTAACACAATGTAAATTAAGTGAAACAGCATGCACAACAAGTTCATTTTCGCTAGTTCTTTCGCTTATGCGAATCCCCTACTTCCCCAAAACTTTCCGACAACAGGCTTAGCTACTCATATTGACAGAATTCATGCTCACACGCAAATAAGACATAACAAACATGCTTTGATAAAAGTAAAGATACACAAATTTATAAGAAATAAAGATAAAATAGTAAGAAACGCTTGGAACTTTGATAGCTTGAAGGTTCTCCAGTGGAAATTCTGGTTACAAATTGTTGAAAGTTAAGAACAACAAAATGCAAACTGGAAAAATGAACAACTAAACCTAAAGCACAAAAAAATTGCTCCGACGGCTTAAAAGCTAAACGAAATGGTAAAATTTTGGTTAGACGGAAGAAATGAACACAAATGAACTTGAAGAAGCAAAAATTGGCCGACTGCCGATTTTGAGGATGCTCGCCTCCCAAAAATTCGCTGCAACATCTACTCCACAATCATCTTCTGTAAAAAGGCTGATCCACGATCCACTTTGTCGGGTGTGTCAGAGACGACACAAATGAACGGTCGATATGAGTTTTGGAATTACGGATCTTTGCCACGCGTCCTTGGAGTAGATATTTTCTTTCTTCTCAATCATTTTCTTCGCAAAGCTGTCGCTGTGGCGAACATTGGTTGGCTTCCTTGAGTTGCTTGGGGGGCTTTTAGCTTCGCTAGGGCAATCTTGCCTTCTTCATTCCTTTTGCTCAACTGCTTTCGCTTTGTCGAAGTTCCCTACAACGAAATACAAGTATCAATTCCTTTTTAAGCACTTAGCAATAATTTTGTTTAATTAAGCATGCTTCGCTGCACTAAGCTTCTTGTTTTTACTTCCATATGACTTTTGTTACATATTTTGCTTTAAGCTTGGTTTTGGTATGCAAGAGCGAAATTCTATACTTAATTAATTCAATTCATCATTTTTCTTTTGAGGAGTATCACATAGCAATAGGTAAACTCCATGAATTCCTTATATTAATTTATTATTATTATATATATTTTTTGTAAGTTGACACTTTGTTAACGTAAAAAGTTCTTTTAGTTTTATTTGTTCGATAATATTGAACAAATAAAACTCACCCTCTATTATTATATTTAATGATTAGTCAGTTATGAATTCGAATTTTTCACCCTCTATTATTATAAATCCAAAAAAAGGGACTTTGCATATACAACAAAAAAGAGCAAAATATTTTGATGTATAGCACAAATTCAAAACTAATTCATTTCTAGCAGAAAATCTAATTTGAGTTCTATTAGTGATAAAATTCAATAAGGAGTAGACTCATTCTATTACTAGCCGAGTTCTATTAATGATAGAAAATTATATTCTATCACTAATAGAATTCAATTCGTGGTAGACTCATTCTATCGCTGGTTAAATTCTATCACGGTTAGAAAATTATATGTTATAGATGAATTATTTTAAAAATTGTACTGCAAATATAATATAAGAGATAGAATGTCCTGCTAAATTCCAAAAAAAAAACAATATAATTTAACCCACTATATAAGAGACCACTTAAATAATATCTCAAAAGTTTCAAATTTTCTTAAAATATCTTTTTCTTTATTTAGTTTTTTAAAATATAACTTCCTAATTCTTGGCTCAAAGTTATCGATATATTTATTTGAAAACCTTAAATTTTATTGGAGTTATCAAGTTGGTTATCAAGAACTCAATTAGTTATAATGGTTGGTTAGTTATGTCATTGTAACTTAACTATTCACGTGTATTTATCCAACAAATACATTATTGAGATCATTAATAAAATTTATTCTATTCTTCCCAATATATCTCCGTTCTAAAATGGTATTAGGAGGTCATGAATTCGAACTCTTACTAAGTCGTTTCCTTCTTAATTAAAATTGAATTATATTTGACATTGAAAAAAAGTGTTAATTAATATAATTAAATTTACCAAAATTAATTAACATTCATCGATTGTTTTACATATTTAATCCTAAAACGAAGATTGATGATTGAATATCGTTTTCGTGTTGGATTGAGATTTGTTCTCCAAAGAGGAAAAGAAATTGCTTTGAGATTTATTTTGGTTGTGGGAGTTAATTTCGATTTTTCAGCATCGAATCTTTCGGTCCAAGTAAACGACGTCGTTGTAAAGGAATTAAGACAAAGGGGCAAGACAAGAAAGGCCGAGCATTTTGTTCGCCATTTTTCTCGCTCGCTTCCATTTCTGCAAAAACGAGAGAGCTTCAGAAGAAGAAGAAGAAGAAGAAGAGGACCAAAAGCCATGAATGCCCCCGACCGATACGAGCGATTCGTTGTCCCAGAGGGCACCAAAAAGTAATTTCACCAACACTCTACCCCTCTTCTCTCTCCAATCTTCGTTCTCACTTGCCTTTTCCTTCTCCAGGGTTTCATACGAGAGAGACACCAAGATCATAAACGCGGCTTCCTTTACCATTGAACGAGAAGAACATACCATTGGAAACATCGTGCGCATGTATGTTGACCCTTATTTGACATTACTGTTTTGCTATTGAAGTGTTTGGGCTTTTGTTTGGTTGATAATGGGGTTTATTTCATGAGCAGGCAGCTGCACCGAGATGATAATGTGTTGTTTGCTGGGTATAAGCTTCCTCATCCATTGCAGTACAAAATCATTGTCCGGGTCAGTTGGTTTTCCTCTTATTTTGGGGTTTTGTAATTCCTATTAGGGGTTAAGGGATCTTTGAAATTGTGGGTCTAGTCTAAGTCATGTTACTTTGTGCTTCTATTGATTGTGTGAATATTGTGGAGGATATGGATTAGTTTGAGCTGTTGGGTTTAGGGTTTAAGTTTAAATCCTGTAAGCTGCCATGTTATTTCCTCTCTAGTGCTTGTTGATCGTCTCACTTGTCGAGTCTCAAGCTAACCTACAATCCGAGGAGGAGTGTTTAGATGTATTTGGGTAATCTTTTGAGTTTAGGAGTTGTTGAAATGGCTTCAACTATATTATAATTACTTTGTCTTTTTTTTTTAAACGTCTTGCTTCCTGGTTAGCGAACGGTATCCATTGTTTTAGCTAAATTAAATGGGTTTATACTTTTGTATTGGGCTCTTATGTATTTCGGGTCATATGTTGTATTAGGATTTTATCATTTATGATAATGCATTATTATGTAGACATAAACTCGTCCTGTTCTAACCAAATGTTTATATTCTTATCTCCTAAATAAAATGTTTTTTCTTCTCTACCTGTGAACTTAGCGAACACGACGTTAGTGAACATGTTAATCTGTGTGTTCTTTGTCTCACCTTTCTTTAATTCTTAATTGTTGTTCCGATTTTTTATAACCGGAGTGACTGAATAAAATTTTTCACTTTGTCCAAATGTAATTTTTCTTGGTTTTGTGGATATGATTTAGAAAATTATCTTAATGGGTCATTGCTAATTCTAATATATTGGAGTTAGAAATAGCACATTCTTGGCTCCAAAGGGTCTAAATTCGAGCTAGAAGGCAATGCAAACTCAACTGTCAGTTGCCCACTGAATTGTAGAATGAACGGAACTTTGTTAAGACCATTGTTCTTGTTTGTTGGTATAATTGAATTTACCCCAATCCATCAGCTTAGTAGCTTTTGAATTGATTGATGATTTAACATAATTCAATTTGGTATTAGAGCAGGAGGTCATGAGTTCGAATTCTTGCCAAATCATTTTTTTCCTAATTAAAAGCTTTTGGATTGATAGGTGGTTTAACATAATTCAACAGTTTTGACCGTTGGTAATCTGATTAGAGCATATCATTGATTATCTAATGAGCTTGTTAATAGGAGTTCATGAGTTCAAATCCCTCATCCCCAATTGTTGCTAAACTCAAGAGAAAAAAAAAAAGAAGACCATGCCTCCCGCTAACTGCATGCCTTGTTTTCTGTTGAATATGTAATTCGATGGGATTCAATTTCAACCATGAAAAGATGTAATTTCAAGTGTCTCGAATTTTAGAGACGTTCATTATGTAACTTTTAGGACATCAAAAGCTGGAAAACAAGACATTCAAAGTTAACGAACTTCTGGGATATTATTCTTATTGTTGCTATCATCATTATTTCTCTAGCTAAACTTAATGTGTGGTGCTTGTTTTACTACTTGTAATCGTCATGTCAAAAAATATTTGGTATATAGATTGTTTGCTGAATATTTCATAGTGTAGATGGACTGATCTGTCTACGGTTCAGTGCATATTGAACATACATATAAGTGATTAACAAACCCGAAGTTACAGACCAACCTTATCAAATGTTTCACTTTAAGTATCATTTTAGATAAGAAACAAGAGGAACAAGGATGGATATAACTTATCTGATTCATCCTTATATGCTTGATGGGGTGCTTTTATTAAATATTTATAGTATGGTGTTAAAATTGTTCTAAGATCCATTCCTACTATCCAGTTTCTTACCTCTGCAAGCATATAAGTGTTCCTTTATGCTCATGGCTTCAAACCTAACTGCTCATGACGTTGTTTCTCTTATTTTGGTTATTATAACTCTCGAGTGAACTACCAACTGGATGGTTATCATCTGTTGATACTTTAGTATGAATTGTGCACATGTATATGGTATGCTGAAACCTGAAGTTGCATCTGAATGATATATTTTGGGAATTTTCTCTCGTAAAAGATCTAATGAATGGAATTATTTTCTCTTTATATGCCATGCATCTCTAGGTTGATATGAATCTCTCTCGAACTGATTATTATCGTTCTGCAGATCCATACTACTAGTCAATCGTCGCCAATGCAAGCATATAATCAAGCCATTAATGATCTGGACAAGGAACTCGACCATTTGAGAAATGCATTTGAGGTTTGAATTCTCTAATATCTCTCTGATCTTTGTTTTGATGTATATCATGCTATGTTTAACTTGTATTCTTAGTTAAAACTAAAAGTAAACTGCGGATGATTGATATCGAATCAAAGGGAGGATAGAAGTAATACTTTGGGAGTTTGGGATGATTATTGAAGAAAATTCGAATGCTGTTATTTTGAGTGAAAGTACTACTTTTATTGGCACTTTTGTAAGGAGCATTGTAGTATCCTAAAAGGCTTTAAAGTAGTTTTTTTGTATTTTAACATTTTATAGATCACTTCTTATAATATAAACAAACACAAAAAGTTCAAGAAGTGCTTTTAATATGTAAATCACTTAAAACTATTATGGGCTAGCCTTGTGGTCAATATTGGTCATGAGTATAATAGAGGGAACGGATAACTTCAATCCATGATAGCCTATAGCCATCAACGGAAAACAAGAATGTTATCAAACATGCCTATATGTTTACAACTTGTCATTAGAGAAACCAAAAGTTGAACCGAAAACCGAATCGAAGGGCTGGTTGGAGCTGCAAAGTTTTGGACCTTTCAAAGTTGGGTACTTGAAAATGAGACATATATGCATTGAAAGTTTTTTCTTGCAGGCTGAGTTCGCAAAGTTCTCAAGGGACTTCTGATTTGGTTTTGAAAAAACCCTGTGGAGCTTAGTTCAAGATGCAGAAACAGGACAAATGGTTGCTGGCGTGAAATGAATTTCCGACAACTTTGCTTTGTTTTATTTAATTACTGAAACCATCTTGTAACTTGGAATTGGGAGATGCACTAAACTTGTTTTGTTATGACTGTTTGAATAGTTTTGATTGTTAAATTGCATTTTCTTATCCGGAAACGTTGTGTATTTAAAAATATATAGTGCTGGAATCTATTTACGTGCACTTTGACTATTTTTGCGTTATATATTATTTGATCTGACAATATTTTGATATCAAAGAAATTTATAGAAAATTCATTGTCATCTAGTTTGAATCTCCAAGATCCTCTTTAACTATGACACGATCATATTTATGTTAAATTATTAATAGACTTCAATTTTAATTAATTTGGTTGGTTTACTTTTTGTTTTCTAATCTATTACCAGATGTTTTGATGTTGAATTGTAGAGTGGTTATTTTCAGTGAATTATATAAGGAGTTATTTTAAGTGATTATAAATTTGAGTTTTAGTAATAGTTTATTTGGATGTAGTTAATTATAGAGAGATTATAGTTAATAACTCATTTTGATGATGATTTTTGTAGTTGAGTTGTAGATAATAAGCAATTTGGATATGGTTAGAAATGAGTGATTATTTTGAAAGGTTATAAATGAGTGATTATACATGAATTGTTAGAAATAAATAATTATTTTAAGTAATTACAATAGTTCGTTTAGATGCGATTACTTGAAAAGATAAAAACTTATTTGTAATAGCTCGCTAATTAGGTCAAACAAATACACCCCCAGTGTTTTATACTGATAGGTGTTAGATTTTCATCATATCATAGGGATGAAATTGGATAACAAATTTGACAATATCTTCAAATAGTAAAGGGAGAAGACATGATCTCTTATTTGAATTCATTGACGTGTTTTTACCAAAAAAAAAAGGGCCAATTTGATAGTCTCATTTTGCCAATTTTAATATATGATTATTCTTTTATATTTCAAAAAACTACTTCTCTCGTGGAATAAAGTCACCCAACAAAAGTCAGTCAACAAGAGCAAAACTTGCCGATAGGTGTATATTTAATAATTAGGAGATCATTTCGAATATCTCAATCTCTCTTTAGATATAATTAAAAAAACAAATTAAAATCAAATGGATTAATGAATTAATGGTTTCATTGTTTGATTGTAAACCAGAACAATACCAGTGTCACAGGTTTGTTCCGAGAATTGGTATTTGTCTCCCTCCACCAATATATACTTAAAAAAACAAATTAAAACCTCTAATACTGTGATTTTTTTAAAAAAACAATATTTTATCACCGTCATATTTTTTTAGATAGTTTATTTATTATTTTTTTTCTTTTTAGTTTACAACAATTTGGAAAGAGCGTAGACTCAGCAGCAGCGTTTGAGTCTATTTAATAAGCTCCAACTTTTCGAATCTGTTCTTAAGAAAAATCAAATTGCGAGAAATCCCCTCTACAATCTTCTTCCATCTCTGAAAATACGACCGAAATTAAACACCCACCAACGCAAACACGCCCAATTCCACTCTGCGTAAGTTCTTCGATCCATCTCTGCAATCTCAGTTTCTGTTATTTTCATTTTGATTCTGTGTATTCGCTCTCTATTTCGTGTTTGGATGCTAACAAAATCTGCTGGAAACAAAAAATTTCATTGTGTATACAAAGAAAGAAGTTGATTATTATTGATTTTTTCTACCTTTATAATCAATTTATGCTGTTCAATTTGGTAGTTGTGAACCATCTGTTGAGGATCCCCTATTGTCTAGTTTTGGAAAAGTAAGAAAATCTGCTGATTTTTATAACATTTGTGGGTCAAACGATTGGTTTTGAGATGGAATCTCATAATAATTGATGCTACTCCTCTCATATGAGATGGAGCCTGACAGGGTATCGGAGTTATTAAACTCAAACGACTATTCGATCCAATAAAAAAAATTAGCATTCGATTAAAAATTAGTTAGCCCAAATTGGTACCATCTCGAGGGGCATGTTGGGGGCATGTTGAAGACCACCCATTGCCCCACATTTGAAAAGTGAGGAAACCTCGTAGTCTTTATAAACTATGCTGACTACTTCTCTTGTAATCAATTCGTTTTGAGATGAAAACTTTATACTATCTGATAGCATCATGGTTTCTTTGACATTTTCAAATTTTTGACGGAATAGTTGAGGTGTGCATGAGCTAGCTCAGACATTTACGGATATTAAGAACAAAAAAATGGTAGTTGTGTTATATACGGAGCTTAGTGTGACCTCTTTCTCTCATGTTCGAATATTTCTTTCATTTGATCGTCTGAAGATATTATCTTAATCTGATTTGCACTACATGGGTTGTGCTATTCTAGTCACTTGTGAACTTGATTGTTTGGGGGACTTTCATTTTCATGATTTGGATTTTAATCTACTTTTTGTTGGTTAATTGCAATTTTCCTTATCAATTTGCTTCAATGCAGATATTTTGGAGAGTTATCTGGGTTATTAGGTGAAGAATGGATGATGAGCAGCAACAACAGAAACATAATATAGGTCATTTCCTTGACTTTCTCTTTCCCTCTTATGTTGAATGTTTCAAGCCTCTCAACTCAGTGAAGAATTCAGTTGAAATGATAAAATTCTGTCAAGTTGATCGTTATAAGATTCTTAGATAAAAATGCTTGGTAGGGAGTATGACTTCCGATAGGGTTTTTTTTAATCTTGTAAAGAAGACACAGTTGGTTTCTATAGACAGAATTCTAACTTGATGAACATTTACATTTATATCATATAAGGGGCTTAATTTTCCCCTGCCATGGTTGTTAGGATGATGACAAATTTATTGGATACTCCACCCTCGAACATTCTTGATTTGACTTTGTCACATTTTGACTATGGAATCCATCATTTTCCGCTTCCCATTACATTTTAATTTTGTTCTTATCAAAGTTGGAAAGATTTGATGCATTTCCTTTTTGTATTGACATAGGTAGTGCCAAAGCATCATTACTAATTGTTTGATTACGTGGAGTGTGAGTTTGAGTTTTGTGAATGATCAATGTATTAAACAATAATAAATGTCTAGTTGTTTAGGAAACCTCTCCATCATCTTCTACTATCTAATATCTTAGTGTGAGTCTGTGACTACTGGATTCTTCTCAGTTCTCCCATCATTTTCCACTCCTCCACTTTTCCTTGAACGGATAGATCAAGTTAATCTTGGTTTTCATTAGTGGGTGATGATGAGTACCCAGTCTTTTAAAAAGCACAAGGCGCACTATATAAAAAAACACAAAAAACTTATATGTGTGTACTAAATAAAAATACTTTTCATGGACATAAATGAAGTTTTAACCAAGAATAATATATAAAACATATATAATATTCAACTATCAACCTCCACGCGCTATGAATGACCTTGTACGAGTATCTAAAACACAAAAAACGCAAAGGAAATAAAAAATCCCACGAGGCGTGCGCCTTTTGGCGCCCGGCTGGGAAAAGCAAGGTGCTAAAGGTGGGACTTGAGCTCAGACGTGCCTTTTAAAACACTATGAGTACCAATAAGAACATCTCTTTGTCTTGAAGGGCTACCTCGTTGGTAGAGGTTTGGGGTCTCCAAAGTATGCTCCTTTGGAGATTCCAAGTTCAAAACCTATGAATGAATTTAATTGGTAAAATTCTTTGTTGTCTCCTAGGTCTGGGCCTTAGAACTGATCTGGGTGCTCCCAAGTATGTAGTGGGGGGAATCTTTGATTCACACTTATAAAAAAGACCTCTTTAGTGCATTTCTTGTTCTTGATGACAATCATCATTTTTAATGGGTGGCATCTCTCTTAATCGGTGCTTGGTGTCGTTCAAATTGTATTTTACATGTATATAAGCAATCCATTTCTCAATTTGAGAACATCTAGTATTTTTGTTATGATGGAGAAATAAAAAAATTATTCAACGAATTTCAATACTAGGATTGGTTCATGTTAAGGAAATGTGATTGACGTTAGTGAACCTACTGTATGCCATGCAGGTCAAGATGATGACAATGAAATAGTAGCCGAAGGTGCATCTGTTGTTCATGGGGAACCTCCAAGTGATGGCAATACCCCACCAAAAGTTGATTCTGAAGTGGAAATTCTTCAGGAGAAAGTTACAAAACAGATTATTAAGGAAGGTCACGGTCAGAAACCGTCCAAATATTCAACATGCTTTTGTAAGTACCATATATGCTTATGCCTAACTTCGTTAGTTTCCACTTTCCACTACCTTGATCATGATGTCTCAGAGAATTTCTTGTGTGGGAGATATTGATTCATGATATTTCAAGTTATTAGTTATCGCCTATCGGCATTCAGACTTATTGCCAAGTTGACTTTTGTAGCTTCATTAGTCGAAGTTTATGATTATATAACATGGTCTACTGCTTGTACTGGTGTAGGAATTTTATAGCTCAGCCTAAGATCCTGCATTGGAATTATATTGTTATTCTCATTTTGTTGTATCTCTGCTCTCCTTAAAAGCATTTTCTCGACCAAGTCGCTTTGAATTTTCTATTCATCGATCTAATGGATGTATGCTTGACTTGACATGTGTGCAGTGCATTATCGGGCATGGACTGAAAGTACTCAGCACAAATTTGAAGACACATGGAATGAACAACAGCCCCTTGAACTTGTATTAGGAAAAGGTATTTTATTTATTTGGGTTGGTTGATATAATTACATTTATCCCTTGCCTATAGGCTTAAATCTTTTGGGTTGATTGGTGATTTAATAAGATCCAACATGGTATTAGAGCTGGGTTCAAACTCTTGCCAAATCCTTTCATCTCTAATTAATACTGATTTTTTTCTCTTGTTAGGCATTTTCAAATTTCCAAACCCACAAGTGAGGGGAGGGTTAAGTTGATATAATTAAATTTAGTCAAGTCTATTAGATTAAACATTTGAGTTGATTGGTGATTTAACGAGATTCAACAATTTGGTTATGTAATTTGAACATTTATATATTATAATTCATCCTACTACTTCTGTAACAGAAAAGAAAGAAATGACTGGCTTGAGTACTGGTGTTGCCAGTATGAAATCTGGTGAACGTGCATTATTGCACGTGGGATGGGAGTTAGCTTATGGAAAGGAAGGAAGTTTTTCCTTCCCAAACGTTCCGCCGATGGCAGATGTATTATATGAAGTCGAGCTCATCGGGTTTGATGAGACCAAAGAGGTTAGATCTGTCACAAACTTAAATTTCCAATTGTAGTTACTAGCTCACTCTGTCGAGGTCTTCAATCTCACTGGCCCCATCCAACAGTAGTTAACTGTTTTTTCTTTTTCAATCCCTTAATGTATTTCTCAGGGAAAAGCTCGAAGTGACATGACTGTGGAAGAAAGAATTGGTGCAGCTGACCGCAGAAAGATGGATGGTAATGTTTTATTCAAGGAGGAGAAACTGGAAGAGGCCATGCAACAATATGAAATGGTTACATGCCTCTCTTCTTATCTATTATTTAAGTTTCATGTCACATACATTCCTGAAGATAATTTTTGTCTTCTTGACAAGTTTTTGAATGGTTTCTTTTTAGGCCATAGCATATATGGGTGATGATTTCATGTTCCAGTTGTTTGGGAAATACCGCGATATGGCTTTGGCTGTTAAGAATCCATGCCATCTTAACATGTCAGCTTGTTTCATAAAGCTCAAGCGCTATGAAGAAGCCATTGCACAATGTAGCTTGGTAAGATACAACGCTTTGTAGCTTGTTAAAGTGTAACCGTTTCTCTTGTTCTGTAGCTTTTTTATTCAACATAACTTCTTCAATGATAGCCGATAAGTTCATGTGAAAGATCTTATGTTCATAATGCATTCAAATATTCATATTGCATGAGCTTTCTGGCTGTCACTATCAAATGTAGTAAGATAAGAGGGCAATTCCCAATTTTGAATATGGAACAAGAGCAGGACATTAACTCGATCTACTTCGGTTTATTTCTTTTCTTTCTGTAATCACATACGCGGCTCTACTTCCATTTGACAAGTTTAGGGAATCTACACTGTATTAGCTCTTTTTTGGGTTTATCTTTTGAAGCCTTTTTGTGATTATAGACTATCTATGCTTATTGCACAATGGAAGTGCTTTTTTGTAATTTGTAACTTGTTTGAACTCTCCTATTTTTCATTCATTCCTATAAAAAAAAAAAAAAAACCACGAGACCATGTGTTTGAATCCTACATCTAATTGTCGTTGAACTCACAAACTCAAACTTAACTTGCGAGTAAAATGTGTCCCTTATCTGATTTTGTGATATATGTGATTGCTAAAAGTTTAAACCGGCTTAATGTCTAACAGGTATTGGCAGAGGATGAAAACAATGTCAAGGCCTTGTTCAGACGGGGTAAGGCTAGAGCAGAGCTCGGGCAAACCGATGCAGCTCGGGAAGACTTACTAAAAGCACGCAAGTATGCACCCAAAGACAAGGCAATAGCAAGGGAACTAAAATTGCTTGCTCAACATGACAAGGCCGTTTATCAAAAGCAAAAGGAGATCTACAAGGGAATATTTGGTCCCAGACCCGAGCCGAAACCGAAGCATGGTGTAATCGTTACTCAACTAATCCTTATTTGGCAATGGTTAATTGCGCTTTTCTACCGTCTCTTCAAGCGCGTAAAACGCCATGCTGACTAGATGTAGCTTTTGAAGAACTGGGTTGAAAACTGCATGTGATGTTAGAAAACTGGGACCTTAGTTATTTCTATATGTTTCTCTTCTGGTCTTGAATTTTCACATGTATCAAACATCAGTTGTTAACACATTGGCAGCAAATTATGTTCGAGTTGATGACTGAGTTGAACATTTGAAATAATGCATTCACTTCTCTTCTTCACAAATATATATATATATATACGTATGAATGTGCTTTAAAAATGAAGCAACAAATTATGATAAATAACTATTTTAACTCTGGAATAAGTTGCCCAAATGAGTAGTAATTGACATATTTTTCAATAAGTGATCAAATGTTCGAATCTTTCTTTCCAATAAGTTCTTCTTTGAGTTTATTTGCCTACGATGTATTTATAAATATGTTCGAACTTTTACAATTTCGTATCATGCTACGATTTTTGCAATGTGAGTATTGGACCAATTTTTGCCCATCTTGATTATTCTAACATTACAACTTGATTGATTGTACAATATTTGGATGCTAAGGGAGACCAACAAACCCTAGGCACAACTTCTCTAAAATAATATGAGAACCAAATATCTATTTTCGGACTCGAACTCATGACCGTGGAGTTGAAATGGATTAACACCAGACAACATAATTAGTTCTTATTATGAATTGAATCTATAACCTTAGCGTTGTTCGTTACAATCACTTCTATTAAAAAATATAGAGTAAACTTAGATCAATATTGGAATCCTATGGAGATGTAATTATATCATATTGAAAATATAATTTAACCAAATAAAACTATGAACAACTGAATTGATGTAATCATAAGGTAAAATATTGTTCTTGAACTAAATAAAAGTGGAATTGATATAAATATCCAAACTTATGATACACAAATTTGAAACAAAACAGCAATGATAGAATCCACAAGAAAAGAGATGTGATGAAGCCCCGTTTGAAATCCATAATCTTCTACCAGACTTGTTTGGGCATTGCCATCCAAAGACAATAAGCACAAACAAGCTTCTGAGAAATATAAACATAAACAGCAAATGAAAGGCTCATCAATGTCAAATCCTTCCAATCCCCTTTTCTGTGAGGCCTCAATTTCTCCTTTAATTCCAACCCCATCTTCTCTAATCTCTCCACAAACCCATAAATCCTCTCTTTTCTCTCTTCCATTTTCTTCGCCTTTTCTTCCGAAGGCTCGTGGCTACGGCGGCACAGGAGGGCCCTCGATCTGGGGTTGCTGGATCTGTTTCTGAGCTGCACGGCGGCGCCGCCGAACAAGTGGCGGTGCCCGGCGGAGAGAGCTGCCATGGAAATGGAAGGGAGCGTTTGTAATTGGAGATATTTTGTGGGTAATGAGAGGGGAATTTTAATAAATTGGGGAAACAAATGGATAATTCTTGTTGTGTTGTGTGTAGACTAAAATATCTTGGGAATTTTGGCAACTTTTGCAACTAACTTCTTTTGTGTGGATTTTTCAATGCCTTTTGTTTTCATTCATTTGAATGTGACTTAAAAGAAAATACATAGAACCATGTTTGTTTTAGTTCAGATTACATTTATACCACTCCTAATTTTTTATAGTTGCTTAATTCAATGTTTAAATCTTTATATATTATTTACAAAAAATGAAAAGAATTTCATATCTTACTTTTTATTTTCAAGTAAATAAAAATTAATCAAATACATTTTGTCAAAAAAATCAGTGATTCAACTAATGGAATAGATTTTTTCTAGAAACAATAGACTTGAATTCTCCTAGTATTCATACAGTGAATAAAAAAAGAATCAAGACCTTATTGTCAATTTAAATTAATTCAATTTGTTAATGTAATATACATCAATAGCACAAAAGGTTCTATTATTCATAAATGTATATTCGTAAATGAGTTCTAATTTCTTATTTTAAATGGTGCTAAAGTTAAATATATATAAATTAATAAGAGTAGTTTGACTATAAATTTAATGACCAAGATATTATGAATTCATGTTTTTTTTTTTTTTTTTTTGAAGAAATGAATTCATGTCTAAATTATTGTAACCAAATGATATTTTTCAGTGTAGATCGACAAATATTAAACTTCCAATCAACCAATTTTTAGTTACTACCTGCAAAATATCAAATACCATCCCAAAAATATCTTGATAGCGTATGTGTTATGGAAGTTGAAATCATTGAAATGCCCAAAATCTTCATTAAATTGTGACATCACAACAATAAGCATAGTTTTGCTTCTTAATTTCTACATGGTTTTTTCTACAACTACAGACGAAGATATTACAGACAAAGCCATGAAGAAGAAAGATCAGTTTCTCACAGGAAAATGATCAGCACATTTCTTCAATCTTCATCAAAGTCAGCATCTTTATCATCAAAGTCAGAATCAACAGCTTCAGGCTCACTCTCTGAATCACTAATCACATATCTTACCTGAGTTCTGTTCCCTCTCTGTGATCTTCCTCTCGCCGGCGCAACTCCGGCGGATTCTTCAGTCGTCTCAGAAGAACCAGACCCCATTATCTTCCCTTCATTTCCATCTTCTTCTTCTTCTTCTTCTTCTTCTTCTTCAATTCCAGTTCTTCCCAATATAGAGCCACTTTTCTTGTTGAATGGGGATGCTCTGATCTTTCTCACCTTCTTCTCTGGCGAGATGCCAGTGTTCTCCGCCGGCGACAGCATTTGGGTTATCAGTTTCTGTCCTAATTTTGCAGCCGGTTCTCGCTTCTTGGTCGTGTTGGCATTTGCAGCTGTTTTTCTTCCTCCTCCTCCCTTCTTGGCTGCTGGAGGACGTACCTCCTTTATTTCGAAGTTATCGTCGTCGGTGTCGTTATCGGAAATATGAACAGATTTTGCAGTGGTTTTCTTCTTGGCGGGTGCTCTCTTGGTGGGTTCTTTCTTCTTGGCTGCCTGTACTTGTGGTACTTCTGTTTCCATGGCTGAGACCAAACAAATGAAAAAGGAAGTAAGATTATTGATCATCATCAAAGTTGTATGATCTTTATTGTTCATCATCAAGTTGTATGATCTTCAGAAACAAGGGCAAGTATTAAGATCCATGGCATTTCAGTTTCAATTGCTGAAAGTGAAAAACGAAAAAGGATAAAGAAGTACAATCCATGGCACTTCAGTTTTCATGGCTGAAAGTGAAGATGAAAAACAAGTAAAATCCTTGATAATCAACTTGTTATGATCTTCAGTCACAAACAATATTTAACTAAAAAGTGAAAAAGTAAAATCCTTAACACTTCAATTTCATGAACTGAAAAAGAAGCAGAATTCTTGATCATCAACTTGTAATTTTCAGAAACTAAGGCCACACAATTTTTAACTGAAAAATGAAAAAGGATAAAAAAAAATGCTCGAGTATCAACGAGTATCCGTGTATGATCTTCAAAAACCAAATACGACACAATTTTCAACTCCACATAACTTTTGAGAATTCAGTGATAGTTTAACAGA
Organism: Sicyos edulis; assembly: GCA_036507275.1. NCBI lineage: Eukaryota > Viridiplantae > Streptophyta > Magnoliopsida > Cucurbitales > Cucurbitaceae > Sicyos > Sicyos edulis. The sequence goes on along the minus strand of CM071850.1, from coordinate 26,071,618 downwards.
ATAAACGATTTGCATTAGAACTTCTGTATTTTTGTTTACTTCCTATAATAATATCGAGAGCCACAAAGATTAGCATACATTGTAGTTACAATGAATGAAAATTATTTTTACCTTCCGACCGATCAGGAGATGAATCGATTTTGTAGGCAGCAAGACGATCTTTAAGCTCAAGCACTTCTTCGTCGTCATCTTTGGCATCATCGTTGACAACTGGACCTTTACCCTGTAACAACAACAAATTATTTTCAAGAGATCATTGGATGGGAAGTTTTCAAAAAGACAACTAAAATGAATGGGCGAGCAAGTAGTAGTTGGTACCTTCTTAGCAGGAGCTTTTCTTGGAGCTGCTGCTTTGCCTTTAGGCTTCACCACCGCGTTACTTGCTGTGAAGTGAAAATTTATTGTGGTGAATAATATGCAAAGAAAATAAAAACAAACAAACAATGGAGATTCTGAGAAGGATGATCCAATAACCTACCAACTTCCATTGTTGAAGAACTAGATGTTGTGTCCATACTTTCTGTGACAGTTTCTGAATTGCTAGTTTTCTTATTGTTCCGTGGAGCTTTAGGAACATTCCTAGAGATCTTTGGCTTTATATCATTATTTGATTTTCTTTGCTGTTTTCTTACCTCCTCTGCATTGGCATCAGCTCTATCCATCTCCTGTATTACAATCAAAATCTTAAGAAAAATGTAGTTCATGAAAAGTACAAGAAAGAAATGAATGAAATCATTAGCTTCACATCTTACATCAAGCTCCTTCTCAAGAGAATCAAGATCACACAGCCACAGAGACTTGGGGGTTGCCTTCCTCAGATCTTCCACTTCCCCTTTGAGCTTGTCTCTATTATTGCATAGCTCCTGAACCTTCTCAATAGTCAAGTTTCCAATTGCTAGAGCCAATAGATACTCGTAATCGCTGACCCGTTCCCCTTTTACTTCTGGACTCTCCTCTGCTTCATCTGTTTCATTAGATGCTCCAGCAACCTCCGGTTCAACCGATTTGGCCTTCTTTGGAAAGGGTGTAAAACCTTTCGCTTGAAGCTCATGGAACAAATCAACTCTTCTTCTATTGCTTACTATTATCTCTCCATTCACAACAGCAAGGATAAACCTCACCTTGTTCTCTAGTTTGAGCAACTCCATTTCAAGGTTCTCCAAAAGATTTCTCTGAATTAAAAAATAAACAATTTCGTCTATATCATTATTTGCCAACGACTAATATGTGAAAAATATACAAAATATGAGGATGTCAACCTTTCTTTTCTCATAATATTCAAGTCTAAGGGGAAAAAATTCCTCCAGAACTGCAAAAATAATTAGATTTTGAGTTAGTTCACAACTCTTAACATCTATAATAATATGAATTGAGCAATACAAAACTTTGTAAAGTGCATATGTAAATAAATCAACATACTTTGTTCTGGAGTATCATATTTCTTAATCACCCCATTTGCATCAAACAGATGCATGTTGCTTGTGCTGATAGTAGTAGTTAATTTGAGTTTCTTCATCAAACCCTCCTGCATGGCTAGTATCATGTTTTCCTCCGTCAAGTGAACATCAATGGAAACAATTTTGTCATCGCTGTGGTGATCAGCTTGCTGCACATCAAAAGATGAGTTAGATTTTCTTAGTGAACAATGAAAAAGAAAAATGCAAGGAGAAGCTTATACATATAAACGAGCACAGCCATCATTTCTCTACCTCAATAAACGGTTCCTTGGCTACTTTATCTTTGTCTTTGTCATTCTTGTATGTCCTCGTGACAGAATCAAGGAATTCCTTATAATCATTAGTCCATTTGCGAACTGGTAGTTCAATTACTCTCAATGTCGTGTCACTAACTTCCTCTATAATTCCACTAACAGTGTAACTACTGCCTCCTTCTTTAGTGGCAGTTTTCTCTATGGTTCCTGAAAAACCTCTATACCAAGGATCCATTGGCAACAATGTTTCACTGTTTAACATGCGTCTTACGTTTCTAATGATGTCTCTAGGATTATAATTTGGAACATACGAACTCCACCCGGTTCCAATTCCTTCACTACCGTTTACGAGAACCGTCGGTATGATAGGCATATACCTAAAAACACACAAGAAAAAAGATTAAAATGACAATGCTAAGCCTTGTGTAAATTTTTTTTCTTTATCAAGGGAAAAATGCATTATAGTGGAGCAATGAAAAGGAAGAGGTTTTTTACCAGGTTGGTTCGATCGATTGGCCGTCTTCATTTAAGTAGTTAAGAAGCTTGTCGTCATCTTTCGGGAAAAGGAACCGTGTAACATTGGAAAGCTTGGTGTAAATGTACCTAGAACTTGCATGATCTTTGCCTCCCTAGAGAAAACAAATGATTCCAAAGTAAGCAAATGACAACAGAATTAAAACATGATAAATTCATACAAGCTTAAACAATGAGGGAGTTACGTACATGGTTTCGAGTGCCAAACTGTCCATTCGGCAAAAGAAGATTAATGTTGTTACTGCCGACAAAGTCTTGTGCCATTCCAATGATGGTGCTAGCAAGACTCTGCTCACCATGATGATAAGCAGAATGCTCGGATACGTAACCGGAAAATTGAGAAATTTTGGCTTCTTTAATGAAGTTCCTCTTGAAAGAACAGAAAAGGATCTTCCTCTGGCCAGGCTTGAGGCCATCAACCATTGAAGGGATAGACCTTTGTAAATCAGCCATTGAAAACAATATAAGCTCCTTGTTGACAAAGTCACTGTATTTTATCAATTTTCCTGTCTGATCCAGATGAGTACCAGGCTGCAGGCATTAAAGAAGTGAGTGACGTTACTGTTAGTAAGAAAAAAAACTCCGAGCAAAGGGAAAAATAAAACATCGGATTGTGGTTGATGTTCTTACCTCAAATTGACGGAGCCAATTCTTCCTCTCTTCAATCTTCTTCTTACTAAAGGCAAGTTCAATGGCCTCTCCATCATTATCATCTTGCCAAATAAAATCTTTCTTGTGCTTTGCCAGTTGTTCAAAGTACTCCCTTCCTTCTTTGGATGTGCTTGTTCCCAACCCCTATGCAGTTTGGAAAACAAGCTAACGCTTTAAGATATTGATACTTTCAAATACAATTTGAAGAATTACAACTTAAACAATGAAGTTCCTACATTTAAGTCTAAGAAGAGCCACCTTATAGTACTTGATTGACCAACCACTTGCATTGTTCCTCAAGCTCTCTTTCCAAGACTCGTACTCGGGCATGGTATAGAATGATAACACAGTCCCATTCTTGTGAGTAGCCTACAGAGGTCACAAAAAAGTGAAACACTGCATATTTAAGAAAACTTGCTAAAAAGTAAGGACTAATCAAGTAAGCTTACTAACCTTGACAATAGGCGTTATGAACTCAACCAAGAAAGATGGCACTCTTAAGAGGGAAGGCCAAAAAGAATGAACAAAGTTAATCAAGAGTCCCTTAATGTGCGAACCATCATGATCCTGTGCATAGTCATTTATATAGTCATTTATGTTAACCCCTATAACAAGTAGATATAGCACACAAGTGAAAAATATAAATGAATATAGAAATCATAGGCAATTAGACCTGATCAGTCATAATCATCAAATGACCATATCTCAAAGCCTTGGCATTATTGTACTCCTTCCCTTGCTGAAGTCCTAGAATTTGCTTGATGTACTGAATTTCTTTGTTCTCCATGATCTGTTTGTTACTTGCTTCCCTCACATTGAGCAATTTACCTCTCAACGGGAATACACCATAGAAATCTCGTCCAACTACACCGAGTCCAGCCATCTATTGGAACAAACAACGGGCAAGTTATTAAACATCTATGGAGAAAGAGGGCTGCTAGAACAGTAATGTGCAAGTGAAAATTGGCAACATACTGCAAGGGCCTTGGCTGAATCTCCTTCTGTCAAAATCAAGGTGCATTTTTCTGAGTTTTTCCCTCCAGCACAATTGGCATCCTCCAACTTTTCAATGCCATTAATCTTTTCTGTCTTTGTTCCATCAGTTTTCTTCAAATCTTTGCTTTGCTTGAAATTAACCCACGAGAGAACGCTGTCCATAATTCCAGATTTTGTAGCCACTGGATTGCAATAGTTCCCATAATTAGTATCTTACAATTCAAATAACAAGTCAGCATTTATGTAAGTTTTAATAGTGTATGCATACATAAACATACCATTCTTCAAAAACTCTGGCGTAAGATCACATGCAGAGCCGAAACTGTTTTGACGAATGGTCAAAGTTTCTTTGGTTTGGGAGTCGAAGGCAGGATTATCAATGAGAGCGTTGATAAAAACCCACAAATAATTCTTCACATTGTGGGCCTTCACGTTAGCGTTTTTGTTCTTCTTATTTACAGCATTCATCACATAATTTGCTATTTGATTACTAATGTAATCAACATGAGTTCCACCCTTTATAGTTGCAATCCCATTCACAAAGCTGACCTGTTAAGAAAAGCAGGAAACACCAATGTAAGAACTTGCAATTTCATTGTTAACTTGTGGTATTTCATTGATTTAACAAAAATACCTGCTGGAACTGCCCCTCACTCAAGGTCACCACAATTTCCCATCGCTCATTAGGCTTAACGTGATACCTAGAAGAAAAGTCACAAACCCAAATCCATAAAAGATCAAACATAAACATTAAACTATGCAAATAAAAATCTCAACAACTCTACCTTTTCGGAGGTTCACTTGAGAATGCAGAGGCAGATTTGAGGTAGAGATCTACATAATCTTGAAACGATTTAACAGGGACCCTCTGTCCATTTAACTCAACCTTCACGGTCTTTCCAAGGCATCCGGCCAAATCCAACACCCTCTTCTTCATCAACGCAACAACATCATCTTCAAGATGAGTCATGTTAAACTTGGCCAAGTCTGGCTTAAAGGTCACTTTAGTCCAATTGTCACCCTCCTTGCACTTTGCTATGATCGGCTCTGATTTCTTTCCCATGTTATCAGAGAATACCTTACATGCACAAAACAAATATAATAGTTATTCTCGAGCTCTTAAGATTAAAAAAAACAAAAAGTTCTAAATTTATGCCTAATGGTTTACATACTAGTTATTCTCGGTTCTTAATCATCAAAGCAAACTAGCTTAGCTTCAAAGAACTTCAAAAGTCTTATATGGGTAACATGAAGTTGCATTCAAGACAGGGAAAAATAGCATCCAAAGATTAATTAACCAAATGAGACTCTCAGCCAGGCGTATGGATCAAGCAAAGAAGATAAAACATATACCCATTTGGATTTCAAGAAAACTGATAGAAAATTAGTTACTCTTATTTACTTCAACCTCTCTCTTGGTCACTCCATAATGAACGCAAATCAACATAAAAACTATTCAGTGGATAATCCGCAAAAAAAAAACGCATAATTGGGACAAAGAAAAGCACACAAATCAGTCTTGACGAAGAGAACACACAAATATTACCTGCTTATACTTCTTCAAGCGTTTTCCATCAGCCGTCTCGATCACAAATTCAGTCGAAAAGATATTTGTAAGTTTCGCACCGTAGCCATTTCGTCCACCCGTAGTTTTCTTCTCAGCATCATCATAGTTACTACTCGTCAACAGATGCCCAAAGATCAACTCCGGCACATAAACCTTCTCTTCCTGATGAACCTCAACCGGAACTCCATCTCCATTGTTGAACACGCTGATACAGTTCTGTTCAGCATCGATGACAACCTTGAGCGAGTCCATCGAAGGATCTCTCTGCTTGTTATCGGCAGCGTTGACCAAAATTTCATCAAAGATCTTGTAAAGACCCGGCACATAGGTGACGGATCGGTGCACCATCTTGTCGTTCTCGTAAACCCAGAGGTTCTGAGTGTGCTTTTCGATGGACCCGACATAGGTATCGGGGCGGAGGAGAATGTGCTCGAGCTGAGTCTTCTTCTGGTACATTTCTTCGATCGTCTTCTTCGGGCCTGCCGGAAGCTGGTCGACATTGGCGGCGTTGCTGTTCTGCAGCGGGCGCTTCTTCTCGACGGCCATGGCGATCGGGAAACAGATTTCTTGAGAGAGAAAGTGGAAGAGAGAGAAAAGAAAGACACAGAGATGGTGTCTGAAAGATTCTGGGTTGAGAAAGAGAAAGGAAAGGGGATTTATTGAAGTTAGGGTTTCGTTCAAGATTTTGAATTTGAATTTGGGCGCCATTCTTGAAACTTCACGTTCAACAACGGCTACCACTTACATTCGGGTTTGGATTGGACCTGCTCGGGTTCCGATAAACCCGACCCGGATTACCCATTCCTAAATTTTGACTAATCATTATTTTGGGCAAATTAAGAATTTAATCCTTTTTTATAGGTTAATCTTTTGTTTTTAAGTTAAACTTAGTGTATATGACTTTAAGAAAAGAAGATTGAATTTAGTCCTAATCAATTTAAATATGAGGGGTCGTTGGGTTGTGATGCTTACAAGGATATAAATAGAATTAAGTTATTTATGTGTATTTAGTGTGTGCATTGTCGTCATTGTCATATGAATAATTAAATTTTACGTAATTAATTTGCCACCGATTATAATAGGCATGACCTAATTTTTTTTTGTTAAAGAATTGAAGTCATATACACTAAATTCTAAATTTTAAAATTATAGAGACTAAATTTGTCTCTTCATATCATAAAAACTAAACTCTAACTTTATTTAAATTATATGTATCAAATTTATAATTTTCCCAACATTTTCATAATAGTTTATTTTTATTATGAAAACGGACAACAATCAATCAAAAACGGCATAACAAAAATACACACGCAGATTTATGTGGTTCACTAACGATATGTTAGCTATATTCACGAGTAGAGAAGAATAATTTTATTAATTTAGAGAAAAGAATACAAATTTTTTATCAACTCTTACTAGGGTTTTAAGAAAGTTTATGTAATGCACTCTTATAAAACCATATTATGAAATAGACTCAAATAGATAAGAGTCCATATGCGTAAGCATAAACCAAATTTCTTATTTCGGTTAGGTTTGGGGATGTTGCCCCAGAGCCCCCACCATGGGTCTCGCCCCTAGGACCCCGACTCGTTGGCCAGACGACCAAATCTCCAATTAAAATAATCATGGGGTGTCGAGCTATTCAACACATATCTCAAAAGTTTTAAAGCATATGATTCCATGGCCCAATGGATAAGGCGCTGGTCTACGAAACCAGAGATTCTGGGTTCGATCCCCAGTGGAGTCGATGTGATTAGTTACTTTTATTATTAAAAAAAAAGTTGATTTTAATACTAATCAAATTCAAGACAATTGGAGGTATAGTTTGAAAAATAAAAATTAATTAGGCAAACCTGAAGACTTTAAAATTTAGGTAAACATTCACGTAAGATGTGAGACACATCTCACAATTAATCACATAGTTTGAAAAATAAAAATTAATTAGGCAAACCTGAAGACTTTGTTTGAGATGCTCAAACTTATTTGAAAATATTTTAAAAAAAATATTCAGCTGGATATGTAGTACATTTTAGACTTCAATCATTATCAATGATTGACTAAGTTGTAACTCAGTAATATCAATATAAATTTAATGATCATGAAACCATGAATTCGAATCCTTTATTATTATAATTTAAAATAAATTTTAAAAAAACTTTAATTAGTGACATTAATTAAAGTATATATTATACAAAGTATATTGAAGTCTTTAAAAGTAAAGTTTTTTTTTGAAAGACTTTGAAGACAGTGTTAGTGTGAATTAGTTTATGATTTTTGTTGGTTACTCAAATTTTATTTGTCAAATACATTATTAAGAAAAAGATTTCCAATAGAAACTATTTTTTTTACATTGAAATGACTTTAAATAGAGTTACTAAGTGAAGTTATTAATTGAAGTTACTGAAATTTATTGACTTTGAAATTATTAATTGAAATTTATTGATTTTGAAGTTTTTTATTTTCAGAAAAAAGGTGAAGTTATTCATTGAAATTTATTGATTTTGAAGTCAATAAAGTGCCATCAACAACTTCAATTAGGAGGATAATTGAAATAAAATATTTTATTTTTAATTTTTTTATATTTGTAATATTCATTAAAAAAAAACTCCGAAAATTGGTACAACTAAATTTTTCGGTAAAAACCCAACCCAGAATAGGGTTTAGGTCTTTACCTAATTGCATGGTCTTTAAAATGAACATAACGAGGTATGCTCAAATTAATTACAGTAAGAGAAAACAAAATTCGAGTTTGAAATTCAATTCTAAATGATAATAAGAAAAAGACTTTACGAGTAATGACGACGACATCTCATGGCCTACTCAAACTCCAATCAACCATTCTAGTACAATTCATAGGGCACCAGTAAAGAACCACAAAACAAAAAAGTTAGTCTTTAATTCAATAAGGATCCATACACGGAATTCGTAAGCACATTTGTAAGAGAAATATGCACAATTTATTAATAACAATAATGGACACAAAAATTGGTCTGAATTTACAAGCGGAGCTCTCTAACTTTGTATAATATATAAAAGAAGTTACGAGATTTCTGTATTGGAGAGATGGTGGAGAGATCGAGTTTGGAGGAGAAGATGGATGCCTTGTTGCTGGAAGATAGATTTGGGAGATGTGAAGAGCTTTTTTTTGTTTAAAAATAACTTTCATTAGGCTAAAATTAGGATTTTAATACAACACTTAATTTTAAAAATCATATTTTAAAATATGGAAAACTCATAGATAAATATTAAATCAATTAAAAGAGAATTCATTAATTTAGTAAATCAATCCTATTAAACTCATTTTCCAATTATTAAATATCCACATTATAAGATTAATTAGGAAAATTTGAATGGTTACATTTACCATCTTAAAAAATCATACATAAATTGATTGGTTAAGTTCTATTAGTTTTGGTCGCTAAGTTAATTTTCAATGCGGTATTGTAGGAGTTGTTGCAACCATATGTAAGCTAGCTAATTTATTCGTGAAGGCAAAGTATTTGTTAAACCATATACTAAAGATTAGTTGTGATTTCAATTGGATTTTTGTTGGTTTTAGACCAAATAGACAAATGAACCAATATTCTCAATTTTCAACAAATAAAATTGAACTAATATTCAACCAGAGATTGAAACTGTTAATTCAACTTTTATTTAGTTCTCAATTTTGATTTAGATGTTATTTAAATTTGATTTGATTTTTTTTTTTAAATCTTGGTTTTCAATTCGGTTGGGTTTAGAAATGATCTATAACAATAGCGGTAAAAAAACCGATAGCAAAAGACTAGTTTTCAAAACTCAACAATATCTTTGAAGGTGAAAAAAATTTATATTCAATGTGAGGATACAAAACTAAGAAATAGAATATAAACCTTTCAGCCAATCGAGTAGTAACTCAAGCGGTATCAGTGTACACCTAACGACTTAGAGGTCTTAGGTTTGAGTCTCCCCCACCCCACCTTTCAATATCCTAGAAAATAGGAACAGAAAGAGGCCATCTCCATTATCTAAATCTAAAAAGTGAAAACCCCAATAAAATAACAAAAGAAACAACACCCCACATGAATAAAATTAAAAAATCAACAAAACTAAAACAAATAAAATTTAAAATATTTAAAAAAAAATCAATAATAAAAATATTCGCACACACATAAATATTTTAAAAAAATCAATAATAAAAATATTCGCACACACATTGATAGCTGGAATCTTAGATGTATGCGTTTTCGTACTTGTGATGACTTCAAATTTAACTAATGTTCCAAAAATACCCAAAAAATATATATTTCTTATATCCTAATTTTATAATGTATGGTTGTGTAGAAAAATAATGAAACATGCATATAATGAAGTATAAATGTTAAAAAAGTTAATTATATAATTAATTATAATTTTTGATAACTTATATTATATTATATAATTAAAAAGAAAAAAGAAATTTTTGAAAGAAATAATGTTAACTTTGTATTTTTTTTTTTTTATAAATTTTATAGATGTAAACTATCATTGGAAAAATAAAATAAAAAACACTTCAAATTTAATTAAAAATAATTTTAATAAAATTAATTTATATGTATATTTAATAATAAATAAATAAAGAAAATCGATGAATACAAATGTTAAAAAAAGAGGAGCAAAATTGTCAAAAGACGATTCTCTCAGAATCTTGGAAACCCATCTATCATAAGGGCATCCAAATGTTGTCGGATGCCCTTCTAATGAGAATTTTAGGATGTCTAAGAATGTTGAGATACCGGGTATTTCAATATTACTACGAAAAGAAGAAATAATCGAGATTTCCATTTCCCTCAAAGTGAACAACCCCTAAAAATTAAGTGAGATTTTAGCCGATGAGGGAGATAGTTCCAAAATGAGAAGAAAATGGAATGGATGTGAGTGAGTTAAGAGTTTTTTTAGCGAATTTATAGGGTTTGGTTTAGTTTGATTTTCAATTAGTTTTTCAAACAATAACTGAACCGAGCTAATAAAATTTGGATTTTCATAAAACCAAATGGATCATCCAATAATTTCTTTAAAAAAATCGATCCCGCGATTTTTTCTGTCACCTCTATTAGAGAAATTATCTTTTTAGGGGCCGTTTGTTTGACATATTTAGGTAATTTTTAGGTTAAGAAGTTATATTAAGAAGTTATGTTGAGGAGTTAAAAATTGAGAATTGTGTCAAAAACTAGTTTGGATGTAGTTTTTGTATAGATGAGTTAAAAGTCAAAATCTTGTTTGGATGAAGATTTGAAAATGAGTAGTTATTTTTAGTAGTTAAAAAAGAAATGATTAAAAATGAATGGTTAAAAATGAGTTATTTTGATTGATTTGAAAGGAATGAATAAAAATAAGTGGTTAGAAATGATTAAGTAGTTATAAATGAATGATTAGAAATGAGAGTTATTTTTAAAGGTAAAAATGAGGAGGAGTTAATAAAAACTCGTTTGGATGTAGGTTTTTTAAGAGGAATTAATAACTCCTCCTACTAACTCTTACCTAAATATGTCAAACAAACAGCCCCTTAGTCTTTAAGTTTGGTATCTAATTTAAATTTGATCCATATAATCTGAAATTAAACATTTTTACCTTTTGACATTTCAATAATACTTATTTTTAGTCTCTCAAATTACAAAATCATTAATTATATATTGTAAAATTAATTAAAATGATTATTAGACCAATTTTAAATTTCAATATATTGATATAATAATGGTCTTAATCTTTACTTAAATTAATTTTTTTTAAAAAAATAAATATAAAAGTAAATTAGAAAATACACAAATACTAAAAGTGAATACTATTAAAATGTTAAAGTTAAAAATGCTCGATTTTAAAATATATGTACTAAACTAAATATAATCTCAAACTTAACGACTAAAAATATCATTTTCCCAAAATTTAGAGGACAACATGAATGCATTGAGTTGGAAGTGTTCATAAATGACAATTTGTTAGATGCCTCATGTTTTGCAAGTATGTTATAGCTAAAATAGATCTAAACCGTCATATCTTCAAAAAAAAAAAAAAAAAAAAAAAAAAAAAAAAAAGAATTTGTGTTGTATAGCAACTTTTTTACCACAGTTTACAATTATAGCACATTTTTAAAAATGATTCTTTTATAGTAAATTCTGTCATTTTTAAACAAAAAAATTATTTACCTTTTTTATAGAAGACTTTGATAGAATCTATCATTCTCTAGTGATGGAAGTCTATCAATTTTATCCGTGATTGATTCTATCAGCTCTTATTGATAGACTCTTGATAGAATCTGATGGAAATCTATCAATTTACTTTATTTATTAGTAATTGATTCTATCACTCTTTATCGATAGAATCTATCAATTTGAAGTCTATCAATTTACAATTTTTGCTATATGTGCAAATATTTTCATTATTGTGTTATTCACGTAATATTTTATCCATTTTGTAATATACATGCAAAAGCCAAAAACAAGGTGTATTGTGTTTGTAACTATGGCAGAAACAAATGTAAGTCTTTCCTTTTTTAAAAAAAAAAAACAAACAAATGTAAGTTCTCTATGCACTAAAAATAAAAATCATGTAACTAATATGGTGAGTGTCAACTATAAACTTTTGGGTGTGTTTGGAGCACCGTTTGGTTATGATAGACAGAAGATTATAATAAACCGCGAGTTATAATAAACGGTGAATTATTATAAATGGTGTTTGATGGACACTTTATTATAACATGAATTATGATTAACGACGTTTAAGGGCTAGTTATGCAACAAAAAATAATATATGTAATATTTAGATAAATGGGCACGTAGGTTTAAATAAACGGGTACGGAGGTAACCACCGTTTATAATAAACAGTGGGACAAACATCCATTGAGTTATTATAACCAACATGACCGTTTACATAACGGGGGCCCAAATACACTCCAACTATTATAAAACACTACATTTGTGATAAACCTTAATTATAAAGAAATGGAGGACATTTCATAAATCATTTGATTCAATAATTCTCGCTATCACAACATTTAATATCATGTGTAATAATAAACAGCCTTCTCACAAACTTCATCTTAAATTTGAACCCAAACCTATTTAATAATCGAGTTCCACGATCTTAAAAAGATTTAATCAAGGACCATCAAACACCAACACTTGTAAACTTATAACTAAAGTCTGGTTTGATAACTATTTTGTTTTTAGTTTTTGAAATTTAAGACTACAACAACTCTTTTACCATTTATTTTTTCTTACTTCAATATTTACACCATTCCTATATTCTTAAAAACTAAACTAAAATTCGGAAACAAAAAAAAGTAGTTTTCAAAAAATTATTTTTTTTTAAAAAAATTTGGTTAGCATTCACATACTTTCTTAAAAAAAAATAGATACATGATAGGAAAGATGAAACACATTGTAGGAAATTTGAGTAGAAGTAGTCTTAAATTTCAAAAACCAAAAATAAAAAATCAAATGGTTATCAAACGAGGCTTAAGTTATTAATTACTAAGGCTTTGTTTCGTATCCATTTAGTTTTTAGTTTTTAGTTTTTTATTTTTGAAATTTATGCTTAAAACAACTACATTACTATATGTTTTTTTTTTTCTTATTTGGATATATCCCTTATATTTTTAGAAACCAAACCAAATTTTAGAAAAAAAAGAGTTTCCAAAAACTTGTTTTTGTTTTTAAAATTTGGATGACATTTATGTACTTTTTCAAAGGAAAATAGACACATTATTAGAAAGATGAAATACATGGTAGTAAATTTGACTAAAAATATGCTTAAATTTCAAAAATCAAAAATAAAAAACTAAATGATTATCAAATAGGATCTCGTACAAGATAAAAAATTATAATGTTAATGCTTAGAAAAAAAAAAAGCCAATACTCTAATGTCCCGTATTTTACTTTAATTAATTATAAGTTTTTTTAAAAAAAATTAAGATAATCAGATTTTATAAGGATATTGAATTAATTTAGATATGGTGAGATTTTATGAAATCAATTAATTATTAAAAATATTTTTTCTAAATCCTTTCTTTTTTCCTAAATTCTCTCTTTTCAATTTCAATTTATAAGAGAACCTATTATAAATAAACTCCCCTCATTCTTTATTTTTGTACTTCAACCACTCAACCACCATTCTCTTTCATTCACTTTGTGTTTTGTGCAAACCAACATTTTTCTCTCTCTTTAATTTTTTAAAAACTTTCATCTCAAATCTATGTCGTTAGAGGAGATTTCTCGACAAACTACCACAAATTTAGAATCTTGGCAACAAGATGAATCCAATAAATAGGGACTTTCCTAGTTTCCGACAAGATGCTATCGCCTTGTTTTACGAGTCATATTTGTATTTTGCTTGGATTGGTTAATCAATCAAGTCGTCGGTCAAGTAAGGAAAACTAACTCTCTTATATGTAGTTTATGGAAAAACTCGTGGTTAATCTTTGCTTAATATTTTAATAGATTATCATATGTGCTTGTTAAATTGATGTGTAATATAATTGTTTGAAAGTCGTATGTTGCTTTAATTATTTTACTTTAACTTGAATACATCCATAGGAAGTTGTGAGATTGTGGATTAGTTAATATTTTGGGATTAAGATTATGGAGTTGTAAGAATTATGTTAAGAATGAGTTGTTTGAATGCAAGGATCGTCATTGATGGTTTATAGTAACTAAGAATTATTTTTAGTCGAAGAAGCTAAACTCATTCAAGGATCAAAGAGGTTTGGATATGATTGAACAAAATTAAGCAGTTGAAGTATGAGCTTGTGATTAATGAAGTGTGAACTAAGATTGAAGTGTAAGAGTCAAGATTTGGGTGTTGGTTATTGTAGATATTAATACATAGTTATTGGTTGAAATTAGTTAAGTTTACCAAAGATATGAAGGATTGTAGTTTATATTTGAGTATTAAGTAATGATCATTAAGGATGTGCATTGGATTTTTTTGAGTATTTAAATGTTGAAGTTAAAGAATAAAAAATCGTAAGAAAAATATGAAGATTGTTGTTATGAGAACTTAAGTGATGGACTTTAAGGATATGAACTCATGAGGTTTAAATTAGTATTGATACGGTAGAATTCTTTAAGCTTAAGTAAGTTAAACAAGTTATAATTAAAGACATATTATTAAGGTTAAAGAGTTAAAAGCGTCATGTTATGCTCTAACATTATATTGAAATCAGAATTGCATGAGATGGAATTATGAAGAGCCAACATGGGGTTTTAACCCTATTGTTGAAAGATGGAAATTCAAATTCTCTAATTCTTCATTGAATAATGAACCCAACAATGTGTTTAAATAGAGTACAAGCGATGACCTAATTATAAAATGAAAATATAATATCTAATCATTAAAAGAAAAAGATAACTTAATCATAAAAGGAAAATATTCTACCTAGTTAATGAAAGGAAAAGATAGAAAACACTCCCCCTCAAGCTGGATTGTATATGGAATACAAGCTAAGCCAATTGGGAATACTGATGTCAAGACCAATTGGGAATGTTGATTGTGAGGACCAATTGGGAATTTGATACTTTTGTTCATTGACACCGTTAAAGTGAGAAAATTTGGTTGATTTTTTTTTAATGAATCAGAAGAAAAAAAAAAGTGAGAAAAAATCAATATGATGGTTTGTATTTTCTAGGTTTTGAGTAAAGGGATTTTGTTTTTGTTATGTTTTTGTTGAGGTAAAAACAAAGAAGATTATGGAGAAGAAAAGGATAAGAGAGGAAGAGAAAAGGTTTTGAGAAGTTTTTTTTTTTTTTTTTTTTTGGGAATTGGAGATTTGAGGAAAAGTTTGTTGGTTTGTTTTTTTCCTCTAAAAGAGGAAGAAGAGGAAGATGATGAAGAAGAAAATGTTCTTACAAAAAGAGGAAGAAGGTGATGGAAGAATAGAGAAAAAATTTATCGGGATCGAAAGAAAAAATTTGAGGCTTTGATACCATGTTGAAAGATGGAAAATCAATTTATCTAATTCTTCATTTAATAATGAACTCAACAATTAGTTTAAATAGAGTACAAGAGATGACCTAATTATAAAAGGAAAATATAATAGCTAATCATAAAAAGGAAAAGATAACTTAATCATAAAAGGAAAATATTCTACCTAATTATGAAAGGAAAAGATAGAAAATAATATTTAATCTAATCCTAAAATGAATAAATAATTAAAAAGATGAAAATACAATTTTACTAAAATTAACATAAACCAACACCTATGCATGTTAATATTATTTATATCGGCCTTAGTGTCCACACTACTATTTATATCAAACTTAGTGTCCATACTATTATTTATAAGAGATTAGTGAGTCCACCACACTACTTCTTTCATACCGCAGGCTAACAAGTCCCATTGAGAGGGTTTATATCTCATATTTATACTACTGCGAGCTTGTTGGCTCCTATGGGAGGGTTATATTTCATTTAATTAGGATTAGATACTTGTTTGTTTTTTTTTGGAACGGATTAGAAGCTTGTTAAGATTATCTTTATAATTTATATATATTGCTAGTTTGATTATTAATATTTATGACTCTTTATAAGTCGTGTTCTTACTATTTGTGTATTATACTAATTGCTTGTTGTGATAACTTATTATTTTATTCTACTATTTATTTTATAGTTTTGAATGTATTCTTGAATCGCTATGATATTTCGATAATTATATTAGGTCATGATTAATCATGTGTAATAACGTGTAAGGGGGTTTCTTTCTTTACTGGGTTTCTCGAAACGCATCCTTTGTATTCAACATTTTTCTAGGAATATAAGGCATGTCAAGGTGATTGAATAAGACCAGTTGAGGAGATCATGAGCACGGTCGTGACTCTTTTAATTCCGCATTAGTTATAGAGTCATGTAAAATTACATGTTTTCCGCATTCTTGTTAGTAACAAATGTTTAAAGGAGTATTTCGTCAAATTGTTTTATTATATTTCAATAAAATTAGTTATTTTAAATAAGACTCGATCTAAATAGTTGTACATGAGTCCATAAAATCCTGCATACATGATAATACTCTTAATTATCTAGTTGGAAATTTTTTTTTTTTTTTAAACATATCTAGTTGGAAATTTGATCATTACAAATACAATGATCTCATAAAATATTTGTTAATTAAAATATGCATGTCAAAGTCAAAAAAGAAAACAAAACAAAAAAAAAAAGCAAATACAAAAGAGATTGAGAAAGTGGGCCTAAGTGCACATGAGGAATAGGCCCCGATCAGCCCATGAGCATTAAATTAGTCTTTTATTAAAAAAAATCTTTGTTCTGCCGCTTCCCATCCACCCCACCGTAATAATGCCACGTGCCACCTTATAATTATTAATCTTTTTCAATTTTTTAATACTTAAATTTGGGTGAAATTTTTATTGGATTCTTAAATTTTTTTAATACTTATATTTCATTAATATTCAATTTTATTCTTCAAAATAACAAAACCATCGATCATTAAATATTAATTCAAATTTTTATCTATTAAAAGAAAATGAATAAGAAAAAACAAAAAAAAAACTTACTATTATTAAAGATGAATATAATTAATTTAAAAATGTTGATTTTAAATTATAAAAAATCGTATAAAAATTCATTCAAATGTTAAGAATAATATTCCAATAACATTATGTAGTTGATTACAATTTTAATGTTATTGATTTTCAATTATAAAAACTATATAAAAAGTAAATTGTCGTATATCATGTATGAAAGGGTTGGACGTTGTTTTATTATTGATGAAAATTCAATTCGACACAAAAATTAGGCCTAAATTTTTTATAATATATTCATTTTTTCTTAAGAAAGTAAGTAAATATTAACCAAATTTCAAAAACAGAAACAAACTTTTGGAAACTATTTTTTTTGTTTAAAAAATTTCATTTTATTTATTAAATAGAAGTAAAATGTAAATATTTAAATTAAAAAAAAGAGTATATTTAGATAGTAAGTAGCTTTCATTTATATGAGCCTCTGCCTCAACTTTATGTTTTTCTTGTTTCAAAAAAAAAATAATTTATGTTTTTATTTTATTTGAAAAATCTAATTTTCTGTTTAATCAATCAGCCGACAAGTCGGCAGCGCACATGGGATCAGAACGTGTAAAGCAACACTTTAGCAGCGCACGTTAGCGTCAATGATTTGATATTCTACGCACCCTAACCTTTAATATTAATATTACTGCATATTTTTATCTTCTGATTTTCTAATTAAATAATCGCATCTAAACTAGATTAATTTGATTTCGCTTTTTTACTTTTTACTTTCAACCTCGTGTATTGTAATTAAATTTAATTTACAATTTAGCCCTATTTTATTTTGCTAAACTATTGTTTTTAAATTTAATAGATTATTATTTTTTATTGAATTTTTTTTAATAGATTATAAAACTATGGAAATGATCAGATATTTGTTTTATACTGGAAGTCTATATTAATGGACAACCAAACTATAATTTAATTGGTCAAAATGAGTATAGTGCAATTAACCTAAAATTTGTACTAAAAAAAAAAATTAACCTAAATTTTTTATTAACAACATATTATCTCTCCTCACATTTTGTCACAAAAAAAAAATCAATGGTTTATGTCAGATATAGAGATGTCCATTTTTTTCATGGACCCGAGACCCCATGGGAACCTGCCCTTGTTCGAATAAGGTGTGAATGGAGGAGTGAGTGGAGATAAAAAAAATTCCCGCAAACTAAATGAGGATGGAGAAGAAAAATATATTCTCCAACCTCGTTAAACAAAGTAGTAAAAATATTTATTTTGATTAATATTTTCCTTACCTAATTAATTATTTAATTAAAAATCAATGAATATTTCTTTTAACATTGAACAAATTATCTAAGATTTAGTGCATTAAGTTAAAAATGGAGAAAGTTGGTAAAAAGTTAAAAATAAGAAAGAAAAGAAGAAAGTTAAATGGGGAATAATGACGTACGTACAAAACACGATCTCCGTGATTTTTCCGTGTTGAATTCATGTCCCATTCTCTCTCCACCGCGTGGACATCTTTGTCAGATGTTTAATTAGCCTCACACATGTGTTAGCTTGATAAAACAAAAAATCATTTATTCAAAATATACACAAATTACAATTTAATTTGAAGACATTATTTTAATTGGGAAGAAAAGGTATTAATAGTGCTAAGTTAATTGGAGCCAACCAATATTGAGTGGAATTTTGCAAATAAAAGATTCCTTTTAGTAAGGGTGGGACAATGAAGATTGAAGCATCCTGATTTGTAAGACAAATATTTAATACCTTAATTTTGTTTAAAGTAAGATTAAGAAAAAAATATATCGTCGTGTGTTAGATTTAACGTTGTTTTTACTTTCCTAAAAAAACATTTTTTCTTACTGATATTAAAAATATAAAATAAGCTGGTGAATTAATTTTCATCCGATAAGAAATTGAATAATAGTGACATGATTGAGTTTTTTTGTCAGAACACAGGGACGAACTTAAAAAAATTATGAATTGTATCTTATATTTTCATGTCGAGAATTCTACATTAAAATGGTGAGAAAACTTAAATAAATAAATAAAAGTTAAGATAAATTTTCATCCTTTTTAAGATATAATTTATTTTTCTTATTATTGATTAGTTTTGAGCTTAAACTAATTTTAATAAATTCATATAAATATTCTATCGAATAAAAATAAAATTGAGATAAATTCTAACAAGAATAAGTTACTCTATTAAAAACTAAAAATTAAAAAAAAAAGTTCTACCAGAAGTTTTTTTTCTTATATTTTTAATGAATAACTTAGAGGGTTTCTCCTTCAATCTCTCTCTGGCATTCCCAATTATTATGATTTTCTTTTTTGTAACTAAAAATAGATGTTTTTTATAAATAAATTAAAGACAGAATTTAACGAATAAAATAAACACTCTCAATTTTTTCATTTTTTATTAAATAATATTTGGGTGGACAATTGTGTTTGATAATCATTTTATTTTTTGTTTTTAAAATATTTGCTTATTTTTATTCATATTTTCTACAACCTGCTCTATTTTTCTAACATGTATTTAACTTTCTTTAAGAAAACATGTGAAACTTAATCAAATTTCAATTTTTTTTTTTAAGCTACTTTTCCAATTTTGGTTTGATTTATACAAATAATGTAGATACTCATGTAGAGGAAAATATATGATAGAATAGTTGTTGTAGGCTTAAATTTCAAAAACAAAATACAAAGAACAAAATGATTATAACTTTTTGTTTTTGAAAAACTTAAGATGTAAGCTGTCGATTACTATACTAGCTTATAAATAATTTCACTTTTATTGACGATTTTTATTTTATTTAATTCAGGTTAAATATGATTATTTTGATTTTCATTTCTACTGTAGGTTCATTAAAACTTAAAATTTATCTATATTGTATTTTTTTATTGAATTAAATTATCTCACTTAATCTTTCTTCTAAACATTTTGAAAATATATTCATATAATTTTTATTGCATTATTTTTCTATAATTTTATTTAATTGATTCTGAAAAAACCAACTTCAAATCAATAGTAGGAACTAATAATATTAGATATGTGAAAGCTAATGAAAAAATAATAATGAAATTGATAATACAAAAATATTTTTACCTCTTAATTTAGGTAACATATCATTTTGGTATGTGAATTTTGAGACTTATTCTACATTGGTTTGTCATGTTTAAAAATCTAATTTTAATTCTAGTTTTTGGGATTTGTTATATATTAATTTCTAACTTTTAAAAGTTCAATTTTTTTTTTAGTACATATTAAAGAAGGGAGAACAAATACCAATTCGCGGGCTCAAACTTGTGACACTGGCGTTGAAGTAGTTTAAAAGTTCAATTTTAAAGCTACAAATATTGTTATTCTTTCAATAGATTTTAAATAAAAACTAAAATTGGTCCTTAAAAAGTAAAAAAAAAACATTTATTTTTCTTTTAAAACTTAAATTCCTCCTTTATGAATTTTAAAAATATGTTCACATTTAATCTTTAATTATATTAAAGTTATTAATATCATTAAAATAATTTCGATTAATATCAACTTCAAATTTCATATAAAGACCAATTTAAAGTTCTTTTTTAAAATACAAGGTCTGTAATTAGACTTTTATAGTTATCGAGAGTCAGTGACGCAGTTGATTATCTTGTCTGGTGTTAATTCATTTCAACTCCACGATAACGAGTTCGAGCTCGGAAATCAGTATTTAGCTCTCATATTATTTGAGAGTAGTTGTGCCCTCTATGTAGGGCTTGTTGTTTCCCCTTCCCCTATTATGTACTAAAAAAAATTTGGACTTTTAAATGTAACAAATTTTAAAATTAAAGGTTTAGTATTGAGTTTTTAAAAATTTAAAGATTAAAATTAAATTAAATTGAAAGTTGAAGATTAAAAAAGTATTTTACCTTTAAATTATTATTATTATTATTTATTTATTATTGTTTCAATGTATGTGGACCCGGAAGAGACCACAGTCCCCCAAGAGATTTAATAATATTTCATTCCTATGCAATTTGGGGGTAAATTATTCCAAGATATGCCCTTTTTATTTTCTTAATCACATAACTTTTATTTTCTTTATGATGTTATTGCTTTTAAGGAAAAACAATATCATAAAATAACGTTTCTCGTCCATATATGTAACAAGTCAATCCAACTTGGTAGGTGAAATAGATCTCATTTAAAATCTTACATGTAAAAGTACCATTTGCATTCCTTTCATAAAAAAGTATATGCAAATAAAAATCGATATATAATATAAGTACATAGAGTCGATGATGCACACATTTTTATTCTCACTTGTTTCTTAATATGAAAAAAATCAGAATTAAGATGAGATCGTTGATAAAACTCAATTATGTGTTTTTTTGTCATGCCATGCACAAATAAAGATGGTGACTTTTAATTATTTGTTGAGTCAAGTAATTGAGAGAAATGATTAAGAATGTTCTGAAGTGAAAACATTGTATGGAAAAGAATTATGGTCGGATGGTTTTATTGTTTGATGGTTATTAAATTTCATATTTAACTCTTATTTATTTTATTTCAAAACAACAATATATTTTTTTTTTGTAAAGTTTGTAGTCCCTCCCCTTCCTAACTTTACTAAAAAAAAAAAAGTGCAAACACTGTAATTGAGCATTTTACCCATGTTTGAGGATGGCTTAAATTAAGGTTTGCATTTGGATCACCAAATTATAATAACTTGTAGATTAATTCATAACTTTTCAAATATAATAACCTTCGATCTTGTTAGGATAACTCATGCTATATATAATAATACTTGAGAAACTTATAAATTTAGTCAAATTTAAAAAATAATTAAAAATATGATTTTTTTTTTATAAAAACATTAATAATTATAATTATTAAAATTAATGAGTATTGCCACATACTTTCTTATAATATTGTATTAATGAATATTTAGAATACAATATTAAAACATATTAATAATCATTAATGCAAATATTTTAAAATTTGACTATATTTATAATTATATTCGGTGAATAGCCCATTTAATACAATTTCTCATAAAATTTTATGTTATAAAATAATAACATGCATATAAAATATAGTTATTGTAACTTCTACTATAATAACTATAATAGGGAAAGTATTGGCCTAATCATAGTAAGGCCCACGAGAACCTCACAAGTTAAATAGGGTGTTATCCAAGTCTAAGAGAAGCAGAGACCCACGAGAAACGTGCCCCAAGAAAGGTCAGGCTAGGCTACCTGGGCCTTAGTGGAGTCGGCCTGGTCCGAGTGAGTTTGGGTGGTGCCCGACCCTCGACCCTAGAAGGGTCAGACAGGGGTTCAGGGTCGGGCACCAGCCCAACCCTGGGTTTGTTACAAGATGGGCCCAGTTCGGCTCTAGGCTCTGTTCGAGTGTGGCCTAACTCGAAAGGCCCTCGATCTGTCCACAAAGAGGAAGAGAAAAGGGCACATACTCCCTATAAAAAGTCAGAGGAAAACAAAAGAGGCAAGTACTAAAAATTACTCCCCTAAATCCTATTTGTAGTCCAAATTTGATCACTACTACAAAACTAGGATATAATGATTACAGAAAAGTGTCACAAACATTTTAGATGATACTTTTCTACAATCATTGTATCGCACATTATCTATTCTCTTTAGTTGACACTTTTTAATAAGTGTCATTGAAAAGCAATAGATGATACTTCTTTGCAATCATTGTATCACACATCATCTATTCTTTTTACATTACACTTTTTAGCAAGTGTCATTAAAATGTTTTAGATGATACTTTTCTGCAATCATTAATATTTGTTTGATGACACCTAAACAGTATCAAAAAATATTATTTATTGACACTTATTTTTAATCACCAAATAACCAAACATGGCTCTTTATTTTAATCATATATCTTTAATTATTGACAAATATTTTATTATCAATTTATATTATTTCATGACGCTTGTTGTGTCTATTTGCAACATTTTTTTGCTCTTAACTATTATCATACATACATAATATTCTTCAAGAAAAATAACTTCACCAATAAAAGACTTGTCAACAAATAATTTCATTGATGACTTAAAATATTTGTGTTGAACAAAATAACAAAAGGACAATAATATTACACTTGTAATAAATATTCACACAGTTTTTTACAACAAAAATAACTAGTAAAGGATGAGTGCATTTCTTCACCGCTTCATCCTTTGAGTGTGTTCATGCAAAACTTAAGAAAAATTGAGTTTCAAACAACCTTCACATATTAAATATTACTTAACATTAACATATGAGCTTTCTTACCAATAAGAAAAGAGATTCAAGCAAGAAAAGAAAATTTAAGTAATTCTAACGAGTATGCATGAATAAATCTTTAAGAACCTTAAGCAAGAAAAGAAAATGAAGAAAAGAATGAAGCTTACATCAAAATTTGAACGTCTGGAGGCTTCAATATATGTATTTTCCCTAGCCTCTTTATTTTCATGTCCATATTCCCTATAAACATCAAACCAATATATGTTTCAGCTTCAATCTAAAACTAAATATTTAAACAAATGTGTCTATATGTTAAAAACTAAAATAACCTTAAGGAATTAGAGTAGATAAAGTTTACCTCTTTAACTTGCAAAGCATTCACTATAAGAAAATAAACAAATTCTCCAATATATTAGCTTAAACAATATAGAAACGAGTCATCAACAAATTGATCAATAAAAAAAAACTAGAAGAATAAGTCATTAACTAGTTGTGCTATTGAAACTTAATCACACAAACTAGAAGAAAAATGTATGGTTGGACATTGTTATTATACCCATAGTTCAGAGTTATACCTCCACTCAAGCTGGATCTAAGTCAAATTCGGCTCCAACATTTAACCTAGATAAGAACAATTAAAACAACAAAAATAATTGTAAAGGTCAAACATATAAAGTTCTAAAATAAGCACATGCATGTAAATATTGCATAGAAAGTAATAACATATTACTTAACAATAACATGTGAGATTTGACAAAAAGAAAAAAAATAATAACATATGAGCTTTCTTATTGATAATAAAAGAACTTCAACCATCTACATTACATATAAACCAAATAAGTTTTTTTTTTAAAAGCATAAGAAACATGTAAATATTGCATAGAAAGTAAGTTACTGAAAATGAAGACAAACCAACAATTATTCCAAACTTCAACACATGTTCACCCATTTGATTGAACAAAAACATTAATATATATACACACACATAGAAGACGTACCTATTTCAACTAGCTTCTCTATGATATCGTGGCTGCCTATTCGGAGTTCTTGTAGCTAGAAAATCCAACAAAACTCATAGAAAACACATCAAATTCAAGGACTAAAAGAATTGGGCAATCGATAAATAATAGAGTGAAATCAAAAGTATCTACAACATTATAATGGAAGCATGTAAATAAAATAGAAAAGTTAATTCAAAATTTCAGCAGCATAACGACACTCTTATGACTAACAAAAAAAATAACTACACATGCTTTACCAATGAAAATCATATATAATCTACCATGTGGCTACCTTTGTTGCAGGGTAGCCACAATTCACAAAATATGCATAATTGTAGAGGTAGGGAAATATGCAAAATAATTACACATAGTCTAGCAATAAATGTAGCTAGTTTCTTCAGATAAAAATGAACCAATTTCTTTTTGAAAAAGCATTAGTAATTTCAGGCATCTAAATGGAAAAATCTATGAATGGAGAAATGGATTCTCTAAAAGTTAATGATACTTAAATATAATTCAATCTAAAAGGTATGAGGTAGGGAAATAAGACCAATATTGTTTTCTAAATAAATTTATATATAGCTTAAAATAGTCATCTAGATACTAGTATATCAAAGGATTGATAAATACATATTGAAAATAAGATTTTATACAAGTTCCTATAACAATTGTGTTTACATATAATTAAATATTGTTTCATATGATACGAATATGTTTCTGTCGCTATATGTCGATAATATGCTAATTGTTAACAAGTCTAAAAATAATTTTAAACATGTCAAGACATTGATATGCAAGATCTAGAAGAATGTAAAAGAATATTAAACATTGAGGTTCAAATCGATAAGTTAAAAAACTTATAGAAGGTTTGTTTCTCAAAATAAAAGGAAAAATGTCACAAGCTTAAACATCGACGAGAAGAATGTTGGTCTTCTAAAAAACTTATAGGTTTATAGTAACGAGTTATCTTAATGACGAGTCGCTCAACATTAAAAGCGCCCACACAAAAGGTGTCAAGCATTAAAAACCTCATAATCATCAAGCAAAACCACATCATTCTCAATACCGATCTAACTCTATCCAATAGATTGGTCATGAGAGATTGATGTAGTTACATTTGGTAAAGAAAACTAAAAGATCAATATCCTAGTCAAAGTAGGGAGAAAAAAAAAATATAAATGAATATCAATCCACTCATCTATAATATCGTAACAAATACTTTAAAAGGTAATATAATGTGTAATTTCCAACAAACACTCTAAAAGAAAATACAAAAATTAAAATGAAAAGAAAACTATTAAGCTAGTAAAAGCAAACAACATGATTCACATAAGCAAATATACCCAACACGAGTCATGTAAGAGAGCAAACTTACTCGAATTCAACCTTAGAAGATTGTCACGAGTTGGCACCCAAACGATTCCTTAAAAACACAAAAATAAATCAAGTAAGAAGCCTTTTAAGAGAATCCAAACGTACCTTAGTGAAAATGCAAAGCAAACAAAAGGAAAGTGTTGAAATCGCCCCCATAGAAGATGAAAAAATTTCTAAGAAAAATGAAGAAAAAAAATATAAATGTTAGCTGAATTGGTGAACAAAAAATTCAAAAATCTTAATCTTATCTAAATTGACGAAAAAATACGAGAAGAATGAAATTAAAAAAAAAATAAAACAAAAACAAACAACTTTTTTTTAAGTCATATCAACCACCATGGAAGCCGAAAACAGCAAACAACTCAATTATAAATATCTCAAGTCAATTATGTAAACGACTGAGTTGATTATAATAACCCAACCGATGTTTGTCCCTCCGTTTATTATAAACGGTGGTTACTTAAACCTGCGTGCCCGTTTATCTAAACATACGTGCCCGTTTATCTACACCTTACATATATTACTTTTTGTTACATAATCAGTCCCGCAAACATCGTTTATCATAAATCCATGTTATAATAACTTGCCCCTCAAACACCATTTATAATAACCCACCATTTATAATAACCTTCAGTCTATAATAACCAAACCGGTGCTCCAAATGCACCTCAAATGTATTTGGAAGTGCATCACATTGAATTGATTTATACAAAAATACACGGTAGTTCGCACCTTCTTCTACTAGTTACAATCTTTAGATCTACTTCAATTAAAGAATCTGTAGTTCACTCATCTATGCCCTTACAAATCTCTTTTTAGAAAGTCCGAAGGTCAAACAAAATAGACAAACAAGAAGAAAAACAAAGTACGATTGTTTTTATTTTTATTCATCATTGAACCAGCTAAAAGCCCACCACGACTCAATTTATAATAAACACATGTAATCATATTTGGGGTCATAAATGTTCTTCCTCTTCTGTAACTGATCGTGCCCTCATTTCTTTCATTAAATGTTATTTTTATTTTCTCCAATTTCTATGTGTTGTATCGTGCCAATGCTAAGCATTGTCTTTAAATATGAGGCGGCTAGTAAATAAACCCTCTACTAATAATTATTTACTAGTTTGTGGATACTAAATGCAGAATAGAGTCACTTTTATCAGTTATTGGAAAAACTTATGAACAGTAACTCATAATTTGAGTATTCTAAGAGTTGATATTTATTAGTAAACTAACCTCTTGGTGGGCAATGCACTTGAACTTCTCTGTTTGCTTAACCAAGGGAATTTTCTTGAGTACATACCT
The DNA here is from genome assembly GCA_036507275.1 of Sicyos edulis. Classification (NCBI taxonomy): domain Eukaryota; kingdom Viridiplantae; phylum Streptophyta; class Magnoliopsida; order Cucurbitales; family Cucurbitaceae; genus Sicyos; species Sicyos edulis. The sequence continues at coordinate 26,044,755 of CM071850.1, read as the reverse complement.
AATTTATGTATAATGTAACATTATGAGAATAAAAAATATATGTAAAATATATTTAAGAACCAGTACTCATTTTCAAGGCAGAGAGCTCAACCTTTTTGTATATCTTAATGTCCCTGTGCAACAAAATCAAGCATTAAAATCAATTAAGATTTTGATTTCTTAAAGATGAGCCTTCTAAGGTTGAAAGAAAAATGCATTGGAAACTAGAAATTGATTGCTTTTTCTCTTAAAATCCAAGACCCAAAACTCTTTAGGATAACGCTCTATGACAGAACTAAGAAATGAGATTGAGAAATTAAAAACAAGTAAAGCAAAATGGCAAATCTATGAGAAAAATCAAAAGTTGAAAAAACGCGAGAATCAAACAATTGAAGGAACTTCATCAAAATTTATTTACATGAAGAAATTATAAAGTTGAAAGAAGAGAACTAACCTCAAGATGATAAGGAAAAGCTTTTGGTGTTCATGGCTATTGTAGTAGCCTAGCTATGTTGTCCAGTAAAATGCAAAAAAAAAAAAAAAAAAAAAAAAAAACTTGCCAACAAAGAAGAGGGTTCGTTCTTACCAGAAAATGGAAGTTTTCTCCAAGTAATTTGCTTGAAATGTTGAGAAACCCTAATTTTTGGAGTTGAGAAAAATGAAAATTTGAGGCTAGAGAAGGAAGTGAAAAAGTCTAAGAGAAAGAGGGAAAACAAATTAGAAAGTGAAAGGGGATAGGTGTTTTTTTAAAACAATTCATCCCTTTTGTCCCGCATATACCAATTTTTTCACGTTTCATATAATTTAAAGACATTTTATTTTTTTTTTAATTATATTTTAAATTTTTTATTAAATAATTCTAATAAAGTGTTATAAAACGCGCATTTTTATTAAATGACACTTTTATTAGTTTTCAACCTTTAATTTTGTTTTCCAGAGTATCATCTATTCTACTTTTTTTAGTAGTGGATTTAGACCTCAAGGGTCACGTGACTCACACCACACTATATCTAGATTATTTTTTGGTTTGTAGATGATTATCTCAAACAAGATTACAAATTTACCATTAGACAATTTATAACCTCTCGTTTTATATAACTCAGTCATTTATAATAAATACAATTCTCATCCCCAACAATAAACACATTCTAAATAATTAATAAGTAAAGATAGTGTTATCAACAAACACACAGTTGAATAAATATGATATATAATTTATATCTAATAATTTCTAAATTCCAATGATCTCCTCTTGAAAATAAATTAAAAATCATAGAAATCAACCAAAATCCATGTTTGGACAATTGGTTTGAAGTCTATTGTGCCTTTTGCTTGCAAGGTGGAAAATCCACCCACCAATGAGAGATGACCTATGGAGAATTGTTTTTTTTAAGTTAAAAGTAATTTAGAATGTTAAAATTCAAATGTATGATTTATTGGTTAGGAGTATATATATTTTGTACCAAGTGCTCATGTTAATATATTGATCGAGTCATATCAATCAATGAACAAAATTTATTCTCCATAATTTAAAGATAGTATTTTTTTTTTCTAAAAACAAAAGCATTTTTTTACTGGCATAAATAATAGAAGATTCAATATTATTATATACTAAAAGCGAATATTTGATTTATTGGTTAGAAGTATATATTTTATACTAGTTAAATATATCCATGTTAACATATTGATCGAGACATATCAATCGATAAACAAAATTTATTTTCCATGAATTGAAAAAGAGGAAAACTTGCCTATACATGGACAAGTAGGTAGTCCATGCTTAATGCATATGTGACATCATGTGAGCCATATAATTTTAAACCAAAAGTTAATTTATTTATAAAAAACAAAATTGTGTGGCTCAAATAATAGAAGATTCAATATTATTATATACTACCTACTTGTCCATGTATAGGCAAGTTTTCCTGATTGAAGAATATAAATTTTATAGAATATTCAATATTATTATTATAGACTAAAAGTGTCAAAGGCTAGAATCATCCTTCAATATTAAAACATTAAATATTATTAATGGTATAGAAACTATGACTATTCAATTAAAAAAATTATGGATATTCGAAATTGTTCAAACCCAGCTTTGGATATAGGATTTGAAAATATTCAAATAGAATCTGATTCTCTCATACATGATCATTCAACTATTAACTGATAACATAATTGTTAAAAAATATATTAAATAATAACATGCTTGGTAGAAATTAGTTGAGGAGTATAGTAGATGCTCGTTGGGGGGAAACGAATCAACAAATTCTATATAGAGGACACAACTACCCTAAAATAATATAAGAGTTAAATATTGATTTTCAGACTCGACTGTGGAATTGAAATGAAGTAATACCAAACAAAATAACCTAAAATTTGGGTGGATTATGCCAAAAATTGACCATATTCAGATAATAAATAAAAACCAAATATTTAAGTTGAGGTAGATCTCCAATTTCACATGGGAGAATCCAATTCCATGAGATTTAGCACATTATCAAACTTAAATCTAAGGTTCTCTCAAATGTTTTGCCTTATAATTAAAAAGAAAACACTCAATAAATAATCTCCATGATATGCTATGACAAATATTAGTCTATTAATAGATAAATGGATGAGATTTCAAGGCAGAAAATTACATCGAATCTTCTTTGCCAAATAATATTATACAATTTTAATAAAAATTTAAATAACTTAGAAACCACTTGGGAATAAATAGTTTAATATGTTGGTGAAGAGGGCTGGAAATTTCCTAGTATTATGAATAGTGGGATTTCTTTTCCCATATGCTAAGTTAAATTACATTGAGAGACAGCATCTGACATACCTTCAAATAATGCCTCAAAACTATTATTTACCAATTTAAATTAATTTCGGTGCTAAAAATGAAAGGATAATTAATTTCAGCCTCTTTTATTTAATTAATTACTTGCTTCCTCAACCGAAGCCATTAATGACAAATAAATTGAAACTTGAAATGGAAGAGAGAGAAGATCAAATATTTCAGATTTTTTTTTAGTACATTTTGGGGAGGGGGACAAATACCGATTCTCGGGCTTCAACCTGCGATGCTGGTGTTGAACTGGTTTACAACCATACACTAAAACCATTGCGCCACTGACTCATTCGATATTATTTCAGATTTTCGATTTAATGGAATCTTTAAATAATAGTTCAACTTCTCTTACACTTCTAAATATATTTTTTTGTTGGCAATTTTTTTGTTTTTGTTAGGAAAAGAATTCATAAATCACGGAACAAGACCTAACTCACTACCATCCTCATTAAAAAGGGAGATGTACATGGAGGTCACAACTTATTCCTCCAAAAAAATTATAGCATTTTTATCATGAAAATTAGCAACAACAAAAAAAACCATACATCAAAAGGTTATCGATATTTTGTCCTTAAAGGATAGCATGGGAATTTCAAGATTTGAATTTTGAAGACATGTTTCCTTTCAACTTCGTGAATTCGAAACCTTCTAAAGGTGAGAGTTAAATTAGAGAATTTTTTGGGATCAACCTAAATTTTCGGGTTTGGTCAATATTTCTCCAATTTGTCTAATCTATGCATTAAAACATCCCAACCTTAAATTTGTGTTTGATTGAGTTTTTTTATTTGCGTTAGCCTATTCTTTCTTCTATAAAAAAAAAAAACTTAATTTATATATCGTAATATGTAAACAAATAAAAAAATGCATAATAACTATACGTAAACCTATGTTGCATATTTTATTAATACACGTTCGTTATCAATATGTTAAGAACTCATCATACTTGTTATATGTGTGTGCATGTGTGTATAATTTTAAATTCAAGTTGAAATGACCAAAAAATTGGCCAGCCATAAAACCAACCAAATCCAACGAAATTTATAAAATTATAATCCAACCCAATCCTTATGGTTTGGATTAGGTAGTCTGGATTGCTCGGGCTATCATTCTTTTATACATCCCTAAAACCTTTTGTTGAACTTAAATCCTTCACGTATTTCAATGTCACACCTTAGAAAGGAGTTAATGATATTAAGAATATATTATATAATACACATCAATATTTCATTAGAAAAAAGTGATATCCACAATATAGAAGACTCAAATTTTATGATCATACATATTTATCTTGGACGAGGTCAAATATCGAGCCACCCCATTATATAATCTATTTACGAAATTAAAGGAAATAATTTCCACTTTAACAGCCAACATAGGAATCTTACCTTTTTTTTTTTTTTGAGACACAACATAGGAATCTTACCTACTTCAATAAAGTTTTGGTAAAGAAGTACATCTTTAATATTTACATCGCGTCAAAAAAAAAAGTCTTTACATTTTAAAATATTTTATTCTTTTGGCAAACCTTCCAAATATTATTGTTATTCTTCAATATTTACCCCACTTATAAAAAATCTTGAATTTTGAATAAACAATCCATCCAAAAAAGTTAAACTTTCAATTTTTTTTTTTTTTGAAAAGTTCAACCTTTTGTTTTAATACCTTATCAAATAAGGTTAACTAATCAATCCATCAACAAATTTAAATGGATAGATTGAGGTAAATTAATTATGTCAACCAATTATATAAAAAGTTTTGAAAAAAATCATTCATTTAACTATTTCAAATATTTATGCACATCGTCCATTATCCAATTATTCATTATTCCATAATCAATTTTCATTCTTTTTATAACAATTTTCATTGTTTTTATACTTACTATTTATTTTTTCATAATCATTTTATTTTTATTATAAATATTTTTTATACTTCAAACATAAATAACAATTCCTCCCATAATTATTTCCTTTGTTCGACATATATATAATTATGGAAGTTTTTCATGTGTAATAAAAAAACAAAAAAAAAAATCTAAATAACAATTTTTTAAAAAAATTCGTGCTAACATAAGATTGAGATAGACTTAGTAAGATACGAAAATGTCTGTATACCTAATGACTATAATTAATGTAATAAATAGCCTTCAATTAGTAGATATATAGTCTTCAATTAATAGTATAAACAATTTTCTATCAATATTACAAATAACGTTCAATCAGTATAATTTTCAATAATGCCTCTAATAACTTTCAATTAATACAATATATAGTCGATGATGAAAGTCAGAATAAAAAATTAAAAAAAAAAATAAATAAATAAAAGCACAAAAAATTGAGATGGATGGAATATTTCTAAAAATGTACTGTAATTAAAATAAACAACAAAAAATGACAAATATATATTTTTTTAAAAAGTGCTATAGATATTCAGATTTTGTTTAGTTAGAGAAAATGTGTGAAATGACAAGTTTGCCACCTTCATCAAGCCCATGAATTATGGAGAAAAAATCGGTATCGAATTAAAGAAAGCAGACAAAATCCACAAGCAATGTTTCATCTTTTTTCCAAATTTAATTTCAAATTTTCAGTGTTGCATTCAATTTTTTTTTTTTTTTTTTGAGTACAATGTTGCATTCAAATTAAAACCCATCACTAAACGCGCATTTCTTTCTACTAAAATTTAATTCTCTTTCCTCGCTTCTCTCTCTATAAATCCATTCCCAAATCCCCATTTCTTCTCTCATCCGCTCAAACCCTTCTCCCCATTTTCCTTTCTAAACCCCAGAAATGGCTTCTCCCCCATTTTCAACACTCCCATTGCTCGCATTCTTCTTGCTTTTGGCTTCTTCAGCGCTTGCAGGCCCCATTTTGGAAGGTATAATGCTCCTTTTCGAAACCCCTTTTGCTTCATTTTGTGTTTTCTTTGTTGTTTAGCTGTTTGTGATGCCATTTCTTGCATTGTACTGCTTCATGAACTTATGTTCTCTTGTGGGTGTTCTTCTTTTTCCCACCATGTTTAGTGCTTTCTTTGTTTTGTTGTTGGTTTGCTGCTGTTTTGGATTTTTCTTTCTTGGGTTTTTACTGTAGAAATTTTGGTTTCTTGTTTCATCTGATGAATGTTTTGTGATGGGTTTGCTGCTATAACTTTCACTTTCGAGTTCCTACTCTGTTCAACTTCATTCTGCTTACTATGGAGGTCCATCTCCTTGGATCTGCTATTTCTAGAGTTTGTTTTTTCACTCCTAAGTAGCTTTGAACTTGGTTATGGTGTGAGGTTGTGAATCGGGTAAAACAGGAGCATACCTGATAAATCGAGCGCTGAGCTCAGCTAGCATGATGTATGACTTATTAATGAAGGTTATGGGTTTAAATCCTTGAACAAAAAAGTTGTTTAAGTAAAAAAAAAAGAAGCAAGAGTGATATTAGGGGTATGTATAAAATAAATTGGCAACACGAACAATCTAGACTTTCCCGGATTGAGTTGGGTTTTTGGGTTGGCCAGCTTTTGGCTTGTTCAACCAAACTCAATATGAACTAAGAACAATATTATATATATGTGTGGAAAATTAATTACCAACATATGTTTTTAACATCTTGTCAGGGAGTATGTGCTTATAATATGGGCACGTTGAGTTCGAATTTAATATCATGCAATTTTTCTTCATATTTTCATATATTCATGAGCTATGGGTTGTGAACCTTATAAAGATAAAATATGAGATAAATACAACCCAATAACTCAACCCAACTCAAAATTATATGGGTTGAGTTGGGTTAGATTGCTCTAATACATAGAATTGGTGGGTTGATAAATGATCAATCCAAAATTTTGGGTTGATCCTTAAAATCATCCTGACTTAATCTAACTCAAACCATGTACACCCCCATGATACATTCATTAGTAAAATTGTAGTTTGGGTATAGCATTGACAATTTCTTATCATTGTGCAAGTATGGAGAAGTCCATTGTTGTAACAATTGGTAGTTGGATCTTCACTAGTGAGCTGAAGAGATAGCAATGTGTAATGTTTGATTTATCAGTTCTGCATATTGAGCTCTGTTTCTTTTCTCATACAGGACTTCTAGCAAATGGGAACTTTGAGGAACCACCTGCCCAAACCAACTTAAAGAAAACAGTAATAGTGGGAAAAAGCTCTCTGCCCAGCTGGGAAATCAATGGCTTGGTTGAGTACATCTCAGGCGGGCCTCAACCCGGAGGAATGTTCTTCCCTGTCGCCCATGGTGTCCATGCTGTGAGGCTAGGCAACGAGGCTTCGATCTCTCAGATCATACAAGTGAAAAAAGGGTCCCTGTATGCTCTTACATTTGGAGCTTCAAGAACTTGTGCACAAGATGAAGTTTTGACTGTGTTGGTGCCTCCCCAAAATGGAAGTTTGCCTCTGCAAACTCTTTACAGCAGCGATGGAGGCGATGTCTATGCTTACGGATTTGAGGCTGCTGCGGATTCTGTTAAGGTGACATTCTACAATCCTGGAGTTCAGGAAGATCCTGCTTGTGGACCTCTGTTGGATGCTGTTGCCATCAAAGAGCTCGCTCGTCCATACCCATCAAAAGGTAAAGCCATGCCCCATTCCTCAACTTGTTTGTCGACTGTTATGAGATCTATACTTGTGTGGAAACCACAATAATGATGATATTATTTAGGAAAAAACATTAAAAATTATTTTATGCAAAGCACAATATTGATGATTTTATTTATAAAAAAACATTTAAAAAGTTTTCGGGGCCACCTATGACAAGAATATGTATAATATAATATTGACCTATTTTTAAATGGTAAAAACCTAATTTCCTAAAATTTTGGGGGGTCATGGCTCCTCCTAATCCCATTACCATCCGCCCATGATTGGGTTAGGTGGTATGTCTTATGAAAAAATTGAGGTGCACACAAGCTTGTCAAGACACTCATAAATATAAAAAAAATTGAGAAATGGTCTCAAAATGTGTGCATAGTGGGATAGAAAATGGAAAGAAAGAAAGATCTTGTGAATTTGGTTCCGAGCGTAGTCTTGATGTTGGTTTACCATTTTTCTTGCAGATAACTTGGTCAGGAACCCTAGCTTTGAGGTCGGTCCTCATCGATTGGTGAACTCCACCAATGGAGTTCTTCTTCCTCCAAGACAGGAAGACCTCACATCTCCACTCCCTGGCTGGATCATAGAGTCCCTCAAGGCTGTAAAGTTCATAGATTCAAAGCATTTCAATGTTCCCGTTGGACTCGCAGCCATCGAGCTCGTTGCAGGGAGAGAAAGTGCCGTTGCTCAAGTTATCAGAACTAACCCCGACCAATTCTACTCTCTAACGTTCAAAGTCGGCGACGCCAAGAATGGATGCCATGGATCAATGATGGTGGAAGCATTTGCTGCCAAAGACACTCTCAAAGTTCCCTTTCAATCTCAAGGAAAAGGCCTTTACAAATCTGCCATTCTCAAGTTCAAAGCAATCTCACCCAGGACCAGAATCACATTCTTCAGTTCATACTACCACACTAGAACAGACGACTTTGGATCCCTCTGTGGCCCCGTGCTTGATGACGTCCGGGTTGTTCCTGTTTATTAGGGATATTATATCCATTGCTTACATCCACCCCTGGTCCGGTGTTGAAGTACTCGTTCGTAAAGATTTAGACGTTGCAACGGGTGCTTGATCTATACACTCCTTTTTCTGTAATTAAACCTTTGATGAGGCTAGTTGTGTGTTCTTCAAATATTTGCAGTTCTTTTCTTGTCTCAGGAAGTTTTTACTGGTTTTTGTTGTAGGTTATCTATGATCTTAGTTTGAATGTTGATCTTCAATATGTTATAAGGTAATAGATTCCTCTCTAGTAATGGAGAAGGAATATTAATATATCATAATAGAGATGAGTTATATTTATTTTTGCTTGAATATTATTAGAATTTTTGTTGGAATCTTAAAGGAAAATAAAGAACGATGTAATTTAAATTACCAAGCTCAATCAAGTCTATCAAAAGTTGTAAGTTTTTGTCTAAAATCGTCTTTAATTAATGAGTAAAACTCTCCAACATATAGATGTGTAGGAGAGAGCCTTACACTTTGAGGATATAACACTATTGGGTGCCACAAAAAATCATCTTATAAATGAAAAAAATAAAATATAACAAATTTTTGTGGCATCAATGATGCTACATCATCAAATTGTAGGGCTCCTTACACATCCATGTATCGGAGAGTTTTACTCTTAATTAATTATATATATTAGAAGATTGTTTGCGTTTCTTAATAAGCCTTTAAACTTTAAATTTTATGCACCAAAAAAAAGTTGGTAAAAATCATTTCATATATTTGAAGTTCGTGTTTTTTTAAAAGTCTTTGAATTTTATGAACCAAAAAAAAGTTGGGTAAAAATCAACTCCTAAACTTTGCAACACCGGTAGAGTTTAATATTAGAGAGTTTTATTAGTGTTTTAATTATAGTGCACTTTATCATCTTTTCATATGTATATAGCTAGGGTAACTTTGTATAATTATATATAAAGACTCCTCTAATAAATAGAATGAGACATATTGATTTTAATTTTAGCTTTAACATGGTGTTAGAGCCTTGAGATTTCTTGTCAAGTTAGGGTTGAGAGAGTCTCGAGTTTGGAGGCAAAATGTACCACCGCCACTGTCACGGATTCCAAAACGTCGTCAGAATCTATCAATTTGCATTAGAATCAATTAGAGGCTGTTTTTCGAGAATTTTTCCGTCGTTTAACAGTTTTATTAGTGTTTTAATTACGGTGCCCTTTTATCATCTTTTCACATGCATACAGCTAGGGCGACCTTGTATATATGTATATAAAGATTCATCTAATGAATAGAATGAGACATATGGATTCTCTCTAAGTTTAGTGTTAACAAATACAAATCCTAAACTAATAAATATATCAATTCATATGACTTATTTAGGGTTTAGGATTCACAAAAAAACTCATCTAAACATGCTAGGGTGTCTCATATTACGTCACATTATTTGTTATCAATCCATTTTTACTCGATATTATTGAAACCTACCCTAATGTCAAGGGGCTTTTGAGTAATTTAACAAAATCTATCAATTTATCCTAAAGAAAAATAGCATGCTGCTCTCACAGCATTTGTAGTATCTCAAGATTTTACTTTGATGATATTTTGAATAATAAATAAATTTATGAGAAAATTGCATAAACACCGCCCATGAACTTATGTTGGTCAAAATTACATCCAGACGTATCTTTCTCTTCAGGGTAGGGGACCCGCCTCGAATGAACACTGAATTTCTTGTTTGAAAACAATCTAAATGGGAACTTAGATAAAAAAAAAAAAATGTATCTCATCTCCGTTTTATTTACATTTTATTTTTAAATATTATCTATTTTTATTTTTTTATACCAATTTAATTTTTAGATAGAATTTGGTTTATGGTAGAAATGTTCATTTAAATGAATTTTTTCTTTAATAATTAACTATGTAATTAAAAATTAGCATATTTTTTCATGAAAATATTATTTAAAATACTAAAACGAAAAAAATTCTTTGGGACTCCGATCTCTACCAATTCTTTGCAAGAATTTTCATCTCGATCCGCACAAAAAAATGGGGAACTTTGTGGAGATGATGATTGCATTCGATAGCTTTTTCAAACTCATTCCTTCTCATGGATATCTCTAACCACATCTTTAAATTTTTAATTTTATCAAATAACATTTTTAAAATTTGATAAATATTGCAATTAACTTTTTAGGTCATATGCGATAAAAAAGGGACAAAACTATCATGTAAAAAACAAAAAAGTTGTATGGTTCCTCTTATTCTCTGTCTTTCTTCCTTTCATTTATTTTTCTCAACCTCAATTTCATTGTAAAATACTTTTTAACAAACACAATGAAAGTCAGAAGAGAACCAACAAAACTTTTTTTTTTTTTTTATATCTGAAAATAAAAACTTCTTGTTTCTGAACAATGGAACCTCTCATGGACCTGGGCTTGGGGCTTGGGCTTTGCTGTCCATTTTCATTCCCAATGAGCAAAGGGGATAGAGTTCAGGAAAAAAAAAAAGGGGTGGGCTGGCTTTAACTCGTCTAAGTTTTAATCAAAGTACTACAACTTTTAGTGCTTTTTATTAAGATTACACATCTTATTACCTTTGATCGTTGGGTTAGTTTTATATCAGTTAGTTCTCGGTTACGCCAACCGCACCAGCGGGGATCAGGTTCTCCGCGAGAATTTTTTTCTTTACTATTTTTTATATTTTTTTACAATAATTTTAAATAATTAGATTTTATTAATAAATATCTCTAAGTTTCAACTATAATCTTAATTATCAAAGAAAAATATTCATAATTTTACCAATAAATATATATTTATTTAAAAATTAATGAGGTAAAATAAAGAATTAAAAAAAAAAATAAACGAGATAAAAATTGAGAAGGAAGAATACAATCTCCATCTCCTGCCCCATTTAACTAACTAGGAATTTTTCTCATCACCGACCCCGTTCCCCACTTAAACGGGAGGAACGGGTTCCTATTTCCCTAAGCTTCAACTTCATATCTTGCAAATATTAGTTAGAATACTCGAATAGTTTATTGGATCATACACTCTAGAGCTTTTACTAATATTTTCCTTTTCTAGGGATGCTTTTGATTGCCTTGTCGAATTTTCTACGTACTAGACTCGTTTTACCAGTTAAGAGACAATTGGTGTCCAATTGGGTGAAAAAAAAAATTATAATTTATGATTCTATTGTTTTATCAAGGCTATTATTTGTGCTCAGGTTAAAATATAATCTAATCACATATTCGATTCGAGCCTAAAGTCTTGAAAGATGTTTTAATTTTTTTTTATTACCTTGATGTACCTTGTACTAGCTGTTTATTACCAATACAAAAGCAGGTGAGGATCTATCGCCAAATTTATTGATGGTTAGAGTGTAACCCAACTATCATCATACTACCCTAAAATGTGGCTTAGAGCGAGAATCATTTTTAGACGATTTTACCCCTTAGCCACACTTTAAATTACAAACTAAAGAAATTCTTTGGCAAAAAATTAATTAAATTAAATGAATGCATTACATTTAATGATTAAGTTACTCCATCAATTAATGCATTATATTTAATTATTAAGTTATAAAATATTTATATAACTCATTGAAGTGGTATGATATTACTTTTAAGTCTATGGTAATGTATATATTGATTAGTGGAGGTCAGAATATGAAAAGGTTCATTCTTATTTCTTCAACTTAATTTCTTTTATGAGTTTTTATTTGTCTTTTTAATGTGGAATTTCAAAGGTTTTATAACTTTGATTTCCTACAACTATATATGTAGAGAATTTTCTTCTACATTTTCTTGCAAATTGTTTGATTAATTTTTTTGTTGAATTATTTTATCTAACTTTCATATTGCTTTTTTTTTTTTGTTGCAATGTCAATTCGTTGAACACATGCTTGAAGTTGTCGAAAAAATGAAGCTTGGTGATAAAAAAAACAATTGTTTGAAGCAAGTATATTTATGTTTTAAGTTAATTTCATAGTTTTGAAAATTTATTTAACTTTTATATTACTTTTTTTTTAATGCAATGTTAGTTCGTTGAATTTTAAGTTCATGTTTTAAAGGTGAGTTAAGTATCGATATATTTTGTTAAATTCATAATTTTGATAATTTAGTTAACCTTTATATTATTTTTATTGTTAGTTCAGTGAATATCGAGCACATGCTTGAAAGTGTAGAAAAATGAATCTTGAGGATGACAAAACAATCGTTTAAAGGGAAGTAGAAATTTGTTTGATTTTAAGTTTATTTTTTAAATGGTTTCATTTTAGGTACATAGACACTTTTTTATTTTATTTTATTAATGTACTTATTTCATTTTATTACAAAATAATTATATTTATCATGTAAATTAATATAGAATATATATCAACGTTTCATTTTTTTTTCTTTATTACAAGATTATGTATTTTAATTTTTGCATTAAAATCATAATTTATAATTTATATAATATCTTATAATATGCTATATGTTACTATTTAAAGCAAAAAAAAAAAAAAAAAAACTACTACTTTGGAAGAACTACTATTGAATCATTGGGTTTGAATGATAGTATGTGAGTTTTAAAAAATTAAAATACATTTCATGTTAATTATATAAATCATTTAATGACACGTATTATTGTTTTAAGAACGGGCTTACTTAAATTTGTATATCTTCAATAATGTTATCATCGTTTTGTTACTTCAAATGCAATTTTATTATTATTTTGTTTAAATGTCAATTCTTTAATTTCAAGTATAACTAATAATTTGAAATAATTTGTATGAAAATTAACGCAAGTATATTTTTAGTAATTACAATATTAATTTAAAGCTGAGAGAGAATAATAAAATTTGTAAAGGTGAAAGTAAATTGAGCAAAAATATAACCCCAAATTTAATACTATATATTTACGTGAAAATTTAAAGTAATTCATATGAACATTAATGTAGTTTAAAAAATATTCCTTCAACGTCATTAATTTTAGTGGCTTAATAGAAAAAATCATTTTTTAAAATTATTTTGTCCAAATAACTTTTCAAAATTTCAAATATATCACTATAGAAATGATGAATATTATAAAAAAAGAAATGATGAAACGTCAGTCTCACAATAAATAACAATAGATGTCTGTAATAAATAAATAAATAAAATAGCGATGAATGAATGTGTAAACGTATCAAATGTTAAATACGAAAAATGTTTTTACAAATTTATTATTTCAATTAGTTGATAATGGGAGGAATTCATTTATAAGTTTTAGAAATGAAAAGAATTTGTAACTAATATGAGTGCTAAAATTATTTTAAAAATAGTAAGATAAAAAATAAAAGAAATTGAAAAACAAATGTAATAAAAAAAAAGAAATTAGTAGAAACAACTAAGTAGCTAATGTATATTAGTGTGAATGTAAGGGCATGGTTGAAATTATAATTAAAGTAAGAAGATAAAATTATTCGAAAAAGATAAATGATAATTAGTATTATTTAATGGCATAGTTAATTTTCAATGATATTTGATAGTTTGTTTTTGATAATGTCTGAACTGAACTTAATAAAATTTAAAAATTTTATTTTAATATTTCTAAACTTATCTTTAAATCAAAGTTTTACATTTTTACTTTTATATTTTATTAAAAGAAATATTTTTTCTACCTACAAAAATGAACTTTTTCCATAATTTATTCACAAACCTTTGAAACTACAGATTTTTTTTTTAAGTTTGTTTTACTCAATTATTTGTTCTCAAAACTCTTCGATCTTCAAAACAACTTACAATATTTAATATTACAAAGACATTCATTTTTCAAAGCATGCACTTGCTTGCTTTCAAGATGTTAGAAGATGGAACTAATAATGGTGGAGAAGATTTCTTAGCTTTGCAAGATGTTTTTGAACTCGAAGTTAAACGAAAACATCATCACCTTTTATTTTTCTTTTTAACTATATTTTTGCATGTTTGTATAATTTAAAATAAATAGGAAACTAATTATTATTATTATTATTCTTGTATCTACTCTTAATTCTCTTTTTTTTTCTTTTTCAAATATCTTTATCAATCTCAAAAATACTTCAAAAAGTTAAAAGATACATTCAGATAACATAGATTATATATGTCGAATAATTGATATTCATATTTTTGTTTAATATGTTGATAATGATTTTTTTTTATCATTATCAAGTAATCATTGTATACTTTTATCACATCATATCATATCACATCATCTTAAATGTGGTGTAAGGAATAAATTTCTTTTGAAAAATTTTGTTCACTTAGGGGACGTTTGGCCCGCCGGGAAGGGAAGGGAAGGATTCCTTCCCGGCGTTTGGCCAACAAGGTTAAAATTTTCTTGCCAAACACGGCGCGTGGGTCCCACGCGCCCAAATATCCCGGCGCGTGGATCCCGCGTTTTTTTTTTTTTTTACTTTCTTCTTTTCTTCTCTGTTTTTTTTTTTTTGAAGAATTCCTTCTCTGTTATTTTCTTTTCCTTCAGTTTTTTTTTTTAATTTTAAATTTAAGTTTCCTACTTCATTTTTTTAGTAGTATTAATATTAATTTTAATTTCCAAATAAATTTTATTTCCTTATATATTTAATGGCCAATTTAATTTGAGTTTTCCATTCCTTTTTTCTTTCCTAATTTTTAGTTATATTTTTCAATTTCCAAATCAACTTCTTTAACTTTTATATATATAATTATATTTTTGTAATAGTTATTCAAAATTAAATTGCCAAAATTAAGATTTCAATTTCAACTTTTTCTTAAATAAAAATGTAAGGTTGTCAATTTTTACCAATTCGTCCAATTGAATATGTTTATATTATTTATGTACATTTTTTTCTTTTAAAATGCAATATTTATTATTATTTTTAGATGTATCATGTTTTCTAAACAATATTTATTTCATGCATTTGACTTTTATCAATAATGTATGCATTTACAATTTGTTATACACGCGCGCACACACACACATAAATATATATCAATATAGATTTTATTATTTTCAAACTTTTCTAAACTCTTACATTTTTATAAACGAATATAAATCTATATTACATAAATCTAAGATATGATACTCAAAATAATTAAACTAGTTATTATTTTATTTTTTATCTCATTCATCTCCATTTTGAGTTTCTAAACTTAATCTTTATTATAAAAGTCATGATATTTTTTTAGAATAGAAATTATGTTATCCATTTATTTTTATTTATTATTTTCATTTTTTAACGATTATGAAATTTAAGTATTTTGATAATGAAAGTTATTAGATTTTAAATTTTATTTAAATAATAAATATAATAAATATTAAATGATATATTAAAAATATTAAATATCTATTTTTAAATAAAAAACATCACTTCACTACTTTTCTGATCCCACCAAACACTAATTTACTATCATTTCATTTCATTTCTCTTCTCTTCCCATCTCACCAAACACCAATTTACTTTTACTTCTTTTATCTTCCCTTCCCACCAAACACCTATTTACTCTCATTTCCTTTCCTTTCCCTTCCCGCCCTAGCCAAACAAGCCCTTATTTGTTTTGAATTCCACATATTTCCCTTTCTTTCAAAAAAAAAAAAAACAAACAAATCCACGTATTCCTTTACCTATTTTGTTTATTTATTCTCCACGTTCACCTCCACATATTGCACCTCTTCACATCTTCAAATATTATTATCGTTTTTGAAAATCATCTTCACAAATTAGTTATCCTTATTTTTCCTTTAATGACATCTTCACAAAGTATTAAAAAGATGTTTACCTTAAATCAAAACGTTTTATAATATTTTTTTTGAAGACAAACATTTTATTACAAGCTGATTGAATAATTAAAAGAACATATATCAAATTTAATAAAATATCATTGAATGACAGTAGGTATTTTGACATTACTTTTTTAGTGGAATTTTGATTAGTTTCAGAACTTCAATTCATTTACTTCATATTTATGTCCTATTATCTTCTCAAATTCCACAACAACAAATTTCATAACCATAAATTTTATAATTTCTTTTGCTATGGAAAAAAAAATCTTCATTTACCTATTTATCAATCACATTAATCTATCTATTTAAGGTATATGTTATTCCTTCAAATTGTTTTACACCTTTGTTTTAGTTTGTTTTACTCATTAAATTTAATTTAAAAACTAAAATTAAAATTTACCAATAATTTGTTCTGGTTTAAAATAAATTGTATATATATTTTTAAATACATTTTTGAAAATTTCACTATGTAGTATGATACAATATTTGAATACAATTTTTTTTTTCTTTCAATTTAGATTTAGAATAGTTTATTCCAAGTTCAACTTAATTATTCTTACCAACTTACATTTTTCTTTTCAATGATAGATTTAATGGAAAGTATGTTGGTAGGAAGATCATAAATTGTTTTCTAAAATAATAATTGAAGTTTGAAAGTTATAGTAAAATTTAAATATTAGATTAAATTAATTTATTGTTCAATACATTTTATAAAAAAAAAACAATAAATATATGTTATAAAAAAGAATGAACATTATAAATCTTCGCGTGCAACTCACGTAGTTATTTTCTAGTTTTATAAATATTGGTAAAAGTCCACTTTTCTAACGTGGAACGATAGTAAGATTTTAACGGTCTATATATTTTAAATTCTCTAGTTATATACGAATTTATTTTGAAAGTTGCTTATCACTAGCAGATTTAGTACTATGTAATATCCCTTATGTACAAAGTTAGGAAACTAGAAAATATATATAGTCCCATTGAGGGATATTAAATTACACAAGTTTTTTTTGTGTTTTATTTTTCTTTTATAACTGTTCTCAAATAATTTGAGAGCCAAATACCGATTTCCGGGCTCGAACTCGTGAAATTGAAATGGATTAACACCAAACAAGATAACCAACTGCGACATTGACCCTCGGTATTTTTCATTTCTTTTTTTATTTCGTAAAGGATATTACATTAATGAACAAGTAAGAAACATACTAAAGAAAATTACATAAAGCCCTCTAAATAAAAGAGATGGAGGAAGAATTGTAGTTCTCGAAAAAACTAGATTTAGTACACTAAAAAGAACCATTAGAAATAATTTCCTTTGATAACACAGAGCTGATTTTCTCTCTGTGCTAATTGTTAAAGATTCTGTAATTTCGTTCCAACCATAGGAGAGATTTCTGTTTACAAAAATGAAAAGAACATCTAACCTAAGAGAAGCATTAAATTATGCAAGTTATTACATTTGATAGTTTTATATTAATAAAATAATGTTATGTTCATAATATTTTTTTTTAGAGGTTAATTAGTTTTCTCACATCCGTTCATTCTTGATGTTTAATGACCAACGGAATTACAAATATCGATTTCATGGATCGAACCTGTCACCGTGAAGTGAAAATAAATTAACATCAAATCATAAAATTAGATGTTCTAAACTCCACCCTATCACATGGTTTTGGATAGAATTTATTTAAATTTAGAAAATAATTATCGATACATTTTAAAAAATTAGTAAATATAATTATTAATATCAATAAAGTCGGGACTATAAATACAAATATTTTAGAATTTATCAACATTTATAATTATTTTATAACAAAAATTCATTCCATATAATTTTTCTTAAAAAAAGAATGTATTGCTTTTGAGTAATCTAGCAGTAAAAAATATATTAATAAACCTAAAAATATGGATTAAATTTAGATAATCGATCTACTTGAAAATTAATTTCTTATCAATTGAGTTCAAATTAGCCCAAATATACTAAATATTTTTTAATATTATATACTTTCAATTTTATATATATAAATAAAGAGAGATGGATATGAAAACTAGGGGATCCTTTTCAAAAAAAAAGAAAAGAAAAAGAAAACTAGAGGGATCATGATCACTAAAATCCGTGTGATTATCATTTAGTTTTTAGTTTTTGATTTTTAAAATTTAAATTTATTTTTATTCATAATTTTTATTGATGTGTTCCATCTTTTCTACGATGTTGCATTCACTTTTCCTTAAGAAAGTAGGTAAATGTTAATCAATTTTTAAAAAGAAAAACAAAATTTTTGAAGTTTTAAAAAAAAAAAAATTGATTTAGTTTCTAAAAATATTGGTTAGATGTAGATATCTAAGTAAGAAAAAACATACTATAAATTAGTTGTTCTAAACTTAAATTTTAAAAACAAAAAACAAAAAACAAAATAGTTACCAAGGTCTAAATGTGTTTTTTTTAAAACAAACTAAATGTTTTGAATTTAATATTTACTTTTTTAGATAGTTACCAAGGTCTAAATGTGTTTTTTTTAAAACAAACTAAATGTTTTGAATTTAATATTTACCTTTTTAGATATTGATTTTTTTTTATTTTTTTGAAACCTTTTAGATATTGAATTTAATGCTTTATATCTTAACTAACGTAATTTTTTCCCAAAAATATATACAAACTATAATTAAAATTAGTTTTTTTTTTTTTTTGAAAAAGTATTATTAAAATTAGTTAGTCTATTATATCGAATCTACCTATAGCGAGGACTTAAAAAAAATAACATCTATCTTTAGCGTTGTGGAAGTGACATAGCTTGAATAATTTAATACCTAATACACTAATATGATTTTTCCCAAAAATATATACATAATATAGTACAATATCCAGAATTTTCTTTCTATTTTGCTTTCTTCTATTTTTATGATTATATAAATATATTTTAAAATTAAAATTTTATTTTGATTTATATTTTTGAGTTTTGTTCCATTTTTATTTCTCAAATTTTCAGTCTAATTTTAATTTCAATGCAAAGTAAATCTTTAAAATATTTTTTATGATAGATTTTTAATCAACTTTTCTTCTAAAAAATACTCTTTCTTTTTTTATATAAATTTTAATAAACTTGTTCGTATTTTATCTTTTTTGTATTAAAATTAATTATATTATCAAACCAATTGCTAAAAATACTTTAAATTTATGGTAAGAACTAATTTTAAGTTTTTGTAAATTACACCGACTAAAATTAAGCAATGAAACTCGACTAAAATGAAACAAAACAAAATTAAAAATACCATTAACATTTCTTTCGTACATTCTCGAAAAAAATAATTTTATCAATTAAAAATATCTAATTATTTTTAAAAATATTTTAGACCTACATTTTTTAAATATAAATATTAATGATTTTAATATTAAATTCTAAATGGAACTATGATATTATATCTTTGATCATTTCGCAAAACTTAGAAGTTATCTTAAGACAAAATAATAATAATAAATAATAACTAGATTAAAATTTACCATTATTATGAAAGCGGAAAATAATTTTAAAAAATGATTTTTTTAAAAATAGGCTAAATTAAAAAGCATTTACAATATTAAGTAGATAAATAAGTCATAGGTATTAATAATTTCATGGTATTATTATATGGTATTATCAATAATAATATTGTATTAATACACAAAGTTGTATTTTTTTTAATCCTACACTACTGTACTAATAACATGCAATATTGATCGATAAAAAAACATATAATATTGTATTAATAATACATAATAATATATTATTAATACAAAATAGTGTATTAATAAAAAACATTATAATGAGTATTAATAATACCATAAATACTATGATGCAAATATTTTTAAATTTTCTTAGATTTGCAATTATTTTTTAAAATTGGACTATCGTGTACAATTTCTCTAAAAATAAGCAATAAAGAACGTGAAAAAAAACACAATGATTTAGGTGATTTACTAACCGCGTGTTAGCAACGTCCACGGGTAAAAGAGAGGAGTGTTTATAAAAGAGCTAATGATACAAGAATTGTCGATCAAATTTGGACTAGGATTTTAAGAGGATTTTTACAATATACTCATAAAATCTTATTACAACATACGATCCAAAACATATAAAAACACAATACAAAAACATACACTCCATACTAGTTGATCTAACAATGACTAAGTAATTGTTGGACATCATAATTTCAATATATCTCAATAATAATATTGTTAGATACTAAATTAAAAGTTTAAAGATCTTTTAAGGTATTGAAATCTAATAACTCAAACTTAAAAAAATTATGAAAGAACATGATTAAAAATAAGAAAGTCTTCATACATACTCCTATTGTACAATTACTTCTTTCTTTCTTCTTTTTTTTTTTTAAACAAAATTATCTTTCTGTTTATGCAACAACATTGTCAAAGTAATTTTGTGGACGGTGGAGCGAATTTTGAGCAAATGAAGGCATATGGTCCCAACAATCATGTGACATTATTGTACTAGCTAACTTTATTGTACCAACGAATATCGAAGATTGAATTTGAATGTGCAATAGATTTATAAAAAATAATATCATTAAATACTCTTGAATATTTTTAAAAATACGTGATGAACATTTGTTTTATGAGATGAATATGAAGACTTTTTTATACCACAATCATTTTGGTTTCTCAACTATCATCGTAATTTTGGTTTCAATTGTATTTTTTCAAAATCATAAAGAAGCGATACAAACATCTTCAAGTAAGAAGTGGGTTTTGTGCTTCTAAATTCTACTGTGGATAATCAAAATTTTCCCATTCTTTTGTTTTTTGATTTCATATAATTAACTCATACAATCTTTTTCTTTGAAAATAAATTTGGAGAATTGCAAATCCTCTTGCAGAAGTAGGTGCTCCTATATTAGTTTGTTTTTTTCAATCCAGATTTGAATTTTCAAGAAAAAGCAAGGTAGATTTCTTGTTACATTGGGATATGATATTCAACATAGCTGACAACAAAAAGTTTGTATCATTAATGCTTATAATCGAATTCTCATTTTCCTTACTCTCTACTTTTTACTTCAAAATGTTTGTGCCTCTGTTTTATAATTTTGAAGAAATATGAGAAATTTTTGTAGATGAAGTGAGAAATCATAGGTAGAAAATGAAGGGAGAAGAAGAGAGGAGGAAGAAGATGAAATGAAACCACACCTAAACTTTTTGAATTTTTTATTATTATTTTATTGCCAACTTATTAAACTTTTAACGAAAGTTAATTTTTTTGAACTCGGAAGAATATTTTTAAATTTTTGGAAAAGTTGAAAGAGCAAAATTGAAATTTTGAAAATTTAAGGATCAAAATAAGATTATAATAATAGTTAATGGATTAAAATGATATTTATTTTAATCTAAAGAATAAAATAATTCACTATGAATTAAAGTAATAGGGGCTGTTTGTTTGATATATTAAGTAAAATTTAGCTTAAGGAGTTATATTGAGGAATTATGTTAGGTGGTTAAAAATCGAGAATTGTAGTAAAAAACTCGTTTGAATGTAGCTTTTGTGTAGAGGAGTTAGAGTAAAAATCTTATTTAAATATATATTTAAAATAAACAGTTATTTTTAGTAGTTAAAAAAATGATTAAATTCTAAAATTAAATATAATTGTTTGAAAAAAAATTACTAAATTCTAAAATTAAATCGTATCTAAATATATGAAACAAACAACCGACATACTTTTTCTAATAATTGATATCTTGTAACCAATTTCCTCTTTCATTTCTCTTCTCTCTACCTACTGAGATTCGAACCTGAGGCCAAGGGTTAATTGATTAGATGTAATAATAAAGTAATTAATTACAATTATTTAAAATAACCACATTATTATTGTTTACTTTAGTTTAGACAGTCTGGCATGTGAGTGAAAAAGTACCATAGTTTTTATAGCCACGTCACAATAGTACAAAAGGGTGGAAGTCATAGTACTAAATATTATAATTATAAATTCTCAAAAAAAAAAATATATATATAATTATAATGATCAAAATTAATGTAAAACAGGTGGAATAGTCGATTCATTAGGGGGTGTTTGGGATTTGAGGTTGAGGATAGGAGAGAAATGAGAAATTGCAATACTATGTTTGTTTTTAAGACATCAACATTTTCTCAACTTTTCATCAACTTCTTCTCTAATATCAAATCAAATCTTTTATTTAATCTTATTAATGTCACATCAAACATTTTTTTAATTTTTAATCATATAATATAATCTAAAATATCTTTTACCTAATCTTATCAAATATCACATCAAATTTTTTCTAATTTTCAACCACACAATATAAAATAAAATATATTTTATTAATCAATCAGTCCAAAATCTATAATCATTACATTATAAAAAATCAATATAAAATAAATACTTTTACAACATTTCCTCTCTAAAACATCAAATTTCAAATAACTACTTCATATATCTTAATCATTCTACTTCCTCTTTTTCTTCAACTTTCTCTCCTCTTCTTTTTTCAACACCAAAATCCAATCACCCCCTATGAAATGTATTTTCACTAAGAGTCAAATACCACGTCTCATACCCTAGATCCAAGCCTATACGAGGACTACTAGGGTGGCCCCAAAGTTTTGAAATTCAATATCTTATTATGTTACTGACTTCTCTGAGGGTATTTAGGTCACCAAGAATAAGAGGGGAATAGAAATGAGAATGATTCTTTATGTTAGGACCATTAAAAATCATTCGTTTTATAATCACGTTTTCCAAAAAATGCTTTTTTCATTTTCCCCCTAATTACTTTTTATTTTTTCCAACAATTTTTCATTCATCAATTCACTATTTTTCACTAACATCATGTTCACTATTTTATTTTTCTCATAATCATTACATTCATCTCAAATACAAATAATTATTCTCCCTATAATCATTATGTTCACTCTAAACATAAATAATCATTACCCCATTATCATTCTCCTCCTCATTATCATTTTCTTTGCCCCAAACACACCCTAAAATACATGAATTATGATATTATTATTAAAATACCCCTAATTTTAAATTAAAGTTAGTGCACAGCGAATTTTGCCTCCTTAAATTCGTCCATCCCTCGGATTGAAATTTTTTTTTAAATCTATTATTTTATAAATATTTTACCTTTTCCTTAGTTTTTTTTTTCTTTTTCTTTTTTAAATTACTTTTTTCCTATTCCTTCCCTGGATAGTTTTTTTTTGTCCCAACCATCATATATACTGATTAAAAAAAATCTTAAAATATTTAAATTGACGAGTTCAATTTACAATGGATATTAATTGAGATAAACACAAGCTAATGCAAACAGCCATTTATATGGCATGATGTTGTATGCGATAAATTTTTAAATAATAAATTATATATATTTATTTATAATTATAAATTGTTTCCTACATTTTTACACTAAATTTAATCATCAAATAATAATTTCAATATAATATTGAATTTTATAACTATTTTTTCACGTTAATCAAATTTATTAAAATTTACATTTATGTTAAAAATAGTTAATATTTTATTTTGAGCTTAAAAAATAATAGGTGTTATTATTTAAAAAAAACATTAATAAAATTCATGGCATTGAAATTAAATTTTATCTCTTATTTTAACATCGATACTTTTTAGTTTTTTCTTAATTTATCTATTAATAAACCAATTACTATTGAATTATAAAATTTATAAGAGTTATATCATTATTATAATAATAAATATACATAAGCTAAATATATTTATTAGTATACATCTATGAACTTACCTTTGACCTCAAATGATAATTTTATCATTCTTCAAAAAAAAAAATTCACATCTCTAAGTCTGAACAATTAAGCAACAAAAGATCTCTACAAAAATTATTGCAACAAAAGAAAAGTTAGATGAAAGTTAAGGTAAATAATCCAACAAAAATAAAATAACTACATTTTTTAATATAAAAAAAACCAAGAAAGGTAATTCTAAGCAATTCAAATGTGTTTGTAAATAAAATATAGAGAACTATATATATACAGTAATTACAGTAGGAAATCATTGTTACCAAACTTTTGAAACTGAACAATTCATGCACTTTAACCTCAATCTTCAAACATTTTTTTCAAGATCTCCAAGTCTTTTTTTTAAAGCAACAATTATGCAAAAAAGATCCGACAAAAATTATTGAAAAAAAGAAAAATTAGATGAAAGTTAAGGTAAATAATCCAACAAAAATAAGATAACTTATTATAAAATAAAAAACAAAAAATACAAAGAAAAGTAAATCCAACCAAAGAAACCGTTATTTGTAAACAAAATGTAGAGAACTATTTATAGAATTGGAAAATTTTAATTTATTATTTTAATTAGAATTTAAAATGTCATATAAAATTTATGACATTTGGTAAAGATATCTTATTTTCTAGGTTATAAAGATATGAAAATTTAAATGATATTGAAAATATTTTCATTTGATTGTTGAAAGCTCTTATCTTCTAACTTAGCCATAAAATATATGAGATTTGATAAAAAATTCTTATCTTCTAATTTTTTTAATATTTCAATAAATGACATATTTGCAATTTAGAGTTTGACTTAAAGGGTAAAATCGTCAAAAAATGATTTTTCCCTTAAGCCACACTTGAAGATAGTATGATATATATATATATATATATATAAATTTTTTTTCTCTTTTACTTTATAGTATTATGGGCAAAATTAAGCAAATTGGGTTACTCGGAGTGGAGTCGGGCCCACGAAAGATGGTCTTAGGATTAGACCGGCATGGTGAATAAGGCCCAAAGAAGTCGACACAAGGCCCAAGGCAAGCGCACATGCCATCGGGTCATCCAGGAGAGGCCGCGTAGGCGAGACCACTAGGATGCCTAGGCGAGGCCACAAAGATGCCTAGGAGAGGCCACCAAGCCGCCAAGACGAGGTCCCCAGGATGCCTAGGTGAGGCCACCAGGACGCCTAGGCGCTGGCTATACAAGCCTACCAGACAAAGCCACTAGGATGCTCAGACGAGGTCACCAGGCCCGCCAGACTGCCCAGGCGAGGCCACCAGGAGGCCTAGGTGAGGCCTTAAGCCCGCCTCAGCCTGGCCGCTGACCCAGTTCGGCCTTTTTTCACCTTTTTGGCCATATCTCCCCGTTTTAACTCTGATTCGCTCGTCGTTTTCACATATATTCATATTTTTTTCCTTATCTATGGCTAGACCCTATTTTGGGCTCGACCCAAGAAGAGATACTTTCCTAAAATGGAAATATTCACCTAAAAAGGAGATACTTCCATAAATTATGATTTATTTTTTACCAAGTGGTCCTCGACTCGCCTCCTATATATATGTAAGTCATGTAGTCATGAGGTAAGCAATCCAAAAACCCTAAACTCGACTAACCTACCCACCTCTTTCAATCTCGACTCACTTAGGCATCGGAGGCGATGTAGCTCACACCACACCGGTGTCCAGTTCTTTTTTGTTTTGCAGGTAATTTATCCCGATCAAATTACAAATTCACCATTGATCACAAACACCAAATTTCGGCATCAACATAAAGAATTAATTCTATTGTTATTATTTTGTTTATATGGTTTTTTTTTTGGGGTAAGATGTAAACTTTTTAACTTCTCCCTTACAAGGTCCTACTTGATGTCTCTAGAAGCAATATTATTTATATAGTTCTTCAACTATTAGTGCATTTATATATATTTTATCTTTTGGATTGATTTTCAAAATAATAAAAGGAATTTTCTTTTTGTTGTATTTATTTTCGTTATTTGGTTTATTTGTTTTGTTTATATAATTTTTCATTTTTCATTTTTTCACTTAGTCATCCAATCTATTATTATTATTATATATTTGTACAACATTTACACTTTTTTACTAAATAAATCGATGTCGCGATTGGTTATCTGTTTTGATGTTAATTTATTTCCACTTCATGATTACGGATTTAATAATTGGAATCGGTATTTGTAATCTTCTTCCCCTATTAAAAAAAAATAAACATTTTCACTTACTTTTTTGGTCCCTCAAACCTAAAACTTTAGATCTACCCACGATCTAACATACCTCAAAGGCATTCTATCTTAAGAGTTTCACAATTGTATCTCGAAAGTCAAATGTTTGGGGAAGTATGCTCAATTGCCCCGCGCGCCTCAATAACTAAAAGAAAATTATTTTTACTTCTTGTAAATTATTTATACTAATCTATAATTAGTCCCCCTAAAAGCAGTATGTGCTTTCTTCAAGATCACTGGATCGAAACGGTTATGACCCTCAATTTCAAAGCTCCATGTTCCCAAATCCTAAAATAAACACTAATCTATAATTCTAAATGTACGTATAATTTTTTTGAACATCACATATCCATTACATGCATGAATCCATTTGTTTTCTTGTAGAGTGGAAGAAAATGAAGTGGTTAATAGTAGTTAGGGGTGGTAAACTACTCGTTTGAGGAGTGAGATTAATAATAGTTGAATAATTAACTACTTGTTTCGAGATTGAGGTTAATAGTGGTTGAATCATAAATTTGATGTAAAATTTAGTAAAGTTTAATGTGAAATTTGATAAAGGTATTGAAGATAAGTTAAAAAATAGTTAAGAGTGGTTGTTTACTACAAAAAGCAGGTTTTTGAGGAGTGATTATTACCACTCTTCATGTCTAAAAAACAAACACACTCGAAAAGTTGATTAAAAAAGAAGATTAATAAATAAAAGTTTCATAATAGTAATAAGAAACCAAATAAATTCATTTTTTTAATTTTTAATTATTATAAATTATCATATTAATATTACTTTATATTTTATTAAGGTTTCATTGTGGAAAAGAATATAATAGACTTGTTTCCAAAAAAACAAAATGATATAATAAAGTAAACAACTTATTCTATTTCAGAATTTGAACCCAACAAACCAAAGGAAGTAATAATATTTTTTGGGGGAATTCGATTGCTGGATTCCAAAGAATCCAATTTTTCAAAAATCTGAATTCTAGCCTGCAAACAAAAGCTTGTTTTAGTGGCATGTGGGTACTCTCCCCTATTCATTTCTTACCTAGTGTTTTTAGTTATTTTTGTGATATAAATAATAATTTTATTACATAATTTTGACAAAATAAAAATATTTAGTTCTTATAGTTTTTTTTTCTTTTTTTTTTTTCCTTATAATTTTACAAGTTAGTATTAGCCTTTTGGGTTAGAATAAAAGGGAATTGTATTCAATTTATCATTTCCTATATATAACTACAACAAGGCAACAAACTATTTTTTGCATTTTATATATTTTTTAAAAAAAATCAAATTAAATATCATTTTTCCCTCACCTATGTTTAATTATTGATTATTTTTTTTTGAAATGGGATTATTGATTTTAAATGTTATAATTAAGATTTTCATAATTAACAAATTTCATATGTTCTAAAAAAACAACAAATTTCATCTTAAGATAGCATCCTTAGATTAATTTCTCATTAATTATTCTTTTTTCCTTAATTAATTTTCAACTAATTGAGATTTGTTTTCCTAAAATACAAATATCAAAAATAAACTTTTCTTTTCACTCCTCCAATTTCTTACTTTCTCCATACCCCACATTTCTTATTTTATTTGAGACGTCATTAATTGCGGCGAACATAACATAGTTTTGTTATAATATTCTTGTGTTTTCTCTTAAGTTTCCAGCATGTTATTGAATTTCTAGAAGTTGCAACAACATTATTGTAATTGGTGGCGCCGCTCTCACGAAACCCTAATTTACATAAATGTAGAATATGAAAATACTACAATTTTACTATAATAATGTATTATAATACTCATACATAAAACTGTATTAACGTTAATATTGAATATACAGTCATTCTTACGGAGTATTTATAAGATTTTATTACTGTTCAGTATATTAAATTTACAAATCCACATACTTAATAGTAATATTAACAAGTTTGTATGAAAATCGAATAGGTCAGTGACGCAATGATTTATTGTTTGGTTGCAAACCAGTTCAACACTAGCATTATAGGTTCGATCCGAGAATCGGTATTTGTCCCCCTCCCTCGATATGTTCTAAAAAAACAAGTTAGTATGAAACAATAATGATCGCATCAAAACTCATTAAAATAATAATTGTAATAAATGTCTTATACACCATCAAATTACTGTAAAACCACTCTATGCTCTTTTTGTTTTTTTGACACTTGTAAACTCTCAAATCTTTCTAGTAACTATAGTACTAGCAATCTGTTCACTTGTCAACTCTTCATTTTCCTTCGTTTATTCTATTTTTTTAGGCATATTACTTGACATATTTTCATTTTTTTTTATGTACATAGGGTAGTTGGAGGTGCATGTAGTGCAGTGGTAGGCATATCGGTAGAAGTGTTATCCTTTCATTACCTTGAAATCTAATCTAGAAGGTTATGGTTGCATTGTTAGTTGTGTATTGACAGGATTTACATGAACTATTGTATTATCAATTAATACCGTACCACCTTGACTTAGTTAATGAATCCGGCGTTCTTTAACAGCCTTAATTCTTTTCCTTTCAGATTCCTTCTTTGTTTTCATCATTCTACCATGTGAAAGAAATAAATAACATTTGAAAGTATGTTTACAATACTAAATATAATGAATAAGGTAGACCAATGCAATAATTGGTAAAAAAAATTGAGTGACAAGCCATGCATTTAATTTACTAACAAAACACACAATATCCTTCTTACACATATCTGATTCTTACCAAACCCTAATCCCAAAACCTCAAACACTACATTTTGAACAAAACCAGCCCACAAAAAAGAACAAACTACTGCTTTACGAGAAGCCCATAAAAAAATAGTTGAAACCTGGAGAACTTCACTGGGATCAGATCAACTATTCTTTCTTCCCTCTTCAACCACTACTAACTCCTATCGACCCTACCGTACGAACAACACAAACTATTTTAAAATGTCGTCGAAATCAGACCTTTTTTTAACAGAGTTAGAAAGGGTATTCTTGAAAATAAAAAGTTTCTGAATTGATTTTTGATGAAATAGTTAGGGAAAAAAATAACATTTTTGACTTGTTGAAGAAGAAAGAGTTCTATAAGGTTTTATTTTTTTTTACTAAAAAGACTATAATGATGGTGGCACAAAAAACGAGATAGTGGATGCGGAAGTTGAAACGCTTTTTCCTTTATTTGAATTTATGGAAAATACCTAATTTACAATGTGGAGGGTATCAGTAAATGCGTAGATATATTAATTTAATTAGAAACGATAATACTAAATATATATGAGCCAATAATACACAAGCCTCCACTATTTACTCTACATAAAAAAGGAAAGAAAAAATAAAGTATCTTACGTGTCTCAACTGGGTCAAATGAGTTCGAGCTCGAAAATCGGTATTTGGCTCTCATAATATTTGAGACTAGTTGTACCCTATATGTACGGTTTGTTGATCCCCCTTCCTCCATTTTGTACTAAAAAAAAAAAGGAAAAAAATAAAATAAAAAAAAGACAGTCGTTTACTTTTTAATGAAAAGAATTATTTTATTTTAATAAATTCATTAAAAATTAACTTTAATCTTAAAATCACAGATATATTTATATACACACCAATTTCCAAACACTAAATAAGTAACACATGTGCGAGTGATTATAGAAATGAAGAATAAAAAACCTATGGGAATTTTCTTTTATTTTTTTTTTTAAAACAAAATATTCTAATTTAAATGCTTTAAGCAGCCTCAAACCAATGATCTTTCAAGAAACCACTCAGTTGCTCTTTAGGGACGGAAAAAATATATTTTTAGTTCAAAGTTTAGTATTAGTTTTAATTTGGTACATAAAATTTCAACCATGTATACTTTTAACTCTTGAAATAATAAAATCGTTAGTTAATATTTAATCAAAATGATTATTAGACTAATTTTAAATTTGAATATATTAATGAGGTGAGTATTTTAGTTTAAATTTAGTTTTTTTTTTAAAGTATGAAAGTAAATTGAAAAACAAAAAATCAGAATTAAAGGAAATCTTAATTGAAAGATTATATTCAATTTAACAACTCATTAAAACTACTCCTGAAAGCCTAAAGTTTTTTTTTTTTTTAATGGTTCAAATCTTTTTTTAGTACCAAGATCTAGAAATTAAAAATATATTTTTCCCACTAACCCTTTATTTTTATCGTATGACATTTGAAAAGAAAGTGACAACTTTGATTTGGCCATTTCAAATTAGTTAAAGATTACTACAAGCTTTTGTTTTCCATTGGTGGACCCTTTAACGTATCATTTCAAATCTAATCATAATCATTTTGTCTAAATTAATTTTTACTCAATATTCAAATTTATATTTTCTCTTTTTTCTCTTTTTGTTCTGGAGATTCAAATCCATAGCTATTAAATCATATTTATGTGAATTAGCCACTGGACTTGTAATTTAATTTATAATCTATTAAAACATAAAGAACAGAATTGGAATGAAAAAACAAATCCATTTAAAAAAAAAAAAGAATGAAAAAAAAAAATACTCTTGCCAAAGTTACCAAACTAATTATATCTTATATGGAATAAAATGTCCCCTATACATTTTTTTATTTTAATTAGGCTGTCAAAAATAGATATGAACGTTAGACTAAAGTAGCAATTTAACTGATACAAAATGATCAACAAACCAATATTGTAATATGGGAGTCAAATTGCCAAATACCGATTTCTGGACTCGAACTTGTGATCGTGGAGTTAAATTTTTTTTTATTCTAAACAAGATAACCAACTGTGTCATTAACCCTTAATAATGCATGTAAGTTGATTTAAACATCAAATGCACTTAAAAACTTATTTAAACATTCAGAAATTTTAAAATAAACATTTAAATTAAAAATATCCAAACTCTGAGCATCTAAGGGGTGTTTTGAGCTATAAGATCGAATGGAAATAAAGAGAATGAGGAGAATTCTTTGTGTTTCGATCACCAAGGATTAGGGGTGGAAAACAAAATTAAATTCATCAGAATTAGTCTTTTGGATGATAATGTGCCAATTGTGATGAAGATGTGCCAATTTCGCTAATATGCATCAATTGGGAAAAATGAATGTTATGGCTAATCGGAAAATTAATGCCAAGGCCAATTGAGAAAACTGATGTTAGGACCAATTGAAAAAACTTTTGCTAGGGCCAATTGGGAAAGAAGGAGGAGGGCCAATTGGGAAAGTTGGTCAAGGCCAATTGGAAAATTTGAATAGAACTAATTAGGATTGGATTGGTATTGAGATGACTTTTATGGTTGTAGGCAGTTCATTGACGACTTTGAAGAGAGAAAATTAGACATTTTTTATGAAGCAGACGAGGATAATAGGAGGAGATTTTTTTCTATTTTTGTTTTTATTTATTATTTTTAAAGAAAAAGAGGAAGAAGATGATGAAGAAGAAAGTAAAGGACGAGAAGAGAAAATGTTTACGATTTTCCCGAATAAAAAGGAAAAATTTAAGTCTGTGATACCATGCTGAAAGAGAAATTCGAATTCTTCAAATTATTCATTTAATAATGAACTCAACAATGAGTTTAAATAGACTACAAGAGATGACCAACTTATAAAAGGAAAAGATAAAAAGTGTTATGAAAACGGCAATCAACAATTGATAAACGAAGATATGAAAACAGATAATGATAAATGTGAAAGACGAAGAAGAAACAACACACAGAATTTACGTGGTTCACTAACGTTGTGTTGGCTAGTCCACGGGCAGAGGAGGAGGGAGCAATATTATTGAGAGAGACAAAAATTTACAGATACAGAAATTATGTCATAATACAACTAGAGTTTAATTGTGTTTAATTTACAGATACATAAAGTTAAAACTAAAATTGAAAAATTAAAACTTAAAAGAACCAAAACATAACAATTATAGACCCAAAACAGTATTTTAATCTAAATAGGATTAAAATGATATTTTAAAAAAAGGTTGAAACGTGGCAGAAAATAGTTGGGGCACGTGTGTAGGTGAATGAAAGGTTTTACAGCCCTCTTATTTGTGGAACTCCATGAGAGGAGGGGGGGAGGGGGGGGCTTCGTGGTCGTCTCTGCAAAACGAAACCCTAAAATTGGAGTCTCCGTCTCTGGGTTTCAACGTAATATGCTCCGTTTCGGAACCCTAATTCTTTCCCCAAACCCTAAATCTCTGCATGATTCCATTAATCCTTTTCATCTTCTTTGTTTAGGTTACGATTTCTGCTGTCGAAGACATGTCCAAGAATGGGGCATTTGATCTCGCCGCCGGCGTCGGCGGAGCTATGCGAAATTCCGATGTCCTCTGCGCCGTTGAGAAGTACTCTCTCTCTCTCTCTCTCTTTCTCTCTCTTCATTTACAGCGTGCTTTTACTCTGTTTTAACGTCCGGTTCAGTTTCGGGTTTTTTCTTCCGATTTGGTCTGCTTCGGGTGGTTTTTCTCTTCCGTCTGTTTTCTTGGAAATGAAAATCTAAACTCTTTTTCATAAACATTTGTTTTCTTTGGAGCTTAAAATATCATTCTCCTTCTGAATTTGACATTTGTAAATAAATTTTGAATTATTTTTCATTTTAATTTTAAATATCTGATTTTAGTCTCCTCTCTATATATTTTTTACGTTTTTTCATCCCTGAACTTTGAAAAAAAAATATTTATTTATTTTCTTTAAAAAAATTTATGTTCACGTTTTATCCTTAATTAATTGTTGAACCAAATTTGATTAGTATTGATTTACATGAACTAAATTTAAATTTTTTTGCTGGTAAAGAATATAATTAGTTTGGAGCAAAAATGAAACATTTATCAAAATTCATGAACCAAAATATTAATTTATATTCCGTAATAAGTATTTGAATTCAAATCAAATTTTAAAAATTAAAATAAAAAATTTTAAGCTATTTTTCTTTTCTTTTTTACAATTTATTGGCAATTTCTTTTAACTAAAAATAAAACATGCCTAACTAAATTATTGAGTGGAGGTCAACAAAAGTATTTCATCTATATATCTAATAATTAAGAGGTCATAGATTTGAATATCACAGTTTAATTGTCATCATCTAAAAAAGAAAAAAAAGAAGAGGAGCAAGAGAATTCGATT
The DNA here is from genome assembly GCA_036507275.1 of Sicyos edulis. Lineage (NCBI taxonomy): Eukaryota > Viridiplantae > Streptophyta > Magnoliopsida > Cucurbitales > Cucurbitaceae > Sicyos > Sicyos edulis. Next base: position 26,011,547 of record CM071850.1, on the reverse strand, counting down.
TATAAGTTTTTAACTGATTTACAACAAAAATAAAATTATTATATCACTCATCAATTTAATTTATTTGGACTTGAAAAAAATGTCTCACAAAATAATGCGTTCCTTTTGACGTATGCACATTTCTAATCATATAATTCTAGATTGGAATATTAAATCCTAATTAATTGATTACTCTATTGGCCATTAACTTTTTTTTCTTTTTCTTTTTCTTTTTGAAGACATCTGTTGACCACTAACTTATTTATATGAATTATAAAATCGAAAGTTTAAAGGATGTATTGAAAGTTGAAGACCTCTATATTAACCATTATGTTTTTTTGTTTTTAAAATCTAAATCTATTCTTATTTAAATTTATTATATTGTATTCCTTTTTTATAATGTATTTTTTTTTTTAAGTACGTGAATATTAATCAATTTTCAAAAATAAAAATAAATTTTTGAAAGTTTTTTTTTTTTTTTTTCTAAATTTTAATTTAGTTTCTATAAATATAGGTGGAAGGTAAATATCTAGTAAGAAAAAAAATATATGATAAAATAATTGTTGTAGATTTAAATTTCAAAAACCAAAAACAAAAAGCTATGGCCCCGTTTGATAACTATTTGGTTTTTTGTTTTTGGTTTATGAAATTTAAGCTTATTTCTAATCAAATTTGTTACCATGTGTTACATCTTTCCTACAATGTATCCATATTTCCTTAAGAAAATAGGGAAACAAAAACAAGCTTAACAAAATAGTTATCCAACGGTACCTATAAAACTAAGTCTATATTATTAAGTTGAAAGTGTTATATGAGATAGAAGTTTTTTTTAGTACATAATTGGACTCGAACTTGTGACGCTAATATTAAATTAATTTACAACCAAACAATGAAATCATTGTATCATTGACCTATTTGATATATGAAATAGAAGTTAAGAACCCTACCCTTGTTGACGTTATATTAGATATTTTTTTAAAAAAAAATGTATAAAGACTAGCACAAATTTTAAGGTAAGTTTGACTTAAATTTTAAAATAAGTTCAATTATCGTTTCAAAAATAAAGTTCAGTTATATTTGAATAGTGGATTCGAAATCATGACAAATTAGCTATAAAGACAGTTGATATAGATTCATGTTAATCAGCAACTTAATAATAATTTATTGCTTCATTATTGGTAAATCTTTAATACTGTAACAATATTTGATACTCATTTTTTTGCAACTTAATAATAATTTATTGCTTTATTGGTAAAACTTTAATTCTGTTACAATATTTGATAGTTGATACTTGTTAATTAGCAACTTAATAATAATTTATTGCTTCATTATAGGTAAATCTTTAATACTGCATTGCTTCATTATTGGTAAATCTTTAAAATTTGAACAATATTTTATATAAAGAGATTCGCAATCTTTTGATATGAAATGTGTGTATGGGCCAACAACAGCACTAGTTTCACAAGTTGTTTCTCTATTATTATTATTTTTTAGATCATCTTTTGCACTATTATTAAACTAAATTAAAAAAAAAAAGATAAAAAGAAAATAAGCGCGCATTGGACCAAACCAGTTTTGACATTATTGATGGTTATTGATTGGAAAATTACAATTTAGATTTGGAGGGGGTGTTAATTTGGTGGTCAGATTTCAAAATCAAACATGTCTATGTTTGACATTTCAATAATACTCAATTTTAATTTTACATTTTTTTGAGTTTATATATATACTTTTTTTTTTTATAAATATATTTATGTCAATATAAAAATAATCACTCCATCGATATATTTAGATTTAATATTAGTATAGTCATTTATAGTAGACAAGATTACATCATGTGACTGATAATTTTTATTACATAGAACTAAAATTAAGCATTTTCGAAATGCCATGGACTAAAACTGAATATTTTGTAAATGTTAAAAGATAAATATGTTTGATTTTGAACCCTAGGGGCCAAATTGACATTATACTCCTAACATATGGACCAAAAATGTATTTTTCACATCTTTAATTTATTTGAACTGGTTCAGGTGTAGATGAAATTTCACTAGTAGAAAAACATAGTTCAATCGAGATCTTGTACTAACTACCTAGAAATTAAAAATTCGATCACATATTGTCAAAAGAAAATTGTTCAAGGGAAACTTAAGTTATTACGTTATTAATGCATATGTCTTAGGAGCCAAATATTGTAATAATTCTGTAGTTCTAAAGAGCAATATCTATTTTTGAAAAAAATCAAATTTTTTTCCTCTAATAAATCTGTCTATATCTTTCTCTCACCATTAAAAAAAAAATTATTTTTTATTTTATTTAACATCCATTTTACGTTTAACTTTAAAAGTACCAAATTTAGCTCGAATTTTCAATTCTCTTTCCTATTAAACTTTTCCTTGTGTCTACTGATACCTTTTTTTAATAAAAGCTAATTAGTTTATCTCCTTAACATATATTTCTCTAAAAACAATTTATGGCTCAGACCTAATTTTGTTTAAATTTTCTCTCTAAAATTTATCTTTAGGTTTTGTTTCCACGTCTCTACATCTTTTCTATATCTAAATATTACTTTATCTCTTTAATTTTTAAAAATTAAATTAAAAACCAATTATCGAAAAGGTTTGGTTCTCTATATTTTTTAGAAAATAAAAGATTAAAATAAGTATAAAACATATGATTTTTTGAAAAATAAAAAAATAAAAATTTGAAACAGTTATCGAATAAGGACCTTGATTAATTTGATTGTAATCAAATCGTTCTTTTGTTAAGAACTAATTTGTTATAATTTTTCGCCCAATCGAAATTATAGCACAATCGACATAATGATTACCGATAAATAATTAGTTGGAATCTTTTTATTTTTTTTGAGAAACTAATTAATTGGAATCTTGTCGAATTATTAAAAAGAAAAACTATTTTTTTTTCTTTTATATAATTTGAATTCCGGTCTTAGAAAAATTGCGATGTTTCCACACACGTTTTTTTATGTGAGCAAATACGATAAAATAAATAAATCAATCAATCAAAAGAGAGGTTTTAATGTGGGTAATAAAAAAAAAAATAGTCTGTGAATTTTGAAGTTTGTTTTATTTTAATTCTTTCATCAATTTTAAGTAAAGTGCCTTAAAAGAAACTTAAAATTGCTCTTTAATCGGAATTTGTTCTTTTAATACAATCAAATATAAAATTTAAATATATTTCTAAAACTTGAAGAGGAATATTATAATTTTTTTTATAAAAAAAGAAAAAAAAATCTTTAAAAACAAATTTTAAGTATTTTTGAAAATTCAAGAATCAAAATAAAACAAATTTCAATGTTTAAGAAATAAAATTAAAATTTTGAAAATTCAAGAACAAACATGGAATAATTTTGAAATTAAGGAACTAAAATTACGACTAAAATAGAAAACAAATCTTAAACTTAAGATACCAAAAATGTATTTTAACTAACAGAATATTATCAAGCCATCTTATGGTTTCTTTTTCTGGAAGTTATATTAATTGGTTATAGAAAATGTATTAAGAATACTTCAAAAAAAGAAAAAGAAAAAAAAGAAAGCAAAACTTGCACGACCATTTGTCTTTCATCACATATTTTAAATAATACATAACATATACTATAATATATTATAAATATGTTTGTCCATGTTTATATAACACAGGAGTACATTCTTTGTGTACCAACTAGAAGTTAGCTACCACCAACCACACCTTTCGATTAGATGAGCGTCCTAAACCAAATTACCATAAGATATACGGGTTTAACACTACTTACACTTGACCACTTTTTCGCTCTTGATGATCACCATACAACTGTGGTTACAAAAACTTGTGTACCTAAATGTACACACTCTCAACTCCTACGTTCCAACATATCTTTTTACTACTTGAATGACACGTCTCTCTATGATCGTCGTACAAGGTGCACTAGAAAGCCTCCTAGCCATCCTATAATCAATATCAATCTCGTAAACCAAGCCGACTCTCCACTCTTCCAACTACCACAAAGAAAATATGAGGCTCACACAAACGTAATCGATCCATTCGAAACGGAGTCATACACCCTAACTCAACTAAAAAGAGTTCCTTACACCAATCCTCCATCAGCCCACCCCTATTCTAATTGAATATCATCACCACAATTAGAAATAATTCTCCCCCTACTAATCTCACGCTTAAACGTATTACATTCTGACTGATGTGATTTAAGTTCAGTTATGTGCAATATTCTGATGTTGATTTTAGACTTGAGATGTTATTGCTAACAACTAAGTATTAAATTGCAGACATTACGGAATTAGTATACGTAGTCGAATCGCAACAAGTGATAAGTACTTATTTATATCGTTCTGCCACACGGATTGATGTATATAATTAATTTTACTAATTTAAGAGTCTTGCAAAAAAGTAAAACAAATGGGTTGGTGATTGTTTAGGGTTTTCAAGACTCTAAATGCTAAGTAAATAAGCAATTAAATAGGCAACTGAAAAATGCGGATGCAAAAGATGATAAGTGTGCGATAGTGGTAAATCAAATTTCATGCTTACCTAATCTAACAAGTGCTTCTGCACTTGGTGATTTATGACAAACCCAGGTTCTGCTGCAATTCTCATACTTGACTTTAGGCAACACATGCGATAATAGAGTTAATCTTAACACCTTAATTAATGCAAGAGGCCTTGCACTAAACCGATCGTAGCATACTGTATCATCCAACAAATCCTTCTTCTGAGTTCACGGATGGTTAGCATACATGGGTAGCTAATCGACGAATACTTTAAAATAAAATGTAGCAGTGTAAAACCACTTCTACCCACAATCCTGACATGCATTCTACATACGAATCTTATCGATGCTGCTAAACTAAGTTAACATAGAAAGGAGTAACAATCGATAATGTCAATTCATAAATGCCATTATAAAGAGCTCACTACAATTCTACACACTACTTCTAAGTTACACAAATAAAACTAAGGAAGTGGTGCGGTTGTTAAGAAGTGCAGAATCTTTGTCATCGGATCATACGAACACCACCAGTTGCATTTTGCATGGTCGTCTATCCTTTCATCTTGGCTTCTGGCCATCCGACCAGCTCACCGATTACAATGTCTTGCCTTCTACAATGTCAATTCATAAATGCCATTATAAAGAGTTCACTACAATTCTGCACACTACTTCTAAGTTACACAAATAAAACTAAGGAAGTGGTGCGGTTGTTAAGAAGTGCAGAATCCTTGTCATCGGATCCTACGAACACCACCAGTTGCATTTTGTATGGTCGCCTATCCTTTCATCTTGGCTTCTGGCCATCCGACCAGCTCACCGATTACAATGTCTTGCCTTCTATAAATAGAGATAATTTGCTTGGGTAGCAAGTTTGGATGAGTTGGAAAATCTCTATTAATGCTGGAATCTCTTGATTATTGGTAGGATTGATTGCTTGATTGATTTTTATTTCTTTCTTTATTGACTTGATTCTTTGACTGCAACTTGGCTACTTTGAATGTGTTGTGTGCGTTTTCCCTTCGCCATTCGCATCAAGTCCGTTCACTAGCGTCTTATTTTCACTCTCTTACGTTGTATATCATCATTTAGCACCATTTATTCATTTTTTTATGAAAAAATGCAATGATGTGCCCTTCGTATGCTAAATCGTGGATGCATGAGATTTCTAACAGTTTTTCTCGCATTTTGTTCTTAACTATTCAATTATGTCCCCCGAACCTTTGAAAAATGCAAATTAAAGTAGCCTAATTTATGTTCTATTTGAAAGCTATCACATTCTAAATATTATCTTCCAGCTTACATGAATAAGCTCTACTAAGTTAACAGTATGAACCTAAATATAAATTGCTTCCAAAGTCTTACACTAAATTGGTAAGAGCTTAACAAGTTTCATTTCTATCCACTTTGTCATTCATCAAATGAATCACACATCATCATTCAAGAAATGAATCACACTCGATCATTCTTTATGACAAAATCACATTTTTGTACTCAATCAGACTTTGACTCATAATACATCACTAAAACATGTACCAACTCATACCATGAACAATCGTATATAGCTTAGGTTCATTATATTATCTTCAACTAACAAGTACAACTATACTCTTAAATGAGTGAACCACAACTAGCATCTCACCCCCTAAACCCTGAAATAAATTCAGTACAACCAATAACTCACCATGCACTCTCAAATAAGTGAAGCACGACTAACAACTTGCCATGCACGTCCCCAAGGGGTGGCGTAGTGGTTGAAGACTTGGTTTTAAGGGTATGCTCCCTTACAGGTTTTAGGTTCGAAACTCACATGTGACATTACTTCTTCAATGTCTTCGGTGTCTAGCCTAGGGATGGGCATGGTTACTCTTGTTTCAAGAGAACAAAAAAGCTCATCATGCACACTCATTGAATAGAACACCATAGCAACTCACATTGCACTTTCAAATGAATTAAACACCATTACTAACTTACCATGCAGTTTCAAAGAAGCGAAACACCACTAGTAACTCATACTGCACTATCAAATGAGTGAAACACTGCTAGCAACTCACCTTGCTCTCTTAAAAGAATGAAATACCGCTAGCAACTCACCCTAAATTTTCAAAGAAGTGAAATATCACTAGCAACTCACTCTACACTCTCAAATGAATGAAATACCGCTAGCAACTCACTCTGCACTCTCAAAGGAGTGAGACACCAATAACAACTCATCTTACACTTTCAAAGGAGAGGAACGCAACTCACCCTACACTTTCAAAGTAGTGAACTACTACTAGCAACTCTCCCTGCACAGAGTGAAACACCGCTAGAACTCACCTTGCACTCTCAAAGAGTGAAACACTGCTAGCAACTCACACTCTCAAAGAAGTGTAACATCGCTAGCAACTCACTTTGCAATGTCAAAGGAGCGATATACCACTAACAACTCACACATCACTCTAAAAGAATGAAACACAATTGACAATTCACCCTCATTTCTTGAACATTCATTAACATATAATAATGTACAAGGAATAGAAACATAGCAATTTACCTCCAAATTGGGGTAGAAAAGTATGCATCACCTATAACTTCGAGCTTTGAGTTCCAAGAACCTACAGATGGTCCATCACTTAGAAATGGCATCATTGACATGAATCAAAAATAGAGAAATAGCACGGGGACGTCGTCGTTTCGTTTAAAAATGAAAAACTCACCACTTAAGCATGAGTGAAGAGTCACACGTCTCACACGGAAAGACCAAGCAACATCATTTTGTTTCAAGCCAAAATGACGTCGCTCAAACTTGGTCAACATTTGACCCCTTTTCCTTTCTTTAGGATCTTACAATCTTAGTCAACATTAATTTTTGTAACTAATAATTTTGTTATTTCAAGAAATAAAACTGATTATTATTGAAATGTGAAGAGTAAAAATATTTATTTTTGGGATGAAATTGAGACTAAAAGTATATTTTTATCTTTAAAACAAACGAACAAAACAATTGAGTCGAAAATAAATGTAAATTTGTACGAACTTTTAGAACAACGGTTACTCTTTTTCCCTCATCAACTTCAATGATCAGTTGTTGGCGTTCAATGATGGCTGCTAAATTAGGGTTTACCTCTGATGAACCAGGTACGAGAAATACCATGGCGTCTACGGAGGCGAAAAGGAGGAGAGGGAAGCCAATTACACGGACATGGTAAGAACCCGAATCTCCATCACTAATTTCCATTTTCAGAACCTTACTCAAATCGTCTCTTTAATCTGTATTTTAGGTCAATAAATACTACGATCTTGTGACCAGCTTTTATGAGTTCGGTTGGGGAGAGTGCTTCCATTTTGCTCCTAGGTACCATCCCTTTTAAACTTTACCATTTTATTTTGTTTCTTGTTTCCTCATTTCTCTGTTTTACAAAAAGAAAATGGAAAGTATATTTGATCATTGTTTTGTTCTCACAAATTTAAGTTGAAACAATATTGCAGTTCTTCTTGAATAGTATGTTTGTAAAAAATCAAAATATTCTAAATTATTATGTTTTATTTATGCATTTGATAGGATTTGTAGTTGGGGTTTTTTAGCAATCAATTGAGAGTTTGTTAGGGATGTTAGATTATGAATAGAGGTAGTGAGGGGAGGAGAAAGGTATGAAGAATATCGTGGCCATGTTGGTATTGGCCTTGAGAGAGTATACTCAAGAATGGGAGGTTCAAGTACTTATTAAATACTTGGTTAGTTTGTAATTCCTTTATCCTTTATCTTTTCATATTTCAATACATTGTTTTGGTTTCTAGCTCGGGTCGTATCAGCATTTTACTAGTAAAAAGGACTAAGGAGTTAAATAATGTTGTCTACAAGGGCAATAGCTCAACCAGACATAAGACAAACACATGACCTTATTCATGGGTTCCTATCTACCCATCTCAATTGTTGTTGACCTAAAAAAACGAATAAAACAAAGTTTCTTTATTTTGATTTTTGAAAAACTAACTTGGTTTTCAAAAACACGTTTGATAATTTGCAAATTACTCAAGTAGTTTAGGGCAGACATATATATAAAATAGTGAACTACTTAGTTGTGTTTTTTGTATTTGTTATAAGATTGTTTGGGTCTGCATACACCTCAACTACATTTGGTTATCAAGGAAAATTCATGATGATCGTCATTTGGTTGTGTAAATGTTAAATTAATGGATTAATCCATGCATATGTTTTCCAAAAGAAAAATAAAAAAACAGCAAATACCTACAAGGAAATGTTACTGAACTGTCAATAATTTACTGGTTTGTTGTTACACAAAAGAACGTGATCAAACCAAATTAAAATTGATAGGATTGGAAAGCATACCCTTGACAATGAATTTTTAGAGTTTTTTCCCATTCTTTTTTTCTTCTTCTTCTTTATCTTTCTGGTTTATATCGTGTCTTGATGCATAAGAAGAGAAAATCTATCAATGGTCATGAAATTATTATTATTATTTTCATTTGACCATGTTTATGGCCAATGAATATTGGTCATGGAAGACCAAATTTTCATGAACCACTTCGTGAAAAATGTTCCAAATACAAGCAAGCATTTTTTCCAAATTTGTAGGTTGGTCGGCGAGTCTTTCCGGGAGAGCATTAAGAGGCACGAACACTTCCTTGCCTTACAATTGGGTTTGAAGCCTGGACAGAAGGTTTGTCTTCTTTCATACAATTCAGAGGGAGAATTTTGGTTCATTCCTCTCATGTCATGGAAATAACTTTGAGTTTGCACCAGGTTTTGGATGTTGGATGTGGCATTGGCGGACCACTGAGAGAGATTGCAATATTCAGGTGCGTTTTAGTTGTATGGCTCTTATCATTTGTTGAAACTAAAATCATGAATCATGAATCAAGATGAACCTTTCACAGCCATACTTCAATCACCGGGCTGAACAACAATAGCTATCAGATTACTCGAGGAGAGGTACGTCTTCGTTCCATAAAACTGTTATAGCTATATTCACCACAGTCCTTTCACTAGTCATAATCTTCTTTTATTCCTCAGGAACTGAATCGCATTGCAAAACTGGATAAGACTTGCAACTTTGTCCAGGTTTGTTTCATCTGTTTTTCTAAATACCAGCTTTATATACATTTATACTTTCAAACATTAAGAACTGGAACTGGTTGTAAGTTGTAACATTTCAAAGTATAATGATCAGTTGTACTTCTCCAACCCATCATTCTTTGTCAAACTCTTAACCAAACATCATGAGACCATATATGGCCTTTTCAACTCAGCGTTGTGCAAAAACACAGCTTTGATGATAACTCATTTGATGCAATCTACAGGGCGACTTTATGAAAATGCCGTTTGATGATAACTCGTTCGATGCAATCTATGCCATCGAAGCCACTTGTCATGCACCCGACGCCGTAAGTTCTTGTTACATTTCTGGATTATGAGTGTACTCCAATCACTCATTTGGATTAAGTGATGTTTTCCCCTTTTGGCAGTACGGGTGCTACAAGGAGATCTACAGAGTACTAAAGCCTGGCCAACATTTTGCTGGTTATGAATGGTGCTTAACCAACTCGTTCAATTCCAATAACCAAGATCACCAAAGAATAAAGGTTATCTTGCTGATTCTATCCCTGCTTTCCTCTGATCTTATACAGATGATAATGATATTAACAATTCCATTTCAACAGGCTAAAATTGAGGTTGGCAGTGGACTTCCAGATATCCAGACGATAGGAAAATGCTTGGAGGCTTTGAAACAAGCTGGTTTTCAGGTTGACAGGAAAATTATTTTTCTTTTATTTATTTATTTTTTTGGATTAAATAGAAGTTTGGTTGCTATGGTGGTTTGAAGAAAGTCAGACTTTAGTTCCTATGATTCGAAGAAAGTTACAATTTAGTTCTTATGTAGTCTTTATGGTATTAACTACATGGAAACTCATTATTCATCATATGATTTTTTATTATTATATCAGTCATTAACTCATAATTTCATAATTAACACATGTTTAAATTGCTAACGATTAGAAACGATAAGGATTATTGCTTAGGTTTTATCAAACCATAGGGACTAAATTCTAGTTTTTAGAATTGTATGACTAAATTCTATATTTTTTCAAAATGTATGGACTAAATTCTATATTTCTTCAAACTATGAAAGACTAAACATTAACTTTCTTACTTATATTTGACCCTATTTTTTTCTCATGAATAACCAAGATGCCATATGGGTTTAAAGAAATGAGCTGTATACTCTGCACAGGTCATCTGGGAAAAAGACGTTGCGGAAGATTCACCTGTTCCTTGGTACTTGCCTTTAGATGGCGGTCAGTTTTCACTCAGCAACTTCCGGGCCACGGCAATTGGACGTTGCGTGACAAAATATATGGTAAGTAGAATCAGAGGTGGAAAAACTGTAGTTTTCAAATGTGTGGCTGGCCTAGAAATGGGCGTGGTTACACTTGTTTCAAAAAAAAAAAAAAATCAAACTATGGACAATGAAGAATTTGACAAACTGGTGAGTTTGTTCTTTTTGTAGGTTAGAGCATTGGAGTATATCCGGCTTGCCCCCAAGGGCAGTGAAAGAGTCCAAAATTTTCTAGAGCAAGCAGCACAAGGGCTGGTTGAAGGTGGAAAGTGAGTATTATTACATATATTACCCAATGTTCTCATAAAATGGATTACGGCTAGGAATTAATTACCCCTAGGACCAACTAAGCGAGTCAAACCTTGATTTGTTCAGTTTAACCATTTAGAAAGAATAGTAAAAAAACAATCCACGTTGGCCACCTGCTTAAGAATTAACTTTCTATAAATTTTCTTGACAACAAAATGTTATAGGGTCGTGAGTAAATTAACTTAGACACTCATAGATGTAAAGAATAGTACAATGTCAGAAAGATCTAAACATGTAAAGGTTAAAAAAAAAAAGACTAATTCAGCAAGTTTGATCAATTGGTGTTCAGTCATTTTTCCATTGTAGTTATACATTGAAAATCCACAAAGCTCACAATTTTTTTTTATTCATCAACTTTGAGGATAGAAGATATGCATGTGTAAGATCTCGGTTGCGAGGTCATATTATACGTCATGCTAATAGAGCTATGCTCTTCCGGCGCAATGCTCGTAATTAGGAACACAATGAGCATTCATATTTTTCTCGTTAACCATGTACAACTTTCCACAACATGCCGATTCTGATTTATATCTGATACTGCTGCAGGAAAGAGGTCATGACTCCTATGTACTTCTTCTTGGTGCAGAAACCCGAGTAGCGAGTAAAACGACGACATTTGGCAAGTAATTTGGTGCTATGGTAATATTATGACTTTAGAATTTATTTATATTTCTATTTCTATTTCCATTTTTATTGTGTTTGGAAGTTACAATTTGGTTGGGTCATTCATGAATTATGTTCAAATGGTGTCCATTGCTTCTTACTCTATTCATCTTCTGCTTCCACTTTTCTTTTACTACATTTTGTCTTCTTCACATCTTTTCCTACGTTTATTTGTCCTTTCAATTTATTTTTAGTTGAGTAATATTTTGGTGGAAGGTATATATATCTTTACTAATTCAATTTCGCACTAACCAAAGAAATAACTAAATCGATAAAAGTATGATTCTATGACTTAGAGGTTATGAGTACAAATAACCTATCCTCAATTGTTGTTGGATTAAAAAAAGAGAAATATTTGCATTCTGCCCGGTCAGTATGTAGTCATAAGGTGGTTAAATCTTGGCCATCCATTTTTTTAATTTTTTTCTTTTAAATGATTATTCTTCAAAATTTAAAATAAGATGAATGGCTAAGATTTAGCCTTTTTAGTGGCTACTTGACAGCATGCAAATATTTCTCTTAAAAAAATATTGTATACATTTTAAAATAGAAAAGAAAAATAAAAAGAAGAAAAATTAACACTCGGAATAAATACTACAAAACTCCTTAATAACTTCTCGATATTGCTTTTCTCAAAAAAAAAAAACTTCTCGATATTGCTAACTCATTTATATTGACAATTTAGTTAATTATTGAGGCTATTGAGACTGTCAAAATAATTAATCTTTTTAATAGAATTCCTTGATATTTGAAAAGGTTCAATTTGTTATTTTTTTGCTTTAATTGTTGATCGTTTTGAGTCGAATGTTTTTAATGAATTTATTTTAATAACCGTTATATATTGAATTTTTCTTGGATAGGCTTTTCCAATTTTACTTAAAATTAACTTTACCTTCATATAAGTTGTTCGATGGAGAGTAACAGTTCAAGCGTATTAATGTATAGCTATAATTGTCAGGTCATTTTTCTTTATATATAAAAATATGTTATAATTATAAATCACAGCAAAGAAATTGCTATGTGGAGTAATTTTTCTATATTTTTATGTATTTTGCGGGCATCGACAAACTTAAAAGAGGGGAATTTTTTTTTCACACTTTTTTTTTTTTGAAACCTTCCCTTTTTTTCTTTTTTTTTTAAGTAAAAAAAAATCGTGACTTTTTGTACTTGAATGTATTTCAATAATTAAATAAATCCACTTTTACTAATATTTTTAAATAGAAAGTTAAATATGAAAGTTTATTACATGTTCATAAAATATTATTTATGAAGTATTATTGTATTAAAATTTTAGAATTATGATGATTTTTTTAATATTGTATATTTATAAAATTATTGTTAATAATTATCAAATAATAAAAATAGGTATAAACTTTGATAAATTAATAATATAAAATAAATACATATAAATATAAAAGTTATCTGAAATATGGTACTAATTTAGGTACATATAATCTTTTCAAAAAAAAAAAAAATTAGGTACATATAAAGAAAAAAGTTATAATCGTATATAAGATAAATACATATAAAGAAAAATCTAACTTTTTTCTTTTTTTAATTTGAGTACAAATTTGGAGTTGGAGAATTAAAAAAACTTTATATAGAAGGCATTATAGGGTTTTTAGAATTGAGCTTGTGACAAACTAAATAACCACTAAACAATGAAACCACTAAGCCAAGAACACTTTTTTTAAAATAAGAAAAAAGATTATCCTTTTTTTTTTATGTCACATTCATTACAATAAAAAATAAAATAAAAGAAAAACTTCATTAAAATTCAAAATTTGTTCTTTTTTATCCAACCTATAGTAGTGTACAAATATTTGAAATACAAATAGTTTATTAATTTATAGGATAAATACAGGTTTCAAGTTCCTTTTTTTCTTTTAATTTTGTTTATATCGATTAAAAAGCTCCAATTGACTAGTGTATGCCCAATGACTAGAAGTCTTGGGTTAGAATCTTCCACCCTCAATTGTTGTAATCTCTAAAAAAAAAACTCCAATTGAAATTTTACAAATAATATATTTTTTTCCGTAGAGATGTGAAATTACAATAGAGTTATAGTTATGAAATATAATTAGTGTTTAAATCAAAATACAACTAGAGCATGTAATGTTATCATGAGGCAACATTTTAATATAGTAGAAAACTGTAACGTGCGTTGCCCACGTGTTTATATTTTGATTTTTTTTTTCTTCAAATTAATAAGTTTTGTCTCTATTTTTTAAAACGTTTATTTTTATTCATTTTTTTATAATTTTTAACATAATTTTCTCTCTTTTGCATTTCAATCTATTTATTTGGATTTAGTTTTATTCTTTAATTTGGATTTATTTATTTTTATTTTACAAAATTTGGTTTATTTATTTGTTTTTAAGTACTTTACAAAAACAATTCTAGAAATTGAAAAGACACAACATACTCAAGAAAGAAAATATATATATATATATATAAAATGTATGGAGAAATAAGTAAAGTTGTTTGAGTGTTTTTAGTTTTTTTTTTTTATAATAATGCTAGATTAATATGTACTGCTTACATTTTTTAAACAATATTGCTTACATTTTTTTAATCTTTAAGGTCTTGATTTTTTTTATAATCATAATTTAGTTATTATTGTTACTTGTAAGGATAAATTTATTATCATAAGATTATAAATAAATAAACTGATTTTAGAAAAAATAATAATAACTAAACCAAATTAAACATGGAAAAATGTTAATCAAAATATTCAAAATTGAAATAAAGTTAGATAAATATTAGAATTATAGTTTAATAAGAATATGGCTACATATATATTAATAAAGAAAAGAGAAATAAACAACTTGGATTTCATCTTACCCAAACTTAAAGAAAACGAAATCTATTGAGATACATACGACATTCTATTTGTAGTTTACATATTCTTTTCTTTCCTTGACCCATATATTATATTATTTATAGTTGTCACCTTCTTCTTCACTTCCATCTTCACCATTTTTTTGAAGAAACTAAGAACAATGGCTAACCAAATACAAAAACAAATCTCAAATTACAATAAGAATAAATCAACAAACAACATTACAAAATCTATTGAATAATGTAAGAATTACAAAATAAATATCAAATTTCTTTTAAATTAGAAAGAGGGAGGGAAGAGAGAGAACCATATGGTTAAAGTTTCCAAAAGCAAGAATCTTATACAATCAACTACATAAACAATATAGAGATGAAGAAATGGTGGTGAATTACAAACTCTACTTTTAAACAGTTGAAGATAAGAATAAAAAACCTTTCAAATTCTAAATGATCATGATTGAAACAAATAAAAATAAACATATGAGATTAAAAAAAAAATGTAGAGATTTGGATTTGGAATTGGAAAATTTCAAGTGTTTGTAAGAAAATTGTGAGAGAAAATCCAACATATAGTTTTAGGAAATGAAAGTTACAAGTGAAAAGATTGTGGGGATGGAAGTTACTTAACCTTTGAAATTCAACATTTAATACCATTAATGAAAAATTTAAATTTAATTTTTAAGTTACTAAAAAAAAATTAATTTTTCAGTTATAAAAAGGAATTTAATATTTTAAATATAAAACATATAATAAAAACATTTTCAAATAATAATAATAGAGGGAGTGTATTGAAAAAACATTAAAAGTGAACATTCAACAAAGGAAAATGAAAAAATTTACGTGATGAGAGTGGGAGTTTTCTAAAAAATAATTTAAAAAAATTATATTGGTTGTGAGTAATTTAAAGTGTGGCTTAAGAGTAAAATCGTCTAAAAATAATTTTTTTCTTAAAGTAGTATGATATGATATGATTAATAATGATGAGATCTATATTATCATTAAAGCAATCGTTCATTCCACATGTTTCAACAGAAAGCTCACGTGAAGTTATTTCAAAATACTTTTTTTTTCCTTTTTATTGGATGACCATTAATGTAAAAAAAGAAAACTAGGAACATCATTTTCAATTATACTGTTTCCTAGGCTTGCAAAAAAAAAAAAAAAAGTCGAGTATTTCATAAACTTTCATATTATTTCGAAATATTTATCGACATGAAAAAATATTAAGAGTCATATTCAATATGGTGTCACAAATTTATTCATGAAATATATATTTTGTTAATCCTAACAATATTTAGAGATGATTGGATTTTGGAATTGAAAAGAGGAGATGAGAGAAAATGAAAGATAGAGAAGAAGTTGAGTGATTTAAAAATGAAATAATTGTTTGGAGTTTTTTAGAGATTAATGTTTTGGAGAAAACGATGTTGCAAAAAATATATATTTCATATTATTTTTTAATGCAATCATTGCATATTTATATTAATTAATAAATTTAATATATTTTATTTTATATTATGTGGTTGAAAATTAGAGAAACTTTGATTTCATAATTGATAAATCAGATAAAAGATATTAAAAAAATTTAAAAAGTTTGATGTGACATTTAAAATATTAAATAAAAAAATTAATTTGATGTAGGAAGAAAAGTTGATATCCTAAAAAAAAAAAATATAGAATTGAGATACCAATTTTTTTCCCTTCCTTTCCTCGACACTAAATCTCAAACACGCCATAAGAAGTTGTATTTATAGCATATTAATTATTAAGTCATATATTCTGTCAAAAAAAACAAATTATTAAGTCATATATTGCATACATTCATTTCAATTCTTGTTAACTTCCCGTCGTTTGGCCCACCGTTTGAAATAAATGGGCCTATTCCGGCGCGTGCGCTCCACGTGCTGGAATAACCGGGCGGGTTGCTCTTTCTTTTTATTTATTTATTTATTTATAATGTTTCATTTCAGCTTTAACTCGTTTTCTTTATTTCTTTTTAACATTTTAATTCGTTTTTTTTTCAAACCTCGTCTTTAACGTTTTTCTTTAATTCCATTCTAGTTTTTTTTTAAAAAAATCAATTCCATTCTTTAGTTTTAGTTCTTGCTTTTTATTTTTTAAATTTTCGATTAATGTTTCTCTTTTCTTTTCTTTATTTATTTATTTTGAAATAGTTTCCTTTATTTTTATTTTGTTTTTATAATTATATTTTGATTATGTTATATTGAAGTCAAAATTAAGATTTGAACTCAAGATTTCTTTAATTTAATTACTAAAGTAAATAACAAATGACCAATTCCTCCATTTAATTAATTATTCACTTATTGTATGCTGCTTATTTGTGTTTTTTATTTTAAAATACAATATTTAACCTTTCTTGTTTAGTTGTTTCAAATCCTATAAACAATACATTTTATTATGGAAAAGGTTGATAGTGTGTTACTTTCATTGTTTGATGGTAATATTGTATATGTGGGATTTATGGTGGTTTCCCTGATTTTTATTTAAAAAATAATATTATTAATTATTCATGCTTCCTTTTTTTTAGAATATATGCATTTAAATTTTTTATATAAAAATAAATATTCATTTTATTACTCATTAAACTTTTATAAACACATTCTTTTAAAAAAAATAAATATAAATACATATTTATGTATAAATCAAATATACAATCACTCAAAATAATCATATTTAACATTTTTTTTATAAAAATCATGCTGATTTATCCTTTTGATTTTTTTATTACAATTATTAAGTTTAATTATTTAAATTAATTTATTTTGAATTTTTTATAATAAAAATATACTAAATTTTAAATTTAATTTAGATAATTAATGAAATAAAATAAAATTTAAAATGATATTGAAATAAAGTATTCAATTATGAATATTAGATAAAAATAATAATAAATATTTATTATTTTTATTATATATATAAATATCAATTAGCCTTAGCCGCTTGTGCATCCAGCCGACAAATCCACAAACACATGTGTTGGCCACCACAAAAAAGCCTCTCTCCAATCACCATTGCAATTACACAAGTAGTATATGTGTCTACATGAATATAATTTATATTATTAAGTTTGATCAAAGTAGTATTCATTTGTGTTTTCAAAATTAAGTGTTCAATCTTCCAAACTACAAAACAAAAGTTTAATGATTGTATCCGTTTAATCATCTTGTATGTTTGTCAATTTCGCATAACTTGTTAATGAGTAGGAAAAGTTAAGATTAAGATATTGTTTAATAACAATTTTTTCAAAAATAATTGTATTTGTTATTTTAACTCTTAAAGAAACAAGGGTTTTTTTTGGCTAAATTTAAAAAGTAAAACAAAATTTAAGAAACACAACCTCTTTGTTGATCATTTGATTTTTTATTTTTATTTTTTGAAATTTATACTAGTTTTTCATCATTTCAACCATGAATTTGTTGTTTATTTATTTTTTTTTCTTTGAAAAAAATGAATTTTTTTATAAAAAATATTTAAATGCCAATTTCAAGTTCCAAAGCTAACTTATTTTTAGAATTCAACAATTTAGGAATTAATTTTAATTTTTTTTAACATAATAGTAGACTAAAACGAAATTCTAAAAAGAAATTAGTATTTACACGATGGGTTTTCAAATACTAAAAATAAATAAATTATAATCATACTTTTTAAGGCCCCGATTGATAACCATTTTATTTTTCATTTTTTGTTTATGAAATTTAAGCCTGCAACAACTACCTTATCTTACTATACATTTTTTCTTATTTGGATATCTACATTTTACCTATATTTTAATAAACAAAACCAAAATTTATAAACAAAAAAAATTAGCTTCTAAAAATTTGTTTATGTTTTTAAAAGTTGGTTAGTATTCTCCTATTTTCTTTAAGGAAAAATGGATAGAGCACATGGTAGGAAATTTGAATAGAAATATGCTTAAATTTCATAAACAAAAAACAAAAAAAAATGGTTATCGGGACCTAAATTTTAAAAATTTTGTTGAATTTATGAAATATTATACTATCCTAAAGTGTGGCTTAAGGGGAAAATCATTTTTAGACGATTTTACCCCTTAAGTCATATCCTAAATTACAAAAATGTCATTTATTGGAATATAAAAAAAAAATTAAATAACGTAGAAGATATTTACAATATCATTTAAATTTTCATGTATAAAATAAGATATCTTTACCAAATCTCATAGATTTTATTTGACATTTTATATTCTAATTAAAATAATAAATCGAATTTTTCAATCCTATAAATAATTGTCTCCATTTTGTTTACAAGAGCACTTTCTGTTTTCTTAGATTTATTTTTCTTTATTTTTTTGTTTTATAATAAGTTATGTTGGATTATTTACCTTAACTTTCATCTAATTTTTCTTTTGTGCAATAATTTTTGTAGGGATTTTTTTGCATAATTGTTGCCTTTCAAAAAAATACTTAGAGATCTGGAAAAAAAGTTTGAAGAATTATAAGATTATCATATGAGGTTAGTGCATGAATTCTTCAATTTTTCATATATATATATATAGTTCTCTATATTTTTTTTACAAACACATTTGAAATTTTCTTTTTGCTTGGAGGTACTTTCTTGGTTTTTTTTTATAATAAAAAATTTAGTTATCTTATTTTATTTTTTTTGGATTATTTAGTTAAATTTCATCTAACTTTTCTTTTATTGCAATAATTTTTGTAGGAATATTTTGTTGGTTAATTGTTGACTTGGAGATGTGAGATTTTTTTTTTAAGAACGATAAAATTATCATTTGAACTTAAAGGTAAGTTCATAGATGTATACTAATAAATATATTTAGCTTATTTATATTTATAATTATAATAATGATATAACTCTTATAAATTTTATAATTCAAGAGTAATTGGTCTATTAATAGATAAATTGAGAAAAAAATTAAAGAGCAACGATTTTTAAAAATCAGAGATAAAATTTAATTTTAATTCAATAAATTTTATTAAGTTTTTTTAAATAATAACACCTATTAATTTTTAACCTCAAAATAAATAATTAACTGTTTTTTTAACATAAATGTGAATTTTAATAAATTTAACTAACATGAAAAAATGGTTATAAAATTCAATATTACATTAAAATTATTATTTGATAATTTAAATTTAGCTTAAAAATATAAGAAAGAATTTATAATTATATATATATATATAATTTATTATTTAAGAAATTATCACGTGCACCGTCATGCTAAAATTCTAGTATTTAAAAATGGTTAATAAAACATTAGAAAGATACAAGACCACATGCTTAGACAAGTCAAATCAATACGCTTGTCACCCACTTTTTTCTTTTTGAAACAAATGCTTGTCACATACTTAAATGATGAACCTCTATTATAACCATTTTTTTTATAGGAAACAGTAACTTTCATTCATGTAGGAAATTTATAAAAATTAGTATTATAACCATATTTGAAAATGGTAATTTGTAGTCTAATGAAATTTGCAAAATATTTGGGCATTGTTTGGTTTACAGGTTGGGATCCGGATTTCTGTAAAAGTGCAGTAATCAAATTCTCAAGAATTTTGATTATGATTTTTGGATTGTTGTATTGATACTCTAAAATAAAGAATGTTGATTGATTTGTTTGAGTTTCCAAATCTTCGATTTCAAACCTGCAAAATCAAATTCCACCATTTTTATATTTACCAAACAACGGTTTCAAATTCCCTGGATTCCAAATCCAAACGGCAAACCAAACAAAGCCTTACGTGTTTTATTAGCTAAAGATATGTTTCAATCCTTCGATATGAAATGTCTTCCAATTATTGTAAATTTAATCAACTTTCAGAATTATGTTTTTTTTAATAAAAATTAGAAGGAAGAGACCAACAAATCGTACATAAAAAAACATTAATTCTCGAACTCGTGATTATAGTGTTAAATTGAATTATAACAAAATAATGAAACTACTAAGCCTTACGGCATCATTTAACAACTATTTCATTTGAATCCAATCTCACATTTAGTTTAAAAGTGATTTAACAATGTCTTAAATTTTAATTTTGGATTAATTAAAGTATGCCATTTGAAATTTAGTTGAGAGGCAAATTGACAATTTGTCTCTTCTTTTAAACTTATGTGTGTGTGTGTGTGGCCGTGACTGAAAAGCCGAAGAGAGAAATAGAGAGACGTTTTTCTCAGCCTGTCATCAAAGCCGGCTTCAACTTTTCAAATTTCTTCTGTAAAGATTCTTTTCCAAAATTTCATCAATTTCTTACATTTGGGTTTTGTTTATTTTTCAGATCTTCTTCTGCTTTCGACGTATTCTCATTTCATCTCTCTGCATTTTCAAACTAAAATATGCATAAATTTGTCTTTGATTCTCATTCTTGATTCTTCTTCTGCTTCATTTGCTGTTTTAGATCTCTCAGATACCGATTTTCATCACACCCATGTCGAAAGCTGGAGCGTTGGATCTTGCATCGGGTCTTGGCGGCAAGATTGACAAGAACGAGGTCCTTTCTGCGGTTGAAAAGTAAACATTCTTTCTCAAATTTCAACCCCAGATCGATGTTTCTTTTGGGCTGTTCTGAAAAGGCTTTTTCAGACATTTGCTTTCAATTCCATGTCCGAGCTTCTGCATGTTATGTTGTTTTGTTGTGACCCCTTTAACCGTTTTTGTTCATTTTAGATGCGGGTGCTTTGAATGTTCATGAATTAAACCAAGTTTTGGCCTGATTTGATGTATTTGCATTGTGGGTTTTCCCTTTTTGAAGGTGAGTGTCTGAGCCTGTTTCAGGGCAGCTCTACTGTTCTAATGACAACCTACCTTACCCTACAACATTTGAGTGTTAAAGGAATTCTATATAGTTCCACTGTAGATTGAACTCATAATATTTCGGTTCTCGAATGCCCTCTATTCCAACGTCCTGCCTTACCCTAGTGTTAAGAAAATCTGTATGATCAAGTCAAACGATTGAATTCATAACATTTTGGTTCTTGAATGCCGTCTTGACCTCTCGTCCAATTTTTGTGTCTTTGTTTTTATGACCTCGTTTGTTCTAAAGTGAACATCGTTGAACCAGGTATGAGAAGTATCATGTCTGTTATGGAGGTGAAGAGGAGGAGAGGAAAGCTAACTACACTGACATGGTAAGAGAAGATTGCATTCTCATTGTCTTTCTTCTTAATATTGTCATATGATGGAGTCATCACTTGTTTTTATGTTATCTTCACCATATTGGTTTTAAACTCATTAATATGGCATTACTCGGATGTGTGTTACTTCAGGTTAATAAGTACTATGATCTTGTTACTAGCTTTTACGAGTTCGGTTGGGGCGAGTCTTTTCATTTTGCACCTAGGTATGACTTACTATCTACCTTCTTGGTTCAACCAACAAAGAAGAATGTGTCTCTGTTCTTGCAATGTCATATCTAAACATGCAATGTTTTCACTCTAGATGGAATGGCGAATCTTTGCGTGAGAGCATTAAGAGGCACGAACACTTCCTTGCCTTGCAGTTAGGTTTGGAACCTGGACAGAAGGTTTGTTATTTCATAAAAGATGGAGAAATTTACTTTGTTTCGAACTATCGACAATAACTTTGTGTATATTTTAGGTGTTGGATGTTGGATGTGGAATTGGCGGACCACTTAGAGAAATTGCGAGATTTAGGTGCGATGGCTAAACTCACTTTGAGTTTTTTTCGCCTTTTATTGATGACGCTAAATTATAAACTACGTATTGTGCTACCTGTCCTGAATTGGAGTTATAACAACTAGATTGTTTACCGTGTCAATTGAACATTTCAATGCTGGATCGAGTATATGTATCTCTGTACATTTTGTTTTATATATTATGCTATGGTTAGAACTCATATCTTACGACACTCTGTTGTAGTTATACTTCAGTTACTGGATTGAACAACAATGAGTATCAGATTTCAAGAGGAAAGGTAGTTTTTTTTAATATATATATTTAATCTAATTCTACTTGTGGTAGGATTTTGTTGACTTTTCACCTTTTACTCGTCAGGAACTGAATCGGGTTGCAAAAGTGGACAGGACTTGCGACTTTGTGAAGGTTGGTTTTTCTGTAGTAGATTACATTAATTTGTTTGTGAATCTTTTCAGAAGAGGAAAGATTATAAGAGTTATGTTTCTTACTTCACTCATTTTCTCTCCATGCTGTAGGCCGACTTCATGAAAATGCCGTTCCCCGACAATTCATTTGATGCAGTATATGCAATTGAAGCGACTTGCCATGCACCGGATGCAGTAAGTCTTTAATACAATCTGAATTGCTGATTTGAGTTCATTGTTAATCAAGCATGAATATCTTGGCTGACTTTTTTCTTGTTTGGCAGTATGGATGCTACAAGGAGATTTATAGAGTACTAAAGCCTGGCCAACATTTTGCTGCTTATGAATGGTGCATGACTGATGCTTTTGATCCAAATAATCAAGAACATCAAAAGATAAAGGTGATTTGGCTTTGTCCCTTCTATTTTTCGGATTTCAATGGTTTCGTGCTGATTAATCCTGTAGTATATACATGTTACATTGACCAAGCTTCAATTGTGCAGGCAGAAATTGAGATTGGTGATGGACTCCCAGATATCAGGTTGACAGGAAAATGCCTTGAAGCTTTGAAACAAGCAGGTTTTGAGGTTAGTTGGAAAAGATCATTATGGCGTGTTTGGATAGAGGTTTGTGAGGGCTTGAGGGGTTGGCCCAACCCTAGGTTTGGATGGAGCAGCTCCCAAAAGCTTCCATAAAGATAGCTTCCTGAAAACCTTCACAAACTCCCATAAGCCCTCGTGGTACGATTTTAGTTCTACTCCAACCATTCATAACCCCTTCATCTAAACAAGAGTTTTCTGCCGTAACCACTCATAACCTTTTAATCTAAACGAGGGTTTTCTGCCACATCCACTCATAACTTCACTATCTAAATGATGGTTTCTGCTACAACCACTCATAACCCCTCCAATCTAAACACAGCCTTATCTTCACCAAAACCCTCACAACCACTACCCCTCATTTCCAAAACTCTTTATCCAAACACACCCTATATTATTAGTTTCCATTTTTTTATGAATGAATGAGGGATATCATTCTTGCTTTTAAAGCAATGATTTCATATTCATGGGCACCTGATACCAGGTTGTTTGGGAGAAAGATCTTGCTGTGAATTCGCCTGTTCCTTGGTACTTGCCTTTAGACACAAGTCATTTCTCACTGAGTAGCTTCCGTCTAACAGCAATTGGTCGTTTCATTACTAAAAATATGGTAAGCTTTCATCAGATGTGACCTCAACCAGTCTTTTTTCTCGATAATGAAACGTCAAGCATAACCTTCCAAAATGTATGGGAAATATTCAAGATGAAGTTAATAACAATTGTGGGTTGGTCCGTTTCGTAGGTCAAAGCACTCGAGTTCATTCGACTTGCCCCAAAGGGTAGCCAAAGAGTTCAAGACTTTCTAGAGAAAGCTGCTGTAGGGCTGGTTGAGGGTGGAAAGTGAGTATACCTTGCTATGCACTGCCCTTGAAATTCTTTCCTTTACCTAACATGTTTGATTTGTCATTTTTTCATTTCTTTCTGAAAGTTCATAATATTTAATTCTTTTTGCATCAGATCCACCTAAAAACTTTTGGATAGACCTTTTAAAATGACCAAGAGAGGGAGGGGGAAAAGTTTACCTCGTTAATTTTGAAAATTGAGAGGGTAAATTAGTTAAAAAAACTTTTAAAGCTTGACTTTTACGTATAATTATTTTAATCTTAAGATGAACTAGGGGCATACCCCTCTCCTTTTCCCTGTCCTTGAAAACAACAATAATTTTGATATAGGTTGAAACATGTTAAATCACCCATCAACCTAAAAACTTTAATGGATTGAAGTAAATTTAATTATATCAACAAAACACTCCGATTTCCCAATTTTTTTAAAAAAAGAGTTATATCAACCCAACACTTTCCTCAATCGTGAGTTTGGAAATTTGAGAATGGTCACCAAGTGGAAATCATGATAAAATGACTCAAATACGAAACATAATCACCAATCAACCTAAATGCTAAAGCCAATGGATTGGTGTAAATTTATATCTTGGACCATCTATCCTTCTAATTTTAATTAGTAAGAGCAGAGCAACATTACCCGGAAGAATACAAAATAAATCCTACTCTACTCCTCATCAACTTCCTCCCTTTTGGAAGGAATCTAGATTCGGGATCCTCGACAAGGGACCTCGGAAAGCAAAATTCATATATCCGTGATGTCTGATTCTTGTAACTCGTCCTACCCGCTTATACAATATTTGTTAATTGTTAATGTTTACAGGAAGGAGATATTTACACCGATGTATTTCTTCTTGGCCCGGAAGCCAGTTTCAGCCAGTGAGTAATTTAACAGTACATAGTTAGCTTATTTGCTGCTACTCAGTTATGGAGTGTTTGCATTCATCCTTCAGAATATGCATTTGCCATAATTTAACCATTCTAGAGTTTCTTTTTCTTTTCTTTTTAACTTTTCCTTTTCCTTTTTGAGTAAAGCTGTTTTTTGTTTGTTTGGAATTAGTTTCAAGTGGGTTATCTTTGTTCCTAGGAAGTTTCTGAGTCTTAGCCCTTCTGCTTTCAATGTTCTTATTTGTTCTGTTACTGGTTTAAATAAGTTTCTTTCTGATGATCTTATGTGGGATGGCTCTTCTTCTTTTTGTTATTTTGATCTCCATTTGTTTTCTAACAAGGTCTACTCTCTCATTCTTTGCTCTTCGAACATCGATTCGTGATCGATGTTTCTGTAACGCCGTGGAAATGTTGACGAAATGAAATATAATACGGTTTTCGATGAAAAATGTCGCCATGGTGAATATAGTTCCTTTAGAAGAGTATGAAATCCTTAGAAATATTTATAGATGTCGGTATTTTAGCCACTAATAGTATTTAGATTTTGACATTTTCGTTATAAATATCGTGATTTAGTTGCTCGTACACTCGTTCTAGGAACACCTTTCTGATTTATAAATTCATTTCACAAGTTCTTCAATGATGCTGTTTTTCAAGAGCCGTTTTTATTCATATGCAGCTCAATGTGAAGATTTTGCCCTTTTTATAACTAAAATGAATATTGTTCGATATTTACACAAAAATGATAATTGAAAGAAAAATATACAACAATAAGAAATTGAAAATAAAATCGTTGCTCATATAATTGTTATTTCAAGTTAATAACTTATATTTCATGGTGTCACAAGCATATAAAATATTAATAGATTGTTCTTTACAAGATTTTGTGAATCTATATTCTTAAGTTGTGATTTTGTTCGTACTAAAAAAGAAAAAGAAGTAGTGATTTTGTTTGCCTCTATATAATGTCTCAGGTTGTAAGTCGTACGACGCGATTGATTATTTGATTTCGTGTTAATTCATTTTTATTCCATGGTCATGGGTTCGATCTCTAAAATTGATATCTTTAATCTCCTTCCCTTAATTTGTATAAAAAAAAAAAAAAAAAACTTAGACATTTTTTAATTACATTTAAGGTCTCATTTATTTAGGTAAAATGATAATTATTTTTAGTTCTATTATTATTATTTTAAATTATAAAAACTAAACTTATATCGATTGGTTTTTCTAGTTCATGGTCATAAGTTCGATCCCTAAAATTAGTATTTGTAAATCTCTTTCACTCAACTTGTAATGTAATATCAAAAAGAGCACATCTATAATACTAACCTGTATGATCTAATAATTATAAAAATACAACTTTTGAATCTTCGTACTGATTAGCGTAGGCATCACAGCACCATCATGATTATTTATATAGAACCGAAAAAACACATCTTAATTTAATAATGGAAATAAATATGAGAGAGAATAAATAACCTTATTAAAGCATGAGCTTATTAAAGCCTGGTTGAACTTTGAAGTTAAAATTCTCGAGTATATTTGTTCTCTATAAGACTAGAGAGAGAAGCAATTTTTTTTTTTTTATATACTTTTCTTTTATGAAAATTAAGTCTGAGAGCAGCCTCTTGTCCCCTCCCTTTGATTTTAGTGGAAGCCCAAATATCCCATCATCTTCTCTGTGCAAACCAAAAATCTCCCACCCATTGTCTTCGTTGAACACCATTGGCATCGACATCGGTTTCGCGCGAAGAAATGCGAGATCGAGATGTTGGCCTTCGCGGTTTCACTCGCGAGAAGAATCCAATGCAATCCGGGCGTGTAGCGCTCGTTGATCTGGCCAGCCTCGATTTGTCCATTTCTGTCGTGGATCCGAACCCATATCCAAAGCCACGTGAAATCAATCCCTGAATGGGCTGTTGGGTAAGAAAGTTGGTTGCAATCTCAGAATTATTCTAAGTTGATGGGCATTGTTTTCATTTTCATATCTAAATCTAATGGCCAGTGTTTTAATATTCATAACTAAATCTAATTGTCTCCTAATTTAGAAATGTTATTAAACCATGAGTTGTTGTTAAATGCCAAGTTTGACACATAAATTTTAATTGTCAAATCTAAGGTTTTTAAGAAGATATTTAATATCTGTTTTAATGCGAATTCTATAACATATTTAAATATCTTTTGTTATAAATTCTTAAAAAGAATGTTATAGCATATTTAAATGAAG
Source organism: Sicyos edulis (assembly GCA_036507275.1). Classification (NCBI taxonomy): domain Eukaryota; kingdom Viridiplantae; phylum Streptophyta; class Magnoliopsida; order Cucurbitales; family Cucurbitaceae; genus Sicyos; species Sicyos edulis. Next base: position 25,984,300 of record CM071850.1, on the reverse strand, counting down.
TTGTGGCATGCTGGGATTTGTTATTGGGCTTGGAATTTGAATTAAGGAAAAAGGGGCAGCTAGTATTTGTTCTATTTGAATTTTTATTTGGGCTAAGTTGTTAAATTGAACAAATGGGTTTAATTGTTGGAAATTGTTTTTATTGTAAAACAATTATTGATTCTAGTTATTAAATGGAATATTTTGGGCTGCTAGAATTAGTAAAATAAATTGTTGAGCTTGAATTTAATTGGAAAAACGATTTAGAATTTATGAATTTGGTAAATGGGCATGGGTTATTTTATTTAAAATAAATGCCACAAATTTATGGGTTTTTATTTCGAGTGGGAGCCAAGGTTAATTTTAGGTGTTTTGTTTTAGGCTTAAACTCTTAGCTCGTTCGAGGAGTTAGCTCGTTGTTTTGAGGAGTTCTGTATCTACAAGAGGTAAGGACTTTTACCAAGGGTTGTGTGGTCCTTAAATGCATTGTTTGCTTGATATCTGATTGATTAAATTGCTAGATTATCTATAAGATGCATGAATTTTAATCTTTGAGCTAGATTGACCTCGTTGACTTCTAAGCTTGATGTCTATATTTTCTATAAAATGCATGGATTCAATATTTGAGCTAGTTTGACCTTGTTGACCTCTATATTGGATATTTGAGCTACTAATAGTTTATTTAATGTTTTTACATACCAAAATGTTCCTTGGTTTGATACTGCTCAGTAGTATGGGATGCTAAATGGTAAATAATTTGATATAACTTATGGGACCAGTTGCGTTTCTCATAAGTTGTAGCAGGACCAGTTGCGTTCCTGACCTTAATTAGGGCCAGTTGTGTTCTCTAATTCTGTAGGACCAGTAGCGTTCTTACCGCCTTATAGGACCAGTTGTGTTTCCTATAAGATTATAGAAGGTCTAGTTGCATACCTGATTTGCTGATTTGATGTAATTTATGGGACCAGTTGCGTTTCTCATAAGTTGTAGCAGGTAGGACCAATTGTGTTCCTGACCTTTATTAGGGCCAGTTGTGTTCCCTAATTGTGTAGGACTAGTAGCGTTCCTACCGTCTTATAGGACCAGTTGCTTCTCCTATAAGTTATAGCAGGACCAGTTGTGTTCCTGATTTTGTGGTAGGGCCAGTTGCGTCCATAACTAGCTAGAACCAGTAGAGTTACTTTTATAGAACCAGTTGCGTTTCCTATAAGCTATAACATGACCAGTTGTGTTTCCTGTTAGAAATCACTTGGACCAGTTGAACTCCTTACGTAAATAAGCCAGACAGGTACCTGAATAGGTGGGATCAGTTGTGCTTCCCCAATTAGTTGAGCCTAGAGGTTCTCAGCTTAGAGCTCTGAGTCTGAGTGTGTTGTAGATAATGAGGGTAGTTGTTGGTTAGATGTTAAGCTGATGTATGCATTTTTGTACTCTAGGTGAGAGTTCTTATTGAGTAATTTCTATTACTCACCCTTATCATTTTCCCCCCTCTAAGTGTTGAGGTATACCAAGACGGATGAGTTGGACGAGGCTGTTGGATCATGGGGGTCACGTGTCCTATTATTTATTAACTGTCTTTCTATTCCGCATGAACTATTTAATAAATGTTTATTTCGATTTCAAAATTTGTATTTATATTTTGAATCATTCCTGGCTAAGAGAACATTTTACTATTTTACCCTTATTGAATATTCAGTTGGTTTTAATAAAGAGCATGTTTTGATTTTAAATTATTTGAGACTTATTGAGTTTTTAATCATGCATGCTAGTAAAGTCCTACTAAAATTAGTTATTTTAGTCGGGTCTTTACATTTTCCACCATGTTTCTCTTTCGGGTAAGCTGGAGATGAGCATACGTTGGGTTGATGGGTTGCGATTCCTATGCCAATATACTGAATAGTAATTAATTCTAAGTTGACTTATGCTAAATACACTCGAAATCACTTACACGCAAGTATACACGGTTTAGAATTGCAGCAAGTAATAAGTATATAAATTTATCGATCCCACAGAAAATTTGAAGCGCAATGATATATATTAAGAGTAAAAATTGTAAATGACACGAATAGGTTGATAGAGTTGAGTCTGGTTTATGCAGGAAATAAATTACTAATGTAGATACTAATGCCGACACTCATGCTAATGTAGATGCTGACACTATTGTAAATCTAAGTTACTTCATTTAATTAGCAATTAGAACCTAACACAATATGTTACTTGGTGATGCAGAAATCATGCTACCCAACCGCATAAATGCTTCCACATTCATGGGTGTAGAACTCAGCTTCCGTTGCAGCGCTACAAGGTTAAGCTCAGGGATTCGCATGCATTAGCGGGTTACTCTGTAACTCCATTTCATAGCGAGAAGAGTATTCGTGTAATACTAACGTAACCTACTAGGTCATCCGCCAGGTTCCTCTTTCGAGTAAGTTGGAGGCTAGCATACTTGGGTAGCTAGCCGACACACACTTATTTTTAAATGCAACATTATAAATTTGATCACCCACATGCGAATTTGTCTTAATTCCAATTAAACATGCTTCTTAAATTTACATGAATGCAAGCTGTGGGAAGAGATATGCTGACGATTGATCTAAGCAAGATGAGTTGTCATGAGAAAATGAATACATGCTGGACTATACTTCAAGCCCCCTTCCAAAGTATTTAACTGCAACCTTCCGGTACAATGCCCATAGGTTTGTCGCTAAACACCAGTCTTACGCACACATCTAGTGAAAGAGTTATTCCTAACTCCCTTCTAAAAGTGCTCAGAGTAAGCATAAACTTACCTAGTGAGAACAGTGAGTTTAATCCCTTAGCATCATCCTCTTCTCCAAGGTTGATGCAAAACACCTCTAAGTGGATTGTCAATCGACTCAGAGTAAATAAAGCAACCGTCGTTCTTATTCTTTAACCCTTTAATCTTGATTTTAGACTCATGGTTAGAATACTTTAACTTCCTTACCTTCTCTTAATTAACCCATGCTTAATAAGTTACAAGAGATCAATTCTAAACTTAGTACTTGTAGATTTATTTCAAGAAAGTGACAATTATGTCATGAACAACTAGATGCGAAAATGAAATGAAATAACAACTAAACTAGCTACCTATGGTGTATATAATCAATCATCATTGTTTCCAATGGCGTCTTCATCTACGGCACCATGTTGGTATGCAATTCTTCGAGGTCTACAGATGAATAGAGGTCGTCGGGATCTAATGAGACCATGACGTTTCAGATGCTCATCAATCGATAGCTTCCTCTCTAAATTGGCACACATTTTCCTTCGATTCTTCTTCTTTTTATAGTCGCCCAAGGTTTCTTATCGACCACGTCTTTCTCGAATATTCTCCTTCATAAGTTTCCATTTTAGTTCCGTTGATTCCTCGATTTGATTTTCAATCATCTTTTCCTTCTCAGTCATTCCCTTTATGCCACAACTTGATTGTCGATTATTTCCTTCCTTTTCTATTCTCAGCCATTCCTTCTGTGCGATGACTTCCTGTGAAAATAGAACACGTCAATAGTTTCTGCATAATCACCTTATTCTCGTGCTTATATGCCTGTTTCATAGCTAAAATAACATTTTTTTCGCAAAGATGACGTCTTTCCACATTATACTCTTCATTTGTGTTGCCTTTCTTCGTTTAGCGTACAATTTTATGGACTAAATAGTACTATTATTTAGCGCTATCATGGGTAGCGAGCCGACGTATACTTAATTCACTTACAACATTATACAATCAATCACCTACAATTATGCTTTATCTAAAATCCAAATTAACTATGCCTCCTAAGTCTATATGAATTAACTAATGAAGAGAGATTCATAGTATAGATTGATTCAAAGTAAGTTAAGCTGTCATGAGAAAATTAGCACATACGGGACTAAACTTCAAGTCCCTTTCTTGAGTACTTGACTGCAACCTGTGCCGGACAATGCTTGTAGATTTACTTTTAAGCACAAGCCTTGTGTATGCAGCTACTGTGATGGTTATTTCTAACTCCCCTCTAAAAATACTTAAGACTAAGCGTTACTTATTGATTACGGTGATGCTAAGGCCCTTACATTCCCTTTTCCAAGGAAAATACTAAGAAATCACAAGCGGATGGTTAGTCGACTCGTGATAAATACAACCATCGTTCTTACTTTTTTCTCCTTTAACTTGATCTTTAAATTAATTAAATATACAATTTAACTCCCCTACTTTCTTAAATCTTAATCATACATAAAAAGTTTACATGAGAACAAATCTGAAACAAAGAATTTGTAGATTAATATTCAAGAAAGTATTACAACTACTCCAACATAAACAATAAAACAGAATAAGATATGCAAATGAAACTACTAGCTATCTATGGAGTAATAGAGTCAACGTCATTGTTGCCAATGGCGTCTTCATCTACAACACCGTGTTGGTACTCAATCATTCAGGGTCTACAAATGAGTAGAGGCCACAAGATCTCCAAGGAGACCCCGGTGTCTCGAGCACCCACCAACGACAGCTTCCCTTATGAATTGGCACACCTTTCTTCTTCGATTCATCTTCTATTTATAACGTCCAGAGTTTCTTGTTGACCACATCCAATCCTCATACCGTCCTTCTTGAATATTCGATTTGAATCTTGGTCCCCTTAATTTCGTGATTTGATTGCCAGTTATCTCTTTCGTTTTCTGTTCTGATGACTCATCTCATCCGTCTTTGCAACGATCTCCAACAAACATAAGACACGCAACAGATTTGTGTTTAATAGCCCAGTTTCCGCGCTTATACACGCGTTTTGCATCTTGAAGACCACATTTAAAAAAGTTTTCATTATGCGATATTGTTCGCATGCGTGTTCGGATAATGCGATTGTTTAAGTTGAATTCCCTTCATATATTACTCGCGTACTTACTTTTTCTTGTAGAATGTGAGGTTTTAGAGACTTAAATAGTGTTATTATTTAGCGCAATCAAACCCCCAAACTTCCATATTGCTTGCCTCGAGCAATACATAATAATAGGGAATATATTCACATAAAAGATTTTAAACTTGAAGATTTACACTGCAATCCACTAATCATAACTTTACTCCTGATTAAAACATAAGGTAATTCATTGGTGCACGAGATCACAATGTAAACTGGTCTACTTATCTTATTAGCTCTAGTTTCTTCCATTTTCGGCCGACATATTGTACATTTCAAAAGTTAATGCCTACGACTACAAAGCATCTCACTCAATTTCTTAATTCTTCTAAGTTTGCCCAAAACAAAGTAATCAAAGCTGCAGATTAGGTCCATGTGAACCCTCAAGGTCGTGCTGCTCGCACTCCTGCTCAGGTATTTACTCATGTCGCAATCCATAGTTCTTAAGATGTATCTATTTGAGAATAAAATAGATCACTTAAGCAGGGGAATGAACAGTGGAGTACTAGGAATCCTATGGCTTATACACACTTCACGTTTGCCTCTTTGACACAATGTTTTGATCTTTCTTTTACTCTCTCTTTTTTTGTGAACAATCTCTCTTTTCATACTTTTTTACACTCCTCGGGCTACCCTCACACTCAAACTTAAATTCTTCATTATTCTCAATGAATGTGAAGCTTAGTTCCCCCAAACTTATTTAAATCTTGAACTTGACTTCCTTGCCTTGAGCTTTCAGATTTACCTCAGAAAACATTCAATCTCTCTTCCTATTTACAACGTCCACTATTGCTAATGATTTGCTTTACTAGAAACTTCGATATCTCGGTACTTCTTAATCTACCTAAGTTCTTTTCAGTTGTAAAATCACTAGCCAATGGATTGCGCAGTTCTAAGTCGTGAAATATTTGTTTAAAGGGATTATATACGCATGCTTTGCATAGGCAAGTAAATCAAATAGTTATGAGATTTGGAAATTTACATAATCCGTCCACCAAACACGAATTCATAAAGGATTAAGTTAATATGAGGGATTAACTTAATCCGTCCACCAAACACGAATTGGGAGGATTAAGTTAATCCGGATTAACTTAATACTCACCCCAAACATGCTTTTAAATTTTCATCCGAAGAAGATAAGATATTTTTATCAAATCTCATAGATTTTATGACTAGGTTAGAAGATAAGATATTTCAACGATCAAATAAAAATATTTTCAATATCATTTAAATTTTCATCATCTTTATAACCTAGAAAATAAGATATATTTACCAAATCTCATAGATTTTTTGACATTTTATATTATAATTAAAATAATAAATTAAAATTTTCAATCTTATAAAAGTTATCTGCATTTTGTTTAGATTATGAATTAAGGAGTAAAATTATCCAAAAATGATTTTCTTTAAACCACTAGGTAGTATGATATGATATTATATAATAGGATAAAATAACTCAACAAGAGATTTTACTATTTATTTATTGTTTTTTTTTAAGAAAGAAATATAAAAAGAAAAACCCAATTCCACCTCGCTGAGAAACCCTAAAAACCCAAACCCTAAAAATCGCCTTTTTCCAATTTGCAAGGAGACATCGAACTCAAACTTCACTTCTTCCCTTTCCAGAATCTATCAGTTGTTTGAAAACAAGCAATCCATGGCTACGATGATGGATGTAGAGCAAAGGGAAATAATCAACAATGTCATGATCCAATTGGCGGACCCCGAAGGCACGCCTTTGGGAGCTCCCATGTATCTTCCCCAGAATGCAGGGCCTCATCAGCTTCAGCAAATGGTTAATAAGCTTCTCAGCAATGTAAGATTCACCGAAAACAACGCCTTTTTTATATTCCCATTAAGCTTGCCAACAATTAAGTTTTTGGGAAAGTAATTTGTTATTTATCAATTGATATTAAACTTTGATTGTCGATATACAGTGCTAAATTGAATTCGAATTATTTGAATGCATGAGAGTTTTGATTATCAAGCTATATATTGGTTGTATGGATTGTTTTTAATCGGGTTTGAGAGTTTCCGGTTTGGAAGAATGTAGAGATAATGAATTAAAGAGTCTTATGGGGTCAAAACAATAGTTTGGTAAATTTAAAATTTCTCTTTGTATTTTATTTTTAGTATTTTAGCTTGAGAATTTAGCTTACTAGCTGTTGAGTGAGGGCAATGTGCATGTCAAGTCAGTTAATAATTCATTTGAAGAATTTTTTCCTTGAACTAATTATTATTTTAATCTTACTTAAAATTTCAGTACTCCGAAATCCATCTTTTTACTCAATTGAATACTCATGCAAATTGGTGCATCACATGGTCTTAGTAGGATATGATACCAATTAATAGATTGTTTTGGAATTGTTCAGGAGGAGAAGCTACCGTACGTTTTTTACATATCTGATCAGGAGCTTCTTGTTTCGCTTGGTGCCTACTTGGAGAAAAACAAAGGTTATTGATTCCTCGAATAATGCCCAAAAAAGCATTATTTGGAGTTATCCATTGATTATTAAATTCAAGTGGTGGTAAAATTCATTTTTATAGTTTACAAGGGCTTAGTTTTTTCTCTTGAACATATTTGCAGTTTCTGTTGAGAAGGTGCTGACTGTAGTTTATCAGCCACAAGCAGTATTCCGCATTCGTCCTGTTAGTCGATGTTCAGCAACAATTTCTGGTACTTTTTTATTTCATTTTTTTTAGTTACATGTGGTTATCCTTGTTAAGGCTTGATCTCTTCATTGTTCTTTTGTTTCAGGTCATGCTGAAGCCGTTCTTTCTGTTTCCTTTAGCCCTGATGGGCGGCAGTTGGCAAGTGGTTCAGGTGACACAACAGTTCGACTATGGGACCTTAATACGCAGACACCGTTGTTCACATGTACAGGTCAGAAACACAAACCTGCAGCTTAATTTTTTTAACCTGATATTGCTTGCTATTGTTTAATATACTAGATCAAAAATTAAATTTTATAACAGGAGCCTTTTAAAGAGAATGAAATTACTTTAACTACAATTTTTATATATATTTGTGAGTGTCTAAGCCAACCCATGATATGATGGTTAACTTCAACTCCTTTTCTTCAAGTTATCTTTTATGAATATATTTATCACCTTTATAGGATAAAAGATATCTAATTCCTGTGTTTTGTAGTGGTTCATTAGGTGTGGATGTTTATTATGGAACCCTCTTTTTTGGGGGATCATTTTATGTATGCCATTGTATTCTTTTATTCCTGGTTTATTACATGAAAAAAAGAATTTGTATTTTTTGGGTGTGTGCCTTCTTTATCTAGGAGCAACTTAAGGTGCTTTGTCATTTATTGATGTCTGTAATTTCTATATAAAGCTAAAATCAGAGAGTTTTGCTCCTAATTTCAGGTCATAAAAATTGGGTTCTTTCTATTGCGTGGTCACCCGACGGAAAACATCTTGTAAGTGGGAGCAAAGCTGGTGAACTTTTTTGCTGGGATCCACAGACAGGGAAGCCATTAGGCAATTCACTCACTGTAAATACTCTTTTCCTAATGTAACCAGTCTTTTTAAATGTCTGTTAAGTTTGATGACTATATTTCCAGTCAAGTGTTGGACCAGCCAAACTAAAATCTGATTTCCAAGCTTAAAATTGTATGGTGCTCTATTCTTTTTAGAAGTAATATTGTTCTGAAACTTAATATGTTTCTCTTTTATGTCCCCACCCCAGTTATTATTTAAGATTTTGAAGTAGAATTTTGTGTACGTTTAGTGCTATAGATCTTCTTTCTTTGTTGGAGGAGTTTTGAAGTGATGGGAGGAGGGATGTTCGTTCTTGGTGCCCCTGTCCTGCTGACGTTTTTTCATGTAGATCCTATTTTTTGTGTGTTGTTAACCCCTCTTCATGTCCTTTTGTGGGGAGGTCTGTATAGATCTTTATCTATCTGATTTTACATGTAAGCTTAAATACTCGGGATAGGGCGGTGAGAAAGGTTTCCACGCTGGTGGGGCCTTGGTGTATTATTTTGTGTAAAAGGTACGCGTAGGATCTGGATCATGTTCTCTGGCAGTGCAAGACAACTTGATGGTTTGGAATAGGCTTCTGGAGGAGTTTGACCTTTCCATGGCAGCAGGGAGGGTGCTAGGATTTGACTTCACCCATCCTCCTTTTCCAGAGAAAAATGCTTTTGTGGCAAAATGAGATGTGTTCAATGTTGCGGGGGTTTTGAGGAGAAAGAAGCAATACAATCTTCTGAGGGATTGAGTGAGATATCTTCGAAAGATGTGTGGTCCCTCATAAGATTCTATGTTTCTCTTTGGACTTTGGTGATGATGTATTTAATTATTTGCTAAGCCAAGTAATTTTGGATTTGAGACCGTTCCTGTTGGTTCCTTCCCCTTTTTTCTGGGTTGTCTTTTTGTATGCACTTGAATGATAGTTAATGGTTGTAATACTATTTTTATGTAGTTCTATGGGTTAGAGTTTTCTCTATTCCTGCTCTTATGGTGTTCTTCACGATCTTTTGGCTTATTAGAAAATCATTTTGTTCTTTTCCAAAAAAGAAAAAAGAGAAAATACTGATTAATCTACTTATTGGGTTGACCTAGTAGTCATATAAGGGCCTTTAAATCATAAAATGTTTAAAGGTTATGAGTTAAGTTCATGCCTTCATTGAGGTCATCTACCTAAGAATTAATTTCCTTGACAACCAAATTTAGTAGGATCAAGCTTTTATCATGTAAGAAGAGTTGAGGTGAGCGTAAGTGGATCCTAACACTTGCATATTTTTTTTAACAACTTTTTGAAGGACAAAATCTTACATTTTATGACTTTTCGTATTCTCTAATACCCTTAAACAATGATTAAATAAAACATATATTTTTTTAGGCTTACTAATGTGGAATCAACACTAATGTTTGAAGCTGATGCTATAGGGCCACAAAAAATGGATTACTGGTATTTCGTGGGAACCTTTGCATCTAAGTGCACCGTGCCGTCGCTTTGTAAGTTCTAGCAAGGATGGAGATGCACGCATTTGGGATGTTTCATTGAAGAAATGTGTGATATGTCTGAGTGGTCATACACTTGCAATAACTTGCATCAAATGGGGTGGAGATGGAGTTATATATACAGGGTATGCTTATGTTCCTATTCTTTCTCCTTAACATAAAAAGCAAAAAACTACTATGGAAGTATTCTTGCATTTTTTATGCTAACGAGTTCAAACATTTGTGTACATTTGAGCGTATATCTACTGTTTTACATCTAATAATGAACATAATGACTTCAAATCTCTGCATATCTAGAGTCGGTTGATAACTGGCCATGGGGCATGGAGTAAAATTATGCTACCAAAGACCAAAAGTTCTGCCTTTTTTCGTACTTGAAAACTGCCAACTTTTGATGCCTTTCATTACCTATGCAGTCAATAATTCAGTGATTAGCTTTGTCCATTTATTTATTTTTTATACTGATATCATGCTTATTTTCTCTTGTGTTCTGAAATTGACATGTTTCCTCTCAAATACCCCAGTTCTCAGGATTGTACGATCAAGGTTTGGGAAACTACGCAAGGAAAACTAATTCGTGAATTGAAGGTTTGGTGCCTATTAGTTTTTGTACTACGGATTTGCTTACATTTTTTAATTATTTTTTTGATTTAAAATACATTAGAAGCTATTCATTCCTTTTGAGAGCTCATTCCTTTTGACGTTTCTTATTATGAATGGGCATACAGTTACAATAGAGATTTTTCCTTTTTCTTTTTCCTTCATCTAGAAATTGTATTTTACTTGTTGCATTCAATTAGTGATGAGCCAGCTCAAGCTCTTAACATTCTAAAATACATGCTAGAGAGTTTGGTTTGGACCTATTTTGTTTTTCATAGTCCCAGTTCAGATCTATCTCATAGTCATCATTTGTTTCTATATGATTTTGTGCCAGGGACATGGTCATTGGGTTAACTCTCTTGCACTAAGCACCGAGTACGTTCTCCGCACAGGAGCTTATGATCATACAGGGAAGCAGTTCTCTTCTCCAGAGGAAATGAAGAAGGTACATGGTTTTCAGCGTTCTTAATAATATTTCTAAAAAACAAACTAGTTACTGTCTACTGAATAGGGTAATAAGTTTACGATCAGTTAGCTATCTGTATTGCTAAGTACTTTTTTGTTCCATGATTTGCAGGTTGCTTTAGAAAGGTACAATAAGACGAAGGGTAATGCTCCAGAAAGATTGGTTTCCGGATCTGATGATTTTACTATGTTTCTATGGGAACCTGCAGTTAGCAAGCACCCTAAGATGCGCATGACAGGCCATCAACAGGTATTGTTTCTTTTTGGATATATTTTTTCTTCCTGGAATATCAAGGATGAATAAACTGGGGCATTCATCATTATCCTGCTCCCTATGAACTATGAAGTATCAACCCCTCTTCACTGTGAACCATATTTCTCAAATCTTTTGCCAAGTGGATGCCACTAGAGAAGTCTTCATGAAACACTTTTGTTTTGACCCGGTCATCTCTCCTAGTTCTCAATAATGAAATTACATTTTGATCTGTTTTTGGGAATTAAGCAATTTTCTTGATCAGACCAGTCAAGATGAAAGTTATTTTATACCCTCCCATCATTGATTTGCTTGACTCCTCAGCTCAGCTCATCATTAAAATTTGACATTATGAAATTATGGGGCCTCTACATTTGTGGGAAAGACAAGCTGAAAAGTTCAAAAGGGAAAAGAAATAAGTCATATCCTGAGCATACTCTAGTTAACATGTTTGTTGAACGTTTATCCATGTTTGTCAATATTGATAAGATGATATGCTTATGACTAACCTTAAAAAGTTGGTGTATTAAGCCTTTTGGAACTTTCCTCGTTCTTAAGAAGTGAAGTATTAACTTCTTGCTTGCTTTCAGCTTGTGAATCATGTTTATTTCTCACCCGATGGGCAATGGGTGGCCAGTGCATCCTTTGATAAGTCAGTAAAACTGTGGAATGGCATTACGGGAACATTTGTTGCTGCTTTCCGGGGTCATGTTGGGCCTGTTTATCAAATCAGGTTTGTTTCTTTTAATACATCTGCTCCACTTATTCATTCAATCTACTTACCTTTTTTTTAATCTCGCAGCTGGTCTGCTGATAGTAGGCTGCTTTTGAGCGGCAGCAAAGACTCCACCCTGAAGGTATTTGGGTGCATCTGTTTTCCCTAATTCTTCTAGTGTTACCAAGAAATAAATGCTTTGAGTTAAAACGATGCATGATGCATGCTCGCAATTGCAAAATGTAAATGAATCAAATTGGCAAAATTTCATCTCAAGTGTATTTGAGACTGTTTTTCCCTATGAAGCACGTACACTTCAAAAAAGGAAAAGAATCCGTGTCAGACACACATTCTTCCGGACACTTCTCGGACACGTGTCTGACACGCTATTTTACTTGTCCTTATTTTTTATTTATTTATTTTATTTTTATTTTTTTAATAATTGGACACACCTTGGATCCTGTAAACATGTGTAAACATGCAGTCTTGAGTCAAGTGGAAGCCCAAAATAATTGAAACATTATAGTTAACTAAATAATAAAAAAGATAAGAAAGGCAAAAAGGAAAACAAAAAAGTAGTCTCTCTCATTTATCACAAAAAACCAACCACATTTCCCTCTTCTTCATGAAAAAAAATCCATCTTCATCTTCTAAAATACTCATTTGCCACCACCTATGCGGCATGCCTAACTGACAGTCAATTGTAATTAACTTGACATTGTATACTTTTTTAGTGGAGTATGTTGAGTAATTTATGCTAAATTTACATATTTACTTCAAAAAAATTAACGTATCCTCAACGTATCTGTGTCCTAATTTTTTAGAAAATGGCGCATTGCCATGTCTTATCGTGTCAGTGTCTATGTTCTTAGGTTTTTCTACTGCTGTGTTTTGTGGAGTTTGCTCTGTATCACACTAAGCTAAATGTTGATTTCTCTTTGTTTAGATTTGGGATATCAGAACACGCAAGTTAAAAGAGGACCTTCCAGGCCATGCAGATGAGGTATAGTTCTGTCCTTTGTAGCACACATCATGGCTCCCTTAATCCATGGCTGTCGTTACCATATTCTCGATGTATTTCATTTTGTGCAGGTTTTTGCAGTCGATTGGAGTCCAGATGGTGAGAAGGTGGCTTCTGGTGGCAAGGATAAAGTATTAAAGCTATGGATGGGCTAAAGAATCCCAATTCAATTCTAATTATGGAAGTCTAGTAACGTGTCAATGAATGTGTGCATCACGATCGTACTGCCAGGTTGCGTACACGTCGAGTGATATAAGACAAATCAAAGGAATGGCTAACAAAATTCGTCATGCAGGTTGGGTTTTGCAATATCTGGTTTTGCTATGGCTGCTGATGTATTTTTGCAAGATTTGGGGTCAGGTCTCAAGTCATTGGCTCACTCTCTCTTCTTTGGACGACCACTCCGGATACTGTCTGGAGAATATGCACTTCACCTCTGTCTTTACTTGTTTTTGATATTCTTACAGTTTATATAAACTTATACACCATTTTTGTAAATTTTCATTTTTACTATATCTCTTTGACTCAAGTCAGATGATAATTTATGTTATAAAATTGTGAGTTCTCTGCAAAGTAGGTTTTTGAACAAAAGTAACTTAAGTTGTATTACAGCTTCCTGATAACCTATTTATAATTGAGTTTCGTTGAGAAACCATGTTGTGTTCTGATTTGAACTAGTGAACTCTTTGTAGAACAGTTTTGTTGGTCCAAATGTTGCAGGTAGAATATTTAAGCAAAATATTGATTTTGAAACTTTGGGATAAGAATTTTGTATTGAAGGATGAAAATCTAAGAAATAAAATAAAATTGAACCCGAAGATACTGTTCAAGATGACAGAAGTCCTTTCATCTAATCAAACAAGAAACCACACATATTACATGCAGGGTTTTATAAAGTCCCCTGATGTGTGCGCCTAGGTTCAAGATACACCTCATGCGTCTTGGGAAAGGTGAGGCATGTGCCTTTTGGTGCTTTACGTGAAGTCCCATGGGCCTTTTCATCTTCTTTGTATTTTTCTTGTTTTTACCTTTATCCTTTGTGAAATTAAGTCATTCAAAGCGCTAGATAACTAATTCAAGATATTTTAATATTTTAAATAACTTAATTCTTCAATTCAAAAAAACAACATTTACTTCGATAAAAGGTAAATAGTTGAATCTTATGTATGTATTTTTATAAATTCTGAGTTAGAATTCATTTCTTTTCATGAAATAAAAGTTAATAGTTAAATGTAAGGTATGTTTTGTATATTATTCTTGGTTAAAATTTCATTTATGTCTATGGAAATGTTTTTATTGTGTATATACATATATATATATATATATATATATATATATATATATATATATATATATATATATACATACATACATATATATGTATGTATGTATACATACATACATATATATATATACATATATATATATGTATGTATATATACATACATACATATATATATATATACATACATACATATATATATGTATGTATATATATAAAATTGTATTTTTGCCTTATGTAAAAAACCCGTGCCTTATAGCACCTTGAGCCTCAGGCCCCAAAGGCGCCTTGGGCTTTTTAAAACATTGATTGCATGCTATAAAGAGTAGAAACACGAGAATTTTGGTCTTCTACTCATCAGCTTAAGTTTTGTGTTGATTGATATTATTAAATTTACTTCAATTCATCTATTTAAACTTTTGAGTTGATTAGTGGTTTAAAATAATTTAACAAATACAATGTAAATAATTGTTATGGGTTGATCTAGTGGTTAAATAAACATCTTGGGAAAGGGAATGCGTTCAATTTTTTATGAACACCTAGTTAGGAATTAATTTCTTACTAATTATCTTGATAACTAGTCATGTGATGATGTTGCAATGTAAGCCTTCCCAGATTTCTTATGGCCTTGTCAACATATCTCTATGATAAAAAGTACAACAATTTTCCTCCAAAAAAAAGTACAGCAATTGTTCTTCATGCAGAAGAGACACGTGTAGCTCCCTATTTGAGTAGATGGTTGAGGTTTATATAATGTTGATGTGCACATATATGCACATAGCATGTTCTTCTGAAGCTAGAGTAACAATATTTACATCCATCATATACTAAAATTCCAGTCACGACATCATGTGAGAAAAAAACTTAGGAACAAGGAATAAAAAACACCAAGCTGAAGGAAAGTTATAGATGATCTAATGTTCTTCCATGTCAAGATGGATAAACCTTGCCCACAACTTTATCGAGTAGCCGGAAATAAGCATTCGACCAAGTTCTTTTGGCTGCAACAATGCAGAAAGGAACTAAAATCCCAGTTGCAAATCCAACCCCAAGACTCAGGTAAAACTAATTGTCAATCACTTCATTTTTGCTTTCATCTTCATCTTCATCTACAATTTCATTGTCTTGACACATTACAGAAAGTGGAGCTCCACAGAGACCAGGATTTCCAGCAAAAGATGAATTAGAAAAGGTTTCAAATTGATATCCAACAGGAATCTTACCAGTCAAGTTATTGTTTGACAAATTCAAATAACTCAACGACGTCAATTTAGTCAAGCTTGGAGGTATGGGACCTGAGAGCCTGTTGTTTGATAGATCAAGAGATGATAATTCTATCAGGTTCGAAGTCAGCTTTGGAATCTGGCCACTGATATGGTTTCAAGACAAGTTCAAGGCAATTAGCCCTACTAACTCGGTTATATCTCGGGGAAAATCGCCATACAGTTCGTTTCCAGAGAGATCAATGTTTATTACAAGGAAAAGGGTCTTTGTATATTTCAAGAGTTTCCTTTTTGTATTCAAGACATAGTTTTCTTTGTAGTAGATGCTCATGTACTTCCCATAGAATAGATATTGGTTTGTCATCTGGGGTTGATACATAGCTCTGAGATTGTTGAAACCAATCGAAATGGAATTGTTTAACTTATTCAGTGTCAGGTCCAAGACTTGCAATGATCCGAGATTCGAAAGTGCAGGAATCGCTCTGGAAAATGCATTTGACCTTAAGCTGAGGATTCTTAGATTTGGAAAACTAGTTCCAATCCAAGGAGGAATACTACCCATCAGACCTTTATTCCCAAGATCCAGAGTTTCTAGACTGGAGAGATTTTGGAAAGATGGTGGGAGCTTTCCAGTGAGCCTGTTTTCACTTAAATGTAGAGTCTGAAGCTGATTTAACTGACCCAAAGAGTCTGGAATTGGACCAATTAAATTGTTATTCGCAAGGTCGATTGCCTTCAATAACAAACAGTTCCCAATAGTTGAAGGAATTGTACCCGTCAACTTATTTCCTGATAGACTAATGACCTGGAGAATTTGCATCTTCCCTATAGTGTCTGGAATTTCACCTGTAATTTGATTATCAGCTAGAGACAAAAAGGTGAGGTTCAGAATCACCTCACCTATATTCTTCGGTATATGACCTGAGAATGTGTTATTCGAAAGTTCGAGCGAAACAATCTCAAAGCTTGGAAGGGGAATAGGTCCTTCAAGGAAGTTGGAGCTGAAATCGACATCTGCGAAGGGCGCTATATTTAACAGGTTTGGCAGTTGTCCTTCTAACTGGTTGTAAGAAATGTTTAGAAGGGCTGGATTTATAGAAACTTTCCAAAACCAGCTGGGAATGGGACCTGAGATGCTGACATTTGAGAAGTCTAAGAATTGTACCTCATTTTGTGATTTGAGCCAAAGTGGAAACAAATGAACCAAATAGCATGAACCCATGTAAAGATTTCTGACTTGGAATGGACTTTTAATCTCAAAGAATTGGAAGATAGATGTAAGATATTCAGCTTGTTTAGGCTTTCAAAATGTGCTTCTGAGATTGTACCTGTTAACTGATTGTTGGAAACATCCAAAAGAGAGAGCTCAGAAAGCTGCCCTATACTCTCAGGAAGAGTCCCATTTAACTTGTTTCCTTGCAGTCCCAATGAGGATAGATTTTTAAGTGACCTAAAGGAAAGAATGGGACCTTGAAGAGAGTTATAACCCAAGCTTAGTTTAATAAGATTTTCAAGTAGTCCTAACCACTCAGGCAATTCACAAACCAATTTATTGTTGAAGAGTGGATGTCCTGGATTGTAGTTCTCAGTTCCTTCAAGAGATTCAGGTAACTGGAAAAATGTTAGGTTGCAAAGTCGACCAATGGAGCTCGGAATCCCTCCGTCGACGTTGTTCTCGAAAAGATCAAAATAAGAAAGAGAACTCATGTTTCCAACAGAAGATGGAAGCTTTCCATGAATTACATTGTCAGCTAGTACAAGAACTTCCACCCTATTCCATCCTCTTTGAAATAACTGATAGGAGCTCGCCAAGAGATTTCCATTCCCAGAAAGGTCCAACGAGCGTAAATCGGGTAGATCACCCAGACTGAGGGGGATTCTACCATACAAATTACAATCACTCATTGTAAACACCCGACCCGAAAAATGGTTCTAAACCTAGGTCTTTACTCAGCATGCAAGTGAAAAGCATAAATGATACAAAACAGCTGTTGAATTTAAAAACTTTTTAAACATAAAGGTTGGACAACATTTAAAACAAAACTAAATATTTCTTAAGCAAACCCATGCAACTTAAAAACAGTGACTGATCAGTACCTTTCTTAAAAACATAAAAGATAGTTTGAGCAACAATAAATAAATTTTCCCTACGGACTCATGTCCAACTACATGCTGAAATCAAAATGTAAATAAAGACACGACAGAGTGTCAGCAACATCCATGATCTCTCAGCTCCCTCCGCTAGCCGCCCCGGTGTTGTCCCAAGTTGCCTGGTGGAAAACCACAATAAGGGTGAGTATAAACATACTCAGTAAGAATCCCTGACCGGGGTACGATATGATGTATTCAATCATCTAGCAACCTAGTACACATGTAACAGATATCAACACAGATCTTAGCTCAACGAGCTTACAAGGCAAAATCTGGAGTCCTTGGAAGTCTCCTACTTCCGGCCTAATGATTGGTTCTCATAACCAATCTCTGGACATCTTCTAGGGTCTTTCTCCCTCGGCCAATTGATCAGCTCAAAAATCGATCCCAAAAGATGTCCGACACCCTCGAGGGTCTTTCTCCCTCGACCACATGATCAGCTCAGAAACCAATCCCAATGGGTGTCCTCAAGGGACTCTTACCCTCGCTAACAAATTTGGACTGTCGGGAGAGTACCCAAAGTCTGGCTCTAAACTAGAAGGAACTGGTGTACTCACGAACATTAGCCCGGGGGAGCTCTCCGAACCGGCGACTAACGCATGTGCGCGCACACCGCATGCTGCTGCAACCGGCGTAAATGTGGGGGCCTAGGTACAAAATAGGCGGGCCAGGTACGCATGCCTAAAGACTCGGAAGCGGTGTCACTGAACACAATAGTGCGAGGCCCTCGGCACTCATCTGTGCAGCCTGTACCACCGACCTGAAGCTAAGAACCGACCAAGGCAGGCTTGCACCGTTGACAGGGTTCCGCTCTAGCAGGCTACAAACTAGGCTTATGCCGATGTGGTAGCTAATCCACATCGGCTGCCGGGGGGAAGCAAGGTACGTTATGCTTCACTCTAACTCCCGACCGGTGGGGACAACGTACGTTATGTCCACTCTCAGCCTCTAGATGATGACAAACCCTACAAGTCTAACTACGAGTACAAAATAACTGATTCCTGGCTAAACATACATATCAACATCAATCACACATTACCTAGCATGATTCTACGAACTTAAAGCAGAAATCATAAGCATGCTGGAAAAACAAACATAGCATGGCACTAACATGTACAAACAGGCAAACATGCTAGCAGGAATTCAAACACAAACTGTCTTATCCACTAACATGCTCATAAAAGTAAACAGACATATAAGGCACAATCAAGAAAACATCGCAGGGTCCACACAACCCCGGTAAGGAATCCTTACTTGGAAACAAGTAGAAGATAACTACCACAACCAACAAGCGACCCTCGAGCTTCTAAGTGAACCCGAACAACCTAAACAAACAATAAAATCATCATAATTAAACAAACAGCAACCAACACCTTAGGGTCCAAAAGAGTAGAGGCTCGGGAATTACCGACCGAGAAGGCACTAGGTCTCGGCCCA
Source organism: Sicyos edulis (assembly GCA_036507275.1). Classification (NCBI taxonomy): domain Eukaryota; kingdom Viridiplantae; phylum Streptophyta; class Magnoliopsida; order Cucurbitales; family Cucurbitaceae; genus Sicyos; species Sicyos edulis. Next base: position 25,965,281 of record CM071850.1, on the reverse strand, counting down.
ACTCTCTCGGAAAAACAAGCTATCGGCGGCAAGGGGCTGGCAGGACGCGCGGTTGGGGTGAGCAGGCTGGGCGCGCTGGCGCGGCAGGGGGTGCGCGCGCGCGGACGGCTTGCGCTGATGCTGCGCGCGGGCGTGCTGACGCGGTCTGGCGCTGGAAGAGCGGGCGTGCAGACGGGGACGAGCGGTACGGCGAGCTCGCTCTGGGACGGCGCGCGGGCGAAGCGGCTGAGATGTTGGTGATGTCGCGATGCAGGCGACGGACCTACTGCTGGCGTGCGACTGGCTAGGCGAGGCAGGGGCTGCTCGGTGCGTTGCTGGGCGATGCAAGGCTGCTCGGTTCTTGGTCTAGATGAAGTCGGTAAGGTGAGAGGGAGGGAGTGAGGGAGGCGTGCAGCAAGAGCAAGGGGGATGATGATTTCTTGATTTTCCTCTCCTTTTCCTAATTTAAATAGGCTTTGGTGACCTAAAATCCCTTCCCAGGGCTTTCCTCCTTCGAGTCCCAGCTGACGCGTCTTAATTCATAATTAACTCAAGCTTCCAAACTCCCGTTTAGGTCAGGGGCTCGAATCCTCTTGGAAACATTTTTAAAAGAAACCTTATTTTGCAATTAACCGGAAGCTTCCACAAACTCCCAAACATTTCCAACAACTCTTGGTAACCTGCACCAACAACCTAACCATCTTAGCAAAGCCAGAAATAATCTCGGGTTCTCTAAAATCCCAAGAGGCCATCCCTAAGAGCATAATGACCAAAATGCCCTTCAGGGTTTAAAAACCCTAACGACCCAACCAAACAACCAAATACTGAACTGAACATACCTGAGGAACTGGAACGAAAGTCTAGGCCGTTACACTCATACTGATTGATGTCAGGCTACTAACATTCATAAGCCAACTGGGTATTTGAGAATGGATATTGTTTCCTGTTAAATCAATGACAGAAAGATAAGTGAAATTGACTGTCATGGGAGATGAAATTGCACCAAATAAGCCACAATAAAGTTAAATGTCCAAGCCTACTCAATATCTAAACCAATCTGGTTTCACTGTGGAAAGGTCTATGTTATCCATTGCAAGATACCTCAAAGACACAAGTCCAACTACCCATTCAAGATCATCAACAACCAAATCCAAATTCTGCATATTAAGATATTGCAAGCTAGAGATGTTACCCAAACTAAGAGGAATTACATCACCAAACCCAGCATTTGATAAGTTTAAGTACTTCAAAGAGTCTAAGAAATCAGGAACTGGGATATCATTGAATGTGTTGAAACTCAAATCCAAATATCTCAAAGACTTAAGTTTTGTCAGTGATGGACTTATCTCTCCACTTAGATTCCAGATTCCTTGCTGTGGGTTGTGAAGATCAATTGCAGTAACAACTCCAGTTGTGTTATCGCACTGCACCCCTTGCCATTGGCAACAGTTCATCCCTCGCCACGATGCGAGTCGATTCTCGGGATCGTTGAGGCCACTTTTAAAGACAACCAAAGCTTCTCTATCTGATTCAGAACATGCAGTAGACTTTCCATTAATATTGCAGAGAAGTTCAGTGATGAGTAACAAGAGAACTTGTATAGCTAATCGAAAAACTGTGCTTGTCTCCATTGACATAACTTTTCTTGCTTTTTCGGAGTCGACCAACATGAACATAGCTCCCTGTAAGGTAATTTTAATATAGTTGGTTGCTCTTTATTTGAGATTTGCTACATCAACGGCTGCTAGCTAGGATTGTTCTTGACTAACAATTGAATTTCATTGTGTGATCATTATGTTTATGATTCTTCCTATAAAGTCAAATATGATTTTTGAGAATATACAATGATATGAACATGTGAGAAGTTGAAATTGACATATATTTTATGGAGGAGTGTTGAACAAGGGGCGAGAAAGTTTAGGCAAACTGTTCAAATAAGTGAAAAAGAGTCAACGGTTGATCATATTCTTTTTTATTTATTTATTTTTTTTTTTTTTGAGAATATGGTTGATCATATTCAAAGGTTTTTTTTAAAGATTATATTCAGTGGGTGTTGGTTTTAAGAGGAGGTGAGATGATGTGAGGTGTTGAAGCCCAACACCTTGTTTGACCCAAGACGTTCTTTACCTAATCTCATCTCATCTACTCTCCCCTCTTTTTTTTTCTTTTTTTTTTTTTAAATTAATTTTTTTTCATCTTTTTATTTATATATATATTTACTTATTTTATCATTTTATATTTGATATATTTTTTATAATAATATTATTATTTTAATATATCAATATATAATTATAATAATTATACTATTATTATATCAAATGTTTATTTAAATATATTTGAATTTTAAAAATTTAAATAAATAGATATATATTATCTCTTAATATATGACGTTAAATTTTCATATTTTTATTCATTTTTTAATTGTTTTTAATAACAAAAAAAAATTATAGAATTTCAATTGTTTATAGATAAATTATAAATATCATATTTAAAAATTAATAATTAAAAGTTATGTGTTTATTTTTAATATTAACAATAAATATATCAATTTATTATTAAAATAAAAATTAAATTTAAATAATTTATACACATTGAATTTTTATTCATAGTTTACAATAGATTTAAAAGTATGAACTTATTTTCAATAAACTTAAAAATATTAAACTTATTTTGTTTGTTAAAAAAATGAGATTCAAATTTTATACTCTTGTATTCAGCGTTGCACTTTGAAATAATAATAAGAGTGGATATATTTTTTTTTGAAAGGATAAATTAATTTAAATAATTTTGAGAGTCTTGATTGTATATACAAAAAACAACTATAAATTTCAAGACTTATATGAGTTATAGGGATATTTTATTACTTACATGTAATAATTATTATCAAAATGGGATCGGTTCTCTTTTAACTACAAAAAAAAAAAAAATAGGGGTGTCTATGGTTCCTTATAAGTATCAAGGACTAATAAGATAAATATATTTAATTTATTATTACCTATTAATTAGTGTATTTTATTAACAATGTTTTGACCTTCGTTAACTATGAATATGAATATGAGCTTGAGTTTTGGGTCTACGATCCTTAGACTGCATTGCGTGGTGCTCGTCAAGGACGAGGTTTCTTGACCTAGCACCAAGAGCTTGAGTTTTGTACACCCTACGGTTATGAAATTGTTAATAGTAGTTAGAAGTGATTAACTACTCATTTGAAGATTGAAGTTAATAATAGCGGAATAATCTAACTCCTTGTTTGGAAATTAAGAAAGATTTGGATAGTGGATTTTAGAAGATAGGTTTAATGCTGTGTTTTTAGTAATGAAATTTGTCTTTCAAAAAAAAAAAAAAAAGACCCAATGAAAGAAAATTTAGAAGTGTGAAGATTATCCAATGGAGAAGAATCAAAATATCTCCTTCCTGCCTCCACTTGCCCAGCTTCCGCATAAATATCCTCGTGAGCGCCATTTGTGTTTCTCCATCACGCTCTCCAATGGCGCTTTCAGCGATGTCTCCGCTTCCACTGGCCGTTTCGTTAGGGTTCCACCGCCCTCAATCGGCAACCAGGTTGCGCCGTCGCTTTTCCTATCCGCACGCTTCTCTGAGCTCTTCCTCTTCCGAATCCAAATCTGCCAAACCTTCATCTCCCGGTGACAACGTTGGCGCCTCCAATGGAACTGCCGATTCCAACTTCACCTACGCGTTTGCTACCAGCCCCTCTGCTTCTGCTCCTGTTTCTGCTCCTAATCCCATCCTTGGCTTTATGCACTCCGCTGAATCCTCCATCGAGAGGGTAATTGCTTCTCCTTTTGTTTTTGTTTTCAATTGTTCTGCCCCCCTGTTGTTTAGATTCCCCTCTTGAACCTGAAACTTTGTTCTGCTTGTCCATTTAATCCACAACAATTTCAAACTCAACTCTATACTCTTAAATGCTGATTTCATATGATTCTTCCATTATACATATGAACAATTTATTGTCTCTTTTACTTTATATGGTTCTAGACTAGTATGTCCAAATTACCCTTATTCAATTTGATTAACTTCCTACACAGTTAGATGGGCTGGTGCCACAAAAGATACCCATTAATTAGGATGGCTTCACTTTCAATCTTCTTTTTCTATTTTTTTATGCGAAGTTGATTCCTTCTTATATATATATATATATATTAAAAAATGGAGTCTTATCGTTTAATTCTTGAATGGGCGAATGACTGTACCTGTGTCATCTTGATGTTAAGCAGGTTATTTTTGACTTCCGTTTCTTGGCACTGCTTGCTGTTGGTGGTTCACTGGCCGGTTCATTCTTGTGCTTTCTCAATGTACTTTCTCTACCTCTCCTTATAACTATTTCTCGTGACAAATCTCTATACAAGTAAAAATATAGTTGTTCCATTCCACTATGCACCTGAATTACTTTTGCATGATGTTTTGGATATATATCACCATAGGTAGCCTAGTGGTCAAAAGTTCCTTAAGAAATCAAAAGGTTGTGGGTTCAATCTATGTTGACCGTCTACCTTGAAATTAATTTCTTATGGATTTCCTCGACATCCAGATGTTGTAGCGACAAACGTATGTCCCCTGAGAATAGTCTAGGTTTTCGTAAACTGACTTGGACACTCACGTATATTAAAAAAATCGGGTTGAAAAGTTGTAAACAAGTGTTTCTATTGGAAAATTCTTTTCCATTGAGCTTGTATGGTGAATTTTGATGATAAAGATACCTGGCCAACACAATACTGTTCTGATGGCCATGTTTGATTAAAATGTCATACTAGAAATAGGGATGCTTTTTGCGATAATCTAAGTCAGTTCCTTATTCTTCTTGAGTTTCCCTAAATCTTGTAATGAGTTGATCCAATTTTTTTTAATCCTTTCTAGTTTTCTAAAATCTGATTCAACTATTACTCAGTGGGTAAGATAAATTACATGAATACCATTTGTGGTTTAGGTTTTCTACTATTCTACTTTTCTTGTTGCTATTAAACTCTGTGAGCTTAAAGTTATCAGCAATACAAGTTGAACAATGGTTGCTCTACACAGCATGTTCAGAGGAAAAGAGAAGTCTACCACAGTTTTTATATGATTTTGATCAATATGTTATATAAGATCATTTCTGTTTTTTTTAAATCCAAAGATTCTATACTTTTATCTATTATACCACAATTGTACGTGTAGTTGACTACTCTCAGTTTGTCTGAAGGGCTGCGTTTACATTTGTGATGCATATAAAGTTTACTGGTCGAGCTGTGTCAAAGGGATTCACACCGGCCAAATGGTTCTACGACTTGTTGAAGCTATTGGTAGGATCCTTGCATATTTAGAAGCATGAATTTTGTTTTCCTTTGTACTAAATTACATTGTCAATCACTCTCATTTGCATGAAATAAACCCACAGGTCATAAATGGTGTGGATCTTGTTCTCTTGTTTATAAAACGATAATAATTACCACATCATCATGCAGATGTATATCTTGCTGGAACCGTCATGTTAATCTTTGGGATGGGCTTGTATGGATTATTTATTAGCAACGTGTCTCCTGATGAACTTCCTCCTGTTGATCGTGCCTTGAGAGGATCCTCACTGTTTGGAATGTTTGCCTTGAAGGTAAATAATGACTTGTTACTTTTAAGAAAATCAATAATGTTCTTCGAGTACACATTTTCCAGCAAATTGCTTTCAATTAGATGAGTGTTAAATCGTCCCGAAGGGGCTGCCTGGTAGGGTTGAGGCATGGGGCTTCCAAAGTGTGCTCCCATGGAGGTCTCGGGTTCGAGACCTGCGTAATCGTAAGATCTCTTGTTGTCTCTCTAGTCTGAGCCATGGGACGGGTGCTGGTGCTCCCGAGTATATCACCACTCGATATTTAAATTTGTAAGTTAGGATATATTTTTTTAACTTTCATATAACTTGGGTTTATATATTAATTTGATTTGCAAAGTTCAAACACATGAATATCAATTAAGGTTTAGGGTTTGAACTTAAAACCTCTAGTGTGATACATGTTTTTTTTTATATACTCGTGTGTGAGTCAGCTTAGGCAACTATTCTCACGAGACAACTACCTAATTCAACTACATTTGGTTTGGTTGTCAAGATAACTGGTAGGAAATAAATTCTTAGGTACATGGTCATGGTATGAATTTATGATATCATGTTAAATCACCTCCGAACCCCTAAAAAAAAACACCAAAAGCTTTAGTATATGTTAAGGTATATATTTCTTTTAATATATGGATGAAAATTTAGAATAGATGGCTTTAAGCTGAAACTTGAACTGCCCTGGAGAAAATTTACGATTCCAGTAGTATTGGATGATGTGAGCTTGATAAAATCTTTATTTGTATTATCTTCAATATGTTGGGATAGCGAATGGTATATAGCTAGGTTTTAATCTGTTGTGGTGGCTTTAGCGAATGGGATCATGGGTGGCAGGGTGCAGGGCAGATCGTAGAAGGGACTTGTGGGGGCCATGGCCCCCCTAAATTTTTTTTAAATTACTATATAATGTATAAATTATGAAAAATTTACATACTAACCCTTATGGGGGTGTTTGTTTTAAGAGGAGATGAGATGAGATGAGGTGAGGTGTTGGAAGCCCAACACCTTGTTTGGCCCAAGGTATTCATCTCATCTCATCTTCTCTCTCCTCCTTTTTTTTTTTTTTTTTTTAATTTAAATTTTTTTCATCTTTTTATTTATATATATATTTACTTATTTTATGTTTGATATATTTTTTTTATAATAATAATATTATTTTAATATATCAATATATAATTATAATAATTATACTATTATTATATCAAATGTTTATTTAAATATATTTGAATTTTAAAAATTTAAATAAATAGATATATATTATCTCTTAATACATGACGTTAAATTTTCATATTTTTATTCATTTTTTAATCATCTTTAATAACAAAAAAAAGTTATAGAATTTCAATCGTTTAGAGATAGACTATAAATATCATATTTAAAAATTAATAATTAAAAGTTATGTGTTTATTTTTAATATTAAAAATAAATATATCAATTTATTATTAAAATAAAAATTAAATTTAAATAATTTATAAACATTAAATTTTTATTCGTAGTTTACAATAAATTTAAAAGTATGAACTTATTTTCAATAAATTTAAAAATATTAAACTTATTTTGTTTGTTAAAAAAATGAGATTCAAATTTTATACTCTTGTATTCAGCGTTGTACTTTGAAATAATAGTAAGAGTGGATATGTTTTTTTTTTTAAAGGATAAATTAATTTAAATAATTTTGAGAGTCTTGATTGTATATACAAAAAACAGCTATAAATTTCAAGACTTGCATGAGTCATAGGGATTGAGATCTATTCTACCTAATAAAAAAAATAAATTTGAGGGATATTTTATTACTTCTATGTAATAATTATTATCAAAATGTGACCAATTCTCTTTTAACTACAAAAAAACAATAAATAAATTTTTTTAAGAGTGTCTATGGTTCCCTAGAAGTATGAAGGACTAATAAGATAAATATATTTAATTTATTATTACCTATTAATTAGTGTATTTTATTAACAATTCTTTGACCTTGGGTAACTATGAATATGAATATGAATGTATAAAAGATATAAGAAAATAAATTTTTTAAATAAAATAAAAATTGCCATCAAGATTTTATAATGACTAGTTTAATCAAATGGTTTTATTTTTATTTTTTAATAAATAGAATCTTGGTAGTTTTAATTTTTTTTTATTATTTAAGTATAACAAATATTTTAGATTAGTCAAACTTTATTTTGGTGGTGTGAAATTTTTTTTTCTCATAATTTTTTTTTAATTAAACAATATTTGAGTATGAAAGATTAGAAATTTTTAACCTCATGGTTATTATGTCGTACATAATATCATTGAAACTATGTTTTTTTAATAAAAACATTAATATGATTAAGGATGCTTAATATTAAATTTATATACTTACATTTTATTTATGATAGTAGTTATATTTACATACTTATTATATTAATAGCTAAATATTTGTGAATAATTATTTTTAAAAAAAAGAAAAAGAACAATTTTATTGTTAAAAAAATATAAGAACATATATATATATTTTTTAAAAAACATATCTTAACATCTCATCTTCTCTCCCTCCACCCCAAACAAGGTTTTTCTATCATCTCATCTCAACTCCCTGCACCCCAAACAAGGTTTTTCTGTCATCTCATCTCACCCCAAACAAGGTTTTCTGTCATCAACATCTCATCTCATCTCACCTGCAGCCAAACACTCTCTATGGCTCAGCGGTTTCTGGCCCCCAAAGTTTCCAGTGTCATAAGCTTAAACCTTAATATATATATATATATATTTCTTTATTTAATTTTGACTATTAGTTTTACCTTCTCTTTCATTTACATATTAACTTTTTCTTTATTTAAGATATATTTTTTTAGTTGATTTATATAATTCTTCCTTTTAGTAAATATATATATATATATATATATATATATATATTTATATATATTAGTTGTACCTTTTATTTTAATATATTTTCATTCATTTCTTTAGTTTTTATGTATTTTAGAAGGTGTTGTTTTATTTTAAATATATTCTTTTTTAATACTTTTTTTGTAATATGTATTCTTTTAAAAAAGTTATTTTAAATTATATTAGAAAATAGAAACTATTCTTTAAAATATTTACATCTTTTCAATTATTATAAATGACAAACTATGTTTTCTGTACAAAATATTTATCATTTAAAAATATTTTAAATGTTTTTTTATATCCGTGACTATCCGGGCTAGCTTGTGCGCACCTTGACTAATGTCATGGGACATACCGCCTGACTCTACAACATTTGGATGCCAAGGAAACTCATAGGAAATTAATTCCTAGGTAGGTGGCCACCATGGGGATTGAACCCATCACTTAATGCTAAACCCATCACCTAATGCACCCCAAGGCCCTCTTTGACCAATTAAGCCACTCCATGATCGGTTAAAATATTTTTTATGATTGTAAATGAACTTTATATTTAACTTCATAATAAAATATAATATTATATTGTCGAAACTTGAAAGTTTAAAAATACATTGGATAGTAAATTAAAAGTTTAGGGATCTATGGTTGTGAATTAAGTTTTTGACATTTTTCTTTTCAGTATACTTCATAATGTATGATTTTCAACCTTAATCTACATGACTTATAGCAGTTCTTGTGAAATCAAAAGGTTATGCAGTTACCAAATGGGTCGGTGGCTCGATTGTTTATTTGGTTTGGTGTTAATCTATTTTCACTCCATAGTCACGGGTTTGATTAGTTTTCTACTGGTTTCATTGACCATTAAGTGTTGTATGGTTGAGAGATTAGTGTCGTTAAAATAGTCTACGAGGTGCATATACCCATACAATACTCCCAAAAAAAATATATAATTGACCCCCCAAACTTCAAAGTCTGAGATTGCCTCTGGCAGGGTGGTCGAAAACTTGGGTTTTGAAGGTGGGCTCCACTCAAGGTCTCAGATTCGAGATGCAATTGTGACATTAATTTGTAGACAACTCTCGTATTTGTATTCCTTTGATATCTCCTAAGTGTCTGGCCTAGGGAAGGGTGTGGTTACCCCGGGTATAGTGGGGCGAAGTTCTGATTCTCCAATGTCAAAAAAAAAAAAATTAGCTAGCTTTTATGGTCGATGTATTTTTACATTTCTCTCTTTTCCCTACCTCATGAACGGCATTTGTAATTTTGGTGTTATTGGTTGCAGGAGAGGCCAAAGTGGATGAAAATCAGCTCTCTTGATGAGTTGAAAACGAAAGTTGGACATGTTATTGTCATGATTCTCTTAGTAAAAATGTTCGAGCGAAGCAAGATGGTAACGATAGCCACCGGTCTCGATCTACTGAGCTATTCAGTCTGCATTTTCCTGTCATCTGCTTCTTTATACATTCTCCATAATCTACACAGGCCAGAATAGGAATACAAAGCCAGTATGCCAAGAAAAAGTATATTATCGCCTTCTCAACTCTCATAAACCCATCTGAGCTTCAAATCGTTTGTTCGATTTTGGATGCTCTTGTTTCCCATGATGATGTCTGTGTAAGAGCGGAATGCAATGTTTCCTGTCCAAAATCTCCTGGTAGCAGAAAATATTGCAGTTTACTTAAGGGATAATGTGTATACTTGTGGTCTATTCTATTGTATATGTAATTTCAATGATACAAACTTGATTGCTTGTACTCATTTGATTTAATCATTTGTTAGGTGAAACTCCTGGTTGCTTTAGCCTTTGGCAGCTAAACAAAGAATGTGTTTTGTAGTTACGTTGAATCAGAGTGAAGTTTGTCAAAGAAGCAAACTGCTAAGATTCCTCCTAACAAGAAGAAATCTATTGAAAATCAAACAAGAATTATGAGATAAATTCAAGTATAGGGTATTTAGATTCTTCCCTCGAGTATATCAGCTTAAAATCCTAGACAATCATAAATAAATAAAATAAATAATGATAAAAAATTATAACGAGATATTATTATTAATTCCTAGACTAATTATCATTGTGCCCTCACTAATATCCATTAATACTAATATATCATGAGGTTGGAACCTTGCACAACCTTGTGAGACATTTTAGGATACCATTTGAGGTCGTTTACTTTGAGGTGATCCGAGATTTTCATGAAATGGGTATTTGGATTATCAGTGTTTTAAAAGGCGCGCCCCTAGGCGCAAGTCTCACCTTTAGCGCCTCGCTTGGGAAAAGCGAGGTGCGGTTAATTAGGCGCGCACCTTTTGGCGCCTTACATGAAGCCCCGGGCTCCAAAAGGCGCGCGCCTTGTGGGCTTTTGTGTTTTCTTAGGGTTTCTTAGCGAGACCCACGTACTAGTCATTCGAAGTGCGACATAACTGATTCAAGACATTTCAATACCTTAAATAACTTAATTTTTTAACTTACAAAGACAGCATTCGCTTAAAATGAAAGGTTAATAGTTGAATCTTATGTATGTTTTATATAGATTCGTTGTTAAACTTCATTTCTATTCATGAATGAAGGTTAATAGTTAAATGTAGTGTATGTTTTATATATTATTCTTGGTTAAAACTTCATTTATATTTATGGAAATGTGTTTGTTGTGTATACTCACACATATATTTTTTGTGTTTTTTTATATAGTGCGCCTTAGTTAAAAAAGCCCTCGCCTTTTGGTGCGCCTTACGCCTCAGGCTCCAGAGGGTCATTGCGCCTTAGTGCGCCTTGCGCTTTTTAAAACGCTGTGGATTACCTCGTTCATTTCGCAGGAATGTGAGATATCCATGCATTTTAAGATACCCGGGTATCTTAGGATGCGCATATGGAAAACATTGATTATTTTGGATGCCCTTTTAAAACATGGGTTTTTAGATTCTCATGTAGAGGGCATCCATTAATGACATTTTTGCCCCTCGCTAATTTGTATATTACATCATTCTGTCGATAATATATGTCAATTTATACTTCGTTAAGTTGGCTTACACATTATATATATATATATATATATATATAAATAATCAAAACTTATCAAACATATAAAATCATTAAATTTGTCATCAAACTAGAGTTAAACATATATATTTTTTTCAAATGACATTCATATTTAAATTGAAGTTAAAAATCTTAAATAAATATGGATGAATTGGTTGAACAAAATAACATACACAAGAACCCAATAAATTATTTTTTATTAAAAAAACTAAATTTATAATAAATGCATAATAATTAAGTTTATCTAGATAAGTATGTTATGTACACTAAAATGATACTTTTTTTAAAAAAAATAAAAAGTAAACTAAAATAATACTAAGTTAATGTAAAAAATTATATAAATATTGTAAGGGTATTTTTTGAACTTGGGGTAAATTTACATTATTTTAACTTCGATTCCAGCCAAATATTCCTACAAAACAAACATAGTGATCTAAGGATGCCAGACATCTGTGATTTCGAACATCTGAGATTCCGGACATTTGAAGATTCCAGTTATCCTGATTACCTCAAAGTAAAGGGCCCCTTAAGGTGACAAGGGTAACTACGCCCATCCCTAGGCCAGACACTTGAGACATCGAAGAAGTAATGTCACAGGTGAATCTCAAACCCAGGACCTTGAGGGGAGAGTATACCCTCAAAGCCCAAGTTTTCCACCACTGCACCACCTCTTAGGGTTTGATTTTCGTGAGTATTCGAGGCAGCTTATGCGCTCCTCATTTATTCTCACTGAACATAGAGTATATCTCTAGAATATTTTGATGCAAAAAAAATATGTAGAAAATTCACATGAATTGAACTCATAATATTTTGATTTTTTAAGTTTTTATTGGCAGTTACCCCATGTTGGTTAACAAAAATTAAAGGTAAAAAAATGTTTCTAATCTTTATTTTCAAAAAATCAAAAGTTATCAAATAAAGACTTTAATATATTTGTTTTCATACCATTAGTTTACTATTGTGTTTACTATATTTTCCTCTTGTTTGAAAAACATTTAGATAGGATGTGTATTATCAAACGGTAAATATAAAATTAAATATCTTGCAAAATTTCAAAGTTTACGAGTTTCCATACTGTCACAAAAAAAAAACAAACATACAACAAACTATACTAATTTTAAAGGTAGGACATTAATTGAAAATTCGGAAGATCAAAAAATTGCATATTTTCTTTTTCTTCAGCCGACCCTAGCTTAGATGTGAAAGGAGACTGCATGATCTTTCATTGTCTTTTCTTCCTAGCTGCCATTTTTGCATGTTGTGTATGAAAAAACAATCTATGTCCATTCAACTGCATAGACAACGCATATAAAATTAGTATATTACAACCAGTATAATTCATAATATACTAATACACTGTATAAACAATATTGTATTATACTGCATAAATATACAATAGTGAATTAGATGCATTGCAACTTGCATCTACATCCCCGTGTTTGACTTAACATCGAACCAATAGTCAACATGAGTATATGAATAAATGTACCGTATAAAAATTACAGTATTACCTCCGTTTCGAGTTGGTCAACACCTTTGCCTTCTTCATTCCCAGTATGCGTTTCTCCATTTCCCCCTTCTTCAATAGCAGTACAAAAGCATATATCATACACCATCCTAACCGAAATCATTGCCTAATTATCAACAGTTTAATCATCTCACATGTGAATACAATATATACATTCCCATATATTAAAACCACATATTTTCATACCTTAAAATCATACCTGATAGGTACCATAATTGTACATGGTGTAACCATCACTCATTAGGTATTTGCCTCAACCACGACTTCTACGATATTTCCATACACTACAAAATCCTAGACATATTTCTCCTATAGTGTTTTCAGACTGCATAACGATTTGACCCTCAACATCTAGTGATTATTCATTTTCCCAACCTGAAATACTGGATGATCTTGATGTCTTTAATTCGAAAAACGAATTAATAAAATGAAATGAAATAAAAAACGAATATATACTCATACCGTAAGTGTATGTCCTCCATCAAAGAGAAAATCATATGTGTCTGCAAATCTACTGTAAAAATCCCCTAAAACTAAACAAAATTGTAAACATACCATAAGAAGTCTTCTTTTCTTGCATGCATCATGTTTCGAGTTTCGATCGTCAATACTCGAAAGGTGTTGAAACGACATCCAGATTCTGGGATGAACCAGACAACGTCATGAATTGAAAAAGATGAAAGTGAAAGAAAAAGAACAGGACAAATTGAAAATAAAATGAAAACAAATAGTAATTTTTGTAGGGATTTGGTAATAATGTCAGCACAATTTTAGGGGTCAGTGGGTATGGTAGTTGGAGAGTTGATAATTTCCCCTAATTAATGCCTCAAAATTTAGACAGTATGGAACAGGAAGAATTTTCCTATTTTGAAATTGTTTCCAAAATGAAAAACCAATAATAGGAGTGTATTATTATAATTGGTTATTTATTGATTTAATAATATGATTAACGAAATTTCATTTTTGCTAATATTTTTCGAACAACCTATATTTGCAAATACTTTTTAAATATGGTTTATTTACGAAAAAATCTCTTCTTTTTATTGCAATACTTCTTTCCTTTTCTTTTTTCATTAAATTGTATCGAAAGTATTGGTAGCATGTTGACTTGTTTGATTGGTTAATTCAATTCAACTCTATAAGTTTGATCCTGAAAATTGGTATTTGACTTTCATCTTATTTAAAAACAGTAATATCTATTTAGGGTTTCTGGTCCTTCCCCAATTTAAATTAAAAAAATTATTGGGTACACAACCTGGTCTAAGGGTAAATATAATGGGAGTACACCATAGGCTAAAATCTAAATTTCATATTTTTGCGTAAAATTTCTATTGGTTTTTAGTGAAACACTACAAGAATAACAAGTCCATACATTGTACTAAAGAGAAGTCCATAAATTTAGGATGTGTTTGGTGCAAGGATTAGGATTAAGTTAAGAGGGATTACGTTAAGCTGTTAGTTAATCTGTATTTGGTAGGCAGATTTATGTAAGCTGGATTTTGTTAAGCTGATTGTTGTTTGATGCAAGGATTAAGTTAAATGGAGTGTTAAGTTAAGATGTGTTTGATTTGCATGTTAAATTAAAAGTTTTTTAAAGTTATATTTGTCTCTCTTTTTTTTTTCTTGTCAATATATAAATGACACGATGACATTCATTTGTAATTGTAATAATTCAAAGTGTTATAAAATAATTGTATAACTTTATTTTTATTAAACTTGTATTTTAATGCATTTTATAATAATTTACTTAAATGTGTATATTTTTATCATTTAAATTTACATGGTAGGCAATAAAATAAAAAGGAATTAATATTAACTTTTTTACCCATAGTAAAAAATATATATAATTTTCCATAAATATGGAGCAAGTGATTTTTTTTTTTTTTGAAATTACAATAATCAATGGTGGGAGAGTTCGAATTCATGACTTTTTTGTCCTACACTAATATCACTGAGTAATTTGTTTTTTCTCGATAATAAATGAATAAAAAATGACATTCAATATTAACTTATTTTCTAATCTCAATTTTTTAGAACAAAACCGATAAAACCTAGTCGAAACTCAATTAATTTAAGAAAATTGGATGAAAAAACCCCCCAAAAAAATGTAGATGATGATATGAAAAAAATAATCATGACAATCTTGAATGGGAGACAAAGAAAAATTGACCATCTAAAAATAATTGTGTTTTGAAATGAATTAAGACACAAAATTGAACCAAATATATATCTTTTGTTCTCTCCCTAAAAAATATGGATATATTTAAAAGGACAGGTTTTTCTTTTATTTTAGGTGTCCTCATTCTATTGAAGTTAATAGAATTGTCATGCATAAAGACACTTGAGCCGCTAAGAAAAAGAAGAAAAAAAAAACAAATTTATAGAATAACTAAAAAAATAACCTCTGTTCACATTCCCTCTCTACAAAATCACTCCATCACTTCTTTTCAACCTCATACCACCAAACAATTTCCTTTTTTTTTTTTCGTTTCAATTTCATCCGGACTTAAGATTTGTTTTTTTTTACCCAATTTCTTTCTCAATTCTTTCCAGTTTACCAGGGTTTTTTTTTTGTTTTCTTCATAACGAACCTCTGCCAAGCCGAAATTTCAACTTTCCTCCCGATGCCTTAAAATCTAAGGTCCAAAACGACGCATGCAACACCAAAAGAAACTAGCTCAATTTAGGCTTATGATCCGAAAAAAAAATCAAGATACGAACTTAAATAGAAAGAGGAATTGAAGAAATTGAAGCAAAAATCACAAAGATTGAAGGGTGAGAGAGATGCACAAATTGATGAAAAGTAAAGCGACTTTTACTCGAATTTTGAACAGTAATTACCATTCAAATCCGAGTTGCTTTTTAACTTAATACAGATTACATCAAGACTTCTACCAAACAAGGATTAAGGGGATTAACATAATCTGGATTAAGTTTCTCCCTTGACCAAACACGCCCTTAGGCTCATGTCATTGACATAAAAGAAAAACATTCTTCTTCTTAGCCTTCCATATAACTCGTAGTTAAGTGACAATTAATAATCAAGAAATTATTGATTTAGACTCCATTCGATAATTATTTATTTTTTAAATTTTGGTTTTAAAAAATAAAAATGATAACGGCTTTTTATTTTTTATTTTTTAAAAATTAAAAACTAAAAACTAACAATACGTTGATAACTATCTTTTGTTTTAAAAAAATAAATATTTTATTTTTTTAATATTTAATAAAATAAAACTATTTAAGAATATTATTGCTCAAATAAACTTTAAATTTGTAGATTCAAGTTTTATTTGTGACGCATTTATCACTTTTTTAGCATTTTTCTAAAAAAAAAAATAATAACTGATTTTTAATTTTTTAGTTTTAAGATTTTTTAATATTTTAAAAATTTAAAAAATATAAAAACATAATTGGTTATGAAACAAATCAATTTGTTTTTTTTTTAAAAAAAACAAAATGATTATCAAAAGAATTTTTGAATATCCCACTTCTAAATATTGTTGAATTAAATGATTTTTTTTTTAAAAAAATAAAACTAAAATTTTCAAAATATGATTCCTATGGGGCTTTATATAATCATCCTCTCCATCATATATCATCAATTAAACTAAGTTTCTAGTCTGTCTAATCTTCAAAAAAAAAAAAAAAGTTATAGTTTGTCTGTAATACGTTAGACTTGGGCTAAATGGTTTTTCAACCAAATTGCAAATAGATGGAGAGATTGATTCAATAAACATAAAGAGACAAATTTACGCCTCATTTTATAACCGTTTTATTTTTAGTTTAGCATACAACAATTACATCTTATCTATATTTGTAGAAATCAAAACAAAATTAAAAAAAAAAAAAAAAAAAAACTTTCAAAAGTTTATTTTTGTATTTGAAATTTGATTAATGATTCACATACTTTCTTAAGAAAATTTAGATACATCGTAGAAATGATGAAACACATTATTGGAAACATGAGTAAAAGTAAATATAAATTTCAAACAAAAACAAAAAATCAAATGGTTATCAAACGAAACATTAATGTTTATTTCTTGAAATAGATTGTTCACAAACTAAAATCAAAATTTTTGAACTACTACAAATGAGATTAGGCTCAATATGATTTCTCAAGATACACTATTTTTTAGTCTCTACCACCAGCTTTTGATTATATTATAAGCTTCACATCGACATTTTTTTAAGTTCAACAACATTATAAAATAACCATCAATCAACTCGGTTAAAAATAAACTATCAAATCAACATTCTATTTACATTGACCCAGCTGGTTTCAATTTGGTTGCAACCATTTGAATAACTCCAAGAGATTCAAAGCTGGATGCATGCATTTAACAATCTACAAATCCTTCCAATGGTTTATCCAATCTATTTATTTAGCTTTATTGTAAATTTTCATTATAGCTTGAAATATCTACACTAAATATTCTTTAAGATAGTCTAGAATGTAAGTCTTCTTTAGTTTCGACAATGTGGCGATGTAGATTTTTCGAACGGTCTCTCTCGAGAGGTTCAGCGATTTGCCTATCTCCTCGAAGGACTGGGGAATCTCTCCATTGATGCCAAAGTACAAGCTCAGTATGTGTGCTTCTCTTTTGCTAAGAGTATTTAGAAGCCTATTCAATTCTTGTTTCATCAGTTTCCTCATTACAATGTTCTCAGGTGTCAAATTGTCTGGCCCTGGCATGATCTCCTGCATAACATTCAGGAGGAAATGTATATCAATGTCTAAACTTTGTTGTCGAAAATTCTATCGGGGTAGCTATCTACTTCGGATTAAACATCCTACAAGCTTTTAGATGTCAATTATTGTAGGGTGAGGTAATTTTCGGATAAAATTAGTCCATGCTGAATAAGATGGCTAAAACACTATCTCATTTATCTTTAATGAGAAATATCGGATTACTTTAGCCACCCTTGTTCAAAAAGAGGAGATAAACCGTCAACATTACTCGGGCCTTAGAGAAACTAATTAAGAAGTTAAGAGTTCAATACACGGTAGTCACCTACCTAGGAAATTAATTTCCTACGAGTTTTCTTGACAACCAAGGGTTGGAGAATTAGACACTTGTCCTTGAGAC
This sequence comes from Sicyos edulis, assembly GCA_036507275.1. Classification (NCBI taxonomy): domain Eukaryota; kingdom Viridiplantae; phylum Streptophyta; class Magnoliopsida; order Cucurbitales; family Cucurbitaceae; genus Sicyos; species Sicyos edulis. The sequence goes on along the minus strand of CM071850.1, from coordinate 25,947,189 downwards.
TAATTGAGTTGCATGTAAGCTAATCTAAACACTCTCGAATATAAGAAAAAAGTTCTAGAACACTTAATGTCATTCCAAACAAGCCCTTTAGGAACTATTAGTTTTGTGGACAAATGGAAAAGAGCCTAAATCAAAGTTCCTAAAGATGGAAAGCTAGTTCCAAAGTTGTACCATGAAACACAATATCAGGAATGAAAGATTGAAGCTTCAATTGAATGTCTGGTGCAATAGGTATAAAGAAGAATGAGAGAGTGGATACCCCTTTAGTAAAAAGTACCTGCAGGGTTAAACAACCTCGGTCGTTTATGGGTTGATTGATTGAAATCGGGCGCTTGCTCCTTTCTGTAACAAGTCGTATAGTTGAAACAGGGACGTTAAGAGATTCGGCAACCTCCTTGTGCGTGGGCTGTCGTGATAACTTCATGCCAAGATGGTTATTTGCTTCTGCTATTCTTGCTACCATCTGACCCACGTGACCCTGCAACAGCCAGCTAACCAAGCATGCACTTATTACCAGATTACATTCCCTTACTTAAAATCCCCAGATAACAAAACTGTGGAAATGAAAATAAAATCAAGGTTTTTATATAAATATTTAGGCCCAAACGAATTTTCTTATGAAAAGGTGATATAACAAAAATCTCATCCTTATTGCATTGGTATGTCTTATACTTATTCTGTAGATATCAGATGAGTGTTTGCTAACCGAACAGGATTCAAATACCGCTCTTACGTCCAACAAATAACAAAACTGCCACTACTGCAAATTCAATCAGCCTCAACAATTATGTATCACTTAAAACTTCTTCTCCATACCTACTATGGGGGTATTTTGGGTAAGGGGATGAAACCACGGAGATGCGAATAATTTTTTGACCAACCTACCGTCTTTCCCCACTATTCATCTCTCCATAATCATTATTCATTTCTCCATAATCTCATTACCTTTTTATAGGAAATGAAAACATTTTGATTAGTAAGATAAAAATATTACAAGACTTTGGGCTAGGTTCTGAGTAATTTTTACAAGAAGATAACACGGTAAATAAAAAACTCCAACTCTCAGGAAGTTGAACGTCTAACTTTAAATCCTAAAAGGAAAGTCCCATTGCCCCATAACCACTTTTCATTCCCCTCATAACCAATTTTTATTCTCCTCATACCCGCTATTTTGTTCCATCATAATCACAAGTCCCCATAATCATCTCATTCCCCTTGCCCCTGAGGCCCACTGATATGATAATCAAAATGTCAAAAGGAGAAATTGAGGCAGTATCTTACCGGCAGTCTAACGAGTCTAGACTTCTTATTCAAGGCTCGAATGATAGCTTGTCTTATCCACCAATAAGCATAAGTTGATAGCTTATGTCCTCGATTCGGTTCAAATCTTTCAGCTCCTTTAAGAAGACCAATATTCCCTTCCTACAAAAAACAAACAAACATTGTAAGCAAACTACAGAAGACAATAATCTAAAAGAGGTAACAATAAGCAACAACCTACCTGAGTGAGGTCTTGAAGGCTCAACCCTTTGCCTTGATATGGCGCAGCAATCGAGATGACTAGTTTGCTATAGCATTGAATGAGCCGGTCTCTTGATTCTCTTGCTCTACAAAGAATCCTATCTATAGACCCTAATTTGGTGCCCATGGCAATGGCCAATTGATAATTTGTAGGTTCATGCTCTTGAGTCTCCATGATTCTATTTTTTGCCTCCTCAAGCTGTGCTGCTTTCTGTGGAGTGTTCATAATATGCATAAGCTTTTCTTTAAAATGGCAGACAATTTAAAGAGATCTAAAGAATATCAATGCCGATTTTTTTTTTTCAGGAAACATTAACTTTTTATTGATACATGAAAAGAAAAAGAGTACAACAGTCCTATCGAAACTTCTAGTTCCTAAACTTCTAGTTCTAACATTATATGGATGTCCTTTTTGTTTTGACCTCTCTCAAGCACATAGACTTGTGTTCAAACCCACACACATTGAGCTTGGCACACAATATGAAAACTTAATGAACATTCTAAAAAGGGGCAATTGAGAAGTTCCTTAGGAGGTGGTTAGTGGGGAAGTGGTGAGGGAGCTTTGTGGTTATAAATAATGACGACTATTTTGTCTAATTAAAGTTTAAAGTCTTATTTGGGAAAAGCTAGAGAATTTAGGGAGAGAGTCTTTGTCCTTTGATGCTCTAGAACTCACCGGTTAGCTTGTCGTTTATCACCTTCCCTTTCGAGTCAGTGTTGGATGTGGAATGTATTATCTTAATTTCAGTATTATTTCAATTATATTGTGTTTGGTATTTGTTCTGACTATTTGTTGTAGAAGAACGGCAACAACAACAACCAAATCATATATAAATGGACAAATTGGAGAAAAAAACCATATGTTTGAAGTTGTAGCATCTAAAACAAACTCAAACTCCAACACTAAAAGAAATGAACCCTGTTTCTTCTTCTACTAGGATCCTCAAAAGCACTCAATTAAGGAGAAAAAACACACACATGCATGTAGTAACAAAGATGAACTGAAAGTCTTCCAGTGCTTTGCATACAAATATATATGATCCCCTAAAAGTAAGCTCCCAAAAGAAGCAAATGGTGGCACAAACAGAAAACAAGAATACTGAATCTTACACTAAAACAAACCTTGAGGCACAAACAAAGCTCAGCCTCTTCTTTTGGGCTCAAATATCCAACCCTCAAGGAACCACTGGACAAAGCAACCAGATCTTCCCCAGGTTTCTCCCCCAATTCTTTCCTTCTTTTCCTTCTCTTCTTCTTCCAAGCCACAACTCCATCATCTCCAAAACTCCCCTCCATTCTCTCAAGGGTTTTGTAGCTCCAAGCTTCAGAAATCCCTCTAGCTTCCTCCACAGCATGTTCTCTCGCCACCTCCACCGCCAGAACCGCCGTCTCCGGCGGCGGCGGGAGGGCTAAAGTGTCATTGGTGATGGAGTTGGAGGCTAATTTGGTGAAAAAAGGGGGAAATGGGAAATGCGGTTGATGGGGAAGATGGGTTTTGAGAGATGGAAGTGAAGAGAGAGAAATGGATGGGAGGGTTGGGGATTGAGTTGGTAATGAACATAAGCTGCTTGTAGTGGCCATTAGCAGAGAAGGGCAAGATGCAAGACTGGGAAAGGCTTTTTAAAAGTTGGGATTTTTTTTTTAGCAGTTGGGATTTAGATATTTTTTGCTTTCCCATTTGGAAATAACCACCAAAGTTTTGTTGTAGCGAATGGATAGATGGATTAAACGCTTGGATGCCAATGTGAGGATGTTATTGAAGAAGCATTCACAACCTTTGAGAAAAAGGGTGTTGAAAAAAGCAACCAAGTCAAAGATTTAGCATCAAGATAACCCCTATGGATTTTATAGGAAGTAAAAATGAGATTTTTTTTTTTTAAATTTTATTTTTACCTTGTAAGTGTTCAAGCCAACTTATGTATGCAATTCAGTCCACGGGACAACAATTCTAACTTTTAAAAACCATGTAGAAAAGAGGGCAATCTCATTACCAACAAATATGAATTCCATCTTCAAAATATATTTATCTAAAGTCATCTTCTTGAACCACCCTTGGGCACTTAGTATGTAAGAAGAATCAAAACTTGGGAGATGACAACATAGAGCTTTTTGTTTGAGAGTTGAATTGCTAAGAGAAGTCAATATTTTGAGAGTGAAAAGAGTTTATTAACTCAAAACTATTGCTCTGAAACAGCGATGGTTCAAATTTACATAACAAAGCCGAAAACCCCTAAAGAGGATCCATATTTGTATATCAAAACATCCTATGCACAGAAATGATATTGTGAAACTTTGATTGATAGAATGATATTTGCATACCGAACACCCTTATACAACAAACCAACACGAACAACTTTCGAGACAGCCAAGCAGCTACCAGTCAATACATTTCAGTATGTTTATTATTTTTTCTATCTAAAAACTGAAGAAGTTAACCAAAGTGTATTATTAGATCAACAAAAACTTAGCACCATTAATACAAAGTGACTAAATCAGTGTAGAAGACTCTGCAGTATGCTGTTTCTGCGTAATCATAATTGTCTGGTGTCTCCTCCTACTCAATCCTAGTTTCTTCTACCATCTTCATTCCAATGCTGCTCACATTTGGGCATATCATAATATTCTAGTGGATCCCCCCCAGAGGCTGGCTCAACGAACAGAAGAAATTTACAGGTCTGTTATTCGTCAAGTGCTCGAGGGAGGCTTGAAGTCCAGCATCTCTCTTATATTTAACCGAATTGAAGGTCCCATTGACGAGCATATGTGCGCGCTTTTCCAGTATACGCCTTTTGCACCTGTTGGCTTATTGGTTTCTACTGATTTCTGCCAAAGTTAGAAGAAAACGACTAGTTAAATGAATGAGAAGCGTTTTTAGAGACTGATAGAGATAAGGGAAGAACATACTATGGCGGCAAGCAAGTTTATGATAAGGTCTTCTTCGCTGAAGTCAGCTTTTCCAAACGGTAAGTGAACAATCCCAGTTTTATCTGCTCTGAACTCCACTTTCCCCTGCTTGAATTCTGCTATTGCCTGAAATCAAGGTAGCCCGATAGATTAAAAAGCCTTCATTTTATTTTTCTAACGGATGGACAGGAAATCTAGATGCATTGCAGGTACCAAAAGAAGAATATACCTGAGGTAAATTGGTCGCCACAGTACCCGCTTTTGGATTCGGCATGAGTCCACGTGGTCCAAGGATTTTCCCAAGGCTAGCAACCTGAAATGAGCAGATGAGACTCAAATATGATCATCAGCATTTCACCTGCGATAAAGATAAGGCCAAAAAGAGAATTTTTGTGGAAAGTTGAATTGTGGGCTATTTTGTGGAGTATTTGGAGGGAGAGAAATAATAGAATCTTCAGAGGGCCGAGAGGTCCTTTAAGTAATTTCTAGGCCCTCGTTAGGTTTAATGTTTCTCTTTGTAGCTCAGTTACCAATTTTTTTTGAAATTATTCATTCTACTTGATTAAAGTTTAGAGGCCCTTTTTGTAAGTAGGTCTCCCTTTTCGGCATGTTTTTTTTTTGCATTTTTTTTCCTTTTCTTAATCAAAGTTTAGGTTTATTGTTATTATAAAAATAAAAAAAATTAAAAAAACAAAACAAGACTTTTTGTTTAGAAACAAAACAAAAAAAAAGACTTGCATATAGAGACTTCATTCATTTTAGAAATTGTTCCGAATTGGGATTCAACCATAAGGAAAGCACTTTGATCAACAAAATCTAGGAAATACTATGCTAAAAATGGATCTATAAACCCTGGTACCTACTAAAGTTGGTATCCACTCTAAACCTCTGAATTATGCTTTTAAAGTCATCCAACTTGTTGAGGAAAGCAATTGATATGATGTGAAAATTACAAAAACATCAAAAAATAAATGAAGGAATGATTGAAGTAGTGCAATCAGAAACTACGAGCAATACCTTAGGCATCATGTCTGGGGAAGCAATCAATTTGTCGAAATCCATAAATCCGCCTTTTATTTGTTCTATCAAGTCCTCCCCACCAACCAAATCGGCTCCACCATTTTCTGCTTCGTCGAATTTCTCACCTGTATATTTATTCCAACATTTTAGAATTTCCAATGCCCCCTACCTACACAGTAAAGTTTTTTTAAAAAAGCAAGGGTAACCACGCCTGTCTCTAGGCCAGACACCGAAGACATCGAAGGAGTATTGTCACAGGGAAGACTCGAACTCGGGCCTCGAGGGGAGCATACCCTCAAAGCCCAAGTCTTCAGCCACTGCGCCACCCCTTGGACACTACACAGTAAACTTTTTTTAGCAAGCAACCATCGAGAAAAAGGAATCAAGATGCATAAAAATCTACTATTTGGTTTGACCAAGAATGAATTGCTACAAGACTTAATTTTACCCTATTCTAGAATCTCAAATGCCAAAACTTAGCATAGAGTTCAACACGGAGATAACACCAGAAAGTCTTGTTTGTAATCAAGACAGTTTTTTTTCTTAAACAAGGGTAACCACGTCTAACCCTAGGCCAAACACCAGAGACATCAAAGGATTAATGTACAGGTGATACTCGTACTTGGAACTTTGAAGGAAACATACCTTCAAAGCCTAAGTCTTCAACCACTATACCACCCTTTGGGGACTGAAATCAAGACAGTGTGGAGTTAAACTTTGATCAGATGGCTTGTAAACATTAGTAATATTGTTTTTCTTATATCTGTGAGTAATCGGGCCAACTTATACACATCTTGACTATTCTCACGGGACAATCGTGATTAGTATTATTGTGCATATTGATGTTACTATTTAAATACTCTTGATTTTGAAGGGAAGAATAACTTACATTTTTTCCCTAAAAATCAAGTCATTCATCAAAGCATAGTAAACGCAAACAATTAAAAGCTTTTAAAGTAACGTAAAACAGTTTAAACGACCATTCTCAAGCATGCCCTTGGCCACATAAAAAGTCCCCAGTTGATGGATTTAGATCTCAGCATATTGCATAAGAAACTCACTGCTAGTAGCCGAGTAACAAAATTGAGAGAGAGAAATCTGATTAATCATTAAAAATAACTACCTTGAGTAAGAACAGCTACTCTTACAGTTTGCCCAGTTCCTTTAGGCAGATTTACCTGCATCAGAATATTCAGACGTATTAACCTCATGTTAAGCATATTCTTTAATCTTTATACCATACCCTAACAATAAAGAGATCAGGATTCATAAACAAAAAGCTCACAGTTGCTCTTAGCTGTTGATCATTGTACTTGGGGTCAATGTTCAGCCGGAAATGGGCTTCGGCTGTTTCTACAAATTTTGTGCTAGCCATTTCCTTGAGAAGAGATATTGCTGTCTTTATCTCGTACTCTTTTTTGTTTTCCCTCAGTTTTTGAATCTCCAAGAATCTTTTGGATCTCCTCTGACATATCACATAACAAATTGAATTCAGACGCCACTCATAAAGTACGGCCATGGAAAGGCGAAGAAAATGTAAACTATTAAACATCGACCTTTTTTTTACATCCAAAAGTGTTTGAATCATCTTACACGCACTTCAACTATTCTTGTGAGACAAATGACTCACTATACTACATATAATTGTCAAAATAACTCATAGAAAATTAATTCCAAACTAAGTGGTCACTATGTATTAATCTCATTCCCTCTAAGCACTTATGATTTTCACTAAGGCCCTTATTTGACCACTAAGGCAATCCTAAGTTAATCTATTATTGGTTAGTACACATTCATATTCTATCTCCAGATACTCAAAACCTCCACCACAACCATAGTGACATTCAACTTCTGGCCTAAACTAGTAAACATAGTGATATTCAACCCGCCAATCAAAACGCCCAAAACTCTATCGCAACAATTATATATATATTTTTATATTCGTGAGTGGCCAGACATACGCTATTTTCAAGAGAAATACCACCTTACCATACAACATTTGAATGTTAAGAAAACCATTAGGGAATTATTTTCTAGATAGGTAGTGAGCCTGGATTAAACTCCTCCCGTTTTCTCAAGGCTTTATTTGACCATTAGGCCAACAACTCACCAATGATGGTTTACCACCAATTATAGAAACAACCCAAAAGGAAACCCCATCATCCATTTCTAAGCCAAACTTGCATGAAAACCAAGCCAACTTAAAACTCACGCTAAAACTAGTACACAATACATTAAATTTACCAATCAAAACACCCAAAAGTCGACCCTGCCAGTGGTTGAAGATTTGGGCTTTGAGGGTATGCTCCCCTCGAGGCCCAGGTTCGAGATTCAGCTGTAACATTACTCTTTTGATGTCTCCCGGTGCCTGGACTAGGGACGGACGTGGTTACCCTTGTTTCCAAAAAAGAACACCCAAAAGTCCACCAACACCATTACAAAAAAAAACCACCGGAAACGAAACACCCTGCAATTCTAAGCTCAAAACAAGCCCTTCCAAGCACAACCCACGAAACAGAACAAAACCCACAATCCAATCATTGCACCCAAATCAAAAACCAAAACATTACAAGATTTCAAAACATACCCTATCACTTTTAAGGGGCAACGCGGCTTTCCCCTTTTTAGGCTTAGGGGCAGCGACAGTAGCTGTGGCGGCCGTGCCGAACCGCTCCTCTTCCCCTGCCTCCGCCTCTGCGACATCTGCTTCGGCGGCAAGGGCAGCAACGATCACATGGTGCCTGGCTCGTCTTTGGAAATTAAGAATGACCCAATCGGCCGATTTCGTAGGGCGGCAGATGAAATTACAGGAGGAGAAGGATTTGATGGAGGAAAATTGGGGTTTGCCCTTGAAAGAGACGGTGGAGGAAGTGGGGTTTTGAGGGTGGACAGAAGAAGAGGAAGTGAGCATTAAGGAAGAAGGAGAAGTGGAAGTGCAGGCCGCCATTGATGGAGAGTGAGGTTGGGAGGTTCTTCTTCTACCTCATGAAGTGGTGATTTCGGAATTGGAAATGGGTCTGTAATGTAGAACCATGGATTGTGGAGCAAACTTGTTTGTTTGGATTCTTGCTATGTTGTGGTCATTAATTCAATTTGCCTTTTTCTTTATAAATTTTTAAAATACGTTTATTTTCTTATATTAAAATTATTATTTTTATCATTATTAGTATTCGCAAATTAAAGATTTTTTATTAATACCTTTTTGCCCCTCTTGATATCTAATGCTTGATTTTCTAATGTATACCATTTTTTAATGGCTAATTATTGTTATGAAATTTTAATCTAGTTTTGCATTTCTCTCGCATCTTAATTCCTATTCCATTTTTTAGTGAGTTATATTCCTTCATTCGTCCATTTTCGATTTTCGATTTTTCATTCTTTCATTTTTTATTCTTGAGTTAGATAGTTTTTCTCATTTTCACATTTCGGTGACCTCATAAATTTTCGTCGGCCATTCATCTCCGATCGGACGATAGTATCCTTCGGGTTCAGTAATTCAATCCTCCGTTTTCACAGTTTTTTTATACATTTCAATCATTAAAAGTTTGGATTATGTTTTTGTTCCTAATTCATCACCATTAGAAACAAACTGTTCATTCTCCATTAATCGTGATCAGATATGTCTCATATAGTTTAGAATGGTATTTTTTTTTCATGTCCTCCCATTTATGTGCATTAATTTTTTTTTCTATTCTTTAGCATGTAAATAATCCTATTTAGAAATGGCTTAAACTCATATGTAGAACAACATTATCTACAGTCTCAAATTTCCTTCTACCGGTATACTTGAGTTTACACACAACTAAAGTACTATATAATTTTTAAAATAAACTATACTGTCACATTTTCATCCCACAAAACCGTTTTTGTATAGACTGTGTGGCAATCTTAGTTATATTGTTCAACTTCAAGAAGTATTTGCAAATATAGGTGCCAAAGTTTTTCCATCCTTTAGCATGTAAATAATCTTGTTTAAAAATGGCTCAAACTCATACGAAGAACAGTATAATCTACGGTCTCATATTTCCTTGTGCTAGTATACTTGAGTTAACACACATTTATAGTATTGTATAATTTTAAAAATAAACTATATTGTCACATTTTCATCCTACAACACCGTATTGTCAAACTGTGTGGCAATGTTAGTTATAATGTACAGATTCTCCTTATAGGTTCTTCAAGCATTCCAATATATATTGCACCAGTAAGTAGACTGTAAGGGACCGACCCGAATGGGGCACTAAATGGGCCCTTATCCCAATGCATGCATTCAAAGTAAAGGACATTTAAACAGACATGATTTCGGATTCCAATTAAAACAAAAACATTCAAAATAACTCCTTTAAAAACTAGACAATTTCCCTGGAACCTGTCCCTGTTTCCAAGCACCTGTTCCAAGATAAATACATTTCCAAAGTTTACTCTGATAAGAGATTTACTAAAAACCATTCAAAAACACGTTCGGATACAAAATCTTTGGAATCCACAAATATTTACAAACATCCTAGGGCTCGTGTCGCGCTACATGCATTCTGTGGGGAAAACAAAACACAAAGAGTCATAATACAAAAATCGAGTTGGAAGATCGGGCCCCATGATCACGGCTCCTCCTTCGGGCATCCTGTCGCGCACCACGATTACTCCGTGGAAAACCACGAATAAGGGTGAGTAACGAATTACTCAAGAAGAAATCCCCAACCGGGGTACAATACGATATACATGGTCATCTCGATGAGCGTATGCAAGCTATGAATATCAACACGAATAGAGCACATAGCTTAGCCCACACTTGGGCCTCGGATGCCAATTAGGGTCTTAGTCCGGAAATAATATCACACACGATGCGCCCTATACGAGAAACAAGTCCGGCCTCGGCTGCCTCTCGTCGACGAAAGGTACATTGGCTCACAATCCCGAGGAGCTCTCACGGGCTACTGTAATGAGCGTAAGCATGCACCGCGTGCTGCTCGCGAGACTATGAGGGGTTGCCGTCCGGAGGCAAGCCGCCCATATCCAATCACCACGCCTAACTAAATCTTTGGATCGGTGTCACCGACATAGGGTGTGAGACACGGACACGTAAACTATGTCGGCTGAACCACCGCACACGGGGCCAAGGAGGCGGTCGTGGTAGGCTTACACCAGAAGCCGCCCTTGCCTTAACAGTGGCAATCGGGGCTACCGCCAAACATGCCGAGGACATGCGGCCTGCTGGGACGAGGCAATGCCAAGTCATCATCCCGATCGTTGGGGCATTAACAACTGCCACCCTCACCCAAGATTGCAGGGCCTACCGCTTGGGTTAGCTAATCCCTCACGGGGTCCAGGGACGGAATGACTTGCTCGACGTCCCTGCCATGGATGCAAGGTACTTTGTGCATCAGGCCCGGATGATGCTATCTACCTGCAATTCTAACCTGCCCTAACAAACAGCAAACAATTCCATAAAATCCAATACGTGCTCAATAAGAATACAACGAGCCTAGCATGATACTACGAAGCAAGGAACAGATACGAGCATGCTAGAAAGAAACAACCTAGCATGGATTAACATGAGAATTAAATCAGGAAAATCATGCTAATCGGGAATTCAGAATCGAGAACCTAGCTACACATGTCAATAAACACAAACAAGAAATCAATCAGCAATCACATATAATATCGCAGGGTTCACACAACTCCGGTAAGAAATCCTTACCTTGGCCGGGGACAATTTGACACGAAATCCTAAGCGTGAACGAACCCGAACTAGCTACCGAGAACCTATCAATCACAACAAAAATCACACAATAGGCCTAAATATAATAAAATAAACGAGGCTCACGGGAGCAACTCACGAGGCACGCATTTAACGCATTTAACGAGCCGACAGCACGAACGGCAAAAGGGCTAGGCTATTGGCGCTACTGGGCGCAGAATGGGCGAGCTGGGCGCTACTGGTGCGCGCACGCGCAGCTGCGACGCGCGCAGACAGATGCCGGGTGAAGTGGGCGCGAGGACGCGCGAGGCCGCGCAGCGCAGCGAGCGCAGCGCAGCATACCGGGACGCGCGCAGCGCGGGCACCAGGCTGGGCGAGGCGCGCGCGCGGCGCGAGGTGATGCGTGGCGGGCTCGGCGGAGGCTCGCGCCTGCGCGGCGGGACGGACGAACAGGCTCTGCTTTTTCGCGCGAACAGGGGCAATGGAGAAAATCCGAATTCGAGCGATCCACGGGGATTCGACGAGCGATTCTTTGATGACGAACTCCCCTACACTAGCTGCACAAAACCCATACCTCAAATTACCTCAACTCGTAGGAAATGGCGGCCCGGCAGGGTGAAGAACTCGAATTTTCAGGAGAGAAGAAGAAGAAGAAGAAGAAGAGAAGAGAAAGGGAGGGAGAACTCACCGGAGGAGATCGATCGGTCGAGGGAGAAGCGGCGAGTCGCTGGTCGGCGAGAGGGAGACCGGTCGGTGAGGAGAATCGCGAAGGAGAGAAATGAGGAAGAAGAAGAAGAAGATTCGGGCGATTTTTGGCTTTTAAATCAAAACTCAGCACAAACGGGCTTATATACCAGATCGCGCGTTTAGAATCACAAAGACGCCCAGTGGCTCGACTGGCAGCGCCCTCTGCCTAGCACGCGACACGTCTCTGGCTCGAATCTCCCTCGACGCGCTATTTAATTCTCTATTTAATTTTACTCTTTTCCAAGCCCAAATGCCTTCACCAAAAATCCCGATCCTATTCAAATTGACTCATAATTATTCCGGCAATTTTCAATTTCAAAACCGGCCCTGTCGGCCCGACCCAAAATTACCAAAATGCCCCTGGGCCTCCCGAGAAGACCGGGATGAAATTTCCGGGCCGTTACATAGACCAAAGAAGAAGCCCATGAAGTCATCTTTAAAGGTAAAACAACGCATCAACTACAGACGATGTGGACAACAAGGACACAATAAGAAAACCTGTGGGAACGCAATTACCCAATGATGGATTTATATTTTAATTTTTTATTACACCAAACACTTTTGAGTTTCAGTTATATTATCCATACGACTATTTTTCTTTTAATTATTTTCTGTATTCAATTGTAATATTGTTCTTTTCTTGATCCAACATTACAGTATCAAAATACTCTCATTTTTAACATCTGTTATATTAAAAATGTTATACTATACAGTATAGTCACAAAGTTTGTTCATTCAAATACATTAAACTAGTTGTATGTCTAACCATCGTAAATACTTAATGGTTGTTGCTAACATATTAGTCTTCGTACATCTTTTATTTTTTTCGTTTTGTACTAGTTTGTCAAGTAATAAAACCATATAATATAGATAGACGTCATTTTGCGAGACAGATCAAGACTAAACCATATGAACATGTCATTTCAGTACAATGTGGTTTTCAAAAGTTTCAAAGTCTATTCAATGAACTTGTACGTACAACATTATATTAAAAATAATAACAAAAGCATCCATATTTTATCCAATTTCAAAAACTACATTTTTTTCAAAATAAATAACAAAGTTCAGAAGTTCAAACATTACAAAGTTCATAATCTAAAAAACATTATGAAAACAAACCATCTAAGTCAGCACCCTAAACATTCTAGATCCAACATAAAGGTGTGAAAGCAACTGGAAATTAAGTGGATGAAGGAATTGCTTATTTTCTTTGCCTTCCATTTTTTCCCTTTCTTTTCCTCTGCCGACCTGAACTTCGAAGTAATAGGAGAAAGCATGCATTTTGATGGCTTTTTCTTCCGTTCTGCCCTCATTGCATGTTGCGTATTAGAAAATATCGCTTGTCCTTACAACTGCAACACAAAATCATCATATGATCGGTGTAATACAATCAGTTCAACATGTGCAATTAAATAATAAGCATAAAAAATACAATATAATACTGCATCCATATATATCTCGGATCCATATTCATTACAACTAGACATCAAATCCTCTTGTTGCACTTTAAAACAAACTACCAGAATAAAATAACATGTACTTTACTAACTATACTATATGTAAATCACAATTGTACATCTAACAATGTATTGTCGTCACTTTCGTCCCGCAATTAATGCACCATAAATTGGCGGTTTCTGCTTTTCCACAATTAAATACACCATAAATTGGCGATTTTCTAGTTTGGAAAGTGAAAAGGTTTACCTTTTTTTTAATTTTCGTTCCCAAATGAAAAACCAATAATTTGAGGGTATTGTTGTAATTTATTATTTTCAAAATTTATAAGGCATTAAAACAAATTCTACTTTTGCTAATATTTGTGTAGATACCTATATTTGCAAATAATTTTCAAATAGGGTCTATTTATGAAAAAATCTATTATTAGTAGTATTTTGAAATTTTTTATGTTTAATAAAAAAAAAAGGGGAAATTGTGGTGGATAATCCAATTTCACAAAATAATTGCAGATTTAGGCAAATTTTGAAAATATTTGTATCCATGGTCAAACTTAGGTTAATACTCGTTATACAATATAATTTAGGGTATTAAAATAGTATTTGGTATTATTAATACAGTATTATGTATTATTAATAAAATATTATATGTTATTAGCACATTATTTTGTATTAATAAAGTATTAGGATTATATTACAAAATGGATAAAATATTACATAAATAGCAAAATAATGAAAATATTTGTACATATAGCAAAAATTGTAAATTGATAGACTTCATATTGATAGATTCTATCAATAAAGGGCGATAGAATCAATTACTAATAAATAAAGTAGATTGATAGACTTTCATCAGATTCTATTAAGAGTCTATCAATAAGAACCGATAGAATCAATCACTGATAAAATTGATAGACATCCATCACTAGAGAATGAAAGATTCTATTAAAATCTTCTATAAAAAAGGTAAATAATTTTTTTTTAAATGGCAGAATTTGCTAGAAAAAAAATATTTTTAAAAATGTGCTATAATTGTAAACTGTGGTAAAAAAGTTGTTATACATCGTATGATGAATATTAATTGTGTATTAATAATACCGTATGATGAATATTAATTACATCGTATGTTTGACTATGATTGCTAAATTATATTTTTTTTCCTAGTAAATGTAAATACTTTTCCAATTTGGTCAATTCCTAAAAAAAAACCCTAAAAAAATCAATAATAAATTTTTAGAAGAAGTTCGTGCATAATAAAAAATTGAAATGGTATAGTAAAAAGACGAAAAAAACTCATGCACCTAATGGCATCAATCCATTCGATAAATAAAATGTAGATATAGTTTTAATTAATAAAAGATGATGAATAATGATTAACACCAAACAAGATAACCAATTGCATGAATGACATATTCGGTTAATGAATAATATAATTAGGGTATGAAAAAAAACACTCAAATCCATGTAAGGGATAATATAATATAATATATATATATTCATAATATAATTAGAGTATGAAGAAAAAACACACTCAAAATCATGTTAGGGAATTTTTTTTTTTAAATGCTCTAATTAAAACAGACCACTGATAAATTGAGTTTCTATTATTTTATCAATTTTAATAAAAAAAAAAAGCTTCAAATTTATAGAAACTATAATGAAATGAAACTATAAAACCAAAACAATATTTTCGCTTACATTTTTGTAGATTGAATTGTAAATATGAGTGTGTGACACATGGCTGATAAATGAGAATAAATTTTCATATCAAACATCACTTCTTTTTTTAATTAAAAAATTATTCCAATTTATCTATTATATCATTTCATCTATATTTTTTTTATGCTAAATATCCCTTGTTTTTATCTATGAAAAATAATTTTATTTATTTGGAAAATGTCAAAATTAGTTCCACACACGTATTTCTTGATTTTATTTTATGATAAACTCATCGTTTAAAAGAAGGGAAAAAAAAATCTGTCTTTCCTTAATTTGTTATTTAAAGAGAAATAGTATGTATTTCATGATCATATACTTAAATTTTTTTTTTTTTTGCATATGATTTAAATTTAAAAACCTATATATAGAGAGAGCTCTATATATAAGAGGTTAGTGATGCATTAGTCTCATTGCTTGTTGGTTATCTAGTTAGATATTTTATTTGAGATCTATGTAGAATTTGTAGTCTCCTTCTCCCAAATTGGTTTATTCTTTTTTTTTTCCTTTTCATTGTTTTAGTAATTTTAGGTCTAAGTAAATCATTTTATTAGATAATCTTACCCATACCAAGTCCACTATTTTTATTTGGAACAAATGTTTAAATTAGTAATTTTTGTAAAGCTCAACAATTGGATGGGTGGATTTCAACCTATAACATATTTAACTTCTCGATTATTGAGTCTAGTATCATTTTTTTTAAACTCGTTTATGAACTATAGGTCGGATCTTAAAAAAGTGAATACTCAAAATGAAAATATATATGGCTTGGGTTATTTTGATTATGCACGCCCCTAATAAATATTGGTTTAATTATTATTCAAACAGATTATATCACTGCTGATATTTTAAGGTCGAGGGTACTTTTGAAATATTTTAAAAGTATATTACATGGGTATATTTAGGTCAACTTTCAATTAAATCGACAACCCGAATAATTCAATCTACCTAATATAAATTGTATGCGTTAATGTTTTGAGTTAACGGTTGCGCTAACATTTTATAAATTCCTTTGGTTGTGTAACTATGTAAAATTATTAACAAAATATATGTTTTAGTAGGTTGGTAGGTAACATCAATTCGATAACCCAACTCAAGTTGGTCAGGTTTGATAACTCTAATATATATGTTTAGACGAATTGGGTTAGATCCTAGTCTCAAATAAATGAGAGTCAAATATCGATTATCATGATCGAACATATGACTATGGTATTGAACTAATTACTAGCAAACAACAAATTCAACGCATCAGTGACCATTTCGGTAATTGTAATGGTTTTTTTAATTTTTAGATAAGATTGTAATGAAATTGTGAACCCTGTTCAATTTAGGCAAAAATTAAGCGATATTTGGGGTAAAGAGAATGATTTTATTGTTCACGTTTGGGTAATTCCTCTCATATTCACTTCTCCATAACCACTTTTTATATTTTTAATAACCCTTATTTTCTTCAAACCAAATATTGATAATCCTGCTTCCTTATATTCTTCAACTAATATATTAAGTTATGTTATGACTCTTTTTTCATAATTTGATAGTCTTTTTAGTACAATAGAGGATCCGCTCAAGGAGGAGTTGTTGTTATATAAAATACTTAGGGCATGTTTGGTGGGGATGTTAACTTAATCCAGATTAAGTTAACCCCCCTTAATTCTTGTTTGATGGAAGACTTAAAATAATTCGGATTACTTTAAAATGAAACTTGCATTTCTACAGTGTTTACAGTTTAAATCCAAGTAAATGTCGTATCTCACTCTTGGTTTACCACTTCTCTCTCCTTCTTGGTTTACGATTTCTTTCTCTCCCATTCTCTCTCTTTTGCAATCGATTCGTCTTCACTTCTCTGATTTCTCTTTTGATTGAAGTTAGGCTCCTCAATTTATTCTACATTTATAAGATTCTACTTTCCTTTACACATTTATTGACTAACAGTTTGCCTAGATTTAGGGTTTTGATAAGTTTTGTTCATGTTCTTTTTCGAGATCTTTCAACCTACATCTTCTTTGTGGTTTTTTTGCAGATCTGACCCCCTACCGTCAAAATGTTTGATTTCTTGTTGTCGATGTAGCCTCATCTAGTGTTGCATGTGTCATTTGCGACCTCTATTTGGGTTTGAAGTTGTCAATCGACAACTTAATTCGGCATGGTAGGAAGTCCAGGTTTCGGCTTGGAGGGGGAGCAGATCCAGGTAAGTCCCCTAACCCTCCCTAGTCGATGATGAGAGTGGCTTTAACTAAAAAACCATGTTTGTTTTGATCCTTTTGTGTTCATTCGATCTTATCTCTATTTTGATATCGGTTGAGTTGTGATTTTTTTAAAGTAAATGTTATCTGTTCTTTCATCCAACTACTTAACATTAATTTTGTTGTCTGTATATATTTACTCTGATTTTGATGGTGGCTTTTTTTAATGTTTGATATATCTCTAGAATCCATACGTTTGAATCTCAACAACCAAATTAATTGATCTCTCTCACTTTTTAATCTTGATTTTCTTCTCTTCATGAGTTTATTTCATCTGATCTTATCCCTGTTTTGATATCTGTTGATTTTTTTTTCTTTTTATGAAAGTAAATGTTATATTTCTTTCAACTGCTTAACATTAATTTTGTTCCATGTATATATTTATTCTAATTTGATAGTGAATTTTTTAATGTTTGAATCACGACAATCAAATTAATGGATCTCTATGATTTTTTTTGTTTTTTTCCTACTCTTCTCTTCATGAATTTATTTCTACTTTCTAATCATGAGATATGTTGAAGAAAATAGATTTTGTATTAATTTGATGGTAAGGGATAACTTATTTCTCTCCACCTACTAGTCCTCTGATTTTTCCCTATATATCATTCCTTACCTTTGCTAAATTTCTCACCCTCTTCGTGCTTAAACAAGTGTATGTACTAGCTATCTATTTTGGTTCACAAGTCCGTTTTTATCATTCTTGATCTATAACTCATGTATTGTTCAACAACTAACATTGTTTTAGATTGTATTATCTTCATCCATGTCTTTCTTGTTTCATCCATATCTTTAACTCATGTAAAAAAAAGAAGCATATTTATTGAATTTATACTTCACTTTTTTTAATTGTTTGCATTCATTGTGCTCGTTATTCTATATTTACTTGTACTAGATTCATCACTTAACATTGTTCTAGATTCACAAGTTGATCCATACTTTTTTCTATATATATTGATCATAAATTTATCTTTTTTATTACTTTCAATTCATTGTGTTCATCATTCTATTTTTAAATGTTATTAATATGCTCTTTCTATTTATGTATTGTTCATCACCTAATATCGTTCTTAGATTCCTTAGCTTGAGTTATTCCTTTCTCTACATTTGTATTGACCATTTACTTCTATGCCTTATTTTCATCCATAGCTTGTTTTGATCATTCTGGTTTAACATCCCCATGTACAAGTGATGCTCCTTCATATTTATTCACCACCTACTTCTATATTTTTGCATTTTCTTCTATACTTCTAAAAAATATTTTCGAAGTGGCTAGCATTTGATCTCTAGTTGAGACGTGATAATTGTTTCTATATTCCTGAGACTGGATCTTCTTTTAGGTCAATTTTCTTTTAGATCAATATATTGTTTGTATTGAATTTGATCTAACTACTATTTTATTATTCACCTTTTCAAGTCTAACCTTCAACGCCAATTACTATGCCGAATTACTACCTTCGAGGTTCGACATAGTAATTATATTTTGTTTTATACCTTTGTGCTATTATGTTCTAGTTAAAATTATGTCATTGTTGAACTTTTGTAAATAGGACATTGAACTTCTGTATAAGTTAAAGTATTGAGATTATTTTTTTAGTAATTCACCACCTACTTCTATATTTTTGCATTTTCTTCTATACTTCTAAAAAATATTTTCGAAGTGGCTAGCATTTGATCTCTAGTTGAGACGTGATAATTGTTTCTATATTCCTGAGACTGGATCTTCTTTTAGGTTAATTTTCTTTTAGATCAATATATTGTTTGTATTGAATTTGATCTAACTACTATTTTATTATTCACCTTTTCAAGTCTAACCTTCAACGCCAATTACTATGCCGAATTACTACCTTCGAGGTTCGACATAGTAATTATATTTTGTTTTATACCTTTGTGCTATTATGTTCTAGTTAAAATTATGTCATTGTTGAACTTTTGTAAATAGGACATTGAACTTCTGTATAAGTTAGAGTATTGAGATTTTGTTTTTAGTACAGTACATAGTGGGGGGAGGGGGACATTGTTGAACTTTTGTAAATAGGACATTGAACTTAAGTTAAAGTATTGAGATTTTTTTTTTAGTAATTCATCACCTACTTCTATATTTTTGCATTTTCTTCTATACTTCTAAAAAATATTTTCGAAGTGGCTAGCATTTGATCTCTAGTTGAGACGTGATAATTGTTTCTATATTCCTGAGACTGGATCTTCTTTTAGGTCAATTTTCTTTTAGATCAATATATTGTTTGTATTGAATTTGATCTAACTACTATTTTATTATTCACCTTTTCAAGTCTAACCTTCAACGCCAATTACTATGCCGAATTACTACCTTCGAGGTTCGACATAGTAATTATATTTTGTTTTATACCTTTGTGCTATTATGCTCTAGTTAAAATTATGTCATTGTTGAACTTTTGTAAATAGGACATTGAACTTCTGTATGAGTTAAAGTATTGAGATTTTTTTAGTACAAAGATATCATGCGGGGAGGGGACATTGAACATTCAACTTCTGTATAAGTTAAAGTATTGAGATTTTTTTTTTAGTAATTCATCACCTACTTCTATATTTTTGCATTTTCTTCTATACTTCTAAAAAATATTTTCGAAGTGGCTAGCATTTGATCTCTAGTTGAGACGTGATAATTGTTTCTATATTCCTGAGACTGGATCTTCTTTTAGGTCAATTTTCTTTTAGATCAATATATTGTTTGTATTGAATTTGATCTAACTACTATTTTATTATTCACCTTTTCAAGTCTAACCTTCAACGCCAATTACTATGCCGAATTACTACCTTCGAGGTTCGACATAGTAATTATATTTTGTTTTATACCTTTGTGCTATTATGCTCTAGTTAAAATTATGTCATTGTTGAACTTTTGTAAATAGGACATTGAACTTCTGTATGAGTTAAAGTATTGAGATTTTTTTTTTAGTACAGTACATTGCGGGGGGAGGGGGACATTGAACATTCAACTTCTGTATAAGTTAAAGTATTGAGATTTTTTTAGGGCACAACTGCTCTCAAATAATATGAGAGCCAAATACCGATTTTCGGGCTCGAACTCGTGACCCTTGATAAAATTTAAAACATTTTTTTCTATACTTCAAGTGTATGTTGTTGACTGAGAAATTTCGGTCAATTACAAGCTGCCACGTCGTTATCTCAAATTTAATGGCGAAATTAAATTAAATTTTGGGACAATATTTCTCAAAATTAATTTAAATAAATAAATTGGTTTATCTTGAATTTGGCCAAAATAAAACCAAACCAAGTAAACCGAACCATGAATTTCAAGCCCAAAAGGCCAAACCCATGGGCTAGGCCCAAAGGCCCATTAGGGCCCAAGGCCACAATGCATGAGAACTCTATAAATAGAGGAGTTCTCTTCATTTCAAGGGGTGGAAAATTTTTGGAACTAGAGAGGGAATTCGCATTTGTTGAGGTCTCTCCACGGTTCTGAAGATCAAACGTCGTTTCGAAGGAAAAAATTACTTCGAAAGACAAATAGTTCCATAAACGAGCAGTTGTACACGAAGAACACATATTTTGTTCTTCAAATTGCTCTTCATACCAAGAACATCCATTCAGAGAGAACGAATCAGAGGATCTAGCATAGAGATCGAACCACTTTCGCAAACTCATCTCAAACTGAAGTTCAACTCCACGAAACCAAATTTCTCCGAAAATCTCGTGTGAACAAATTGGCACGCCCAGTGGGACCTCTCTACCTCTCATCCCAATCTCTCACATAAATCAAGCCACCATGTCTGGAAAAGCCACATCAAAGACCGCTGCTCTAGAAGGCATAATCAAAGGAAGAAACACTACCTCGAAGGTGCTTGCTCCAAGAAACTACACTGGACCTATCACGCGTAGTCGTTCCAAGTCCGTCGAGAGCAATGAACCTCAAGTAACACCAGATGCGATCGCAAAAAGAATTGAAGGACTACTAGAGGGGACCTCTGATGAAATCATCGTCAAAGATAACCCATTGTTTGACCAAGTCAGTTCTAGCGTTGATCAACCAAAGGAGACGTCTAATCCTGATGTGATGTCTGTTATGATGGTTGGTGATGGAGGCGATGATCGAATGGCAGAGTTTGAAAGAAAGCTCGAGCAGATGATGAAAACAATTGAGGGAAGAGACTTAGAGATCGCTTACCTCAAAAATCAAATGCAGAACCGAGAGACGGCTGAATCAAGCCAGAGTTCACATGAGAGAGTTAATGATAAAGGAAAGAACCCTCTCTTTGAGGCACAACCACAACTGCACTCAACCTCAGTCGCTTCCTTATCTGTCCAACAACTACACGACCTGATCACGAACACTATTAGAGCTCAAGGTGGTGGGCTAGTTCAAAGTTCTCTTTTGTACTCCAAGCCATACGCAAAGAGAATAGACAACTTAAGAATGCCTGCAGGATACCAACCGCCTAAGTTCCAAAGTAGTTTGATGGAAAAGGCAACCCCAAACAAGCATGTTGCTCATTTCGTAGAGACTTGTGAAATCGCTGGAACTCGAGAGAGACCTTCTCAAAGTGCGCTTTGTCCGAACGTTAAAGGGGAATGTGTTCGATTGGTATACTCGATCTTGAAGTCAAACGATAGATAGTCGGGAAGAGTTGGAGAGAGAGTTCTTAACCGGTTCTATAGCACGAGATTTGATCGGCATGATGATAGAATTAACAAATGCGAAGCAATGGAAGGGCGAGCTCTGTCGCCGACTATAGTATAGCAGCTTGGCGAGCTCTAAGTCTGGACTGCAAAGACCGCCTCACTGAAACGTCCGCGATCGACATTTGTATCCAGGGCATGCATTGGGGACTTCTATACATCCTGAAGGGAATCAAGCCTCGCACCTTTGAGGAGCTGGCCACCCGAGCTCATGATATGGAGCTGAGCATTGACGCAAAGGGAAACAAAGATTCTCTGGTCTTAGAAACCCGTAAGGAAAAGAAGGATTTCAAGCCCACAGAAAAAGTTACAAAAAATGTGGCAAAGGATTCAATGACCATCGGTGCAACTCCATTAAAGTTTTCCTCAAAAGCAAAGGAAACAAAAGCTGAGAAACGACTAGTTGTAGAGCAACGACGTCGCCTAACGCTTCAGGAAAGACAAGAAAAAGTCTATCCATTTCCGGACTTCGATGTTGTTGACATGTTAGAGCAACTGCTGGAAGCAAAACTCATCTAGTTGCCCGAATGCAAGCGTCCCGAGGAGTTAGGCAAGGTAAATGATCCTAACTATTGTAAATACCATCGCGTTGTCAGCCATCCCATCGAGAAATGCTTCGTTCTGAAAGAGTTGATTCTGAGATTGGCTAGAGAAAGGAAAATCGAGCTGGACTTAGAGGAAGTAGCTAAACAAATCATGCCGCTGTGGTTTTTCAGCCTAAACCACTCAAGGGTGCAACACTGTGTTGGTCTCAATACTTGATTCAATTCGGCTCCTTTGAGCCAGTTTTTGTTCAATGTCAAAGGAGATCCTCGGACCACAACCTTCAGGCGGAAAATCAACAAGCTTCCATCCAAGAAAGATGTATTTTAGAGCCAACCGTAGATGAGAATGAAGGTTGGACTGTTGTAACCCGTCGCCGGAAGCAAAAACAAACTTATGCTCAGAAAGAATCACGCAGATTTCAAGAGTCGAAGAGGAAGAGATTGCCTAGGAAACGAGGCAGAAGATGTGTAAGGAAATTTAAGCCTATTATAGAGGAGAACGAAGATTTTCTACGAGCACATCATGTTATAACGTTGGCTGATTTCATCCCGAAGGAATTTTTGCGTGAAGGAAAGGATGAAGTGATAGACATTGCTACATGTCATGCAGTTTGCACAAGTGATGACTCAGCGAGCTCTTCAAAAGCTGTCATTGAGCCTAAAGCTACGTCTTCCTTCAACATAGAGGATTTGACATCACTCCCCCAAGCAGACAAAAGCGCTCTTATTGAGGCACTGTTAGACTCAAGTAACAAAGACGTTAAAATACCTGCAACTGGGGCACACGGTTCGACATGCATGTCCATAAGTTTCACGGACGATGATCTGTTGTTGGGATCAAAGCCTCACAACCGCCTTTTGTACGTCTCAGGCTATATACGAGAGCAAAGAGTTGGACGAATCCTCATTGATAATGGGTCGGTTGTCAACATAATGCCAAAGGTAACCTTGAAGCAACTAGGCATGTCCATGGAAGAGCTTTCTGACAGCAAGTTATTAATCCAAGGCTTCAACCAAGGCGGACAACGGGCGATTGGCATGATACGGCTTGAGGTCATCATTGGCGAGCTGAGTGCAGATGCTTTGTTCCATATTATAGATTGTAAGACAACATATCGACTACTATTGGGACGACCCTGGATTCATGAAAATCGAGTTGTTACCTCCTCGTTGCATCAATGCTTTAAGTTTTACCAAGACGGGGTTAAGAAAGTAGAAGCTGACACAAATCCGTTCTTGGAGGCCGAGTCTCATTTCGCCGATGCAAAATTCTATGCAAAAAACGAGACTATGGAGAAAACAGTGCCACATGAGGTCCCTGAGATAAAAGAAAATGAAAAAGCTAAGCTAAAACTAGAGGCCGACATAAAAAAGAAATGAGTAGTGAGAGAAGAAAAGTCATGCCCTGTAAAGATAGAGGCTTCAACGAGTCTAGTAGCTCCTAAGGCTCCAAAAGATGAGAAACTTCCAACTTCACCCATCTTGCGCTATGTCCCTATATCTCGACGGAAAAAGGGTGAAGCATCTTTCGCCGAATGTTCTAAAGATTTGAAACTAGGTGATATCGAAGTATTAAAGCAAAGTTTCACCACTCCTTTGACAAAGATGCAAAAGCAATGGAGTCAAAGGTACGAAGAAGATGAGAAGAATGTGGCTTTGCCTGAGAAACGAACAAATGATGGATTTGACCCCAATGCGTACATGTTGCTGGCTAAAGCAGGGTATGATTTCACGACACATACCGAGTTCAAACGCTTAAGTATATTTGATGACCAAGCTCAGCTTTCTTCGACGCAAAAGAAACTGTTGAAGAAAGGTTACGCTCTACCGACGTCAAGAAAAGGACTCGGATATAAGTCACCGGAACCAGTTCGCATAACAAGAAGAGAGAAGGCAAAGGTGGAAGATGCCAAC
This sequence comes from Sicyos edulis, assembly GCA_036507275.1. Classification (NCBI taxonomy): domain Eukaryota; kingdom Viridiplantae; phylum Streptophyta; class Magnoliopsida; order Cucurbitales; family Cucurbitaceae; genus Sicyos; species Sicyos edulis. The sequence goes on along the minus strand of CM071850.1, from coordinate 25,922,750 downwards.
CACATAACCATTGAAGAGGTTGAAGAATCAAAGGAAAATAAGAATGTTGGTCATAGGGTACCCACCTTTAAACGCACTGGACCATCAACATCTCGTGTTTCAACGTTTCAAAGGTTAGGTACATAAAAAAGAAAAGAGAATAAAATGTCTGCTACCACTAATGAGACACAATTACCTATTTTTGAAAGATTGAATAAAGCCATAGGAGAGGCGAGAACATCCTCAACTTCAGGTGGAGCACGACCATCCGCCTTTCAAAGGTTAAGTAAGCCGAAAAGAAAAATAGAAAATACAAGTCCAACTACTGATAAGGCCCGACCGTCGGCTTTTCAAAGATTAAGCATAAGCACGACAAATATTGAAAGGAATACCACATCTGTTTTTGACCGAATCTCTCATGAAAGCCTTAGAGAAATTGTAAAAAATGAGTCATCGAGTAAGATAAGAAGCGATGAAGACATATGCAGTGTTGTTCCATCCCGTATGAAGAGAAAAATGTTTGTCACAGTTGAAACAGAAGGTTCGCTGAGAGTAAAGCGACATGATGTTATCTTCACCAACCCAAGGGAAGAGAATATAGAGCAAGAGGAAAATGAGTTTTCGTGTCATCACATCACTATTGTAGAAGAGACAGAGGTTGAGATGGGTGTAGAGGATGTTGATGAAGCTCCACTTCCATTAGAAGATTGCATTGAGTCGACAGTAGACGAGCTTAAAGAAATAAATCTTGGTACGAATGAGGAGCCACGCCCAACTTTCATAAGCACGTTACTTACGCCCGAGGAAGAGACCGAGTATCTACGTCTACTTTCTACATACAAGGACATCTTTGCCTGGTCATACAAGGAAATGCCGGGACTTGATCCAAAAGTTGCAGTCCATCATTTAGCTATTAAACCTGGATCTCGACCGATCAAGCAAACTCAACGGCGATTTAGACCAGAACTTATCCCCCAAATAGAGGTCGAAGTAAATAAGTTAATTGAAGCTGGGTTTATCCGTGAAGTAAAATACCCAACATGGATCGCCAACATTGTTTCAGTAAGAAAGAAGAATGGACAACTTCGCGTCTGTGTTGATTTCCGCGATCTGAACAATGCATGCCCGAAGGATGATTTTCCATTGCCTATTACAGAAATCATGGTTGATGCCACTACGGGACATGAAGTTTTATCTTTCATGGATGGATCATCAGGCTACAATCAGATAAGGATGGCTCTTGAGGATGAAGAAATGACTGCCTTTCGAACTCCAAAGGGAATATACTGTTACAAGGTCATGCCGTTCGGACTGAAGAATGCCGGTGCAACCTATCAGCGAGCAATGCAGAAGATTTTTGATGATATGCTGCATAAAAACGTTGAATGCTATGTTGACGACCTCGTCGTTAAATCTGTAAAGCGACGAGATCACTTAGAAGAGCTTAAGGTAGTCTTCGATCGACTAAGAAAGTATCAGCTGAAGATGAATCCTCTCAAATGTGCATTTGGAGTTACTTCGAGAAACTTTCTAGGGTTCATCGTGAGACATAGAGGAATTGAGATAGATCAATCCAAGATTGATGCGATACAAAAAATGCAGCCGCCAAAGAATTTACACGAGCTAAGAAGTCTTCAAGGGCGCCTAGCTTACATAAGAAGGTTCATTTCAAACCTAGGTGGTAGATGTCATCCTTTTTCAAAGATTGATGAAGAAAGGAGAAATCTTTGAGTGGGATGAGGCATGTGAAAATGCCTTCGAAAGCATAAAGAAATATTTGCTTAACCCTCCTGTCTTGGGCGCCCCTATAGCTGGAAAACCATTGCTTTTGTACATCACCGCACAAGAATGATCATTGGGGGCATTATTTGCCCAGGAAGAAGAAGATGGAAAAGAGCGAGCACTATATTACCTAAGTCGAACTCTCACAGGAGCAGAACTAAACTACTCTCCCATTGAGAATATGTGTTTGGCTCTTTTCTTCTCCATCGATAAGCTGAGGCATTACATGCAGGCGTTCACCGTACGTTTAGTTGCAAAAGCAGACCCGATCAAATATATTTTGTCCCGACCGATAATTTCAGGACGTCTAGTTAAATGAGCGGTTCTTCTTCAACAATACGACATTGTTTACGTCCCACAAAAAGCTATGAAATGACAGGCATTGGCAGACTTCTTAGCAGACCACCCCATTCCCTCAAAATGGAAGTTGTGTGAAGACTTCCCTGATGAAGAAGTATTCACTGTTGAAGTCGTAAACCCGTGGACAATGTATTTTGATGGTGCAGCACGAAAAAGTGGTGCAGGTGCATGTGTTGTCTTTATTTCACCCGAAAAGCATATGTTGCCTTATAGCTTCACACTCGGAGAACTATGCTCGAATAATGTAGCAGAGTATCAGGCCTTGATAATAGGTCTTCAAATGGCCATCGATATCGGCGTAAAGTATATAGAGATATTCAGCGATTCGAAATTAGTGATAAGTCAAGTCCTACTCCAATATGATACCAAACATGAAGACTTGAATCCGTACTTTACATATGTTAGAAAATTATTGGAGAAGTTCGATAGCTTCATCATAGAACATGTTCCACGGTTGGGAAATAATAGGGTTGATGCATTGGCTAACTTGGCTACTGCGCTGACAATTTCTGATGAGGAAAATATGAGCATTACACTCTGTCAGAAATGGGTCATACCACCGACCGATTATGAATATCGTGAGACTAATGCAATATCTGCTTATGTGATTGAGGAGGAGGACTGGCGTCAACCCATCATTGACTACCTTCAACATGGGAAGCTCCCTACAGAGCCTCGACGCAAGGCAGATGTACGAAGAAGATCTGCTCGATTTGTCTATTACAAAGAGACTCTTTATCATCGCTCCTACGAAGGACTCCTTCTTCGATGCTTGGGAAAACATGAGTCAGATATAGCACTAGAGGAAGCACACTCAGGAATTTGTGGTGCTCATCAGTCCGGTCCAAAGCTTCATTTTCAGCTAAAAATGATGGGTTACTATTGGCCTACTATGGTCCAAGATTCGATGGAGTACGCAAAGAAATGTGAAGCTTGTCAAGTCCATGCGAATTTTATACACCAACCGCCAGAGCCTCTTCATCCAACCATCGCTTCATGGCCATTTGAGGCTTGGGGACTTGATCTTGTAGGCCCTATAACTCCAAAGTCATCAGCAGGTCACTCTTACATTTTGGCTGCGATCGACTACTTTTCAAGGTGGGCTGAAGCGATTCCTTTGGGGGAAGCAAAGAAAAACAATGTTGCAAATTTCATCCAAACGCATATAATCTACCGTTATGGCATTCCCCATCGCATTGTAACAGATAATGGATGACAATTCTCCAATAGCTTGTTAGATAAGTTATGTGAAAAATTCCATTTCAAACAACACAAGTCATCTATATACAATGCAGCAGCAAATGGGTTGGCCGAGGCGTTTAACAAGACCTTGTGCAACCTATTGAAGAAGATAGTCTCCAAGGCAAAGAGGGATTGGCAGGAAAGAATCGGTGAAGCATTGTGGGCCTATCAGACTACGCATCGCACACCTACCGGAGTCACACCATATTCTTTGATCTATGGAGTAGAAGCCGTACTTCCATTGGAGAGAGAAATTCCATCACTTCAAATGGCCGTACAAGAAGGGTTGACAGTTGAAGAAAATGCAACACTCCGCCTCCAAGAGTTAGAAGCATTGGATGAAAGAAAACTTGAAGCTCAGCAAGCATTGAGTGTTATCAAGCACGAATGAGCAAAGCTTTCGACAAAAATATCAAGCCTCGTTCGTTTCAGGTCGGGGATCTTGTACTCGCTGTTAGAAGACCTATCATCACGACACGACATACAGGAAATAAGTTCACACCTAAATGGGATGGACCCTATGTTGTTCAAGAAGTCTACACAAACCGAGCTTACAAGATTGTGGATAAGGACGGACTAAAAATTGGCCCGATCAACGGAAAGTTTCTTAAGAAGTTCTATGCTTAAGAGTGTAACACTCCTTGGCGTATGAGTATAAACTGCAAGCTATATAATTGAACTACGTTATGACTTGATCCCTTCCTTAAAAAAAGGGTACGTAGGCAGCTTAACAAATTTTAAGTTCAGTCATAATTTAAAAAAATTATCGTCCCAAGCTATGTAATTGAACTACGCTATGACTTGATCCCTTCATTATAAAAGGGTATGTAGGAAACTTAATTAATTTTACACTCCCCACTGGGCGTGCCAATTTGTTCACACGAGATTTCCGGAGAAATTTGGTTTCGTGGAGTTGAACTTCAGTTTGAGATGAGTTTGCGAAAGTGGTTTAATCTCTATGCTTGATCCTCTGATTCGTTCTCTCTGAATGGATGTTCTTAGTATGAAGAGAAATTTGAAGAACAAAATATGTGTTCTTCGTATACAACTGCTCGTTTATGGAACTATTTGTCTTTCGAAGTAATTTTTGCCTTCGAAACGACGTTTGATCTTCAGAACCGTGGAGAGACCTCAACAAATGTGAATTTCCTCTCTAGTTCCAAAAATTTTCCACCCCTTGAAATGAAGAGAACTCCTCTATTTATAGAGTTCTCATGCATCGTGGGCTTGGACCCTAATGAGCCTTTGGGCCTGGCCCATGGGCTTAGCCTTTTGGGCTTGAAATTCATGGTTCGGTTTACTTGGTTTGGTTTTATTTTGGCCAAATTCAAGATAAACCAATTTATTTATTTAAATTAATTTTGAGAAATATTGTCCCAAAATTTAATTTAATTTTGCCATTAAATTTGAGATAATGACGTGACAGCTTGTAATTGACCGAAATTTCTGAGTCAACAAATGCCCCTTTTTCGAGGTTTATGCACAAGTATGCGTGGATGAATCTCAAAAACTATAGTATCAAGTCGAAGCACGAGCTTGTTTATTCTTGTTTCAGACTTCAATTCTATGAATTGTCAGTTTAACCGAAGTGTATGAGTTTAGATCATAATTTCGATTGTTTCGACGTATTTCTTTCCATGCCAATCAATCACATTTCGGAATTTGGTCAAAATCATGATTTTCTATATTTGGCGTGAAAATTTTGAAATTAGTAGAATTTATGCTCCACTCAATTCTAAATTGACTTTTTGGCAATGTGAAAACCTTGACCCAATTTTGCATTTGAATGGGCAAAATTTAAACGACGCCTATATTTGGATAAAATTTAAATTCTATAATTTTGATAGAATTAATTTTATCAAATATGAAATTGGGGTAAGATTTGAGTTACACCAATTATTTTGAACAAATTCTACTTAAATTGGAAGTAAAATTCGAAGAGCAATTTTCAATCTAATTTCATGGGATTGATAGCGTGAATAATTTCTTTGACTGGTAAACTCAGGGAAGAATTTGATAAAATGTTTGAAATTTAGTAGAATTATGGCTCTACTTAATTTCGAATTGGCTTTATGGCGATACCAAATTTCAACCCAATTTGTATTTGAATCGGAAAAATTGGAATCATGCCAACATTTGAGATAAAAATTAAAATTCTATAATTTGGATAGAATCGAGTTTGAATTGATGTAAATAAATCTTGAATCCAACTTAAAGTATCTAAAGTTGTATCCAAATTATTTAACTTGCATGGAAGAGAACTTGATTGCCCCCAAGAATTTGGCTAAACAAGAAAATAAATTTAATTTAACTTTTTTTGAAGAAAATTTAATTTAACTTTAGATTTTAGATTGCACAACTTTAAATTTGAGAAGTTCAAACTCAACCTGATGGTTGCTAAAAAGTTTTTTTTTTAAAGCCAAATCTTGAGCAAAATAAAACTTAGAATAAATTTGATTTTTTTTTAAAAAAAGGCGAATCTTCACAATTGTTCTATGTCTAACGTCCAAGATTCAATTTGTTTAAAACCTATTCAACCTTTTTGTTGAGATTTTTTTTAACCAAATACGTGATTTTTTTTTTCAAATTAAAAAAAAGAAAGAAAAAAGAATAATAATAACAAACTTCAAATGGATTTCATTTCTGTTTAAAATTCAAGATATTTTATTGAAGGTTTTCTTTTCTAAAATATTCAAATCAAACTCAAGAGGTTAGATAAAGATTTGGTAGCATTAAAATTATCCTAAATTCAACAGAATATCACATTTATCTCAAAATTTGAAGTTTTAAAACAAAAAATCCAGATTTGTTGCAAGTATGGATTGGATCTCCAAAACTCTCTATAAATACCGACTTCTCAATTCTATTTTATTCACCTCTTAGAGCATTTAGCGTGGTGCAAGACGACCATAACCACGCTGTCAGCCGTTGGAAAACACCTGCGATCGTTAGTTTTGTTTTTGGGTGAGACTTCAAAATTCTTTTCTGTTAATGGACTGAGGTGAAAGAAGATTTTTTTTTCTTTTTTTTTTTGAAAGAAAAATTGAAAAATGGCTGTGAGAAACAAAACTAGGGTTTAGGTTTCTTTTCTTTTTCTTTTTTTTATTTACAAACCAAAATGGGTCCTAACCATTAACTCTTTTTGTCTCGCTTTTTTTTTAAATCTTGTCAATCTGTTTTTTTTTTTTTTTCCATATGTGTTTCTTTGTGTTTTTGTATATTTTTTTTCATGTCAATATGTTTTTTTTTTTTCATATATGTTTCTTTATATATATGTATATATTTGTTTTGTAATTAAAACAAAAGTGCAGAGAAAGTAAAATGTTTTTTTTTTCCTTTTCCTTTTTTAAATGATTGTTTTTTTAGTTTTAAAATAACCACTTTTTCTATTTTTTTTTTATTCTAAACATGTTTTCCTTATTCAAAACACTTTTTTTTATGCTATATTTTTTTATTCTAAAATTAAACTATGGAAAATGAACTTTTTTTTTATAACTACATTTTTTTCCTTTTTTTTTACTCTAAACACTTTTTTTTCTTCAACATTTTTTTTTAATGTCCTTTTGTTTTTTTTTTTATAGAAAACTTTTCCTTTCTTCATTAAACAAAATGTCCTTTTGTTTTTTTTTTCCTATTTCATGCATAGCGTTTTTTTTTACAACTATTTCATTTAAGAACTTTTCTTTTTTTTTGAAAATCGTTGATATGGATGCTCCATTCGGAATGATGTTATGGACGACCCTTGTCGTACTGATGCTATAAAATGACCCTTGTCGTACTGATGCTAAAAAAATGACCCTTGTCGTGATGCTATAAATGACCCTGTCGGAATGGTGCTATAAATGGCCCTGTCGGAATGGTGCTATGAACCGCCCTGTCGAATTGACGCTATGAACGACCCTGTTAGATTGACACTATGAACGACCTTGTCGGATTGACGCTATGAATGACCCTGTCGGATTGACGCTAAGAACGACCCTGTCGGATTGATGCAATAAACGACCATGTCAGACTGTTGCTATGGACGACCCTGTCGCGGGATGCGCTATAAACGACCTTGCGATGGGATGCACTGGAAACGACTTTGCGATGGGATGCACTGGAAACGACCTTGTCGTGGGATGCACTAAAAACGACATTGTCGCAGGGTGCGTTATAAACGACCTTGTCGCAGGGTGCGCTTTGCGACGGGATGTGTTATTAACGACCCTGTCAAACTGTTGCTATGGACGACCCTGTTGCAGGATGCGCTATAAACGACCTTGTCGGATTGATGCTATAAACGACCTAGTCGGATTGATGCTATGGATGACCCAATCGGATCGCTGCTTTGGATGACCCTTTCGGATCGTTGCTTTGGATGACCCTATCAGATTGGCGCTATGGACGATACTGTCGCGGGATGCGCTATAAACGACCTTGTCACCGGGTGCGCTTTGCGACGGGATGTGTAACGACCCGACCCGAAAGGGGCATAAAATAGGCCGTTACCTCAATGCATGCATTCAAATCTACAGAAAATTTGCAATATGGTGTTTGGATTCTAAGTAAAAACTAAAACATAAAAGCATCCATTTAAAAATCAACATAAATTCCTGAAACCTGTCCCTGTTTCCAAGCACCTGTTTCAAGGCAAATACATTTCCAAAACTTACTCTGATCAGAGATTTATTTAAAACATACAAGCTTTACAACGATGCTAGAATCCGGGAAAACATTCAGAAAACACCCTAGGGCTCCGTGCCCAACTACATGCATTCAGAGGACATTTAAATCATAAACATAAACATAAGACTCAGAGTTGAACAACGGGTTTCCATGATCACAGCTCCTCCTCCAGCCATCTTGTCTCGCACCATGGTTACCTGTGGAAAACCACATAATAAGGGTGAGTAACGAATTACTCAGTAAGAATCCCCAACCGGGGTACAATACGATATACATGGTCATCTCGATGAGTGTATGCAAGCTATGAATATAAACACAGAATAGAGCACATAGCTTAGCCCACACTTGGGCCTCGGATGCCAACTCAGGGTCTTAGTCCGGAAATCAATCACCACATCCACACAATCCATCACACAAGTCGCCCTATACGAGAAACAAGTCCCGGCCTCAGCCTGTCTACTGTCGAATGAAAGGTACACTAGCTCAAGATCCCGAGGAGCTCCTGGGTTGGCATTGTAATGAGCGTAAGCATGCACCGCGTGCTCATGCGAACTATGGGGTGCCGGGTCTAGTGGCAATTTGCCCATGTCCGATCCACCACGCCTAACTAATTCTTTAGATCGGTGTCACCGACATAGGGGTGTGAGACACGGACACGTAAACTATGTCACTGAACCACCGCACCGAGGCTAAGGAATCGATCGTGGTAGGCTTACACTAGGAAGCCGCCCTTGCCTTAACAGTGGCAATCGGGGGCTACGGCCGAACACGAGGACGTGCCGATCGCGGGGACGAGGCAATGCCAAGTCATCATCCCGACCGTTGGGGCATTTAACAGGCCTACCACCCTCACCCAAGATTGCGGGGCCTACCGCTTGGGTTAGCTAATCCTCACGGGGTCCGGGACGAGCATCGTCTCGACGTCCCCGCCATGGATGCAAGGTACTTTATGCATCGGGCCGGATGATGCTATCTACCGCAACTCTAACCCCGCCCTAGCAATCGACAAACAATTCCATAAAATCCAATACGTGCTCAATAAGAATACAACGAGCCTAGCATGATACTACGAAGCAAGGAACAGATACGAGCATGCCAGAAAGGAACAACCTAGCATGGATTAACATGAGAATTAATCAGGAAAATCATGCTAACCGGGAATTCAGAAACGAGCACCTATTACTAAATATGTCAATAAACACAAGCAAGCAATCAATCAGCAATCACATATAATATCGCAGGGTCCACACAACTCCGGTAAGAAATCCTTACCTGGCTGGAAGACCTCTAAACACAAGAAACCTAAGCTGCGATCGAACGCCAGCTAGCTAGCGAAAACCTAACAAAAACAACAATAATTACAATCAAAAGGCCCAAATAATATAAAACAAACAGGGCTCAGCTCGGGAGCAACTCACGAGGCACGGCTGACACTCGGACCGGCAAGCTGCACGGCGGGGCTGCAGCTCGGCGTTGGCTCGGCGCTGGGGGCGCGCTGACACGGCGCTGGGGCGCGCTGGGGCACGGCTGGGCGAGCAGGACGCTCGGGCGCGGACGCAAACGCGCTGGCGAGCTACAGGGGCGAGGGCCCACGGGCGCGACGACGCGCTACAGGGACGCGACTTGGAGCGGCTCGGCACAGGGGACAACACGGGCTGGGCGACACGGATCAGGCGACACGGGGCTCGGGCGACATCAGGCGAGCCGCCGAAAGCTGGGGGTGGCGATGCGCGACTAGGGCAGCGAGCTCGGGTGCGACACCGGGCAGGTAGGGCTCGGGCTGGGCTAGGCTGCTCGGGCTAGGGCTAGGTCGGGGGAGAGAGAGAGAGAGAGAGAGTGAGAGAAAGTGAATTTGGAAAAAAAAAATAAAAGAAAAGAAAATGAATTTGGAAAAGAAAAGGAAAATGGGAAATAAAAGGAAAAATAAGGATTTTATCCAAAATCCATCCTTATCCACTTTTATCCTTAAAAATCCCATTTCCCGGCTTCCTCCTTCGAGACCCGGCTGAAGCAACCTCTTCCAATAAATAAACTCACTAAATCCAACTCCCATAACAACACCAAGGGCCCGGGCTCGAATCCCAAAGGAAGCACACAACCAACCAACACTTTCCCAAAACCCAAATCACAACCGAACTCCCAAACGACTAGCCCAAACATCTCGGGACTCGCAAGCAACAACAAACAAGCCTCGACAAAGGCAGGAGCTACCTCGAAGCCCTGAAAACCACAAATCCTGCCCGAAGAGCCAAAAAACCAAAATACCCCTAAGGGTCAAAACCGCTCTAACGACCCAACCAAAATACCGAATCTTGACCCGAAGGCACCTCGAAAACTGGAATAGAAAACTGGGCTGTTACAGGATGCGCTTTAAACGACCTTGCGACGGGATGTGCTATAAACGACCTTGCGATGGGATGCACTATGAAAACTTTGCTGCAGTATGCACTATAAACGACCTTGTCGCGGGGTGCGTCTTGCGACGGGATGCGCTGGAAACGACCTTGTCGCAGAATGCACTAAAAACGTCATTGCCGCAGGATGCGCTATGAACACTTTGTCGAGGGATGCGCTATAAACGACCTTGTCGCAGGGTGCGCTTTGCGACGGGATGCGCTATAAACAACCTTGCGACAAGGGGATTCACAAATGACTTTGTTTTGGCGGCAGTGCTCACTATGTCCCCTTTAAGTGATGTCATTGCGACGTATCGACAACGGTTCTCATTGACCAATAAAAAAGAGACTTTGAGGTCAAAAAGTTGTTAAGTTGCTTTCCACCTCACAGAGATACTATAAATGACCCTATGTGGACAAGGCACGAGACATTTCTCATGAAATTAACGATGAGTGTCTTGAATATTTAGGGGTGCCCGAAATGAGTCGTTTAAAATTTTATCAAAACCTTGGTTTTTTTTTGAGTTTTTGCCCTCTTTATTATATATATATTTTTTAACCCTCAGCGTACCATTTTAAAATTTCGCTTGTACTTATAGATCGCTTATGAAACCCCGTGATTCTAATGATCCTCATTTTTCCTAATGCAGGACAATGGCCTATTTCACAGAGATTTAAAACTCCACCGAGCATAGCCTCGTTGTTTTGAGCCACAAGGACCAGCCTTTTCGTGAAGGGACTATTCTTCCCATCGACGAACCATATAGAGAGATGAGGCTTGACTCTAGAGATTTAATTTTCCTATCAGACTGGTCAACAAAAAGATCTCTACATAAACATGCATCTGCTACAACCTGGCTCTTGGACTCCCTTATACATATGGCAAGTCCATCTGTGAAACCAGAACCGACATTAGGTCAACAAATCATAGAAGGAAAAATTTGTTGGGGCTCCCCACTTAAGCTTAATGGTGAATTTTCTTATGTGGCTCTTTACTGGGAATGGCTAGAGTTCACGGTCTCCCGAAACACTGAAGCATTGAAGAATTTGGACTCATTTCAATGATAATGGCCTCCCTGTATACTTATGACTGCAATAGTCACGTGATGCAAGCCTTTTTTGAAGCATGGTGTTCGTCTACAAACACCCTTCATACATCATCTGGGGAAGTATCCATTTCACTGTGGGACATGTGGCAACTGGGCGGTCTTCCTATCAAGGGTGCATTTTATGATGAAGTCATTCCTGGCTATAAAGATGTGTTGAGACTGAATGGACGGTCTGAGTCCCTCCCCACCAGTTGCCAATACCTTTTTGATGCATACCATCGTCTTGCTTCCCAACAAAAAGATAGGCAAACGATTCCAATAGACTCATGGATCTCGTTTTGGTTTAAAGGGGAGAAAAAATATAACATGCCTCATAGTAAAAGATCAAAGAAGAAATCACGACCTGCTTCCACTCATAATCCTAGTGGATCTATTCCAGAGACTCGCAATTGGACGGAAAAAGAGCAGACGATTTTCCAACTACTTGGCATAGAGAATATGAGGGATGAGACATACTTGGCTGCCTTTATTTCATGTTAGCTATGCTTATTCGTATTCCCTCTCCAAAGTGGCCGTTCACTGCGTCCTGGTGTGTTTAAGGTCGCATCCCTCATGGCCGAAGGAAGACTCTTTAACCTTGCCGTGCCAGCTTTGTCGAATATTTATTATGGTTTGGGCCAAATATCAAACGCGCCTTCCTCTATTGGATGCTCGGATAACTGCTTTCCTATTCATTATGTTCATGGTTGGCTTGCCCGCTACTTTGGCACTCATCATAAGGTCATAAACCCTGTCAAAGGTCCTGGGATGGCTTACTTCTCTAGAGAAGGGGGTGCACGATGCTTAAATGGCTTCGAAGCTCGTCAATTAATCCATAGCGGTGAAGCAATAATGTGGCATGCGAACAACCCTTCTAGAGTTAAGGCCGAAACTATCCATGATATCAAGGGATTATCATTTCCATCAGCCTCCTTTTTCATGAGTCTCCGGTCGTGCTACTTATCTTCTCGTCACGGGAAGTTGATGACTCTTGAGGCATATAACCCGCATAGATTTGGTCGTCAGTTTGGTTTTATCAAGATGTGCCCAACCAATCCAACGAAAGTTTTCCTCGCCTCAATCTCAACAACATCTTCTACTATTGGAAAAGTTGCAGTCAACTTTCAACATCCTCCAAAGTATACATTCCAGCACATGAGCTAAACCCACATACCCAAATTACTGACTCTTACAAAGAATGGTGGGCGAAAAAGCATGACAAATACATGGAAGATGGTATCCAGATTCTTATGGATAGTTTTAGCTCTTCTTCTGCTAGACATAAAGCCCACAAAGATTTGAGTGTAAAAGAAGTAAAAGAAACTGCTCATGCACCCATGCCCGAGGTTGTAATTCACTCTAAACGCATTCGTGAAGGTGAAGGTAAGAGTTGTAGTAGCAACGAGGATCGTCACTGGAACCGTCGGAGGCAGGTAGACAACTCTCCAAAAATTGATCACATCCCCTTTAAAGGCCCTTCAAATGATGTAGAGCGCCCAAAGTTGGCATTGTCTATGGTAAGCATCATTCATTTTTTTTTTTTTATGTTTTAGTTTTTCAATTACATATATGTATGTGTATACATATATATTCTTTGTTCTCCCTTGCAGACATCACACTCGGCTATTGGTCCTGCTCCTCCTATCCATAAGGAACAACCTAATATGCCGATTATTGAAGTCGATCAACCCACCAAGAGCCAGGAGCAAAGGGAAAACGAGGACCCCTGCTAGGAGCAAGGGGACACAGACACTATAACGAATTACTCAGTAAGAATCCCCAACCGGGGTACAATACGATATACATGGTCATCTCAATGAGCGTATGCAAGCTATGAATATAAACACAGAATAGAGCACATAGCTTAGCCCACACTTGGGCCTCGGATGCGGCTTTAGGTCTTAGTTCGAAATAATATCACCACACACATCCAATATATAAGTAGCCTATACGAGAAACAAGTCCGGCCTCACGGCTCTCTCTCATTATAACGGCTCGGAAATTTCATCCCGGTCTTCCCGGGAGGCCCAGGGGCATTTTGGTAATTTTGGGTTTGGCCGATAGGGCCGGTTTTGAAATTGAAAATTTCCGGAATAATTATGAGTCAATTTGAATAGGATCGGGATTTTTGGTGAAGGCATTTGGGCTTGGGAAAGAGTAAAATTAAATGAGGAATTAAATAAGCGCGTCGAGTGAGATTCGAACCGAGGGACGTGCGCGTGCTAGGCAAGCAAGGGCGCCAGTGAGCCATCGGGCGTGTTTGTTAATCTACGCGCGATTTGGTATATATGCCGTGCATGCAAGTGGGATTTTTATATAAAAGCGCATTTCGCCCGATTCTTCCCCATTTCCCTTCTTCTTCTTCGCGATTTTTCCTCCGACCGACTCACTTCTCCCTCGCGATTTCTTCTCCTTTCCCCTCGACCGACTGCAACTCCTCACCCTCGCCGGAGCTCCCTCGCCGATCGCCCCACACCGGTAAGTTCCTTCTTTCTTCTTCTCCTTCCAATTCATTTCCCCTGTTTTGGTTTCGCCGTTGCCAGCCAAGACGAAGTGAGCTTCTTGTGGATTTTGTGTAGCTAGTGTAGGGGAGTTCGTCCATCAACGAATCGGCCGTCGAATCTTCGCCAAACGCTCGAATTCAGATTTTCTTCTTCGCCTCTGTTCGCGCGCAGAAACAGAGCCACTGCCGACCAAGCCGCGCCGCGCATCGCCTCACGCCCGTGGGCACGCCTCGCCCAGCTCCGTGTCACGCGCGCGCCGCGCGCGCCGCGCGCTGCAGACGCATCGCGCGCGCGCGCGTCCGCGCCAACGCTCTGTTTGTCCGCGCGCGCGCTTCGCGCCTCTGGGCTTTCGTCGCGCCACGCGCCACTCTCTGCACCCAGCTCGCCAGCCGGCCCCGTTCTTGCCCGTTAAATCAAATCGGCTCGTTCGTGCTTTCGTCGTGCCTCGTGAGTTGTTCCCTAGCTGAGTCCTGTTTATTTTATTGTATTTGGGCCTATTGGGTGATTATTGTGATGATTGATAGGCTCCCGGTAGCTAGTTCGAGATCGTTCGCCGCTTAGGATTTCGTGTCAAATTGTCCCTGGCCAAGGTAAGGATTTCTTACCGGAGTTGTGTGGACCCTGCGATATTATATGTGATTGCTGATTGACTGCTTGTTTGTGTTTATTGACATGTGTAGCTAGGTAATCTATTCTGAATTCCCGATTAGCATGATTTTCCTGACTAATTCTCATGTTAATCCATGCTAGGTTGTTCCTCTCTAGCATGCTCGTATCTGTTCCTTGCTTTGTAGTATCATGCTAGGCTCGTTGTATTCTTATTGAGCACGTATTGGATTTTATGGAATAGTTTGCTGTTTGCTAGGGCAGGTTAGAATTGCAGGTAGATAGCATCATCCGGACCTGATGCATAAAGAACCTTGCATCCATGGCAGGGACGTCGAGCAAGTCATTCCGTCCCTGGACCCTATGAGGGATTAGCTAACCCGAGCGGTAGGCCCTGCAATCTTGGGTGAGGGTGGCAGACTGTTAAATGCCCCAACTGTCGGGATGATGACTTGGCATTGCCTCGCCCCGGCGATCGGCACGTCCTCAACGTGTTCGGCCGTAGTAGCCACGATTGCCACTGTTAAGGTAAAGGCGGCTTCACGGTGTAAGCCTACCACGACCCGTTTCCTTAGCCTCGGTGCGGTGGTTGGTGACATAGTTTACGTGTCGTGTCTCATACCCCTATGTCAGTGACACCGATCCAAAGAATTAGTTAGGCGTGGTGACTGGACATGGGCAACTTGCCTCTAGACACGACACCCCCCATGGTCTGCAGTAGCATGCGGTGCATGTTTACGCTCATTACAGCGCCGACCGGAGAGCTCCTCGGGATCTTGAGCCAGTGTACCTTTCGTCGACGATGAAGCAGTGAGAGACCGGACTTGTTTCTCGTATAGAAGCGACTTATGTATTGGACTGTGTGGTGATATTATTCCGGACTAAGACCCTAAGCTGGCATCCGAGGCCCAAGTATGGGCTAAGCTATGTGCTCTATTATGTGTTTATATTCATAGCTTGCATACGCTCATCGAGATGACCATGTATATCGTATTGTACCCCGGTTGGGGATTCTTACTGAGTAATTCGTTACTCACCCTTATTATGTGGTTTTCCACAGGTAATCGTGGTGCGTGACAGGATGCCTGAAGGAGGAGCTGTGATCATGGGGCCCAGTCTTCCAACTCTGATTTTTGTATTATGACTCTCATGTGTTTTGTTTTCCCTGAATGCATGTAGTCGGGCACAGAGCCCTAGGATGTTTGTAAATATTTTTGGATTCCAGCATTTTGTATCTGAATAGGTTTTGAATGGCTTTTAGTAAATCTCTTATCAGAGTAAACTTTGGAAATGTATTTATCTTGGGAGCAGTGCTTGGAAACAGAGGGGACAGTTCAGGAAATTGTCTAGTTTTTAAAGGAGTTATTTTGAATGTTTTTGTTTTAATTGGAATCCGAAATCATGTCTGTTTAAATGTCCTTTACTTTGAATGCATGCATTGGGATAAGGGCCCATTTAGTGCCCCATTCGGGTCGGTCCCTTACAACTGTCGAAAAAAGGTACACTGGCTCAAGATCCCGAGGAGCTCTCGTGTTTGTAATGAGCGTAAACATGCACCGCGTGCTCTGCGAACCATGGGGGTGCAGTCTCCAGAGGCAAGCCGCCCATGTCCGATCCACCACGCCTAACTAATTCTTTGGATCGGTGTCGACACATAGGGTGTGAGACACGGACACGTAAACTATGTCGGCTGAACCACCGCTTTGAGGCTAAGGAAGCGGGTCGTGGTAGGCTTACACACCGAAGCCGTCCTTACCTTAACATGTGGCAATCGGGGGCTACGGCCGAACACGCCGAGGACGCGTGCGATCGCCGCCGGGGACGAGGCAATGCCAAGTCATCATCTCGACGGTTGGGGCATTTAATACCGCCACCCTCACCCAAGATTGCGGGGCCTACCGCTCGGGTTAGCTAATCCTCACGGGGTCCGGGGGCGGAATGACTTGCTCGGCGTCCCGCCATGGATGCAAGGTACTTTATGCATCAGGCCGGATGATGCTATCTACCGCAATTCTAAACCGCCCCTAGCAACAGCAAGCAATTCCATAAAATCCAATACGTGCTCTATAAGAATACAACGAGCCTAGCATGATACTCTGAAGCAAGGGACGGATCACGAGCATGCTAGAAAGGAACACGACTTAGCATGGATTAACATGAGAATTAAATCGGGAAAAATCATGCTAATCGGGAATTCAGATTAGAGAACCTAGCTACATATGTCAATAAACACAAACAAGCAATCAATCAGCAATCGCATAATATATCGCAGGTCCACACAACTCGGTAAGAAATCCTTACCTTGGGCGGGACGATTTGACACGAAAACCTAAATGGCGAACGAGCCCGAACTAGCTACGAGAACCTATCAATCACAACAAAAATCACACAATAGGCCTAAATATAATAAAATAAACGAGGTTCGGCTGGGAGCAACTCACGAGGCGCGGCGAACGCACGAACGAAGCGAGCGATTGCACGACGAACGAAGCTGGGTTGGGCGTGGCGGTGGCTGCGTGCGCGGCGCGCGGCGGCGGCGACAGGCGTCGCGGGAGCAGCGCGAGGCTCGGCTGGGCGCTGGCGATGCGACGCGACACGGAGCTGGACGAGGGCGCGCGCGCTGGCGCGAGGCGGTGCGCGGCGTGGCTCGGCGGCTGCTGCGCGCGACAGAGGAGCGACGATCTCGGCGAGTTGGCTCGATTCCGGCGACGATGGGGCTTCTTCACGGACGAATCCCTCTCGGCTAGCTGCACATAAACTTCACACACATAAATTCGCCACTCTCTCGGCCATTAATCGCCATCTCGGAAACAGGGGAAAAATGAAGAAATCGGAGGAGAAGAACAAGAAGAAGAAAAAAAGGAAAGCTTACCGGGGTTGGGTGATCGGCGAGGGAGCTCCGGCGAGGGAAAGGAATCGCAGTCGGCTGAGGGAGAAGGAGAGGGAATTCGCGAAGACGAAGGAGAAGAGAAGAAATGAAGAAGGAAGCTCGGGCGAAAATTTTCCTTTTAAACCAAAACTTGCATCGAACAGGCTCATATAGATGATGGCGCGTTTAGAAGCACAAGAGCGCTCAGTGGCTCGATTGGCAGCGACGCTTGCCTAGCTCCCTACGCGGCCCTGGCTCGAATTTCACTCGACGCGCTATTTAATTCCTTATTTATTTCCACATTCTTCCAAGCCCAAATGCCTTCACCAAAATTTCCGATCTCATTCAAATCGACTCATAATTTTTTCAGCAATTAACAAATAGAAAACCGGCCCTGCCGGCCCGACCAAAATTACCAAAATGCCCCTGGGCCTCCCGGGATGAAATTTCTGGGCCGTTACAATATTCCCCCCTTATAAGACTTTCGTCCTCGAAAGTCACTTAAGATTGGAAACGGCCAGATCTCGCAATCTCATCTCATCCTCCCGCTCCCAAGGGGCTTTCTCACGAACTCGACTCCTCCGAACTTTTACCAACCGGATTTCACGATTACGCAGTCCTTGTCTCAAAAGCAAGAATCCCCACTAGCTTCTCCTCGAAGCTCAAATCTTCATTCAGCTGCAAAGGCTCAAAATCAACAATGTGCGACGGGTCCGGCACGTACTGCCTCAACATCGACACATGAAAAACACTATGCACTGCCGACAATGACGGAGGCAAGGCTAATCGATAAGCGACCCTGCCTATCCTCCCCAGAAACTCAAACGGACCAACAACACGGGGACTCAGCTTTCCATGCTTGCCAAACCTCAAAACACCTCGCATCGGTGCGACCTTTAGGAATACATGTCGACCAACCTCAAACTCTAAATCCCGACGCCGGACATCGGCGTAACCCTTCTGTCTGCTCTAAGCTGTCAACTTACGAGCTCTAATCTTCTGCACGGCACCATTGGTCAACTGCAGAATTCGGGACCCAAAACCTGTCTATCACCAACCTCTTCCCATAACACAGGAGATCGGCAACGCTTACCATACAAAACCTCAAATGGAGCCATCTGAATCGTCGACTGATAACTGTTGTTATATGCAAGCTTCATCAGATACAGGTACTGGTCCCAACTGCTCGGGAAATCCAACACACAAGCCCTCGAATGACGGTCAGACACAATCCTCACAGGCACACCGTGATAACGAATGATCTGCTCCAAAAACAAGCGCGCGCCTTTGTTCCACGGTATAAGTGTCTCTACCGGGAATGAAGTGTGCGCTCTTAGTCAATCGATCGATTATCATCCAAATCTGAGAGAACTTCCTCGGAGTCCTCGGCAAACCAGAAATAAAGTCCATGAATATCTCTTCTCATTTCCACTGAGGTACACTCAGCGGCTGCAACAAACCGGCTGGTCTCTGCCTGTGTGCCTTCACTTGCTGACAAGTGAGACATCGACTGACAAACTCCGCAACATCTCTTTTCATACCCATCTACCAGAATGCCTGCTTAAGCTCCTGATACATCTTGGTACCCCCGGGGTGCCAAGCAAACGGAGAACTATGGGCCTCTGAGAGCAACTCTGCTCGCAATCCTGCAACATCCGGAACACACAATCGGCCTCTGTACATCAGCCCACTGTCTGGTGAATACACAAAGTCAAAATCTCCATCAGCACTAACTCTGTCACCCAATTTCTTAAGTGCGGGGTCACTCAGCTGACTATCAATAACCCGTTGTCAATCGAGCTACTACTCGGCAATAACCTCACCCAACAATATCGCAACCTCGGCCGCGCCAAACTCTCGCCGCAATCTGGGCTAGGGACTCAACAATACATGAGTGCGGCGTCTTTCTACTCAAAGCATCGGCTACAACATTGGCTTTACCGGATGGTACAAAATCTCATGATCATAATCCTTCACCAACTCTAACCATCTCCTCTCGCCTCATATTGAATTCCTTACGAGTAAGCGAGATACTTGAGGCTCGGTGATCGGAAAACATGAATCCGCTCACCATACGGGTAATGCCTCCAAATCTTGGTGCAACACACCACTGCTTTGCCAATTCCATATCATGAGTCGGATAGTTCTCGCTCATATGGCTTGGTGACTAGAGGCATAAGCAATGACCTTCCCGTCTTTGCATCAACCCACAACCTAACCCGAATTTTGGAAGCAGCATCAGTAAATCACGAAATCACTGTCCCCTCGGGATTTGCCAACACAGTCTTTGAGTCAAAGCTGCGCTTGAGCACGGCAAAGCTCTCATCACACTTACTGTTCCAAATAAACTCGACACCCTTCCTCGTCAGATGAGTGAGGGGCGAGGCTATGGCGGAAAGATCCTTAACAAACCCGGTAGTAGTAACCTACCAAACCCGAGAAAGAAACAGCTCCTACGAGCAAACCAGAAGAAGGGCGAGAGAGTTCTACCTACACTCACCTGTCTTGCTCCACTAAAGCACAAGATCAAAATCTCACGGGGTAGCAACAGGGGTTCACCACGGACTGAACCTCCAAATACCAACGGGGCAACTCTCAACATTCCTGGAAACAGGAAAACAACCAACAGGGGACGAACCATTCGCCCCACGAGCAACTGACTTCTAGCAATTCCAATCCACACCTTGGTCAACACCAAGCATCAACTTGTCACCACACCGGAACCAATCCGGACTCTACTCCAAACAAATATTAACTTGCTAGGCTACCAAGACTGCCAGCAATTCCCCCGAGGCTACGAACTACACGGCTCTCGCTTGCCAAATGCAACTCACTACTTGGCTCGACCGAGAGCTCTAGAGAGGCTCTCCACAACCTAGGGTTCTCCGACAACCCTCGACACCTCACGCCCACTAACGGGCTAAATGACCAATTGCTGAACCAACAACAACTCCATTTTCCGGCCAACACATCCATCTTTGGCCAACTCCAACTCCTTGGAAACCAAGAGGACCGAAACGCTACCGAATGCGTCATCCTCCTACTCAGACATCAACCACAACATAACTCTTATCCAAAGAAGGATCTGAACAACTCTCTCAGCCATGACGATCAACAAGAAGATCCGCCAACCAAGCTTAGGTCCAACTTAACAAATCTTACCTAAGCAACAACCTGATACCACGAGCATGGTATCCTTACCGCCTCACTAAAGCCTTACAACATCCACCGAGTCCAACTTTTCCAAGAAGCGAGCACGGATCCCCAAGCAAACCCTACATGGATGCGAAACTCTTGCCACAGAGCGAACCACACCAAACACACTTGTGTGCACAACTCCCAACCTTCATTTAGAGGTCCAAGACTAACAAATGCTTTTTCCAAAAGCCACACTAGCTCCTGGCAGAGATACAACCAATCAACGGAACACCCAAAGTTCCATCTTCACACGATGCTCGAAGCTGTGGCAACCTTGCTCTACCAAAGCATAACCATGCCAAACCAAACTTACTTTATACCAAGCCTCTACCAAGGGTGCTTACCCTTAAGGCATCCAACTCCTCTCACAAGGCATCCCACTCACCTCATAGGCATCCAACTCATGGTCCCTCAACTGGACCCAAACTTGCTTCTACGATGCTCAACTCTCCTGAGATTTAGGCACTCGAAGGTAGCTGACCGCACTACCAACCACAAAGATCTCTTGGCCTTAACACTAGCGTGAGATGCGCGCGCACTAACACTTACCAACCGTCAACCGCTTGACTTACTCAACCTCCGGAACAACTTTGGGAAAAGGCTCCTTTCGAACATCCCTTCGCTTGAAATCTTTCGATTACCACTGAACTAGCCCTTTTTGCACGACCTCCACAGGTGCAACTACCATAAACGGATCCAAGGCTAAATGAGTACGCTAAACTCCGAACGGCATAGAACCATCTGCTATGCCCACGCCAAACTCAGGCCTGAACCAGATTTAGTGCCAAAGCGGCACACCAACCAATGCACCTCAAGTGCCACTACTACCAAATCCACATCTTACTACAACGGGGCCAACAAGGTCACAACCTCAAGTGACACGAACTCTGGCTCGGCATACAAGGGCTCAACTCCAACAACCATGCCTAAGGCATCTCATAAAGCTGAAGGCTCACAGCCTACTCTTGCATCTCCACATGATGCTCAACAAACTCTGGCGGCTCTATCAACATGCAGCAACTAGCCCTACTCTAGGGCTTACCAAAAGAAGAGTGTTCAATTCTATCACACAACTGAGGAAACCACCAACGGATCCAGTCCGTAGGGAACACTACTGCTGCACCCTTAACTCTGGGGTTAAAACTCTGGTTGCAAACAACCACACTTCACAGAAGCACAAAGATGCCACATCAACCTCCTCGAAGGCTACCAACTTTGGAACCACTCTCTAGGCAACCAAATAATCTATCAAGGCTCAAGATCAACACTTGAGCTACCCAGGCTAGTCCACACGGGGACCTGCTCCACAAAAATCCACATCAGCACAACCACAACTAATTCCTCTCTTGGAGTGGCATTCCAAGGCAAAGCACCTCCACCCTCTCACTAGGGGAAAACCATCAACTGGGCCACAGTTGGCCTATGGAAGTCCAATCTCTACCTCCCTCTTGAACGATGTCCCAGGGCATTCGAATCTACCTGGATACCACAACAAGCCACCACATACATCACACACTGCGGGAAGTTGGCATGATGGCGCTCTAAACCCAAACCAATAACGATTCAGAACCTGCTCGTCTCCGCTCCTCAACACTACACAAGGCATACACTAGATGACAGGTATTGTAAATTCTTAACCCTTTTTCTTACAACAAATTGTAAACTTAGGCATACCTGATGACTGTCGGAGTGCTAGTGATCATGGGAGAAACGACCTACAACAACAGGTCAAACTACTGAGAATTTATGACTCGAGCTCGATACCAAGCTGTATGAGGACCGACCCGAATGGGGCACTAAATGGGCCCTTACCCCAATGCATGCAATCAAAGTAAAGGACATTTAAACAGACATGATTTCGGATTCCAATTAAAACAAAACATTCAAAATAACCCCTTTAAAAACTAGACAATTTCCCTGGAACCTGTCCCTGTTTCCAAGCACGTGTTCCAAGATAAATACATTCCCAAAGTATACTCCGATCAGAGATTTCTTAAAATCATTCAAAACATGTCTAGATACAATAATCTTTGGAATCCACAAAATATTCGAGAAAACATCCTAGGGCTCGTGTCCGGCTACATGCATTCAGGGAAAATAAAACATAAAGAGTCATAACACAAAATCGAGTTTGATGATTGAGCCCCATGATCACAGCTCCTCCTTGACCATCCATGTCTCGCATAACTTGGTTACTGTGGAAAAACGAGTAAGGGTGAGTAACGAATTACTCGGTAAGAATCCCCAACCAGGGGTACAACACGATATACATGGTCATCTCGATGAGCGTATGCAAGCTATGAATATAAACACACAGAATAGAGCACATAGCTTAGCCCACACTTGAGCCTCGGATGCCGGCTTAGGGTCTTAGTCACGAATAATATCACCACACGATCCTATATATAAGTCGCGCCTATACGAGAAACAAGTCCGGCCTCGGCTCTCTTGTCGACGAAAGGTACACGGCTCAAGATCCCGAGGAGCTCTCGGTCGGTATTTGTAATGGCGTAAACATGCACCGCGTGCTCTGCGAGACCATGGGGTGCGGGTCTAGAGAGGCAAAGCGCCCATGTCCGATCCACCACGCCTAACTAATTCTTTGGATCGGTGTCACCGACATAGGGGTGTGTGAGACGGACACGTAAACTATGTCGGCTGAACCACGCACTTTGAGGCTAAGGAAACGGGTCGTGGTAGGCTTACACTAGGAAGTCGTCCTTACCTTAACAGGTGGCAATCAGGGGCTATGGCCGAACACGGCGAGGACGTGCCATCGCCGGGGACGAGGCAATGCCAAGTCATCATCCCGACGGTTGGGGCATTTAACGATCCGCCACCCTCACCCAAGATTGCGGGGCCTACCGCTCGGGTTAGCTAATCCTCACACGGGTCGGGGGCGGAATGACTTGCTCGACGTCCCTGCCATGGATGCAATGTATTTTATGCATCAGGCCCGGATGATGCTATCTACCTGCAATTCTAACCTGCCCTAGCAACAACAAACAATTCCATAAAATCCAATACGTGCTCAATAAGAATACAACGAGCCTAGCATGATACTACGAAGCAAGGGACAGATACGAGCATGCTAGAAAGGAACAGCCTAGCATGGATTAACATGAGATGTAAATCAGGAAAAATCATGCTAATCGGGAATTCAGATTAGAGAACCTAGCTACATATGTCAATAAACACAAACAAGCAATCAATCAGCAATCGCATAATATATCGCAGGGTTCACACAACTCCGGTAAGAAATCCTTACCTTGGCCGGGGATGATTTGACACGAAAACCTAAATGGCAAACGAGCCCGAACTAGCTACCGAGAACCTATCAATCACAACAAAAATCACACAATAGGCCTAAATATAATAAAATAAACGAGGTTCAGCTCGGGAGCAACTCACGAGGCGCGATTTAACGAACGAACGAACGAGCCGACATTACGAACGGCGGCAGCAGGGGTTGGTCGGGCGCGCTTGGGCGCAGGAGTGGGCGCGTGGCGAGGGCGGGGCTGGCGTGGGAGGCAGCGCTACGTGCGGGCGCGCGCGCGGCGACACTGAGGCGTCGCGGGCGAAAGCAGCGCGAGGTTTTCGGCTGGCGCCAGCGATGCGACGCGACACGGAGGCGGGCGAGGCGCGCGCGCTGGCGCGGCGCGGCGCTGGCGCGGCGCGGCTCGGCGGCTGCTGCGCGCGATAGAGGAGCGACGATCTCGGCGAGTTGGCGCGATTCCGGCGACGATGGGGCTTCTTCTCGGATGAATCCCTCTCGGCTAGCTGCACATAAACTTCACACACACAAATTCGCCACTCTCTCGGCCATTAATCGCCATCTCGGAAACAGGGGAAAAATGAAGAAATCGGAGGAGATGAAGAAGAAGAAGAAGAAAAGGAAAGCTTACCGGGGTTGGGTGATCGGCGAGGAGCTCCGCGAGGAGAGGAATCATGATCGGTGAGGAGAAGGAGAGAATTCGCGAAGACGAAGGAGAAGAGAAGAAATGAAGAAGGAAGCTCGGGCAGAAATTTTCCTTTTAAACCAAAACTTGCATCGAACAGGCTTATATAGATGATGGCGCGTTTAGAAGCACAAGAGCGCTCAGTGGCTCGATTGGCAGCGAAGCTTGCCTAGCTCCCTACGCGGCCCTGGCTCGAATCTCAATCGACGCGCTATTTAATTCCTTATTTATTTCCACATTCTTCCAAGCCCAAATGCCTTCACCTAAATTCCCGATCTCATTCAAATCGACTCATAATTTTTCCGGCAATTAACAAATACAAAATCGGCCCTGCCGGCCCGACCAAAATGCCCCTGGGCCTCCCGGGAAGACCGGGATGAAATTTTTGGGCCGTTACAATTTTTCTCTTCATACGGGATGGAACAACACTGCATATGTCTTCATCGCTTCTTATCTTACTCGATGACTCATTTTTTACAATTCCTCTAAGGCTTTCATGAGAGATTCAGTCAAAAACAGATGTGGCATTCCTTTCAATATTTTTCGTGCTTATGCTTAACAAATTTTAAGTTCAGTCACAATTAAAAAAAATTTCCAAAAAACATTTTCGTCCCAAGTTATGTAATTAAACTACGTTATGACTTGATCCCTTCATTATAAAAGGGTACGTAGGCAACTTAATTAATTTTAAGTTCAGTCCTAATAAATCAAAGAAAAAAGAGAAAAAAAAAGGTCAAAATAAAAACTTTTATTTTATTGATGATAAAAGAGGCTGAATCGGCAGGTACAATGAAGAAAAAATGCCATAATGAAATAGGGTAAATAAAGTCGTTCCTACGATACAACAAATCTAAAAGAAAAAGGGAAAAAAGAAGCTAAAACGTCAAGTTATAATCCAGCAGTCTGCGTCGCTGACTTGTAAGGGTTTCTTCAAGCCTTGCTAGTGTCTGCCTATTGTTGCTGGCAGCCTGAGCTTCTTCAGTTGCACTTATCGCTTTCTCGAATTCAGATACTTTTTGTTGTATTTGGGCTGATAGTGTTGCCTCTGCAGAAATAAGTTCAGAAACGGTTTTACGCTCAGTTTTCAGCTCATTTATCTTTCGAGACAAGTCTTTGGATTGCTTACGAAGGGAGATTTTCTTCTCGTTTGAGGTTCGCATATCCGACAACGCCTTCTCCATATTTTTTCTAAGCTCTGATAGGTCTTCATCATCACTGGTTGAAGCATCTTTGAGGAACACGATCGTATGCCTTAAGTCGTTGTATGTGCGTATTTTCTCGAGGTATTCCCTCACCGATGTTCGGATAAGGGTTAAATCAGTCGTAGTAATATCTAAGATGCCTTTAAATATCGTCTCCATAGTTGACTCAAGAGAGCCTGCATTCTCAAATGTTGCATTCTCTAACAAAGTTTTGGCTCTGGCAGATTTTCGTCTCCAGTGAGATGTAAGGGCGTCGTATACATGTTGCATTCTCGTCTCCAGTAACAAATGTTGCATTCTCTAACAAAGTTTTGGCTTTGGCAGATTCTCTAACACATGCGAATGGCAGATTTTCGATTTGCTCTGGGAACAATTTCGTCTCCAGTAAGATGTAAGGGCGTCGTATACATAGTGTCTGTGTCCCCTTGCTCCTGGCAGAGGTCCTCGTTTTCCCTTTGCTCATGGCTCCTAGTGGGTTGATCGACTTCAATAATCGGCATATTAGGTTGTTTCTTATGGATAGGAGGAGCAGGACCAATAGCCGAGTGTGATGTCTGCAAGGGAGAACAAAGAGTCAACAGAAAATATATATGTATACATATACATATATGTAATTGAAAAAATGAAACATAAAAAAAAAAGAATGATGCTGACCATAGGTAATGCCAACTTTAGGCGCTCTACATCATTTGAGGGGCCTTCAAAGGGGATGTGATCAATTTTTGAAGATTTTTCTACTTGCCTCCGACGGTTCCAGTGACGATTCTCGTTGCTACTACAGCTCTTACCTTCACCTTCACGAATGCGTTTAAAGTGAATCACAACCTCGGGCGTGGGTGCATGATCAGTTTCTTTTACACTCAAATCTTTGTGGGCTTTATGTCTAGTAGAAGAAGAGCTAAAACTATCCACAAGAATCTGGATACCATCTTCCATGTATTTGCCATGCTTTTTCGCCCACCATTCTTTGTAAGAGTCAGTAATTTGGGTATGTGGGTTTAGCTCACGTGCTGGAATGTATACTTTGGAGGATGTTGAAAGTTGACTGCAACTTTTCCAATAGTAAAAGACGTTGTTGAGATTGATGGGAGGAAAACTTTCGTTGGATTGGTTGGGCACATCTTGATAAAAGCCAAACTGACGACCAAATCTATACGGGTTATATGCCTCAAGAGTCATCAACTTCCCGTGACGAGAAGATAAGTAGCACGACCGGAGACTCATGAAAAAGGAGGCTGATGGAAATGATAATCCCTTGATATCATGGATAGTTCAGCCTTAACTTTTGAAGGGGTGTTCGCATGCCACATTATTGCTTCACCTCGATGGATTAATTGACGAGCTTCGAAGCCATTTAAGCATCGTGCACCCCCTTCTCCAGAGAAGTAAGCCATCCCAGGACCTCTGACAGGGTTTATGACCTTATCATGAGTGCCAAAGTAGCGGGCAAGCCAACCATGGACATAATGAATAGGAAAGCAGTTATCCGAGCATCCAATAGAGGAAGGCACGTTTGATATTTGGCCCAAACCATAATAAATATTCGACAAAGCTGGCACGACAAGGTTAAAGAGTCTTCCTTCGGCCATGAGGGATGCGACCTTAAACACACCAGGACGCAGTGAACGACCACTTTGGAGAGGGAATACGAATAAGCATAGCCAACATGAAATAAAGGCAGCCAAGTATGTCTTATCCCTCATATTCTCTGTTTATGCCAAGTAGTTGGAAAATCGTATGCTCTTTTTCCGTCCAATTGCGAGTCTCTGGAATAGATCCACTAGGATTATGAGTGGAAGCAGGTCGTGATTTCTTCTTTGATCTTTTACTTAGAGGCCTGTTATATTTTTTCTCCCCTTTAAACCAAAACGAGATCCATGAATCTATTGGAATCGTTTGCCTATCTTTTTGTTGGGAAGCAAGACGATGGTATGCATAAAAAAGGTATTGGCAACTGGTGGGGAGGGACTCAGACCGTCCATTCAGTCTCAACACATCTTTATAGTCAGGAACGACTTCATCATAAAATGCACCCTTGATAGGAAGACCGCCCAGTTGCCACATGTCCCACAGTGAAATGGATACTTCCCCAGATGATGTATGAAGGGTATTTGTAGACGAACACCATGCTTCAAAAAAGGCTTGCATCACGTGACTATTGCAGTCATAAGTATACAGGGAGGCCATTACTGCTGAAATTAGTCCAGCATTCTTCAATGCTTCAGTGTTTCGGGAGACCGTGAACTCTAGCCATTCCCAGTAAAGAGCCACATAAGAAAATTCACCATTAAGCTTAAGTGGGGATCCCCAACAAATTTTTCCTTCTATGATTTGACGACCTAATGTCGGTTCTGGTTTCCCAGATGGACTTGCCGTATATATAGGGGAGTCCAAGAGCCAGGTTGTAGCAGATGCATGTTTATGTAGAGATCTTTTTGTTGACCAGTCTGATAGAAAAATTAAATCTCTAGAGTCAAGCCTCATCTCTCTATATGGTTCGTCGATGGGAAGAATAGTCACTTCACGAAAAGGCTGGTCCTTGTGGCTTAAAACAACGAGGCTATGCTCGGTGGAGTTTGAAATCTCTGTGAAATAGGTCATTGTCCTGCATTAGGAAAAATAAGGATCATTAGAATCACGGGGTTTCATAAGCGATCTATAAGTACAAGCGGAATTTGAAAATGGTACGCTGAGGGTTAAAAAAAATGTATAATAAAGGGGCCAAAAAAAAAAAAAAAAAAAAAAAAAAAGAGCCAAGGTTTTGGTAAAATTTTAAACGCCTCATTTCGAGCACCCCTAAATATTCAAGACGTTTATCGTTAATTTTGTGAGAAATGTCTTGTGCCTTGTCCACATAGGGTCATTTATAGCATCTCTGTGAGGTAGAAAGGAACTTTATAACAACTTTTTGACCTCAAAGTCTCTTTTATTGGTTAATGAGAACCGTTGTAGATACGTCGCAATGACATCACTTAAAGGGGACATAGTGAGCACCGCCGCCGAAACAAAGTCATTTATGGTCCCCCTTGTCGCAAGGTCGTTTACAGCTCATCCCGTGATAAGGTCGTTTCAAGCGCATCCCGTCGCAAGGTCGTTTATAGCGCATCCCGTCGCAAAGCGCACCCCACGACAAGGTCGTTTATAGCGCATCCTGCGACAGGGTCGTCCATAGCAACAGTTTGATAGGGTCGTTAATAACACATCCCGTCGCAAAGCGCACCCTGCGACACGGTCGTTTATAACGCACCCTGCGACAATGTCATTTTTAGTGCATCCCACGACAAGGTTGTTTCTAGTTCATCCCATCGCAAGGTCGTTTATAGCGCATCTTGTCGCAAAGCGCACCCCGCGACAAGGTCGTTTATAGCGCATCCCGCGACAGGGTCGTCCATAGCAACAGTCTGACAGGGTCGTTTATTGCGTCAATCCGATAGGGTCGTTGTTAGCGTCAATCCGACAGGGTCATTCATAGCGTCAATCCGACAAGGTCGTTCATAGTGTCAATCCGATAGGGTCGTTCATAGTGTCAATCCAACAGGGTCGTTCATAGCGTCAATCCGACAGGGCGGTTCATAGCACCATTCCGACAGGGCCATTTATAGCACCATTCCGACAGGGCCATTTATAGCATCACGACAAGGGTCATTTGTTTAGCATCAGTACGACAAGGGTCATTTTATAGCATCAGTACGACAAGGGTCGTCCATAACATCATTCCGATTGGGGCATCCATATCAACGATTTTCAAAAAAAAAAGAAAAGTTCTTAAATGAAATAGTTTTTTTTTTTAAAAAAAGCGCTATGCATGAAATTGAAAAAAAAAAGGGACATTTTGTTTATTGAAGAAAGGAAAAGTTTTCTATAAAAAAAAAAAAGAAAAAAAAAGAAAAAGAAAATGTTTAAAAAAAAAGTGCTTAGAATAAAAAAAGGGAAAAAAATGTAGTTATAAAAAAAAAAGTTCATTTTCCATAGTTTAATTTTAGAATAAAAAAATATAGCATAAAAAAAGTGTTTTGAATAAGGAAAACATGTTTAGAATAAAAAAAAAAAAGTGGTTATTTTAAAACTAAAAAAAACAATCATTTAAAAAAGGAAAAGAAAAAAAAAACATTTTACTTTCTCTGCACTTTTGTTTTAATTACAAAAAAAACATATACATATATATAAAGAAACATATATGAAAAAAAAAAAAAACAAATTGACATGAAAAAAAATACAAAAATACAAAGAAACACATATGGAAAAAAAAAAAAAAGATTGACAAGATTTAAAAAAAAAGCAGGACAAAAAGAGTTAATGGTTAGGACCCATTTTGGTTTGTAAATAAAAAAAAAAAAGAAAAAGAAAAGAAACCTAAACCCTAGTTTTGTTTCTCACAGCTATTTTTCAATTTTTCTTTCAAAAAAAAAAAATCTTCTTTCACCTTTGTCCATTAACAGAAAAGAATTTTGAAGTCTCACCCAAAAACAAAACTAACGATCGCAGGTGTTTTCCAGCGGCTGACAGCGTGGTTATGGTCGTCTTGCACCAGGCTAAATGCTCTAAGGGGTGAATAAAATAGAATTGAGAAGTCAGTATTTATAGAGAGTTTTGGAGATCCAATCCATACTTGCAACAAATCTGGATTTTTTGTTTTAAAACTTCAAATTTTGAGATAAATGTGATATTCTGTTGAATTTAGGATAATTTTAATGCTACCAAATCTTTATCTAACCTCTTGAGTTTGATTTGAATATTTTAGAAAAGAAAGCCTTCAATAAAATATCTTGAATTTTAAACAGAAATGAAATCCATTTGAAGTTTGTTATTATTATTCTTTTTTCTTTCTTTTTTTTAATTTGAAAAAAAAAATCACGTATTTGGTTAAAAAAAAATCTCAACAAAAAGGTTGAATAGGTTTTAAACAAATTGAATCTTGGACGTTAGACATAGAACAATTGTGAAGATTCGCCTTTTTTTAAAAAAAAATCAAATTTATTCTAAGTTTTATTTTGCTCAAGATTTGGCTTAAAAAAAAAAACTTTTTAGCAACCATCAGGTTGAGTTTGAACTTCTCAAATTTAAAGTTGTGCAATCTAAAATCTAAAGTTAAATTAAATTTTCTTCAAAAAAAGTTAAATTAAATTTATTTTCTTGTTTAGCCAAATTCTTGGGGGCAATCAAGTTCTCTTCCATGCAAGTTAAATAATTTGGATACAACTTTAGATACTTTAAGTTGGATTCAAGATTTATTTACATCAATTCAAACTCGATTCTATCCAAATTATAGAATTTTAATTTTTATCTCAAATGTTGGCATGATTCCAATTTTTCCGATTCAAATACAAATTGGGTTGAAATTTGGTATCGCCATAAAGTCAATTCGAAATTAAGTAGAGCCATAATTCTACTAAATTTCAAACATTTTATCAAATTCTTCCCTGAGTTTACAAGTCAAAGAAATTATTCACGCTATCAATCCCATGAAATTAGATTGAAAATTGCTCTTCGAATTTTACTTCCAATTTAAGTAGAATTTGTTCAAAATAATTGGTGTAACTCAAATCTTACCCCAATTTCATATTTGATAAAATTAATTCTATCAAAATTATAGAATTTAAATTTTATCCAAATATAGGCGTCGTTTAAATTTTGCCCATTCAAATGCAAAATTGGGTCAAGGTTTTCACATTGCCAAAAAGTCAATTTGGAATTGAGTGGAGCATAAATTCTACTAATTTCAAAATTTTCACGCCAAATATAGAAAATCATGATTTTGACCAAATTCCGAAATGTGATTGATTTGCATGGAAAGAAATACGTCGAAACAATCGAAATTATGACCTAAACTCATACACTTCGGTTAAACTGACAATTCATAGAATTGAAGTCTGAAACAAGAATAAACAAGCTCGTGCTTCGACTTGATACTATAGTTTTTGAGATTCATCCATGCATATTTGTGCATAAACCTCGAAAAGGGGGCATTTGTTGATTGAGAAATTTCGGTCAATTACAAGCTGCCATGTCGTTATTTCAAATTTAATGGCGAAATTAAATTAAATTTTGGGACAATATTTCTCAAAATTAATTTAAATAAATAAATTGGTTTATCTTGAATTTGGCCAAAATAAAACCAAACCAAGTAAACCGAACCATGAATTTCAAGCCCAAAAGGCCAAGCCCATGGGCCAGGCCCAAAGGCCCATTAGGGCCGAAGCCCACGATGCATGAGAACTCTATAAATAGAGGAGTTCTCTTCATTTCAAGGGGTGGAAAATTTTGGGAACTAGAGAGGGAATTCATATTTGTTGAGGTCTCTCCACGGTTCTGAAGATCAAACGTCGTTTCGAAGGCAAAAATTACTTCGAAAGACAAATAGTTCCATAAATTGTATACTTTTGTTAGAATAATTAACTTATTAAAAAAAATTGCGGTCATATAAATTATCATCTTCCTAATGCACTTTTAATATTGGACATAACTTTTTTAATAAAAATCAAAGAAGATTATTTTTTTAACATAAGTTAGATATTTGACCATCTCAAATAAGACTTGAAACTTTTGTTGAAAAAAAAAAGAAAGCAATTTAAATTTCAACATCTATAGATGGAGATATGTTACTTTATCATGAATCCATTGTCAACATTTATAAATTTATATTCAAAATTTATAAGTGTCCATCATTCTGATTTTTTAATTTTTTTTCTTTTATATATTTTAGATTATGGATCCCGATAAAATCATATCGGTGTTAACAATACTGTATAAATGGCAAAACCAGTTTTTGTTCCTTGCAAACCTTATAATGAACTACAACCCTAGGACAAAAACTATAACCTTTTCTTTCGACACCATTTTTCGCCAAATGACCTTTTTCTCGATGATAAGACAAAGTTATCTAACTTGTCGTGAAACAACTAGAATGAATCGTAGCTGCTTTGAAACCTTGTGCCACATGCTAAGGACCCACGATGATCTTTGAGGTATGAACTACATCGATGTGGAGGAAATGGTAGCCATGTTTCTACATATCTTGGCTCATGATATTAAGAACCGTGCCATTCGAGAATATTTACAAGATCCAGCGAGACAGTGTCACGAAACTTTCAATCTGTCCTTACTGTTGTGATTCGTTGTCATGATATTTTGTACAAGAAACCTGAACGGATAACCATCATCACTGATAGTAGATGAGAGTGGTTTGAGGTACCATTATTGTATCTTTATAAAATAGAGTCCTTATAGGAACCAAACTTCATTTCTTCATTCGAACTATGCAGAATTGTCCAGGTGCATTGGATGGTACTCATATAGAGTTACAAGTCCCAATGAAAATTATGCCTCATTTAGAAATAGAAAGGGTATCACACCAAGAATAACAGCAGAAATAAGCAGAAAAATACTGAGAAATTAAAACCTTCCCTAATAACAGCAGGAATAAGCAGAAAAATATTGAAAAATTAAAGAGAAAC
Organism: Sicyos edulis; assembly: GCA_036507275.1. Lineage (NCBI taxonomy): Eukaryota > Viridiplantae > Streptophyta > Magnoliopsida > Cucurbitales > Cucurbitaceae > Sicyos > Sicyos edulis. Next base: position 25,889,443 of record CM071850.1, on the reverse strand, counting down.
AACAAAATAGAGAACACCAAGAATTTACTTGGAAAAACTCCAAATTGGAGAAAAAAACCACGGACAGAAGGAACTTTCACTATATGACAAATTATTACAATCACATAGAATTCTCTCTTCCGACTCCACTCACATAAGCACCCTCTTCAAAGTTTATATTACTCTCACCTTTTGTCCCACTCTGTAACGACCCGACCCGAATGGGGTTCTAAATAGGCCGTCACCTCAATGCATGCATTCAAATCTACAGAAAATTTGCAAGATGGTGTTTGGATTCTAAGTAAAAACTAAACATGAAAACATCCATTTAAAAATCAACATAAATTCCTGAAACCTGTCCCTGTCTCCAAGCACCTGTTCCAAGACAAATACATTTCCAAAACATACTCTGATCAGAGATTTATTTAAAACATACAAACTTTACAACAATGCTAGAATCAGGAAATACATTGAGAGAAAACACCCTAGGGCTCCGTGCCCAACTACATGCATTCAGAGGACATTTAAATCATAAACATAAACATAAGACTCGAGAGTTGAACAACGGGTTCCATGATCATGACTCCTCCTCCACCCATCTGTCTCGCACCATGGTTACCGTGAAAACCACAATAATAAGGGTGAGTAACGAATTACTCAGTAAGAATCCCCAGCGGGGTACAATACGATACACATGGTCATCTCGAGAAAGATATGCAAGCTATGAATATAAACACAGAATAGAGCACATAGCTTAGCCCACACTTGGGCCTCGGATGCCATCTCGTGGTCTTAGTCAGGAAATAAATCACCACACAACACATCACACAAGTCGCCTATACGAGAAACAAGTCCCGGCCTCGGCTGTCTCTCATCGTCGACGAAAGGTACACTAGCTCAAGATCCCGAGGAGCTCTCGGTCGGAGGCGTAATGAGCGTAAGCATGCACCGCGTGCTACTGCGCACCATGGGGTGGGAGTCCAGAGGCAAGTTGCCCATGTCCATCCACCACGCCTAACTAATTCTTTGGATCGGTGTCACCGACATAGGGTGTGAGACTGGACACGTAAACTATGTCGGCTGAACCACCGCTTTGAGGCTAAGGAAACGGGTCGTGGTAGGCTTACACCGTGAAGCCGCCTTACCTTAACAGTGGCAATCGGGGGCTACGGCCGAACACGCCGAGGACGTGCCGATCTGCCGAGGGCGAGGCAATGCCAAGTCATCATCCCGACGGTTGGGGCATTTAACGATCGCCACCCTCACCCAAGATTGCGGGGCCTACCGCTTGGGTTAGCTAATCCTCACGGGGTCGAGGGCGGAATGACTTGCTCGGCGTCCCCGCCATGGATGCAAGGTACTTTATGCATCGGCCCGGATGATGCTATCTACCGCAACTCTAACTTTGTCTAGCAAACGACAAACAATTCCATAAAATCCAATACGTGCTCAATAAGAATACAACGAGCCTAGCATGATACTACGAAGCAAAAGAACAGATACGAGCATGCGAGTAAAGGAACAACCTAGCATGGATTAACATGAGAATTAACTAGGAAAGTCATGCTAATCGGGAATTCAGATTAGAGCACTTATCACCAAACATGTCAATAAACACAAACAAGCATACAATCGGCAATCGCATAATATATCGCGAGGTCCACACAACTCGTGAAGAAATCCTTACCGGTAGGAAGACCTCTAAACACAAGAAACCTAAGTGCGATCGAACCCGAGCTACCTAGCGAGAACCTAACAAAAACAACAATAATTACAATCAAAAGGCCCAAATATAATAAAACAAAGCGGGGCTCGGCTCGGGAGCAACTCACGAGGCACGGTGACACTTGACGGGCGCATTTGCACGGCTAGGCGGCATTGTTGGGGCGCTGGCACAGTGCGTGGGGCACTGACACGAGCACAAGCGCTGGCTCGGCGCTGGGCGCGCTGACACGGCGCTGGGCTAGGCTGGGCACACTGGCGAGCTGAAGGGCGCGCGAACGCGCGCTGGCGAGCGAAGACGGCGAGGAGGGCGCTGGCGGGGCGGCGCGCGCTCTGAGGGGACGCGACACGGGCTGGGACGAGCGACTCGGACCTAGGCTCGGCGATCTGGCGTGAGGACACACGACGAGGGTGCGGGGACGCGCGATCTGGCTGGGCTCGGCACTAAGCGCGCGGCGCGGACGAAGCGGCCAGGCACGCGGCGAAGCTGCGCGCTGCAATGACAGCGGATCGGCTCGGCCGGCGATGGCGCGCGACGCTAGGGTTGAGGCGACTGGGCTGGCGAGGGCAGCCTTGTGCGGGTCAGGCTAGCTAGCTCGGGCGAGCAGGGGCTCGAGCTGGCTGGGGCTGGGCGAGCCAAGGGGCTGCTCGGGCAAGGGGGGCTCGGGGAGAGAGAGAGAGAGAGAGAAAAGTGGATTTGGGGGAAAAATAAAAGAAAAAGAAAATAAAAAGGAAAATGGGAAAATAAAAGAATAAATGGGATTTTAATCCTTTTTCCATCCTTATCCATTTTTTCCAATTTTCTAAAAATCCTTAAAATCTCATTTCCCGGCTTCCTCCTTCGAGACCCGACCGAAGCAATCTTTTCCAATCAATAAATCTCACTTAAATCCAACTCTCAAATCAACACTAAGGACCCGGGCTCGAATCCCAAAGGAAGCACACAACCAACCATCACTTTACAAAAATCCCAAATCACAACCGAACTCCCAAACGACTAGCCCAAACATCTCGGGACTCGCAGACCAACCCAAACAAGCCACGGCAAAGGCAGGAGCTACCTCGAAGCCCTGAAAACCACAAATCCTGCACGAAGAGCCAAAAGACCAAAATACCCCTAAGGGACAAAACCGCTCTAAGACCCAACCAAACAACCGAAACTTGACCCGAAGGCACCTCGAAAACTGGGATAGAAAACTGGGCTGTTACAATACTCCCTCCTTTTAAGACTTTCGTCCTCGAAAGTCCTAAGAATAGCTCGCTCGGGAAAACTCCACAGAAACCAAACCAACTGAACTTCTCGGCTAAAACAGCACCACCCTTCTCCGAAAACCAAACCCTCTTGGGTTCTCAAAAACTCAAGGCCACAATGCCATCCAGACTTCCAAACACTGAACTTAGAAGGAAAACAAATACGAAAAAGCTAGACGGCAAACCACGTCCTCAACCTGCACCAACTCTCAAACGGTGCTACTCTCAGCAAACTCGAGGACTGGCCACAAGCTCTGAAACTCTACAACACGCACTGGCAAAACTCCTCTGGAAGCTCACAGCTGACAACAAACAAACTCAACCCTACAACAAACTGGCCAAACAACTGAACCTTCCATATTCCAAAACTAAATGGCCTACTCTTACTTCACAAGAGACCAACAAACCTCAAACCTTGACTACAACCTTAACGAGATACAAACGAACCACTAACTGGCGACTGATCCAAAAAGACAAACTTCTCCAACTAGAACACGACCACAACACTTAAGCAACCATCTTAAGGTGAAATCGCCGAACCAAAGGCAAGGGGGCACCATCCTGGTACACCCGACGACTAACAACACTCACACCAGCTGAAACTTCAGCTACGACCACCTTAAAAAGACAAGGGCCAAGCACAGACTCCACTCGGCCAAGCCAACAAACTAGAACTCCTCATCGGCCGAACGCAACATTTCGGAGCAAGCCTACCAGCAACTGGCCAAAGAGAACACCGCCAGGCAAGGAAACCACCAACCTTCCTCTCAAAAAGCTCATGAAGCAAGGACTAAATCATCACGCAGCTCTCTGCGGCACAACACCTTGAGGAAAACAGCTCAACAGCTTACCAACCAATGCCACGGCACCTCTGTGCCAACTCACTCAAACGCGGCTCTGCTAACGCCAACTGCGAACGCACAACAACTAGGAACAAAGCCCAAGAAGGGCTTGCTCAGCGGAACTCAACCCAACTTATAACGAGCAACGCTCGCCTCCAAGCTACTACTCAACCCTAAAAAAAATCCAACTGGCTACTTAAAGGACTTCTCCTTTAAGCTTAGGCCTAACTCAACTTCCAACCAGAAGCTTCACTCCCGAAACCTCACAAGGAAAATGGATGACGACAACCTTTAAGCTTACGGATCCTGAGCCACACGAATCCGCAAGACTACCCCGGAAGCTAACACTCGAGGCTGGCATCCATGAAGCAACTCAACCACCACAGAGGCTAGGGGGAAAAAGGAAATCTTCAATCCCCAAAGAACCAACAACTTGCCAGAACAACTCAACTCTTACTGGCTGGCCTCCGCCCTTGCGGGAACAAACAACTTTTCTTGCTAACAACACAAAGCGAGGACCCTCTCATTTGGGGTGACCATTGCGCTTACTCGACCAACTACACAACTCGGGAGCTAAGTCGACTCCGCCAAAGCGGAAACGACTTCCCGGCAAGCAAACTCGGAAGGGCGGCGAACTCCACACACGCCGACGACTTGCTCAAACCCAAGGCAACAACAACCAACTCTCTTGGAAGCAACACCCAAGGGAAAACTCAACCAATCGGACCACCAATCCGAAACTAACAACACTTACTCAACTGCCGAGGGAGGGGTCAACTCCCAAAACTAACTGACTAGGAACAAGGCCTCAGGGCAACGCCCTCCAGCTAGAACCGAACTAGCTCTCGAAACAACAAAAGAACCAATTCTTGGCCAAACACTCACAAGAGGCAAAACAACCTTTACTGCAGCCTCTAGAACACCATCCAAGAATCTGCTTAACTGGACAAACAACTGCTCCCAAGCAGCCAACAAACTTTTCCCTCTTGCTAGCACCACAACCATCAATTCCAAGACCAAGGGAGTAACCTGACAACTCCCCGAAGGAAACGGCTCTTACAAGCAGACAACCGAAGGACAGAGAGCTCCTCATACGCTCACTGTCTTGCTCCACTAGAGCAACAACATCTAAATCTCACGGGGCAACAACAGGGGCCCATCTCAGACTGAACCTCCAAAAGCCAAACGGGGCAACTCAACATCCTGCAACAGGAAAACAACCAACAGGGCACAAACCACTCGCCCCACGAGCAAAACTAAACTCTAGCAACTCCAATCCACACCTTGGTCAACACCAAGCATCAACTTGCCACCACACCAAAACCACTCCGGACTTTACTCCAAACAAACACTAGCTTGCTAGTCTACCAAGACTGCTAGCAACTCCACCGAGGCTACAAACTACACACCTCCAGCTGGCCAACTAAACTCACTACCTGGGCCTGACTGAGCTTTGGAGAGGCTCTCCACAACCTAGGGTTCTTCGGCAACCCTCGACGCACACACCGCCAAGCAACGATCTAATGGACAAACCGCTGAACAAACAACTCCAATTTCCAGCATCACAACCATGCTGGCCAACTCCAACTCCTTGGGAACCAAGAGGACCCGAAACGCTAAAGAATGCGTCATCCTCCTACTCAAGGCATCGACCACAACATAACTTCTACCCAAGGAAGGATCCGAACAACTCTCTTAGCCATGACGATCAAAAACCACGCGGCTTAGCTACCACCGCTCTTGTTCAGTTTCCAACTGAACTCCAACCAACGATCAACAAAAAGATCCACCAACCAAGCTTAGGTCCAACTTAACAAATCTTGCCTAAGCAACAACTTGATACCACGAGCCTTTGTATCCTTACCACCTCAACCAAAGCCTTACAACAACCACACGGAATCCAACTTCTCCGGGAACCGAGCACTAGATCTCCAAAGCAAACCCTACATGGATGCGAAACTCTCGCCACAGAACGAACCACACAAAACACACTTGTGTGCACAACTCTCAACCTTCCTTCAGAGATCCAAGACTAACAAGCGCTTTTCCAACAAGCAACGCTAACTCCTGGCAGAGATACAAACAATCCAAGGAACACCAAAAGTTCCATCTCCACACGATACTCGAAGCTGAGGCAACCTTGCTCTACCAAAGCAAAATCATGCCAAACCAAACTTACTTTGTACCAAGCCTCTACCAAGGGTGCTTACCCCTAAGGCATCCAAAACCTCTCGCAAGGCATCAGCTCATCTCGCCTCATAGGCATCCAACTCATCTCATGAGCATCCAACTCAGGGTCCCTCTATTGGACCAAACTCGCATCTATGATGCTCAACACTCCTCAGATTTAGGCACTCGAAGGTAGTTGACCGCACTACCAACCACAAAGAAATCTCTTGGCCTTAACACTAGCGTGAGGCTCACGCCCACCAACACTTACCAACCGACAACCTGCTGGCTTACTCAACCTCCAGAAACACTGGGAAAAGGCTCCGGCCTACCCTTGCATCTCCACATGATACTCAACAAAACTCTGGCCGGCTCTCTCAACATGCAGCAGCTAGCTCCACTCTAAGAGCTCACCAAAAGAAGAGTGCTCAACTCTACCAAACATCCGAGGAAAACACCAACGGATCCAATCCGAAGAAGGGAACATCGCTCATTTGCACCCTTAACCACGTGGTTCCGCCATCTGGCCGCAAACAACAACACTTTAAAGAAGCACAACGATGCCTCAACAATCTCTCTCGAAAGTCGCCAACTCTGCAGCTACTCACCGGGCAATCAAACAACCGCTAAGGCTCAAGATCAACACTTGAGCTACCCGTGAAGCTAGTCCACACGGGGACTGCTCCCCAAACATCCACATAAGCACGACCATAGCTAACTCCTCTCTTGGAGTGGCACTCCAAGGCAAAGCACCTCCCCCTCTCACTAGGGGAAAACCAACAACCGGGCCACACTTGGCTCACGGAGTCCAAGCTCGCCTCCCACGGGGACGATGTCCGGGGCATCCGAAACAATCTGGATACCTCAACAAGCCACAACATACATCACACATCTGCGGGAAGTTGGCATGATGGCGCTCTAAACCCAAACCAACAACGAGTCGAACTCGCTCGTCTCGCTCCACAACACTACACAAGGCATACACTAGATGACGTGTATTGTAAATTCTTAACCCTTTTTCAACAACAAATAGTAAACTTAGCGCGCACTGATGACCGTCGAGTCTTGATGATCATGGAAAAAAAACGACCTACACAAAAGGTCAGTCTACAGAATCTATGACTCTGAGCTCTGATACCAACTGTAACGACCCGACCCGAATGGGGTTCTAAATAGGCCGTCACCTCAATGCATGCATTCAAATCTACAGAAAATTTGCAAGATGGTGTTTGGATTCTAAGTAAAAACTAAACATGAAAACATCCATTTAAAAATCAACATAAATTCCTGAAACCTGTCCCTGTCTCCAAGCACCTGTTCCAAGACAAATACATTTCCAAAACATACTCTGATTAGAGATTTATTTAAAACATACAAACTTTACAACAATGCTAGAATCCGGAAATACATTCAGAAAACACCCTAGGGCTCCGTGCCCAACTACATGCATTCAGAGGACATTTAAATCATAAACATAAACATAAGACTCAGAGTTGAACAACGGGTTCCATGATCACAGCTCCTCCTCCAGCCATCCTGTCTCGCACCATGGTTACCTGTGGAAAACCACAATAATAAGGGTGAGTAACGAATTACTCAGTAAGAATCCCCAACCGGGGTACAATACGATACACATGGTCATCTCGAGAAAGATATGCAAGCTATGAATATAAACACAGAATAGAGCACATAGCTTAGCCCACACTTGGGCCTCGGATGCCATCTCAGGGTCTTAGTCCGGAAATAAATCACCACACAACACATCACACAAGTCGCCCTATACGAGAAACAAGTCCCGGCCTCAGCCTGTCTACTGTCGACGAAAGGTACACTAGCTCAAGATCCCGAGGAGCTCTCCGGTCGGAGCTGTAATGAGCGTAAGCATGCACCGCGTGCTACTGCAGACCATGGGGGTGCCGGGTCTAGAGGCAAGCCTGCCCATGTCCGATCACCACACGCTAACTAATTCTTTGGATCGGTGTCACCGACATAGGGGTGTGAGACTGGACACGTAAACTATGTCACCGAACCACCGCACTTTGAGGCTAAGGAAGCGGGTCGTGGTAGGCTTACACCAGAAGCCGCCCTTACCTTAACAGTGGTGGCAATCGGGGCTACGGCCGAACACGGCGAGGACGTGCCGATCGCCGGACGAGGCAATGCCAAGTCATCATCCCGACGGTTGGGGCATTTAACGATCCGCCACCCTCACCCAAGATTGCGGGGCCTACCGCTTGGGTTAGCTAATCCTCACGGGGTCCAGGGGCGGAATGACTTGCTCGGCGTCCCCGCCATGGATGCAAGGTACTTTATGCATCGGGCCGGATGATGCTATCTACGCAACTCTAACTGTCTAGCAAACGACAAACAATTCCATAAAATCCAATACGTGTTCAATAAGAATACAACGAGCCTAGCATGATACTACGAAGCAAAGAATAGATACGAGCATGCTAGAAAGGAACAACCTAGCATGGATTAACATGAGAATTAACCAGGAAAGTCATGCGAATCGGGAATTCAGATTAGAGCACTTATCACCAAACATGTCAATAAACACAAACAAGCATACAATCGGCAATCGCATAATATATCGCAGGGGTTCACACAACTCGGTAAGAAATCCTTACCTGGTAGGAAGACCTCTAAACACAAGAAACCTAAAGCTGCGATCGAACCCGAGCTACCTAGCGAGAACCTAACAAAAACAACAATAATTACAATCAAAAGGCCCAAATATAATAAAACAAAGCGGGGCTCGGCTGGGAGCAACTCACGAGGCACACGGTGACACTCGAACAAAGCCGGCATTTGACGGGCTAGGCAGGCATGGCTGGCGGCGCACAGCGCGCTGGGCGCTACTGACACGAGCACTGGAGTCGCTTGGCTCGGCGCCGGGCCGCACCGACACACGGGTTCGGGCGCGCCGAGCACGGCTGGCGAGCAGTGGCGCGCGCGCGCGCGCGGCGAGCAAAGCAGGCGAGGGCGCGCGGCGCGACGACGCGCTTCTGAGGGACGCGACACACGGGCGGGACGAGCGACTTCGGACCTAGGCTCGGCGATCTGGGCGCGAGGACACGCGACGAGGGCGCGGGACGCGCGATCCGCTGGGCTCGGCAGTGGGGGCGAAGGCGCCGACGAGCGGTGGGCACGCTGAGGAAGCAGGGCGCGCTGGATGGCCCCATCGGCTCGGGTGGCGATGGCGCGCGGCGCTTTCGGGCCGAGGCGACTGGGGCGAGCGCGAGCGAGTGGTCAGGCTAGCTTCGCGAGCAGGGGCTGGTATTTGGGTGGCCGGGCGAGCCAAGGGGCTGCTCGGGCAAGGGGGGCTCGGGGAGAGAGAGAGAGAGAGAGAAAAAAAAAAAGTTGATTTGGGGGAAAAATAAAAGAAAAAGAAAATAAAAAGGAAAATGGGAAAATAAAAGAATAAATGGGATTTTAATCCTTTTTCCATCCTTATCCATTTTTTCCAATTTTCTAAAAATCCTTAAAATCTCATTTCCCGGCTTCCTCCTTCGAGACCCGACCGAAGCAATCTTTTCCAATCAATAAATCTCACTTAAATCCAACTCCCAAATCAACACTAAGGACCCGGGCTCGAATCCCAAAGGAAGCACACAACCAACCATCACTTTGCAAAAATCCCAAATCACAACCGAACTCCCAAACGACTAGCCCAAACATCTCGGGACTCGCAGACCAACCCAAACAAGCCACGGCAAAGGCAGGAGCTACCTCGAAGCCCTGAAAACCACAAATCCTGCCCGAAGAGCCAAAAGACCAAAATACCCCGAAGGGACAAAACCGCTCTAAGACCCAACCAAACAACCGAAACTTGACCCGAAGGCACCTCGAAAACTGGGATAGAAAACTGGGCTGTTACACACTCTCCACAAGAGAATATAAAAGGAATTTTAACTAGAGTCAGTACACAAAACTTAAAGTGCTTCCGACTGGGATGCTTTGAAACCAAAGCCTTATGCTTCTTTTATAGTGCTTGGAGCACACCACTACCTTGCATCTTTTCGATGTGGGACAAATTCACTTCTAATATTTTACCAAAATCCCAAAAAATTCCACCTTGGCAAGATATTTGAAAAATCCACATCTTCTGCTGCAACATTGTCTTTTCTGACAATCGTAATTCTCGACCCTGAGAATTATAACCTACTCCACCGTAAAAAGTACAACACTTGAAATCTCACATTCCAAGATTTTTCTTCTTCATCACATGTCGATACACCTTGTTGAAATTTATGGTGCAACTTCCACCTACTTGGCTTACTTGGAAGTTCTTTAGCTATCGACATAACTTCCACCACACACCTTGCATAACCGCCAAGCCAATGCCCGTGTGCAAACTTGTGGAACCGCTGACATCACATCCTCTATCATGGCAAAGCGGACATACCATGAGGATGATTTTTATCTTTCTTCAGAGGGTGTCACCAAATCCCTGGACGAGAGAGACCACGTCAGCATCCAAACTAGAGCCCTTTGACGAACTTGCTCTGTTAGGACAATTGTTTCTCATGTGACCAGGTTGTCCACATTCCCAACAACTTCTTGAAAAGACCCAACCCGAAATACGGTCCTAAACCTAGGTCTTTACTCAGCATGCAAATGAAAAGCATAAATGATACGAACTAGCAGTTGAATTTAGAAACTTTTCAAAACATAAAGGCTGGACAATATTTAAATCAAAACAAATATTCTTTAAGCAAATCCATGTAACTCAAAAACAGTGACTGATCAGTACCTTTCTTAAAAACATAAAAATAGTTCGTGCAATAATAAATAATTTTCCCTATGGACTCATGTCCAACTACATGCTGAAATCAAAAGTAAATAATGACACGACAGAGTGTCAGCAGCATCCATGATCTCTCCACTCACTCCGCTAGCCGCCCCGGTGCTGTCTCAAGTTACCTGGTGGAAAACCACAATAAGAGTGAGTATAAGCATACTCAGTAAGAATCCCCAACTGGGGTACGATACGATGCATTCAATCATCTAGCAACCTAGTACACATGCAAACAGATATCAACACGGATCTTAGCTCAACGAGCTTACAAGGCAATTCCGGAGTCCTCGGAAGTCTCCTACTTCCGGCCTAATGATTGATTCTCAAAACCAATCCCGAGACATCTCCGAGGGTCTTTCTCCCTCGGCCAATTGATCAGCTCAAAAACCGATCCCAAAAGATGTCCGACACCCTCGAGGGTCTTTCTCCCTCAACCATATGATTGGCTCAAAAACCAATCTCAATGGGTGTCCTCAAGGGTCTCTTACCCTCGCTAACGAATCTAGATTGTCGAGAGAGTACCCGAAGTCTGGCTCTAAACTAGAAGGAACTGGTGTACTCACGAACATTAGCCCTGGGGAGCTCTCCGAACCGGCTACTAACGCGTGTGCGCGCACACCGCATGCTGCTGCAACCGACGTAAATGTGGGGGCCTAGGTACAAACTACGCGGGCCAGGTTCGCATGCCTAAAGACTCGGAAGCAGTGTCACTGAACACTGTAGTGCGAGGCCCTCGACACTCATCTGTGCAGCCTGTACCACCGACCTGAAGCTAAGAACCGGCCAAGGCAAGGCTTGCACAGTTGGCAGGGTTCCGCTCTAGTAGGCTATAAACTAGGCTTATGCCGATGTGGTAGCTAATCCACATCGGCTGCCGGGGGGAAGCAAGGTACGTTATGCTTCGCTTTAACTCCCGACCAGTGGGGACAACGTACATTATGTCCACTCTCAGCCTCTAGATGATGACAAACCCTACAAGTCTATCTACGAGTATAAAATAACTGATTCCTGGCTAAACATACATATCAACATCAATCACACATAACCTAGCATGATTCTACGAACTTAAAGCAGGAATCATAAGCATGCTGGAAGAACAAACCTAGCATGGCACTAACATGTACAAACTGGCAAACATGCTAGCAGGAATTCAAACACAAACTGTCCTATCCACTAACATGCTCATAAAAGTAGACAGGTATACAAGGCACAATCAAGAAAACATCGCAGGGTCCACACAACCCCGGTAAGGAATCCTTACCTGGAAACAAGCAGAAGATAACAATCAACAAGCGACCCTCGAGCTTCTAAGTGAACCCGAACAACCTAAGCAAATAATAAAATCATCCTAACTAAACGAACAACAACCAACAACTTAGGGTCCAAAAGAGTAGAGACTCAGGAATTACCAACCAAGAAGGCACTAGGTCTCGGCCCAACTCACTTGACAAGACAAGCTCTCGGCGGCAAGAAGCTGGCAGGACGCGTGGCTGGAGGCGAGCAGGCTAGGCGCGGCAGGGGGTCGCTGCGGCGCTGGGCGATGCAGGGGGTCGGTGCGGTGCTGGGCGATGTAGGGGGTCGGTGCGGCTAGACTTGGTTGGGGTTCTTGGGCTCGGTGCTTGGTCTTGTTGAAATCGGCAAAGTGAGAAGGAAGGAATGAAAGAGGTGTGCGGCAAAACAAGGGGAAGATTTCTTGGTTTTTTTTTTCTTCCTTTTCCTAATTTAAATAGGCTTTGGCTGACCTAAACTCCCTTCCCAGGGCTTTCCTCCTTCGAGTCCCAGCTGACGCGTTTTAATTCATAATTAACTCAAGCTTCCAAACTCCCGTTTAGGTCAGGGGCTCGAATCCTCTTGGAAACACTTTTAAAAGAAACTTTATTTTACAATTAACCGGAATGAAAGTCTGGGCCGTTACAATACTCCCTCCTTTTAAGACTTTCGTCCCCGAAAGTCCTAAGACTGAAACAGCTCTGGGTAATGAGTCCTCATCTCATCCTCTAACTCCCACGTCGCTTCCTCTGCCCTCTCATGCCTCCACAGAACCTTCACTAAGCTTATCTCCCGGTTGCGTAGAACCTTGAGCTCACGGGCCAAAATTTGCACAGGTTTCTCCTCGAATGATAAGTCTTTACACAGCTCTAAGGGCTCATGCTCTAGCACATGCGTCGGGTCTGCCACGTACTGCCTCAGCATCGAGACGTGGAACACGTTATGCACTGTTGCCAAAGACGGGGGCAAAGCTAATCGATAGGCCACTGCTCCGATCCGCTCAAGGATCTCAAAATGCCCTACAAACCGGGGGCTCAATTTGCCTATCTTTCCAAACCTTAACACACCACGCATTGGTGCTACCTTCAGAAAAACATGTTGACCCACCTCGAACTCCAAATCTCTACGCCTCACATCGACGTAACTTTTCTGCCTACTCTGAGCTGTCAACATGCGAGCCATGATCTTCTGCACTGCGTCGTTAGTCATCTGAAGTAACTCGGGTCCTAGAACCTGTCTATCACCAACTTCCTCCCAGAACGCTGGGGATCTACACCGCTTACCGTACAACGCCTTGAATGGAGCCATCTATATAGTTGACTGATAACTGTTATTGTATGCGAACTCCATCAAATACAGGTACTGGTCCCAACTGCCTAGAAAGTCCAAAACACAGGCTCTCAACATATCTTCAAGAATCTGATTCACTCTCTCGGTCTGACCATCGGTTTGAGGGTGAAAAACAGTACTGAAACTGCACTCGGTTCCCAAACCCTTCTGGAGCACTCTCCAGAAGCGAGGTGTGAACCTAGAATCCCGATCTGACACAATCTTCACTGGTACCCCATGGTACCGAACAATCTGCTCCAAAAATAACTGTGCCCACTGTTCCACGGTATAATTAATCCTGCCGGGGACGAAGTGTGCACTCTTAGTCAGCCGGTCCACTATTACCCAGATCTGAGTAAATCCCCTCGGTGTCCTCGGCAACCCAGAGATATAATCCATCGAAATCTTGTCCCACTTCCACTGTGGAACACTCAACGACTGCAATAATCCTGCTGGCTTTTGTCTGGGAGCCTTCACTTGCTGGCAAGTGAGACACCGGCTAACAAACTCAGCTATGTCTCGCTTCATACCCATCCACCAAAACGTCTGCTTGAGATCCTGATACATCTTGGTACCTCCTGAGTGCCAAGTGAATGGGGAACTATGTGCCTCGGTGAGTAACTCGGCTCGAATCCCTGCATCGTCCGGGAAGCACAACCGACCTCTGTATCTCAAGCCTCCGTCTGGTGCTACGACAAAGTCAAAATCGCCATCAGCCTCAACTCTCTCGAGCAACCTTTTTAACTTGGTATCACTCAGCTGGCTGTCGATAATCCCCTACTTAAGCGACTACCGAATCGATAGATTTGGGCTACCCTGGCGGTAACCTCTCCCAACAAAACTGCGATACCGGTTCGCTCAAACTCTTTCTGCAATTCAACCTGAGAGCTCAACAAAGCTGCGGAATGCGACGTCTTCCTACTCAGTGCATCAGCCACAAAGTTGGCCTTTCCTAGATGGTACAGGATTTCACAGTCGTAGTCCTTAACCAACTCGAGCCACCTTCTCTGCCTCATGTTCAACTCCTTCTGAGTGAAGAAATACTTAAGGCTCTGGTGGTCCGTGAACAATTGAATCCTTTCACCATACAAATAGTGCCTCCAAATCTTTAGTGCGAAGACAACTGCAGCCAATTCCATATCATGAGTTGGATAGTTCTTCTTATAAGGCTTCAACTGCCGGGAAGCATAAGCTATCACTTTCCCATGCTGCATCAACACACAGCCTAAACCGAACTTGGAAGCATCACTATAAACCACGAAACCTCATGTCCCCTCAGGAACTGCCAACACTAGCGCTGTCGTCAAACTGAGCTTAAGTTGGGCAAAACTTTCCTCACATCTTGCATCCCAAACAAAGTCAACACCCTTCTTGGTCAGACGGGTTAGGGGTGTTGCCTTAACGGAAAAGTCTTTTACGAAACGCCGGTAATAACTCGCCGACGGACCGAAAAGTCGCTGGATTTTCTGCGACCGTCGTCGGTCTGGCCTACGAACTAACTGCCTCTATCTTTGCGGGGTCCACCGCTATTCCATCTCTGGATACGATATGCCCAAGAAAGGCTACTTTCTCTAGCCAAAAGTCACATTTTGAAAACTTTGCGAACAACTGATTCTCTCGCAATGCTGCTAAAACCTGTCTCAAATGCGAAGCATGGTCCTCCTTTGTCTTGGAATAAATCAAAATATCGTCTATGAACACGATAACAAAGTTGTCCAAGAATGCCTTGAATACTCTGTCCATCATGTCCATAAACGCTGCAGGGGCGTTCGTTAGTCCAAAAGACATGACCACGAACTCATAATGATCATACCTCGATCTAAACGCGGTCTTAAGGATATCTGCATCCCGAATCCTCAATTGATGGTACCCTGACCTCAAATCGATCTTGGAAAATACTGAAGCTCTCTAAAGGTGATCAAACAAGTCATCAATACGCGGCAGGGGATACTTATTCTTCACCGTGACTTTATTCAACTCTCTATAGTCTATACATAAACGCATGGATCCATCCTTCTTTTTAACAAACAGGACAGGTGCTCCCCACGGGGACACACTCGGTCGGATGAACCCTCGATCCAGCATCTCCTGCAACTGCACTTTGAGTTCTTACAACTCAGTTGGCGCCATATGATACGGAGCTTTAGAAATGGGAAGAGTCCCTGGCTCCAGCTCAATGGTGAAATCTAACTCCCTCTTCGGAGGTAAACCCGGTAACTCCTCAGGGAAAACATCAGCAAACTCTTGCACCACGGGGACCATGTCAACAGACAACACGGAACTGCTACCTCCTGACAGCTTTGCCAAGAAGCCCCAAGCTTCTCGAGCTAACAATCTACAGGCTTTTACTACTGAGATCAGCGGCGGGCTAACTCTTCCTTGGACACCGCGAAACTTGAAGCTCGGCTTCTGAGGCGGTCTAAACATAACTTCTTTCTGGCGGCAGTCTATCAAAGCATGGTTCTCCGCCAACCAATCCATACCAAGGATCACATCGAAACCGCTCATAGACATAACTATGAGGGTAGCCTCTAAAATCTCATCGGATATCTGTATCCGGCCACTCTTAACTCTATTGCTAGCTAACATACTCACTCCCGAGGGAGTGGCTACACACAGCTCAAACCCTAAAGGTTCGAGTTCCACACAAGCTTGTCTAACAAATGCATCAGAAACAAAAGAATGGGTTGAACCCGAATCGAACAACACAAATGCATAATGCTCTAAGACAAGCAGCGTACCTGCAACTACATCATCAGTACGCTCCGCCTCCTGGCGAGTAGTGGCAAACACCCCCCGCCTTCTTTGGGCGGTCCGCCTCTTTGCTAAATCCTGAGTACAAAATCTGGCCAAATGCTCTTCCTTGCCATCTGTAGCAAGCACGGGGCGATGCTCCACATAATCTGAAATGCGTCTTACCACACTTGTTGCAATGAGACGGCTGCCTGGCCCCGCCCTGCTGGCGATCCTGTGCTCTACCCTGTGATCGGCGCTGATCCCGACCCCTAGACTGGCCCTGACGCCGAGTCTGCTACCCACCTGAGCAGGAACCATAGGAAGACCCAAACTTCCTCTTATGCCCAGAATGCTGCTAATCAAGTTGAACTGACTGAGCTGGTGCAACAGAATCCTGCACTGGCGGATACTTCGGATTATAGATTGTGGCCAACTCCACGGCTCGGTCATAGCTATCAGGAGCGAGTGCTCGGACATCCTGAGAAACCTCCTTTCTCAGCCCACTAATAAATTTCTTAGTCTTGAGCTCCTCAGTTGCAATGAGCTCCGGGGCAAAATAGCTATAATCAGATAACTTCTTTTCGTACGCAGCCATACTATCTAATCCCTGCTTCAGATTCGAGAAGGCCTCTGCCATCTCCTGCTGAGCCTCGTCGTTGACATACTTAGCTCTAAATTTTGACCTAAAGAACTTCCAGGTGGCTGGAGAAGACCCAGCTGGTCTAGCTCTATCTGTGGACTCCCACAACCATTCAGTTGTGTCGGTGAGAACATGGGCCGCACATCTCAGCCTCTGCACATCGGGGTATCCCATAACTCTAAAAATGTACTTCATCCTGGCCAACCACCTGACTGCCACTAGTGGGTTCTCTGAAGCATCGAATTCCTTCGGCTTCCACTTGGTGAAATCCTTCAGCCACTTGTCAAACTCAGCGGCTCCCTCTGCACAATCAAGTGAATCAGTCAGGTCCTACTGACCCTGCCCCTCCGGTTGAGCTACCGGGGCTACTGGAGCTGCTGGGGCTACTGGGCTACTAGAGCTACTGGGGGTGTCTGCTGCATAAGCTGTGTCAACTGGGCTATCTGTGCCCTAGACTCATCTCTCTGCGCTGCTAGCTGCGCCTGAGTCTCAACTCTCTGCTCGGCTATTAGGCCCATCATCAAGTCTCTCATAGCAGAGACATCTCCTCTTGGAGCTGCACCTCGAGGCATATCAGCCTCCACCCCTTCTCTGGGCAAGTTAGCACCTGGAGCCACAGGCGGCCTACGAGCCGGCTCTGCCCTAGCTGCTGGACCTAAACATCTCTATTTGCAGTTCCAGACGGGCCTGCTCCACTGCTTGTAACCGGCATACTGGCGATCTACACGGAAACCACAACGGGTTAGTCCACTCTCGGACTCTTCTCTGCCAATAAAGGTAACTCATGTGTACTCATATAGTATCGTAAACAAAACCCTTACTAAACAATCTTAGACAAACTTGACGGCCGTGGAGTGCTGGAGATCATGGGAACACAACCTACAAACAGGTTAGTCTACAGAATCTATGACTTTGTGCTCTGATACCAACTGTAAAGACCCAACCCGAAATACGATCCTAAACCTAGGTCTTTACTCAGCATGCAAATGAAAAGCATAAATGATACGAACTAGCAGTTGAATTTAGAAACTTTTCAAAACATAAAGGCTGGACAATATTTAAATCAAAACAAATATTATTTAAGCAAATCCATGCAACTCAAAAACAGTGACTGATCAGTACCTTTCTTAAAAACATAAAAATAGTTCGTGCAATAATAAATAATTTTCCCTATGGACTCATGTCCAACTACATGCTGAAATCAAAAGTAAATAACGACACGACAGAGTGTCAGCAGCATCCATGATCTCTCCACTCACTCCGCTAGCCGCCCTGGTGCTGTCCCAAGTTACTGGTGGAAAACCACAATAAGGGTGAGTATAAACATACTCAGTAAGAATCCCCGACTGGGGTACGATACGATGCATTCAATCATCTAGCAACCTAGTACACATGCAAACAGATATCAACACGGATCTTAGCTCAATGAGCTTACAAGGCAATTCTGGAGTCCTCAGAAGTCTCCTACTTCCGGCCTAATGATTGATTCTCAAAACCAATCCCCGGACATCTACGAGGGTCTTTCTCCCTCGACCAATTTATCAGCTCAAAAATCGATCCCAAAAGATGTCCGACACCCTCGAGGGTCTTTCTCCCTCGACCATATGATTGGCTCAAAAACCAATCCCAATGGGTGTCCTCAAGGGTCTCTTACCCTCGCTAACGAATCTGAACTGTCGGGAGAGTACCCAAAGTCTGGCTCTAAACTAGAAGGAACTGGTGTACTCACGAACATTAGCTCGAGGGAGCTCTCCGAACCGGCAACTAACGCGTGTGCGCACACACCGCATCCTGCTACAACCGGCGTAAATGTGGGGGCCTAGGTACAAACTACGCGGGCCAGGTTCGCATGCCTAAAGACTCGGAAGCGGTGTCACTGAACACAGCAGTGCGAGGCCCTCAGCATTCATCTGTGCAGCCTGTACCACCGACCTTAAGCTAAGAACCGGCCAAGGCAGGCTTGCACCGTTGGCAGGGTTCCGCTCTAGCAGGCTACAAACTAGGCTTATGCCGATGTGGTAGCTAATCCACATCGGCTGCCGGGGGGAAGTAAGGTACGTTATGCTTCGCTCTAACTCCCGACCGGTGGGGACAACGTACATTATGTCCACTCTCAGCCTCTAGATAATGACAAACCCTACAAGTCTAACTACGAGTACAAAATAACTGATTCCTGGCTGTAACGGCCTGGAATTTTCATCCCGACCTTCCCGGGAGGCCTAGGGGCATTTTTGTAATTTTGGGTCGGGCCGGTTTTGAAATTTAAAATTGCCGGAATAATTACGAGTCAATTTGAATAGGATCGGGATTTTTGGTGAAGGTATTTGGGCTTGGGAAAAAGTAAAATTAAATAGGGAATTAAATAGCGCGTCGAGCAGAATCGAACTGTGGTAGTGTCGCATGCTAGGCAGAGGCACACAACCGGTGAGCCACCACGCGCGCGTTTGTTAATTTAAACGCGCGTTCTATTATATAAGTCCGCTCGTCCCCCTGTTTTGATTTAAAAGGCGGCTCGCTCCCGAGTTTCGCCCCATTTTTCTTCTTCTTCTTCCTCGCGATCACCCCGACCGATGACCAATTTCTCTCGATCCTCTTCCTTCTCCGGCTCGTTCGACCAAGCCTTGCCTCCAATTTGAGGTCGTCTTCCATCCCCGAGCAGCGGTGGTAAGCTTCTTTTCTCTTTTCTTCAAAAAGAATTTCGATTCCTTCTCCCTAGTTTCGTTTCCGTTCATCGGCCGAGTTGAGGCGATTTGAAGTATGGGTTTTGTGCAGCTAGTGTAGGGGAGTTCTTCTTCAAAGAATCGAGCGTCGAATCCCCATGGATCGCTTGGTTTTGTGTCTTTTGTTCGCCCCTGTTCGTCGAGCTCGCCAGCGTGCCGTCCCGTCCATGGGGCGCGCGCCCGCCAGCTCCGCAACGCGCCGCTCGAGCCCTCGCCGCCGAAGTCGTGCGGTAGCGAGCGCCCAACCGAGCTTATGTTCGCCGCATCATCATCGCGGGAAGCAGGCAGCCTCCGTCGCGCGCGTCCGTGCCCGCGTGCGCACCAGCACGCAAAGACGCTCGCCATTCTGCGCTTCTGGGCCGCGCCCATCGAGCCGTTCTTTGCCCGCTCTTCGTGCAATCGGCTCGTTCGTGCGTTCATCGTGCCTCGTGAGTTGCTCCCGAGCTGAGCCTCATTTATTTTATTGTATTTAGGCCTATTGTGTGATTATTGTGATGATTGATAGGTTCCCGGTAGCTAGATCGAGATTGTTCGCGACTTAGGATTTCGTGCCAAACCGTCCCCGACCAAAGTAAGGATTTCTTACCAGGGGTTGTGTGGACTCGCGATATTATATGTGATTGTTGATTGATTGCTTGTTTGTGATTATTGACATGTGTAGCTAGGTGCTTCAATCCTGAATTCTGGTTAGCATGATTTCTTGGTTAATTCTCATGTTAATCCATGCTAGGTTGTTCCTTTCTCGGCATGCTCGTATCATTCCTTGCTTCATAGTATCATGCTAGGCTCATTGTATTCTTATTGAGCACGTATTGGATTTTATGGAATTGTTTGTCGTTTGCTAGGCGAGTTAGAATTGCGGGTAGATAGCATCATCCGGCCCGATGCATAAAGAACCTTGCATCCATGGCGGGGACGTCGAGCAAGTCATTCCGCCCCTAGACCCCGTGAGGGATTAGCTAACCCGAGCGGTAGGCCCCGCAATCTTGGGTAAGGGTGGCGATCGTTAAATGCCCCAACGGTCGGGATGATGACTTGGCATTGCCTCGCCCGGCGGCAAACGGCATGTCCTCGGCATGTTTGGCAAGAGCCCTCGATTGCCACTGGTAAGACAAGGCGGCTTCGGTGTAAGCCTACCACGACCGTTCCTTGGCCCCAGTGCGGTGGTTTGGCCGACATAGTTTACGTGTCAAGGTCTCACACCCCTATGTTAGTGACACCGATCCAAAGATTTAGTTAGGCGCGGTGGATCGGATATGGGCGGCTTGCCTCCGCACCCGCAACCCCATAGTCTGCAGAGCACGCGGTGCATGCTTACGCTCATTACTGCGCCGACTAGAGAGCTCCTCGGGATTGTGAGCGGTGTACCTTTCATCGATGATGATGCAGCCGAGGCCGGGACTTGTTTCTCGTGTAGAGGCGACTTATGTATATGGGTGTGTGATGATTTTATTTAGGACTAAGCCACCGAGTTGGCATCCGAGGCCCAAGTGTGGGCTAAGCTATGTGCTCTATTCTCGTGTTATATTCATATCTTGCATACGCTCATCGAGATGACCATGTATATCGTATTGTACCCGGTTGGGGATTCTTACCGAGTAATTCGTTACTCACCCTTATTCTCGTGGTTTTCCACAGTAACCGTAAGTGGTGCGCGACAGGATGCTCGAAGGAGGAGAGCGTGATCATGGGGCCCATCTTCCAACTCGATTTTTGTATTATGACTCGTGTGTTTTTGTTTTCCCTGAATGCATGTAGCGGGCACGAAGCCCTAGGATGTTTGTAAATATTTGTGGATTCCAGCATGTTGTATCCGAACAGGTTTTGAATGGCTTTTAGTAAATCTCTCGATCGAGTAAACTTTGGAAATGTATTTATCCTGGAGCAGTGCTTGGAAACAGGGATGAGTTTCATGGAAAATGTCTAGTTTTTAAAGGGGTTATTTTGAATGTTTTGTTTTAATTGGAATCCGAAATCATGTCTGTTTAAATGTCCTTTACTTTGAATGCATGCATTGGGGTAAGGGCCCATTTAGTGCCCCATTCGGTCGGTCTCTTCTGATTGGTATCGAGCTCAGAGTCATAAATTCGTAGTATGACTGTTGTTGTAGGTCGTTTTCCCATGATCACTAGCACTCGGCGGTCATCAGTGCACGCCTAAGTTTACTATTTGTTGTTTAAAAAGGGTTAAGAATTTACAATACCGTCATCTAGTGTATGCCTTGTGTAGTATTGTGGAGCGGAGACGAGCATGTTTCGACTCGTTATTGGTTTGGGTGTAGATCGCCAAAGATGCCGATTACCCGCGCGCCGGAAGAGGACGCCCGAGAGGAGGCCGAGGTGTCGAGGATCGGATCGACACCGCAGGACATCGTCCCAAGCCGAGACGGATAGCATTCCGCTGTAGCTCCCGGTTGAGGCCGAGTAGGCATTGAGGCGATCAGGCGCCGTGAGATCGCTTCCCTCTGGAGCAGAATTTGCTAATTCCATGAGGTCTATGGTGGTTGACTCTTTGAGTGGCCGAGAGGCGAGACCTGTGCTTTATTGGCAAGCCACAGCAGAGAAGAGTCCCGAGCTCGATCGAGCGGTGACTCGTTTGTTTCAAAGAGGCGCAAAGAAGACTTCCCACTCCGCATTAGCCAGCAGCCTTTGAGGCGAA
Source organism: Sicyos edulis (assembly GCA_036507275.1). NCBI lineage: Eukaryota > Viridiplantae > Streptophyta > Magnoliopsida > Cucurbitales > Cucurbitaceae > Sicyos > Sicyos edulis. The sequence continues at coordinate 25,867,327 of CM071850.1, read as the reverse complement.
GTGGCGAAAGTGTGCCGATGAACTTGGTAAATGGTTGAAGGACTTCGTAAAGTGGAACCCCGATAAGTTTGACGCCACAGGTGACGCTTTATCAGCAGCCAGATGGATTGCCCATTTGGAGTACACCTTCCTAATTATGGTATGCCCCGATGTGTAGAGGCCGAGGTGTGCAGCCCATGCGTTAGGGGGCATAGCTAGATGGTGGTGGGAGTCCACCTTGAGTGAGAGACGGTGGGTCTCCCACCGCCACCGGGAGTTCTTTAAGTCTGAGTTCAGGGTCAAATATATTAGCGATGAGGCTCAAGAGAAGATGGTGGCACTTTTCCAGAATCTGCAGCAGGGTTCTGATTCTATTGAGGAATACGAAAGGAAGTTTTCGGAGTATGGCTATTTTGCTCGCGGTGATAGTGACCCCGAGTTGAAAATTGAAAGTTCATTTTTAGTCCGAGGCGGTGTGTCTCAGGATGTCAGAGCCCTGGCCCCTATCACTTATGCTAAAGCGGTTCAGCTGGCCACTATTTACAATGGGAAGTATCCTGTTGAGCGGACCGTCGCCGCTCCGGTGCCGCGTCCTGTCCCAGCCGTAGTGGGGCGTAAGAGAAGGTTTGAGTTCGAGGGGCGGCGGCGTCGCCAAGGGCGATTCAAGCCGGATCGGCGTAGAGATTCCGGCCCGATTCGGCCCGCCGCAGGGCGGTCCTAAGCGAACTTCTACTTGTGCCACTTGTGGGAAGAGCCCACTTCGGAGCTTGTCGAGCCGGGCTCAAAGCGGTGTTTCCGATGTGGAAAGGAGGGGCATATGATCCGTTCTTGTGATCACCCGGCTATGGCGATTCAACCGGTCTGGCAGCAGCAGCAGCAGGCGGGTGTTCGCTACGCAACCGTCAGAGGCCGAAGCGTGCAGATGCCGCATGGCGTGTACGCTTCTTGTTTTGGATCATTGTGCATTTGTCTTGTTTGACTCGGTTCTACGACTCGTTTGTATCTGCTTTTGTTTCTTCGAGCATGCTAAGTTGAGATTAGAGCCTCTAGGTTTTGAATTATCTGTTGCTACTCCTTCGGGAGTTAATATGTTAGCTAAAGATAAGATTAAGGATGGCCGGATCGAGATATCAGGAGAGTTCTTTGGTAGCTACGCTCATAGTTCTACCCATGAGTGGTTTCGACGTGATTCTTGGTATGGAATGGTTAGCCGCTAACCACGCATTGATTGACCGCCACGGAAGAAGTAGTGTTCAGCCGCCGGGTCGGCCCGACTTCAAGTTTCGTGGAGCCCCAGGTGGAGTTTGCCCGCCGATGGTGTCGGCCGTGAAGCCTCGTTTGCTAGCTCATGGAGCTTGGGGCTACCTAGCCAAATTGTCCGAGAGAGCCGTCCCTCACCGATCGTTGATCAAGTGCCGGTTGTGCGGAGAGTTTGCCGACGTGTTCTCGAGGAATTACCAGGGGTTGCCCCAGAAGAGAGAGGTTGACTTCACAATTGAGCTCGAGCCGGGGACCCTCCCTATCTCGAAGGCTCCGTATCGTATGGCGCCACCGAGCTAAAGGAATCAAGGTTCAGTGCAGGAGATGTTAGATCGAGGATTCATCCGTCCGAGTGTGTCCCCGTGGGGAGCGCGGTGTTGTTTGTGAAGAAAAGGATGGTTCGATGCGCCTATGCATTGACTATCGTGAGCTTAATAAGGTGATCGTGAAGAATAAATATCCGCTGCCCCGTGATCGATGATTTGTTCGATCGCCTTCGAGGAGCTTCCGTGTTCTCCAAGATAGATTTGAGATCCAGGTATCACCGATTGCGGATTAGGACGCCGACATTCCTAAGACAAAGCGTTCAGTCTAGATATGGGCACTACGAGTTTGGGGTCATGTCGTTTGGATTGACGAATGCACCACGCAGCGTTCATGGACATGATGGATAGGGTGTTCAAAGCATTTTTGGACAAGCTTCCGTCATTGTGTTCATTGGCGATATTCCGATCTATTCAAGGACTGAGAAAGGATCATGCAGAGCATTTGAGGAAAGTGTTGATGACCTTGAGGAAAACCGGCTTTATGCGAAATTTTCCAAATGTGAGTTCGGTTGGAACAAGTGGCCTTCTTAGGTCATATAGTCTCGAGAGATGGTATAGTTGTGGATCCGCAAAGATTGAGGCCGTGAGTTCATGGGCCAGCCGACTTCGATTCTGCGAGATACGCGACTTCCTAGGTTTGGCGAGTTACTACCGTCGGTTTGTTAAGGATTTTCCCGCTATAGCCTCGCCTCACTCACTCTCGACGAGCGAGGAAGGGTGTCGAGTTTGTTTGGGACGGTAGGTGTGATGAGAGCTTTGCCGTGCTCAAGCGCGCTTTGACTTCACCCAGTGTTGGCGATCCGGAGGGGACAGTGGTTTCGTGGTTTCATGCCGATGCTTCCAAGTTCGAGGTTGGGTTGTGTGTTGATGCAAAGACGGAAGGTCATTGCTTATGCTTCCCGTCATTTGAAGCCATATGAGCAGTAACTATCCGACTCATGATATAGAGTTGGCAAAGCAGTGGTGTTTGCAATCAAGATTTGGAGGCATTATCTATACGGTGAGCGGATTCAGATGTTTACCGATCACCGAGCCTCAAGTATCATTTACCCGAGAAAGAGTTGAACATGAGGCAGAGGAGATGGTTAGAGCTAGTGAAAGATTATGATTGCGAGATTCTGCACCATCCGGTAAAGCCAACGTTGTAGTTGATGCCTTAAGTAGAAAGACGTCGCACTCTGGCTCAGATCATTGAGTTCCCACCCAGATTGCGAGAGAGAGTTCGAGCGGCCGAGATTGCGATATTCTTTGGGTGAGGTTCTTCGCCGAGTAGCTCGATTGATGATCCGACCATCGATTAGCAAATGGATTATTGATAGTCGGTGAGTGACCACCGCACTTAAGAGGTTGGTTGTGAGAGCCGTGTTGACGGCGACTTTGATTTTGTATATTCACCGCACGGTGCAATGACGACAGAGGTCGGATGTGTGTTTGGATGTTGCGAGTTTGAGCGAGTTGCTCTCGAGAGGCCCACAGATTCCTCGTTTGCTTGGCACCCCTGGGTACCAAGATGTATCGAGATCTTAAGCGAGACATTACGGTGGATGGGTATGAAAAGAGATGTTGCGGAGTTCGTCGATCGATGTCTCACTTGTCGCAAGTGAAGGCCCCAGCAGAGACCACCGGTTTGTTGCAACCACGAGTGTACCTCGGTGGAAGTGGGAAGAGATCTCCATGGACTTCATTTCGGGTTTGCCGAGGACTCAGGAAGTTCTCTCAGATCCGGGTGATAGTTGACCGTTTGACTAAGAGCGCACACTTCATTCCGGTAGAGACACTTATACCGTGGAACAGTGGCGCAGATTGTTTTGGAGTAGATCATTCGCTATCACGGAGTGCCCGTGAGGATCGTGATTCGACCGTGATTCGAGGTTCACTTTCGCTTCGAGAGCGCGCCCGAAGGGTTTAGGCATCGAGTGCGGCTTTTCAAGATGACTTTTCACCCTCGCATCGATGGTCGATCGGAGAAGGTGAACAGATTCTCGAAGATATGTTGAGGGCTTGTGTGTTGGATTTCCGGCGGTTGGGACCAGATTCAGATTCGATGGAGCTTGCATATAACAACAGCGATTATCGATTTATCTCGGATGGCTCCATTCGAGGCTTTGTATGGTAAGCGTTGCCGATCTCCCGTGTTCGGGAAGAGGTTGGTGATAGGCGTGTTTTGGGTCCCGAGTTGATGCAATTAACCAATGGTGCTATCGTAGAAGATTAGAGCCCGTATGTTGACAAACTCAGAGCGCATGTAAGAGTTATGCCGATGTTCGACGCCGAGGATTTGGAGTTTGAGGTTGGCCAAAGATGTATTCCTAAAAAGTCGCACCGATGCGGGGTGTTTTGAGATTTGGCAAGCGTGGAAAGCCGAGTCCCCGCTTTGTTGGTCCGTTTGAGATTCTCGGAGAGGGTCGGCCAAAGTTGCTTATCGATTAGCCTTGCCTCCGTCATTGTCGGTGAGTGCACAAAGTGTATTTCATGTATCAATGTTGAGGCAAGATGCGTGCCGGACCGTCGCACATTGTGGATTTTGAGCCTTTGCGGTGAATGAGGATTTGAGCTTCGAGGAAAAGCGGTGGGAATTCTTGCCTTTGAGACAAAGACATCTGTAATCGTGAAATCCCGGTGTACCGGTTCGGTGGAGGAGTCGAGTTTAGAGGAAGCCACTTGGGAACGGGAGGATGAGATGAGATTGCAGTATCCCGAGCTGTTCCAGTCTTAAGTGACTTTCGAGGATGAAAGTCTTGTAAGGGGGGAGTATTGTAACGGCCCGGAATTTTCATCCCGGCCTTCCCGGGAGGCCTAGGGGCATTTTTGTAATTTTGGGTCGGGCCGGTTTTGAAATTTAAAATTTCCGGAATAATTACGAGTCAATTTGAATAGGATCGGGATTTTTGGTGAAGGTATTTGGGCTTGGGAAAAAGTAAAATTAAATAGGGAATTAAATAGCGCGTCGAGCAAGAATCGAACTGCAGCCGTGTCGCATGCTAGGCGAGAGGGCACACCAGTATGAGCCACCACGCGCGTTTGTTAATCTAAACGCGCGTTCTATTATATAAGTCCGCTTCGTCCCTGTTTTGATTTAAAAGGCACTCGCCCGAGTTTCGCCCCATTTTTCTTCTTCTTCTTCCTCGCGATCACCCCGACCGACACCAATTTCTCTCGATCCTCTTCCTTCTCCAAACTCAGTTCGACCAAGCCTTGCCTCCAATTTGAGGTCGTCTTCCATCCCCCGAGAGTGGTAAGCTTCTTTTCTCTTTTCTTTCAAAAGAATTTCGATTCCTTCTCCCTAGTTTCGTTTCCGTTCATCGGCCGAGTTGAGGCGATTTGAAGTATGGGTTTTGTGCACTAGTGTAGGGAGTTCTTCTTCAAAGAATCGAGCGTCGAATCCCGTGGATCGCTTGGTTTTGTGTCTTTTGTTCGCCTCGTTCGTCGAGCTCGCCGCCAGTGGCGTCCGTCCGTCCGTCGCTGTGCGCGCCGCCGCCTGCCCGCAACGCGCGCGCGAGCCCCCGCCGCGAAGTCGTGGCAGCCATGCGAGCGCCCACCCAGCTTCGTCATTCGCCTGATCACCGCGCAGTTAGCGGCGCCGTCCGCGCCTTGCCGTGCGCACCAAAGACGCCCAGCTCGCCCATTCTGCGCTGCGCGCGCCGCGATCGCCCGTTCTTTGCCCGTTCGTCGCAATCGGTTCGTTCGTATGCGTTTCGCCGTGCCTCGTGAGTTGCTCCCAGCCGAGCCTCATTTATTTTATTGTATTTAGGCCTATTGTGTGATTATTGTGATGATTGATAGGTTCCGGTGAGCTAGATCGAGATTGTTCGCGACTTAGGATTTCGTGCCAAACCGTCCCCGACCAAAGTAAGGATTTCTTACGGGGTTGTGTGGACCTCGCGATATTATATGTGATTGTTGATTGATTGCTTGTTTGTGATTATTGACATGTGTAGCTAGGTGCTTCAATCTGAATTCCCGATTAGCATGATTTCTTGGTTAATTCTCATGTTAATCCATGCTAGGTTGTTCCTTTCTCGGCATGCTCGTATCATTTCCTTGCTTCATAGTATCATGCTAGGCTCATTGTATTCTTATTGAGCACGTATTGGATTTTATGGAATTGTTTTGTCGTTTGCTAGGGCGGGTTAGAATTGCGGGTAGATAGCATCATCAGGGCCCGATGCATAAAGAACCTTGCATCCATGGCGGGGACGTCGAGCAAGTCATTCCGCCCTGGACCCCGTGAGGATTAGCTAACCCGAGCGGTAGGCCCCGCAATCTTGGGTGAGGGTGGCGATCGTTAAATGCCCCAACGGTCGGGATGATGACTTGGCATTGCCTCGCCCCGGCATGGCATGTCCTCGGCATGTTTGGCAAGAGCCCCGATTGCCACTGTTAAGGCAAAGGGCGGCTTCTCGGTGTAAGCCTACCACGACCGTTCTTTGGCCCGTGTGCGGTGGTTCAGGTGACATAGTTTACGAGATCCGTGTCTCACACCCTATGTCGGTGACACCGATCCAAAGATTTAGTTAGGCGTGGTGATCGGATATGGGCGACTTGCCTCTCCGCACACGGCAACCCCATAGTTCGCAGAGCACGCGGTGCATGCTTACGCTCATTACAATGCCCACCGGAGAGCTCCTCGGGATTGTGAGCCAGTGTACCTTTCTCGGCCGATGAGATGAGCCGAGGCGGGACTTGTTTCTCGTATAGGGCGACTTATGTATTGGGTGTGTGATGATTTTATTCCGGACTAAGCCACCGAGTTGGCATCCGAGGCCCAAGTGTGGGCTAAGCTATGTGCTCTATTCGTGTTATATTCATAGCTTGCATACGCTCATCGAGATGACCATGTATATTGTATTGTACCCGGTTGGGGATTCTTACCGAGTAATTCGTTACTCACCCTTATTCTCGTGGTTTTCCATAGGTAACCGTGGTGCGCGCGACAGATGCTCAAGGAGGAGCCGTGATCATGGGGCCCAGTCTTCCAACTCTGATTTTTGTATTATGACTCTCGTGTGTTTTTGTTTTCCCCTGAATGCATGTAGCCGGGCATGAAGCCCTAGGATGTTTGTAAATATTTGTGGATTCCAGCATGTTGTATCTGAACAGGTTTTGAATGGCTTTTAGTAAATCTCTGATCAGAGTAAACTTTGGAAATCTATTTATCCTGGAACAGGTGCTTGGAAACAGGGACAGGTTTCAGGGAAAATGTCTATTTTTAAAGGGGTTATTTTGAATGTTTTGTTTTAATTGGAATCCGAAATCATGTCTGTTTAAATGTCCTTTACTTTGAATGCATGCATTGGGGTAAGGGCCCATTTAGTGCCCCATTCGGGTCGGTCTCTTACACTGGCTAAACATACATATCAACATCAATCACACATAACCTAGCATGATTCTACGAACTTAAAGCAGGAATCATAAGCATGCTGGAAGAACAAACCTAGCTTGGCACTAACATGTACAAACTGGCAAACATGCTAGCAGGAATTCAAACACAAACTGTCCTATCCACTAACATGCTCATAAAAGTAGACATGCATACAAGGCACAATCAAGAAAACATCGCAGAGTCCACACAACCCCGGTAAGGAATCCTTACCTGGAAACAAGCAGAAGATAACAATCAACAAGCGACCCTCGAGCTTCTAAATGAACCCGAACAACCTAAGAAAATAATAAAATCATCCTAATTAAACGAACAGCAACCAACAACTTAGGGTTCAAAAGAGTAGAGACTTGAGAATTACCAACCGAGGAGGCACTAGGTCTCGGCCCAACTCACTCTGCAAGACAAGCTCTCTGCAGGGAAGGGGCGGCGGGACGCGTGGTGGGGGGGCGAGCAGTTCAAGGCACGGCCGGCGCGCAGGGGTCGGTCTTGCGCTGGGCGATGCAGGGGCTCGGTGCGGCTAGACTTGGCTGGGGTTCTTGGGCTCGGCGCTTGGTCTTGTTGAAATCGGCAAAGTGAGAAGGAAGGAATGAGGGAGGTGTGCGGAAAAACAAGGGGAAGATTTCTTGGTTTTTTTTTCTTTCTTTTCCTAATTTAAATAGGCTTTGGCTGACCTAAAATCCCTTCCCAGGGCTTTCCTCCTTCGAGTCCCAGCTGACGCGTTTTAATTCATAATTAACTCAAGCTTCTAAACTCCCGTTTAGGTCAGGGGCTCGAATCCTCTTGGAAACACTTTTAAAAGAAACTTTATTTTACAATTAACCAGAATGAAAGTCTGGGCCGTTACACTTCTCTTTCGCACAAAGTTTTTCTTCTTCTTCCAATTGCCAATTACCAGTCTGAATCTGCTTGTGAAGTACACTCATCAAGCTTCAGCCTTCTTAGAAGTTTACTAGTAGCCTCTGCAAAATTTAAAAATACTTTTCCGTACATCAAGATTGGCTTCATATGTTCATAAGAAGGTGGACGTGACAAGATAAGCCTTAGTGCCTTATCCTCGTCTTCTATCTTCACACCAATCACTTCCAGATCAGAGACAACACCATTGAGAACACTCAGATGATCTGAGATTTTCGTACCTTCCTCCATTCACAGCATGTAAAATTGCTCCTTCAAGTACAACCGACTTGAAATGCTCTTTTCCTGATACATCGCTTCAAGCTTCTCCCAAAGCTCTTTGGCTGTTGATATTCCATGTACATTAGCAAGAACATTCTTAGCCAAATTTCTGATGGCTCTTGCAGCTCTCAAATCCATTTCCTCCCATTCGTCATCATTCATGCTGGACTTCTTAGAACCTTTGCTGGAACCATCGCTGGACTCTATTGAACCACCATCACAGCTTGATTTTTCAGAATCATCACCACTTGGCCTTCCCTTCAAAGCCTTGTGTAATCTAGATTATATTAGCACATCTTTGACTTGCACTTGCCACAAGCCAAAATTCATCCTTCCATCAAATTTCTCTACGTCAAAATTCACTGAACTCATAAAGCTTGCCATTTTTTACTTCAATCCTAGTAAAACTGCAAATAATGAACCACCACCCAGTTGTTACTTGTTTCAAGAATTCTTTTCTGATGTGGAAGCTCAGACAAAGTTGCAACCACAGAGTATACTCAGAAATTCAAGAAACTACAAACCTAAAGCTCTGATACCACTTATTGGGAAAAACCTTCCCTAATAAATAGTAGGAATAAGCAGAAAAATACTGAGAAATTAAAAGGAAACAACAAAATAGAGAACACCAAGAATTTACGTGGAAAAACTCCAAATTGGAGAAAAAAACCACGGACAGAAGGAACTTTCACTATTTGACAAATTATTACAATCACATAGAATTCTCTCTCCCGACCCCACTCACATAAACACTCTCTTCAAAGTTTATATTACTCTCACCCTTTGCCCCACTCTCCACAAGAGAATACAAAAGGAATTTTAACTAGAGTCAGTACACAAAACTTAAAGTGCTTCCGACTGGGATGCTTTGAAACCAAAGCCTTATGTTTATTTTATAGTGCTTGAAGCACACCATTATCTTGCATCTTTCCGATGTGGGACAAATTCACTTCTAATATTTTGCCAAAATCCCAACAGTCCTAATGAAAATTATGCCTCCTTAAGAAATAGAAAGGGTATAATCACAACGAACATTCTTACTGTATGCGCTCCAAGTGGGAGTTCATATACGTACTAGCCAGGTGGGAGGGATCATCAATTGACTCTAGAGTTCTTAGGGTTGCTTTATCCCGTAACAATGGATTTCATGTCCTTCATGGTAATTAAAGACTAAAAGAAAATGCTACTTTTACTTATAATGAATGTATAATAACCTGGTGTTTATTGATCCAGGATACTACTACCTTTATGATGCGGGTTATCCAAACGCTGATGGATTCTTAGCTCCCTATAGAGGCGAACGTTATCATCTTTCAGATTGAAGGAGTAGTAATTCACCACGAAATCTGAGAGAGTTTTTTTTTTTTTTTTTAATAAAATGCACTCCTTGGCACAAAATATAATAGAAAGAGCGTTCGGTGCACCAAAAAATCGTTGGGCTATCCTGTGCCACGAGTTTTTCTATCCGCCAAAGGTACAACTCAAGACCATAACAACTTGTTGTCTCCTACATAATTTAATATCTAGGTAGATGGGTTCAACGATTGGTTTAGAGATATTAGGTGAAGATGATGCCACACTCTACCAAGAGGAAATGGACGATACCCCCAACGATTAATTTCATCGAGACATCGCCTCTCTAGACTGCATTCCGAGATTCCATGGCCCAAAGAATGTTTGTTTGATTTCAAAACTAGTAGGAAGTAGGAACTAGACTTCTAATATATATATATATATATATATATATATATATATATATATATATATATATATATATATATATATATATATATATAGACTATAACTACTATGCATCATGAAATTAGTTGTCATATTCCTTACTCTTTATCTTTTCTGCAACTTCCATGTAACAACATGGTCGCGATGGGGAGAAACAATCGACAAAATTGGACAACAATGGAAAATAGTACTTTAGTCCAATCATTGATCGAACTTGTACAAGAGGGGGATGAAGATCAGATAATGGTATTTTAGGAATAAGTACTGTAATGAACTACTTCGACTGATGCATCTAAAACTTCCTGGATGCCCAATCACGTCTACCACTATGATTGATACTAGAGTGAAGAGTCTGAAACGACAATACCAAGCTATTGCCGAGATAAATTCAAGTATTAAAGAACAGTGAATTCGGTTGGAATGATAAATTCAAGTGCATTGAAGTGGAGCAAAGTGTTTTCTACATTTGGGTTCAGGTATTAAAGAATAGTTATAATATTACAAAATGAAATTTCAATTTATTTATGAATCTTATGTTCATAATTCTACTCTCATACGCACCTAACTGCAAAAGGCCTCAACAACAAGCCTTTTCCACATTACGATGACTTGGCTTATATCTTCTGAAAGGATAAAGCATGTGGTTCAGTATCTCAATCTGCTAGAGATACTGCAAAAGAAGATTGGAATTTAGAGGCTGGTGAGGCGGGCAATTCCCAAGAATATTACATACTTGAGATTCTTGTTGCTGAGGAAGAAGACCCAAACACCCACACAAGTAGAGTAGCCTAATCGTCATCCTTTTCTGTGGGAGAGAAGAGAAAAAGGGTCTCAGAAAAGTAGGAAATGTTTGACGTGTTGTGTGTTGGCATGAACATGCATTAAGAGTAAATTGTGAGGATTGTTGATTGCACTGTCACAACCCTAAAAGTGACAAATGAGGATAATAAATCTACAAGAGACGATGTCGCTAGAATTATTCAGACATTATCACCACCATCAACTATTCCAGAACGGGTTGCACTGATGAACATCCTTTAAAGAATCTCGACGAAGCTTATGCTTTTCTTGAAGTCTCTAAAAATGATCAGCACAGCTACTGCAATTATCTATTGAACATGCCCATATGATGACCTTCTCTATCTCTTTTGTGACGTCGATTGACCTTGCGATTCCACTTCTAATATATTGAACAATAACTAATTTTTATGAGAATGGAATAGGAATCACTTATGTGCAAGTATACGCGGTCGGGAATTACAGCAAGTAATAAGCATATAATTTTATCGATCCCGTAGAGATTGATGTCTAGAGTAAATACCATTTAAGTTAGAGTCTTGCGAAAAGTAAAGCAGAATGTATATAATAAGTGGTTTTGTTTTTTTTAATGCGATATGACAAAATGCAGAAATAAAATGCATGCAATGAGTAATACTAGCTATGTGTTCTTAAAGAATGCTAAGAGTGCGGACTAGTCAGTGAATGTCTCACTTCATTAACAAATTTCACTTTCATGACTCATAATTTATGAGTGAATAAGCTTCCGATGCGAACACCATACTAAGCACAGGGCAACGTCAGCAGTAGTGGGGTTATTCCTAACACCCTAAATGATGAATAGTTGTTCAGTCAATCATAAAATAGCGTACTGGGTTAACATGCGATTCCTCTTCCGATTCTTTGAAAGGTACATGCGTGAGTAGCTAATCGACGCATATATATATAAGTAATTATTCAGCAGTGTAACATTCAAAGACCTATACCAATAACAGGCTCTATTCATACTTAATCATCATAACTTCTATAACGCAATCATAGTAAATGAACATCAAATAGAAATTTAAATCAGATGATTTTATTATGACTAGAATAATATCTAAGTACTATAACTACTCCTAATAAAAATAATAAATGGAATTTGCATGGTTGAAGGTGAGTAGTCTCTTTGTCATCAGTTCCCACAACACCACAATCAGCTTCTTCGCAGTAGACTCACGTCCCTCGATTGGCTTATGGCCAACCGACCAACTCAATGAATTCCGCTCCTTGCTTTGGTATTTATAGGATTGAATCTTGTGATCCGCAAGTAGAGGTGAGCAACTAGGAGATCACCATCACTATTAACATCTTCAACAACATCAGCCTGATTGGAGCTTCCTGTTTGCTTTCCATTTTGGAATGGAGAGGTTCTCTGATTCTTATTTTGTAACTTGTAGCATTTAGAGATAACATGACCTTTCTTCTTGCAATAATTACAAGTTTTATTTTTATTTCTCAATTTTGATCGATTCCTCTAATTACCATCATTTTTCTTATCGCGTGTTCTCCCTCGAACTACTAATCTCTCTACAGAACTCTCAGCTCCACCAATGATATGTTTAATTTTTTTTCTTTATTAAACAGACTATCATAAACTTCATTTAAAGTGAGAGTATCATGACTATATAAAATCGTATCTCTAAAATTTGCATACAAGGGTGGTAGAGAGAACACAACAAAATTAAGGTCAAATCTTCATCATCATAACTAATCTCCATGGATTCTAAATCAGAGGCAATTTCTTTAAAACCAACTAAATAATTATCTAAGGATGATCCTTCATCCATATGATAAGAAAATAAACGCTGCTTCAAATGCAATTTTGTGGTTAAAGTTTTTGTCATGCAAATTTGTTCTAACCTTAACCATAAACCAGCAGCATTTTTCTCATTCAAATCATCTTGCAAAATTTCATTAGACAAATGCAGATGTAATAAACTAAGCGCCTTTCGATCTTTACTTTTCTTTTCTTCTTGTGTCCAAGAAGCCGACATTTTAGTAATTCCTAATAAAGCTTCTTCTAAATCCATTTGGAGTTATCCATTTGGACAAGAACTGCCCGCATTTTAGCTTGCCATAATGAAAATCTAGTATTACGATCCAAAAACGGTATATGTTGTCTCACAGTTTCCATGATAAATTATCTCAACCAAACGAAACACTAATAAATCAAGTTCTAACACATCAACCAAATCTCTGATACCACTTGTTGATAAAATTTACTCGATCTTCACATATACCACTTAATATTGATGCAGCGAAATAAACTAGATTCTAATTATGGCAATAGCTAAAATAAATAAATGGAATAAAGAGATAAAATCAATAACACAAAGATCTTACGTGGTTAGGACGAAGCCTACATCTCCGGGCGAAGACAGCAAGAATATTCTACTAGAGTTCCAAAGACGGGATTACAAAAAGAGTACGCTCAAAGCACTCACCAAAATCCCAATACACCCAAATATTTGAACTCACCAAAATTAATTTCTAAATGCAATTAGAAATTAATGCAAAGGAATTTAGAAAAGAATTTATATAAATTCTTAATTCTTGTTATTGTGATAATGTGGAAATATTGAGCTGTATATATAGCAATTTCATGGGCTATCAAATTGAAAATTTCCTGATGTGGGAAATGATTTAGAAGCACAACAAATAGAAACTTCGAACTCTCGATTTAAAAAAAATATGGAATTAAAAGACTTTGAAGCATGCTTTTTTTTTTTTTATATTCGTGACCGTCCAGACCAGCTTCCGCGCACCTCGACTAATGTCATGGGACATACCGCCTGACCCTACAACATTTGGATGCCAAGGAAATTCATAGGAAATTAATTCCTAGGTAGGTGGCCACCATGGATTGTCATCACCTTAAGCATCTCAAGGCTTTTTTTTTTTTTTTTTTTTTACATTTTATAAATGTGATGCCTAGTATCTTTACATCTTGATCTTGTTTTTGAACTCTTTAAATAAAGTTAATAAACAGTTAAATTCATACAAATGAGGGTGCTAAGCCACAGCTAGTTCCGCTTGGTATAAAGAAATGAATTGTGAAGGAAAATCTTTCATCCACACTATATCCTCAATTTCTTCTACTTCCATCTTTGCCAAGGAATGAGCCATGACATTGGCTGTTGAGACACTCTGCTTTGTCGTCCAAAAGTTGTATTACAATTAGATGGCCAGATTTAACTTCAAGATCATCCATCCCCACCTTGGCAGCCATATCCAAACATTTACGAATTTTCAAAGCCTCCTTGAAAGCAGAAAGGCATACGACCACGTCACTTAATTACCAATATAGCATGTTTGATTATGGAAATTCCCCCAAGGCCATTATAATGTCTTAAATTTTTAACTGCACCATCTGAGTTATACTTACACTACTACAAAAAATGGATTAGATGACACTTTGAAAAATCAAATTCAAGAGGAAGAGGCAATTAAAGTGTCATAAAATAAAACACGCGTTTTATGACACTTTATTAGAATCATCTTATAATTATTAATTTAAATAAAATTACCATTACACAAAAGTATCATAAATTAAAAAAACGTGTTTTATGACACTTTTTGAGAATCATAAATTTATAAAACTAATTTTCAATTTAGAAAATAAGTATTATTTAGATATTTAATGTTATATATATATATATATATATATATATATATATATATATATATATATATATATATATATATATATATATATATATATCGAAAGATGGAGGATCTCAAACTTATAATTTTTTTTTGTTATTAAATCACCATTTTTTGTTACTAAATTGTATGTATAAGGGATGTTACTTGAGCTCGGCTCATTTTAGTATATTTAGAAATAATTTTGCCACCGTTGATCATTCTACGATTGTTGTTCATCGTACCAAAATTATATATTAAATCAATTTTGTGAAATAATCAAATCATTGAGAGTGATTAATAATTTAAAATTATATTCGAAGTCTCTTGGTATAAAAAAGAAAGAAAATTAATGTAAACAAAAAAAGAGAGAAAATTAAAATTAAACTATATTCTCAAGCATCCCGCGAAACAAATTAAAGGTAAATAATCCTTTAATTCATTTTTAAAAAAATACTTTAATTAGAAATAATTTTGCCACCGTTAATTAACACACACCCCGAAACCAGAATATCTCTCTTCTTAGTGTACAACACCTACTCCAACAACCTTAGCCATATATCTTTATTTGATACTTAACGCACACCCCGAAACCAGAATATCTCTCTGTTCTTATTAAATTTTCTTTGTAAGAGAGACTATCATTATAAAATATTATGCGCACATATTTGCACATATTCCTTACATATCCATTAACACATTTACATATATGCAAGGATAAAATAAAGATTCTATATCACCATACTGATTCATAAGTCAACCCCAAGTCACGTAATTTTTTATTCGCTTCGTAGAATGAAGCAGGCATGCATGCACGCACTGATTTAGTGAATATGTCTTTAAAAAACTTCACCAATTCAAATGAGGCATTTTTTTGTTGGTGACCTTTATATGCATCAACTTGACCAAAATAAAAAATTAACGAGGAGAGTTTTGTGCATCCAGGATACAAGTCATCATTTGCTTGGATGAACAAACTCTCAAATGAGGATGATCTCTCATTTTCTAAGCCCATATCATTCAAAATTTACCTGATCTCATGGTTATATATTAATGTGATCACTAGGTACTTGGTAACATTTTTCACATTCTCGACCACCGGTCTAACTCTTAGCTGATGGTTTAAAAACTGTCAGGTAATATTGTTTTGGTCGACGTTATGTGGCAGACAGCAAAAAAAAAAGTTTGCCAATACCCTTTTTCTTGTAGTTCTATGAGACTAACATTTCGTACGTGAAGAGATGATATTCTACCCCACTTATGGGTTGATGAATTGCATTCATACATTTTTTACATGGACATCTAGTTTTTCCATGTTAGCTCACATAAGACTTTGTTATACTTAAAAAAAATTTGGACTCAATCAACATATTCTCGAGACAATTTGTCTCTATTATTGATCCCATCTTTGTTCGGTATTGTTGCCTCTTAATGAAGTGAATACCATCGTTAAATCCTACATGATTTGAATGAGATTATTAATTATTGCATAGTTCAAAGATACAATTATATTTGGGTTGATCTTAACTAACCCAAAACTAACCTACCTCAACGCAAATTAATCTTATCCACAATCCCTAAACATAACATAACCCATCCTAGATCAATGCTTACCCTTATTATTATTTTTTCTTAGTATAAATTGGGGGAAGTGGGACCAACAAACCCTGCAAAAAGCACAACTACTCTCAAATAATATGAGAGTCAAATACCGATTTTTGGACTCGAATTCGTGATCGTGGAGTTGACCCTTAATTAACTCTATATCTTAAACATCAATCTAAATTTTAATCTCTCTTAAATTCATCTAAACCCTAAGGGGATTTTGTATTTATAGTAAAAAAAATAAAATATTTTCATAATAACATAAAATTAAAACTAATTTATGTATAGTAGAAAATTGAAATTGAATTCTATCCCCGTGAAATTTAATAAGTGATAGAGTTTTACTATTGGTTGAGTTCTATGAGTGAGATTAATTATTTTAGAAATTGTAGTACAAATATAATCCTACTGACATAATTCCTAAATAAACATAAGCAAAATTACCTTTTTAAGTCATTTTAACTCTTGTCATTTCAATAATGCTCATTTTTTTCAAAAAATAATCATTTATTGGGACTATGAACATCGCGACACTCTTTTTTTACTTAAAAGTGTAACTAAAAAATAAAATTAGAGTTTGAATATCGACGATTGCTTAATTCATTTAATTTTTTTAATTAAAAAACTCATAATTCCTAAATCTTATAAGTTGTTGAATCAATCTAGTAACAAACTCAACTGAATTGTCAGTTATTACAATATCATCTGTATAGATCAGTATATAACAACAACACTTAGCTCTGGCATAGACCATCAGGGAACAATCATCACATCACGTGAATGATGAAAGCCAATGGAGTAGAAAAAGAGCTTACATTGTTTTGATCATTTTTAGCTTAAATAATAGAGTTACTTATTTGTAGTTTGAAAATTAAATCAATTGATAATTAGTAAATGGTTTTCATCCAAATTTAGCTATGTCAGAAAATTTTAGATAAAAAAATATTACAATTTTATTTAAGAGTCCAATAACCCTTAAAATACTTTTAAAAATATTCTTACTTAAAAACAGTTTTTTTTTTATTATTCATATGTTTTTTCTCCAAGAAAAATAATGAAAATAAATATTTTATTATAATGTGACCAAACAAGTTGCAAAATTTAAAATCCATAATTATAATCATCATTTGTAACTTTTCAAAAAACAAAAAAAATCATGTTGTTGTTGGGATGAATTTTGGAAATAAATATTTTGAAGTAGAGATTTGTCCAATTATTCAAAGTTGAAAGATAATTTATCATTGTTTTATCAATTTTTTGCTTTGATTTGTTAAAATAATTATGTTACCCATACATTTGAAAACTAAGTCAATTGACAATGAGTGGAGTAAATCATATATTTTATAAAATGTTATGAGATTTTAACATGTACTTGTTTGAGTTTTTTTTTTTTGAAAGTCACTTGTTTAAGTTTAATGAACTCGACACAATATCATGAGTTTTCCTCTAAAACTCAATTGACAACGAGAAATTAACTTATTAATCTTAGGAGGTATTATCACATTTTCAATGTGAGATCCTCAACACAACTCAAGTATAAACAATTAAGGTAGTGAAAAAAGTATAAACAATGAATATTTACACAAAAGTACACTACTATAAAAATGAGGTATGATGATTCTAAAAAAGTGTCACAAACGGCTTAGATGATACTTTTTTTGCAATCATTGTATCACACATCATATATTCTCTTTAAATGATACTTTTTTAGAAGTGTCATTAAAACTTTTTAGTTAATACTTTTCTACAATCATTATATCGCACATCATCTATTCTTTATAGATAACACTTCTTAATAAGTATCATTGAAACTTTTTAAATGATATTTTTTTACAATCATCGATTTTTCTTTTATGACATTAATTTGTTGTCACATAAAGAACAATAGATGATACATAAAATTGATCATTAATAATTTATCTATGACACCTAAACTTAATCATTAAAAAATTTAAATTGACATTTTTTTGTAATCACTAAATATGTAAATATGCTCTTTATTTAATCATATATCTCCCATCTTTACAAATATTTATTGTCAACTATTTTTCCTATTTATTTCAATAGTAGCACATACAACTATTAAAATTAAATGGTCTCTAAATTTGATCCAATATAGGAACTATTTTCATAATATTCATTTGTATATAAGTATCAATCAAGGTAGTACTTTATACATGTATCGTAAATATAGTTAAAAGAAAAAATATATATTGTTCATGACATCAATAAATATAAATTGAAAATATTCATGGTTACACCAAGACAATATGTGACTTCTTTATTGGATTGATTCACCTCCATGTTGCAAATATGAATCCAAAAGTTGCTGCAACATATCTATCTTCAAAGTATCTCCAACCACATCGACAATATCTGAGATTAAATGAGCATTCAAATATCACATACCACATATATGTGGATGATAGTCATTGAATATAAATCCTACAGGCTCACATGCTATCCTTACATAATTAGTAAATATAGAGAGCAATTATGGTATTACAAACTAACATAACAATAAATAGTCATTGTAGGTCCATTTTGTAGTAGTGAGCAAAGAACAACAAATAGTAATTTGATATGTATATTCAAGCACATAAGTAAATGATTCTTCTGAAGAAAAATCTATAACATTGATAATACAGAAAGCCTAGAGCATAATAGAGTTAAGAAACTAACAACAACTCTTGTTCTACTTTAAAATGTTTGAGACTAATAAATGATACTTTAAAATAATATGAATTATAATGGGTAAAGTCCGCAACATAATGTAAAATGAAAAATTAAAAAAAAAACAAATAAAGATTGCAACTCAAGAAGAGATTGAGCTGGATGATTTTAGAGTTAGCCCCTTTTAGACCAAAATCCAAGTTCAGTTGTCAATATAAAGTATAAAAATTAGTTATAAAAGTTAGAGATGAAAGTTCTAATCAAACAACTTGAGAAACATCTAAGTTCAGTTAGTTACCTATTTGATGAGTCAATTTTTCTTGCTATTCCTCTACTTGTTTTGTGTTACATCAAATCCTAATGAAGAGGAAGAGATTAGGAGGAAATAAAAAAATCAGAGGAGATGTGACAAGAAAAAAAACATCATCTTGAAAAGAAACTATAAAATTTGTTTTTTACAAACACAATTAAATATCTAAATATTATTGAAACAAAAATTTAATATTTTCATTATTTTTCTATCTTTTTTTAAGGCTAAGGATACTTTTCAAACCTTTTAAAATTTTAGAAGTGTTTTTGAAAAGCAACTTTAATGATTTCCATTTAACTTTAAGGATAAAGGTTTTTTAAAAACTTTTTAAAGTTGAGAGATTTTTTACACAATCTCAATAATATAAAAGTATTTTCTATAATTTATCAAAAAAAAGAGGTTAAATCTTATGGGGGTGTTTGTTTTAAGAGGAGGTCAGGCGTTGAAGCCCAACACCTTGTTTGGCCCAAGTGTTCTTCACCTCATCTCATCTCATCTTGTAATGACCCGACCCGAATGGGGTTCTAAATAGGCCATTACCTCAATGCATGCATACAAATCTACAGAAAATTTGCAAGATGGTGTTTGGATTCTAAGTAAAAACTAAAACATGAAAACATCCATTTAAAAATCAACATAAATTCCTAAAACCTGTCCCTGTTTCCAAGCACCTGTTCCAAGACAAATACACTTCCAAAACATACTCTGATCAGAGATTTATTTAAAACATACAAGCTTTGCAATAGTTACAACAATGCTAGAATCCGGAAATACATTCAGAAAACACCCTAGGGCTCCGTGCCCAACTACATGCATTCAGAGGACACTTAAATCATAAACATAAACATAAGACTCAGAGTTGAACAACGGGTTTCCATGATCACAGCTCCTCCTCCACCCATCCTGTCTCGCACCATGGTTACCTGAGGAAAACCACATAATAAGGGTGAGTAACGAATTACTCAGTAAGAATCCCCAACCGGGGTACAATACGATATACATGGTCATCTAGCCGAAAGATAAGCAAGCTATGAATATAAACACAGATAGAGCACATAGCTTAGCCCACACTTGGGCCTCGGATGCCAACTCAGGGTCTTAGTCCGGAAATAATAACACCACACAAATCGCCCTATACGAGAAACAAGTCCCGGCCTCAGCCTGTCTACTGTCGACGAAAGGTGCACTAGCTCAAGATCCCGAGGAGCTCTCCGGTCGACGCTGTAATGAGCGTAAACATGCACCGCGTGCTTCTACAGACTATGGGGGGTGCCGGGTCTAGTGGCAAGCTACCCATATCCGGATACCACGCCTAACTAAATCTCTGGATCGGTGTCACTAACATAGGGGTGTGAGACCTGGACACGTGAACTATGTCAGCCTGTACCACCGCTTTTTTGAGGCTAAGGAACGGGTCGTGGTAGGCTTACACCGTGAAGTCGTCCTTACCTTAACAGTGGCAATCAGGGCTACCGCCGAACACGCCGAGGACGCGCGCGGCCGCCGGGACTAGGCATTGCCAAGTCATCATCCCGATTGTTGGGGCATCGCTTAGACTACCACCTCACCCAAGATTGCAGGGCCTACCGGTTGGGATAGCTAATCCCTCACGGGGTCCAAGGACGGAGAACTGTCTCGAACGTCCTTGCCATGGATGCAAGATACTTTATGCATCAGGCCCGGATGATGCTATCTACCTGATTTCTAACCTGCCTTAACAATCAGCAAACAATCCAATACAATCCAATACGTGCTCAAGAGGAAAACAACGAACCTAGCATGATACTACGAAGCAAGGACAGATATACGAGCATGCTAGAAAGGAACAACCTAGCATGGACTAACATGAGGAACAACATAGGAAAATCATGCCAGTCGGGGATTAAGAATAGAGCACTTATCACCAAACATGTCAATAAACACAAACAAGCATACAATCAGCAATCACATATAATATCGCAGGGTCCACACAACTCCGGTAAGAAATCCTTACCTGGCCGGAAGGCAACAACACACAAGAAACTTAAGCTGCGATCGAACCCGAGCAACCTAAAGCGAACCTAACAAACACATCAAAAATCATAATCCATAGGCCTAAATATAATAAAATAACAGGGCACGGCTCGGGAGCAACTCACGAGGCACGGCTGACACGCGAACGAGCCATTTGCAGACGGGCGAGGCCATTCGGGCGCTGAGGGGCGCAGATGGGCGAAGGGGCTGGCCGCTGGGGCGCGTTGACACGGCCGCTGGGCGAGCAGGGCGCTCGGGCGAGGACGCGAACGCCCGGGCTAGCTGAGGGAGGCGGGCGGCGGCGCGCGCGCGAAGCTAGGGCGAGGCGCGGCGGCGCGCGCGGTTTCGGCAAGACAGGACGGCGCGCGGGCGCGACGCGACGGCTACAAGACGCTCGATCTGGCACGACGAGCTACAGGGGACGCTCGATCTGACACAAGGCGGCTCAGATCTAGGCGGCACGGGCGCGGACGGGACGAGCGACACTGCGCGGCCGGGCTGGGCGACGCGACCTGGCTGGGCGGGCTCTGGCCGGAGACGCGATCTGGGTTGCGAGCTCGGTGGCGGCGACTGGCTTGGCGAAATGGCGGGCGAGCGTGCTCTGGGCCTGGGCGACTGGGCACGGGCTCTGGGCTGGGGGAGAGAGAGAGAGAGAGAGAGAGAGAGAAAGTGATTTTGAAAAGAAAAGGGAAAAATGGGAAAAATAAAAGGAAAAATAGGGATTTTAATCCTAATTTCCATCCTTATCCAAATCAAAACCTTAAAATCCCATTTCCCGGCTTCCTCCTTCGAGACCCGACCGAAGCAACCACTCCCAATAAATAAAACTCACTAAATCCAACTCCCAAAATCAACACCAAGGGCCCGGCCTCGAATCCCAAAGGAAGCACACAACCAACCATCACTTTGCCAAAACCCAAAATCACAACCGAACTTCCAAACGACTAGCCCAAACATCTCGAGACTCGCAGCCACCAACAAACAAGCCTCGACAAAGGCAGGAGCTGCCTCGAAGCCCTAAAAATCCACAAATCCTGCCCGGGGAGCAAAAAGACCAAAATGCCCTTAAGGGACAAAACAGCTCTAACGGCCCAACCGAACCACTGAAACTGAACCGGAAGCACCTCGAGAACCGGAATAGAAAACTCGGCCGTTACACATCTTCTCTCTCCTTTTTTTTTTTTAATTAAATTTTTTTTCATCTTTTTATTTATATATATATTTACTTATTTGCTTATTTTATGTTTCATATATTTTTTTATAATATTATTATTATTTTAATATATCAATATATAATTATAATAATTATACTATTATTATATCAAATGTTTATTTAAATATATTTGAACTTTAAAAATTAAAATAAATAGATATATATTATCTTTTAATATATGACGTTAAATTTTCATATTTTTATTCATTTTTTTATTGTCTTTAATAACAAAAAAAGATATAGAATTTCAATTTTTTAGAGATAGACTATAAATATCATATTTAAAAAATTAATAATTAAAGTTATGTGTTTATTTTTAATATTAACAATACATATATCAATTTATTATTAAAATAAAAATTAAATTTAAATAATTTATACACATTGAATTTTTATTCGTATTTTACAATAGATTTAAAAAGTATGAACTTATTTTCAATAAACTTAAAAATATTGAACTTATTTTGTTTGTTAAAAAAATGAGATTCAATTTTTTTACCCTTGTACTTTGAAATAATAGTAAGAGTGGATTTTTTTTTTAAAGGATAAATTAATTTAAATAATTTTGAGAGTCTTGATTGTATATACAAAAAACAACTATAAATTTCAAGACTTGTATGAGTCATAGAGATTGAGATCTATTCTACCTAATAAAAAAAACAATAAATTCCAAAATTTGAGGGATATTTTATTACTTCCATGTAATAATTATTATCAAAATGTGACCGAGTTCTCTTTTAACTACAAAAAAACAATAAATAAAAAAAAATTGGGGTGTCTATAGTTCCCTAGAAGTATCAATGACTACTAAGATAAATATATTTAACTTATTATTACCTATTAATTAGTGTATTTTATTAACAATTCTTTGACCTTCGGTAACTATGAATATGAATGTATAAAAAGTATAAGAAATAATTTTTTTTAAATAAAATAAAAATTGCTATCAAGATTTTATAATGACTAGTTTAACCAAATGGTTTTATTTTTATTTTTTAATAAATAGAATCTTGGTATTTTTTAATTTTTTTTATTATTTAAATCTAACAAATCTTAAAAAAAAAAGTTATTAACGATGTGCAAATATTTTAGATTAGTCAAACTTTATTTTGGTGATGTGAACATTTTTTTTTTCTCATAATTTTTTTTTAATTAA
The DNA here is from genome assembly GCA_036507275.1 of Sicyos edulis. Lineage (NCBI taxonomy): Eukaryota > Viridiplantae > Streptophyta > Magnoliopsida > Cucurbitales > Cucurbitaceae > Sicyos > Sicyos edulis. Next base: position 25,844,032 of record CM071850.1, on the reverse strand, counting down.
ACAATATTTAAGTATGAAATATTAGAAACTTTTAACCTCATGGTTATTATGTCGTACATTATATAATTGAAACTATGTTTTTTTAATAAAAACATTAGTATGATTAAGGGTGCTTAATATTAAATTTATATTACTTACATTTTATTTATGATAGTAGTTATATGGGAAATTATAGTAACTAGACCACATCCGAAAAGTATTTGCAAATATAGGTGCCCAAGTTTTTTTTTTGCAAAGTTAATTTTTTTATTAAAATTCGTAATTATTAATTTTTCATTAATACCATTTTTCCCTTTATCACATTTAATACTAAATTTTTTAATTAAAACACCCATTTAAACATATTTTCCATTCTTTTAAAACATACCATATTTAATTGTCAACTCTTTTAATGCAAAAGATTTTAATTCCTTTTCTCATTTATCTTCCATCTTTCTTCCTTTTCCTTTTCTGTTTCACTCTTCTTCCTCCGTTCTCCATTCCTTCATTTTCGTTTCTTCAGCTCTATTCATTCTCTCTTTTCACATTCCGCCCACCATGTAAATGTAAATTTTCTTCGACCACAAAGCTCCGATCGGATGGTATAATCATACGAGTTAAGTCATCTTCTCTCAATAATCTCCGTTTTTCACAGTATTTGTATCACGTTTTTGTTACTTATCCATCACCATTAGCATGTTATTGTTCATTCTCAGTATAGTCGTGATTCGATATGTCTCAGATTGTTTAGTATGATATGTTTTATTTCTATTTATGTCAATTTTGTACATTTAATTCATTTATATTCCAATCTTTAGAATGTCAAAAATCATGTTTAGAAAATGTAGTAAAATCATATGTAGAACAGTAGTATCTTCGTACTTTCCAATTCATATTGTGGTATAATTGACTGTATATGCATCTACAAAACTGTATACTTGAGTATATACCGTATATTCACACGTCCTCGATTTCTATATAGTTAAAGAAATTGTATAATTGACTATATACCGTATGTTCATACTATATTTTTAGGTTAGTTATATTGTACATCTTTTCCTTATAGGTTCATTAATCATTCCATTTGAAATTGCACATAGTGTTATTTACAATGTCAATATTTCTGTTTAGAAATGTATTTAAATCATATGTAGAATAAAGTATTATCTACATACTAAAATGTTCAAGTCCTGTATACTTGAATATTATCTCTGTAGTTTTCCATGTACAAACACGTTATATTCTTTGTATAAACTATACAAAACTCTATATGTTTCATTATTTCATTATACATATTGTATAAGTTACACAATACATTTATGGTTTATTATTCTTTTTTATTCATGTATAATACATTTTTCGTACTCATATTACTATTAATTAAATTTTCATTCCGCAATACGGTATTGTTTATACATGTATATTATACGACTTATAATATAGAGCAATATTATTTGGACATTTTTGTAATACTATACAACTTTTCCTTATAGGTTCAACAAGCATTTCAATCAGATTGCACATAATGGTCGAGAGGATGAAAATGAGATGTACCATAATCATGAAGTAGCTGAAGAGCGTCGCATAAATATTGAGGAACGCATTCACTCAATGATGATTTTACATTACAGTCTTTTTTTTATGTCTAATGCTTTCAATTTCAATTTTGTAACTCATGAAACCTTTTTTATTTACTATTGATCTCACTTTGAATAGTAATTTTGTGTGAAGTTGTTCCAACAGTACGAATCTCTATCAATTCACAAATATTACATATGTTATTTCTCAATGTTTTACTATACGATATTGTACATTCAAAATTACTTGTTCGCTGTCGCAAACATATTAAATCACACTACAAGTATCCATATCAGCAAATTAAACACTTTTAAAAAAACACAAAGTTTTAAAAATACGGTATGATACATGATATATTATGGTTGTACCGTATATACTAAGTTTTTTCAATATTGTGTGGTTATCAAACGTGTTCTAGTTTCAATCAACGAAATTGAACGTTCAGCCGCTCATACGGTTTATTTATAAATAAACTTACTAGAATCAAATAACATGTACATTACGAACTATACTGTATGTAAATCACAACACAGTACATCTAACAATATATTGTCGCCACTCTCGTCCTACAATTAATGCATCATAAATTGGCGATTTTCTGGTTTGGAATGTGAGACGAATTTCCTTTTTTAAAATTTTACTCCACAAATGAAAAATCAATAATTTGATCGTTATTTTTTAAATTTATAAGGTATTAAAAAAGGAAGATGAAACGTCTCTAATAAATGTGATTTCGAATGATATATTTTTCTACAATTAATGCCCATAAATTTGCGATTTGTGGTTTTGGAATGTGAAATAGTTTTCCTTTTTTGAAATTTTTCTTCCAAAATTAAAAAACAACCAATATGAGGGTATGATTGTAATTCATTATTTTCGGATTTTATAATGTATTAAAACAAAATCTACTTTTGCTAATATTTTTGTAGATATATATATATATTTGCAAATACTTTTCAAATAGGGTCTATTTATGAAAAAAGCCCTAGTTGTATTTACATACTTATTATATTAATAGCTAAATATTTGAGAATAATTATTTTTTGAAAAAAGAAAAAAACAATTTTATTGTTAAAAAAAATATAAGAACATTTAAAAAAAAAAAAAAAAACATATCTTAACATCTCATCTCCTCTCCCCCTATCCCAAACAAAGTTTTTCTCTCATCTCATCTTCTTGCACCTCAAACAAGGTTTTTCTGTCATCTCATCTCATCTCAAAGAAGGTTTTCTGCTATCAACCTCTCATCTCATCTCATCTCATCTCATCGGTCGCCAAACATCCCCTATATTAATTAAATTTTAACATAAAAGAAATAAAATTCAATAAAGTTAAAAACTTTTCAATTTTGTTGACGCAAATTTGGTTTGAATTAAATATCGTCAAATAAAACCTTTCACTTTAAACTATTCCATCATGCAACCAATAATTTAATTAAAAAAAAACAACGTAGAATAAATTCAAACGCCCTTTTCTTCTTCCGATCTCCAACAGCCAATCTCAGCCGTCCATCACCGGTCAACATTTTTGAATCTGTTACGGCACGTGCGTAAGTATTATTAAAAACGTATAGTAAATCAGTTACTTCAGTCGCTCCCATTCGTCCGTGGTTTCCACGCGCCAATTAAGCGCGTCGGATTCGACCAAAGTTATTAGGCTGCTCCCATTCTAATACTCTACGCAAGCCAAATAGAAAAACATCCCCACACCCACAAAATTCCACAAGATACAACAACAACAACAAAAAAAACAAATCCTCTAATATTCCAATTCCGGCCACCACTGCCGCCGCCGCCGCCGTGCTCAGATGGGTGCTGCCGATCAAGTAAGTGAACAGAGTACAACTTCAGATTTTCCATGATTCTTTGTTCATCTTTTTTATTGTTTCCTCTTCTTTTGTGGGCTTTTGTTGATTTAGAATGCTGAAACTTATGGGGTTTTCATTTTTTTGTTTGTGGGTTTGTATTTTTTAGGTGGAGGAGATAAAAGAGGAAGAGGGGAGAGCAGAAGAAAGAAGAATGGAAGATTTAGAGAAAAGGGAAAAAGTGGGGGTGTTACCAGAACAAGTGATGGAGAGGGATATCAAAAACACTAATAACCAACGAGATTTGCACGTTGCCATGTTGCATAGATTGAATCCGACTAACCCTTTGAGAATCATCATCAATGGTGGAGGTAGAGTTGCCACTCCTCCTCCTCAGCCCTCCTCCGGCGGCCCTTCCGGCCACCAACACCACCAGCACCACCAGTCCCCTGTTCCTCGCTCTATTGTTACTCCACAGGTAAAAGTACAGCTTACGCTTTAGTTTTTTTGTTATGATATTGAGCTGAAATTTAACCATACCGGAGTGGATCAGTGATCAAGAGCCTTAAGTAACTAAGAGTTGATGTGATAGATTCAATTGAATCCATGATCGCCACGTATCTAAGGTTCAAATGTTGTTGGGTTATAGTTATGTCTAGTGCCAATAATTGAGGTGTCCTTAAGCTGGCCAGACAGTTACGGATGTGAAAAATAATAAGGTCTTAAGAAATCAAAAGGTGATGTTAAGTAGGAATTAATTCCTAGTGATTTTCTTAGGTTGACCATAAAGTGGTCTGAATAGTCACGAATATAAAAAAAGTGCCAAACAACCAAAATGTGATGAGTTCAATCGTGCTGACCACCTATGTAGTAATTAATCTTTGATATACAGATGTTGTAAGGCCAAACATAATATATCACGCGAAAATAGTAGAGGTCTGAGTAAACGGGTCCGAACACTCACATATATATATGTAAAAAAGTTTTTCAGCTGAAATTTGAGTAGTAGTTTAATATTTTGCCTCTCATTCTTTGTTTTTGTCGTTGGAAGCAGCAACCAACAGTGGTTAATCTGAATTCAAAAGCATACACAAATAAAGTATCTCTGTTTCTGTTTGTTCTTCACTTGGTTTTGGCTTTTGGGCTGGTATGTTTCCTTATTTTCAAGGGGATTCAAGGGCTGTTATATGCATCAGACTCTATAAAGAGAACAGAGAAAAGGGTTCTTCAGTATTTCCTTCCACAAGTTGAGGTTGCATCTGTGTTGAGCATTACTCTTGCATTTGCTTGGCAAAAGGCTGTTAGAATGTGGCCTACATTCATGGTTCATTTTATTCTTTGGTGTTCCTTTGCAATGTCTTTATCAGCAGGAATCTTGCTAGTTTGCTTTCAAATGCCTGCTACAGAAGGTGTTGGAGTCTGTTTTCTTGTTTTTTCTATTTGCAATGGCTTGTATGCCTGTTGGGTTTCACAGAGAATAGGGTTTTGTTCAAAGGTTTTCGTCAAATCACTCGAGCCCATTTGCAAGTTCCCTGACTTGAATCAGCCGACGTATTGGATGCTTGGAGCTGGATTCATTTGGATGTCTATATGGATTTTGGCTGTAATAGGAGCATTGAACTTTTACTTCCCACCTTTGGTAATAATTGCTTTAGTACTTAGCTTCGCTTGGACTGCTGAAGTGATGAGAAATGTTGCTAATATAACTGTTAGTAGAGTGATCTCTCTGTATTACCTTAGAGGGATGCAAAGCAATACTCAATTTTGTCTCCAAAGAGCCTTGACTAGAAACCTAGGAAGTGCTTCTCTTGGTTCTCTCTTTGTACCTACCATCGAAGCGCTCCGTATCCTCGCTCGGGGTCTGAATTTGCTTGAGGGGGAAGATGAGTTTATGTTTTCTTGTGCTCATTGCTGTCTCCATGTCATGAACTCCATCTTTCGGCGCGGTAATAGTTGGGCCTTTGTGCAGGTACTACTTGTTTTAGGCCATTTTTCAATTGCAAGAACTTAAGTCTCTTTTAAGGGTTGGATGATTTGAAAAAATGTCATGTCCATTTCTTATTGTTACTAGATGATGAATCTCTAACATCTCCAAGGGGTGACCTTTGTTGGTTGAGGCTTGAAGCTTTGAAGGCATGCTTTCTTGAAAGTTTCAAGTTCGAGCCCAACAAGTTGAGTTTCATTTAAAAATTCCTTGTTATCTCTTTAGTCCAGGCCTTGAGACGGGCACGGGTGCCTTCGAGTATATGGGAGCTAAGTTTTGATTCTCGGTCATAAAAAAAAAAGAAAAAGAGAAAATAAATGGTGAATCTCTAACTGATGAGTTTTGGAAATGATCTTATCAGATAGCTTCATATGGTAAGGATTTCGTTCGGGCATCACAAGACACTTGGAAGCTCTTCGAGATGACCGACATGGTACAAATCGTCGATGCAGACATAACGAGCTCAATCTGTTTCCTCACCGGAGTTTGTAGTGGCTCCATTTGTGTCATTGTTATAGCTAGCTGGACTTTTACAGTGCACCGTGGCTTCACAGCCACAATTTCATTGCTAAGCTTCCTTATTGGATGCCTAATGGTTCGTGCTTTTTGTCACTTTCAAACATGTCTTTATTTTAATTAGTATTTGTTTTAAATTCATCCCTTTCTCAACTAATTTTTTTCCTATTCGAATTATCTTAGACAAGGATTGCGATGGCTCTGCCCCACGCTTGTGTGAGTTGCTACTACGTCTGTTATGCAGAAAATCCTGATGGTCGACTCTTTGACGATACGATTAAGAATCGTCAAAACTTACTTAAGTCGAACAGAGAAATAATCATGACACCCCGAATGCCTCGTCGAAGTACGACATAACAACTCTCATGGTACAATCTAACTGATTTCTAACCTAAAATGTTGCATTGGGAATAAACTTGGAAATACTATCCCCTTCCATAGTTTCCAGTTGTAAATGTGTTTTGTACCATTATTTGGATGCTTTTAGAGCATTGGGTAAAAATGGAATGGATGGATTGTGGCCCTTGAGATTCCTATCCACATGGGATATCAGAGTAAAAAAACTGCACAATTCTTTTTGGATATTCCCAACCATAAAAGGTGGGGTCCATCCATTTGTTTTTTTGAAGTACATATTAGGAGAGGGGGATAAATAGGGATTCTAGGATCGAACTTGTGATGTTGGTATTGAACTGGTTTACAACCAAACAATGAAATTATTGTGTCACTAACCTATTCCATGGGCCCACCCATTTGTAATAGGAAACCTTCCACTCTAATCTTCTTAGGTGAGAATCCACCATTGTTTTATTAAATTGTAGTTGTATTTTCATTTGTAACCATCTTTTTCAGTACTTCTAATAAATTAGTCTTAAATTATTTTTATTGAATATATATATATATATATATTTATGACTTTTCGGGCAAATATTTTTTATTATTCTCACGTACAAATCTAGGACCTTATAACAATATTCGGATGTAAAAGAAATTATAGAAAATTATTTTCTAGTTAGATGGTTATAAATCAATCATTTCTTTAAATTTTCCCGATGAAGATGATTAACTAAGAAAATTCTGGAATGTTGAAATAAAGCATAGATCAACTGCCATGATAACTGTGTTAATGACTTTGAATCCCCAACTTACATAGTGCTAAAACAAAAATACTTGAAGAAGCTAGAGAAGCTAATTAAGGAATTCATTTGATAATGTTCTTTTTTCCCCTTAATTTCTAATATGATTACGATACACATCAAATAAAATAATTGTATTGTTGTGCCAGTAAGAGCAATAGATGTGTATTCTTATGATCAAGACATCATGAGTTCAAATCCGACCTCTTCAATGGTATGTAAACTCGACAAAATAATTGTATTGGAATGGTAATTTTTTTTCTTTTTTCCTCAAAATTTCGAAGAATTTTTTATTACTACTTTTTTTGGAAAAATTACATATTTAATCTCTATCTTTTGGTTGAAGTTTCATTTTTGTTCCTATACTTTTTTAAATCAAACACTCTTATTCGTCACATTTAAAAAATACTCAATTTTAGATATTGTTAGTGAGATAACATAACAGGCACTAGAATGATGACTAAGTTAATTTTAAAATAAAATAGGTTGATGATGTGTATTAATTATGATACTTACATAGATTTTATTTTAAAAAAAAAAAATTACAAAGGGAACTTATAAGACACATTGCTTTCATATTTTTAAATAAAATAAATACGATGACTTTTTATCTTCTAAAAATTAAATTAAAAATAAATGTGAGATTCACTTTTTTTTCTTTGGAGAATGATTCATCTTCCATCTCTTCAACAAATTCACTTTCCATATTATATGTCAAGACGAAGGCGAGAAGGTGTAGACAAAGCATTTGTTGAACGTTGGCCTTTTGGTGTTGTATATGGGAAGTTTTTGTTGTTGTTTTTTCTCATATTTTTAGGGAGGTTTTTACTGTGCTAATAGAACAGTCTTTCCATTGTAGTTTCATAGCATAGCAGAGGAGAGATGAAGATAAAAAATGATAAATTAAAAATACTCAAAAGGAAAAATATGTTTTGCACTAGAAATAAATATCAGAAAGGACAAACTCTAATAAACGCGATCAAAAGTGTAAGAGATTTTTAGTTGAACTATATAACTTACTAATGTTTTATCATTTTTTTTGCTTGTGTGTAACTATATAACATTAATTAGCAAATTAGGTTTTTAGTATATACTGATTGAAAGTTAACAATATGTACTCAAAAAAAAAAATGAAAGTTAACAATATGATCATCATCTTTAATTTAAGTTTTATTATTATTATTATTATTATTATTATTATTATTATTATTATTTTGAGAAACTTCTTTAATTAAAGTTTAATATCATGTTTTTTTAACAGATTTATGAATTGGGTTGGACTTAAAAGAAAAAAAATATGGAAAACTTGGGGAATGTTTATATTTAATAAATTAATTAAACAAATGTCTACTTTTTTTAGCATTAAAGTTTGTGTCTACTTTCTTTGTTAGAATTAAATTTATTAAATACAAAATATATATTTTACAATTTACCCCCACTAATTTCTATCAATTATTAAAATGAATAACAATATTCTAACAAATTTTGTGACCATTTGAAATTAAACTCTTTTTTGACAAAAAAATCTAGAATCCAAAACGTTGTTAAAATTTGTGATTTTTTTAAAAAAATATTGTTGAAATTTAATAATATTATTAAATATTGAGTAAACCTTACCATTTTTTTAATTTATTACTTTTTTTAATGAAACAAGAAGAAACAAAATTGTAGTTGTACCAATATATTCTACTACTTAATTGTACTCGCGTACTAGTAAGATGGCTAAACACCAAATAATAGCCTAGTTCACACATTTACATGGGGTGACTTCGTAATCCTTGCAATTAAAATCCAACCAAACTCTAATTTTTTTTTTCCTTTGTAACAAAATAGGCGAATTTCCCCCAAATTCCAGACGACCATTCGACTCCCATTGCAACATAGCCCTAGATGTCTTTGGAGTCCCCGTACAATCTGCGACTTCTCTTCCCCGATCAACGCCGTCGTGACATGCAATCATTTGCACTCAAGTTGTAGACGACTTTTAAAGCATTGTTCGATACAGCTCCGACTGCACCCTCACACGCTCTTCGCCTCTGCTTTGCTTCGTTCTCTTCTACGGCGTTTCAAGCGTTGCTGGCCATCTACGAAATCGAAGGCATCCCTCAGTGTACCGAACAGTCTCCGCGCTCTAGAACGTTAAAGAAAAAAGGTCTAGATTTAAACATTTTCTTCCCACGAGTGATGATCCCCTATTTAGGTGGGATTCTGTTGCCATTCGATCTTCTGTTTTTTTTTTAAATTACTCTTATTTTTTTAATTTTAAAATGTGAAGAGATATATAGCAAAGGATAAACAACTCGCACGGGGTGCTAGGGCAAGCAATCGTTTGAAGGCAGTCGGCGTTCTACCAGGTTCGAAGATAGCTCACAAAGGTCCCCTAATCGAAGTGGTAAGTTGGATTTCATGTCATGCAGAATTAAAATGTTGGGTTTTAGTTTGGTTTGTTGCTAATGGTTAGTGTGCAGAATGGTTCTGGTAGCTCGGAGGAGTCAGTTGATAAAACTCCAACCACAATGCCGAAGAGCACAAAATGAGAACGGCCTAAGTTAATACAAACAAAACTCGGACCTTCACGAACCCACATGAAAAAGAAGAGAATTGCAGAAGAAGAGGATGACAAAATTAAGGTTCGATAATCCCCTCCATCCCTATCCATGCTGATTATTAAAATGGTTTACTGACTGACAACTTATAAATGTCTTAGTCGATGAATGACTTAGATGACCATCATGCCGATGCAAGAAGCTAGGATTCAAATGGTGGGGAAGAGGCATCGTTCGAAGAGGAAGAGATCCCTAATTCAGACCACGAACTACCGAAAAAACCAGTTCGATCGGAGAAGGAAAAGATTAATCTTGTAATACTCAATATATGAAATTTACATCATATCATTATATGAATGCTAATGTGGTGTTATGGTGTGTAGACTAAGAAGGATACGAAGGGGAAGGGTCCGCAAGATGAGGTGGCTGGGAAAAACAAGATAGAACCGGCGATCGTTCTGAAATCGGTATTACCCTTATGCTCTACTCACCCAAATGGACCTAATTAGAAAGTGGTAAACCATTGTAGTGAATGCTACGTCTTGGTTTCATTGTTTTATATATGTGTGCGTACTTGTGCGTACTGCTATGTCATGGTATGTTATCTAAATATTGTTCTCGTTCACGCATCTGTGCGATGTTGTGCTACATTGTGGTTCTGCTCTTACTTGATCTCTACTTATTATGTGTTAGCGTATGTGACATTGCAATCAGTATACAGCGTTTAAGTACTTTTTCATACCTTTATATTAATATACATACATGCTTGTATCTTGTAGAACCTGACTACTTCCTCTTCTTATTGTTTGTCTTCGATTACAGGATGACGACTACGTGATAACAGTTGCCCGGAGGTCAAGGCTTCTGAAAATAAACCTGTGTTGTAAGAGCACGATCATGAGTAACATAATTCGAAATCTTGGTGAGAACCTCACTCTGAAATTTTGGGAAAGCTGTTTTGGAGGGCTACTAGATTTTTCGGTGAAGAAGATATCGCCACAACTCTTATTGCACCTGATTCAACGTTAGTGCAAGGCTAGGAAGTTTCCCGACCTAACATTCAAAATATGGGGTAAATATCTGCATTTTGGTATAGAGGAGTTCTCCCTTATTACCTGTCTGAACTATGGCCACATATCGAAGATTGATAGGGCATCTATTAAGGGAGAGGGAAAGCTGAAATGGGAGTACTTTGATGACGTTGAGATAGTCAAACGGACAATGTTAAACATGGATTTTAAGTTTAACATGAAGGGATCAGATGAAGAAAAGATCAAGGTGGCATTGTTGTATACTTAGAGAGATTTCTTCTGCCGAAGCAAGAGTGGCTATTAAGGATGATCACATCCTAATGGCGGATGACCTAGAACTGTTCAATCGGTGCCCGTGGGGGAGGGTGGCATACCAGCTACTTGTCGCCAACGTACGAAGTGTTAAAACGACAAAGGGAAACTGTACAGTGGGAATGAGTGGGCTAGTGTACACGCTTCTAGCTTGGGCATACGAAGTAATACTAGCGTTGAGTAGTACATCGTTTTACTATGCAAAAAAGACTAGTCAATTGTTACCGAGAATATTGAATTGGGATTCGGATGCCCAACTAGAATGGCGGGATCTACTGACTTCTATATTTAAGAACCCAACGGTAAGTCGATCACATCCCCCCCCTCCCACACTTTGTATATAATAACTATATTATTAACATTTACCCTTTACAATTTGCAGCTTAAGGTAAACCCAATAGTTCCCAGCGATTGAAGAGCTAACTATGCCTTATTTCTCTTCATTCTTTGCTAATGAGTTAGTCGCTCGTGAATGGAATAGCCCTACATGTGGAGCAAGATAAATATCCTCTAATGCTTAGATCGGGACTTCGTCGGCAACCCATATGGCTGTTGAAGTTGCCCGACGACTAGATACAATCGAACAAACCATAAGGTGTGTGAGGAGTGAGCTGTCGATGTTGGTTGCTGAAGTGAAAGACATTGGTAGACAACTAGTTGTATTATGCCAAAGAGATGTCAACATCCAGGAAGTCCCAATCCATGAAACGTGTTCCAGGAGCGCGTGTCTGGGAGGAGGTGAGTGCAATTATTACTATAACTGACTTTGATCCTTGTAGAACAAATAAGGACGTATCAGAGATACATGGTTGAAAACCATATTCCATAATTTTCGCAGTGAAGCATGAGAACCACGCACGCGGAGCTTGCTTCAATCCATACAGAGACTTAAGGAGACGACACACTGCATTTGGTCGACGTGGATCAACAAAGCCTTGAGGTTGTTGCATGTAGACTTCTTCATCCAATTCTTCATGAAGAAATGTGTTATTTACATCCAATTGGCGTACAAGCCATTGAAAAGTAGCAGCCAATGCCAAAATTGTCCGCATTGTTGGTTTCTTAACAATTGGGTTGAATGTTTTGAAGTAATCGACCCCTTCTTGTTGTGAGAAACCACGAGCAACCAAACGAGCTTTAAATCTAGCGATGCTACCATCAGGGTTGTGTTTTAGTTTGTATATCTACTTGCATCCTACAAGATTTTTGTTTATAGGTAAACCAACAAGATCCTAGGTTCTTTGACTTATTAAGGCACCATACTCATCAGACATGGCTGCTTTCCAAGAAGGATATTTTGATGCTTGGGTAAAGGAGGTGGGCTCAATAGGCTTTGGATTAGCAATAGCAACAAACACTTTTTTTCTTGGATATGTCAGACTTCGCTCTCATTTGCATTGAATGAGTGTTCTAAGAAGTGATAAGAGGCACATTTTCTACATAAGCTATAACTGCTGGTTCATTGGACAAATGAGAGGCTATATGTGCAGGTGAAACAACAATATGAGCTTCTGGTTCATTTGAATGATCAACAATAGATGCAAGAGAAATTGGGTACTTATTTCCATGATGATCAACAATATGAACTTCTGGTTCAAGTGGCTGATCAAGAGTAGATGCAGTAGCAATTTGGTTCTCAATAGTAGGCACTGGTTCGGATGAAATAACACGGTTAGTAGATGAAGGAGCTTCAGACACAGTGACAGGATCATGTATTGTAGAAGTTTTTATAATAGGTGGTGGAAGAAAGATATGATAAGGAGACAATGAAGAAGTAGAGTCATTATTTGTCAAGGTAGATAAAACTTGTTCTGCAAAAGGAAAACGAGATTCATAAAAAACAACATGACGGAAAATATAAAATTTGTTAGCCAAGGGATCGTAGCAAATATATCATTTGTAGTCCTTAGGATAACCCATAAAGATACAGGTTTGAGTTCGATTCTGCAATTTATGTTGAGTATATGGTCGAAGTAATGGATAACATGCACATCCTAGAGTTTTAAAAAAACTATAATCTGGTTCAGTAGTATACAACAATTTAAAAGGACTAGAATTGTCTATAACGGGGGATGGGAGACGATTTATAATATAGCATGCTGTTGAAAAAACAAAGTTCCAATAAATAAGAGGAATTTTAGCCGTAGACATGAATGAAATGCAAGTTTCGACAATATGACGATGTTTCCGTTCTACCAAACCATTTTGTACTGGTGTGTATGGACAAGCCTTTTGATGAATAATGCCTTTGGATTCAAACAGATTTTTAAGAAAGTTATTTACGAATTCTCCACCGCCATCACTGCAAAAAATATGAACTCTAGAACGGAATTGATTCTCAATAAGCGTAAGAAATGTAGAAATACAGCCAGAGACGTCAGATTTATGGACTAAAGGAAATATCCAAGTAAAACGTGTAAAATCATCGATAATAGATAAGTAGTATTTGTGACCATTTATTGAAGTTTCTGGAGATGGTCCCTATACATCAGAATGCAATAGATGAAAAGGTTTAGTACTAGTACTAGAAGATGGAAAAAACACTTGTTTAGACATTTTGCCAGCTAAACAATGACTACAAACATCAGTAAAAGGTTTAAACGTAGAAGGAAAATTTCTTAAAACTTTGTGAAGAACTGTGTTGCAAGGGGTGACCAAGACGATTGTGCCATATATTTGGTGAACTTTTTGCAACACTATGAGCTTGAGGAGTCATTTGAGTTGAAGTATAGAGCGGATTGGATATAATCCATTTTCACTAGCTCCTCGATAGAGAACCTGCTTAGTCTTTATGTCATGTATCTCAAAAAATAATTCATTGAAGAGAAACTGGCAACCATTATCTTTGCACAATTGAAAAACATAAAGAAAATTATTTGAGACATTTGGTATGTGAAAAACTTTAGAGAGATTAAAAGAATGTAAAGGTGTAGGCAAAATAAATTTTCCTTGATGAGAGATGGATAGAGAAGTTCCATTACCAATAGTTACATTGTCATCTCCACTATACAAGGATAAACTCTGCAAATTACCAATTTCATTGGGCAAATGTGCATTACATCCAGAATCAGACAACCAGACACCTGAATCTGGTGTAGTTTTGGAGTTTGAAGGATAAAGAGTAGGAGAATGAGATGAAGATGCAGCCATAGCAGCCAATTTTGCTGGAGGATGCCTACTTGGATATGAGTAGTTCATACGAAAGAAGCAATCCAGTGCATCATGCCCGAATTTTTTTACAGATTTGGCATGGTTGTTGTTATTCTTGAGTATCAGAAGCAGATAGAGGTGAAAGATTTGTAGAAGACGAACGTGGATGAAAGAAGAAGGAATTCTAATTTGTAGAAGATGAACCTTGATTAAAGAAAGAAGAATTCATATTTCTTACGCGTCCTCCATTTGAGCGACCTCTTCCTCTATTTGAATTTTTCCAACCACCCATTCTCTTCTCTTCATCCATCACTCTCTTTCTACAATTTTCATCGATCTATTCTTCATCTCTGTAACTTTCTTTCTGCAATTTTTTTTTCTCTGCCATTTTTTTTCCTTGTTTCTTGATTTCTTGATCGCTATGGCTGATTCATCGTCTTCAACCTCTTCCTCTCTGTATTTGCTAACGAACATATGCAATTTGGTATCGATTCGTCTTGATTTGACGAATTTCGTTCTCTGGCGTTTTCATATTGCACCGTTGTTGCGAGCTCATAAGCTTTTTCGCTTCCTTGATGGTACGTATCCAGCTCCGACCAAGAAAGAAGACAATCTTGAGTATGAAGCATGGTTTGAGAAAGATCAAGCAATTATTTTTAAAAAATTGTTTTGAATGACGTGAGTCTAAGTAGCTCTTGATACCATGTAGATATTTTGAGAAGTTATATTGTATTTGATAAAAGAGAGTTATTTATACAGAAGAGTTCATGAGCTAAAGAGAAAGGAGGAGAAGCTTAATTAAGCTGAGGCCTAATTAACATAGCCCAGAGAATATTTAATATACTATGAATCCTAACGCATACCCCCACAAAGTATTTAATGTCTACTAATGGTGTAGGTTGACAAAGATGAGGTGCAAACTACTACTACCACAACCGACGATCATACCCAACATAGGGGCGAACGGCGTAGGTGATAAAGATGATGAGGTCGGGCATAGCGATGGTCATGATGCTTGGATGAACGGCTAAGATTCTGAAGGCTAGGAAAGGGGTTGTAGCGTGGGAGAAAAGGGAGGGAGGAAGTGTTGTGGCTGGTTGGATGCACGACACGTGGCAGTTGAAGATGGGGTTAGAGGGAGGTTGTGGGAAACCGTGAAGAGGGAGAGAAATGAAAAAATGTGGGTTTTCTTTTCCATTTATAATAATAAAACCATTTCCTTTTTTTTTTACATAAAAACTCTAGCTCTCAAAATGATTTTAAAGTTAATAAAAAAATAGTCATGTATTCTTACAATTAAACTTCTTAATTTAAACACGCCTAAAAGCTAAGATTTATTTAAACCATTACAAATTTAATCAATATTTTTTGTTTTGTTCTTGGAAAAATAAAATGTTTTAGGGATGTTTCCAGATTAAATAGTTTTTTCAATAAAACACTCACATATATATTTTTAAATATTTCTAGGGTGTTACATTTCTCCAACTAACTCATCATTTAAAAGCTTTTTAAAGACTCCAAAGAAACTTTTGACTAAAATATATTATTTTCTTAAATGAGACCTATCATATCTTAGTTTTTAAAAAAATTATAATATAATTTTGGAATATATAAATCAATTTATTTGCATTTTAACTCTTCTTCTAGAAAAATTGTAAGACTATTATTTTAAACCATATGAATACTAAATTAGTTGTCGATTTAATAAGTTTGAGATTAAAAAAAAAAAAAGCGTCCATTGGATGGGTTTGGGTAATTATGTTTATGTTAGGGGATTTTGCATGTACAGCAAAAAAGGACAAAATATTTTTAATTATAGTACAAAATCAAAACTAATTCATTTGTAGCAGAAAAAATCTAAATTGAGCTTTATTACTGCTTGATTTCTAAATTCTATAACCGATAGAAAATCATGTTATATCACTGTTTGAATTTTATTAGTGATAGAAAATTATATGCTATAGATGAATTATTTTAAAATTTGTAATTCTTACTAAATAACAAAACAAAAATATTGTTAATGAATATGATTATTGAAGTCGAACTTGTAACCATGATGTTGAACTACATTTTCATCTGATAATGAAACCATCAAACCACTGTTTTTTTCTGTGATGAGTATGATTATTAGTTGTATAGTTTTTAAAAAATGACTCATTACTCGATTAACCATTCCTCATTAACCAATACCGAAAGAGTTGATATTTGATGGTAACACCGTGGTCATAAGTTCAGGTCGATCTTGAAAATCGATATTTATCTTTCATTTATTTGAGAACACTAACATTCTCAATGTAGGATTTATGGTTCTCCCCCATCCAATTTATACTTTAAAAAAATACTCCTTGACCAATATGCTAAATGTATAAGAAATATGGAATTTTATAGGTTAACATAACACTTTGGTCACTTAACTATCTTATTTATTCTATTTTGGTCCTTCAACTTTAAAATGTCAAAAATTGGTCTCTCACACAAGTTTAAATTGGTCCATGGCTTTAAAAAACACTAACGAACGTTCAGAAATCGTTTCCAACTTCACGAAGCGGTCGTCCCCTTCCGGTGAGGAAAAAAAATAGGAGCTATTCTACCACCAAATGAATTTTATGCGATGAATTATGGATCTGCGAAACCTAACCAAATTAAATATTATAACAATAGTAAATATAATAAATCTAGCCAAATCAATAGTTAAACTAAAAAATCCAACTTGAACATAGCTGGAAGAAAAGGAATAAAAATAAGAAATAAACAAGAAATCAGTAGAATCAAAGTCACAAAAATTGAACTTTGGCAAATTAGAATGATGGTGAAATAGATGTGCCAATTGGGAAGTAAAACGCTATGGGATGAAGATGAGTCGTGGGAGATGATGCGCCGAAAAAGTAAAAGTTTGGGATCAATAATCTATATGGAGCTCTATACCACATTAATACGATAAAATATGGATTTCAGGAACCTTAATATCTTTATTTTCATACTTCTACTATTGATTGCCTTTGTGGTGATTGAGAAACGTATACTCGATGCCGTTCTTTTTAACGGAATATAGTAGTCTTTGTTTAAAAAAAGAAAGAGTAGATACACTTAAAAAAAAAAACCATGATAGATAAAAAAATCTTAGTTGAAGGAGGGGCAAATTCTATATACAAAATAATCGGTACATCCAAAATATGAGGAGCCAGTGTTATTTTGAAGGAGGGGACAAATACCAATTCTCAAACTCAAATCTGCGATGTTGGTATTGAACTGATTTATAACCAAACAATAAAAGCATCAACTCATTCGATATATATATATATATATATATATATATATATATATATATATATATATATATATATATATATATATATATATATATAAACTTGTCTTCATAATTTTAAATTTTAAAATAAGTTACATTCCTATAATTTAAATAAAGTTTAATTTTTGTAATTTTAAAAATTAAAATTTATTCAAAAGTAAGAATTTAATTTTTTTTATTTTTAAAATTAAAACATAGATAATATTGTTTATTAAAATTTTAAAAAATAACTTAGACTTTTATTCCTCAGTCAATAAAAAAATATACAGATTATTTATTCATTTATGTTACGTGATAGGTAATTTGTTTTATCGCGACACAAATTTTTATTATGTTTAATCCTCTAAAGTCCTTCCATAAAAAAAAACTCTGAAGTCCAACCTTATTTTTACATTACTATGACTAAATCTATGATTAGTCTTATTTATTTATTTAGTTTTCATGATATATGCTCCTTTTTTTTACCATTATCCCATCTTTACAAATGTCAACACATTCAATGCTAAAAAAACTCAAAACTTTCAAAAGAAGGAAAATATAAATCAAACTTTCAAAGAAGAAGAAAAAATAAAATTAAACTTTCACATCTCCCACTAAGTTTTCTTCTACAAAACGTTATGAAAATAAAACAACAATCAAAGAAAAGATGGGAGAAAGAAGATTTATTTAGCTAATTGAGAATTCACCGTTAGCACCACATTCTATTTCTTATATTATATTCACAATAAAAATTTTAAAATAATTTAGCACATTAGTTTCTATCACTCAAATAGTGATATAATTTAATTTAGATTTCTATCACCAATGCAAAGCTCAAACAGTGATAGAACAAGTCTATTATTGATAGAATTATATTATTAATTTTTTTGCTACAAATGAATTAATTTTAATTTTGTATTATAAATAAAAATATTTTTCCATATTTTGTTATGCATGCAAAATCCCCTAATTCATTAAGATTGTGTTCATGAAAGAAAAAATAATACGGTTTTATTAATAAGATATAAAATAAGAATATCTATTGAGGGGAGTTTTAAAAGAGGTTATATGGTATATTTCCATAAAACTAAGTTGTAAATTATGTTTCAAATGCATAAAAATATATATACGAAAACAGAAATTCAATTACATATTTTGTGCAAGTGATAAGTATGTAGCCTCGGAACCTTGACTAGCTGACCAGACAACGAGATCGCCCCTAAATAATAAAAAAAAACAAAAAAAAAGAATTATTGAAATGAGCACGTTATATAATCTTCCATTGAAAGCTTTGGCCAGCTTAAGCTCTGTTGAATGTTCATATCCATTGATTCTTTGACTGCTTCACCAGCTCACGCAACCGCTTCCCCATTTGACCGCTGATTCAATAAAATCTCAAAACCCCAAAATTAATTAATCCACAAATTTTGCTTTTCAATTCAATCCCAATCCCAATCCTCTCTGTTTGTGTTGGTAGCCAAATTCATCTCCAAACTGGAAGATCATCACAACCCACATCATGATTCGGAAGCGGCGATTCAGGTATTTCTCTCTGGAATCTCGATTCACTTGAACGACCTAATTCTTGGCTTCGATTCGGATGAACCCACATCGGAAATCCTCTCGTTTCCATGGATCAAGCGGTGCTTCCAATTCCTTCGACTTCAAAACAGGGCTTTTTCGAAGCTGCTTCTGGGACTTGACCACCCACTCAAGGATGAGTTTCTTAAATACACATTGAAACTGCTTGACCTTTTGAATTCCATTACTTCGTGTATTGCTGATCTGGGTCATGCTCGGTTGAGCCTTTCCCATGCTTTGACCTTGGTGGAGGCTAAACCATCCTCTGCCATTCATCGTTTGAAGCCGATCCGATCGAGCCCTTTCCGCAAGTGCGAAACTGGAGAGGTCTGCGTGGAAGTTGTGAAATCTGGGAAAGAATGCGTGGTTTATCGTGGTTTGATGATTATGGAGCGGATTGGTTTGTGGGTTTGTGGGATTGTGATTTCTGGATTGAGTGGAGATATGGAAGCATTCATGGAGGTGAGAAAAATGAGTGGGGAATTTGGGGTTTCTGAATTGGATCGATTGGACTTTGCTGTTCATAAAGGTGTTTGTGAATCTGGGGTGAGGTTGAAGGAAGTTAAAAGAGTGGATGATGCAGTTGAGGTTTTAGTTGCTTCCATGGTGGCTGGGGAAACCAGTGAAGCAGCAGCTGAGGACTTGCAGAAGAGATTAGAGGTTCTTGAGATGGAGATGGATGATTTCAAAAAGGAAGTTGATTCTCTATTCTCTGATGTCTTGGAGGAGAGAAGTAAACTGCTTGATGGCCTGAGACGAACACTTCAATAGCCATGGTTTGATTCGTTTTTACTTTTTACATAATTGAATTCTGATTGTAAGTTATATAATGTCTACAGTTTTCCTCTTGAATTGTAATATAAATAATACAAGTTTTATATGACACTTCTTGATCTAAAATCAGAGTTTCGCTTCACTATCTACGTATGGATCCAGGAAATGACAAAGATTTTAAAATTAAGTTTACCATAGGCTATAGTTTCAAACTTGTGATCTCAAATAGAGCATACTTTAGAGACTTAAGATTTTACTCCTGGGTTTCAAACTTGAGATCTTTCAGAGAGCATACTTTAGAGACCTCAAACTTCTACCATCTACCAATAAGATCTAAAGCCGCTCCTCGAGAACCAAAGACTTTCTTTGGGCACCTTGGGATTCAAATACACACAAACTTTTAGATTGGCATTTCAAATTTGATTCAGCCACTGAAGCAGAAAAAAAAAAAGAAAAATTAGAGATCAGGTTACAAATAACCCAGAAAGAATAGCTAAATTCCTTCTTTAGGCAGCTACAAGAGAAGGGAAGGGAGACTAGAGTTTGCAAAGGTTCTTAACTCCAAAAATCTAACAAAACTAACTACAAGTACAGCAATGTCTTTCCATTGATTAATCTCTTAAATAGGGATTTTTAACTCTCTGTTTCAATGGTTTCAGAGTAACCTAACGAAATATTTGTAGATTCTGAAGGTGGTGATGAAACAATCATGCCTGTTTGTCTCATCAGTGTGTGCAGACATCTAATTAATAAGAATGAATGATGAGAGTGATCATAGTAGGCCCATTTGACTCCCTGAATTATTTGAATGAGCATCTCTCTCAGCCTCTTTTCTCTTGCAATGAACATGAGATGGCAGCCTGTGCAACATGGAGGATAAATTTAAAAACAGCAAATACAGAGTAGAACAGAGCACACGAATGATTTTTTTTAAATTGATTTTACTCTTTGAGTCATACATGCAACTCGATCTATAGTTTTGCAAAATGTTCAAGGCTGACAAAAGTGTAAGAACACTAGAGCTTGAAGTACAGGTGCACAATAGGCATGGATTTTTTTTCCAAGGCACCAAATGCATAGAAAAAAACAAAAAAAAAATGTACACAAAAATATATATTAATGAGCAAAACTTACCGAAAGATGGATAAGTATCTTGAAAATACTTATTACTATTTTTTACTACATCTTTTTATTTTTTTAAAAAAAGAAATGACTTTGATTGATGAGAAATGTTAATTTGTAAAAGTTTGTAGTCCAAAATGGTAATAAGTATTTTCAAATACTTACCTACACTTAGGTAAGAATGGCTCTTAATAATTATTTTGAGAAAAACTTGTCTCCTTATGACTAAAGAGACAAACCCTCCCTTAATAGGTATGAGGCACAAATAGTGCCACAAAATTTTCGTTTTAAGAAAAATAGTATTGTTGAAATAAAAAATTTGTAACACTATTTCATACCCATTAAGGAGGTCTTGCCTCATTAGTCAGGAGGCAAGTTTTTTTCAATTTTTTATATAGTCATCCCATAAAAGATATGAAATATTAAATATTAATTCCAAATAAAAATTTGAAGTCTTAATGATGAAATTTATGGTCGTTAAATATATATTCATCCTCATTCACACATTCATTAGCAATGAATAGAGAGAATAGAGAAGTGGATTCGCGAATAGGGTTGACAGCTAGGTTTTTTAATGGTTTTTTTTTAATCTATAAAACTTTATAATAATTGTTTATTAAGTTTGAAATTTAAAAAAAAAAAAAGAGAGAAAAATGAGCCAAATATTACCCGTTTCATTTAAAATAATTTTTTTTTTTTAAAACCATCGGGCTTCCTTGCTTTGCCTTGAGCCTTTTTGAGTTTTTGACATATTTTTTATGACTTTTTTAAACACTAACCTTAACTATTTTCATTGAACATACAGCTTGACCCCAACTTACAACAATTGAATGTCAAGAAACAACTTACAACAATTGAATGTCAAGAAAATTTATAAGAATTTTTTTTAACCAGGTGGCCCACAATAGATTTTAGGTTAAAATACCATTTTGATCCC
Organism: Sicyos edulis; assembly: GCA_036507275.1. Classification (NCBI taxonomy): domain Eukaryota; kingdom Viridiplantae; phylum Streptophyta; class Magnoliopsida; order Cucurbitales; family Cucurbitaceae; genus Sicyos; species Sicyos edulis. The sequence goes on along the minus strand of CM071850.1, from coordinate 25,822,296 downwards.
TCAACTTTGAGATTTGTTCCACTTTGGTCCCTAGACTTTCAAATGTCTATTTTTAGTCCCTTGACTTTGTATTTTGTTCAATTTTAGTCCCTTGACTTTGCTATTTGTCCAATTTTGGTCCCTAGACTTTCAAATGTCCATTTTTAGTCCCTTGACTTTGTAGTTTGTTCAATTTTGGTCCCTTGACTTTGCTATTTGTCCAATTTTGGTCCCTCGACTTTCAAATGTCCAAATTTAGTCCCTAAACTATCAAAAAAGTTCGAAAATGATCCTTTCGTCAAATAAATTATTTTCTCACTCCTAAATTATTTTCTCTCTCTTCCATCTTTCATCATTTCTCTTCTAAAAGTTTTATCTCTAATCCACATCTCTAATCCTCTTCTCTTCTTTTTTTCCCTTATTCCTCCTCAATCCATCTCATCAAATTATTTAACATGAGATAATTTTTCTAAATAATAATTTTCCTACTTTGATTTGTCACTTTTTGTTTTCTAAAATTCATAGTCTACCATGGAACAAAAAAGAAAAAAGAAAGAAAATAAAGAAGAAAAAAAGAAAGAAAAGAAGGGAAGAGAGGTGGATTGAAGAGAGGTAAAATTTTTAGAGAGAGAAATTATGAAAGATGAAAGAGAGAGAAAATAATTTAGGAGTGATAAAAAATTCATTTGACTAAAGGACAATTTTTGAACTTTTTTTATAGTCTAAGGACCAAATTTGAAAACATTTGAAAGTTGAGGGACCAAAATTGGACAAATAGCAAAGTTGAGGGACCAAAATTGGACATTTGAAAGTTGAGGGACCAAAATTGGACAAACAACAAAGTTGAGGGACTAAAATTGGACATTTGAAAGTCAAGGGACCAAAATGGAACAAACTCCAAAGTCGAGGGACCAAAATGGTATTTTAACCTAGATTTTAATGTTGGGTGATATTCTTCAGATGTCATGCTAATGAGGCAGAGAACTCATATCTATACAAGTAGGATTAGAACAATTTTCATGACTCAATTAGAAAGCAAGACATTACCCCAAGTGCAAGGTGGTGTCTGAGTCTCCTCTATCAATTTCAGAGTTGCAGGCCATATCAGGACTTATAATGCCAATGCTCTTATGTTCTATGGAGCAAAACTCAAGAAAAGCAGGAAGCGGACAGTCAACTGGCGGAAGCAGACATCGAAGCTCGCTCACCTACAATACAATGAATGGTAAGGTCAAATATACAAATTCATGTCTTCCTAATTATACAATGATAGTTAAGTTCGTATCAACGGTAACTCCTTGCCTGTCTCCGCAGAGTCTCGTTTTCTAGCATTGCTCGTTGTTCCTGAAAAAAAAATGAGAACAAATAAATAATCCAGGAGGTTTTTAGCCACCAGATGTATATTTGGGTGAAAATGAAGTTTTTTCTTCATGAAACAGCCTGACCATGCCTTTATCTATAATTTTCTTGCTCCAAATGCAATTCTTCTTGATGTGATTCAATCTATGGTAGTCATCTTCTTAATTTCTACGAATTTCTTTCACATCCAAATGTTGTAGGCTCAAGTAGTATATTTCATGACAATAGTCAAGGTGTATGTAACCTGACTCGAATGGTCATGGATAAAAAAAAAAGTGCAGTTCTCTTCTCACCGTGGTAATATCATCATTGTTAGTTTTAAATCATATTTTAGGCCCTAAACTTGTATACTTCATTTTGGCCATCAAAAGCTCTGTTTTATACCTTGAGCTGTTAATTAAAATCCATTATGGTTCTTATTTCAGCAGAAATTCAGCATGCATCAATCTAACTTGTGTTTTAAGTCACATATATCAAACCTATTGCCAAATATGAAAATAAAGGTTCATTTTCTGTCCTCGGCTATTCTCATCAACTGCATTACCCAAAAATAATTAGATCCAATTTTACAACAATGACCAAGGCAAAGCATGAATAAGGAAATTTGAGGGGTGGACCATAGAAAAACTCCTACAAGCATTAAAAAAATAAAAATCAAAATTACAAAAGTTTGGGACCAAGATAGGCTTTAAACTCATTATTATTTACATGGTGGGTGAAGGGGGAGGACTTATCATTGTCGTCGAAAGCATTTGATAAATACATGCATTATATGACCATCAGAACATGAACTAAATACGAAAATAGTTAACTCAATAGTTTAGTATGTTATCGATCAATTTCAAGGATTAACCTAATCATAACTTGCTTAAGTATGCAAAAATAGAAGACATGTCTTGTATAATAAAGGCATAAAATACATTAAGTCACCTGTATCCTCGATTGCTCTAATTGCTCCATCAGTAACTGTTCCTAAAGAAATAGAGGGTTCGTCAAGGCTTGAAGTTAAATTGTTTTTTGAAGTTTCATCTTACAGAGAATCAGTAATCCAAAATTTCTTACTCAAAGGGAGATAAAGGAAAATGGGAAATCAAACCCAAACCTTCTTCTCTTTCACCAGTAATAGCCCTTCATTTAGTTGCTGCTCTAGGCTTTGCAATTCCTTGAAGCCCAAGCCAGTCAGATCCTTTCCCAAAAGCTGTCTGCAAAGTCAAATGATGAAATTTACATACAACAATATCCATCTTCGCTTTAAAAATCGCGCGTGCATAGATACCATACAATTGTTTCATTTGCAGAGCTGTAATTTCATCTCTTAGATTGTCCACCTCCTCATGCTCTTGATTCTGGAGATGAACATACTGTTAAAAAAGGTATGCAATGTATCGCCCGGAAATGAACAACCATGCAGTTAAAATCCAAAACGTTAAAAATCCATTAAAATAAAGAAATATAGCCGTATATTCCTCGATCACCATTGTCTCCTAAAATGTGATGGAAATTATTATATTCTCTAGGCATCAGCTTAATCTAAATAATATAAATCACTAAGTCAGTAACTCGACCTTGTGTCCATCAACCACAGCCTCTGAAGATTCTACACATCTGTTGTATCTTGAAATAGTATGCTTCATGCTGCCAAAGAAGGATAAAATAGATTGGATTAAGCTTCATCTTACTTCTCCCTGTTCAAACTAGTAATAATGAGAGAGAAAATGATGATTTACAGTCAGCACTTGTCATTTTAAGTTTTAGTTTAACTTAAAAAAACATCTCGATTAGGTTTGAGTTACTCCTAAAAGAAACATAAGAGATTTTGATGACGATGATTGATAAATAGTGTACTAGAAAGATTTATGCTTATTTTTCAAATTAATGCAATGAGCATAGATCTGTTTGGATCAATGTAACATTTGACAAGACGATTTCAAAGACATTCATGTTGATAGACTTTCCCCTGTCGATAAATGTATTGAGCCATGAATGAAAGTCCAAAACAACACAAGAAACAGAACCAAATTCACATCACATGAATGAAGAAGTAGATTTCTTTTTTTTAACTTTCCTTGTGCCTGTTAAAGGCAGATCCAAATAATAACGCTTACTGCCTACAATGGCTAAACCTCAAATGTTTTGTTAAATTTACTTCAACCCATGTTTTTGAGTCGTTGGTGATTTAACATAATGCAAGATGATATCAAAGCAGGAGGTCTTGAGATCCACCCCTCTCATGTCATTTCATCCTCAATTAATATTGATTTTTGATTGATGGACATTCTCAAAATTTTCAAGCCCATAAATGGGTGCAGTGTTGATATAATTAAATTATTCCAATGCATAAGCTTAAGGTTTTTTAGTTGATTGATGATTTAATATAAACATGATTTAACACTTTCTATGAGCAAAGTCACAATGGAAGAACGAATGAAACAGAGCTAAGCACCAAAAATATATTATAGAACAGAGGGATAATCGCGGAGTCGAGTCAAGTAAAAAAAAATTACAGTATGTCACAAAGATTTAGTCCAAGCCATTCAAAGTAGACCAGGGAAAACCACATTTTGGCCTTGCCCCAAAAGACATGTCAAACAATCAAAAGATCCTTCAAATAAGCCTTCCAATAGACATGATAAAATATTTTAAGAAATGAATCTATAGCATGTCAAAAACTATAAAACTTACCATAAAATCCAGACCTGAATGGAGAGAACTAAAAACAACCAATTGAGCAAACAAATTACCACAGTGAAAAGCTTCACTATTAAAATGTAAGAATTATGATTCAGAACAGTATTAGACAGGTATAAAGAAGCAATGTTCCACATGGAGAAGAAAGAAAATTTTAAATGAGTCTACAGTACAAATAAACTATTTAAAACATGAATATAAAATAATGCAATAAGGAAGATTGCATTCAAAGGAACATGCAATGTGCAAACAAAAACACCAAAATCCCACAAAATTCAGCCCAAGTTCTCCAAAAGCTAAGCAAACCACAGCACTATTCTCAATAAAATAAACTAGCATCCAACATGCAGAGCAAACGAAAACACAAATGCAAGGGTAAAAAAAGAAGAACACAAACCCAGAACTGGAAAACTCAAAAAGCTTGCCAGTGTTAGAGAATATGATAACAGCAACTTCAGCATCACAAAGAATAGCAAGCTCCTGAGCCTTCTTAAGCAACCCAGCTCGTCTCTTAGAGAATGTAACTTGCCTGCTATTGGCATTCTCAATCCGTTTGATTTCAATCTTCCCTCGACCCATTTCAAAATACCCCAAATCCAAAACACCCAGATGATCAAAACCCCAAAAATCACAAGTTTGAATCGAAATCCCCAAAAATCCCCAAAAAATCGAAAACCCCTTTTGGTTTTGGCTTGATTTTGCAAAGAGAGAGAGACCCTTTTGGCTTCCCCCTTTTACAGATTCAAGGTTAGCCCATTTTGGGGGTGTGATAAACTTGGGAAAGAGGGTAAAGGATTACCAAATATAGAGAACAGAAGATAAAGGAGCGTTTTACCCCAAATGGCAGAAAGGGCTGGAAACGGCAACCTTGCATGGCTCTGTATACTATATAGAGAGAGTTATGCATGACTCCTTTTGCCACATTTAGAGTGTTTTTGATGTTTATAGGTCTCTTTTGAAGGGACCCACTTTCTCTTTCTCTCTTTCTTTTTAGACCCTTTTAAAAATAAAAAAAATAAAAATTGTTTGTGGATTTCAAATCTTTCATTTCTCTGTCTTTTCATTTCTTTGTTCTTGTTTGTTGTTGTTCATGATCAGTCCTTTTGGCATCTTGGAGAGGACAGCTCGTTTGAATGGTGTATTTTGGGAATTTGATGGTTGCTGCATTTAGTATGCATGTTGCCAAATATAGGTGTGGCTGCCTGTTGCCTATTCCATATATTTTGCTGGTTTCTTGTTTTGGACTTTCCTTCCTCTTTTCTCTCTCTTTTTAGAATTGGGTTTTTGTTTATTTATTGATTCTTGGATTTTTACTCTTTTTTTAATTAGATTTTCCATGAGGGTGTGATTAATTTCGCCCTAACTTAATTTATATAAAGTGTTTGTAAATGTGTCCATACAAGTAATGTCTGCTAGTGTTCTGATCGATAAATGTATGACTTGATAATTAAGAAATTATCAATTTGAATCTCAATCTTAAATATTGTTAAAAAAAAATATAATGTCAACCAAGAGTTGATAGTTCAACTAATATTGTGTAGGGAAAAGTACTTTTTTAGTCAAAGATTTTAGTATAGGTTTCTATTTATGGGGTATTTGGGCCATTAAGAATAAGGGAGAGGATGAGAATGTGAATACCGAGAATCATTCCCCACATAATCACACTTTTCAAAAATCATTTTTTTTATTCTCCTCCTAGCTACTTTTTATTCTCTTTTCAACAACTTTTCATACATCACATCACTATTTTACACTTACATCAGTTTCATTATTTATATTTCCCATAATCATTACATTTATCTCAAATAAAAATAATCATTCTCCTCATAATCATTATCTTCGCCCCAAACACAAATAATCATTATCTCATAATCATTCTCCTCCTTATTCTTCTCTTCATTACCATTCCCCTTGCCCCAAACACACCCTTAGTCTATATGCTTCAAAATTACACTTTTATTTTTTATATATCAATAATACTTAATTTTAGTCATTCGAGATATTAAAATCATTAATTACATGATAAAATGTTGTCTAGAATGATTACTAGATGAAATGATTATTTTGATCTTGATATGCGATTAAAATGAACTAAAACTTGAGACTAAAATGTAAGGCGTAACAAATAGTTTGATTTTGAAACTTCGGGAAAAAAATAACTACACTCAAAACTTGAGACTAAAAATGTATACTACCTCATAACCAATAAATGATAGATTCACCGAAATGAGTTAGTGGGGCAATAATTTTATTGTTTTGTTGTAAACTAGTTCAACACCAGCGTCACAGGTTCGATCACAATAATCGGTATTTGTCCCCCTCCTCGATATATACTAAAAAAAAAAGTTAGATTCAAATTCATACACTCACATGTTGTTGAATAATTTATTTTAAAAAAAAACTTAATGTATAAAGTATATCTATTAACTAAAGTTCAATACGTTAGAATATTTTAGCAAAAGGTTAATGACATATTGATTTCAATATTTGGTTGTAATTCAATCCAATACCACAGTCACGAATTCGATTTAAAAAGAGGTATTTGACTTTCATTTATTAGAGAGTAGTAACAAAAACATAATTTTTATATATATAGTAATTAAAACTACATATTTAAGAAAACAAAATTCAAGAGGAAATACACGTTTTATGACACTTTATTATAATCATATAATAATTATTAATTTAAATAAAATTACCCTTACAAAAAAATGCCATAAATTAAAAAGACGCATTTTATGACACTTTTTGAGAATCATAAATTTATAAAACTGATTTTCAATCCTTTTAATTTAAAAAATAAGTATTATTTTGATATTTTATATATTTTTTCTTTGTCGAAAGATCCTATCCCTCGGGATTTTCTTTTTCCCCGTGGTAGCCGCTCGAAAACTTTTGTAATTTTATCCCTAAGGACCATTTTGCAATTATTATTTGAATTTGGGTTAATTTTTATAATTTTAGGCACTTAGAGAATTTTGTGGAGACTTGGTTTAGTTGGATTATGTGAAAGAAACTAAAAAGAATAAATGAATTTTGTTTTATTTAATAAGGCATAAAAAAAGAGTATTTTTTTAAAGGAAAAAGGGAATAAGTGGCTCGAAATTCTATTTAAGTAGGCACATTCTACTCATTTAAAGAAATAATAATAATAATGGTGAAAAGGGAAATAGGGCATTTAAACGAAAAGAAAAAAAAAACTCAAATCCTTTCTTCTTTTTCCTTCATCTTCAACCCTAAGTTCCTTCCTCCCAAGCAGTCGCAGCCGCACTAACTCCACCAGCACCGTCGCGCCGCTCCCTTTGCGCGCACACACACCCCTCCACCTTGAGCAGCAGCTCGTGTGCACCTTCTGTAACGGACCAACTTTAAAATAAATAAATAAATAATAATATATATTAGTTTAATCATTCATTATTTACCAATTTATAACTTTTCTCAAGTTTTTCAAATGTGGATTTTATGGATAAGTTAATGGAAAGACCCATGTGAATTGGTTTAAAGTATTAATAAAAAGGAAAAAAAAGGGATAAAAAAAGAAAAGACTTTTTCTTTCTCTTTCTTTTCCATCTTCTTTCTCTTTTTCCTTTTTCCTTCTTCTTTCTTCTTCTTCTTCCTCATTCCAACCCTAACTCATACCACCTGTCGGCGCCTCCACCCATCCTTCCGTCTCGTTGCGCCACCGACCGCCTTGTCGTCCAGCCTAGAACGCGTCGCCGACCAGCCCGACGCTGCACAACCCCCTTCCTCCCTCGCGTGCAGCCCCACGCGTCACCTCCGCGACGTCTCTGTCATGCTCAGCCCGTCGCCGACCAGCCACCACACCACATGCCTCCACGCTCCGTCCCGCCATGCGTGCCTCCGACCAGCAGCCCCAACATGTGCGTTTCCAACTGTGCGTTGTGCTCGTTCTATGGGTATTTGTGGGTAAGTCTTCCTTCGCTGCTGTGGGTTTTGTTTGGTGTTGGTTGGTCAAACCATGGCTTGATTTATGTGGTTAATTGATTTGTGCTTTGGGTTGGTTGTTGTTGTGAAGTTTTGATAGATTGTATCATGGGTTCAACACTATATTTGATTCTTCGTGCCTTGACAACTTTGGACAGCCGTGCTAAGTCAAATTTTGGGTAAGTTGTGGGTTGATTTTTGTAGAGAAAAAGGCACTTGATGTGGCCCTTGGGTTGGTTTTAAATGATTGATATTGGTATATGTTGAGATTAATTTTTTTGTTATATTTTCCAGGTTGTTTCAACTTATTTGGTCGTTCTATTAACTGCTTGTCAGGGATAAAAAAATTCCTTTGTTTGTCCTGTATTATCCTTAGCAGGTAAGGATTTTTTTACCGGGGTTGTGTGGACTCTGCTTGTGTGTTACTGTTTTCATGAGTGTTGTTCTAATTTTCTGTGGCTTGGGTAAGGATTTTTGTTTCCGTTGTTGTTTTATTGTGGATTAATCATTTTGGTTTGGTTTATTAATCGTTGAGTTTTGTTTGGGTGTTTTCTAAAGCCTTGTTCTTCTTGGATGTTAAGACGTGTGTTGTAGGTTCAGGTTTATTCTTGTGTTTTGACAGTGTTGGACAGCCATGTTGTTTCCAGTTTTTGGGTAAGTTCCCTCAAGTTTCACAGACATATTTGACCCATGTCTTGAATAATTTTTCAAATGGATGCAGATGCTACATTTTTTTTTTTTTTTTGTAATTTATAGTTTTGCACTCTTCTATTTTTATTTAATTATCATAATTTGGATGGTTGATGCTCATTTGCAGTTCTAGTTTGCTAGATGAGACATCTGATCGAGTCTTTCAAATGAAATATTTATTTCACTATAAGTTTCTGTAAAGACCCGACCCGAAAGGGTTCTAAAATAAGTCGTTACCTCAATGCATGCAACCAAATCTACAGAAAATTCGCAAGATGGTGTTCGGATTCTAAGTAAAAACTAAAACATAAAACATCCATTTAAAAATCAACATCAATTTCTGGAACCTGTCCCTGTTTCCAAGCACCTGTTCCAAGACAAATACATTTACAAAACTTACTCTAAGCAGAGATTTATTTAAAACATACAAGTTTTACAATAGTTACAACAATGCTAGAATCCGGAAATACATTCAGAAAACACCCTAGGGCTCCGTGCCCAACTACATGCATTCAGAGGACATTTAAATCATAAACATAAAACTCAGAGTTGAACAACGGGTTTCCATGATCACAGCTCCTCCTCCAACCATCCTGTCTCGCACCATGGTTACCTATGGAAAACCACATAATAAGGGTGAGTAACGAATTACTCAGTAAGAATCCCCAACCGGGGTACAATACGATATACATGGTCATCTAGCAGAAAGGTATGCAAGCTATGAATATAAACACAGAATAGAGCACATAGCTTAGCCCACACTTGGGCCTCGGATGCCAACTTAAGGTCTTAGTCCGGAAATAACTCACCACACAATACGCCCTATACGAGAAACAAGTCCCGGCCTCAGCCTGTCTACTGTCGACGAAAGGTGCACTGACTCAAGATCCCGAGGAGCTCTCCGGTCGGCGTTATAATGAGCGTGCGCGCGCACCGCGTGCTACTGCAGACTATGGGGGGTGCCGGGTCTAGTGGCAAGCTGCCCATGTCTAGTCACCACGCCTAACTAAATATCTGGATCGGTGTCACTGACATAGGGGTGTGAGACCTGGACACGTGAACTATGTCGGCTGAAACCACGCTTTTTGAGGCTAAGGCACGGGTTGTGGTAGGCTTACACCAGGAAACCGTCCTTGCCCTATCAGGTGACAACTCAAGGGCTACCGCCGAAACACGCTGAGGACGTGCCGGCTGTCGGGAACAAGGCAATGCCAAGTCATCATCCCGACCGTTGGGGCATTTAACAGTCTGCCACCCTCACCCAAGATTGCAGGGCCCGCCGTTAGGGTTAGCTAGTCCCTAACGGGATCGGGGGACGAGCACCATCCGCACGTCCCCCCCGTCGGGGATGCAAGGTTCGTTATGCACCCAGCCCGGATGATGCTATCTACCTGAACTCTAACCTGTTATAGCAATCAGCAAACAATCTAATACGTGCTCAATAAGAATACAACGAACCTAGCATGATACTACGAAGCAAGAACAGATACGAGCATGCCAGAAGGAACAACCTAGCATGGACTAACATGAGAAACAACATAGGAAATCATACCAGTCGGGAATTCAGAATAGAGCACCTATCATTAAACATGTCAATAAACACAAACAAGCATACAATCAGCAATCACATAATATATCGCAGGGCCCACACAACTCCGGTAAGAAATCCTTACCTGGTCGGAAGGCAACAACACACAACAAACCTAACTGCGATCGAACCCGAGCAACCTATAGCGAGCCAAACAAACACATCAATAATCACACAATAGGCCTAAATAATAATAAAATAAACAGGGCTCAGCTCGGGAGCAACTCACGAGGCGCCCGACACGTGAAGGAGTTTTGCGCAGGCTAGGCGGGATGATGGGCGCAGACATGCGCAGGGATGGGCGCTGGCTGAGTGCGGGCGTGAGCGACACGACGCGACGGCTCGGCACTGGGCGACACGGGCGCGAACGAGACCTGGCGACACTGTGCGAGACTTGGGCGAGCTAGGCGACGCGGGGCTGGGCGGCGAGGGGGCTCGGGTGTGGTGACGCCTTTGCATGCGGCGAGCGAGGGCTCGGCGACGCGACATCTGCGCGTGATGGCGCGGTGGTGGCGACTGGGGTGGCGACGGCGCGACCTGGGGAGGGTAGGGCTCGGCTGGGCGAGGCTCGGGCTGGGGCTAGCTCGGGCTGGGGCTGCTCGGGGAGAGAGAGAGAGAGAGAGAGAGAGAGAGAGAGAGAGAGAGAGAAAAAAAGAAAAAAAATGGGAATTTAGAAAAGAAAAGGGAAAATGGGAAATTAAAAGGAAAATGGGGATTTTATCCCTTTTTTCCATCCTTATCCACTTTAATCCAATTTTTAAAACCTTAAAATCCCATTTCCCGGCTTCCTTCTTCGAGACCCGACCGAAGCAATCTTTTCTAATAAATAAAACTCACTTAAATCCAACTCCCAAACCAACAATAAGGGCCCGAGCTCGAATCCCAAAGGAAGCACACAACCAACCATCACTTAGCCAAAACCCAAACCACAATCGAGCATCCAACCGACTAGCCCAAACACCTCGGGACTCGTAACCAACAACAAACAAGCCTCGACAAAGGCAGGAGCTACCTCGAAGCCCTGAAAATCCACAAATCCTGCTGGGGGAGCCAAAAGACCAAAATACCCCCAAGGGTCCAAACCGCTCTAAGACCCAACCAAACAACCGAATCTTGACCCGAAGGCACCTCAAAAACTGGAATAGGAAACTGGGCTGTTACAGTTTCTTCTAATCATTATTTGTACCAATTTGATTAGTTAAGTGTTTCTATAGCAGTTCTCTGTAATAATTTTTCTTAGAATTTAATTAGTTGGTTATACTAGATGTTTTATCAACATACAACTTGTAAGTTTTCTTCTATTTATGTGGTTATGTAGGTACGAATTCATGTAACTTGAGGATTTCCTCTTTTCAATAAAGATAGGAATATTTCTTCATTCTTTGGTCATGCAATGTCTTCAACAAATAAGTTTATAAACTTTCTGTAAGTTAAAAAATTTCCATTATTTTTTACAATTTCTCTAGCCTTAGAGTCATTTCAGTGGTAAGAAGAACAACTTTCTGTCTCTTTGGCTATTTCTTTCAACATTACTTTTTTAGGTTGGGAAGGAGAATACAAAACTTGCAGTTTCTTTAACAAAGTTCGGTATGATGAAGAATTGAAGGTAAGTTTGTAAGTTGCTTTTTTATTGGATGAGAACTATCTTTGTTTATAGGATTAAATCGGTGTATGCAGTAGTAATGACTCTCTCAAGTTTATATTAGATTTTCCTTTTTTCATAGCAATTATTTGCAATTATTATGAAAAGGAAAAAAATATTGATGTTGATTGGATTGGTTTTTTTTTATAAAGAGCTTGAATGAATTGGTTGAATTTATTTTTTTGTTTTTTTCCGGCTAGGGAACTTGTTTTTTTTCCTGAATGCGCATAACATGTTTATGCAAATTGGTGGTCATTACAGAGTGTAGTGAAGTATGTATTTGGCTTAACCTTGGTTTGTAAAAATATTGACGTTGTAAAAGAGGTATAAATCTATGTCAGAGAAATGACAACTTCTTAGAGAAGATAATAAGTTTGCTCATTGTAGAGTTATGTTATTTATCAATCTAAAAGTTGCTTTTAATCGAGAAATTCATACCCCAAGTGTTACATTTTTCAGCTAAATGGTCTATTCACTGGAGGAGGTCTCAAGTACACCTCTAAAACTCTCATTGTATTAACTTTTCTATTTTATTTACATGCTTCCATTATAATGTTATAGATACTTCTGATTTCACTTTATTATTTGTCGGTTGCCCACTTCTAGTCCTTGAATTTGATGTGTTTTCTATGAGTTTTGTTGGATTTTCTAGCAGCAAGAACTCCGAATAGGCAGCCACGGTATGATAGAGAAGCTAGTTGAAATGGGTTCGTCTTCTATGTGCGCTCGCGTGTGTGTATATATATATTAATGTTTTTGTTCAATCAAATGGATGAAAATGTGTTGGAGTTTGTATTTGGGGTTTCTTTGATTATTGAAATTTTGACGATTTAATTATATTTCAGGGGTTTTCATTCTCTCTGAAGATTGGACTTTCTGTGCCATTATTTTCAAGTTGTTGGTTTTTAAGAACATGTGTGAGTTTCTTTGATTATTGAAATTTCTTAGTTTTATGAATATTTTATCTGCTTGTATTTGTTTTAAACCTAAAAATACATTTATTTTAGATGTACATTTGATTTGTAGACAGTTCATACTCACATACTTAGCAAAAATATGTTTTAATTTTTGTGTTAAATTTCAATACTTCTTTCTTTAAGTTGTATGATGAATAATGATATTTAATTGGAATTTATGATTGATTCTTAGAATGCCAAAGCTGTATTTTATATTACCATTAAGGTTCTACAACCTTCAAGGAGAAGAAAGCTCACAAGGAAGAAAAGGTTGTTCCTACTACTTATTATTAAATTCGGTTAAACTTCAATGCTAAAAACTTTCCTTCACTGAAGCCTTATTGGTTTACTTTGTGTACACTATTGATCCTTCAATTTTTTTTCTTTTCTTTCTCTAGAGTTGAATATTTGGTTCTATGGCTTATCGATAGGTTTGTCATTCTAAATATATGGTGTCTTTCCAAGGAGGTTCTTGAACCAGAATTCTCAACGTGGATGTTCAATTCTTGGATTAGGAGATGATTTCATGTTGCAGGTTTTCTAGTACACTTTTCGTTTCCTTGATATGATAATGTAGTTTTCTATAAGCTTTTAATTCCCTATACGTCTCATGAGTCAATACAACATGAATTTATGGTCGGTTTATATTTCATTCTCATTAATACAGCTACACAACCAATGTTTTGGTTCTACATCGTGAAGGTAAGGTGAGATCGGATCCTAATGAGATTTTCATTTGTTTGTTTGTTTTTTTTTTTTTTAAATTTCATTCTTCTCGTATTTTCTATCAACACTGAGATATGATTACAATTTTTGAATTCTTTGTTCATCAATTCAACTGACATTTTTTTTTCTTCATTTATCTTAGTAAATTTTTGCATCTCCTATGGTTGTGATTTCAAGACTTTTATTTATTTGCTTTGGATTTTTACTGAGGTACGTTTGGATTCTCTTAAAATGCTTCTTATTTGATTTGTCTTTGCATTTTTTAGGAATCGTTTGGGTGTCAACTCGTGACAATCTTCTAAGGTTAAACTTGAGTAAATTTGAATTAGGTACCAATACATTTTCATAATCAATGCATCTCTTGTATTAAATTTTCTATTTTATTTGCATGCTTCCATTATAATGCTTTGGATACTTTTAAACCATCTTGTAGGAAGTTTTCAATGAAGCAGGAAAATGGGAGGTTCAATTTTTTTTTCTTTTTTTCTTCTTCTTATTTTCTATGCAATCTCTAATGTAGATGGTTGAAGTTCATTTCTTTTTGGTAAGAAAGCTCATATGTTATAATTAAATATGTGAATGTTGTTTGAAACTCAATTTTTTTAGGCACAAACTCACTCAAAGGGTGAAGCAGTAAAGAAACACACTTCAAGAATCATCATTTACTTGTATTTTTTGTTGTAAAGAATTTTGTGAACATGTATCATAAGTGTAATATTATTATTCTTTTGTTTAAGTGTAAATACCTACAAATATTTTAAGTCATCTATGAATTTTCTTTGTTGACACAAGTCTTTTACTTGTGAAGTTCTTTTGTTGAAGAATATTATGTATTTACGATAAATTGACAATATATTATTATCATTAAATGTAGTTTTCTAATATTAAATATTTATCATTAATTTAAGATATATGATTAAAATTAAGAGTCATATTCGATTATTTGGTGATTAAAAATAAATGTCAATAAATAATATTTATTGATAATGTTTATGCGTCGTTAATAATGCATTAATGATGTAAACAATATGTCATCTATTGCTTATTGGTGACAAAAAACTAGTGTCATCAAGTAAAAATTAATGATGACAAAAAAGTATCATCTAAAACATTTCAAAAAAGTGTCATATAAAGAGAATAGATGATATACGATACAATGATTGTAGAAAAGTATCATCTATTGCATTTCAATGACACTTATTACGAAGTGTCAACTAAAGAGATTAGATGATGTGCGATATAATGATTACTAGATCTATTTCATTGAAATCTTGTTATTTAGTATATAATATCATTATGTGAGGACCTTTCTCTTTGTTAGAATGTTTTTTTTGAATCTTTAGCTTTTTCTTTTTTTGGTCGGTCACAACTTGAGTTGTGAGTTGAGTCTAAATTATTATCAGAGAGGGTGTTCCCTCTCATATCTATTTGTTTATTTGAGTAATGAAATTTTATTTGACTTAAAAAAAAATATCTCTTATTTTGTATTATGTATTGATTTATGTCACTTGCATGTATAAGTATGTCATGCACAAAACTAAATCAATTTTGGTTTTAATATACATGCAAATAGATTTTCAAAAATCAAAGCTTCATTGTCATCCAATGGTTAGGATATTTGGCTTTTACTAAGGAGACTTAGATTCAATTTGCGACAATGAAATTCATTTTATTACTAAGAGGAAATTTTGAATTGTAACAAAATGTGGAGTTACTGAAAGTCATATAATCTCCATTATAGATTATGATTAACACAAAATAAATATTATCAAATTTTTGTGATTATGTGAGCGAGATCCTAAGGAACATTCTATACCTCTTTTCAAAGTGTGATCAAGCCACTCGAAGTATCTCCCACCCTTGAGTGCACCATAATTGAGCACTCGTGGACTTTTATAAAGAGAAAAAAAAAACTTAAATTTAGAAAAAAAAATTTAAAATTTATCTTTTGGTAGGTTAAATTTTATTTTCTTTTAGAAAAATACTCTTGTTCACACAAGATTTCGACATATATAATAGAATTGAGACACGTGTAAATAAGAATTTGTATTTATATATTGATTTAATATAGGCGACGTGGAGTACAATCTCTAATTTATTTCTCTGATTCTTTCTCTCTCATATACATATATTTTGAGGGCTATATAGCTTGTTCTCGAGGTAGAACTTGTCTTAAGAGCTTTGCAGCTTGTTCTTAAGATCGACTTGTTTCGAGGGCTTTCTAGCTTGTTTTCAATGTTGGATTTGTCTTGAGAGTTTCACAACTTGTTCTCAAGGTTGACTTTGTTGATATTGGATCTTTCTTTGACTTTTTTATCTTTTGATCGGTCGTTGACTTATTGATCTTTGATCGGTAGTTGACTTGTTGATCTTGTATGATGATCGGTCTCTGACTTGTTGATATTTAACCGGTCATTGATTTGTTGATCTTGTATGATGATCGGTCTTTGACTTGTTGATTTTGATCAACCGTTGACTTGTTGATCTTCTATGACATGATCGATCTTTAATTTGTTGATTTTTGATCGACCGTTGACTGAGATGATCGATTTTTGACTTGTTGGTCTTTTTTTTTTTAGAAAGACTTGTTGGTCTTTGATCAATCGTTGACCTGTTGATCTTGTATGATGACCGGTCTCTGACTTGTTGATCTTTGATCGACGTTGACTTGTTGATCTTTTATGATGATAAGTCTTTAACTTGTTGATTTTTGATCGCGTTGACTAGTTGATCTGTTTGAATGATGGACTTGAAGAATATGATGTGTGTTTTTCATGTTTGCTTGTCGGTTGATGGGATTTCTTGACGTTTTAACCTTCAGAGTGATTTTGGACTTGTGTTTCATCCTTGGAGATTTAGAGAGTCTTCAATTTGGTGGAATGCTCTCTAATCTAGTTTAATTTTGACTTAAATTCAAGATAAACTAACTTTTGATCCAAATCAATTTTGAAAAATATTATCTCAAAATTTAATTTAATTTCGCCATTAAATTTGGAATAATGACTATCTATGACTTACCGAAATTTCTGAGTCAACAACTCTCTAATAGTTTTCTTTCATAAAATTTGAAAATTGATTATTTTTTGTATTTTTATTAATAAATCCATTTCAATTAAAAGTAACTTCAAAGTTATCATAAAAATCCATTTAAAGCATTTTTCTTTAAAAAAATATAGAAATTAAAGTCGGGCATTGTAAATATCTAGAAACTAAGCATATGTGTTCTTGAACAAATTATTAGTCAAATAATTTTAGTTAAAAGTGATTTTTTTAGGCTCCGTTTGATAACAATTTTGTTTTTTGTTTATGAAATTTAAGTTTATTTCTATTCAAATTTTCTACCATGTGCTCCATCTTTCCTACAATGTATCTATTTTCTTTAAGAAAGTAGGAGAATACTAACCAAATTTCAAAAACATAAACAAATTTTTGGAAGCTACTTTTTTTTTTTTTACAAATTTTAGTTTTGTTTATTAAAATATAGGTAAGATGTAGATATCCAAATAAGGAAAAAGGTATAGTAAGATAGTTGTTGTAGGTTTAAATTTCATAAACAAAAAACGAAAAACAAAATGATTATCAAACAGAGCCTTAGGTGTTGTAAGAAAATTCCCAACAAGCAAATTATGTGATAAACGTCTATCACCGAGATAAAAATTATGTTGACATAAAAATTTCTGAACACCGATCAAATTTAATTGATATATAAATTCCAAAATTAAACACTTTTACACATTGACATATTAATTATGTTTATTTTTTTATGTATTTTTTAGTGTTTATTTATTTTATTTTAAAAATGAAATTTAAATAATTATTTCATCAATATATTAAAATTTAAAATTATTTTAATCTTCATTTTAGTAACATTAAATTATAATTAACGATTTTATTACCTCGTTTCTGAAAAAACGATTTCATTCTCCCAAAGACAAAGTGAATCTTACTAAAATTAATAAGATTATTTAATTTTAAAATATTATATTGAGAAACAAACTCCAAAATTCAAATATATATATATATATGTATGTGTTTGGGTTTTACAATAATTAAAAGGGAAATTGCAGTAAATGGCTATTTTTAGGAAAATAGTTATAAATCTAGTCATCTTTGAAAGTATTTGTAAATCTATTTTTTTGTTTTAAATTTAATTAATAAATTTTTTCATAAATACCTATTATACCCTTACTTTCCCGGTTTTCTTTCTTTCTTTCGCCACCTGTTGCGGTCAATTGCGTGTGTTACAATTTTTTTTCTTTTTTTGCAAATGGCCTTTGCATTTTGATGGACGGTTATAGTGATCACATGGCAAATTGCTAAATCCTTAACATTTTTTAATTATTTTTTCAGCATTTTTTCAACTTTTTATTATTTTTTTCCAGCAATTAATTACATTTATTTCATTCTTTCAATACACTCATATTAATACTTATAAATACAATATTATTTAGATACCTAACATGATAGATACCACAAAAAGAGCAATAATCCATAAATAATATTTATTTAAAACTCGTATTTATTTATTAATATATGAATATTAATATTTTGCACTTCAATGTATTTGAATTCATTTTCATCAATTTTTTTTAGTTTTAAAAAATTAAATTGTAATGAATGAATTCTAATTAAAAATGTAGGTAAATTTTAAAGGATTTATATTTACTTATTAATAACCGTATTAATCATTAATGCTACATTATAAATACTTATTAATATTCGTATTAATCACAAATACTGTATTTATAGATACTTGTTACTATTTGTATTAATTATTAATAGTGTATTATAAATACTTATTAATATCCATATTAATACCAATATTAATGACTAATACTATATTATAAATGCTTATTAATACCAGTATTAATAATTAATACTATATTATAAATACGTATTAATGTTCATATTAATCATTAATACTGTATTATAAATATTTATTAATACATGTATTAATCATTAATACGTTAATACGTTTTAATAGTGTATTATAATACTCATTAATACTATGTTACACGAAAATATTTGATAATATTCGTTAGTATAAATGAATATATTTTTTATTTTTTAAAAATGAATCGTATTTATAATTATTTTAATAGTGTATTATAATACTCACAAAATTATTGTTAAATAATATAAATAAATATAAAATTTGATGAATTAATTCTCATATGTGAGATAAATACATCTTAATTGTAAAGTATAGTACTAATTTGCTATTTATCCTCACGTAAAAAAATATAGTATTTATGCAAAACAAGATAAATAACACAAAAATAACAAGAATGCATAAATCCTTATCTGTTTGAAATTCTTATTTATTTATGGGAAATTGTAATATATAATCTATTCTTAACAATTATTGATATTATTGACTATGATTGTTATTTATTTATTTTTACCTAGAATTGTAAATATTTTTCCTATTTTTTCCGTTCCTAAAAAAACCTATTTAGTTATTTGAAAATTAGAAACTCGTATTTATTTATTAATACATGAAGTTTTTAAGTATATTGATAAAATCAAAACAACTACCTACAAATAAATAAATAAAAACCTGTATGAAAAAAAAAAAAAAAAAAAAAAAACTCTTTAAAGCCCACGATTTTGGGGAGATTTGTTATGGGCCGAGATATCTTCATAGGTAGTTGAAAAAATCCAGATTTATTTTAAAATGTTAATTTAAAGCGGGGTATTTGCGTCTTTTTCCTATAAATGAAAATTTTTATTTAAAAGTCGGTGATTACTTTTGCTATTGTTTATTAATATGACTATTGTGGTAAATATTTTTTATATTTAGCTTACTTCTGCTAAGCGCCCTAATTAAAAAGAAAAAGACTCAGAATTCATGATTTTAGGTGATTTTGCACACACTTGCTTCAACGCTCAAAAGTTAGGGGATAAATAGGGAAATGACTAGAATTTAAAAATTAATTAAGAATATGGCTCATATTTAGATTTTAAATTTATGTCTTTTTTAAATTTCAAATTTTAATTAAATTTTATTATTAAAAATAATGAACAATTCTACCCTTCCTATATTTCAGCTCATTAATCCATTTTAAAATAGATTTTTTTGTAACTACCTAGAACAATTCAAAAGAAAATTAAATAATAATAAAATATATTAGTTAAACATAATTAAATATCATAACTAAATAATTAACAAATCAAGTATACAAAATCGTGAAAGATCAAGAGATTTTAAAATTTTAAATTTTCTACTTAATTCGAAAATTTTATTTTTAAATTTTGTTTTCTATAACTATTCTTAATAATCTATAAGAATTCAAAATAATAATAATAAATAAATAATGATAAAATATATTTGTCTACTATAATTAAATATTTTGATTCATCATTTCAAAAATCAAGTAAAAAAGTTGGAAGAAATTTTTTAAAATTTAAAAATCTTTGCCTAATTTTTTTTAGAGTTCTTCACTAGCATTGTCTTCCTTAACCCGTACATAACTTACGAGTTAATTTGATTTGTGTACATGTACTTAGAAATTAAATTAAAATATAGACTGGAGTAATCACCTGGAGTTGATCTTGTGTCATTATTCAAGCTTGAGTTTGAGAGAGAAGCTTCAAGTACAAACTTTTGAAGTTGGGAAGGGGAAGATATATCTTTAACTTTCTTGAACAAAACATATACTCATACCTTTGTTTACACACCATAGATTAACTACGAGCACCATCAACGTCACCACCACCAATTATGTCCGTAAACCTATTGTACATATATTGCACATCATAATGGAAAGGTGAATATAACTTTAATTTTCTTAAAAAAAACATACATCTATCCCTCGTTTATAAACAAGAGATTGACTATGAGTATCATCACTTCCGTTGAAACTTGGTGTCAGATAAATACCACCAATTATGTTCGCGGCCCGTTGTACATCCACTATACATCTCGAATCCGCGGTAAGAAGCTTTAATACTCATTTTTTAAAATAAGAAGTTGAAGAAATCTTTCATTTTCTTAAACAAAATATACACTCATCCCTCATTTACACAACAAAGATTGACTATGAGCACCATCACTATCTTTGAAACTTGATGCTCGATAAATACCACTAGTTACATTCACGAATCTGTTGTACTTCCATTTTACATCACGATCCTCTTTTAGAGTTGTAACCTTACCTTTTTCTGTCTCATCTTTGTAACGTGATATGTTAGCAACTAAAGAACGCTCATCCTGGCCTATGGTTGTTCCATTTGCACTATCTTGTAATTCGAGTATGTATCTACATCATCCTAAATGTCACTAGATGCAACGATGGTAGAAGTGACTTCCATTGGAGATTGCCGCACACGATTCTTGTGAGCAAATAGTAGAAAGAACGACCACATTAATTCAATGCTTCGTACGATAGTGATGATATTTTCGTTGCAAAATAGAAACACTAGAGAGATATTTTGGAAGACAAAAAGTGAAATAGCATAAACCTGCTATTTGACAATTTTATAAAAAAACACTTCCAAATTTGGTATAGGAATAAAAAACATCATTTGAAATATTTTTTTAAAAAAATAAAGTTAGTTAAATATCTTTTTTTATTTAATAAGAAAATTAAAAAAATAATGTGGGGTATTATAGGAAAAGATTATTTCTCTTTTTACATAAATTTTTATTTTAGTCATGCATTTAAATGTTCCCATAAGGTAGCTAAGTTGTTAATTATTTTCTTAAAATTAGTCATTTCTACCATTTCCCAAAACATTTCAACTTCTTTCTCTTTCACAGCATCAACTCTAACTTTAAGCCCTCTTTTCAAAGACTTGATGATATTGACTCTGGAGTTTACCCATATCTCTCTTTACATTCGCCACTTTGATGAAACTCCATTTGAGTTTTTATAACTTTTAGGACTTTATTTTTGTGGACCTATCAGTTTAATTTTACATATGGTTTGGTTGATTTATTACAAAATATGGAATAATCTGAATAGGAGTATCAAATCTGGAATAGTTTCACTTAAATTCGATCTAAGGGGTCAATCAAAGAATAGGGTGTAATCATTAAAAACCTTCTATGAAAGGCCAATGACGCAGTTAGTTATCTTATTTGATATTAATCCATTTCAATTTCACGGTCACGAGTTCGAGTCTCATTTGTATTCGACTCTCATATCATATGAGATCAATTGTGCCTCTTATGTAGAGTTTGTTGGTCCAACTACCCCACTTTGTACTAAAAAAACCCCTCCTACTTTAGAGGTGGTATGGACAATTTTTCTAAAAAAGAACCAAAGTACTTTAAATTACAAGCTTTTTTTTTATATAAAAATAATAATAATAAAAGACTAAACCTCTAAGGGAAATGCTAGGAAATATCTAGATTTTCCAAACTTACTGAGATGTCTACAATATTTTTAATTTTAAATTTTTGCTAAACAAAAATCTCTAGATGAGATAATATTTTCATTCCCAAAATGTCATATTTTGATTTTTCAAGTTAATTAAAAAAAAATAAACAAACAAACCACAATCCTTGAATCAAGGAATAAACAACCACAAATTAATCGAGTATTTAAAAATTTTATTTTTATTAATATATTTTAAAAGATCTTCTTCTAAAATATTTTTAATAAATATCTAAATATTTAAATCTTATTATCATATCTTAGATCACTAGAGATGTCTATGGGGCAGGCTTCCCTAGTCTCTTCCCTGCCATCAAAATCATTCACGGTCCCTGCAAAATTCACAATTTTTTTTTCGCGGGAATCGATTCCCGCTGAAATTTTTTCGTCGTTCAATTTTTTTTTCTTTTTTCTTCTTTTGATATTTTTTTGAATTATAATCTTAAATAATTAATTTTTCTTGTAGAATATTTATAAGTTTCAATTATATGGTTAACTATCCAGAAAAATATGTTAGTTTGAATATATAATTTCACCAGTTTTTTTTAATTTTATCTAAAAAATGAAGTAATTAAATGACATAAACATTATTTTTAATAAAAAAGTTGTAAACGGGACTGGGATCGGGGAAACGAGGATGAGAATACATTCCCCGTCTCTCGTCCCATTTTTCTCATGGGGAATTTTTTCTCTCCATCCCAGTTCCGTTTCCCGCGAGGAAAATTGACATCTCTATAGATCACACAACAATTAATGCAGTCATTTATTTTTGTAAACGCATACATTATCTCTGTATGATTTCTTTATCTCCCTCTCAAAAACGTTTTTACTATTTTTTTTCTTTTTTTGTACACGCATACATTTATTTTTGTACATGCTTAGATCAAGGGGAATTGTTCGCTGCCAGTCATTCCAATTGCCTGCAAGATTTGACGATCACACTCACACACGTAATCTAGAAAAATGGTGCGATTTCTTTTTCTTTCTTTTTTTTTTTCATTCCACACTGCGATTTCGTTTCGTTGTCCTTGCCCAAAGTCCGAGGATTGGATGTAGTTGCATTATAGATGCCCTACGAGCACTCGCTCAGTCGATTTTTTTATCTTCTGATTTTACAAAGTCAAGTATTGAGGCGCCATTAATTTATATTTTGGAGTTCTTCAAAGGGTAAAGAGGAACATAAGATGCATGCACCTTCTATTTTAAAGGCATGTACTCAACCTTACCTAATACTGACGCGTAGTCGTCTGTGTACCATGTAATACCTAGTGACGCATAGTCGTCTGTATACCATGCAGTACCTTCTGTTTTACTGTTATTCCGTGGCGTAGGTACGACAGAAAACCTAACATCGTCATTAAATCTATATGGACTATGCATGACCTTTGACACAAAACAACGAATTTATATGTACTATGAAGATGGTACGGGAATCGAAAGGACCACTAGGGCTACTGTTTGCTGAGAGTCTAACGAACTTTTATTTGCAATGATCAAATTTCATTTTTGAGTGGAAAGGTGTGTACTTTGTTCAGAATTTCAATTTTAACTTTTATATTCATTCGCACGTTACTACTACAACTAGTTACTTTCATTCAAATTCAAAATTGACGTGTGTACTCGATATTAAAATTTTCATTTATTATTATTTTTTTTAAAAATAACTCTAAAGAATATTCAATTTCAACGTCAATTTGAATTTTATTTTTTGGTAAAAAAATTTTAATTTCAAATTGTCAAAAGATCTTAGAATTTATTAGATAGAGAATTGTTATTAATTTTAAATAAAAAATGGAAATAACCGTAGGTTATGGTGGTAAAATATATTTTCTACGATTACTAAATATAATTCAAAAATAAAAAATAGGCATAAAAATAGTCTAAAAAAAGTAGGCAGTTTTTTAATTTGTTTATGAAATATAGACATTCTCGTGGTTTTCCCAACTATAATGGGCTATTAAAAAATAATGGGCCTACTAGGTTCGGCCCACAGATGTAACCACAAAAATCGTGTCACAATTTCACGAAGGGCCCATAAATGGGCTAGAAATGTGCCCACAAAAGGCGGGTTCACGGTGTTACACATGTCACATCGGCATTGGACTAATGACGTAAAAGTCGTCCTTCGAAAGCGTTGACAACACAAACGTTCATGTTCCATTTTACAGAGAATAAAAACTCCTCAAACCCGCTAATTAAAACTCCGGAACACGGCCAAAAGAAAAAAAGAAAAAAAAAAAAAGCTTCAAAATCTGAAATTGTTTTTTGATCATTATATTGTGAATAAATTTCCAGCGAAAAGAGAGAGAAAGAGAATTCCGAGTCTCTCACTTTCACTTGCATTTCACAGATCAGATCGAAACTTACCATCCAAACAACAAACCCTTCGAAGATTTCTTGAATTCCCCCCCAGATCCGCCATCAATTCGTCTCCGTTTCGTATGGTTTTGATTGTATACGCAGATTGTTGATTCAAATTCAATTGGGTGTAGTTTTGTTTTTCTGGGTTTTCAATGGCGTGCATAAAGGGCGTGAATCGATCGGCGTCCGTTGCTTTTGCACCGGACGCGCCGTACATGGCCGCCGGGACGATGGCGGGGGCGGTGGATCTCTCATTCAGCTCATCCGCCAATCTCGAGATCTTCAAACTTGATTTCCAGTCGGATGATAAGGACCTTCCTGTAATTGGGGATTCTCCCAGTTCCGAACGCTTCAATCGCCTCACCTGGGCGAAGAATGGATCGGCCTCGGAACAATATTCTCTGGGCTTCATTGCTGGTGGACTCGTCGATGGGAACATTGATATTTGGAACCCTCTTGCGCTGATCCGGTAATTGTTCTTACTTTTGCATTTCTCTTGGATCGATATGTTTGTAACTATTTGGATTGTGTTTTTGCCAAATTGGAGTTAATGCATCTTTATCCTTTCGGTTGCGGGTAAATGGGGTGAATTGAGTTTATCAGTTAGGTTCTAGCATATGGGTCGTTGGCTTTGACCAAATGATGAAATTTAACTGCAATTTCCCTTTATGAGTGTTCTATGGTAGAGTTAGATGGCGCAATCTGAATATAAGTGTGCGGCGTGAGAATTAATTGATTAAGAATGGTATGATCAATTAACGAAATGATGAATTTCGTTAAGTTCCAAGTTCGTTTAATTGTCTATTTTGACCTGGGAAGTTTTGGAAGATTCCTCCTGAATTATTTACTATATCAAAACGTAAGTACAATTACATCTGAAAGTCATCTAAAGTCGACGATAAAGTTTCATTTTTATCTAATCAAATTTAGTTCTTTGATTTTGATAGTCATAGATAGGTCGAGAAGCTTACTAATAACTGCTTATAAAGATTTCATATGATTGATTATCCATGGAGACTGTGAGATCCATGTCTAAGAGGTTTAATTATGCCTAGATTTGAAAAATCAACGGTTAAGTTTCATTTGCACACCCTCTAAAAGAAGATATTGTACTAGATATAGTTCACTTGTTATAATTTACAGTCAGCCTACAGTTATTCCCAGGATGTAAGTTTCAGTTTTTTTATACTGCTTTGTAGTTTTTGACTCTTCTTCACCTGCATTTTTCAGTCCTGAGGCAGGTGAAACTCCTCTAGTTGGACGTCTATCAAGGCATAAAGGCCCCGTAAGTTCTTGCAAATTTTGAAATGTTTAGATGAGTTTATAGCTACTTAAGTCTAAGTTACTAATGTACTTTACAGTTTCTCACACTGAGAGGTTTTTCCTCTTGCAGGTCCGTGGTTTAGAATTTAATACAATTACACCAAACTTGCTTGCATCTGGAGCTGATGATGGTGAAATCTGCATATGGGATTTATCCAACCCATCACAGCCTAGTCATTTTCCACCTCTGAAGGTTTGACTTTGTTGTATCGGATGATTTTTATTCTAGCACACTTGCAACTGTCCAATTTTCTTGATAGCATCAATTAGAGGGGTACTCTTATACATAGCCTTGGCTACTTTGGGGATGATATCTTGTCTCCTTTTTTGATGTAATCTTTCGCTGTGGAATGCAATCTTTTATACTAGCCTAACCTATGGACATTGCAAACTTTTGTTCACAATATATTGTTTACATCAACTTTTTGAGAGGTATTACTATAAATATTTACCTCCATTATGTCTGTCATTATATGTCCCCAAGTCTTACCTTTTGGAGAAGAAACAAATTCATTGGACATCTCCTTTCTACTTATCAAGAATGGGAATTCATTTTTATTTTCAAGTCACTGGAATCGCTTACGTATAAATGTAAATATCATTGAAGTTTATGCTGTGGGGCCAGATGGATCACCCCAACTTTGTAGGAGAGAGATCAACTTAGGTGGGTGCCATATCCAAAATTTGGCCCCTGCCAACTACAATACCTAATGAGTTGCTTGATATCCTTACAAGGAGAGTAGCCACCATTAGCTGTCCCAATGTCCAATGGTCAATAAGGGCCAATGAAAACAATAAAGAGTTTATAGGAATGTAGAGTAAGAAACCTTGAACGAGTGAAGAACAAAATGTGGGGACATTGAGAGGGCCGATCAAGAAATTGGTTATAGCCTACCAGCCTATGCTATGTGGGGACGTGTGTGCAAAATATTTCGTAAGTGAGCTTGTATTTTTGATAGAAAACAAGAAAAATTTCATTGATGGGTGAAAGTGTTACAATGTCTATATAAGTAGAGAATAAATGGAGGAAGCCGTGAAACGGTGGCCGTAACATAAAGCAAAAAAAAGATGAATCCCGTGTTTACAAGCTTGATTATATCCAAAGAAACAATGAAAAGTGTATGTGAAGAGGTCTTTGGTCATACTTGTTGGTCAACAATCTTGATGAGGAGTCATTGATAATGAGAGACCTATGAGTCAAGCCTCCTAGATGTAGCTCTCAGTGGCATAAATGGAGATTGGGGTATTCGAGAGGGGAGGGGTGCTATTGCCACCAATGTTGATAGGTAGCAACTTGGCAAAGATTGATCAGGCGATTTAGGAGATTGTGTCACTCGTACTTCTTGGGGAAGAAAAACCATCTTGGACGATTACTAGTGGAGCGAGTGAATGTTGGTTTCTAATGCCTATTGAGCATACCTCAGAGGAGAAGTTGGAAACAAAGTCGGGAGTGTTGAAATTGGCGTGTTGGACTAGACTATGCTACTCCTTGTCTCGCAAGGGAGGTTGGTTTCCCGGTAATGGATACTTGTTGATAAGGGGAGTGCGTCTCAAGGTGACCCGTCAAAAAGTGGGACATGTGGGTGTTCTTGCGCAACATGAGGGAGTCACTGCATCAACGAATCCAACAAGGACCTGTGTGTTCTTGCAAGAGTGCTTGTGTCCCGCCAAAGATGATGGTTGTGCTGGTCGATGTGTGAGTGTGCTCGATAAAGAAAAAAGCGAATGAGGGTGCGTCCTGTAGATGCTAGAGTGAGTTATCGGTGTGGGTGAAAAGTGAGTCAAAGTGAATCGTGGTGAAGGAGAAGCGCATGAGTGCCTGGGTGTCTTTGTTGAGGGAAATGTGCTCAAGTGTGTTTGGCTCCAAGATGGAGGGGATGGAGATGAAACGGTCGGTGAAGAAACACTAAAGAAGAAGAGAGGAAGATAGATCGAGAACTGCGAGTGAGGAAAAAGTTTCCTCCTCCGTCGCCTTCGTCGTTGGAGAGGATGAAAGCTTTGGGGGTTTTGGGAGGTTTCTAGAGAGAGAGAGTGGTTTAGTTAGATCGAGACTTTTTTTTTTGGTAAATGAGCTTGTTTTGTTTGTATTTTGTCTGTCATGCAATTTAACGCAATTTAATTTACCTTTAGTTAGAAGATGGAGGGTCTGGAGTGGACATATTGAAAAGAATTGTAGAGGTTGTTAAACACCAAGACTCTCCCTTACATGAATGTTGAGGCAATGCTTCCTGAACACTTCTTTGAGGTCTATTCAAAGCCTCGATACTTCATTTTTTTGATTCTATAAATGACTTTTATATGCCATCTCTTAGTCTCTAGGATTAATTTGCTTGGGAGAAAAACGAGAATCTTTTTGGATCTTACCAACTATTAGTTAGCTGAGTTTGTCATCAGATCTAGTCTTCATATTTTTTACATGCTGGGGAAAAACTCTATTTCATTATGCTATTACTCATCTATTAGCTACCATGCTCTCTTGCCTTTCTTTTGTCAAGTTATTATAACCATGAAATCAAATAGATACTTAGTTGTTTATTCTATCTTTATGCAGGGTAGTGGCTCTGCCGCACAGGGTGAAATTTCATTTTTGTCGTGGAACAGCAAAGTTCAACATATATTAGCCTCATCTTCATATAATGGAACAACAGGTAGGGAAAGAAATCATGTTTCTTACATTTTTTGGGCTGTTGTTTTTGTTGGCACTTTAATTTCTTTTCAATGAAAGTTTGATTTCTTCATTGAAGAAAACATGCTACTATAATTACGTTTAATTTGATTTTCTTTTTTCAAGAAACATATTTAATTGAGAATGAAATTATAAAAAAGGGGGTGAAGGAAAGCCTCAACTTTGTTACTGAAGAATCATAAACTGGTTTCTTGTTCAAAACTAATTGACACATGGTAAAAAATCTTAATTACAAGAAGGAAAGGAAGGGAAGAGAGATCTACACTAAGAACAAATAGAAAATATTGTATTCTCTAAAACATTTATTTTTCCCCTAATTTTCTTTTGTAACTCTTCTTGAATCAGTCGTTTGGGACCTGAAGAAGCAAAAACCAGTTATAAGGTAAATCTAAGTGAGCTGTTAAATTCTAAATCTTAAATAATGCAATTGGTTTGAGTCTTAAAACTTTGGGTGCATTTGATAAGTTTTGGTTGCCCCTGTAAACTCAGCTTTTCAGATTCCGCTAGAAGGCGCTGCTCGGTGCTGCAGTGGAATCCTGATCTTGCAACTCAACTTGTTGTTGCTTCAGATGATGACGACTCTCCATCTCTCAGGGTCAAGATTCCCATGGACATTATACTCTTAAACATTGTAATAGATTCCATACCGTTTTTAAGTTAACATATACTTTTGTTTTCAGCTTTGGGATATGCGAAATATTATGACACCAGTTAAAGAGTTTCTGGGCCACACTAGAGGTATGGTGATAATGCTTAACCTTATGTTATACTCTTAGTTTCTGCCCTTGAACTCTATCTGCTTCCACATTTACAGAATAATATATCAAAATGGTATGACCCTCATTTATGTAGATTTCATTTGATAATCAGATAATTGATTTCTTGCTTCTCCATGCGTTTGGAACTGGTAGTGTTGTCTAGAACTGGAAGTAAATAGCTGTTGTTATTGATTTCTAATTATTGTCTCAATTTACATTTTCTATTTTTTCATACCTGTCATTTGACTAAAAGATTGAGGGATGCTGGACTGTTTTAGTCTGAGCTCGTATTATTATTGGCTTGTTCCTGGCCGTTTAATACATTGGAAATTTGGGATTTTGTTTGTCACAAAAGACTAAACAATAAGTAGAAATAGCTTGGAAATGAAGATTAGATGCAATGTGCAAACTGTAGAATGCAACCTATAAGTTCTCTTCATCTCATTGTAACAGATCAATGAAATTATTTCCATCACGCTTTGGACAGTAGGAGCTGCATCATTAATTATGTTTTTCCTTTTTAATCTAAGTAACCGTGGTCTCTGACCTCTTCCATTTAAGTTTGTTAATTAGTGTACATATAACAATGTTACATAAATCAATGAAAGTAATTGAAAATTTGCAAGCTTTACAATTGGTAGATTAAGTTCCCTTTATTTGTGATAAATCTGACCTGTAATCTAGACCTGTGCTTCCTTTCCTATGGTAGATTGAGTATTTTCTTGTTTGCATGAAGTTTACTTATTTATATTTTGCTAAAAAAAACTGTACAAAATATAATGAGAGGAATATTTTTCTCTTATTCTTTGATAATAGGTGTTTCTTAAATAGAGAAGCCCTTACTTTACAAATAAGGAAACAAATAATACATTAGGATAATATCCTCTACAAATCAATAATATTATAAATACAAGATACTAATCCAATAAATATGGAAACAAATAATTTGAGAATAATCATCAAATAACCAACACTCCCCCTCAAGCTGGACTAAAAATGTCTTCCATTGCCAGCTTGCCAATCATCTTATTGAAATGTCGCTTAGGAAGACCTTTCGTAAAGACGTCAGCCACTTGTTCTGAAGTAGGCATATAGGGGATACAATATGGTTCCAGCTTCAATCTTCTCCTTTATAAAATGTTTGTCAACTTCAATATGTTTGGTCCTATCGTGAAGGACTGGATTGTGGGCAATGGAAATGGCTGCCTTGTTATCACAATACACACGTATTGGTGTTGATTGAGTAAACTTTAGCTCCTCCAATAGTCTCTTAATCCATATACCCTCACAAATACCATGAGCTAGTGCCCTAAATTCGGCTTCAGACTACTTCTTGCCACCACATTTTGTTTTTACTACGCCAAGTGACTAAGTTTCCTCCAACAAAGGAGCAATAAACTGAAGTTGACCTTCTATCTCGTGGTACTACACGCTTGATCAAGCATCTGTGTAGATTTCAACATGAAGATGACCTTGTTTTTAAATAGTATACCTTTTCTGGAGTGCCTTTCAAGTATCTTAAAATTCTATTTATTGCTTCAAAGTGAGCGGGACTGGAGCATGCATAAATTGACTAACCATACTAACGACAAAGGCTATGTCGGGACGTGTGTGAGATAGGTAAATAAGTCTCCCAACAAGTCTCGATATTTTTCTTTATCCTTTACTTCTTCACATGTTGATGTTTGCAATTTCACATTTTGTTCAATAGGAGTTTCACTGGTCTAGAACCGAGTAATCCAGATTTCTTCTAGTAGATCTATTACATATTTCCTTTGATTTACTAGAATTCCACTTTTCGATCTTGCAAACTCCATTCCTAAAAATATTTTAGGACTCCCGGATCTTTGATTTGAAACTCATTAGCTAAATTTTTCTTCAAAATGGTTATTTTCGGATCATCATTGCGATTATTATTATGTCATCAACATACACTATCAAAATGACCATCTTGCCGTTTCTAGTATGTCTATAAAATATAGTGTGATCTCGCTTGACTTGAAGAAATCCATAGCTTGTAAATCGCCTTCTCAAACCGTTCAAACCATGCTCTGGGTGACTGCTTGAGGTCATATAATGACTTATGTAACATGCATACGTTTTTACTTCCATAATTTATTTCAAAGCCAGGTGGTAAGTCCATAAATACTCTCTTCTTGAGATCACCGTTAAGGAATGCATTTTTTACATCAAGTTGATACAAAGGCCATTCTTCATTGACAACAATAGCTAGCAATACCCTAATAGAGTTAATTTTGGCAACTGGGGCAAATGTCTCTTGATAATCGATTCCATAGGTTTGGGTGAATCCTTAGCAACCAATCTTGCTTTGTACCTTTCAACACTCCCATCTGCATGACATTTTATAGTGAACACCCATTTGCACCCTACTGTCTTCTTGTCTTTTGGCAGCTCAACTATGTCCCACGTGTGATTCTGTTTGAGAGCATTCATTTCCTCCATGACTGCTAAATTCCAATTCGGATCATCTAGGGCCTCCTGTATATTCCTTGGGACAAACAGGTTAGTTATCCTAGAGGTAAAAGCCCTATGAGTGTCAGACAGTTTTTTGTAGGATAAGTAATTCTCAATGGGATATTTGGTACAATTTCGGGTTCCTTTCCTATAAGCTATGGGAACATCAAGGTCAGAGCCATTGGTTATATTATTTTCAGGAGGAGAAGAAGTGGAAGGAAGAGTTACAGATAAAGTACCTGGATTATCAGGATCAGTTGTCGGAGTGTCAGATTGATCATGCGTCGGATTAGCCATCTTGCCTATGTTCTTTTGACTTAGCTTTCTCCTAGTATAAACTTGAAGTTTAGGTTGATTATTCTGTAGTGTTTCTCTTTTTCTTTGTTTGGCTCCGATACCATGTACAAAATATAATGAGAGGAATATTTTTCTCTTATTCTTTGATAATAGGTGTTTCTTAAATAGAGAAACCCTTACTTTACAAATAAGGAAACAAATAATACATTAGGATAATATCCTCTACAAATCAATAATATTATAAATACAAGATACTAATCCAATAAATATGGAAACAAATAATTTGAGAATAATCATCAAATAACCAACAAAAACCTTCTAAAAATACTTTGCTTGTAAATCAGGTGTAATTGCGATGTCATGGTGTCCCACTGATAGCTCCTACTTGCTAACATGTGCCAAAGACAACAGAACTATCTGCTGGGATACTATTTCTGGAGATGTAAGCACTGTCACATTTTTTTTATATTTTCTTTGCGTTCTTATATACTCCATACCTCTGTTACTAAATGGTTGAACATATGTGTTAATCAGGAAACTACTTTGATTTTTCTCTCTACCAATGCAGATTGTGTGTGAATTGCCTACTAGTACCAACTGGAACTTTGATGTACATTGGTATCCTAGGATTCCTGGTGTTATATCAGCATCTTCATTTGATGGGAAGATTGGCATTCATAATATTGAGGTAAATCCTTTAAATCTTGTTGGGTATTCATGAAAGTTGTACTTTGTGCAGGTTTTCTTGGATTCTGTCCGCCGAATTAATTTGTTAAATTATGACTTCTGGTATTGTTTGATGATCTTCTGCCCCTCCCTGAATTTCCTCATTTTATTGGAAGGGAATACAGCATGCATATTGTGGCAAATCTAATCTAATAATATCTTTTTGTTAGGAAACAAAACCATTTCATTGTTAAAGTGAAAAAGGTTATACATAACCTGTAGAACCAAGCAAATAAAGATAAAATACAAAGGAGAGGGTGAGAGGCCTGAAATAAAGGGCAAGAATCACGAGGAAAAGACCATGATTAATACATGCCCAGATAAACCCAAGGAAGTACTCAAAAAGTCAAAAAGTAGGTATCCATCTACGGTTAGAGAGAGCCAATGGGACTAAGTTAGGGGGATTTGTATAGGATCACTGGGTGTGCCTTTCCAAATCCCTTTGAAGGATTGACAAAGGAGCAGAAGATGGATCATGAACACCTTCGGTAGTAAACAGAGAGCTCATTTGTTGGTGTTAGACCCCGAGACCGACTTTGTGTCGTACTGGACAGAAGTGTAGAGATTAAGAAGTTCACAGATCTCTTCTGTCTTCTTTTTAGCAGCTGCTGTCTTCTTGTTCGTGGGAATGACCATGATGCATAATTCATTTTTCGCTAATCTAATAAGATGGCTGATTTATTTTGAATGCTATATGAAAAATGAGGTGTCACTTGCTAGACTGCTAGGCTGAGATGGAGGTGATACTATCGGAAATGTCTTTGAAAAATGTGTGATTGGGTTGCTGGATAAGAAAGTTTGTAATAGTCATTAGGTGAGAACTTGCAATGGAGATTTAGGAATGAGAGAATTTTCAACTTGAAAGTGAGAAGTGATATAGGTTTGAAAGTGTATAGAGAGCTGGAAACATGAAGACCTTTCTCCATTGGCTACATACAATTATTCATATTTCAAAGAATATAAAGGATTATTAATGAACCAATTAATGCAAGGTTTCAAGGACACCATAAAGAAGGCAACATGTATGTTCTTACTTTTATTGCAAAAAACAGTTGAATTTATCCCCAAGGCAATACAAAAAACCAGCTCATTTGAGAAGGCTGGGATTTTCTCCTTCCTCCCTATCTTCACTCAAAAAATCCCTAAATGCACAAAATTAACGGAAATGCAAGACTTACAATGTAAAAGGCTCCCCTGTACCCAAACAACCAGCAGCCCGTGGCTGTGGTCCTCGACTCCCCAGCACTCACTCCTACAAGCCCCTCCATAAACTACATCCCTGGTGAATTCACTTTTCTACTCCTCTTTTGATAATAAACAGTAATAGGGGCTTTTTTCAACATTTGGAAGTGAACCAACAAAGGCTTAACGTAGTGAACTGTTCTTCTATGCAGTGGATCGTCATTACTTAGTGCTGTCATTTTTCATTGATGAAAGTTTTTAGCCCAAAGTATTAAATTCTTTTTCATTTTAATAGTTTTTTGGTATAAGTTTGATTATTTTATTTTCATCCCTTTTTTACAGAGTTGCAGCCGTTATGGTGTAGGAGAGAATGATTTTAGTGCAGGTAAGATAGTCTTTAGTGCACGTTTTCCTATTTGGTGGCTTTCTTGTTTATGAAATAACCTTATTACATTTAATTTATTATTATTTCCTTCGCTGGGTCCTCATGTTTTCTTTGGATTCATGGCTCCACTAGCTTCAGCAGTTTAATCGGTAATTTATCGCCACAATTTAGACTAGTGAAATCCATTTATGCATAGTATCTTTTTTTGCACTTGATTATCTGATACTTTTGTTTCTTTCTTTCCAATATTAATTGGAAAAATTACACATTGTTTAATCATTGGCACCATCTTTTGTAATAGATTCTCTTTTTGTACTTTTTCATATATATAAATGAAAAGTATCTGTTTCTCTCATAAAAAAAAATACACATTGTTGGGCTTCACTCTTCAGCCGTGCACTGGAATTCTCATCTAAAAATACTTGTTTCCTCTAGTTCTGAAAATCTGATGTAAAGCTAGAGGGTTGCTATCTGGGTTTAGGGTCCAGGGAGAACTTAACATTTTGGCTCCTTGTTTACAATAGTGATTCACTCAGCTCTGTGCGAACTTTAACATTTTGACACCTCGTTTACAGTAGTGATCCACTCAGGCCCCTCACCATTGTTAGGGTCCAGGGCCATCATTTATAGAATCATTTCAGTCCCACATTTCCACAATTGCTGTGAAAATTTTATTCAGACAGGGATGAAGTCTGAATTTCACCAAGCAGTGAAATTGCTTCTTATTCCAGATAAAAAATATTAAACCAAGTAGTGATTTACTTCTGGTTTTTTTTTACTCATTCAGACAGGGATGTAAGGAGGTTAAGGATATTTTGGGTATTTCAACTAATAGTTAGTTGATGTCTTGAAGAATTATCTCTTATTGGTCCTGTATAGGCTACATCAGCCGATCAATGGTTTGATCCTCCACTTCTGTAAATATTGAACTTAAAACACCTTTCTGTCCATCAATTTTTTAACTCATGGAATTTTCTTGGTTTGCTGATGTTCTTATTGTTGGATTGATCTAAAGAGTTTATATATTATCAGTTTCTTATGTATAAAAGGTAACTAAATAAAGTTCATTTTTTACTCATGTTATAATGGATGCACAGAAAAAGCATACATATTGTGCTCTCTCTATCTGTCTCCCATTTTCCTTGCCGTCCTTAGTTTCTTACATTGTTGTTGGTTTTCTGATGTTTTCTTATATTGATTAATTTTTATGCAGTATCTTTGAGAGCACCAAAGTGGTATAGACGTCCAGTTGGGGCTTCTTTCGGCTTTGGAGGAAAGGTGGTATCATTTCAACCTAAGACTCCTGTTGCTGGTGCTTCAGCTGGTTCTTTAGCTAGTGGTTCAGAGGTATGTATTTCTTTATTTGAGCGGTCTACTTGAACTTCTTGATGGCTATAGTTTATTTTCACCCCTGTATTTATTTCCAGGTTTATGTGCATGACTTGGTAATGGAGCACAGTTTGGTTACTCGTTCATCCAAGTTTGAAGCTGCAATACAAAATGGTGAACGCTCTTCTCTCAGGGTTTTATGTGAACAGAAGTCTAAAGAATCTGAGTATGTCCTCAACCTATAAATTTGTCCTCATCTCTGATTCTTTTTTGCTGCCTTTTTTCAAGATAAAGAGTGGTGGTTAACAGTTTTAATGCCTTTAACAGTTTGGAGGATGACCAGGAAACATGGGGATTCCTGAAAGTCATGTTTGAAGATGATGGTACTGCAAGGACGAAGCTTCTCAGCCATCTTGGTTTTAGCGTACCAACTGAATCACAAGATTCTCAAGGAGAGATTTCCCAGGATGTAGATGCTCTCCATCTGAATGATACAGCAGCAGATAATGTTGGATACAAGGAGGAGGTTAAAGAACCCACATTATTTCCCTCTGACAATGGGGAGGACTTCTTTAACAATCTGCCCAGTCCAAAAGCTGATACACCTTTAGCTCGTGATAACCATGTTGCTGAGGAGACTGTTTCTGCTGAAGAACCACAAGTTGATGATGGAGTGGAAGACAATGGAGATCCATCATTTGCTGATGCTGTGCAAGGGGCATTGGTTGTAGGTGACTATAAGGGGGCTGTTGCGTTGTGTGTATCTGCAAACAAAATGGCTGATGCCTTGGTTATTGCTCATGTTGGTGGTGGGTCCTTGTGGGAAAATACACGAGATCAATATCTGAAAGTGTCCCGTTCTTCATACTTAAAGGTGGCTGAAACGTCATTCTGTTTTCATATAGCAGTGAATATTAAGTTATAGTTATTTACTACTTCGAAGCTTTATGAAAGTCAAGTGACATGCTTGACTGTCTCAGAGGATGGGCTTCACTAACTAATTCTCTATGTTTTATTTTTCTTCCATCAGATTGTTTCTGCAATGGTCAACAACAATCTATCGAGTCTTGTGAATACTAGGCCCCTGAAATTCTGGAAAGAAACACTTGCCCTTCTCTGCAGTGTAAGTCCTAAATTTAATTTGGATAAAGATTCTGACTGGAAAATTGGTGATGTCAACATTTGTTTGCTAGAAATGGCTTGCAAAGGATCTGGATGCACAATACTTTATAAGAAGGGATGTTAAGTAGGTTACTGGAAATTATGTTGGACTTGTACCCGCGGTGTTATGAGTTTGTTTCTTGTTTGCTTTCATGTTGCTATTTAGTTAAAAAAGGCTTCAGGTTTCATCTGTGGAGACTGTATTGTGTAGGAAATTCTAGAAACAGTTTACACTAGATTATGTTACACATCAAGTTATCAGGCATTTGAATCTTACTATTAAGTGAATGTGTTGTTCCATGGTTGTTGCAGCCTTTCTATGATTATTAGAAAGCCTTTCTGAGATAGTTTTGGTTTGGGTAGAAGCTTCTTTGGTTCCTAGCCTCTATGCTGTCCTTTTGATTTTTTTTTAATACGTATCTATTTACATTTCTAATTAAAAAAAATCAGTGTCTTTCAGTATTCATGTTGATTTTCAAGGTTATCTGATGTCTCCGACAAATTAATGTTTTAAGGGTATTACAAATTTACAATCATGTTGCAACATTAACTTTATTGTTGTCTGGTTAATTAACAGTTTGCACAAAAAGATGAATGGACCGTGCTCTGTGATACTCTTGCCTCAAAACTGATGGTTGCCGGTTACACTCTTCCAGCAACTCTGTGCTATATATGTGCTGGAAATATTGATAAAACTGTTGAAATCTGGTCGAGAAGCTTGTCTACTGAGCGTGAAGGAAAATCTTATGTTGATCTTCTTCAGGTTAGTGTACTTAAACAGAATATTGAACATACGTATTGGGCTATAAAGTTGATCAAGCCTTCTGTTTTGGTTAGGATTTGATGGAAAAGACTATTGTGCTTGCTTTGGCCACTGGACAAAAGAGATTTAGTGCAACTTTATGCAAGCTTGTTGAGAAATATGCTGAAATATTAGCAAGTCAAGGACAACTAACAACGGCATTGGAGTATATTAAGTTATTGGGATCTGAGGAATTGTCACCTGAGCTTGTGATCTTGAGAGAGAGAATTTCCCTCTCTACAGAATCTGGTGAGTTCTGTCATTGAAGTGTTGGTTACTTTATCATAGAATATTCCAATTTCTTGACTTTACTTTCTTTTGATGCATTGACCTTTTTTGGCTTCACCTAGGATCATGTGCTTTTAATTTGAAAGCTCAAAACATTTCAGTATGCTCAAGGGCAGAAATAGTTAACTATTGAACCATAACTCTTATAATTTAAGTGGTTAACGACCCATTGCCAACTAAATTGAACCATATCGTTTGGTAATATTTTTGTTTAACAAGTTTGATTATTTTTCGTTTGGCAAGAGTATTGTTTGGTAATGTTCTTGTATCCTCAACCTAGAGATACGAGGTTCAAATCCTATGCCGCACATATAGTTGAACTCAAATACGCCTTAAAATAAATCACTCCAGAGTATAATCACAATTATTTTCTTTGGTCTCGTTTTATCATTTTTGAGATTGACGGTGATATAATTTTGGAGCAGCTGAACTGGTTAAGTTATTATTAGCCTACAATAAGTTCAATACTAATAATGCCAAAAGTTTCAGCATATAGCTATATATCCCTTTTGTTTTAAAATTTAACTTGTTATATTACTTAGGCTGGAGATGCCAATTTTATCAAATGGCTGGTGCCAAAATTATAAACTATTAATGCGAACTGTTATTTTCTAAGCAAGAGCGTTACTTCCATGTCACAGATAAAGATGACAAGGCATCAACTATTGAAAACTCTCAGCAACCAAGTGAAAACTTGTATGGTTCTGAAGCCAACAAACATTATTATCAGGTGTCTTGTCTTCCATTTCATGCCATGTGTTTTTTTTTGTTTTGGTCGCTTTGAAACTCGCGATAAATTGTCCTTCTTTTAGGAATTTTTTCATTTAAACTTTTCTTGGTGATGACTTAGGAGTCTGCTTCAGGACAATTCCATCAGAATATCCCTAGCACTACATATAATGATAACTATTCCCATACTGCATATGGGGGAAGAGGATACACGGCTCCTACACCGTATCAACCACAGGCTCCTACACCATATCAACCGCAGGCTCCTACACCATATCAACCGCAGGCTCCTACACCATACCAACCCCAGGCTCCAGCACCATACCAACCCCAGGCTCCAGCACCATACCAACCCCAGGCTCCTGCACCATACCAACCCCAGGCTCCTGCACCGTACCAACCCCAAGCTCCTGCACCATATCAACAACAGGCTAGTTTATTTCTTCCATCGCAGGCACCACAGGCTCCAGAGGTATGCAAATCTATTAGAATTGAAAAAGGGGCTCCAGAAGAATACAAATCTATTAGAAATTTAGAATTGAATAAGAACCACGTTGGCAAATAAGGGACTAAATTCTAACTTTTATCATAGTTATAGGGACTAAATTCTAACTTTCTTCTTACAATAGCTAATTTATAATTTACCCTGATTAATTCCAAGCATTCTTAAAAAAGTAATTGAAACTCAAAATATTTTAAGATGAAATGTAAATTCAATGAAACCGTAAGATTTTCCTTCTAATTGTTATCATTAGTCTATTATTGACCTGCCATGTCTTTGGAAAAATGTCAGTCTTTGGTTATTTATTTTTTCTGAGAAATATCAGTGATGTAAAGGATGGTTAATTATATCTGCCTTGTCATTCTATGTTATGTACAATATTTCTTTTTGATGATGCTTGAAGTTTTTGTTAGTAATTGATTTTTCTGACGACAATAATTTGGTTTTGGTTTTAGACAAATTTCACTGCACCCCCTGCTCAGCCTGCTCAGAGGCCATTTGTTCCTGCCACACCTTTTGCTCTGAGAAATGTGGAAAAATATCAACAGCCTACTTTGGGTTCTCAGTTGTACCCCGTTCGTAATCATTCATTGATGAATGCATAAAATCCTATTATGTTTAGTGTAAAAGATATTTTGAACGATGACGTATTAATTGTTTCTCAAACTTTTCAGGGAGTTGGAAACCCTGCTTATCAATCTGTACAATCAGCTACTTCAGTTGGTCCTGTCCCATCACACATGGACTCGGTTCCTGGGCACATAATGCCTCAGGCTGGGGCTCCTGCTCCTCCATCAAGAGGATTCATGCCAGTTCCTGCTCCAGGAACTGTTCAGCTTCCTGGAATGGGTTTGGTTCAGCCACCCAGCCCAACCCAAACTACTCCACCACCGCCAGCGGTGGCTCCACCGGCCCCACCACCAACTGTGCAGACTGCTGATACTTCAAACGTCCCTGGTAATTGTTAGTTTAACTGAAAAAAGTTTGTTTTTTTCGAAAACCAAGCAGTCTTCAAGCGATTTTTTGCAGTAATAACTTTTAGATGCATTTAAATATTTTCAACATTGCATGAGCTCTGAACAAAGACTATTGACCATCGACATAAGGTGTCATGAAAACTAACTTCCTGACGTGCATCTACACCTGCAGTTCTATGATTTTAGTTGAGTTCATGTATTGGCATGATTAATGGACTCTTAGTTTTGTATTTTTGTAGAAATTACAAAAGAGAAATATACCTCTTTTCGTTTCTAACTGGTAAAAAAGAATGAATTCTGCAATTCGAAGTCACTGGACCAGTATTATTTTAACATTTTTTGTCTGGCAAATAGTAACGTATTGAAATTGTCATTTATTGTTTTTGCAACCTTTTTTAGGCAACATATTTTGTGTGCAAAAACTGGTTCTGTTTTTGTTATTTTCCATTTTGTTTGCCCCTTGTTCATTTAACTTTTATCTTGATAATCTTTCCAGTTTGTCTTAATTTCAGTCAGTTTGGCATTTACTAGTCCATCCAAGTATGATAGTACGATAGTTTATACTTTTTCAGACTATGTAGATGAAGTCTTGCCTCGCCGTTTCGTGAATGCTTGTGTCCTGTCCCGATGAAATAAAAGAAAAGAAAAGAAAAGAAAAGGGATTAAGAAGCATTTTTAGGGAAGGTGCTAGAAATTAAAAAATTATTATAATCTGCCATCTGTTTCCTGGAAATTTATGCTCATTAGTCATTACAATTCCATATTAAGGCATGATGATGCATCTGGATGCACTTGTTTGATTTCGCACTTTATACAACTTACATTCATTCAAACGTACATTTATATTTAGATACAAATATACATTAATTGATGAGTATTCTGCAGCTCACCAAAAACCTGTCGTAGCAACATTGGCTAGACTTTTCAATGAGACCTCAGAAGCATTGGGAGGATCTCGTGCAAATCCGGGTAAGAAGCGGGAAATTGAAGACAACTCAAGGAAGATTGGCGCACTGTTCAGCAAACTGAACAGCAGGGACATATCTAAAAATGCTGCCGATAAGCTTGGTGAGCTCTGCCAGGCTCTGGACTCTGGCGATTTTGGTCGTGCCCTACAAATCCAGGTATTTGTTATCCGCAGTTCTTACTGCTATCTTGTTTGGTCCGAATCCAGAATGAGATAAACTAATCTACCTATGCTTATAGGTGGTTCTTACAACAAGCGAGTGGGACGAGTGCAGCTTCTGGCTAGCTACACTGAAACGAATGATCAAGACAAGACAGAACATGAGGTTGAGTTAGGGCTCTTCTACACATGATAGTCATTTCTGGTTTATTTTTGGAAATTCTTTTCCCTCCTTATAGCTATACCTTTCTTGTGCCACCCAATCCTTATACACACAAACACAAGAATGGTATCCTTTGATTGCAGCTGCCGGATTTTTGCCCTAATGTTCTCCTCTAATCTTTGCCTGGTTTCTATTGAAAAGAGTTAGC
This sequence comes from Sicyos edulis, assembly GCA_036507275.1. Lineage (NCBI taxonomy): Eukaryota > Viridiplantae > Streptophyta > Magnoliopsida > Cucurbitales > Cucurbitaceae > Sicyos > Sicyos edulis. Next base: position 25,780,864 of record CM071850.1, on the reverse strand, counting down.
AATGATAGCTCAAGGATTACAGTAGACTTTTTGCTGTTTGTTCTTATTTTGTAGTTTAGAATTGAAGAGGAAGTCCCATTTTTCATCATTCGTTTTTATAAACACAGCCTGGGTCGGGTTTCGTCACAGCCATTTGTCAAGCTTGCATAAGTTCCATTCTTGTTAGAGTGTCTTTTCATTGTACCTTCCGTTTGACATATCCTTATTTTGTTGAAAATTAGTTGAATTTAAAATTTCCTGCCTGAATTTTGAGAGTTGCATCTCAGTTTAAAACTTGGTTTCTAGAAGTGAATAGTATCATGATTGAAGAAATGAACCAGAAACATTAAGTTGGTACCCTGTCCAAAGTAGGTGCACTTTTTTGTGTACAATTTGGCTTGGAGAGTATAAGCCTCATCTTTTCTATGTTTATTTGGGGGGCAGATTTGGAACTTCCCAAAATGAAAAGTACAACTAAGATAGGAGCATTTAGTTCAAGGCAAGTCCCAAGTTTATGTGTTTGAATCTTCAAGCACATTGAGGTAATTGGGGGCAGGATTCAAATTTATGATCCATTGGTCATGAATGTACATTTATATAAATTGAGCTATTGTAAGTTAAAGACTAAAACTTTTAAAAAGACTTTAAGCTTTATCATCACATGTAGGATAACATGTTAGACGTAAATTCAAACTTCAAACTTAAAATCTTCTTAATTCCATCTTTCAAACAAAAAAGTCTCCTTAATTTCATGTTGTGCAAATTTGAACTTGTGAGTAAAAAACTTCCCATGCTAATTCGTTTAGAAATTCTACCAACTTACTTAATCTAAATTCTTTATATATAAACAACTGATCAAAGATTCCTATTTTGCTTCCTTTTAAAATGTTGGAAGAGCATGGGTAATTAAAAGGAGAGAAAAAAAAAGAGAAATGCATACGTGGAAAGAAAAAAGAAACTAGATAGTCGAGAATGTGAAATACGACTAGAGAAGTTTGTTTTTTGTTTTTTGAATTTTAGATAAGTTTTTTGTTGGTTTAATTAAAAATGGAAATGAAATCTTTTAGGCTCGTTTGATAACTATTTTATTATTTTTTTAAAAAAATTTAAGCCTACAATAACTCTATAATCATATATTTTTTCTTACTTGAATATCTGCATCCTATCTATATTTTTTGAAACCAAATCAAAATTTGGAAACAAAAAAAAGTAGTTTAAAAAAACTTGTTTTTATTTTTGAAATTTGGTTAACATTCACCTACTTTATTAAGGAAATATGGATACATGATAGTAAAGATAGAATACATTCTAGGAAATTTGAATAAAAATAAGGTTAGATTTCAAAAAAAAGAAGAAAAAAAAAACAGAGAAGAAATTGTTAACAAACGAGACCTTAATAATTGAATTTTGATTTGAATGCTTTAATTTGAATGCTATCTCACATCTCGGAATATAATATTAAGATGTCTATCTTTTGGCCAACCAATAATAAATAATTCCATTAGTAAAATTATTCCCACACTCCTCTTCATCCTTAATCTGATCAACTTTCCGATTAAGATAAACAATTTTTAAATACAATTTGAAACTTTCATATCTCAAAAAATACAATTTGAAACTCTATAGGGTCAATAATTTACAATAATTCCTTTATTCAAAGGTGATTCAAAATTGAGAGATTGTATTTGGCTCTCAAATAATATGAGAGCCAAATGAAGAACTAAATGAAGATCTTTTTGCTAGTAATAGTAATTAAAAAAGAGAAATTATATTGAATGAAAATTTCTCAAAATAATAAAAAATGTAGATAAATTTAAACGTAATTACATTAATACATTTTAATATGGTATTATAAATATTCATTAATACAATATTATAAAAAAAATATGTGTCAATACTCATTAATATTAATGACTATATTTAATAAATTTTCCTTTAAAAATGGTCTTATATACACAAGATAATAGACAAAAGATTTGGCCCATTGTTTGTTGAGTGGCTTTGAACTTTGGTAAATATGAGTAAATGTCTAGATTTCCCCTACTTATTTAGAATATGTCTACCATTTTTTCAATTTTAAATTTTTATCTAAATCAAAATTAGGTGAAAGAGAGATCATATTTACATTCTCATAGTGCCTCTATTTTACATTTTGAATATTAAAATAATAATAATAATAAACCCCTATTGTCAACCTTTCACTTAATTTAAGGAATAAAAAAGAAAAATTATATGTTTGAAAACTCTCCCATTGATTTAAGGGATATATCTAACTACAAATATTTTATTTTTTACCTTTTTAATTATTATTTTTCTTTTATACCTCTAAATATGTACTTCCATCAATTATTAGAATCAAATAAATAATATGTACATCCTACAACACTCAATCTCGATCATTGATTGATTTTTTCTTTTTGTTCATTTTGCAGCAGTGTATCTCACACTTACCGCATTCTTCAGTCGTAGATCAATCTCACTCCCACTCCCACTTCGTGATTTTGTTTTTGTAGATTGAGGATACAATTGTGCACCCAAAATATTTCATGAGTCTTGTTAGATCTCACTTCATTGAGCCAAGATATTCACAAGTTTTTGTTTGATTTTCTTCGATTCTTTGTTAATGGAAGCAACACCAATTATAATTGCTTTTAATAGGGTTTGAGACGATGCGAATGTATATTCAAATGACAACATAATATGTGTTGTCATCGTCCACGAATCCATAATATCCCAACTTTTATCCACCATCATTGCGTGTCTCAAATTGGACGAAAGTTCGAGAGTGTCTAGTTTTTCTCTTTACAAATACGAGAATGACAAAGTGAAGAGTACACCAGTAGTAGAAGATAGAGACGTGGAATCAATGTTCAATGAGTTTGCAAACGATGTGTACACTGACTTATGCGTTCTGGAACGTTACGTGTAAATAAACCTACATAGTAGCATACATCTACATCACCAAGGAGATAAAGACGAGCAATGGATATTCAATGAGTTTGCAAATGGTGTGTACACTGACTAATGTGTTCCAGCTGAAATCACGAAAATATGTATTGATACACATGAGCATGCAACGACGAACAAGAGATGCAAAAAAAAAAAAGAGTAGGGAATAATACATGTAAATAAACCTTCATGGTAGCATACACCTACATCACCCAGGAATAATGCTATACATGTATTCTAGTCGATAGCACAAGCAAGTTAGTTATTTTGCTCATCTATCATCAATATGCAAGAGACAATTCAATATGGCAACATGTGAGTTTAATATGTTCAATTTATTTATTATTTTTTTAATCTTAATTTTAGTCATTGGTTCATTATCACGTTTTCATATCATTAATATTGAAGCAATGTACGATTATGGAAGCTTACATACAATAATGACTTTAGATTTTTAAATCTTAAAAGTAATAGCAATGTTTTTTTTGTTATCTTTGAAAATATTATTTAAATTTTTTATGAGTTATATATATATGTCCATTTTCCCCGCAGGGGACCCGCCCCTAACGGGGTGGGGAATAGGGGAAAAACTTTCCCATTAGCTAATCAGGGCTGGGGACAGGGAGTGTATTCCCCGTCTCTGATTCCCCGATCCCCGCCCTGTTTACTTTTTTTTCGTTTTTTAAAAATATTTTTTCTATAATTTACCCCTTTCATTCTCAAATAAAAACATATTTGTTGATAAAATTATCTATGCATATCAATATTTTTCTATAATAATTAACATTATACTTGAAATTTATAAATATTTTTTAAGAAAATCTAATTATTTAAAAAAATGTAAACAAAATTGAAAAAATCCCCGCAGGGACCCAATCCCCGTCGGGGAATCCTCACCCTAATCCCCGTAAAGGATTTTTTCAGGGACGGAGATGGGGAAGCCATTCCCGACCTCGCCCCACCCCGTGGACATCTATATATATACATACATATCTATATATATACATACATATCTATATATATACATACATACATATATATATACATACATACATATATATATACATACATGTAAAGATGCATACATACATGTAAAGATACATACATACATATATATGTAACATATTTTAAAACAAATTCAAAGCATTAAATTTTAACAAAATACATAACGATCAAGAATTAAAGCAAAGAACAACATCTCAATCTCCTTCAACTCTCAAAGAAGTTACTAAACAAAGTAAATTGCTTTGAAAGTTTTAACATCTTCATTGATTTCTACTTGTTTTATTCATGTATAAATAAGACTTCAAATTGCTTAGTATACACAACAAGTCTTCATCTCAAAAAGTAGAGATTGTAAAGAGTGTGTAAAGAGGGTGCTTTGTATTTGGGATCTACATGATGTGAAGAAAGAAAATTGGTGGCAATAATATGGTTACCCTCAAGTGGACGTAGACGCTCTTGTCGAACCACTATAATTCTGACTGTTAGTTCTTCTTCTCTTTACTTTTATTTTCTAATTTAAAGCTTACAAACTGGTATCAGAGCTAGATCTAGAAATTTAGATCTTGTGAAGAAGAAATTCAAGAATCAGTCGAAACTGAGAATTTTGAATTCTTGATTTCAAAGAAATTGTAGAAAATCTCAAGATAAGAAGTTTCCATTCAAGTCCATCATTATTGAGTTTTTAAACTCAAAATGGCAGCGACCATGAAATATGAAATTGAGAAATTTAGTGGAAAAGGGGATTTCACCCTATGGGCAAAGAAAATCAAAATTATTTTGATTTCTCAAAAAGCTCACAAAGCTTTAGAAGATCCAAATTCACTTCCTACAACAATTACTAAAGAAGAGAGACAAGACATAGAAAAAACAACTACAACTACCATCATGTTGAATCTAGCAGATAATGTTTTTCGACAAGTGATGGATGAAAAATCCATGTATGACACATGAAATAAGCTTCACACTCTTTATGACAAGAAGGATTTGCCTAACAAGATTTATCTAAGGGAGGAACTTTTGTCCTTTAAAATGAACCCTGGAAAATTTCTAGATGAGAACCTTGATGAGTTCAAGAAATTGATGGCAAATTTTGATCAAATATATGAAAAATTAGGGGTTGAAAGTGAAGCTACAACCCTGATTAACTCCATACATGATGCCTATAAAGAAGTAAAGTCGGCCCTAAAGTATGAGAGAGATAGTGTGACAGTTGATTTCGTGATAAATGATTTGAAGTGCAAAGAGCTGGAATTGAAAGCAGAGTTCAAGCCTTCTAGCAATGCTTAAACACTTTTTATTAAAGGGCAAAACTTCAATAAATGGCCACCAAAATACAATAACGGTAAGAGGTACCATAATGACAAAAACCCTCTTAAATGTTTTAAATGTCATGAAACATGACATTTTCAAAAGGATTTTCTAGAGAATGAAAGTGAAGAAAAACGCTGTCATGGTGACTACTCTTAAAACTCTCAAAAGGGTTATAGAAAACATCTTTATAAAAAAGGAGACAACTATCACAAAAGAGGTCGTAATCCTAGAAGAGATTTATTTTACAAAAGAGACTTCAACTCTAAAAAAGAATATAACAAGCCTAAGGAACATGGTAAATGAAAAGTGTCTATTGGGGAAGTTCCATATGATTATACTGAGGTGCTTGTAGCCACATCAAATAAGACCATGTATGAAACTGAGGTAAGAAAAGACTAGGTCTTAGACTCAGGTTGTACATACCATATGACCTCAATAAAAGATTGGTTTATTGAATACAAATCATGTGAGGAAGACTTAGTTTACATGGGTGATGGGCATGAATGCAAGATAGTGGGAATAGACTCAATATTATTAAGACTCCTAGCCAATAAAAAGATTATCCTAAATGAAGTAAGGCATGTTCAAAGTCTAAAGAGAAACTTGATCTCTTTGAGTATGTTGGATAACCAAGGATGCTCATTCCTTGGTGATAATAGTTTTTTGAAAATTGAAAAAGAATGCAGAATAATTTTAAAAGTTGGAAAACTGAATTGGCCTTTACATCTTGAAAGATGTTTCTTTTCCCAATTATGCATTAGTGTCTTAAGTTTTTATAGGTGGAAGTCTTAAGCTGTGGCATAAAAGACTTTTACATATTAGTGAGAATGGCTTAAATGAATTGGTGAAGCAAGGCCTGATAGAAAATAAAGGAACAAAAAAGGCTGAATTTTTGTGAACATTGTATTTTTGGCAAGTAAAAAAAGCTGAAATTTACAAAGGGGCAACATACTTCAAAAGGAATTCTTAATTATATACATGCTAACCTTTGGGGCCAGCAAGAACTCTCTCATGGAGTGGATCCAGGTATTTTCTATCCCTTATTGATGATTACTCTAGAAAAGTATGGACTTATATGTTGAAATCTTAAGATCAAGCTTTTGATAACTTTAAAGAATGAGTTATCAAAGTTGAAAAGCAAACTGAAAAGAAAGTTAAATACTTATGGACCGATAATGGTTTAGAATTCTTAGGTAATAAATTTTCTACCTTTTATGTTGAGCTTGGAATTACAAGACACATAACTGCTACTTACACACCACAACAAAATGGAGTTGCTGAAAGGATGAACCGAACCCTAATGGAGAAGGTAAAGTGCATGTTATCAGAAGCCAAACTACCAGAGGTGTTTTGGGCTGAAGCATTAGCTACAACTACTTTTACAATCAATAAAAGCCCATGTGTATCAATTGAGATAAAAACACCTCAAAAGAAATGGACTTGAGTTCCTCCAGATCTATCATACTTAAAGCCTTTTGGTTGTATAACCTATGTACACATTAAGCAAGGTTAGCTAGAACCTAAGGCATTGAAATGCATGTTCCTAGGATATCCTGAAGACACAAAAGGCTATAAGTTATGGGACTTCAAAGCTAATAAGAGTATGTTAAGTAGAGATGTTATTTTTAGAGAGGAAGATCTCTATATGGATTATGAAAAAGAATGGCAGCCTATAACTAACTTATAAGATGAAGCAACTACTAGTTTTCAAGTTGAGCTATAAAGGGTAGAGAAAACTTGAACATAGATGAAGCTCTTATACCTACTATTCTAGAAGAAACAATGAATGAGGAACAAGAACCTTATCAACTTGATCAGGAAAGAGATATGTCTGAGTATGCACTTACAAGAGATAGACAAAGAAGGAAAATAAGGACACAAGCAAGGTATGCACATGTTGATTGCATAACTACAACATCTATTGACTTTCTAGATGAAGAGCCTCAAAATTTTAAAGAAGCTATGCAAAGTAGAGACAATGTTAAATGGGTGAAGGGTATGGAAAGTGAGATCAACTCACTTCATAAGAACCAAACATGGAGTCTTATGAAACTTCCTAAAGAGAAGAAAGCAATTCCCTGTAAGTGGATATTTAAGAAGAAGCTTATTAATGAAAAAGAGTTAAGTTTAAATCCAGACTTGTGGCAAAGGGGTTCAAGCAATAGGAAGGTGTTGACTACACATAAATCTTTTCTCTTGTGGTCAAGCACACTTCCATAGGACTTCTACTAGCTATTGTTGCTATTGAAAACTTAGAGCTTGAACAAATGGATGTAGCTACTGCTTTTCTACATGGAAGTCTAGAAGAAGATATTTACATGGAACAACTAGAATGTTTCATGTCTAAGAAGAATGGACATTTAGTTTGCAAATTGAATAGGTCTTTATACCGCCTAAAGTAGTCTCCAAGGTGCTGGTATAAGAGATTCGATGATTTCATGACTAAAATAAATTTTACTCGAAACCGCTATGATGCTTGTGTTTACTTCAGAAAATCAAAAGAAGGAAAATTTATGTATCTTCTACTCTATGTTGATGATATGCTTTTAACTGGTTAAGGTATACAAGAGCTTAAAGAAATTAAAAGAGAATTGAGCTCAAAGTTTGAAATGAAAGACCTTGGTCCTGCCAAAGTCATCTTAGGGATGAAAATTATAAGAGATAGAAGAAAATGACAAATTTTTGTTTCTCAGAGGGCTTATGCAAAGAAAGTTCTATCTAGATTCAACATGAACAACTCAAAGTCGGTGGGCACTCCTCTTGCTCAACATTTCAAATTGTCAGCCAAAGATTCTTCTAAAGACAAAAAAGGTAAGCTCTTAATGAGCAAAGTTCCATATTCTAATGTTATTGGTAGTTTGATGTACTTAATGGTGTGCACAAGATCTGACTTAGCTCATTGTTCAAGCCTAGTCAGTAGGTATATGAAGAACCCTGGTAAGAATAATTGGGAGGCTACTAAGTGGGTACTTAGGTACCTAGTTGGAACAGTTAACAAAGGAGTCCTATACAAATTTTCTACATCTTGTAAACCAGTTATTAAAGGATATGTTGATTCTGATTTTGGTGGAGACCTAGACAAGAGAAGGTCACTTACGGGTTTTACATTACTCTTTAGCGAAAATGTGATTAGTTGAAAGTCTACCATACAATCCGTGATTGCCCTTTAAACAACTGAAGATGAATTCATAGCTACATCCGAGGCAGTTGAGGAAGCTATGTGATTAAAAGGCTTTGTAAATAAGCTAGGCTATGCACAAGATAGTGTAGATCTCTTATGTGACAATCAAAATGCAATACACTTAACAAGGAACCAACAATTTCATGATAGATCAAAGCACATAGATGTAAAGTTGCATTTTGTAAGAGATATAGTTGAAAAGGGAAATGTTCAAGTCTCAAAAGTAAGCACAAAGGATAACACAACTGATTTTCTAACTAAGGCACTAACAAGAGATAAGTTTGATTATTGCCTAAGTCTACTCAGAGTAATAGACTATTCAAATGAGTAATTGCTCTGAGATTATAGAGGTAACACATATTGAATTTGATTCAAAGATGGAGATTTGTAACATATGTTGAAACAAATTCAAGACATTCAATTTTAACAAAATGCATAACGATCAAGATTTAAAGTAAAGAGCAACATCTCGATCTCCTTCAACTCTCAAGAACCTAAACAAAGTAAATTTCTTTGAGATTTTTAACATCTTCATTGATTTCTACTTGTTTTATTCATGTATAAATAAGACTTCAAATTGCTTAGAATACACAACAAGTCTTCATTTAAAAAGTAGAGATTGTAAAGAGTGTGTAAAGAGGGTGCTTAATTTGTATTTGGGATCTATATGCTTTGAAGAAAGCAAATTGATGGCAATAATATGGTGATCTCAAATGGACGTAGACGCTCTTGTCGAACCACTATAATTCTGAGTGTTAGTTCTTCTTCTCTTTACTTTTATTTTCGAATTTAAAGCTCACAATATATATAAAAAGTAAATTGATGTTAGAGTGTTTAGATTAGATTAGGATTAATGTTGATTAATATGATTATTAGTGTTAGAGTATGAACCCATTGGGCCTTAGGTTAGGGTTTTTGTAGTCTATATATAGAATGTGATAGGGTTGTATTAGTATGTGGCACAATATAACCTCTACCATTTCTTCTTCCTCAATAATATATTTTCTACAATTTCTCTCAAGCTCCATTAATGACTTCCATCATCTTCTTGCTGTATCTCAAATCATCTCAATTGGTTGCGCTTCGCTTCGCACCTTTCTTTCTTTCTTCACCTATATATATATATATATATATATCGTATATATCGTATATAAGGTTAACTCGGTCTGACGCTGAGCTTCTTTCCTTATTTATTCTATATAGGGTAAAGTAGCTTGATAAAACATAGAGTACTCGGCCGGCCGGTCTCCAGCTGTAGCTGCGCTTCGCTGCGCTTGCTTGGCTACGCTTCGCTGCGCTTCTTGACTTATTTATATCATATATAATCTAAAGATACGCTACGCTACGCTGCGCCCTGATCCAAACCTCTCCCCTGCTCTCCCTAATAAACAACTGTCGAATGCGCTAGCGCGAAAGCCGTTGCGCATTAGCTTACTAACGTAAGCCATTTTGTTGCTCCTACTACACCTTACGGTCTCGTATATTCTAACCTCGCCCCTAGCTGCCTACCTACTCGTGCTCGTAGCTCGATTGGAGGTTAATGAGTGTGGTCCGGTGGAAAAACATAAGTCGTCTGTCTCGACGTGATACGTGAATTGCTCAGTAGTGCTTTGCCACAACCGTAGCTGACAGCTTAATGGTAGAGCATAGCCTTGCCAAAGCTGAGGTTGAATGTTCATGTCCTTCCTCTCCTATGAGGAAAGACCCACGTTGAGTTCAGCGGCTGCTTAGTAGAGCAAGATTTAGTTCTTTTCTTCCTAAGGGTTTCATTGGTAAAGAATTTAAAGTGTTTCACTCAGTCATATACCCTCTCTACCAAAACCCAGATTCTCTGCTTTCAGGTTACCCCATTACCACTAAAGCTCGATATTGATCTTGATCCCTATTCTTTCGTTGATTAAAGAAGGAGCCTTCCTCCGCCCCAGCTACCCTCTTTAGAAAGAGTCCTCGTATTGTGATTGATTCTTTGGTGTATCATTCTCGATCATCTTCCACATAGATGTATAAGAGGATATAAATTATTTACCTTTCATCAATCTAAATATGATGAAGAGGTGGCTTCCATATACAGTAAGATATAAAGAAGCACATTTAGGACTAAAGAGATTCAAAGAGAAAGGGGTCCTTCTAAACTAAGAGTGGGGGACCTTCATACCTTGGATCCCTTACATCCAAAGGTTCAATTTGATTCCAGACCTTTCTCAAAGGACTTAGGTTTGACTCTTTTATAATAATGAGAAGTTAGTTATTTAAGCATAACCTTTCTTTTATTCCAGGGCTTGTAACCTCAAACTTCTAGTTCATCAATTTGTAGATTTCTAAAAAAATTGGAGCATGTTCTTATTTTTTTTCAATTTTTTAAAAAATTTTAATTTACTTTTTGACATATTCAAATAGTTTTAACCTTCAAAGTTTGCCTACTGACTGCTAAGTCTTTGTATTGTGTTTGAATTGTTTATCATGTTTTTATTTTGTCTGGTTTATAATATATGTTAGGTGTCTATTTGATAATATATATTTTTATTTTTTGTGATATTTTGGATCAACGTCAACATTTGTTCACAATATTTTTCTTGGTTACTTTTTTTCCTCACTTTTTTTTTGTATAGAATAATTTTTTATTTTCTGTTTTTGAAATCTAGATTACTATAAACAATATTCTAACGTTCTTTGAGAACATATAGGAAAAATTTTTAAAATTAACAAAAAAAAGTTTTGAAAAGTTGTCTCGGGAAGATTGGAATTTCTCTTTTTTTAATCGACATGTGTCTTAACCCATGGAAAGAATCTTGTTCTTTTATTTGTAATATATATATATATATATATAGAGAGAGAGAGAGAGAGAGAGAGAGAGAGAGAGTTTAGCTATAATTAGAAACGTCAAACTATTTGATTTTTTATTTGCAATATATAGTATTCTACCATTTTCTTATGAAGTCTAATACACACAAAAAATAAGAGGATGAATAAAATCCCCGTTTTAAAAAATATTTTTTGGATTTGGCCTGGTAATATAAGACATCGAAATTTAAAAAGTTATTAGTTCAATCTATATAATCATCTATATTTACAAATTAATTTCACTCAAACATTTACCCCTAGCAAACCGCTAACAACCAGCCTTAAGCTTACATTGATGAGACACAAAAAACGTTGTTAAGTTAATGTAAGGGATCGACCCGAATGGGGCACTAAATGGGCTCTTACCCCAATGCATGCATTCAAAGTAAAGGACATTAAACAAACATGATTTCGGATTCAAATTAAAACAAAAACATTTAAAATAACCCTTTTAAAAACTAGACAATTTCCCTGAAACCTGTCCCTGTTTCCAAGCACCTGTTCCAAGATAAATACATTTACAAAGTTTACTCTGATCAGAGATTTACTAAAAACCATTCTAAACCTGTTCAGATACAAAATGCTGGAATCCACAAAACATTTACAAAACATCCTAGGGCTCCGTGCCCGGCTACATGCATTCAGGGGAAACAAAACATAAAGAGTCATAATACAAAAATCAGAGTTGGAAGACTGGGCCCCATGATCACAACTCCTCCTTCAGCCATCCTGTCTCGCAACTTGGTTACCTGTGGAAAAATCACAGTAAGGGTGAGTAACGAATTACTCAGTAAGAATCCCCAACCGGGGTACAATATGATATACATGGTCATCTCGATGAGCGTATGCAAGCTATGAATATAAACACAGAATAGAGCACATAGCTTAGCCCACACTTGGGCCTCGGATGCCAATTTAAGGTCTTAGTCCGGAATAATATCACCACACAGTCCAATACATAAGTCGCCCTATACGAGAAACAAGTCCCGCCTCACTGTCTCATCGTCGACGAAAGGTACACTGGCTCACAATCCCGAGGAGCTCTCGATCGGCTACAGTAATGAGCGTAAGCATGCACCGCGTGCTACTGCAGCACCATGGGGGTTGTTGGGTGCGAAGGCAAAGCCGCCCATGTCCAGTCACCACGCCTAACTAAATCATTGGATCGGTGTCACTGACATAGGGGTGTGAGACCTGGACACGTAAACTATGTCAGCCTGAACCACCGCACCTAGGGCCAAGGAACGGTCGTGGTAGGCTTAAACCAGGAAGCCGTCTTTGCCTTAACAGGTGGCAATCGGGGCTCGCCAAACATGCCGAGGACATGTCTTGCGCGGGGGCGAGGCAATGCCAAGTCATCATCCCGACCGTTGGGGCATTTAACGATCGCCACCCTCACCCAAGATTGCGGGGCCTACCGCTTGGGTTAGCTAATCCCTCACGGGGTCCAGGGACGGAATGACTTGCTCGACGTCCCTGCCATGGATGCAAGGTACTTTATGCATCAGGCCCGGATGATGCTATCTACCTGCAATTCTAACCTGCCCTAGCAAACAGCAAACAATTCCATAAAATCCAAGACGTGCTCAATAAGAATACAACGAGCCTAGCATGATACTACGAAGCAAGGAACAGATACGAGCATGCTAGAAAGGAACAACCTAGCATGGATTAACATGAGAATTAAATCAGGAAAATCATGCTAATCGGGAATTCAGAATCGAGAACCTAGCTACACATGTCAATAAACACAAACAAGCAATCAATCAGCAATCGCATAATATATCGCAGGGTCCACACAACTCCGGTAAGAAATCCTTACCTTGGTCGGGGACGATTTGACATGAAAAATCCTAAGTCGCGAACAAACCCGAACTAGCTATCGAGAACCTATCAATCACAACATAAGTCACACAATAGGCCTAAATATAATAAAATAAACAAGGCTCAGCTTGGGAGAAACTCACGAGGCGCGCGATTTAACGCATTTAACGAGCCGATTGACAAACGGGCAAAGAACGGGCTGGCTGGGCGAGCTGGGGCGCAGAAATGGGCCCGTGGGCGCGGACGAGCGCTGGGGCGCGAGCTGCGTGCGGACGAACAGGGCGTTGGGCGCAGACGCGGGCGCGCGAGCGATGCAGAGGCGCCAGGGCGCGCGAGGGCGAGCGGCGTGACACGGAGCTGGGCGAGGCGTGCGCGCAGGCGCGAGGTGATGCGCGGCGCGGCTCGGCGGCAGGGGCTCTGTTTCTGCGCGCGAACAGGAGCGAAGGAGAAACCCGAAATCGAGCGATCCACGGGGATTCGACGAGCGATTCTTGGATGGCGAACTCCCCTACACTAGCTGCACAAAACCCATACCTCAAATTACCTCGACTCGGCCGGAAATGGCGAAGCCCGAAACAGGGGAGAAGAGCTCGAATTTGAAGGAGAAGAAGAAGAAGAAGATGTACCTGCTGCTCGGGGTGAGATCGACTTCAAATTTGGGAGAGAAGCTCAGCTGAATTCGAGGTTGGCGAGGGAGAAACGCGAGAGGGAGCTCAGGTCGGTCAAAGAAGAAAAGAGAAGGAAGAAGAAGAAATCGGGGAAGAAGCCTCGGGCGGCCTGGCTTTATACTCGAAGGCACGAAACAAGGGTTAAGTAATAGATCGCGCGTTTAGATTATCAAACGCGCGCGGTGGCTCAGCTGGTAGCGCCCTCCGCCTAGCACGCGACATGACCTTGGCTCGAATTTCACTCGACGCGCTATTTAATTCCCTATTTATTTTTACTTTTTCCCAAGCCCAAATGTCTTCACCAAAATTCTCGATCCCATTCAAATCGACTCATAATTTTTCCGGCAATTAACAAATACAAAAACGGCCCTGTCGGCCCGACCCAAAATTACCAAAATGCCCCTGGGCCTCCGGGGAAGACCGGGATGAAATTTCCGGGCCGTTAAAGTTAAAGAGATTGAACTGATGATTTAGGAATCTTAAGTGAAGAAATTGACCTAGATCCCTTAAATTTTACAGCATTTGTTGTTCATAAGTCAAAAGCGAAGCAACAATTCCTTGATCCAATTAAAGTTCAAAGTAAACAACAAAAAAATCCTTTAGGAGCAGTTTGGCTCGCCGGGAAGGAGTCGAGAAGAGAAGGGAAGAGCTTCTTCCAGAAGTTCGGCCCATAGGGAAACAAATTGGGCTTTACACGGCGCATGGAGCCCGCGTCTGTTTTTTTTTTTTTTTTTTAACTTTCTTAAATATTTGTCTTTTTTAACGTTTTGTTTCTGTTCGCATGAGAATTTTTCTGGATTTTGGGGGGAATCTCCTCCCTTGTGTTGCTTCTACCATTTTGGACGATTGTGTTGTTGCTGTGCGTGGCGCTTAATGAATTGCTTGGTTTAAAAAAAATACATATATTTTTTAATCTTTATTATTTTTCCTTTAAAATTTCTTAAATTGTTTTCTTTAAGTTTCCAAAACCGTTTTTCTTTCTTAATTTTCTTTAATGTTGTTATTTATTTATTTTTCATTTCTTACTTTAATATTTCTTTCCTTGTTTACAATCTTCCTTTATATATTTATATTCTCTTATTAGTTTTTTTTTTCGTTTCACCATTCAATTTTCTAACTTTTTTTGTTCTTTTATATATGTATATACATATTCCTTTTCTAATAAATGTTTTCTTTGAATTTTCTTTTAAATTTGATATAGTACCATATATTTTTTAAATATATCATGTTGTAAATAATATTTGTGATAACTTATGTATTTGATTTTTTCTGATAATATATATAAAAATATAATTCATTTTATAAATATATATTCATATATAATTATTTTCCCCATATATTTGTGTTAAAGATATACAAATATATATATTTTTTAGTGGTTTTATTAAACACTACTTTTTATTATTATTATTATAGTATTTATTTGAAAGTTAATTTTCAAAATAGAGGATGAATGTGAACTCTATTATTGAATTGAGATTTAAGATTAAATTTCTGAACCAATTAATTCATCTTAACTTATTTGATAATGGTATTGAATTTGTTTATCTACTTCTATTTTCTTTAATATGCATTATTTATCATTAATACAATATTTGTAATTGTTGTATTTATACTTTGATAAAAAAAATTATTTAACATTGTTTTTTTTTTATTTAATAATTTTTATTTATATTGCTTTACTTCACTTTTTGTTTTTAATTTTAATGATGAATATTTATTAAATTTTAGTTAACTAATAAATGAAAGAAATATAGTTTAAAATCTCACTTTTTAAAAACATATACACAAAATATAAATAATTTTAAAACGTTTTATTGAGATATAATAATTATAAATTAATTAAATATATTTATCTATATTCTTTAAAGATGTATATTTATATAATTAAATTAATTAATTAATTTTTTTTATATCAAATTTATTTACATCAAATTATTTTGATTATTATTATTTTAAATATGAAGCCTGATTATTTAAATTATTTAAATTTTTTATTTGATAGTTTTTATGATCTACTAAATTTGGAATATTCTTTAAATAGTAAATTAAATGAATAAATTTTAAAACATATTTGATTAATAAATATAAATTATATATTTAATTATTATTAATTTAAAAACTACTAAATATCTACTTTTATAAATAAATCAAATAAAAAAAAATTACATCTCTTACCTTTCCATCTCATCCCACCAATCACTTATTTATTATTCCTTATCTTTTTATCCCTTCACATCAAACATAAACTTACTCTCATTTCCCTTCTTTTCTTATCTCTTCCCTTCCCAACTCATCCCACCAATATTGTTCACATATTCTTGCCAATATCTTCATGACAAAACCTTCAAAATTGTTCCTTTCTAGGTGGACTGCCAACAAAATTCAGATTTGCCTTTCATTAGATTTTTTTCTTTTTTCAAGTTTAAATTACTTTTTTCATGTCTAAAGCACTTGATAATATATATTTTTTATTCTTATACTATTTAACATAACAATTTAGTCTCACTGTGGCAATTGTACAATAGAGAGTTTGTAGATTTAAAAAACTTCTAACTTATGAATATACAAATAATTGAACTACATTTTATTTTATGATGTATTGTAAGAAATTTGACTTTATAACTATTTTTTTAATTCAATTATTACTCTGGTTGACTTTAACTTTTATTACAGTTTCTAAAATAAGTTTTATAAAAAAACAATTCTAAAAAACTAAGTTTTTTTTTTAAAATTCAACAATTTTTGGACTAGAATCTATAATCAACTTGATTATTACTATGTAATATATGTGCCACTAGATTTGAATGTACCGGATTAATAATATCTTTAGCCACATAATCACATAATTAAAATTAAAAAGATTAAGAGAGAACATTTGATAAGTAAATATCAAATGAGATATCAATCACCAATAACTCCATAGTTAATGTTATGAAAACGGCAATCAATAATCGATGCGAAAATAAACAAATGCAAACGATGAAAAACAAAAATAAAAAATTTATGTGGTCCACTAATATTGTGTTAGCTAGTCCACGGGTAGAGAGAGAGCGATGTTTTATTAATAAGAACAAGTTACAGAATGAACATACATGTCATAATACGGTCGGGGTTTAGTTCAAGTTTATATATGCACTCTCATTAAAGCTTATTACAAAATGTGTAAGCATTAAAAACAGAATGCAGATGCGTAAGCACATGCGAAACACGCAACAAGATGTGGAAGCGCTTACGATACGAAGTGTGAATATAGGTAGCGCTAAACGCATGCAGAGTGCATTGCTGCAATGCATGAAGCAATTGTATGCAATGAGAAAAACGTTTGCACAACGGGGCATTGCTCCAACACCCCCATTCGCTGACCGGGCAGAGAGACTCTCGACTACTAATAGTAAGATATTAATGTTTTCAAGCCATATCTCAACAGTTAATGCCCCATTTGATAACCATTTCGTTTTTCGTTTTTTGTTTATGAAATTTAAGCCTATTTGTACTTAAATTTCCTCCCATGTGTTTCATCTTTCCTACTATGTATTCCTCTTCCCTTAAGAAAGTAGGTGCATACTAACCAAATTTTAAAAACCAAAACAAACTTTTGGAAGCTACTTTTTTTTTTGTTTACAAATTTTGGTTTTGTTTATTAGAATATAGATAAGATGTAGATATTCAAATAAGAAAAAAGTTATGGCAGAGGAGTTGTTGTAGGCTTAAATTTAAAAAACAAAAAACGAAAAATAAAATGGTTAACAAACGGGGCCTAAATATTATATGTTTTTTTTTTTTGAAAAGGGCCTAAGTTATATGTTTCTCTTATAAGGTTTTTTATTTTTAAAGATTAAAAATCTCGAAAAAAAGGAAAAAAAAAATCTAATAATAAAAAAATTTAAAAGCTACACGATCAAATTAAAACTACTCAAACTTGTATTATTGCTTAGATTTATTATTATTATTAATTTTTTTTTTAGAAAAAATAATGGATTTCATAAGTGGTCATACTTCAATCTCCAATCCCAAATATAGTTGTTCTCCATAGAAAATTAAAGAAAAAAAAAGCTAAGCAAAGTTTACTTCTTGCCTTTTGTTTTCAGAGAGAGAAATTGTAGTTAGCTATTTTGTCCTTGTATTAGCAATAATATAATATATTATACAAAAAAAAAACTAACTTTTTAAGACAACTATAAAGTCTGAGTGATTTGGCAATTACAGTAATAGAAGAACAAGACTGTATCATTATTGTAATAATCAATATTAATATTTTATTACTATATCAACTAGTAATTTTTTTTTTTTTTATAGAAGTTTAAAAATCCATCTTGTGGATTGCTTAAGAGGATGGCAAAATAAATTATTTCCATCTAACTAATGTCATAATCTCTCTCCTCCAGAAAAATGTCACAATCTCTCTGTCTCTCTCATTTATCTAGTATTGTATAATAACACTTGCATTTTACTATATAATTGTGATTGTTCAAGTTCGAGCAGATCAATTCTCAAACAAAATAAATACTTCTTTTGTATTTGAATGAATCAAAGGTTAGTTTCAAACGAAAAACTATGCTAAACAGTGTAATAGAACACTTTTTAGCAATGTTGATCAACATCACGCCCAGGCGAGTAACAAGTGAACCTTATTCTTTCCAAAATTAAGGTCTCGTTTGGTAACGTTCCTGTTTCCTGTTTCTCGTTTCTGTTTCTCTTTTTTTGAGAAACAGACTTGTTTGGTAACCGTTCCCGTTTCTTGTTCCCAAAATAAATAAAAAAAAAAAAACGTTTCTAGTTTTAGGCTTAAAAATGAAAGGGAGTTTCTCTTGTTCCATTTCTGATTTTTTGTCTTTGTTTCCTTTACTACTACTTTATCTTTTTATTTAAAATCATCCACTTTATTTACAATGTTAACTTTTGGCCTAGTGGCAAGTAGGTATTAAAATATTTTTATTTACTTGACATCCCAAGTTCAATCCTTGAGTAAATCATTTTTTTTCCTTTTCCAACATTTTTTCAATTTTAATTTATTAAAATAAACTTTTCATTTTTTTTCAATTCTAATTTTTAAAAATCAACTTTTACTTTTCAATTTCCACTCAATATATATTCATATATTATTTTAATTCCTAAAAACACAATACTAATATCCTTATATTATTTCATTTTTTTTATAAATATATTATTTCAATTATATATATATATATATAAACATTTTTTTAAATTTCAATTTATTTTATAATAACATTAATATATATTAATTTTCAGTTTAATTTATATAAAAAATAATATTTATATTTCTCTATTATTAATTTAAATATATACTAATTTTATAGAAAACTTTTCGTGAATAAAAAAAAAGAAAAAAAAAATTCATTGGATACCAAAAGCTTAAGAAAAATCAAATAGAAAAAAAATCAAATCAATCAAGTTAAATTTGATAGTTATAAAATTGTTTGATTTTTTTTTTGAATTAAAATAAATTGTTAGATTTCAATCAAGTGAAATTAATAGGTTTTAAATGAAACCTTGGATTGATAAACTTGTATCAAGTTATAATAAAATACGAATAATAAAAGTTGCTATCTACATCAAATTTTCAATTTTATATTTATAAATTATCTTAATTTGTATATAAATATTATTTATAAAAAATTGTGTTTACTTTATTTCTTAATTTTACTATATATATATATAGAATTTAAAAATATTTAGTATGTGTATTTATATCTTATTTCAATTTATTTATTTATAATTTGATTTTAAACTTTTTATAATATGCGTATTCTATTTTTCTTTTTCTTTTTTTTAAATCAAAATTATAATAGACTTATTCATTACAAAATTGTTATTATTATGAATTTTTTATTTGTTGATAAGGTTTTTATATAAAAAAAATGATTAAGGTTAAAAAATACAAACTTTTGATTGATGATTTATATATATATATATATACTTTTTTAAGAAAAAAAAAATACAAACAAGAAACAAGAAACGGTTATCAAACATATTTGTTTCTATTTCTTAAACAAACCAAAAACCAAGAAACAAGAACTAAGAAACAAAAAGCGGGAAACAAGATCGTTACCAAACGAACCATAAATAAACAATAAAAAAGGCACAGCCCACCCTACTATTGAGTTTGGTGCAACATATCGACAAATCCAAAAACAAAATTTGTTGAAATAGGGTATATGACCGATATTGTCAACCATCATAGGTTGACCGTCATAGTAGTCAAGAAGGAATTAGAAAACCAAAACGTTACGAGTTCAATCCGTAGTATTTCCTACAACTTTTCTTAACAACTAAATGCTAGAGTCAGTAATCTGTTTCTTGAAAATAGTCGAGGTATACGCTAGCTCGTATGGATACTCAATCATAAAAAGTTAAAAAAGGAGAAGGACAAATGTTGTCAACGAGAAACTTCACAAGTGGGTATCATCAAAATCAAAGCAGAGCCAGAGAGCACATTACAAATCAACCATTGGGCGAAGCTGGTTGTCAGTTTCTCTGTGTTTTCTTGTGTTTTGGATAAAAGATGATCCTTATTCTCCCCAAACAAGTGTATCCTTAGACCAAGCAATGAACTCCTTTGCCTTCATATGCACCATATAGCAGTGCTAAAAAAACAAACTTTCCAAATGGGAAATAATGTAATGGGACAATAATGAAAGGTTTTGAATTTGCCTCAGGACCACAAAGAAAGAATTATGTCATCCAAAGAAAAGGGGAAACAAAGCCATCTCACTTGCTTGCAAGTAAAGACCTGTGCAGCTTTTTGGAGGGCTCTCTTAAGTTTTTTGCAATTATTCGTGTATCGAAATCAGTTCTTGTTGGGAAGCCATTTTTTGTTACTCGTTCTGATTGTATATGATTTTATGTTTCGGGTTTCAAGTTTAGAAGTTTCTATTCTTAAAAGAGAGCCCTTTTAAGTTTTGTAACTGAGAAGTTTGTGAAAGTAACCTAACAACCTTTAGCACACCTTGATTGATTATTCGACAACTCCATTCATATTCTTTCAAAACTCAGGTATCGTAGTCTAAACTTGATAACTTCGAAGAGTTTGCTTTACAACTTACCTTTGGACCACTAAACCAACAAATGGTGGCTTCAACTCCTGTTTCTCCACGTTCATTAACCTACAATGAAGATATTTCTACAGAAAAGAACAAAAGAGAAACAATAATTTAATACATGTTACACCTTGTTGGTATCTAAGTATTGAGAAATGCCCACTTTTGATTAAAAAGATAAATCTAAAAAGAGAAAAAAAAACATCAGACGAGCATGTTTGAAGTATAATCCAAGATCGGCCAATTTTTTTGCAACTTTTCATTCTCAATCTCAATCAGAAACTTTCAACCGTGATACAACTTGAATGCCATTGAAAATAATCTTAATCATACATAAAGACACAATTTACCATAGCATATGAACAATCAGCAATCAGCCAAGAACAGAATCAACAAATAAGAGGGAACATCAGCAATGTGCCCATGATCTAGAATTAACCATGCTTGAGATCATTAGATTGAACTCAAAAGAAAATCAAGCTGCCAAAAATTTACCCACAATTTGAAATTTGCAAGAAAGAGAAGCTCACAAGCCAGCCAAGCTCTGGTGCAATGTCAGATAGTTGATTGAATCAAAGTTATGAAGAATTGAACTGTGTGTGTGTCATTAATAGCCTGTTCATTTGACATGTGAGCCAACATGTCACAAGAACATAACTCATAAGTTTTCATTCCCTTCCAATTCATGATTCTTTCCGCTAATGAATCTAGAACTAAAGAACCTGTCCGAGAATCTCGAATAAGACACGACACGATTAGCCTCATCTTGAACCCCAGACTCCTCAATGCAAGCCATGAGATCCATCAAGTTGTTACTGATCCCCAAGTCAGAGTAAACTCTCCTCGAGTTCTTAATGTCTCGTCGTGACATTTGTGCATTGGCCGAATGCAAATCCCCATCCTGAACACTATGACTTCTCAAATTCGTCTGTAAATTCCTCATTTCAACCGGCGGTCCTACAATGTCCACCATTAAACACGGATTGTTAAAGCCATTCCATGAATGAAGAGGAACCAATTTGCTCAACCCCGTAAGCCAAACGACGACATCTTTCATGGAAGGCCTCCTCTCCCTGCAAGACCGCACACATTTTGCAGCAATCACAGCCAATTGCTTTCTAACAATGGGTTCTTTAGGAGGAGCAATTCTAGGATCATAAATAGCCATTAGCTTCCCTTTCTTAATAAGAGGAACAGCCCAATCAATAATAGAAGGAGGGGAATATCCAACATCAATAGCCTTCCTTCCACTAATAATCTCCAACAACAAAATCCCAAAGCTAAACACATCAGTTTTAGTACTCAAATTATCAGGGGTCACATAACAGGGATCAAGGTACCCCATGGTACCTGCAGGGGGCGTCGACTGGAGTCGATAATCATCAGCGTAGCCCTGAATCGCCAACCCGAAATCCCCCAACCTAGCATTGTAACTCCTATCAATCAACACATTAGCAGATTTGATATCTCTATGAATTACAGGGGGGTTTGAAGCATGAAGAGTTTCAAGAGCCTTAGCAGTTTGTAAAGCTAATCTAATCCTACGACCCCAATAAAGGGGCCTCAAACCAGAATGAATCACATCATAAAGCGTACCATTACTCATAAATTCAACAACAAGAAGCCGATGTTTAGAATCATTTGAAAAACCCACCAAATTTACCAGTCTAGGGCTCTGGATTTTGGACAAAATCTCGATCTCGTTATCGACCTCGTTGGAGATTTGACAAGAAGCCATTGAAGAAGAAGCAAGAGGCTGAGCTCGAGAGGGTTTCTTCACCGCGACGAGGCGGCCGCCGAGAACAGCTTTGTAAACATATCCATGGCTGCCTTTGCCCAAAAGCTTCTGATCGGAGAAGCCATTAGTGGCGGCCTCGAGATCACTGTAATCGAAGTGTTGGATCTTAATGGGGTTCTTCTCTAATTTCTGCGAGTTCGAAATCGAGATTGCAGATTCCGCTCGACAGGAAAGGTAACCCATCAAATCAATGTGTCGATTCACAGAGCTTTGCTTGACATTTGAGAGATGGGTTATGGGGGTTTTGAGCTCTGCAACTGGAGACTCCAATGCCCTTTTGAGGATTGGGAATGGAAATGGTTTATTTGAGAGAGAAGAAAGAGATTGGAATCCAAATTTGTAGTCTAATGAAGAAGAAAACAAAAATCATCAAATCCAAGTAATTTGCGTATATACTGTTATATGATTCTTTTATCTTCATGATATTCGCTCCAACATCCATGTTTCCACTAAAAAAAATTTAATAAATAGAAGATTCATCCAACTCTTTCGAATTTGAGTAGAAAAATCAGTACTATTTGAGTATTTAACTAGTTTTATTTTTAAGTCGTAATAAAAAATTTGAATTCTATCACTCATACTCATTAGTTAAGTTGTATCACACTCATTCTATTATTAGTCATCGGATAGAAAATTATGTACAATAGATGAATTATTTTAGAAATTATGTTATAAATATAATGCAAAAGTAAAATGTATTTTTCAAGGTAAATTTTCTTTATTTTTTTCGTAATTGTTAGGGTAAGTTTATGTTGTAACGGCTCAGTTTTCTATCCCGGTTCTCGAGGAGCTTCCGGTTCAGATTCAGTGGTTCGGTTGGGCCGTTAGAGTTGTTTTGACCCTTAGGGGTATTTTGGTCTTTTGGCTCACTGGGCAGGATTTGTGGTTTTTCAGGGCTTCGAGGCAGCTCCTGCCTTTGTTGAGGCTTGTTTGTTGGTGGCTG
The DNA here is from genome assembly GCA_036507275.1 of Sicyos edulis. NCBI lineage: Eukaryota > Viridiplantae > Streptophyta > Magnoliopsida > Cucurbitales > Cucurbitaceae > Sicyos > Sicyos edulis. The sequence continues at coordinate 25,757,304 of CM071850.1, read as the reverse complement.
CCAGTCCCGAGATGTTTGGGCTATTCGTTTGGGAGTTCGGTTGTGTTTTGGGTTTTGGGCAAAGTGATGGTTGTTTGGGTGTTTCTTTCAGGATTCGAGCCGGGCCCTCAGTGTTGATTTGGGAGGTTGTTTTAAGCGAGATTTGTTGATTGGAAATGGTTGCTTCAGTCGGGTCTCGAAGGAGGAAGCCGGGAAATGGGATTTAAGGATTTTAAGGCTTATTTTAGAAATTGGAAAATTGGATTTATTTTGGATAAGGATAAAAGAGAAAAAGAAAAAAAAAATCCCATTTTCCCCCATTTTTTCCCTTTCTCTCTCCTCCAACCCGAGCCCCCCCTTGGCCCCTCACCTCCCTGCCCGAGCCAGCCCAGCTCGCCACCCTGGCCGCCCAGCCCGAGCCCCCTGGCCGCCCGAGCTCGCCCCTGGTCGCCCAACCCCGGCCGCCAGCTCGCCAGAGGCGCGCGAGCCAGCCCCGCCGCCCAAGCCCGCGTCGCCCCAGCCCTGCGTCGCCCGAGATCGCCTCGCGCCAGCCGGGCCCCGAGAGCAGCTTCCCAGTCCGTGTCGCCCGCGACTAAGCCGAGCCGCAGACATGCCGCGATCGCTAAACCTCGTGACAAAGGTTGCGTGCGATCGAGCGCCCGAGCCCCGTCGCGTCGCGCACACTCGCGCGCGCGCGCGTGCTTGCTGAGCTCGCGCGCGCGCTGGCCGCCCCTCAGGCCGAAGAGGCGCATAAGCCGCTCGCCGCCTCGCCGGCCTGGCTCGCCGCGCGTGCGGCTCAGTGCCAGCGCGCCACCGCCTGCGCTACAATGCGCCCAGCCAGCCACCCTGCCGACGACACCGCTTGTGGTGTGTTGGTTGGCCCGAGCCTTGTGCCTTCTCGGATGGTATTTCCCGAGTCTTTTCTTCGTTGGGCCCAGATTTATTGGCTGCTGGTTATGGATTTATTGGGCTATTTTATGTATTTGATTTGGGTGCTTTGTTTGATGTATAGGCTGTTCGGGTTCGATTAGAGGCTCGAGGATCGTTCGTTGATTTATTATAATTATTGTTTTTCTGCTTGTTCCAGGTAAGGATTTCTTACCGTGGTTGTGTGGATCCTGCGATATATCTCGATATGCCTTGCTTGTTTGCTGACTGTTATGAGCATGTTAGAGATAGAGTAGTTGATTGATTTCTTGCTAGCATGTTTGCCTGATTTTACATGTTAGTGCCATGCTAGGTTTGTTCTCACAAAGATGCTTATGATTCCTGCTTAAGTTGTAGTATCATGCTAGGTAATGTGATTTATGTCGGTCATTGCTTGCTAGCCAGGAATCATTGATTTTTGCTCTGTACTCTTAGATAGAGTTGTAGGGTTTGTCATCATCCAGAGGCTAAGAGCGGACATAAAGTACTTTGTCCCCACCGGTCGGAAGTAAAGCAAAGCGTTGCTTCAGGGGTTGAGAGCGGACATAACGTACTTTGTCCCCAGTGGTCGGATATAGAGCAAAGCATAACATACATTGCTTTTTCTCCCCCCTCCCGGCAGCCAATGAGACTTAGCTACCTCATTGGCGTATGCCTAGTTTGTAGCCTGCTAGAGCGGAACCCTGCCAACGGTGTAAGCCTACCTTGGTCGGTTTTTAGCTTCAGGTCGGTGGATCCGGCTGCACAGGTGAGCGCCGAGGGCCTCGCGCTACTGTGATCAGTGACACCGCTTCCGAGTCTTAGGCATGCGTACCTGGCCCGCGTAGTTTGCTCTTTGGCCCCCCGCATTTACGCCGGTTGGAGCAGCATGCGGTGTGTGCGCACACGCGTTAGTCGCCGGTTCGGAGAGCTCCCCCGGGCTAATGTTCGTGAGTACACCATTCCTTCCGTTAGAGCCTGACTTCGGGTACTCTCCCGTAAGTCCAGTTTAGAGCAAGGACAAGGAGGCCCTTGAGGACATTCTAGGGATCAATGTATTCCCCCCGAGTGACAGATACCTCGGTGATGTCCAGGATTGGTCAGTGTATCCAATCCATTAGGCCAGAAGTAAGAGACTTCCGATGGCTCCAGATCTTGTTTTATGAGCTCGTTAAGCTATGATCTGTGTTGATAGCTGTTTGCTTGCTTGTTGAGGTGCTAGATGACTGATGTATCGTATTGTACCCCGGTTGGGGATTCTTACTGAGTATGTTTATACTCACCCTTATTTATCTTTCAGTTAGCTTGGGACAACACCAGGATGGGTAGCGGAGGGAGCTGATTGATCATGGGGAGCCGCCGGCACTCTATCATTTATTATTGCATTGTTTATTCAGCATGTAGATGGACAGGAGTCCTAGGGGAACATTGTTTAAAAAGCTGTTTAAATTGTATTGTATATTTTTATAAATACTGGCCAGGATGTTTTACTACTGTTGGTTATGTTTTAAGGGTTCCTCATTCTCAAATGTTTTGAAAGGTTTTTAAATATGAGCACTAAACCGCTTGTTATCATATTTAACTTGCATGCTGAGTGAGAACCCCGGTTTAGGACCATGTTTTGGGTCGGGTTCGTCACAGTTGGTATCGAGCACAGAGTCATAGATTCTCAGACTAACCTCGCTTTGTAGGTTGTTGCTCCCATGATCATCAAGACTCCACCGCCGCCAGTTTGTCTGAGTTCAATTAAGCTAAGGGGTAAGAATTTACAATACTTTTCATCTAGCTTTTATGCCTTGTGTAGAGTTGTGGAGCGGAGACGAAGCAGGTCCGACTCGTTGTTGGTTTGGGCTTAGAGAGCCATCATGCCAACTTTCTGCAGATCGCAGCGATTTGATGAGCGGTGAGAGCCGGTGTGGGCCAACATTTATGCTTTGTGCAGATCGCAGTGTGTCGATCGCACCCGCAGGAGGCGAGATCTTAGACTCGTGAGGCCATTTTGTGGCCCGATTGTTGCTTTTCCCCTAGTGAGAGGGTGGAGGTGCTTTGTGCAGATCGCCAGTGTGTTGATCGCACTCAGAGGAGCAGGACGCTTGGCATGTCCACCCGAGGTGTTGGACTGATCGTGTTGATGTTGAGGCCGCGTCCCAGGGTTGTTAGGCCCGTTGGCCAGAGTTGGCCCTGGCAGTTGAGTTGCCAAGTGGAGGGGGTAGATGCCTCAGAGTGTGACTCCTTGAGCAGAGTGTGCTCCAGCCATGAGAGTTTTAATGGCAGGTCTTTAGCTATCAGAGAGCGGAGACCCAGACGCAGATTGTAGCACGTAGTGAGGAGTCCCGGGCACAGATAGCCCAGCTGACAGAGTTTGTTTCAGCATTTCCCCCAGTAGCTCTTGTAGCCCCGGAGGTTCCCGGGAGGGCATGATCAGCAGGTTTATGCAGACGAGTTTGTTGGCATTGATGGAGCCGCCCAGTTTGGCAAGTGGATGCCTGTAGAGCTCGTTGTTTGAGAAAGTCCTACTGCTAGTAGTAAAACAGTTGGCCAGGTTTGAGTTTAGCATCCGTGTGTTGGGATGCCCCGCTGCTCGATGGCCGAAGTTGTGCTGTTCTGTGGCTTTGTTTGGTACAAAAGTTGGTGGTGGTAGTCCTTGAGAGAGGTGGACTAGCCGAGTCTCCACCTGATCGCCGCCCGATTGATTGGCAAGTTGCCGTGTTAGTGGCTTGAGGCAGATGTAGAGACATCTTTGCCCCCTTGCAAGCCTGCTGTTGTTTTACAGCCAGTTCTCTTTGTACCCTCGTAGCCAGGGTGTAGTATGGAGTTTGCTTGCCAGGGTTTTATCCATTTGTGGATTTCAGCGGGCTAGTAGAGTGGATCACTCTTTTGATTGGATGTTCCCAGTGTGGAACAAGTTGTTGCCACCCGAGGAGTTGGCCTGAGCTTCTGTTGAGCATCGAGTGAGATGCAAGAGTTGGCCTGAGCTTTGTTGAGCATCGAGTGAGATGCAGGAGTTAGCCTGAGCTTTTGTTGAGCATCGAGTGGGATGCAGGAGTAGACCTTGGCATGTCTGTTGGTCGAGATGCCAGAGATTAGGCTGCTCGAGTTTTTGGACTCATGTGCTGAGTGCCATTGCCCCGTCACTTGGAGTGTGACCTTTCCTTTCCTCAGAGGGGCATAAAGCTCGTTAAGGTTGATTTGTGTTGTAAAGGATGTAGTGCCTGTTGGCACCAAGCTTTAAGAGGAGGCCTAGATTGAGGCCAGTTGGCACTTTGGTGCAGGTGGTTCCGTGGCCGCCCAGAGTTCAGCATCCCCGCTAGTCTTGTACCCATTTCCTAAGGTTGCACCTGTTTGGGTTGCATAAGAGATCTAGCTCGGTGGTAGTCAGAGGACTACAAGTTTGAGGTTTTTCGGGGGAAAGTAGGAGCTTTCCAGGGTCACCGAGAGTTGGGTACAAAGGATGTTGTAGGCTGTTAAGAGCTAGCGCGTTCGAGTTCTCGCGCCTGTGTTCTAAGCTTGTGAGCCAGTTTGTTGGTAGCATGATTCGGCTACCCTTTGAGTTACCCTAGTATGGGTAGTGTTGGCATCGAGGATGCGTGGTTGATCCAGTGTTAGAGCCATGAGTTGGATGGCTGATCGGAGCGTTTAGTGGGCACATTGGCTTGAGATATGTTAGCTTGGTGTGGATTTGCTCTTGTAAGAGTGAGTTGGCCAATGTGGCTTTTCGTGGTGAGTTGGCCCCAAGAGGGTTTGAACTTTTGTTGCTCCCTAGTTAGTAGTGGCTCTATTGGAGGCAGAAGTTGCCCTGTGTTAGAGCCCTTATTGGCATTGGATCAAGTTGAAGCTGTACACCCCGGTGTACTTTTGTGTAGCTCGTTCCGTGGTTTATGTTTGGAAACCACGAGAGGTTCGTGTTGAGGAGCCAGTGCTCAGCCTTTGGGTTGTCAAGGTTTAGTTCTTGGCAAGTGCCCTAGCTTTGGTTGAAAGGATGTCGTGCTCGTAGCCGGGTTGTTGTTTGAGCAAGTTTTGCTAGTTGGTCTTTAGCCTGGTCAGAGTTCAGTTGGAACTGAACAAGAGCGGTGGTAGCAAAGCCGCGCAGTTTCTGATCGTTTTGGCTAAGAGAGCTGTTCGGATCCTTACCTTGGGCAGAAGGTTTGTTGTGGCTGATGCTTGAGTAGGAGGATGACGCATTTTGTAGCGTTTTCGGTCCTCTTGGTTTTCAAGAGTTGGTGTTGGCCAGCGTAGTTGAGATGCTAGAGAGGGTTGTGCCCGTGTAGCCGGTTGTCTGTTAGATCGTTTGACGACCGTGAGTGTCGGAGGGTGATCAGAGGATCCCTAGGTTGTGGAGAGCCTCTCCAGAGCTCAGTTAGACCCAGGCAGTGTTCCTTGGGTGAGTTGCTTGCAGACTTGGTAGTCTAGCAAGCTAGTGCTTGTTTGGAGCAGAGTTCGGATTGGTTCCGGTTTGGAGGCTAGTTGGAGCTTGGTGTTGACCAAGATTTGGTTCTTTCGATGTTTCAAGAGCTAGCTCGGTTCGAGCAAGAGGGCGTTGCCCTGAGGATTTGTTCCTAGTCAGGAAGTTTTGGGAGTTGACCCCTCCCTCGGCAGTTGAGTAAGTTCTGCTAGTTCTGGTTGGTGGTCCAATCAGTTGAGTTTCCCTTGGGTGTTGCTTCCAAGAGAGTTGGTTGTTGTTGCCCTTGGGTTTGAGCTAGTCAGCGAGCGTGTGTGTAGTTCGCTGCCCTTCAGAGTTCGCTTGCTGGGAAATCGTTCCCGTTGAGGAGTCAGCGTAGCTCCTGAGTTGTGTAGTGGATCAGAGTAGCACAGTGGTTAGCCCAGCGAGAGGGTCCCTGCATTGTGTTGTTAGCAAGCGAAAGTTGTTTGTCCCCGCAAGGGCAGAGGCCAGCCAGTTTAAGAGTTGAGTTGTTGCTGGAAAGTTGTTGGTTCTTTGGGATTTGAAGTTTTCCCCCCTAGTTTCTATGGTGGTTGAGTTGCACCATGGATGCCAGCCTCGTGATTTATCTTTGGAGATAGCCTCGTCGGTTTGTATTCCTTGCGATGTTTCGAGTGTGGAGTTTATAGTCGCAAGATGAGTTAGGTCTTGGCTAAAAGGAGGAAGTCCTTTGAGTAGCCTGTTGGACTTAAGAGTTGAGTGGTAGCTTGGAGGCGAGCTTTGCTCGCGATGAGCTTGAGTTGAGTTCTGCTGAGCAAGCCTTTCTCGGGCTTTGCTTCTAGTTGTTGTGCTTTCGCAGTTGGCGGTTAGCCGAGCCTCAGTTGAGTGAGTTGGCACAGTGGTGCCGTGGCTCTGGTTGGTTAGCCTTTGGGCTGTTCTCCTCAAGCTGTTGTGTTGTTAGTGGCTGCGTGATGGTTTGGTCCTTGCAGCCCGAGATTTTTCCATGAGAGGAACGTTGGTTGTTTCCTTGCCTGGCAATGTTCTCTTTGGCCAGTTGCTAGTAGATTTGCATGGAAAAGTTTGCTTTCGGCCGTTGAGAGGCTCCAGTGTGTTGGCTTGGCCGAGTGGAGCCTGTGCCTGGTTTTGGCCATTTAGGGTTGGCCGTAGCTGAAGTTTCAGCTTGTGCTTGTTGGGAAAAGTTTGCCTTTTTGGATCAATCGCAAGTTGGTGGTTCGATTTGTTGTTCGTTAAGGCTGTAGGCAAGCTTTGTGGTTCGCTGGTCTTTTGTGAAGCAAGAGTAGGCCGTTTAGTTTCTAGAACCTGAGAGGTTCAGCTGTTTGGCCAGCATGGTGTAGAGTTGAGGCTGTTTGATAACAGCTGTGGGCATTCTGAGAAGTTACGCCAGTGCGTGGCGTTGCGTTTTGGAGGTTGTGCCAGTCTGCGAGTTTGCTGAGAGTAACACTGTAGAGAGGTGTTCACTGTTGGATTAGCAGGGTTTAGATTGAGCCCCTGGTTTGTAAGGGCTTTTGAGATCCTCGAGCGGAACAGAGCAGTGGCCTTTCGGTTAGCTTTGCCCCGTTTGTGGCAGATTGGTTAGCTTTGAGCCTTTGAGAACCCAAGAGGGTTTGGTTCTCGAAGAAGGTTGGTGTTGTTTTAGCTGAGAAGCTCAGTTGGCTAAGAATCAGTGGAGATTTCCTAGAGCCGTTTCGTCTTAGGACTTTCGAGGACGAAAGTCTTATAAGGAGGGAGTATTGTAACGACCCAGTTTTCTATCCCGGTTCTCGAGGAGCTTCCGGTTCAGATTCAGTGGTTCGGTTGAGCCGTTAGAGCTGTTTTGACCCTTAGGGGTATTTTGGTCTTTTGGCTCCCTGGGCAGGATTTGTGGTTTTTCAGGGCTTCGAGGCAGCTCCTGCCTTTGTTGAGGCTTGTTTGTTGGTGGCTGCGAGTCCCGAGATGTTTGAGCTATTCGTTTGGGAGTTCGGTTGTGTTTTGGGTTTTGGGCAAAGTGATGGTTGTTTGGGTGTTTCTTTCAGGATTCGAGCCGGGCCCTCAGTGTTGATTTGGGAGGTTGTTTTAAGTGAGATTTGTTGATTGGAAATGGTTGCTTCAGTCGGGTCTCGAAGGAGGAAGCCAGGAAATGAGATTTAAGGATTTTAAGGCTTATTTTAGAAATTGGAAAATTGGATTTATTTTGGATAAGGATAAAAGAGAAAAAGAAAAGAAAAAAAAAAAAGAAAATCCCATTTTCCCCCCATTTTTTCCCTTTCTCTCTCCTCCAACCCGAGCCCCCCCTTGGCCCCTCACCTCCCTGCCCGAGCCAGCCCAGCTCGCCACCCTCGCCGCCCAGCCCGAGCCCCCTGGCCGCCCGAGCTCGCCCCTGGTCGTCCAACCATAGCGCCCACCTCGCCAGGCCGCGCCGAGGCCAGCCCTGCTCGCCCAAGCCCGCGTCGCCCCAGCCCTGCGTCGCCCAGATCCGCCTCGCCCAGGCCGTCTCCGAGCCAGGTCGCCCAGGTCCGTATGGCTCGCGATCGTGCCGAAAGCCGCAAGCAAGGTTGCCGCGTCGCCAACCCTCGCACTGATGTCGTGCGATCGAGCGCCCGAGCCCGTCGCGTCGCGCGTCTCGCGCGCGCCCATGTTCTTGCCGAGCTGCGCGCCGCGCGCCCCTCAGAGTGAGTTGCGCGCGCGCCGCGCCGCCGCCTACGCGCTTCACACGCACGCGCGCCTCGCCCGCCTGGGCCCCGCCCAGTGGCGCCTAGCGCTGCGCCAAGCCAGCCACCAAAGCCCGCGCGCGACTTTGCTTGTGGTGTGTTGGTTGGCTCGAGCCTTGTGGCTTCTCGGATGGTATTTCCGAGTCTTTTCTTCGTTGGGCCCCATTTATTAGCTCGGTTATGGATTTATTGGGCTATTTTATGTATTTGATTTGGGTGCTTTGTTTGATGTATAGGTCGTTCGGGTTCGATTAGAGGCTCGAGGATCGTTCGTTGATTTATTATAATTATTGTTTTCTGCTTGTTCCAGGTAAGGATTTCTTACCGTGGTTGTGTGGACCCCGCGATATATCTCGATATGCCTTGCTTGTTTCTTCGATCGTTATGAGCATGTTAGAGATAAAGTCGTTGATTGATTTCTTGCTAGCATGTTTGCTCGATTTTACATGTTAGTGCCATGCTAGGTTTGTTCTCACAAAGATGCTTATGATTCCCGCTAAGTTGTAGTATCATGCTAGGTAATGTGATTTATGTCGGTCATTGCTTGCTAGCCAGAATCATTGATTTTTGCTCTGTACTCTTAGATAGAGTTGTAGGGTTTGTCATCATCCCAGGCCGAGAGCGGCCATAAAGTACTTTGTCCCCACCGGTCGGGGAGTAAAGCTAAGCGTTATTTCCGGGTTGAGAGTGGACATAACGTACTTTGTCCCAAAGTGGTCGGATATAGAGCAAAGCATAACATACATTGCTTTTCTCCCCCCCTCCGGCACCAATGAGACTTAGCTACCTCATTGGCGTATGCCTAGTTTGTAGCTTGCTAGAGCGGAACCCCCGCCAACGGTGTAAGCCTACCTTGGCCGGTTCTTAGCTCGTGTCGGTGGATCAGCCGCATGGTGAGCGCCGAAGGCCTCGAGCTACTGTGATCAGTGACACCGCTTCCGAGTCTTAGGCATGCGTACCTGGCCCGCGTAGTTTGCCCTTTGGCCCCCCTCATTTACGCCGGTTGCAACAACATGCGGTGTGCGCGCACACGCGTTAGTAGCCGGTTCGGAGAGCTCCCCCGGGCTAATGTTCGTGAGTACACCATTCCTTCCTTTAGAGCCTGACTTCGGGTACTCTCCCGTAAGTTCAGTTTAGTGCAAGGGCAAGGAGGCCCTTGAGGACATTCTAGGGATCAGTGTATTCCCCCCGAGTGACAGATACCTCGGTGATGTCTAGGATTGGTCAGTGTATCCAATCCATTAGGCCGGAAGTAAGAGACTTCCGATGGCTCCAGATCTTGTTTTATGAGCTCGTTGAGCTATGATCTGTGTTGATAGCTGTTTGCTTGCTTGTTGAGGTGCTAGATGACTGATGTATCGTATTGTACCCCGGTTGGGGATTCTTACTGAGTATGTTTATACTCACCCTTATTTATCTTTCAGGTAGTTTGGGACAACACCAGGATGGCTAGCGGAGGGAGCTGATTGATCATGGGGAGCCGAAGCACTGTCATTTATTATTGCATTGTTTATTCAGCATGTAGATGGACAGGAGTCCTAGGGGAACATTGTTTAAAAAGCTGTTTAAATTGTATTGTATATATTTATAAATACTGGCCAGGATGTTTTACTACTGTTGGTTATGTTTTAAGGGTTCCCCCTTCTCATATGTTTTGAAAGGTTTTTAAATATGAGCACTAAACCGCTTGTTATCATATTTAACTTGCATGCTGAGTGAGAACCCCGGTTTAGGACCATGTTTTGGGTCGGGTTCGTCACATATGTATACACCAATTATTCTCATAAAATATAGTGTGAAAGTTAATTCTTATGTTGTTACCATAGATGGAACACCTCATCTCTTAATTTTTTAATCATTATGTTATTTTTGTTGTTCACCGTGATTAACTATTTTTTTGAAAGTTGATATTAATATTATTTGAATAATTAACTATTTGCTTGAAAATTAATATTAATAATAATTGAGAGACAAATTGATGCAAATTTTGATAACTCGTTCAGTATAGGGTTTGATATAATGTATAATGAGCGGTTAAGAAGGGTTATTTACTCTTTTTTTTCAACCCAAAAACAGGCACAAGCTAATATATATCTTAGCTTCTGTTTTTCGATTTTTATTTCAAAGATTTAATTGAGTTCGGCTGTAAGCAAGAAATTATGTTTCAAATCACTACTTGAGATGTTGAATTAATCCATTCATCATTTGGTAAATTGTAAATTCGGTTAGTGTGATTGGAAGATAATTAAAATTTAGCCGATGAAGTTAAAATTTATCATGTATAATTCCAAAAACTAGTTAATAAGGCTAGTGCTATGGTTTGACAAAATCTAAAAAAAATAGTTTTTGTCTATAATCTTGATCTTTATTTTTTTTTTCTCAATCAATAATTGTTGGTCACAAAACATTCATTAATAATAATTAAAAATCGTACAAATAAACTCTTCACTAACAAGGAACAAAAATAATGGAGTACAAAACCTTTCTAAAACTTTTATCATAGCTCATATGTTGAATGAAGACAAACTTAAATTTAGAGAGTCACTAATAAAGATAACTTTAAAAGGATTAACATGATCGAAAAAGTTGATTTTGATATATATGGGAGTGAAAGATCCTAACATAAAAAGACAATTAAAATTTTTCAACACTACAATAATTAAGTTTTGATGAACTTTGAGATTTAAATCTACTAATAAAATGCTTACTAGCGAACATGTAACCGCCAAAGGAAGAGAAGCGAGCTCTAGAATCGTAGAGGAGTGGATACACCTTCGAGGGACGTTGCACCTGTTGATCACTAAGATAATGTTTCCTTTCTCAATCATCTCTTCAACGAAATAGATAGAATAAAATAATAATAATAATAATAATCTAGCAAAAACAAACAAAACTCCAGTAACACCATGGTGGAAATTAAAAGTAAAGATAAAGGAGATAGGTTAAATAAGAACTTCTGAGATGCTTTCTAAGAATTTTGGCACAGCATGTTTTTTTTTTTTTTTTTTTTTGGCGAGATCCCATATCTGGACTTCGTCTCCACCATTTTTCTCCGACCCCAACAAAGGAGCATGAGCCATCCTCTAGAATCCAATTCTTTAGCACAATAAAAACCAACATTTGAAGGAAAATAGGAACTGATCGGAAGCTACCCAATTAAGTCAACTCATCCACAAGTTTATCACTTTTTACTTGTCATTCATGACAATTAAGTCAACTCCATCATGGTTAAAGTATACCATTTTCGTTCATCAAAAGCAAATAAATGTGTCCATCAATAGATTATGTGTTCCAATAGTCATACGAAAATTATTACAGTGACACAATCTAAAAATGGACTAGTGATAGCTCTAGATAAAAGAGAGCTAGGACATAAAGATTTGACTAATTAACTAATTAACATCATAAATAAAGATTTGACTAAAAATGTTCCTCTTTTTAGTTATGATGAAGCCCCACTAACCAATTATCTTCTCCACCTTAAATTTATTTCAACGACATGGATTTTTTTTTTACAAATAATAATAATAAGAGAAATTGTAGTAATTAGACCACGTACGAAAACTATTTGCAAATATAGGTGTACAAGTTTTTTTATTCAAAGTTAAATTTTTATTAAAAAATCATAATTATTAATTTTTCCTTAATACCATTTCGCTCTCCCTCACATTTAATACTTACTGAATTTTTTAATTAAAACACCCATTTTGCATACTTTTCATTATTTTAAAACATATCATATTTAATTGTCAACTCTTTTAATGTAAAGAGATTTTAATTCTTTTTTTATATTTTTTATTTATCTCTCATCTTTATTCTTATTCCTTTTTTTTGTTTCAATTTTCAACCTCCATTCTCCATTTCTCAACTTTCATTTCTTTAGTTCCATTCATTCTCTCTTTTCACATTCCAGCCATCACGTAAAACGTAAATTGTCGTCGACCACAAAGCTCCAATCAGACAGTATAATCGTACGACTTCAATCATCTCCTCTTAATAATCTCCGTTTTTCATAGTTTTGTATTGCATTTTTGTTCCTCATTCAACACCATTAGCATGTTATTGTTCATTACAGTATAATCGTGATCCGTTATGTTTTAGATTGTTCAACATGGTATGTTTTATTCCTATTATGTAATTCTTGTACATTTAATTCATTTATATTCCAGTCCTTAGAATGTAAACAATCATGTTTAGATATGCAGTAAAATCATAGGTAGAATAGTAGTATCTTCATACTTTCCAATCCATATTGTGGTATAATTGACTGTTTACAGATCTACAAAATTGTATAATTGAGTATATACCGTATGTTCACACATCCTCAATTTCTATATAGCCGAAGAAATTGTATAATTAAGTATATATCGTATGTTCATACTATGTTTTTAGGTTAGTTATATTGTACATCTTCTCTTCATAGGTTCATCAATTATTCCATTTGAAATTGTACACAGTGTTCTTTACAATGTCATATTCATGTTTAGAAATGTTGATAGGTGAATTACACATCATTAATTAGCCCTACATGAGTTAAATGTAACTTGGATTAATTAGAGGGTTAGTTTTAACTAATCATGAGAGATGTGTAAGAAGCTAGTATATAAGCTTCATTTGGGGGTTTTCTTTATTTGAGAGTGAGAGTAGAAACCCTAGCCACCACTTTGAGAGCCCTTGTACAATCTTAGCAATGACATTATGATGGTGGATCGAATAAGCTCAATCGATCCATAACAGTGGAGTAGGGACGTTCCCGAACCACTATAAATTCGGTGTGCTTTGTCTCTCTTCTCCATTATCCTACTTTATTTGGTATGATTTTCATCTCAATTTGGTTTGATTTAGAGTAGATCTAGAATTTGCACTTTGATTTGGTATAGATCTACAATTTTGCTTCTACAAGAAATGTATTAAAATCATATGTAGAACAATATTATTTACGTACTAAAATGTTCAGGTCCTAGTAAACTTGAATATTATCTACTGTAGTTTTCCATATATTGTTATATTACTATATAAACTATACAAAACTCTATATGTTTCATTATTTCATTCTACATACTGTATAACTTTACGATACATTTATGGTTTATTATTCATTCTATTCATGTCTAATACATTTTTCATACTCATATTACTATTCATTACATTTCCATTCCGCAATACGATATTGTTTATACATGTATATTATACGAATTATAATATTGAACAGTATTGTTTGGACATTTTTGTAATACTATACACTTTTTCCTTATAGGTTCAACAAGCATATCAATCCGTATTGCACATAGTGTTCAGTAAGATGAAAATGAGATATATCAATCATGAAGTAGCTAAAGAGCGTCGCATAAATATTGAGGAACACATTCATCTAATGATGGTTTTACATTACAGTCTTTTTTTATGTCGAACACTTTCAGTTTTAATTTTGTAACCCATGAGACCTTTTTTTATTTATTATTGATCTAACTTTGAATAGTAATTTTGTGTGAAGTTGTTCCAACAATACGAGTCTCTATCAATTCACAAATATTACGTATGTTATTTCCCAATGTTTTACCATACAATATTGTATATTCAAGATTACTTGTTCGCTGTCGCAAATATATTAAATCACATTACAATTATTATCAACAAATCAAAATTTGTTCTTTTTTTACTTAACAAAGAATAGGAATTTGGGCTAATTTCTTCAGGGAGAAGTAAAAAAACAAGATTCCAAAGGAAAACAAAAATAGTTTGAACATGGTTTCTTTACTCTTTTTTAATTTGTTTTTTTTCAATACATCTATAGTTGATTTTACTTTGATTTTTCTCAACTTCCACAATTTTAGTCCTCAAATTTTTAACTTTTTTATATTCTTTTTATCTAAGAAAAATTAATTTGGCTATTGCTCAATATTTGTTCTCCTTCCTTAAATATTGTTAAATAAAAAAATTATAAATATATTTCATGATATTTAAAAACTAAATTAATTGTTACCGAATACACTTGTTGATAGAAGAATCAACATTTGATGTACTAATCTTTGAATTATGCTATGGCTTTTTTATCCTTGGATAAACGCTCGATTACTTGATTTGTTTGAAGAATCGATATTTGACTTGATGGTTGAATCGATCTTTAACTTTTTGACTGTTGAACTTGTAATAACCCGACTTCTAAAACAGTCCTAGACCCGACTCTTACTCAGGATGCATGGTTTAAATACAATTATAATTGAAAACAACTGAAACCCTCTTATTCAATAGAAACAGTACCAAACAGGATAATTTAAATCACAATTCAAGCCTCTAGTAAGAGATTATTAAAAAAAGTAGTTCAAAAAATGATTATGAACTAGAACTCGACCCTATAACTAATACGCTGAATAGAATACATAAATGAGTTAATAATTAAGATAGTGGACGCCCATGAACCATCAGTTTCTCCACTAGCCATCCCACTGCTGTCTCAAGTTACCTAGTTGAAAACCATAGAAATAAGGGTGAGTACAAACATATTAAGTAAGAACCTCCAACCGATGTGCAATATGCACAATAACTCATCATCTAGCATCTTAGCCATACATGCAATACAATCAACCCAACAGTCCATAAACTTGAGTTATCAACATAACTCCCATTCACGAAATTACACCAACTCCCGACCTAAACAACAACTCACCGCACTGATGTGAACACTTAGGGAGCGTACCAAGTGTTAGGCTCTAGATCAACCAGTAATGGTGTACTAATAACACTAGCCCGATGAAGCTCTCCTACATGCATCTAGTGCATATATGCATACACTACATGCTACTGAAAATCAAGTAAATACAAGCCTAGAAACTATCAAGGTCTAGGTCCATATGCCTGAATAAACACGGAATGGTGTCCACTGATCCACAGAAGGTGAGAGGCCCTCTTGACATCCAATGTGGTAACTTGTCCACACCCATCACCTGAAGTTAAAGAGCTTTCCATAGTAGGTTTGCACCATGGTCCGAATCTTGCTCTAAAGGCTTGAAACTAAGCTTCACTAGGGGTGACATGTTACCTTACATCTCCACCCTAAGAAGGTGGCATGTTACATTATTTCTCCTTAGGGTATGTTTGGCCCCCATTTTCAAAAAGGGTGTTTGGGTTATAATAACCCCATTTATGTTTGGGGGGTTGATTTACTTAAACGGGCAATTAGCCCTTAATCGACGTCCCTAAAATCGTGAAACGCGAAAGATGAACCAAAATGTCGCCGAAGGTGAAACAAGCCGTCGCCAAAATCAGATTTTGGAAGGTAAAATATGGGGGGACCTACATATATGCTTTTCGTTTTAAAAAAATTTCTCTTTTAATTTTTTGAATGTGCCCTATAATTTATTTATTTATTACTTTTTTAATATACATATAGAGAATTTATCATCAGCAGTACATTTTACCTTTTGTATTATATATTTGTAGCACAATTTCTAAAATAATTTCATCTATATCATATTAATTTCTATCAGTGATAAAACTCAACTAGTGATAGAATTCAATTTGAATTTTTTGCTACAAATGAATTAGTTTTGATTTTATGCTATAGATGAAAATATTTTTTCTTTTTTTGTTATACATGCAAAATCCTCATACATATATAGTTCAATTTTTTTTTATTTTTTCTTTTTCAGATTTTTTAAATATACCTATAGTTTAATTTTAGTAATATACCTTTATTTAATTTTTGAATATATTATCAGAGAAAGTGAAAATGGCTTAACAGACCAATCTTTATTATTCGAATTTTTTAATTCATATATTACTCGATTTAAATTTTTTTATTTCGTATATTACTCTAATTTGATATGTAATTTAGTTTAATCTATTAATAATATATATATTATACAATAATATTGGGAGAAGAAGATTTTTTTTTTTTTTGAGTATATGGGAGAAGAAGAATTTGAACCTATAATCTCATGGTGAGTTGTACAAGATGACAATAGAGCTATGCTTTTGTTGGTATTAATAAAACATATTAATTCTCTCAATTTTTATTAATTTAAAAAAAAAAGAAAAAGAAAATCATAACCATACGGCTATCCCCTAGAATCATACCTAAAAAGCACTTTTATTCCAGATTCTCACATTTGAACTAGATTAATATAACCAAGATTAATATAACCAGTTATGATATGGAGTATATACCAAATTGAATAAGAAAATATTCACTCATTAGAAAATGTTGATTTTTTTATTCAACCTTTTCATTAGGTTGAATATTAATTATAAGTTCAATAAAATACTTTGTTAAACATTTGCAACTTTTGAAAATCTAAATTCAAATTATTTTATAAATAAAAAAGTTGTAAGAAAAAAATTCATAACTCCCATTATCATAATATACACCCCAAACACGGTTTATTATAACCCCTATTATTATAATCTGCACCCCAAACACCATTTATTATAACCCTTGCTATAATAACTTGTCTTTCAAACACCAGTTATTATACCCTACGGTTTATAATAACTCACCGTTTATCATAGCACTTCGTCTATAATAATTTAATCGGTGCCTCAAACACACCCTTAATGTCTCTAGATCGTGATAAAAACCTAGCTGCAACTAAAAGTACTACATGCTCAGTTCCTAACAGATCATAGAAACATGCTTGTCAATAAACAAATCATCCCGAGCAGGATACTAATAATCAATAAACACATAACTGATAACATGCTAGCACTAATAGTTAGTTCATCACAACATACTAGATAAGCTATCTATACATGCTCAAGTACAGTAGAGCACACAAGGCATCAGATACATCAATGAAACACATGCGTAGGGTCCACACAACCTAGGTAAGAGATCCTTACATGATAAATAACGGTTGTCCAATTCTACGAGTAGACGTGGAACAACGACTCACAGTCTACGGCAAGACGTTGTTGTGCGGGCAAGGAGGAGCTGCATGGCGAGGTGGACTGGCACGCTGGCAAGGGCACATGGTGTGCGCTGCACGACTGAGAGCGTACGACACAAGATAGGGCGAGGCTATTGTACGCAGGGTTGTACTTCTAGACACTGATCGAAGGCGCGGGGCTGGACATGTGACACGATAGGAATGCAGGACAATTAGGGGTTGGTATGTGCTGTGAACGGGTGCACGAAACTGGCTAGCCCTATGACGCAAGGCACCGTAGGTGGGCATGGAGTAGGTGTTGCGGTGATCGAAGGTAGGCGACGATCGTGCTTGGCACGATAGAGATCAAGTTCTATTTCTGACTTCTTAGTGTGATTGATCAACGAAAGGTTGCGTGAACGAAAGTATCATAAAACTCCATTTTAAGAAAAATGTTTCTTCTTCAAAATTACCAAATTAACCTAGAGTCCTGAAAAACACAAAAACAACCTCGAAGCTCGGTTAATTACAAAAATAACCCTAGAGAGTAAATTTAAAAATTTACATCTAGGGTTTAAATTGTAAATAACTGCCAACCAACCTAGGTAACGGTTATAAAATTATATATGGGAAGCTGTAACGAAAACTTGGGCCGTTATAGAATCAATCTTTGGTTGATTAATTTTTGAATTGGACTTTTGCATGTTGATTGTTGGATCCACCTTCAACTTGTTGATCAAGGGATAACTATTTAACTTGTTAATTTTATTGAAAATTGAATGAAGTATTTATATCTTCAAAGAATCTTTTGTCATCAAAATGTCTTCCAATTTCGAGCTTGTGGTCTTTAAGATGTATTTTTCATATAAAGACTTCAATTAGTTTTTCGCATCTAAGAAATTCAATGAGGCATTCAACACCCAAGTATTTCGAAATATTCAATACCTAGAACTTTAGAGAAAGGAAGTCTTATGAATATCTTTAAATATTTCTCTTGAAATATAGTTCTAAGTCCTCAAATGAAAATGAGTTCTTATATTCATAGAGTATCAATATAACAATTCTTGACATAGATGACAGACTATCCAAATTAATTTTAAAAATACGGAGGTATCATGACGGGCTGTTGTTTTTTTTTTAACATGAAATCTTTGATGTCGGGCAGCTTTGATGATGGACATCACATGCCATCATATTTAGTCTTCAATGACAAGGAAAACTCGTCACTCCATCCACTCGACATCTTAAGGCTTTGATAACAAGTTGTAAACATTATTTCCGCCCGAAATTTATTCTTTTCATTTATGTGCATGTTGCAATGATCAAATTAGGTGCTGGTATTTTTTTCTGCCTCTTTGTCGCTTCTTTTGGGTTTCCGATACTCACTCTTCTGTTCTCGCTAATTTTCTCAACCATTTTTACTCATTATTTCGTTCTCTCTAAAGCTAGAAAGTCTCTTGCTATTCTAAATTCATTCAAGCTTTCATTTTAAGGTAATTTTCTCGGCTAAATGTGCAAAAATGTGTTGTTTTTATATTTAAAGCTCACTAGGAAATTAACCACTTTATTCATTCACACATAAGATACCGCATGTTTGTTCAAATAGGATTCTTAACCATTTTTTCGTATTTGATAAATATTTATGTAGTTTGTTTAATTGGTTTGATATAGATAATTCGTGGATGCTTAAAGGCTAAACGTCAACTAAATATGATTTATGAATTCAACGCTTTATAGAAGATGCATTACGACATTCGAAAGGGTCAATTGTTGTTTGTTGTGCATCCTTGAAATGTGTGAATGTCAAGTCCCAAGATGTGAATGTAGTAAGAGACCATTTATTTTTACATGGTATTGATCAAAGTAATAACACATGAATTTGACATGAAGAATCATTATTATCAAGAAAATGTTTCAAATGTAGTTGAAGATGAAGATGCAAATGTGGGTAACACAGTAGGGATGTTTAAGGCTGCACAAGATTATTTTAGCAACAAATCCCTAGTATTTGAGGAATAACAAGAGGATGCTAAGAAACCAGTATACCTAAATTGTAAAAATTTTACTAAGATATCAACATTGATTAAGCTTTATAATTTGAAAGCAATGTCTGGATAGAGTGACAAAAGTTTCACAGTGTTGTTGGAATTGTTTAACGTCCTATTATCTAGTCTAATAAAATTCTGACAATTATACTAAAAGGATTTGAAGTATAATAAGAATGAAGTATGAAAATATATATACACGTAGTAATAATTGTTGTTTGTATAAAAAAGAACTCGTCGATGCAGAATTGTGTCCTACTTGTAGAACATCAAGATGGAAGGTTTAGAAAAATGTGAAAAAGTTCTCGATAAAAGCCATGTGGTATTTGTATCTCATTCCAAGATATGAACGGAGTTTTCAAAGTAAAGAAATTTGAAGCTATCGACATGGCATGCACGGGACTTTTAGTCGATGAGTAATGACATCCAGTTGACACACTCTCATGTAAACAAAAAGACGAAAGGTGACCTTATTTTAGTTTAGAAACAAGGAAACTTTACCTAGCCTTATCAATCGATGAGGTCAATCCACACAGCGATCAAAGTACTAGATACATTTGTTGGCCAATTATGTTGTAGTATTGTGCATGAAGGGCAAATTCGTGATGTTAAATGCATTAATCTTTGAACTCAAACAACCAGGATATGTCATAGATGACTGCTTAAATCTTTTAGTTGATGATCTGAGATTGTTATGGAATAATGAGATTGAATGTTATGATGCACATCGAATAATGGGAAAATAATCAATGATGGGCATTGCCCGTCGTGAAACGTGCACGTCGTTGAAAGTAAAAGTTATCACGATATTTGATGTCTAGTGCTTGCCTGACATTGTTTCTTTAAGATGTGGATGCTGCTCGACATCTTTTCTCTGATTTTTCGTAGTATATATCATGAACATGTGCACTTTAATTGGAAGGCTTTTGGGCGAACCACTTGATCTTAGTTCTGTTCGCTTTTGGTCAAACCATTTGAATTCGACTTTTGTTTAACTTTTAACTCAAATTCAATATACCTCACATTGTCCGAATGACAACATTTTACATTTAATTTAAAATTCATCAATTGTTCTCTTTTATATTAAATTTGGGATATGTCAATTTTTATTTAGTTTCAAATTTAAGTATTTTCAGTATTGTCATTAACTTGAAATAGCGAAGTGATAATTTAATTGACTAAAATATTTTCATTCAATAAATCTATTATGCAAGGGTGTGCTTGGATTTGAAGAAGATTAAAAAAAACTAAAGTGAAGAGTTTGGAAGATTAACTCCACGTTTAGAAATGGACAAATACTGAAATAACACTTTATCTGGAGAATGATATTAGGAGTGTCTAAAAAAAACCTTTTTTTAAGAGGGAGGGGGACCAACAAACCTACATAAATGGCACAACTCTCAAATAAAATGAGAGCCAAATACTAATTTCCAGGTTGAAACTCATTATCGTGCAGTTAAAATAGATTAACACTACATAAAATAATCAAACAATAAAATTATTGGGCACTGACCCATTTGGTGTCATACCATGTGAAGAAGCTTTTAGAAAAGAAATGAAAATTATTGATATGATATGAGTGATTGATTATTGGTGGAATCACTTTCAATTTTTTCCTTCGGCATCATTAAATAAGGCTTTATACTTTTTTTTAAGGTCACAAAAAATAATAGTATTTTTTTCCTTAACATAAAAATTTGATTTTTCTTTTTTTAAAGTTTTAAATTTTGAGTGAATTTTTTTATTCATCTTTTATATATTAAAATTAAATGTTTTTATATTTAACATTTCAACAATATCCAATTTTAGTCTTAAATAACAAAGATTAGAATAAATATTAGATTACTTCTAAATTCTAATATATTGATGAAATGATTTTTTAAATTTTGACATGAATTTAAATTTTAAACAAATAAATAAAGAAAACTCAAGAAATACGTAAAGTCTTTTTTTAATATTATTGAAAGATAAAGAGTAAAAAGTGAAACAAATAAAAAGTTACACTATGTTTCAAAATAAAAATAAAAAACACTCAAAATCTAAGGTGTAAAAATATAATTTTCACGGAAAAAAATATTTAGTAGAAGTTAATATTTAGTCAATTCTGTTTTTTAGAAATAGTTCGTTAACATTTTCTTTAAAGAAAAAATCACTTCTATTTTTTTTTAATTTAATAATATTTTGGGATAGGAATTAAAACAACTAATCAAATCAGGTTTGTTAAACCATTAGGGATTTTGCATATATATTACAAATGGGATAAAAAGAATTACATGTGTAGCACAAGAATGGAAAAATGGCATTTTGGTAATTTTGGATCGGGCCGACAGGGCCGGTTTTGAAATTTTAAATTGCCGCGTCGAGTGAGATTCGAGCTAGGGACGTGTCGCATGCTAGGCAGGGGGCGTTGCCAGCCGAGCCACTGGGCATCTTTGTGCTTCTAAACGCGCCAGCTTCGCTATATCCTTGTTTTCGAAGGCAGTTGGTATAAAAGCAGAGCTCGCCCGAAGCTTCTTCTTCCTCGCGAATTCTTCTTCGTTTCTCCTTCGACCGACCGACGATTTCCGGCGATTTCTTCCTTCTCCAACTCCGATTCGATCGTGGTTGTCTTCCCCAGCTCTGAGGTCGATCCTTTTCCGGGCTGAAGGTAAGTTTTTCTTCCTTTCTTCTTCTCTTCTTCGATCCGAGCCCCCTGCTTCCGGGCTTCGTTTCCCGGCCGTGGTGAAGTGAAATTCTGGATGGTTTGTGTGCAGCTAGTGTAGGGGAGTTCACCATCAAAGAATCGCTCGTCGAATCCCCGTGGAACGCTCGATTTTGGGATTTCTCCATCATCCCTATTTTCGTGCTCTGTCGCTGCGCAGTGTCGCCGAAGCGCGCCACACCGCTGCGCGCGCGCCCTCGCGCTCTGCGACGCTCGCGCGCGCATGCGCCCAGCGCCGTGTCCGTCCGCGCGCGCTCGCCGCCGAGCCGTGTCGCCAAGCCGCGCCCCAGCGCCGTGTCGCGTGTCCTGCTGCCGAGC
Source organism: Sicyos edulis (assembly GCA_036507275.1). Classification (NCBI taxonomy): domain Eukaryota; kingdom Viridiplantae; phylum Streptophyta; class Magnoliopsida; order Cucurbitales; family Cucurbitaceae; genus Sicyos; species Sicyos edulis. The sequence continues at coordinate 25,735,405 of CM071850.1, read as the reverse complement.
CGAGCAGCCAAGCCGAGCCGAGCCGCGCCGAGCCTATTTATTTTATTTTATTATATTTAATTTAATTTAGAATTTTGTGTGTAATTGTGTTGTGATGGATAGGTTCTCGATAGCTAGTTCGGGTTCGCTCGCAGCCTAGGTTTTTGTGTAATCGTCCCCGGCCAAGGTAAGGATTTCTTACCGGAGTTGTGTGGACCCTGCGATATATTATGCGATTCTTTGATTGATTGCTTGTTTGTGTTTATTGACATGTATAGCTAGGTACTCAATTCGAATTCCAGATTAGCATGTTGTTCCTGATTAATTCTCATGTTAATCCATGCTAGGTTGTTCCCTTCTAGCATGCTCGTATCTGCTCCTTGCTTCATAGTATCATGCTAGGCTCGTTGTATTCTTATTGAGCACGTATTGGATTTTATGGAATTGTTTGCTTCGTTTGTTAGTAGCAGGCAAAGTTAGAATTGCGGTGTAGATAGCATCATCCGGCCCGATGCATAAAGTACCTTGCATCCATGGTAGGGACGCCGAGCAAGTCATTCCGTCCCTGGACCCCGTGAGGATTAGCTAACCAAGCGGTAGGCCCCGCAATCTTGGGTGAGGGTGGCGATTGTTAATGCCCCAACGGTCGGGATGATGACTTGGAATTGCCTCTCCCCCGGCGATCGGCACGTCCTCGGCGTGTTGGCCAGTAGCCCCCGATTGCCACCTGTTAAGGCAGGGATGGCTTCCTGGTGTAAGCCTACCACCACCGTTCCTTGGCCCCAGGTGCGGTGGTTCAGGCTGACATAGTTTACGTGTCCAGGTGTCACACCCCTATGTCAGTGACACCGATCCAAAGATTTAGTTAAGCGTGGTGACTGGACATGGGCAGCTTGCCTCTAGACCCGGCACCCCCCATAGTTTGCAGTAGCACGCGGTGCATGCTTACGCTCATTACAACGCCGACCGGAGAGCTCCTCGGGATTGTGAGCCAGTGTACCTTTCGTCGACAGTAGACAAGCTGAGGCCGGGACTTGTTTCTCGTATAGGGCGACTGTGTGTGATATTATTTTCGGACTAAGACCCTAGTTGGCATCCGAGGCCCAAGTATGGGCTAAGTTATGTGCTCTATTCTGTGTTTATATTCATAGCTTGCATACGCTCATCGAGATGACCATGTATATCGTATTGTAAATTCCGCTTGGGATTTTCTTGAGTAATTCGTTACTCACCCTTATTCCGTGGTTTTCCACAGTAATCGTGGTGCGCGACGGGATGCAAGGAAGGAGGAGCTGTGATCATGGGGCCCAGTCTTCCAACTCGATTTTTGTATTATGACTCTTTATGTTTTGTTTCCCGAATGCATGTACGGCACACTGAGCCCTAGGATGTTTTGTAAATGTTTTGGGGATTCCAAAGCATTTTGTATCCGAACAGTGTTTTGAATGGTTTTTAGTAAATCTCTGATCAGAGTAAACTTTGGAAATGTATTTATCTTGGAACAGGTGCTTGGAAACAGGGACAGGTTCCAGGGAAATTGTCTAGTTTTTAAAGGGGTTATTTTGAATATTTTGTTTTTAATTGGAATCCGAAATCATGTCTGTTTAATGTCCTTTACTTTGAATGCATGCATTGGGGTAAGGGCCCATTTAGTGCCCCATTCGGGTCGGTCCCTTACATAATTGCACACATAGAAAAATCTAATAACTAGCCATTTAAAAATACCAAAAGGCCCATGAGATCTGGTCCACCCCGCTTTTCCCATCTGCTCGTATTTGGCTTTTCAGAATTGGGCTTTGCCTTTCTATCAAACATTTGTTACATTTTTTTTGTTCTTACAACTGATAGACTTCTATCACATATAATATATCGTTAAAGGCTGATAGAATCAATTACTGATAAGTAGAAATTTTGAAAAGTTGATTCAATCAATAGTAAAACTGATAAACTTCTATCAATATTCTATTGATAAATTTCAATCAATAGTAAATCCATAGACTATCATCACTAGAGAATGATAGATTCTATTAATAATGACTGATATAATCTATTACAGATAAAAAAAACATTTTGAAAGCAACTAAAACCTTCGAATGAGAAGTTGATTCAATCAATAGTAAAACTGATTGACTTCTATCAATAGTAAGTTGATAGATTACCATCACTAGATAATGATAGATTCTATCAATAGAAACTGATAGAATGAATCACTAGTCAATAGTAAAGTGATAGACTCTATCACTAGGAGTTGATAGAATCAATTACTGATAATATGCATTTTGAAAAGTCTTTCGCAATTTTTCTTTCTGTTTGGGAAATTTGGATGACACATATTTTTTAGACATATAGATCATTGAAATAAATAATTAAAACCTTTGAATGAGAAGTTCATTCAATCAATAGTACAATGATAGACATCCATCACTATGTGCTGATAGACTTTCATCAATAGAGAAAGATAGAATGAATTACTGATAACAATTGATAGAAGACAACTAGAAATATTTTATATGTAGCAAACATATATGTCCAAACAAATAGTACATCATATAATATCACTTCATGTTGGAACAATCATTATGTTTCCATACAATAGAACAAAGTGTAAATAAGAATATCATGGTAAAGCGGGAGGAAATTTACAAGTTCTACAATTATGATTGTAACATCCCAAGATTTCCTTCCGGTTCTCCAGGTTTATTCTGTTGTTCCTCCAGTGAGTTGGTTGGGCTGTTAGGGCTTTTTGTGCTTCCAGGGCATTTTGGTCATTTTGTCCTCCAGGGGTATTTTGGTCATTTTGCCTTCCCGAGATAGTTTTACTATAAGTCAGGGGCTCAGGGTTGTTTCTGTCATTGAGGACTCCAGTTATTCTTCGGTTTCAAGTTCTAGGGCAAGAGTTCCATTTATAGTAAGTTTGGAGCCCTCCAGGTTAAAAGAAGAAAAAATTAAAAATAAAAATGTTGGAGCTAGGATTCGAACCATGGTGGGTTGGGAGTTGAGTTTGAGCCATTTTTAGAGAAATTAAAAAGAGTTTTTAAAAGTGCTCTTGGTGGGATTTGAAGATGAAATTTTTAGAGGTATTTTATAATTAAAAATAAGGGAAAAATACCTAGGGTTTTGTCATATTCTCTTCTCCTTCCCTCTTGGCCGACCCTTACTTGCCCTTTCCCTTTCCTTGGCCGAAATCTCCATAGCTCCAAGCTCCAAGTTCCAAGCTCTATTACCCTAGCTTTCAAGCTTCTCCTTAGATCAAATTGCTCTCCTTCTCCATTGTCTTTTCCAAGGTAAGCTTTTTCAAATCCATTCCCTTTTCTCTTCCTCATGCCATGGCCGAACCAAGCTTCACCTAAGGAAGTTGTGGTTTTTCTTCTTCTCTTCTTGTAGATCCGAGAGGCTTGTTTGGGGTAGAGGAAATTGTGCTTGCTTCTTTGGTTTGTTGGAAATCCGGACTCATCTTCCTCCTTCAACCTCCATTGCCGAGAGATTCAAGGTAAGATCAATGGTGTTTTTATTGTGTTTGACTTGTGGTTTGGATAGATCTTACTTGCTCTTCTCTTCCTTGTGCAAATCCAAACCCTAGCCGAGATCCCCTTTAATTGTGCACTCTCCTTGCCCAAGACCACCTTGCTCCTTGGAAGTTCTTGCCGAATCTTCATTAGGTGAGTTGGTAAGTGTGTGATTTTGGTTGCTTGTGTGTTTGTTGGGTTGAGAGCCCCAATGAGGGTGTGTAGCCGAGAGCTTCATGATAGTTGGAAGTGTGTTTGCTTGCTTCATGGACATGAGATCTAACTTGGTTGTTGTGTTGTCTTGATGCCCTAGCCGAGACACCTTGTTGTAAGGAGTAGCCGAGACCTAGCTTGGTTGTGCTTGTTGTGTTGCCCTAGCCAAGATCAAGTGTTGAGGAGGTGGGGCTGAGAGCACCAAGTGCTTGTAGGGATAGTCTCTTGCTCCCTTGCTTCTAGTTTGTAGTTGATAGATAAGTGTTTAGCTAGCTAGGTTAATTTGTATGTTGTATGCTTTTAGGTTGTGAGACAATGCAGCTCAAGGAGCACTTTTCTATTTATTTTTCTACTTGTTCCAGGTAAGGATCTCTTACCAGGGTTGTGTGGACCCTGCGATATGTTTTGATTGCATCTTATTTATATATGTTGTTTGTTATAATCATGTAGTGGTTAGGACTGTTTCACTGTTTATCTCTGCTAGCATGTTTTCCCTATTTCTACATGTTAGTGTCATGCTAGGCTTGTCCTTACACCATGTTCTGAGTTCCCTGTTTACATTCATAATATCATGCTAGGTTGTACTTGTATTCTTGCTAAGCATGTTCAGTTGCTAGGGATGTATATTATGTGATATTAGATAGTTAGTTAGACTTGTCTTCCAGAGGCTGAGAGTGGACATAACTTATCTTGTCCCCACAGGTCGGGATCAGTGAGAGGCATAATGTACTTTATCTCCGCCCCCGGCAGCTGGTGTGGATTAGCTCCCGCATCGGTACAAGCCTAGTTTGTAACCTGCTAGAGCGGAACCCGTCACGGGTGCAAGCCTGCCCGGAGACAGTTCTTAGCTTAATGTTGGTGGTACAGGCTGCTAAAGCTGAGTGTCGAGGGCTCTGCACTACTGTAGATCAGTGACACCATTCTTATTCTTATTTAGAGCCTGACTCGGGTACTCTCCCGTTGTCTTAGGGTTGAGCCTGGCCGGGGGTAAGAGGCCCTCGAGGACACCTATTCGGGATCAGCTTTTGAGTTGGTCAATTGGCAGAGGGAGAAAGACCCTCAAGGGTGTCTGACATCTATTTGGGATCAGCTTTTGAGTTGGTCAGTTGGCCGAGGGAGAAAAACTCTCGATGATGTTTTTGGGATTGGTTAGGAGAACCAATCATTAGGCCGGAAGTAGGAAACTTCTGAGCCAGACTTGTCTTGATTAGCTTGATGAGCAAAGTTTCTGTACTGGTAGCTGATTGCATGTATACTAGGATGCTAGATGATGGATGTATTGTATTGTGCCCAGGTTGGGGATTCTTAGTGAGTATGTTTATACTCACCCTTACTTATCTTTCAGGTAACTTGGGACAGCACCGGGATGGCTAGTGGAGGGAGCTGCCGGCAAAATCTGTTGTCTTTTATGTTTTGAGTCTTTCATTCTGTAGTAGCATGCTGGGAGAATTGAATTGCTTTTTTAGAATGGTTTAACTGTTTACTGTTGGGACTTGTTTTAAACTATTTTGTTGGAAATATTGGCCAGGATTGTTTTAAGGAGGTTATTAAATGAATGTTTTCTATTGATGTTTGAATAAGTTTCATCTTGAGCTATTTCCTTTAATGTTTTAAAAGTTTAAAATTTTAAGCATGCTAGTAAAAACCGGGTTTAGGACTACTGTTTGGGTCGGGTTCTTACAATGACCAACTCGATGATAATGACTACGTCTTATGTAACTTCTTGCTTCACCTACATGCGGTATCCTTTCTTTCCGAGCTCTTCCAGCTTGGCGTTTCATAATTGGAGGTAAAACATTGACATCAACAGCTATAGTGCTCCAACTAAGATGATTCCCATCCAGATGAACTAAACCTATATAAGTTCTTGCCAATTTATTAGAATAATAAAATTCAGACACAAAAGTATAAGGATTCAGAGCTAGTGCACGTATAGCAACAAGGGCATGACAACATGGAATTTCATCGAGATCCCAAACACGACATGCACATAACATGTGTCTCTAGTGTAATCAAACACTGATTATAAATTGATTCTATACAAGTTAATCTGATTGATTCTATCAATTGAACTTATAGACACTAAACATACACTGTAATTGACTTCTATCAATTGAACTAATAGAATTCAATAAGTTTTTTAAAGTGACAGATGTCAATGATAGAACATAAACCTACAATGCAATAAGTTTTTAAAGTGACTTCTATCAGTTGCTTCTATCATTTTAATTGATAGAACATAAACTTAGACTGCCTGTTTTAGACCTTTTCTTCTTCTTGTTCTTCTTCTTTTTCTTCTTCCTTTTCGAAACAGAGCATTACAAACATAGATTTAATGAGCCTTAAATTCTATCAATCAACTACAAACCTTGAATTGGATTGGAACGATTAAATATAAAACTTAAATTGGAACCTTGAATTTGAAAATTACAGAGCGAATATGAATTACAGACTTCAATTAAATAGAAAAGAATTGAAACCAAAAGGAATTCGATCAAAAGGTAGAAAGGAATTCGTACTTGTGGCGAGATCTGGATTGAAAAACAAAATCGATCATAGCGATTGTTCAATCAAAGAAGAAGAAGACAAAGATAATGAAGAATTGAGAAGAAGAAGTCGAAGTCGAAGAAGAAGAAGAAGCCGAAGAAGAAGTCGAAAAGGTCTAGGAAAATCGTCAATAGATAAGGGTAGAATATGGATTAAAAAAATATATGTGCAAAATTTGTAATAAAAGAATTATTTTTAAAAAGTTGCTATATGTAGCAGCCCCCAGGTTTTCCTTTTGGTTCTCCAGGTACGTTCGGTTGATTCTTCAGCCAGTTGTTGGGCTGTTTGAGCTATTTGAGCTTCCACGACATTTTGGTCATTTGGCCCTCCAGGTCGGTTTTTGGTCATTTCAGGGCAGTTTCTGGCATTTGTTGACTTTAGTTATCCTTCGGTTTCATGCCCCAGCATGTTGGAATGCATTTTTTAGAAGTTTGGAGGCTTTCCAGTTAAAAGAGAAAAATAAGAATAAATTGTGTTGGAGCTAGGATTCGAACCATGGTGATTTGGAGGATGAATTTGAGCTAAATGAAGGAAATGAAAAAGAATTTTAAAAATGCTCAATCTAGGATTTGAAGGTGTGATTTTTGGAGGCATTTTATCATTTAAAAATAAGAAAAATAAAAAAGGGTTTCATCTCTTTCTCCTCCCCTCCCCTCGGCCGACCCACTCTCTTTGCTTTCTCTCTTCCTTGGTCGAATTCTTCAACCTCCATAGCTTTCCATTGCCAAGCCACTACTAGAAAAAAGGTTTTAGCTGACACTTGGACAAATAAAATTTATGAAGGAAAGCAATTAAAGTGTCATAAAAAAAACACGTGTTTTGACACTTTATTAGAATCATTTATTAAAATAAAATTACCATCCCAAAAAAAGTGTCATAAATAAAAAATGCGCGTTTTATGACACTTTTTTAGAATCATAAATTTATGAAATTCAGGCATATTAAATTTAGAGAAATAAGTATAATTTTTATATTTTTAAAATTATATATTTTTCTCATATATTTGTCTTTTTAACTACTTCTAAACTATAATTTTTGTAACACTTAAGGCCTTAATTTTGTTTTTAGATATAGATAACTATTTTAAGCATTTTTCTGAGGGAAATTAAGTATAGATCATCAATTCTTGTTTTAGAAGCATACCGTCTTTGAGGAGATTGTTTTAAAATTGAGGGAACATTTTGAAAACATATCAAAATTGGAGCCCTAGAATCCTCCATTATCCACCTCATTGTCGAAAATCCTTTCACTCCAAGCATGCATGCCATTTTCTTCTTCGTTCTTTGTTGGAAGATCCATTCCCTCAAAAATTTGTTTTTCCATTTGGTAGTCACTCGAAAACTTCTGCAAATCACACGTGTAATTCACGATTTTATTTTCAATTTGTCCGGTAACAAACAACCTAAATAAGGTGTATCACCCCATATTTTATTAGACCCTTCAGGTTCAATTATTTGTTCTTTTAGATTTTTTTAGTAATTAGTGGTTAGTTTTGACTGTAGGGATATTTTGATGATTTTGTCCCCAGGGACCATTTTGTAAATGATAATTAACTTCAGATTAATTTTGTATTTTCAAGAATTTTAGAGTTGTGGAAATTGGTTATTGGAATTGTGAAAAGAAATTAAATGATTGTTAAATTTTTGTTTTGTTAAATAAAGAAAATAAATTATAAATAATTTTTTTGTTTAAATGATGTTTATAAAGAACGAGTACTACAAAAAAGGGATTAGATGACACTTATGAAAAACAAAATTCAAGAGGAAGAGGCAACTAAAGTGTCATAAAATAAAACACGCGTTTTATGACACTTTATCAGAATCATCTTATAATTATTAATTTAAATAAAATTACAATTACAACAAAGTATCATAAATTAAAAAGACGCGTTTTATAACACTTTTGAGAATCATATATTTATAAAGCTAATTTTCAATCATGTTTTAATTTAGAAAATAAGTATTATTTTGATATTTGTAAATGTTTTTTTTTTGTTCTTTGTCGAAAGATCCATTCCTTTGGGATTTTGTTTTTTTGTTCTTTGTCGAAAGATCCATTCCTTCTGCAAATCACATTTGCAATTTGCAATTTTATTTTCAATTTAGCTTGTAACAAACTACCTAAACAAGGCTTGAACGAAAATGATATATTAAATTTCTTAAAAGGTATTCAACTAGAGAAACCATAAGCTTATAGTTAATTTAAGGGTTGGAATTGAAGTTTTTAAAGCATGAGGTTCTAAATAAAATTAAAAGAAATATATGAGCCAACTAAAGAAACATGGGTCAAATTCTTAATGATAATAGATTGGAGGGCTATTTTGCAATTTAGTACAACTTAAGCCCTAAAATTCTTCCCCAATTGTGTCAACAACTTCCCCATGATCGATTATTTTCCCCTCATTGCAACTTCTCCTTCTCCTTCGAATTTCCTATTCCTTCTTCCTCGTGGTGATGTCGACAATAGTAACAGCCTGAAATTTCAGAGAAACCCTCCAGATACAATTATTTTATTTCTCGGGATTTTTTATGTAAATGTTGGTTAGTTATGGCCTTTAAAGGCATTTTTATAATTTTACCCTTAAAAACCATTTTGCAATTGTTATTTGAATTTGAGTTAATTTTTGTAATTTTAGGCACTTAGAAAATTTTGTGGAGACTTGGTTTAGTTGGATTTTGTGGAAGAAAATAAAAAGAATAAAGGAATTTTGTTTTATTTAATAAGGCATAAAAATAGAGTTTTTTTATAAAGGAAAAAGGATAGGTGGCTGAAAATTCTATTTAAATAGGCCAATTTTGCATTTAAAGAAATAATAATAATAATAATGGTAAAAAAGGGAAACATGACATTTAAGCAAAAAGAAAAGAAAAAAACAAACCCAAATCCCTTCTTCATCTTCCTTCATCTTCAACTCTAAGCCCCATCCTCTTAAGCTGCTGCTGCCGCTGCACCGACTCCACCGGTAGCGCCCTGCCGTTCCCCTCACACGCACACACCCCTCCACCGTGAGCAGCAGCTCGCATGCACCTTCCCCCTTTGCACACGTCGCCGACCCACCTCGCCCAGATGTCGATCTCGTCGCCACGCCACTGTCCTCTGCAACCTCTAGCCGGCCATCGCTCCTCCGGTCGCAGCCGTCTACCTCGATGAAAAACCCACACCAAACGAGTAGCCCCAACCCGTAGTTTTTCTGGCCGTTTCTCCTTGTTCTGGTGGCATGCATAGGTACGCTGTTGTGAGTAGGTATTGGGTAAGGATTTTCTTTTCGTTGTTTTATTGTGGATTAATCGTTTTGGGACGGTTTATTAATCGTTGAGTTTTGTTTTGGTGTTTTGTGAAGTTGTAGGTAAGGGAGAAGTTGAAGTTATCATTTACTTGATGAGATCATGTGTGCATTTTAGCGGGATTTTGTTACTGCTTGCTGATTCTTTTCTTTTCAGGCTAATCTGTTAAGTTGTAGGTAAGGGGGAAGATAGTGCAAATGTTTGGTGAAGGAAATTTGAAGACAGAGGCCTTAAACTTGTGCTTTGAGAAAAATGATGTTGAAGCAAGCTTGTTGGTGGTGGTGATAGAATGAAGTTTTGTGGTGGAGTTAAAATGGATGATTTCTAACTTTTTTAAAAAACTAAAGACCCACTTATTTTTTCACTAATTTTTTGAAGAAGAATTGTCTGATCCTTCTTGTGAGTAGTCTCCCTTTCCCTTTTCACATCAGTAGCTCTTGTCAATTTGCTAATTACCATGATTGCAATTGAAGTTCTTTTGATTTTTTTTTTTTATGCATTGTTGGGTGTTGTGTATATAGGTGAAATGAAGTCGTCGAAGGTCACAGTGCCAGACAAGTGGAAAGAAGATACAAGCAACAATATGGTAGGGGTGACCGTAAAATTGACGAGAACATGCTCCTCTCTCCAAGAAGAAGAGATTCGACACATTGTTAATAATGTTGTGCATCAATTGCTATTTTTAGTTCCAACTCCCCACCCATGCTCTAAAATCCTTTGATTTCTTATATTGTGTGTTGTAATGTATTTTGGTAGGAATTTACTACTTAGTTGAAATGTTTTAGACTGGTGCATTTCTTTTTACCCAGACAAAGAGAACCAAGAAGGCAAGTAATGTTGCAAATTATGGTAATATCCAAAAATTCAATTTATATTTTTACTATATTAGAGTTTTCATATAATTTTTTTTAGATAATGCTTGTGTTTTTATTATCACTATTCTGGATATATTCCAATATGAAGTTATTTATATATGTCCCACCCTAGATACCATCCAAGAAATTATACTCGATACTATCTTATCATATTTGGGCTCTATTTTTTTTTTATGTAGTTTAACTGGCTTGATTTTCTTTTTAGAAATATCATTAACGACCTTTAGAGTTATAGTCATAAGGTATGAAGCACGACTTTGAGGAGTAGATTTCTGCTACTCATGCATTTTTTCTTACTACAAGGAGTGGGTTTTGTCTTTGTGGCATATAGGTCAATAGAAAAGTAGTAATTCTACTTATTGGTGCTTATACTTCTGCAAGATGTCTTGATCCTAAGGCCAAAGGCTTGTGAACTGCTGGTGTTCATGCACCATGGATCAAGGTAAATTATTGATTTCTTGTGTTTTTCTTTTATTGATTCTAATTATGAAACTTGACCTGAATGTAGAATTGATCGGATCATGGATATTATCCTTTCATTTGAATCAATTTCTTCGTTCTTTGTAGGTAGTCAAGAGGAGGTAGGTTGCTAGTTTGTATATTTATTAAAGTTTGCTTGCTAGTTTGTAGTATGCTCATATACGTTACTAACAAGTTTGTGCTTATATCATGGGGAGAATTTATATCAAAACCAAAGATGACCCATTATTCTATCTTAGGTAACGTCCAACAAACATATAAATAAGAGGGTTTTTTTGGATTCAAAACTGGGGTTCCAGCATATTGTGGACCAATTGAGTGGAATATCCCTAACCCTGTTGTAAGCTATTCTGATACTTTTATGCCACATGCTTCTTTTTTTGTACTAGGATGTGCCCTCTATGTTGAGAAACATGTACTTGGTTATTTGTGCAACTTGTTCGGATTGTAGATGGAATAAATAGAGTATATAACTTTGATATTATCCCCTTATAAGTTCATGAGTTATACTTATTGAATGTAAAGTGCTCTCTTTATTTTGTGGAATTTCAACATTTAACAATGTTTTATATGGATTATTTTTGTCTTAATTGGTGGATTTTCCTTTTATACACTTGAAGTCATGCCTACCTTCTTATATAAAACTCTTCTTTTGAGGCTTATTTTGGAAGGGATATCTAACTAGCTTCTTCTATGTTGTTTACTGTCGAGTTGGTGTGCTCTTTATCGCCAACATATAGAAACTACAGATCATCTATTTTTGCATTGCCCTTTTTCTCGACAGATATGGTCGTGTATTCCACTTGCTGCCGGTTTAAATCAACTGCCCCACCCTTCCATAAAAATTTTTATGTGGGAAAACCTCAAAAAAAATGTTAGTACAACTTCAACTATTCTTCTTTCGTCTACTAAATAAAAAGGTTATACATATGAAGACTTCTAGGGAATAAATTATATTTGAACTAGTTGAAAGTAGAAGGTCCTAATAACCATATTTTCAATTGATTATTGTTATATTTGAGGTTGTCAGTTGATATAAACCCTAATAATTGAATACTTGGACATTTGTGAGATTTTGAAATGGAAAGGTATGTGACTCTTGCAGATAATCGAGATACTCCAAACGACTGTTCTTGGTATTTTTAATCTTTCACTTACTCTTTGCAATAAGTTGTACATTTGATCTATTTTTTGCAGGTTGGTAAATATGTATGGCTAACATATCAGAAGGTGTACGATATAGTAATAGAAAGTATGTTTATCAGAACTTTTCTATTTTATTTACATGCTTCAATTATAATGCTCTGGATACTTTTGAACCATCTTATAGGAAGTTTTCGATGAAGCAGGAAAATGGAAGGGTTTTTTTTTCCTTAATTTCTATGTAATATTTACATGTTTCTTATGCTTTTTTTTTTAAAAAAAATCATTTGGTTTGTCTCTAATGCAGATGGTTGAAGTTCTTTTCTTATTGAAGAAAGCTTATATGTTTTAAATAGTATGTAATATGTGAATGTTGTTGCATATCTATGTGTTTTGTTTTGTTAAACTTTTACTAATTATATGTTTCTCTTGTTTACTTGTAGATTGAAAGTCCTACACTCTTGTAATTCTTCTTAATTGTGAAGGTTCGCTTCTTCCATACATTTTTTAAACTTTAATTTTTTTTTTATAGCACATGTTTCTTATTAAAAAAGTGATATATTGAAATACCCTTAGTCTATTTTTTAAGATAATAAATGTATGATAGGGGTTCAAATACATAAAAGGAATATAATTGTTAATCAATTTTAAATTTTGGTTTTACAATTATATTCTTATAATTGTTATTTAATTTATATATTTTTCAAGCTTTTCATTGTACTATAGAATTGTTAATGATTGTTCACACGAGATTTCCGGAGAAATTTGGTTTCGTGGAGTTGAACTTCAGTTTGAGATGAGTTTGCGAAAGTGGTCGATCTCTATGCTTGATCCTCTGATTCGTTCTCTCTGAATGGATATTCTTGGTATGAAGAGCAATTTGAAGAACAAAATATGTGTTCTTCGTATACAACTGCTCGTTTATGGAACTATTTGTCTTTCGAAGTAATTTTTGCCTTCGAAACGACGTTTGATCTTTAGAACCGTGGAGAGACCTCAACAAATGTGAATTCCCTCTCTAGTTCCAAAATTTTTCCACCACCTTGAAATGAAGAGAACTCCTCTATTTATAGAGTTCTCATGCATCGTGGGCTTGGGCCCTAATGGGCCTTTGGGCCTGGCCCATGGGCTTGGCCTTTTGGGCTTGAAATTCATGGTTCGGTTTATTTGGTTTGGTTTTATTTTGGCCAAATTCAAGATAAACCGATTTATTTATTTAAATTAATTTTGAGAAATATTGTCCCAAAATTTAATTTAATTTCGTCATTAAATTTGAGATAACGACGTGGCAGCTTGTAATTGACCGAAATTTCTCAGTCAACAAATGCCCCCTTGTCGAGGTTTATGCACAAGTATGTGTGGATGAATCTCGAAAACTATAGTATCAAGTCGAAGCATGAGCTTGTTTATTCTTGTTTCAGACTTCAATTCTATGAATTGTCAGTTTAACCGAAGTGTATGAGTTTAGGTCATAATTTTGATTGTTTCGACGTATTTCTTTCCATGCCAATCAATCACATTTCAGAATTTGGTCAAAATCATGATTTTCTATATTTGGCGTGAAAGTTTTGAAATTAGTAGAATTTATGCTCCACTCAATTCCAAATTGACTTTTTGGCAATGTGAAAACCTTGACCCAATTTTGCATTTGAATGGGCAAAATTTAAACGACGCCTATATTTGGATAAAAATTAAATTCTATAATTTTGATAGAATTAATTTTATCAAATATGAAATTGGGGTAAGATTTGAGTTACACCAATTATTTTGAACAAATTTTACTTAAATTGGAAGTAAAATTCGAAGAGCAATTTTCAATCTAATTTCATGGGATTGATAGCGTGAATAATTTCTTTGACTTGTAAACTCAGGGAAGAATTTGATAAAATGTTTGAAATTTAGTAGAATTATGGCTCTACTTAATTTCGAATTGACTTTATGGCGATACCAAATTTCAACCCAATTTATATTGGAATCGGAAAAAATTGGAATCATGCCAACATTTGAGATAAAAATTAAAATTCTATAATTTGGATAGAATTAATTTTATCGAGTTTGAATTGATGTAAAAAAAAAATCTTGAATCCAACTTAAAGAATCTAAAGTTGTATCCAAATTATTTAACTTGCATGGAAGAGAACTTGATTGCCCCCAAGAATCTGGCTAAACAAGAAAATAAATTTAATTTAACTTTTTTATTTGAAGAAAATTTAATTTAACTTTAGATTTTAGATTGCACAACTTTAAATTTGAGAAGTTCAAACTCAACATGATGGTTGCTAATTTTTTTTTTTAAAAGCCAAATTTTGAGCAAAATAAAACTTAGAATAAATTTGAATTTTTTTTTTAAAAAAGGCGAATCTTCACAATTGTTCTATGTCTAACGTCCAAGATTCAATTTGTTTAAAACCTATTCAATATTTTTGTTGTGATTTTTTTTAACCAAATAGATGATTTTTTTTTTCAAATTAAAAAAAAAAAAGAATAATAATAACAAACTTCAAATGGATTTCATTTCTATTTATAATTCAAGATATTTTACTGAAGACTTTCTTTTCTAAAATATTCAAATCAAACTCAGGAGGTTAGATAAAGATTTGTTAGCCTTAAAATTATCCTAAATTCAACAGAATATCACATTTATCTCAAAATTTGAAGTTTGAAAACAAAAATCCAGATTTGTTGCAAATATCTGAAGGATTGGATCTCCAAAACTCCCTATAAATACCCAACTTCCCAATTCTATTTTATTCACCCTTTAGGGCATCTAGCCTGTTGCAAATGGCCACAACCAAGAGCTTTTCCCTTTTTTTATTTATTTTATGCAAAGGTTGTCGCTGCCAGCCGCTGAAGAACACCGTCTGCGATCGCTAGTATTTTTTTTTTGTGAGATTTAAAAATTTTCTATGAGAGTTAAAAAAGAAAGACTAGACCTTTTATATATATATATATATATATAAGGGTTTAAGCTTTTTTTTTTTAATCTCATATTTACAAAACAAAATGGTCTCACCATTAACCCTTTTTTTTGTTCTGTGCTTTTTCTCAATTGTCTACTATTTCTTTATTTTATTTTATTTTTTCAATTAATCTGTGTCCTCTTTTTTGTTTTCATGTATAGTTGTTTTGTAACTAAAATAAAAGTACATAAAAAGTAGAAACGTTTTTTTTTCATTTTTAATAACTAACTTTTTATTAAAATTCCTGTTTTTACAATTGGTTAATTTTAAGGGTCTGCCCTCCTTTTTATTTCCTTTTTTTTGTAATTTTCATTTAATTTCAAAATATTGCCTTTTTTTTTTTGCATCCATCGTTTCTTTTATTTTCTTAATTTTTTTAAGCTTTCAAAACCTATTTGTTTTAGACAACACACTTTTTTTTTGAAATTTCGAACCTTTTTTTTAATAATTAATAAATGACCTTTTTTTTACAATTATTTCATTTAAGAATATTTTTTACAAACTAATTTTTTTTTAGTAAACTACATTCTTTAAGAAATTTTAAAACTCTCTTTTTCTTTTTTTTTTTTAATAATGTTAAACAAACCCTTTTTTTCCCATAAAGAGATGCTATACTTTAAGGGAATGATACTATGGATGACCTTGTTAGAATGATGGTATGGATGAATGACCCTATCGGATTGATGCTATAAACGACCCTATCAGATTGATGCTATAAACGACCCTATCGGATTGATGCTATAAACGACCCTGTCGGATTGATGCTATAAACAACCCTGTCGGATTGATGCTATAAATGACCATGCCTCATTGATGCTATGGATGACCCAATCGGATCGCTGCTTTGGATGACCCTTTCGGATCGCTGCTTTGGATGACCCTATCGGATTGGTGCTATGGACGATCCTGTCGCGGGTTGCGCTATAAACGACCTTGTCGCTGGGTGCGCTTTACGACCGGATGCGCTATAAACAACCTTGCGACGGGATGTGCTATAAATGACCTTGCGACGGGATGTGCTATAAATGACCTTGCGATGGGATGCACTGGAAACGACATTGTCGTAGGGTGCTCTATAAACGACCTTGTCGCAGGGTGCGCTTTGCGACGGGATGTGCTATTAACGACCTTGCGACAGGATGCACTATGAACACTTTGTCGCAGGATGCGCTATAAACGACATTGTCGCGGGGTGCGCTTTGCGACGGGATGCGCTGGAAACGACCTTGCCGCGGGATGCACTAAAAACGACATTGTCGCAGGATGCGCTATGAACACTTTGTCGCGGGATGCCCTATAAACGACCTTGTCGCGGGGTGCGCTTTGTGACGAGATGCGCTATAAACGACCTTGCGACAGGATGCGCTGGAAACGACCTTATCAAAGGATGAGCTGTAAACGACCTTGTCGCCGAATGCACTAAAAACGACCTTATCGCAGGGTGCGCTATAACGATCTTGTCGCCAGGTGCGCTTTGCGACGGAATGCGCTATAAACGACCTTGCGACAAGGGGATTCATAAATGACTTTGTTTCGGCGGCGGTGCTCACTATGTCCCCTTTAAGTGATGTCATTGCGACGTATCGACAACGGTTCTCATTGACCAATAAAAAAAGACTTTGAGGTCAAAAAGTTGTTAAATCGTTTTCCACCTCACAGAGATACTATAAATGACCCTATGTGGACAAGGCACGAGACATTTCTCACGAAATTACCGATGAGTGTCTTGAATATTTAGGGGTGCCTGAAATGAGGCGTTTAAAATTTTACCAAAACCTTGGCTTTTTTTTTTTTTTTTTTTTTTTTTTTTTTGCCTCCTTTATTATATATATATATTTTAACCCTCAGCGTACCATTTTCAAATTCCGCTTGTACTTATAGATCCCTTATGAAACCCCGTGATTCTAATGATCCTCATTTTTCCTAATGCAGGACAATGACCTATTTCACAGAGATTTCAAACTCCACCGAGCATAGCCTCGTTGTTTTGAGCCACAAGGACCAGCCTTTTCGTGAAGAGACTATTCTTCCCATCGACGAACCATATAGAGAGAGATGAGGCTTGGCTCTAGAGATTCAATTTTTCTATCAGACTGGTCAACAAAAAGATCTCTACATAAACATGCATCTGCTACAACCTGGCTCTTGGACTCCCCTATACATACGACAAGTTTATCTGTGAAACCAGAAGCGACATTAGGGCGTCAAATCATAGAAGGAAATTTTTTTTGGGGCTCCCCACTTAAGCTTAATGGTGAATTTTCTTATGTGGCTCTTTACTGGGAATGACTAGAGTTCACGGTCTCCCGAAACACTGAAGCATTGAAGAATGCTAGACTCATTTCAGCAGTAATGGCCTCCTTGTATACTTATGACTGCAATAGTCACGTGATGCAAGCCTTTTTTGAAGCATGGTGTTCATCTACAAATACCCTTCATACATCATTTGGGGAAGTATCCATTTCACTGTGGGACATGTGGCAACTGGGCGGTCTTCCTATCAATGGTGCATTTTATGATGAAGTCATTCCTGGCTATAAAGATGTGTTGAGACTGAATGGACGGTCTGAGTCCCTCCCCACCAGTTGCCAACACCTTTTTGATGCATAGCATCGTCTTGCTTCCCAACAAAAAATAGGCAAACGATTCCAATAGACTCATGGATCTCGTTTTGGTTTAAAGGGGAGAAAAAATATAACAGGCCTCCTAGAAGAAAATCAAAGAAGAAATCACGACTTGCTTCCACTCATAATCCTAGTGGATCTATTCCAGAGAATCGCAATTGGACGGAAAAAGAGCAGACGATTTTCCAACTACTTGGCATCACAGAGAATATGAGGGATGAGACATACTTGGCTGCCTTTCTTTCATGTTGGCTATGCTTATTCGTATTCCCTCTCAAAAGTGGTCGTTCACTGCGTTCTGGTGTGTTTAAGGTCGCATCCCTCATGGGCGAAGGAAGACTCTTTAACCTTGTCGTGCCAGCTTTGTCGAATATTTATTACGGTTTGGGCCAAATATCAAACACGCCTTCCTCTATTGGATGCTCGAATAACTGCTTTCCTATTCATTATGTTCATGGTTGGCTTGCCCGCTACTTTGACACTCATCATAAGGTCAGAAACCCTGTCAGAGGTCCTGGGATGGCTTACTTCTCTGGAGAAGGGGGTGCACGATGCTTAAATGGCTTCGAAGCTCGTCAATTAATCCATCGAGGTGAAGCAATAATGTGGCATGTGAACACCCCTTCAAGAGTTAAGGCTGAAACTATCCATGATATCAAAGGATTATCATTTCCATCAGCCTCTTTTTTCATGAGTCTCCGGTCGTGCTACTTATCTTCTCGTCACGGGAAGTTGATGACTCTTGAGGCATATAACCCGCATAGATTTGGTCGTCAGTTTGGCTTTTATCAAGATGTGCCCAACCAATCCAACGAAAGTTTTCCTCACCTCAATCTCAACAACATCTTTTACTATTGGAAAAGTTGCAGTCAACTTTCAACATCCTCCAAAGTATACATTCCAGCACGTGAGCTAAACCCACATACCCAAATTATTGACTCTTACAAAGAATGATGGGCGAAAAGCATGGAAAATACATGGAAGATGGTATCCAGATTCTTGTGGATAGTTTTAGCTCTTCTTCTGCTAGACATAAAGCCCACAAAGATTTGAGTGTAGTAGAAGTAAAAGAAACTGATCATGCACCCACGCCCGATGTTGTGATTCACTCTAAACGCATTCGTGAAGGTGAAGGTAAGAGTTGTAGTAGCAACGAGGATCGTCACTGGAATCGTTGGAGGCAGGTAGACAACTCTCCAAAAATTGATCACATCCCCTTTAAAGGCCCCTCAAATGATGTAGAGCGCCCAAAGTTGACATTGCCTATGGTGAGCATAATTCTTTTTTTTTTTTTATGTTTCATTTTTTCAATTACATATATGTATGTGTATACATATATATTTTATGTTGACTCTTTGTTCTCCCTTGCAGACATCACACTCGGCTATTGGTCCTGCTCCTCCTATCCATAAGGAACAACCTAATATGCCGATTATTGAAGTCGATCAACCCACCAAGAGCCAGGAGCAAAAGGAAAACGAGGACCCCTGCCAGGAGCAAGGGGACACAGACACTATGTATACGACACCCTTACAACTTACCGGAGACGAAATTGTTGCCAGAGAAAATCGAAAATCTGTCATTGGCATGTGGGCTCAAGCCAAAACCTTGTTAGAGAATGCAACCTTTGAGAATGCAGGCTCCCTTGAGTCAACTATGGAGACGATATTTAAAGGCATCTCAGATATTACTACGACTGATTTAACCCTTATCCGAACATCAGTGAGGGAATACCTCGAGAAAATACGCACATACAACGACTTAAGGCATACGACTGTTCCCCAGCATGCTTCAACCAGTGATGATGAAAACCTATCAGAGCTTAGAAAAAATATGGAGAAGGTGTTGTCGGATATGCGAACCTCAAACGAGAAGAAAATCTCCCTTCGTAAGCAATCCAAAGACTTGTCTCGAAAGATAAAGGAGCTGAAGACTGAGCGTAAAACCGTTTCTGAACTTATTTCTGCAGAGGCAGCACTATCAACCCAAATACAGCAAAAAGTATCTGAATTCGAGGAAAAAATAAGTGCAACTGAAGAAGCTCAGGTTGCCAGCAACAATAGGCAGCACTAGCAAGGCTTGAAGAAACCCTTACAAGTTAGCGACGCAGACTGCTGGATTATAACTTGACGTTTTAGCTTCTTTTTTTCCCTTTTTCTTTTAGATTTTCTGTATCTTAGGAACGACTTTATTTACCACACTTTATTTATAGATTTTTTTTCTTCATTGTACCTATCGATTCGGCCTCTTTTATCATCAATAAAATAAAAGTTTTTATTTTAACCCTTTTTTTTTCTTTTTTCTTTGCTTTATTAGGACTGAACTTAAAATTAATTAAGTTGCCTATGTACCCTTTTATAATGAAGGGATCAAGTCATAACGTAGTTCAATTACATAGCTTGGGACGATAAATTTTTTTTTAATTGTGACTTAACTTAAAATTTGTTAAGCTGCCTACGTACCCTTTTTTTAAGGAAGGGATCAAGTCATAACGTAGTTCAATTACATAGCTTGTAGTTTATACTCATACGCCAAGGAGTGCTACACTCTTAAGCATAGAATTTCTTAAGAAACTTTCCGTTGATCGGGCCAATTTTTAGTCCATCCTTATCCACAATCTTGTAAGCTCCGTTAGTGTAGACTTCTTGAACAACATAGGGTCCGTCCCATTTAGGTGTGAACTTATTTCCTGTATGTCGTGTCGTGATGATAGGTCTTTTGACAGCGAGTACAAGATCCCCAACTAGAAACGAACGAGGCTTGATATTTTTGTCGAAAGCTTTGCTCATTCGTGCTTGATAACATTGCAATGCTTGCTGAGCTTCAAGTCTTCTTTCATCCAATGCCTCTAACTCTTGGAGGCGGAGTGTTGCATTTTCTTCAACTGTCAACCCTTCTTGTACGCCATTCGAAGTGATGGAATTTCTCTCTCCAATGGAAGTACGGCTTCTACTCCATAGACCAAAGAATATGGTGTGACTCCGGTAGGTGTGCGATACGTAGTTCGATAGGCCCACAATGTTTCACCGATTCTTTCCTGCCAATCCCTCTTTGCCTTGGAGACTATCTTCTTCAATAGGTTGCACAAGGTCTTGTTAAACGCCTCGGCCAACCCATTTGCTGTTGCATTGTATATAGATGACTTGTGTTGTTTGAAATGGAATTTTTCACATAACTTATCTATCAAGCTATTGGAGAATTGTCTTCCCTTATCTGTTACAATGCGATGGGGAATGCCGTAACGGTAGATTATATGCGTTTGGATGAAATTTGCAACATTTTCTTTCTTTGCTTCCCGCAAAGGAATCGCTTCAGCCCACCTTGAAAAGTAGTCGGTCGCAGCCAAAATGTAAGAGTGACCTGCTGATGACTTTGGAGTTATAGGGCCTACAAGATCAAGTTCACAAGCCTCAAATGGCCATGAAGCAATGGTTGGATGAAGAGGCTCTAGCGGTTGGTGTATAAAATTCGCATGGACTTGACAAGCTTCACATTTCTTTGCGTACTCCATCGAATCTTGGACCATAGTAGGCCAATAGTAACCCATTCTTTTTAGCTGAAAATGAAGCTTTGAACCGGACTGATGAGCCCCACAAATTCCTGAGTGTGCTTCCTCTAGTGTTGTATCTGACTCAGATTTTCTCAAGCATTGAATAAGGAGTCCTTCGTAGGAGTGATGATAAAGAGTCTCTTTGTAATAGACAAATTGAGCAGATCTTCTTCGTACATCTGCCTTGCGTCGAGGCTCTGTAGGGAGCTTCCCATGTTGAAGGTAGTCAATGATGGGTTGGCGCCAGTCTTCCTCTTCAATCACATAAACAGATATTGTATTAGTCTCATAATGTCCATTTTCGGGTGGTGGTATGACCCATTTTTTACAGAGTGTAATGCTCATATTTTCTCATCATCGAGAGATTGTCAGTATGAGAGCCAAATTAGCCAATGCATCAGCCCTATTATTTCCCGACCTTGAGATATGCTCTATGATGAAGCTATCGAACCTCTCTAATAATTGTCTAGCATATGCAAAGTATGGTTTCAAGTCTTCATGCTTTGTATCATATTGGAGTAGGACTTGGCTTATCACTAATTTCGAATCGCCGAATATCTCTATATACTTTACGCCGATATCGATGGCCATTTGAAGACCGATTATCAAGGCTTGATACTCTGCTACATTATTCGAGCATAGTTCTCCAAGTGTGAAGCTATAAGACAACATATGCTTTTCGGGTGAAATAAAGACATTACCTGCACCTGCACCACTTTTTCGTGCTGCACCATCAAAATACATTGTCCACGGGTTTACGATCGCAATGTGAATACTTCTTCTTCATCAGGGAAGTCTTCACACAACTTCCAGTCTGAGGGAATGAGGTGGTCTGCTAAGAAGTCTGCCAATGCCTGTCCTTTCATAGCTTTTTGTGGGACGTAAACAATGTCGTATTGCTGAAGAAGAACCGCCCATTTAGCCATACGTCCTGAAATTATCGGTCGGGACAAAATATATTTAATCGGGTCTGCTTTTGCAACTAAACGTACGGTGAACGCCTGCATGTAATGCCTCAGCTTATTGATGCAGAAGAAAAGAGCCAAACACATCTTCTCAATGGGAGAGTAGTTTAGTTCTGCTCCTGTGAGAGTTCGGCTTAGGTAATATAGTGCTCGCTCTTTTCCATCTTCTCCTTCCTGGGCAAATAATGCCCCCAATTATCGTTCTTGTGCGGTGATGTACAAAAGCAATGGTTTTCCAGCTATAGGGGCGCCCAAGACAGGAGGGTTAAACAAATATTTCTTTATGCTTTCGAAGGCATTTTCACATGCCTCATCCCACTCAAAGATTTCTCCTTTTTTCATCAATCTTTGAAAAGGAAGACATCTACCAGCTAGGTTTGAAATGAACCGTCTTATATAAGCTAGGCGCCCTTGAAAACTTCTTAGCTCGTGTAAATTCTTTGGCGGCTGCATCTTTTGTATCGCATCAATCTTGGACTAATCTATCTCAATTCCTCTATGTCTCACGATGAACCCTAGAAATTTTCCCGAAGTAAATTCAAATGCACATTTGAGAGGATTCATCTTCAGCTGGTACTTTCTTAGTCGATCGAAGACTACCTTAAGCTCTTCTAAGTGATCTCGTCGCTTTACAGATTTAACGACGAGGTCGTCAACATAGCATTCAACGTTTTTATGCAGCATATCATCAAAAATCTTCTGCATTGCTCGCTGATAGGTTGCACCGGCATTCTTCAGTCCGAACGGCATGACCTTGTAATAGTATATTCCCTTTGGAGTTCGAAAGGCAGTCATTTCTTCATCCTCAAGAGCCATCCTTATATGATTGTAGCCTGATGATCCATCCATGAAAGATAAAGCTTCATGTCCCGTAGTGGCATCAACCATGATTTCTGTAATAGGCAATGGAAAATCATCCTTCGGGCATGCATTGTTCAGATCGCGGAAATCAACACATACACAAAGTTGTCCATTCTTCTTTCTTATTGGAACAATGTTGGCGATCCATGTTGGGTATTTTACTTCACGGATAAACCCAGCTTCAATTAACTTATTTACTTCGACCTCTATTTGGGGGATAAGTTCTAGTCTAAATCGCCGTTGAGTTTGCTTAATCGGTCGAGATCCAGATTTAACAGCTAAATGATGGACTGCAACTTCTGGATCAAGTCCCGGCATTTCCTTGTATGACCAGGCAAAGATGTCCTTGTATGTAGTAAGTAGACGTAGATACTCGGTCTCTTCCTCTGGCGTAAGTAACGTGCTTATGAAATTTGGGCGTGGCTCTTCATTCGTACCAAGATTTATTTCTTTAAGCTCTTCTACTGTCGACTGAATGCAATCTTCTAATGGAAGTGGAGCTTCATCAACATCCTCTTCACCCATCTCAACCTCTGTCTCTTCTACAATAGTGATGTGATGACACGAAAACTCATTTTCCTCTTGCTCTATATTCTCTTCCCTTGGGTTGGTGAAGATAACATCATGTCGCTTTACTCTCAGCGAACCTTCTGTTTCAACTGTGACAAACATTTTTCTCTTCATATGGGATGGAACAACACTGCATATGTCTTCATCGCTTCTTATCTTACTCGATGACTCATTTTTGACAATTTCTCTAAGGCTTTCATGAGAGATTCGGTCAAAAACAGATGTGGTATTCCTTTCAATATTTGTCGTGCTTATGCTTAATCTTTGAAAAGCCGACGGTCGGGCCTTATCATTAGTTGGACTTGTATTTTCTATTTTCCTTTTCGGCTTACTTAACCTTTGAAAGGCGGATGGTCGTGCCCCACCTGAAGTCGAGGTTGTTCTCGCCTCTCCTATGGCTTTATTCAATCTTTCAAAAATAGGTAATTATGTCTCATTAGTGGTAGTAGACATTTTATTCTCTTTTCTTTTTGATGTACCTAACCTTTGAAACGCTGAAACACGAGATGTTGATGGTCCAGTGCGTTTAAAGGCGGGTACCCTATGACCAACATTCTTATTTTCCTTTGATTATTCAACCTCTTCAATGGTTATGTGGTTGGCATCTTCCACCTTTGCCTTCTCTCTTCTTGTTATGCGAACTGGTTCCGTCGACTTATATCCGAGTCATTTTCTTGACGTTGGTAGAGCGTAACCTTTCTTCAACAGTTTCTTTTGCGTCAAAGAAAGCTTGGCTTGGTCATCAAATATACTTAAGCGTTTGAACTCTGTATGTGTCGTGAAACCATACCCTGCTTTAGCCAGCAGACTGTACGCATTGGGGTCAAATCCATCCTTTGTTCGTTTCTCAGACAAAGTCACATTCTTCTCATCTTCTTCATACCTTTGACTCCATTGCTTTTGCATCTTTGTCAAAGAAGTGGTGAAACTTTGCTTTAATACTTCGATATCACCTAGTTTCAAATTTTTAGAACATTCGGCGAAAGGTGCTTCACCATTTTTCCGTCGGGATATAGGGACATAGCCCAAGATGGGTGAAGTTGGAAGTTTCTCATCTTTTGGAGCCTTAGGAGCTATTAGACTCGTTGAAGCCTCTATCTTTACAGGGCATGACTTTTCTTCTCTCACTACCCATTTCTTTTTTATGTCGGCCTCTAGTTTTAGCTTAGCTTTTTCATTTTCTTTTATCTCAGGGACCTCATGTGGCACTTATTTTTTCTCCTGATCTCGTTTTTGCATAGAATTTTGCATCGGCGAAATGAGACTCGGCCTCCAAGAACTGATTTGTGTCAGCTTCTACTTTCTTAACCCCGTCTTGGTGAAACTTAAAGCATTGATGCAACGAGGAGGTAACAACTCGATTTTCATGAATCCAGGGTCGTCCCAATAGTAGTCGATATGTTGTCTTACAATCTATAACATGGAACAAAGCATCTGCACTCAGCTCGCCAATGATGACCTCAAGCCGTATCATGCCAATCGCCCGTTGTCAGCCTTGGTTGAAGCCTTGGATTAATAACTTGCTGTCAGAAAGCTCTTCCATGTAGATGCCTAGTGTTTCAAGGTTACCTTTGGCATTATGTTGACAGCTGACCCATTATCAATGAGGATTCGTCCAACTCTTTGCTCTCGTATATAGCCTGAGACGTACAAAGGGCGGTTGTGAGGCTTTGATCCCAACAACAGATCATCGTCCGTGAAATTTATGGACATGCATGTCGAACCGTGTGCCCCAGTTGCAGGTATTTTAACGTCTTCGTTGCTTGAGTCTAATAGTGCCTCGATAAGAGAGCTTTTGTCTGCTTGGGGGAGTGATGTCAAATCCTCTATGTTGAAGGAAGACGTAGCTTTAGGCTTAATGACAGCTTTTGAAGAGCTCGATGAGTCATCACTTGTGCAAACTGCATGACATGTAGCAATGTCTATCACTTCATCTTTTCCTTCACGCAAAAATTCCTTCGGGATGAAATCAGCCAACGTTATAACATGATGTGCTCGTAGAAAATCTTCGTTCTCCTCTATAATGGGCTTAAATTTCCTTACACATCTTCTGCCTCGTTTCTTAGGCAATCTATTCCTCTTCGACTTTTGAAATCTACGTGATTCTTTCTGAGCATAAGTTTGTTTTTGCTTCCGGCGATGGGTTACAACAGTCCAACTTTCATTCTCATCTACGGTTGGCTCTAAAATACATCTTTCTTGGATGGAAGCTTGTTGATTTTCAGCCTGAAGGTTGTGGTCCGAGGATCTCCTTTGACATTGAACAAAAACTGGCTCAAGGGAGCCGAATTGAATCAAGTATGGAGACCAACACAGTGTTGCACCCTTAAGTGGTTGTATTTTAGGCTGAAAAACCACAGCGGCATGATTTGCTTGAGCTACTTCCTCTAAGTCCAACTCAATTTTCTTTTCTCTAGCCAATCTCAGAATCAACTCTTTCAGAACGAAGCATTTCTCGATGGGATGGCTGACAACGCGATGGTATTTACAGTAGTTAGGATCATTTACCTTGCCTAACTCCTCGGGACGCTTTCATTCGGGCAATTGGATGAGTTTTGCTTCCAGCAGTTGCTCTAACATGTCAGCAACATCGGAGTCCAGAAATGGATAGACTTTTTCTTGTCTTTCCTGAAGCGTTAGGCGACGTCGTTGCTCTACAACTGGTCGTTTCTCAGCTTTTGTTTCCTTTTCTTTTGAGGAAAACTTTAATGGAGTTGCACCGATGGTCATTGAATCATTTGCCACATTTTTTGTAACGTTTTTCTGTGGGCTTGAAATCCTTCTTTTCCTTACGGGTTTCTAAGACCAGAGAATCTTTGTTTCCCTTCGCGTCAATGCTCAGTTCCATATCATGAGCTCGGGTGGCCAACTTGTAACGGCCCGGAAAATTCATCCCGGCCTTCCCGGGAGGCCCAGGGGCATTTTGGTAATTTTGGGTCCGGCCGACAGGGCCGGTTTTGAAATTAAAAATTTCCGAAATAATTATGAGCCAAATTAAAAAGAATCGGGATTTTTGGTGAAGGCGTTTGGGCTTGGGAAAAGGTAAAAATAAATAAGGAATTAAATAAGCGCGTCAGTAGGAATCGAACTGGGCGTGTCATGTGCTAGGCGGAGGGCTCGGCCAGTAGAGCCACCGCAGCGTTTGTTAACTTAATCGCGCGATCTTGTATATATGTCCGCTCGTCCCTCGCTTTGGTTAAAGGCCGGCTCGCCCGAGCCTTCGCCCCATTTCTTCTTCTTCTTCCTCGCGAGCTCCCGACCGATGACCAACTTCTCTCGATTTCTTCCTTCTCCAGCTTCAATTCAACCGAGTTCCCATCCCCAAGGTCGAAGGCGTTTCATCCTCACGCTGTTGGTAAGCTTTCCTTCTTCTCCTTTGTTTTTTTCCCCTGTTTTCAATTCCGTCCCTGCCGGCCGAGGGAGTGAGGAAATTTGTGTGTTTTCTGTTCAGCAGGTGTAGAGGAACTCATCCATCAACTGAACGAACGTCGAATCCTCTCCAATCGCTCGAATTCGAGTTCGTTTTCTCCGTCTCCCAGATCGCCTGTCGCGCCTGTTCGACGAGCTCGCGTATGAGGCGGCCAGCCCGCCGAGCCTCGCCGCTCACCGCCCCGTGCCCGCGCGCGCGTCCTCGCCCAGCTACGCGTCGCGTCGCATCGCCAGCGCCCAGCCGCGCGCGCCCTCGCGCCCCTGCTTCGCCCCGCGTCCGTCCGTTCCCCAGCGTGCGCACCCAGCACGCCCATCTCGCCCATTTCTGCGCCCCAGCGCGCCCAGCAAGCCTCGTTGCTACCCCGTTCGTGCAATCGGCTCATTCGTGCGTTCGTCGCGCCTCGTGAGTAGCTCTCGAGCTGAGCCTCATTTATTTTATTGTATTTAGGCCTATTGTGTGATTATTGTGAGGATTGATAGGTTCCCGGTAGCTAGATCGAGATTGTTCGCGACTTAGGTTTTCGTGCCAAACCGTCCCCGACCAAGGTAAGGATTTCTTACCGGAGTTGTGTGGACCCTGCGATATATATGTGATTGCTGATTGATTGCTTGTTTGTGTGTATTGACATATGTAGCTAGGTTCTCTAATCTGAATTCCCGATTAGCATGATTTTTCTTATTCAATTCTCATGTTAATCCATGCTAGGCTGTTCCTCTCTAGCATGCTCGTATCTATTCCTTGCTTCGTAGTATCATGCTAGGCTCGTTGTATTCTTATTGAGCACGTATTGGATTTTATGGAATTGTTTTTTTTTGCTAGGGCGAGTTAGAATTGCGGAGTAGATAGCATCATCCGTGCTCGATGCATAAAGAACCTTGCATCCATGGCGGGGACGTCGAGCAAGTCATTCCGCCCCTGGACCCGTGAGGATTAGCTAACCCAAGCGGTAGGCCTGCGCAATCTTGGGTGAGGGTGTGATCGTTAAATGCCCCAACGGTCGGGATGATGACTTGGCATTGCCTCTCGCCCCCGGCGGCGGCATGTCCTCGGCATGTTTGGCAAGAGCCCACGATTGCCACTGTTAAGGCAAGAGGCGGCTTCACGGTGTAAGCCTACCACGACCGTCCCTTGGCCCCAGGTGCTGTTGTTCAGGCTGACATAGTTTACGTGTCCAGGTCTCACACCCCTATGTCAGTGACACCGATCCAAAGATTTAGTTAGGCGTGGTGACTGGATATGGGCAGCTTGCCTCCAGACCCGGCAACCCCCCATAGTCTGCAGTAGCACGCGGTGCATGCTTACGCTCATTACTGGCGCCGATCGAGAGCTCCTCGGGATTGTGAGCGGTGTACCTTTCGTCGACGATGAGACAGCCGAGGCGGGACTTGTTTCTCGTATAGGGCGACTTATGTATTGGATTGTGTGATGATACTATTCCGGACTAAGACCCTGAGTTGGCATCCGAGGCCCAAGTATGGGCTAAGCTATGTGCTCTATTCTGTGTTTTTATTCATAGCTTGCATACGCTCATCGAGATGACCATGTATATCGTATTGTACCCCGGTTGGGGATTCTTACTGAGCGATTCGTTGCTCACCCTTATTATTGTGGTTTTTCCACAGTGCAGGATTGCGAGACATGATGGGTGAAGGAGAGGAGCTGTGATCATGGGGCCCATCTTCCAACTCTTTTTTGTATTATGACTCTCGTGTGTTTTTTTCCCCGAATGCATGTAGTCGGGCACGGAGCCCTAGGATGTTTGTAAATATTTGTGGATTCCTGCATTTTGTATCTAAACAGGTTTGAATGGCTTTTAGTAAATCTCTGATCAGAGTAAACTTTGGAAACGTATTTATCTTGGAACAGGTGCTTGGAAACAAGGACAGGTTCCAGGGAAATTGTCTAGTTTTTAAAGGAGTTATTTTGAATGTTTTGTTTTAATTGGAATCCGAAATCGTGTCTGTTTAAAAGTCCTTTACTTTGAATGCATGCATTGGGATAAGGGCCCATTTAGTGCCTCATTCGGGTCGGGTCCCTTACAGTTGGTATCAGAGCTCAGAGTCATAAATTCTGTAGATTGACCTTTTGTTGTAGGTCGTTTTCCCATGATCACTTGCACTCCGACAGTCATCAGGTACGCCTAAGTTTACTATTTGTTGTAGAAAAAGGGTTAAGAATTTACAATACCTGTCATCGAGTGTATGCCTTGTGTAGTGTTGTGGAGCGGAGACGAGCAGGTTCTGACTCGTTATTGGTTTGGGTTTAGAGCGCCATCATGCCAACTTCTCGCAGTGTGTGATGTATATTGTGGTTTGTTGTGGTATCCAGATAGATTCGGATGCCCTGGGACATCGTTCCAGAGGAAGGTAGAGATTGGACTCCCATAGGCCAACTGTGGCCTAGTTGATGGTTTTCCCCTAGTGAGAGGGTGGAGGTGCTTTGCCTTGGAATGCCACTCCAAGAGAGGAGTTAGCTGTGGTTGTGTTGATGTGGATGTTTGTGGAGCAGGTCCCCGTGTGGACTAGCCTGGGTAGCTCAAGTGTTGATCTTGAGCCTTGATAGATTATTCGGTTGCCCAGCAGAGTGGTTGCAAGTTGGTAGCCTCGAGGAGGTTGATGAGGCATCTTAGTGCTTACGTGAAGTGTTGTTGTTTGCAGCCGATGGCGGAACCACAGTAGTTAAGGGTGCAAAGCAAGCGGTGTTCTCTCAATTTGGATCCGTTGGTGTTTTCCTCAATGGTTTGATAGAAGTGAACACTCTTCTTTTGGTAAGCCCTAGAGTAGGGCTAGCTGCTGCATGTTGAGAGAGCCGGCCAGAGTTTGTTGAGCATCATGTAGAGATGCAAGAGTAGGTCGTGAGCCTTTAGCTTGATGAGATGCCTTAGGCATAGTTGTTGGAGTTGAGCCGTTGTATGCCGAGCCAGAGTTCGTGTCACTTGAGGTTGTGACCTTGTTGGCCCCGTTGTGGTAAGATGTGGATTTGGTAGTAGTGGCACTTGAGGTGCATTGGTTGGTGTGCCGCTTTGGCACTAAATCTGTTCGGGCTGAGTTTGGCATGGGCATAGCAGATGGTTCTATGCCGTTCGGAGTTTAGCGTACTCCTTTAGCCTTGGATCTATTTATGGTAGTTGCACCTGTGTAGGTCGTGCAAAAGAGCTAGTTCAGTGGTGATCAAAAGATTTCAAGCGAAGGGATGTTCGAAAGGAGCCTTTTCGAGTGTTCTTTGGAGGTTGAGTAAGTCAAGTGGTTGTTGGTTGGTAAGTGTTAGTGCGCATGCATCTCACGCTAGTGTTAAGGCCAAGAGATCTTTGTGGTTGGTAGTGCGGTCAACTACCTTCGAGTGCCTAAATCTCAGGAGAGTTGAGCATCGTAGAAGCAAGTTTGGGTCCAGTTGAGGGACCATGAGTTGGATGCCTATGAGGTGAGTAGGATGCCTTGTGAGAGGAGTTGGATGTCTTATGGGTAAGCACCCTTGGTAGAGGCTTGGTATAAAGTAAGTTTGGTTTGGCATGGTTATGCTTTGGTAGAGCAAGGTTGCCACAGCTTCGAGCATCGTGTGGAGATGGAACTTTGGGTGTTTCGTTGATTGGTTGTATCTCTGCCAGGAGCTAGTGTGGCTTTTGGGAAAAGCATTTGTTAGTCTTGGATCGCTAAATGAAGGTTGGGAGTTGTGCACACAAGTGTATTTGTGTGGTTCGTTCTGTGGCGAGAGTTCAGATCCAGGTAGGATTTGTAATAACCCCATCTTTCGTAAGTTTAATAAGATTTGTGGCTTGTTGGAATTTAAAGCAATAAATGAGGTTAAAATTTTGGAGTTTAAATAAGGGTTGTGGCACATTTGTAGTTAACTTAAAGGTGGAGGGCATTATTGTCTTTTCAGCCTTTGATATTTAAGAAAATGATGAGTTTGCAAATCCCTAAGGCTGTGTTCTACTGTTCATCCGTCTCCTTCCCTTGCTCTTCACATTGTTCGATCGGAGGCGTCGTCGTGGTCTCGTGGTTGTGCATCGCGAGGCGGTCGAAGAGCGAGCTTCGTCTCCCCGACGAGAGTGTGTCGCGTGGGTCAATCGTTGGTGCGTGGGTCTCCTCGTTGCGTCCCGAGCCCAGACGCGAAGCTTCACCGGCGTGTGCGTGTGTGTGTGGATCGAATCTTTGCGGCGTGAGGTGGGGGTGTGGCTTCATCGGAACTTCAGGTTGTGCGTCGTGGGTGGAGCTCGAAATCGCGCAGTAGAGCTCGTTGGTGGTCGCTCGTGAGTTTCGCCGTCTCCGTTTGAGCTCGTCGCCGAGTTCGCGAGCTTTGCGGTGTGGTGGGTTCGTTTTTCGCTTGGGTTCGTGTTCGTCGTGGGTTGCGTCGGCGTGGGTGCAAGCGAGCGGCACTGGTTCGCGGGTGGGCTCCGCCGTCGGTGTATAGGTCGAGCGGCTCAAAGTTGCGGGTTCGAGCGGCTTGTGTGAAGCCGTCGGGTTCGTCTCCAACTGGGGGTCACCATCGCGAGCCGCTCGCGGCGCACACGCGAAGATGCAACGCCGCCGCAGTCCGCCATTCACCGGTTTCGCACAAGGTGAGCTTCCATTGTTGGTGTTTTAAGTTAAATGGGTTTGGTTTCATTTGAAGAAGAAGAAGTGTGTTTGTTTAGTGGACTTAATCTATTTAAGTTGTGAATATGGTCTGTTTGGGTTCAAGTTTAAAGTAATTTAAATGAAGGAATAAGGGTTTGTTTGTTTGCAAGAGTTATTCTATTTAAAAGAGGAATAAAGGTGGTTTGGTCTTTGGTTTATGTTATTTATGTTGAGATTAAGCTTGTTTGGTTGCGGGTTCTAAGCTATTCAAGTTATGGATAGGTGGTGTTTGTTTCTTTGGTTTATAATTATTTAAATAAGGAATAAAGGTTAGTTGTTTGCAAGTTTAAAGCTATTTAAAATATGGATAAAGAGTGTTTGTTTCCAAGTGAGTGGTTATTTAAATGAAGATTAGAAATTTGTTTGGTTGCTAGTTTTAAAATATTCAAGTGATGGTTTTGTCTTGTTTGGCCATTGGTTTAAAATCATTTAAGTCATGGATTAAAGATGTTTGTTTATGGAGTTATGGATATTTAATTAATTGTCAAGCTTGTTTGGCTAAAGGTGTAAATTTATCTAAGTTGTGAATTAAGGTGTGTTTGGCTTTGAGTTTAATGGATGTTTGGCTCGGGTAAAATGATGAGTTTTGACCCATTGACTTTGTTGACTAGATTTGACCCGAGCTATTCTTCGTTCATCAAGTCGAGGTTGTGTAGCGTGTGAGTCACCAAGTGCCGCGGGACACGTTTTTCGAGGTTCTTCCCTATTTGATAAATTCGATATTCGGATCCGATTTTGATGGTCTAAGGTGCTAGTCTTGGCGGTTTGTTCGCTTCGGGGCTCGAGTTTTATTTGGCTAGTTGGAGCTTCCAATGGATTCATGGAGGGTAGTTTGTGGATTGGCCAAGGTAAGGGACCCGTTACCCCCCTTCTCGAGGCCCGTGGCTATTACATGTGTTGGATTGACTGTATTCACTTACGTGTTTGATGTGGCATAATCTGTGTTGTTTGTGCTTGCATTGATTATATTGAAAGCATGCAACATATGATTGATATCATGTTAAGGCAAGCATGTAGATTATGTTGATTATATGGACATGCATGAACTACTGTATGTTGATTGATAGAGTCGGTCTCGCATGACAGTCCTTATGTCCCATTGGGGGCTTGCATGATGTTTGATGCACGGCTTGGTGCTTCGTTTGGACGCAAACGAGACACACGAGACCGGATAGAGGATACTAGTAAGCGGATGTGCATGGTTTGTGGCCGGCACGTTCTCGATGGGGGATTTGTGGTCCCTCGCCGTCAGGTTTCCGTGGATGGTTGGCCCACCAGGCTCACGGCCCTATCGGCATTTTACTAGTAGCCTAGGGTGCTCTCCAGGTATGTGGTTGGGTTTGTGGCCCTTTGGTGAGCATGCTGGATCCACCCTCACCGTGAGTATGAGACCTGTGGGATTTGTGGTCCCTTAGCTACAGGCTTCTCTACTCGCAGGATCCCTCGGCTGGAGCAGTATCCCGCATTGCCTTAGAGATTTGTGGTCTCTATTGGCCTTTAGGTCTTTGGTTTGTGGCCTCAGACCGCTCTGCGTGGCGTGGATCTTGGACATGGTTCCTACCCCTTTTCGCCCAGGAGCTCGGGTTTTGTGGACCCCTTGATTATGTTGCTATCTTGCATGTTCGTGATGCTTTTGACCTGATGCATGTCTTTACCCCGAGGTGGGGAATCCTTACTGAGTTGCAAAACTCACCCTTTCCACTGTGGAATACCACAGGTACTACGAGATTGTATCGAGATGGGTGATCGAACGAGCTGGAGACGACCATGGGACTTGCTGCATTATTCTGTTTAGAGTCTTCTAAATTCCTTCTTTCTGCATGAACTATTTAATGGCATGATAAGTGGAACTTGTTTTATCGAGTTTTTATGTTTTGACTTTAGGGTACCCTAAGACTGTTTTAATGAGTTTATACTCTTATAACCTTGTTCTCCCGAGTTATTTTGAGGAAGTTTTGTTTTAAATTTACATGCCCGAGATTGCGAATACTATTTTCATGCATTTCGAGTTAAGGACTTAGGTTTAGACCCTAGTTTGGGTCGGGTCCTTACAAAGCTTTGGGGATCTGGTGCTCAGTTCTTGGAAAAAAAAAAAAAAAAATTTGGACTCAAGGTGGAGGTTGTAAGGCTTTAGTGAGGAGGGTAAGGATACCATGCTCGTGGTATCAGGATGTTGCTTAGGTAAGATTTGTTAAGTGGACCTAAGCTTGGTTGGCGGATCTTCTTGTTGATCGTCATGACGGAGAGAGTTGTTCGGATCCTTCCTTGGGTAGAAGTTATGTTGTGGTTGATGTCTGAGTAGGAGGATGACGCATTCGGTAGCGTTTCGGGTCCTCTTGGTTCCCAAGGAGTTGGAATTGCCGGCATGGTTGTGTTCTTTGGAAAATGGAGTTGTTGTTTGTTCAGGCAGTTGGTTGTTAGTTCGTTAGTTGGCAGTGGGTGTCGAGGGTTGTCGGAGAACCCTAGGTTGTGGAGAGCCTCTCTAGAGCTCAGTCAGGCCAAGTAGTGAGTTGCAAGTTGGCAAGCTGGAGCCGAGTAGTTTGTAGCCTCGGGTGAGTTGCTGGCAGTCTTGGTAGCCTAGCAAGCTGGTATTTGTTTGGAGTGGAGTCCGGATTGGTTCCGGTATGGTGACAAGTTGATGCTTGGTGTTGACCAAGGTGTGGATTGAAATTGCTAGAAGTCAGTTTGCTCGTGGGGCGAATGGTTCGTGCCCTGTTGGTTGTCTTCCTGTTTCCAGGAAATTTGGGAGTTGCCCCATTGGTATTTGGAAGTTCAGTTCGTGGTGGACCCCTGTTGCTACCCCGTAAGATTTTGATCTTCTGGCTTTAGTGGAGCAAGACAGTGAGTGTAAGTGGAACTCTCTGTTCTTCGGTGGTTTGCTCGTAGGAGCTGTTTTCTTTCTGGGTTTGGCAGGTTACTACCGTCGGTTTGTTAAGGACTTTTCCGCCATAGCCTAGCCCCTCACTCGTCTGACGTGGAAGGGTGTCGAGTTTGTTTGGGACGGTAGGTGTGATGAGAGCTTTGCGGGCTCAAGCGCGATTTGACTTGACACCAGTGTTGGCGATCCGGAGGGACAGTGGTTTCGTGGTTTACGCTGATGCTTCCAAGTTCGGGTTGGGTTGTGTGTTGATGCAGCACGGGAAGGTCATTGCTTATGCTTCCCGTCAGCTGAAGCCATATGAGCAGAACTATCCGACTCATGATATGGAGTTGGCAGAAGTGGTGTTTGCACTGAAGAATTGTAGGCATTACCTGTATGGTGAGCGGATTCAGATGTTTTCCGATCACCAGAGCCTCAAGTATCTGTTTACTCAGAAGGAATTCAATATGAGGCAGAGGAGATGGTTAGAGTTGGTGAAAGATTATGACTGCGAGAGTTTGTACCATCCGGGTAAGGCAAATGTTGTAGCTGATGCTTTGAGTAGGAAGACGTCGCACTCTGCGGTGTTGTTGAGTCCCCAGCCCAGATTGCAGCGAGAGTTTGAGCAGGGTGAGATTGCGGTGTTGTTAGGTGAGGTTACTGCCAGAGTGACTCAGTTGACAGTCCAGCCATCGATTAGACAGCGGATTATTGATAGTCAGCTGAGTGGCCCCGCACTTAAAAGATTATTTGACAGAGTTAGTGCTGATGGAGATTTTGACTTTGTATATTCACCAGACAGTGGGCTGACGTACAGAGGCCGGTTGTGTGTTCCGGATGTTGTAGGATTGCGGAGCGAGTTGCTATCGAGGCCCACGATTCTCCGTTTGCTTGGCACCCGGGGTACCAAGATGTATCGAGATCTTAGCGGACATTACGGTGGATGGGTATGAAAAGAGATGTGGCGGAGTTCGTCAGTCGATGTCTCACTTGTCAGCAAGTGAAGGCACCCAGGCAGAGACCAGCCGGTTTGTTGTAGCCGCTGAGTGTACCTCAGTGGAAATGGGAAGAGATCTCCATGGACTTTATTTCTGGCTTGCCGAGGACTCCGAGGAAGTCCTCTCAGATTTGGGTGATAGTCGATCGATTGACTAAGAGCGCACACTTCATTCCCGGTAGAGACACTTATACCGTGGAACAGTGGGCGCAGTTGTTTTTGGAGCAGATCATTCGCTATCACGGTGTGCCTGTGAGGATCGTATCTGACCGTGATTCAAGGTTCACTTCTCGTTTCTGGAGAGCGCTTGTAAGAACCCGACCCAAAACATGGTCATAAACCTGGGATCTTACTCAGCATGCAAGTTAAATATGATAACAAGCGGTTTAGAGCTTATATTTAAAAACCTTTCAAAACATATGAGAAGGGGAAGCCCTTAAAACATAACCAACAACTTTCATTTTAAACAATCCAACAAAGTAAAACAACCTGGCCAGTGTTTAATAAAATGTACAATACAATTTAAGCAACGTTTTAAACAATGTTCCCCTAGGACTCTGTCCATCTACATCTTTGAATAAACAATGCAATAATAAAAGACAGAGTGCAGCGGTTCCCCATGATCAATCGGCTCCTCCGCTAGCCCTCCCGGTGTTGTCCCAAGTTACCGAAAGATAAATAAGGGTGAGTATAAACATACTCGGTAAGAATCCCCAACCGGGGTACAACACGATACATCAGTCATCTAGCACCTCAATATGCAAGCAAGCGACTATCAACACAGATCATAGCTCAACGAGCTCATAAAACAAGATCTGGAAACATCGGAAGTCTCTTACTTCCGGAATCATCGGAAGTCTCCTACTTCCGGCCTAATGATTGGTTCTCATAACCAATCCCGGGACATCTCCGAGGGTCTTTCTCCCTCGGCCAATTGATCACTCAAAAACCGATCCCAAGATGTCCGACACCCTCGAGGGTCTTTCTCCTCGACCAATTGATTAGCTCAAAAGCCAATCCCAATGGGTGTCCTCAAGGGCCTCTTACCCTCGCTAACAACTGGACTATCGGAGAGTACCCATGATCGGCTCTAAAGCTGGAAGGCGGTGTACTCACGAACATTAGCCCGGGAGCTCTCGAACCGGCGATTACGCGTGTGTTGCGCGCACACCGCATGCTCATCTCGCAACCGGCGTAAATGCGGGGCCTAAGGGCAAACTACGCGGGTCACACGATGCCTAAAGACTCGGAAGCGGTGTCACCGAACACAGTGAGTGCGAGGCCCTCGGCACTCATCTGTGCGGCTGTACCACCGACACGAAGCTAAGAACAAGGCCAAGGCGGGCTTGCACCGTTGGCGTGGTTCCGCTCTAGCGGAGCTACAAACTAGGCTTATGCCGATGTGGTAGCTACATCCACATCGGCCGCCGGGGAAGCAATGTACGTTATGCTTCGCTCTCTACTCCGGACCGGTGGGGACAAAGTACGTTATGTCCACTCTCACCTACGGATGATGACAAACCCTACTACGCTATCTAAGAATACCGAGTAAATTAATGATTCATGGCTAGCAAGCAATGACCGACATCAATCACGTTTACCTAGCATGATACTACAACTTAAACAGGAATCACAAGCATCTTTGGAAGAACAAACCTAGCATGGCACTAACATGTAAAATCAACAAACATGCTAGCAAGAGATCAAACAAAGTCGCCTATCACTATCATGCTCATAACAATCAGCAAACATACAAGGCACAATCGAGATATATCGCAGGTCCACACAACCACGGTGAAGAAATCCTTACCAGGACAAGCAGAAAATAATCACAAATCAACCAAGCAATCCTCGAGCCTCTAATCGAACCCAAACAACCATCCGAGAAGCCACAAGGCTCGGGCCAACCAAAGACACAACAGCAGGCGTCGGGCGCAGAAGAGCACCGGCCGGGCGCTGGGCATGTGCGCTGGGCACTAGAAGGGCGCAGGCGGCGCTGGCGCAGCGCGCGCGCGCGCTGGGTGAGGCAGAGCGCGCGCGCGGGCGCGCTCGAGCTCGAGCTCGGCTAGAGGCGGCGACACACACGGCGCGGCTTGGCGAGGACGGCAGCGAGACGGCGCCGCGAAGGCGAGGCGACGCGACGCGACGAGCTTCGGGGCGCTTCGGGAAGGCACGACGACCTCTGGGCGAGCGACTCAAGACGGAGGCGGCTCGGGCGATGCCGATTTGGGCTCAGCGCGACCAAGGCGAGGCGCGCGCGGCGATGATCGGGCGCACTGGCCGGGTGGCGATCTGGCAGATCTGGGCGCACTGGCCGGGCGATGCGAGGCGTCTGGTGCGGCGTGGCTGGCGGGGGGCTATCTTTGGGGTGGCGGTGTCGATGCGGCCCAGGAGTGGTGCGGCTAGGGCATGGGTGGGTGGCTAGGGTTGGGTCTTCTTGGTGAGGTCTGCCAGAGAGAGAGAGAGAGAGAGAGAGAGAGAGAGAGAGAGAGAGAGAGAGAGAGAGAGAGAGAGAGAGAGATTGCAAAACAAGGGAAAGGGACTTTCTTGATTTTTCTTCCCTTTTTCCTAATTTAAACAAGCCTTAAAGTCCTTAAATCCCATTTCCGGCTTCCTCCTTCGAGACCCAGTGAAGAAACCTTTTCCAAACAATAACTCTCACTTAAACAAACTCCCAAATCATCTCTAAGGGCACAGGCTCGAATCCCAAAGGAAACACCCAAACAACGATCACTTTGCCCAAAACCCAAATCACAACCGAACTCCCAAACGAATACCCCAAACATCTCGGGACTCATGACCACCAACATACAAGCCTCAACAAAGCGGGGAGCGCCTCGAAGCCCGAAAATCCACAAATCTCGCAGGGAGCAAAAAGACCAAAATACCCCTAAGGGTCAAAAGCAGCTCTAACGGCCCAACCGAACCATCGAATCGAACCGGAAGCACCTCGAGAGGCGGAATAGAAAAGCGGGGTGCGTTAAGGCGCTCGAGAAGGGTTTAGGCACCGAGTGCGGCTTCAAGATGACTTTTCACTGCAGGCCATGGATGGATGCATCGAGAGGGTGAACCAGATTCTCGATGATATGTTGAGGGCTTGTGTGTTGGATTTCGGGCGATTGGGACCAGATATCATATCGATGGAGTTTGCATATAACAACGATTATCGATCGGCGATTGATCTGATGGCTCCATTCGAGGCTTTGTATGGTAAGCGTTGCCGATCTCCGTGTTTCGGGAAGAGGTTGGTGATAGGCGAGTTTTGGGTCCCGAGTTGTCGCAGATTGACCAATGGTGCCGTGCGAGAAGATTAGAGCCCGTATGTTGACAACTCATAGCAGCGCATGAAGAGTTATGCCGATGTTCGCGTCGGGATTTGGAGTTTGAGGTTGGTCAACATGTTTTCTTGAAGGTCGCACCGATGCGAGGTGTTTTGAGGTTTGGCAAGCGTAAAAAGCTGAGTCCCCGTTTTGTTGGCCCGTTTGAGATTCTGGAGAGGATCGGCAAGGTTGCTTATAGATTAGCCTTGCCTCCGTCATTGTCGCGATGCGGCGATGTATTTCATGTATCAATGTTGAGGCAGTACGTGCCGGACCCGTCGCACATTGTGGATTTTGAGCCTTTGCAGCTGAATAAGGATTTGAGCTTCGAGGAAAAGCTAGTGGGAATTCTTGCTTTTGAGACAAAGACACTGCGTAATCGTGAAATCCAGCTGGTAAAGGTTCGGTGGAGGAGTCGAGTTCGAGGAAGCCACTTGGGAACGGAGGATGAGATGAGATTGCGAGATATCTCGAGTTGTTCCAATCTTAAGTGACTTTCGAGGACGAAAGTCTTGTAAGGGGGGAGTATTGTAACGGCCCGGAAAATTCATCCCGGCCTTCCTGGGAGGCCCAGGGGCATTTTGGTAATTTTGGGTCGGGCCGACTGGGCCGGTTTTGAAATTAAAAATTTCCGAAATAATTATGAGCCAAATTAAAAAGAATCGGGATTTTTGGTGAAGGCGTTTGGGCTTGGGAAAAGGTAAAAATAAATAAGGAATTAAATAGCGCGTCGAGTAGGAATCGAACCAGGGGCGTGTCATGTGCTAGGCGGAGGGAGGGCTCACCAATGAGCCACCACGCGCGTTTGTTAACTTAATCGCGCGATCTTGTATATATGTCTGCTCGTCCCCTGCTTTGGTTAAAAGGCCAGCTCGCCCGAGCCTTCGCCCCATTTCTTCTTCTTCTTCCTCGCGAGCTCCCCCGACCGACATCCAACTTCTCTCGATTTCTTCCTAATCCAGCTTCAATTCAACCGAGTTCCCATCCCCAAGGTCGAAGGCGTTTCATCCTCACGCTGTTGGTAAGCTTTCTTTCTTCTTCTCCTTCATTTTTTTCCCCTGTTTTCAATTCCGTCCCTGCCGGCCGAGGGAGTGAGGAAATTTGTGTGTTTTCTGTTCAGCAGGTGTAGAGGAACTCATCCATCAACTGAACGAACGTCGAATCCTCTCCAATCGCTCGAATTCGAGTTCGTTTTCTCCGTCGCCCAGATCGCCCTGTTCGCCCCTGTTCGCCGAGCTCGCGCGCGCAGAAGCAGCCCAGCCGCCGAGCCTCGCCGCTCACCGCCCCGTGCCCGCGCGAGTGTCCTCGCCCAGCTATGCGTCGCGTCGCATCGCCAGCGCCGCTAGCGCGCGCGCTCGCGCCGCGCGCGCGCCCCTTGTCCGTCGTCGCGCGTCCGCGCCAGCGCTTCGTGCGCGCACACCAAAGACGCCCGCTGCGCCATTCTGCGCCCAGCGCAGCCCCAGCGAGCCTCGTTGCTACCCCGTTCGTGCAATCGGCTCGTTCGTGCGTTCGTCGCGCCTCGTCAGTAGCTCTCGAGCTGAGCCTCATTTATTTTATTGTATTTAGGCCTATTGTGTGATTATTGTGAGGATTGATAGGTTCCCGGTAGCTAGATCGAGATTGTTCGCGACTTAGGTTTTCGTGCCAAACCGTCCCCGACCAAGGTAAGGATTTCTTACCGGAGTTGTATGGACCCTGCGATATATATGTGATTGCTGATTGATAGCTTGTTTGTGTGTATTGACATATGTAGCTAGGTTCTCTAATCTGAATTCCCGATTAGCATGATTTTTCTTATTCAATTCTCATGTTAATCCATGCTAGGCTGTTCCTCTCTAGCATGCTCGTATCTGTTCCTTGCTTCGTAGTATCATGCTAGGCTCGTTGTATTCTTATTGAGCACGTATTGGATTTTATGGAATTGTTTCTTTGTTTGCTAGGGCGGAGTTAGAATTGCGGGTAGATAGCATCATCGGGCCCGATGCATAAAGAACCTTGCATCCATGGCGGGGACGCCGAGCAAGTCATTCCGTCCACTGGACCCCGTGAGAGGATTAGCTAACAAGCGGTAGGCCCCGCAATCTTGGGTGAGGGTGGCGGTATTAAATGCCCCAGCGGTCGGGATGATGACTTGGCATTGCCTCGTCCCCGGCAGCCGGCATGTCCTCAGCATGTTTGGCAGTTGCCCCTGATTGCCACCTGTTAAGGCAAGGGCGGCTTCCTGGTGTAAGCCTACCACGACCGTCCCTTGGCCCCAAGTGCGGTGGTTCAGGCTGACATAGTTTACGTGTCCAGGTCTCACACCCCTATGTCAGTGACACCGATCCAAAGATTTAGTTAGGCGTGGTGACTGGATATGGGCAGCTTGCCTCGGACGGCAACCCCATAGTCTGCGATAGCACGCGGTGCATGCTTACGCTCATTACAGCGCCGACTGGAGAGCTCCTCGAGATTGTGAGCCAGTGTACCTTTCGTCGACAGTAGATAGGCTGAGGCCGGGACTTGTTTCTCATGTAGGGCGACTTATGTATTGGATTGTGTGATGATACTATTCCGGACTAAGACCCTGAGTTGGCATCCGAGGCCCAAGTGTGGGCTAAGCTATGTGCTCTATTCTGTGTTTTTATTCATAGCTTGCATACGCTCATCGAGATGACCATGTATATCGTATTGTACCCCGGTTGGGGATTCTTACTGAGCGATTCGTTGCTCACCCTTATTATTGTGGTTTTTCCACAGGTAACTGAGTTGCGAGACAGGATGGCTGAAGGAGGAGCTGTGATCATGGGGCCCAGTCTTCCAACTCTGTTTTTTTTTTGTATTATGACTCTCGTGTGTTTTGTTTTCCCTGAATGCATGTAGTCGGGCACGGAGCCCTAGGATGTTTGTAAATATTTGTGGATTCCAACATTTTGTATCTAAACAGGTTTGAATGGCTTTTAGTAAATCTCTGATCAGAGTAAACATTGGAAACGTATTTATCTTGGAACAGGTGCTTGGAAACAGGGACAGGTTCTAGGGAAATTGTCTAGTTTTTAAAGGAGTTATTTTGAATGTTTTGTTTTAATTGGAATCCGAAATCGTGTCTGTTTAAAAGTTCTTTACTTTGAATGCATGCATTGGGATAAAGGCCCATTTAGTGCCCCATTCGGGTCGGGTCCCTTACACAACTCTTCAAAGGTGCGAGGCTTGATTCCCTTCAGGATGTATAGAAGTCCACAATGCATGCCCTGGATACAAATGTCGATCGCGGACGTTTCAGTGAGGCGGTCTTTGCAGTCCAAACTTAGAGCTCGCCAACGGTTAATATAGTCGACGACAGGCTCGCCCCTTCCGCTGCTTCGCATTTGTTAATTCTATCATCTTGTGATCCGTCTCGTGCTATAAAACTGATTAAGGAACTCTCTCTCCAACTCTTCCCAGCTATCTAGCGTTTCAGCTTCAAGATCAGTATACCAGTCGAACGCATTCCCCTTTAACGTTCGGACAAACTGCCTGACGAGAAGGTCTCCTCGAGTTCCAGCGGTTTCACAAGTCTCTACGAAATGAGCAACATGCTGTTTGGGGTTTCCTTTTCCATCAAACTGCTGGAACTTAGGCGGTTGGTATCCTGCAGGTATTCTTAAGTTGTCTATTCTCTTTGTGTATGGCTTGGAGTACAAAAGAGAACTTTGAACTAGCCCACCACCTTGAGCTCTAATAGTGTTCGTGATCAGGTCGTGTAGTTGTTGGACAGATAAGGAAGCGACTGAGGTTGAGTGCAGTTGTGGTTGTGCCTCAAAGAGAGGGTTCTTTCCTTTATCATTAACTCTCTCATGTGGACTCTGGCTTGATTCAGCCGTCTCTCGGTTCTGCATTTGGTTTTTGAGGTAAGCGATCTCTAAGTCTCTTTCCTCAATTGTTTTCATCATCTGCTCTGCCATTCGATCATCGCCTCCATCACCAGCCATCATAACAGACATCACATCAGGATTAGACATCTCCTTTGGTTGATCAACGCTAGGACTGACTTGGTCAAACAATGGGTTATCTTTGACGATGATTTCATCAGAGGTCCCCTCTAGTAGTCCTGCAATTCTTTTTGTGATCGCATCTGGTGTTACTTGAGGTTCATTGCTCTCGACGGACTTGGAACGACTACGCGTGATAGGTCTAGTGTAGTTTCTTGGAGCAAGCACCTTCGAGGTAGTGTTTCTTCCTTTGATTATGCCTTCTGGAGCAGCGGTCTTTGAGGTGGCTTTTCCAGACATGGTGGCTTGATTTATGTGAGAGATTGAGATGAGAGGTAGAGATATCCCACTGGGCGTGCCAATTTGTTCACATGAGATTTCTGGAGAAATTTGGTTTCGTGGAGTTGAACTTCAGTTTGAGATGAGTTTGCGAAAGTGGTCGATCTCTATGCTTGATCCTCTGAATGGATATTCTTGGTATGAAGAGCAATTTGAAGAACAAAATATGTGTTCCTCGTATACAACTGCTCGTTTATGGAACTATTTGTCTTTCGAAGTAATTTTTGCCTTCGAAACGACGTTTGATCTTTAGAACCGTGGAGAGACCTCAACAAATGTGAATTCCCTCTCTAGTTCCAAAAATTTTCCACCACCTTGAAATGAAGAGAACTCCTCTATTTATAGAGTTCTCGTGCATCGTGGGCTTGGGCCCTAATGGGCCTTTTGGGCTTGAAATTCATGGTTCGGTTTACTTGGTTTGGTTTTATTTTGGCCAAATTCAAGATAAACCAATTTATTTATTTAAATTAATTTTGAGAAATATTGTCCCAAAATTTAATTTAATTTCGTCATTAAATTTGAGATAACGACGTGGCAGCTTGTAATTGACCGAAATTTCTCAGTCAACAAATGATATTATTTGAATTTTTATTGATAATATTTGATAAATTATGAAGTATTGAACTTATTTTGAATGCCCTAAAATTAAGAGATGAAATTTTTTGTTTACCTTTTTTGTCCACTTAAATAATGTTTAGGATTTCATCGTCATCCCCCTAAATACATTTTATTTAACATTTATTTTTGTTAGATCAACAATGACATTCATTCATTTCTCTATGTTTCTTTCTTTTGACAAAAAGTAGCGTGGACATTGAAAAAAAGCAATAAACTTGAAAAAAGATGTAAAATATAAGATTATGTATAGAAAAATATGTAAGTTATATAGATTTGAGTTTTCATTTCTTTTAATAATGCTATAATATATTACTTACATTTTTCAATTTTTTAAATGTTTAATTTAACATAACTATAATCTTGTAGTTATTTTTACTTGTAATTACAA
This sequence comes from Sicyos edulis, assembly GCA_036507275.1. Taxonomy (NCBI): domain Eukaryota; kingdom Viridiplantae; phylum Streptophyta; class Magnoliopsida; order Cucurbitales; family Cucurbitaceae; genus Sicyos; species Sicyos edulis. Next base: position 25,691,330 of record CM071850.1, on the reverse strand, counting down.
ATTTGTTGTCATTACATTATAAATAAATCAAATTAAACATGAAAAAATGTTATCTAGAACATTTAAAATTAAAATGCCTTTAAATAAATATCAATTTTTTTTAATATTTTAATATCAATAACTTGTACAATAAGAACACATTAAAAGGAAAGAGAGATTAAGAACTTGAATCACACATCTTACTAAATTCATGTGCTATTATATCTATAGTTTTACAAATTCTTTTATTTCTTTAATCAATTATAATTTATGGTTGTCACTTTTTTTCTCTCTCCCAGGTTCAAAATTATTTCAAACAAAAATTAAGAGATAATGATCAATAAACACAAGTAAAACTCTCTACAAACAATAAAAATAATTCAACATTGTACATTATAATAATCTTATGAATAATTTACTAAGAGAGGGAAGAAGAAGAATATCATAGTTAAGATTTTTAAAAGCAAGAGAATATCATAGGTGACCACAAGAACAAAAAATATGAAAGAAAAGTAGTGAACTACATAAACTCATACTTCTAAACTATTGAAAATAGTAATATATAAAAAATAAAAACAAAACTCTTCAAATTACTAAGGATCATTGCAACAAAATAAAAGAAGTAAAGCTATACATATGTAAGGACCCGACCCGAATGGGGCACTAAATGGGCCCTTACCCCAATGCATGCATTCAAAATAAAAGACATTATACAAACATGATTTCGGATTCCAATTAAAAACAAAACATTCAAACATTCAGTTCAAAGCCCGGACAATTTTCCTGAAACCTGTCCCTGTTTCCAAGCACCTGTTCAAAGATAAATACATTTCCAAAGTTTACTCTGATCGGAGATTTATTAAAATTCTTCAAAACCTGTCTAGATACAACAATGCTGGAATCCACAAAACATTTAGAAAACATCCTAGGGCTCCTTGCCCGGCTACATGCATTCAGGGGAAAATAAAACATAAAGAGTCATAACACAAAATCAGAGTTTGATGACTGGGCCCCATGATCACAACTCCTCCTTCAGCCATCTTGTCTCGCAACTCGGTTACCTGTGGAAAAACCACAATAATAAGGGTGAGTAACGAATTACTCAGTAAGAATCCCCAACCGGGGTACAATACGATATACATGGTCATCTAGCTGAGCGTATGCAAGTTATGAATATAAACACAGAATAGAACACATATCTTGAGTCCACATTTGGACCTCGGATGCCAACTCAGGGTCTTAGTCCGGAATAATCCACCACACAATCCTTCACACAATACGCCCTATACGAGAAACAAGTCCCGACCTCAGCCTATCTACTGTCGATGAAAGGTACACTAGCTCAAGATCCCGAGGAGCTCTCCGGTCGGCGCTGTAATGAGCGTAAGCATGCACCTCGCGCTACTGCAGACTATGGGGGGTGTCGGGTCTAGAAGTAAGCTGCCCATGTCCAGCCACCACGCCTAACTAAATCTTTGGATCGGTGTCACTGACATAGGGGTGTGAGATCTGGACACGTAAACTATGTCAGCCTGAACCACCGCACCTGGGGCTAAGGAACGGGTCGTGGTAGGCTTACACCAGGAAGCCGTCCTTACCTTAACATGTGGCAATCAGGGGCTACGGCCGAACACTCTGAGGACGTGCCGACTGCCGGGGACGAGGCAACGCCAAGTCATCATCCCGACCGTTGGGGCATTTAACAGTCTGCCACCCTCACCCAAGATTACGGGGCCAGCCGTTAGGGTTAGCTATTCCCTAACGGGATCAGGGCGGAGCTTCATCTCATACGTTTCTGTCGTGGATGCAAGGTTCGTTATGCACCCGGCCCGGATGATGCTATCTACCTGCCACTCTAACCTGCCTTAGCAATCAACAAACAATTCAGTAAATCCAATACGTGCTCAATAAGAATACAACGAACCTAGCATGATACTACGAAGCAAGAACATATACGAGCATGCCAGAAAGAAACAACCTAGCATGGATTAACATGAGAATTAACCAGGAAAATCATGTCAATCTGGAATTCAGATTAGAGCACTTAGCTACACATGTCAATAAACACAAACAAGCAATCAATCAACAATCACATATAATATCGCAGGGTCCACACAAGTCCGATAATAAATCCATACCTTGGCCAGGGACGATTACACGAAAACCTAAGCTGCGAACGATCTCGAACTAGCTACCGAGAACCTATCAATCACAACAATAATCACACAATAGGCCTAAATACAATAAAATAAATAGGGCTCGGCTCAGGAGCAACTCACGAGGCGCGACGGACACACGAACGAGCCGATTACACGAACGAGGCGGCAATAGAAATTGGGTGGCGCGTTATGTGCGCTGTTGCGCTTCGGACCGGCTCGGCTGGGACGGCGTGCGGCGTGACACGGAGCTGGGCGATTCCGGCGACGATGGAGCTTCTTCACTGACGAATCCCTCTCAGCTAGCTGCACAGAAACTTCACACACACCAATTCGCCTCTCTCGGCCATCAATGGCCAAATCGGAAACAGGGGAGAATTGAAGGAATCGGAGGAGAAGAAGAAGAAGAAGAAGGAAGCTTACCGACTGCCCGAGACAAGGATCGACTTCGAATTGGGAGAGGGAGCTCGGTCGAATTGGTGCTGGTGAGGGAGAAATCGCGAGGGAACCCGGCCGAAGAAGAAGATCGCGAAGAGAAGAAGAAATGGGGAAGGAAGAAGGCTCGGGCGATTTTGCCTTTAAATCAAAACTTACTTCAAACAGGCTTATATACAAGTTGGTGCAATTAAATTAACAAGAGTGCTCGGTGGCTCGATTGGCAATGACACCCAACTAGCTTCCCAAGCGCCTATGGTTCGAATCTCGCTCGACGCGCTATTTAATTCCCTATTTCTTTTTGCATTTTGCCAAGCCCAAATACCTTTACCAAGCTTACCGATCCCATTCAAATCATCTCATAATTTTTTCGGCAATTAGAAAGGACATAACCGGCCCTGTCGGCCAGACCAAATTACCAAAATGCCCCTGGGCAAATCGGGAAGACCGGGATGAAATTTCTGGGTCGTTAAAATATTCCCCCATTTTTATGACTTTCGTCCTCGAAAGTCCTTAAAACTGGAACAGCTCGGGATAAAGCAATCTCATCTCATCTTCCCGCTCCCAAGTGGCTTCCTCTGAACTCTGACTCCTCCACTGAACCTCTACCAGACGGATCTCACGGTTACGCAATGTCTTTGTCTCAAAGGCAAGAATCCCCACTGGCTTCTCCTCGAAGCTCAAATCCTCATTCCGCTGCAAAGGCTCAAAATCCACGATGTGTGACGGGTCCGACACGTACTGCCTCAACATCGAAACATGGAAAACACTGTGTACCGCTGACAATGAAAGAGGCAGGGCTAACCGATAAGCAACCTTGCCGATCCTCTCCAGAATCTCAAACGGACCAACAAAACGGGGACTCAGCTTTCCACGCTTGCCAAACCTCAAAACATCTTGCATCGGTGCAACCTTTAGGAATACATGCTGTCCAACCTCAAATTCCAAATCTCGACGCCGCACATCTGCGTAACTCTTCTGCCTGCTCTGAGCTGTCAACATGCGAGCTCTAATCTTCTGCACGGCACCATTAGTCAACTGCAGCAACTCGGAACCCAAAATCTGTCTATCACCAACCTCTTCCCAGAGCACAGGAGATCGCCAACGCTTACCATATAAAGCTTCGAATGGAGCCATCTGAATCGTCGACTGATAACTATTGTTATAGGCAAACTCCATCAGATACAGATACTGGTCCCAACTGCCCGGGAAATCCAACACACAAGTCCTCAACATATCCTCGAGAATCTGGTTCACCCTCTCAGTCTGTCCATCGGTGCGAGGGTGAAAGGTCTTTGGCGCACTCGGTGCCTAAACCTTTCTGGAGCGCTCTCAAAAAACGAGAAGTGAACCTCGAATCACGGTCAGACACAATCCTCACAGGCACACCATGGTAACGAATGATCTGCTTAAGGTCCTGATACATCTTGGTACCCCCGGGGTGCCAAGCAAGCGGAGAACTGTGGGCCTTTGAGAGTAACTCTGCTCGCAATCCTGCAACATCCGGAACACACAACTGGCCTCTGTACATCAGCCCACTGTCTGGTGAATATACAAAGTCAAAATCTCCGTCAGCACTAACTCTGTCAAACAATCTCTTAAGAGCGGGTCACTCAGCTGGCTATCGATAATCCATTGCTGATCGATGGTGAATCATCAACTGAGAGCTACGCGCAAAGCAACCTCACCTAACAACAACACTGCAACCTCGGCCCGCTCGAACTCCGCCGCAATCGGCACGGGAACTCAACAACACCGCGGAGTGCGACGTCTTCCTACTCAAAGCATCAGCTACAACATTGGCTTTACCCGGATGGTACAAAATCTCGCAATCATAATCTTTTACCAACTCTAACCATCTCCTCTGCCTCATATTCACTCCTTTTGAGTAACAGATACTTGAGGCTCTGGTTATCGGTAAACATCTGAATCCGCTCACCATACAGGTAATGCCTCCAAATCTTCAGTGCGAACACCACTGCTGCCAACTCCATATCATGAGTCGGATAGTTTTGCTCATATGGCTTCAGCTGGCGGGAAGCATAAGCAATGACCTTCCCGTGCTGCATCAACACACAACCTAACCCAAACTTGGAAGCATCGTTGTAGACCACGAAACCACTTGTCCCCTCTGGGACTGCCAACACTGGTGCTGAAGTCGAACTGCGCTTGAGCCTGGCAAAGCTCTCATCACACTTACTATCCCAAATAAACTCGACACCCTTCCTTGTCAGACGAGTGAGGGGCGAGGCTATGGCGGAAAAGTCCTTAACAAACCGACGGTAGCAAACTGCCAAACCCAGAAAGAAACGGCTCCTACGAGCAGACAACCGAAGGACAGAGAGCTCTACATACACTCATTGTCTTGCTCCACTAAAGCCAGAAGATCTAAATCTCACGGGGTAGCAACAGGGGTTCACCACGGACTGAACCTCCAAATACCAACGGGGCAACTCTCAACCTCCTGAAAATAGGAAGACAACCAACAGGGCACGAACCATTCGCCCCACGAGCAAAACTGACTTCTAGAAATTCCAATCCACACCTTGGTCAACACCAAGCATCAACTTGTCACCACACCGGAACCAATCCGGAATCTACTCCAACAAACCCTAGCTTGCTAGGCTACCAAGACTGCCAGCAATTCCCCCGAGGCTACAAACTACACGGCTTCAACTTGCCAACTAAAACTCACTACCTGGGCCTGACTGAGCCCTAGAGAGGCTGCCCGAGACAAGGATCGACTTCGAATTGGGAGAGGGAGCTCGGTCGAATTGGTGCTGGTGAGGGAGAAACCGCGAGGGAACCCAGTCGGCCGAAGAAGAAGATCGCGAAGAGAAGAAGAAATGGGGAAGGAAGAAGGCTCGGGCGATTTTGCCTTTAAATCAAAACTTACTTCAAACAGGCTTATATACAAGTTGGTGCAATTAGATTAACAAGAGCGCTCGGTGGCACGATTGGCAATGACACCCAACTAGCTTCCCAAGCGCCCATGGTTCGAATCCCGCTCGAAGTACTATTTAATTCCCTATTTCTTTTTGCATTTGCCAAGCCCAAATACCTTCACCAAGCTTCCCAATCCCATTCAAATCATCTCATAATTTTTCCGGCAATTAGAAAAGACATAACCGGCCCTGTCGGCCCGACCAAATTACCAAAATGCCCCTGGGCAAACCGGGAAGACCGGGATGAAATTTTCGGGCTCTTACAACATAAGAGGTAAAGAAAATAGGAATAAAGATTAAAGATGAAATAATAATAAGGAAATATCAAATGTACTTTGTAAGAAAATTGTTGAAAGAATATATTATAGTCGTAAGAAAAAGAAAGTTAAAAAACATTTAAATTTTCAACATTAAATATGACAAAGTTACGAAAAATTTGATTTGATTTTATTTTTAAAAAAAACTTAAATTTTCACCATTAAATATAATTGAATATAGAGTCCTCATTAATTTTATGAATTACATTATTCTAGAAATAAAATGATACAATTTTTCATATTTGTGTTTACTAATTATTTATAATAAATATGCTATATATGAATGTAGGAAAATGAACAGAGGTTTTTTTTAAGTAATATGAAAAGAGGTTAAACTGTAAATAATAATTATATAATATATATTTTGTCAAATTTGTTTATATAATTTTAAATATAATATTGTGATGAAAGTTACTAATATAAAATTAAAATATGCAAACTTAAATTCGTGGGTGTAAATGGATGTCGAAGGCAAAATTAAGTGATAAACTTTAATTTATGTAGGGGTAACTTGGAATTTAAAATTGTCGTTAAGGTAAATTAGTTTAAAAATAATTTCACTCCAGAGAAATTCAAATAAACAAAGTTTTGTTATGTAACAAACATAGATGTGCTTGAGCAATTATAAAAAAATAATAATAATAAAATAATCCTTTTTCGATTATTTATTGGATTCAACCAATTCAAATGACAAAACAAAACATTATATTAGATGAAATATTATAACCTAAAAATGTAATCCACCCAACACTCTAAACTTTTGAGACATTCCAAAATTGTCGAGACTTTGGCAGACCGTCAATGGGACTAGGGGGGCCATGACCCTCCCAAATATTTAAAAGTTTTACTATATATTAATAAAATTACAACAATCTTAAGAGATCACAACTGGCTCAGCGGATCCCCCAACTTTTTACTTGGCACCTTGGGTACTTTTTACTTCTGTACTCTTTTTTCCTTTTTTTTTTGTTTTGTTTAGAAACAAGTACTCTTTTTTCCTTTTACCTTTATATAAATATATATTATTGTTAATTTCAAATATATATTATTATTTACCTTTTGTCACTTCACTTTCTTTTTTTTAATATATCATTTTTATTAGGATTTTTTTTAGAAATAGAGTAAATTGAAAAACTATTTACAATATTAGACAAAAAAAAAAAGCAATCATAGTTATAGGTATTAATAATTGTACGACATTATTAATATATAATACTATATTGATACATTAGTGTATTAATAACATATAATATTGTATTAATAATGTATAATAATGTATTATAATACAAAATACTATATTAATACCTTAACTAATATTATTTAATGAATATTAATAATACGGTGTTTTATTATTATAGATCTAAATATTTTAAAATTTGTCTAGATTTACAATTATTTTATTAAAATTGACCATCTATTAAAATTTCTCTTTGCCTTTTTTTTTCTTACTTTTCTTACTTTTTTTAATTTTTAATTTTTTTTCTTTCCTCTGAAATTTGTTTCCTTTGTTTTTTTCCTTCTTCCTTTGTTAATAATATATAATTTCTTTTGGAATTTATATATGTTAATTTTTTTTTTCATTCTTTCTTATTTTTTATATTATATTTTTAGTTAAAAAATTATATAAAAATATTTCGAAATTTATGAGTGAAAATATTTTACACTTATACATTTTATATAAATATTTTTCTTTATTTTGTATATCTGTGTTAAATTTTCTTTATAAATTTATATCTATAAAATTTTACAATTTAAAAAAGTTTTAAATGTTACCAAAATTTTTTAGTTATCAATTAAAGTTTAGTATTTGATGTATAATTTTTTTTTAAAAAAAGTATTTGATGTATAAAAAAAATGGTAGCATTATATAATTGAAAGTTTAAAGAATATATTAGAATAACATGGTTGGTGGGTTTTTTTTTTTTTTATAGAAAATCATGGTTTGTGCTTTGGGGAATTAAAAGATTAACATGGTTACTTACTTTATATTTGATTTTTTTTATATAGATTTTTTTATCATCAAAATATTGTGGATTAACAACTTTGTTTCATAAAAACATTTCGTGGTACATATATCCGCAAACTTCCAAGAGAAAAAAAAGTCGCCGCCCCCCCAAACCATTAAGTCTGGATCCGCCCCTGCTTCCAATACTTTCATTGAAATGTCGATCCATTTCTAAGTTTGTTCATCTTCTGTCTATCTTCAAATTTGTACTTAAATAAATTGAAAATAACCCTAAATAACAAATAATGAATTTAACAATACAACAAAATAAAGTAAGATGAAAGTAATCATAAAAAAAACAAAATTTCTAAATGACGATGATGATAGTAATAATAGTAATAAACAAACATCATATACAAAGAAAGGCAATGCGTAAGAGAAGATAAAAATTGAACCTGTATATGAAGTAAACCCAAAAGTTTGAAAAAAAAAGTTGAAGAAAGTTCAATATATAGTAGTAGAGAAAATTATAAGTTATAGAACTTTTGAAATTCCACTATTAATAATTAATAATTGTTATAAAACTAAGAATAAGAACACAAGAAGAACAATAGAATACACATATTAAGAGATAGAATTGTAGAGAGTAACTGAATGTAATTCTCATTCAATGGTGTGTCTTTACATGCCTTTGAACACTCATATTTATAGTGTTACAAACAAGTAATATTTGGCTATTAGATGACCAATTATAGCTAATTATAAGGGGTAGTGGTTAATGGGAAAAGAGTAATCACAAGTGGTTAGTGAGGTAGTTACATAATCTAAAAATAGGATAGCTATTATTCATAACACTCCCCCTTAGCTATCCATTATATACAAATTTATATACTTTAACAAGTATTGCCTCATTAAAAACCTTGTTAGGAAAACCCAATGGAAAAAAACCTTAGTCAAGGGAAAAAGAGTGCAATACTTTTACTCCCCCTCATGAAAGCAACACTTGGAGAAAAATTGAGTTTGCATTTCAACGTTACACATCAACTTCTCGAATATTGCAGTAGTCAATGTTTTTGTAAATACGACTGTTTTACCAATCTTCATGATATAACAGTTCCTTCACATGTGAATAGATAACTAGCTTCAGATCTAGCTTTGTGAGAATCAAATAAAATTTTCAAATCTACATAACTAATTAGATCAAATTTCAATTTGTTAGAAAACATAAGTGCACTTATTGCAATAAGATACGACGCTTCAAGGACCGAGTATTTATTCAACATCTTCTCGAGCATGAAAGATATTATTCTTTATATCAAGTCACAAGACATCATTGAAATGTTCAATAGATATGTTTTTGTATATATAAAATCTCGATATAATTTTATGTAATAATTGATGATTAAATATCCCATATGCTAAATATACGAATTGAAAGCCAATGCAACACTTTATTTTCGAGATCTTACAACTCAAATTCTTTCATAATATATTCTATTGCTTTAGAAGCTCTTCAAGAGTTTCTATTATATTTATATCATCAACATATATACATAAATAATGAAAAATGCTGACTTTGATTTCTTTAAATTTATATCCATAAGATGTGCATCATCTTTCTATACATGTCAGGATAGTTAGATATCTTGATATTAATTAATGCATCCACCATGAGAGAATATGTTTCATCATTATCAATAACGGGTCTTTACGAGAATCCTTTGTGTACCAAGTCTCGTTTTATCTCATGACCCTTTCTTTTCATTTCTTTTACAAACAAATACTCATTTGCATTCAACATGTTTTATATCTTTAGGTGTATGGACTACATGTCCAAAACTTTATGTTTTGAAAGTGTGAAATTCTACTTAGATTGCTTCTTTTTGCTTTAGTCAATCTGTGTCCGCATTCTTTGATGAATCTATATTCAGAATTCTATTTTCATGTATAACATCAAAAACAATATTATAACACAAAATGTTGTCAACAACTATATCAATTTGGTTCCATTTGTTTTTTCATGTCATGACATAACTTATTGAGATCTCTTTATTATCCTCATATGCATTTTCAACATTCGTTTGACTAGTCAAATTTAAGATTTCTTCTGCAAATCTGTATTTGCAAGAATTTTTACCTTTGGAACTCATTACTCTACTATGCTTCAAGCATGTGATAAATTATTAGTTGTGACAACTTGTTATAATATCAATTCTTGATAATGCATTTGCATCTTAATCACTTTCTTTATCACCTCTAAATGCATCTAGCATTTGATTTGCAAATGAATTGTCATTTGAACTTCTGGTTCACAATGATATGTAGAATACTTAAATAAGACAATATATAACTTGCCTTTGGACTTCTAGTCCACATTGATCTGTGTGATCTAAATGAGTATTTTTCCAACTTCATTCAATTCTCCCCCTAATGTTGGAAAATTCATCTCATTAATATCAATTAGCAAATTGTGCAGTAAAGATATTACCCATTAGAGGTTTAAGATATCTAATAATTAAGAAACTTTATATTTCTAGTCTTATCTATAAACTAATCTTAATATGTTGTGGTGGAGCAATTTGAACATTTACTGCACATTAAAAACTTGGAGATGTAAAATAATTGGCTTCTGGTCATAAGCTAATTGCATTGGGGAATAATTATAACAAAGTACTTAGTTCATGCATATAGACAACACTCTATGCAAAGTCACATGACTTTTATATCTATCAGAATCTTTGTTGCTCACAAATTGTTATGTTTAACCATTTTGTGAATAAACATGAACTACAGAATGTTCAACACTTATCTCCAACTATATATAATATATAATTACCCGTTGTTTGAGATGAAAATTGGTCAGCATTACCAAGGCAATTCCTTTTATAAAAATTATAAGATTTTGCTCATTAACTTTATTATTTGAGCAATCAATCTTGCAAATGCAAGATTTCAACTTGATAATAATGACTATCTACCGGGTGCGTCAATCAAGTCCACCATTTTAAATTTATTCACAAAATATGTAAATAATTCAATCATAATTTAGCTGATGAAATAATAATTAATTTTAGGAGAGCAAGTATCTCATCACAATTTAATAAATTGAAGAATCTTCAGGTTCATAGATGTTGATCATGTGTATTCTCATTGATTAATTTAAATCACATTGACATTATGACTCTTTATGCAAAATAGTATATTTGAACTTCAAGTTCTTTATAACTTAATATACTTTTATTTCGAAAATCATATCGATAGTAAACTTTGCTCTTCTAGGAAAAATAATATGTGTATTTTCAAAAGTTTCAATCAAGTCTACTGGACTTTATGAATATAATATTCCATTTTGATTAATTCAACTTTCAGGTTAGTTCCCAGGTAGAGGTTTTCCATTTCTGTCAATTTAAATACCTTAGCCTAAACAGAACAATCTTAGACAAAGTTGAAAACAATCAAACTTTATGTTAAAAGCACCAAATACATCATATTTAATGAGTCAAAATCACTGATCGTATCTTCAGGAGATTCTTGCAAATTTGACATATTTAATAAATTCTCATACACTCAAAAACCTTTTTTATATATATAATTATGGAACTACATGTGTATCTAATCGAAGTTATGGATATTCCTCAATGGAAGAATTGCAGCTTCAGGTGCATTAAATCACAACCACGTATGAACTTAAAATCATATAACTTCAGGTACATTGACATAAAATGAACACTTTAAATGCAACTTCGAGTGCATCAAGTAAAAAAAAACTTTGGAAGAAATAATTAACCATATATTAATTCAAACTTTGTTATTAAATAACTTAAACACATATGTATATATCATGCTTTAGACTTCAAGAAAATAATTGAAATACATATTCACGAGTCTAATAATTCACAATTAAAAATTAAAAATTTTCAATTTCTAAACATTTTATAACCTTTAAGTAGTTAAATACTAAATAACTTAATTTTATTAAAAACATCTTAATAACCATCACATACTGTAAGGGACCGACCCGAATGGGGCACTAAATGGGCCCTTACCCCAATGCATGCATTCAAAGTAAAGGACATTAAACAGACATGATTTCGGATTCCAATTAAAACAAAAACATTCAAAATAACTCCTTTAAAAACTAGACAATTTCCCTGGAACCTGTCCCTGTTTCCAAGCACCTGTTCCAAGATAAATACATTTCCAAAGTTTACTCTGATCAGAGATTTACTAAAAACCATTCAAAACCTGTTCGGATACAAAATGCTGGAATCCACAAAACATTTACAAAACATCCTAGGGCTCCGTGCCCGACTACATGCATTCTGTGGGAAACAAAACATAAAGAGTCATAATACAAAAATCGAGTTGGAAGATCTGGGCCCCATGATCACAGCCTCCTCCTTGACCATCTGTCTCGCAACTTGGTTACCTGTGGAAAAACCACAGTAAGGGTGAGTAACGAATTACTTAGTAAGAATCCCCAACCGGGGTACAATACGATATACATGGTCATCTCGATGAGCGTATGCAAGCTATGAATATAAACACAGAATAGAGCACATAGCTTAGCCCACACTTGGGCCTCGGATGCCAGCTTAGGGTCTTAGTCCGGAATAATATCACCACACAGTCCAATATATAAGTCGCCCTATACGAGAAACAAGTCCCGGCCTCGGCATCTGTCATCGTCGGACGAAAGGTACACTCGGCTCACAATCCCGAGGAGCTCTCCGATCGGCGCTGTAATGAGCGTAAGCATGCACGCGCATGCTCTGCAGAACTATGGGGAAGTGCGGGTCAAGAGGCAAAGCTGCCCATGTCCGATCACCACGCCTAACTAAATCTTTGGATCGGTGTCAGCGACATAGGGGTGTGAGACACGGACACGTAAACTATGTCGGCTGAACCACCGCACTTTGGGGCCAAGGAACGGTCGTGGTAGGCTTACACCGAAGCCGTCCTTGCCTTAACAGTGGCAATCGGGGGCTCTTGCCAAACATCCGAGGACATGCCGGTGCGCGGGGACAAGGCAATGCCAAGTCATCATCCCGACCGTTGGGGCATTTAACGATCGCCACCCTCACCCAAGATTGCGGGGGCCTACCGCTTGGGTTAGCTAATCCCTCACGGGGTCCAGGGACGGAATGACTTGCTCGACGTCCCTGCCATGGATGCAAGGTACTTTATGCATCAGGCCCGGATGATGCTATCTACCTGCAATTCTAACCTGCCCTAGCAAACAGCAAACAACATGTTTATAAGCAAAATATTTATAAGCAAAACCTAAACTGAGTACCTAAACTGAGTATATAATTTAAACATTGTGAACATTGTGAATTAATAACATAAAAACCTAAACTGAGTATATAATTTAAACAACATGTTTATAAGCAAAATATTTAAACAACATATTCATAAGCAAAATTAAATATTTCAAATAGTAAGGTAAAGAAACAAAATATTGATTCAATGAGTTTCCACATATAATAATCTTATTATATATATTATTGTTTCACATGTTTCTTGGATAGAGGAGGAGCATCAATTAAACTTAAACAAAACTGTATGCAAATCATCTAAAAAGCTAATAATAGAAACATGCAACTTACTTGGATCAAAGGCCGTGACAATTTTCTATTGTACAAGTAACACCCTCATTATTTTCTTCTATAAGATGAAATCTCCAATATCATAATCATTTTTTTTTAATTCAATGCCGTCATAATACTAAAACGCAATAATATGTAACAAACGAATTGTGATAATATTGAAACCAAATAGCAAAAATAATCAAACCAATAAATTCAATAATTTTGAAAATATTTTAAATGAAATTTGGTAAAAATAATGAATTTTTGTAAATACACGAAAGAAAAAAAAAATCTCCCATAAATATGTAACTAACTCCCTATAATTATAGAGTTTATGGTCAGAGATAAATGTAGGAAAGTGAAGATGTGTTCGGGAGAAAATTTTAAAAAAAATGCCAAAAATAGGAAACTAAGCAACAATTTTTTTAAAATAATATTGTTGTCAAAGGAAAATCAAATTGGCCAAAACTCGCAAAATGTGCACACAACTTCACGGGCAAAACCACTCAAATGCAAACCACCTATTAATTAGTACTATACTACTAGTTGGACATGTCAAGTGCAAACAATATAAAATATAACGCTAATATAATTAAAATGCTAGAGTACAAAAGATTTTGTACATATGCATTATCATAATAAACAGAAGCATGCAATTTTGACCAAGTAATGAACTTTAAACAAATTTAAGCATAAAACATGTTGTTAAATTAAACATAATTACCATTATGATTTTCAGTTGAAAGAGTTTAACTATCTTGTGGTTATAGATTTTGAGGTAACATGAGATAAAGATAGAAAATACATATCAAAGACAATTGAATTCTCACATGTGCTATGATTGGCCAATTGAAAACTTGTGTTCAAATATTTGTGTGCTCAACTTGCAACGAAATCTTGAGCGATTATTTTATCGAAGGAACGTTAGAGACTCGTGCTGATAACGTGTTATAAAACTAAGAATAAGAACACAAGAAGAACAATAGAAGACACATATTAAGAGATAGAATTGTAGAGAGTAACTGAATGTAATTCTCATTCAATGGTGTGTCTTTACATGCCTTTGAACACTCATATTTATAGTGTTACAAACAAGTAATATTTGGCTATTAGATGACCAATTATGGCTAATTATAAGGGGTAGTGGTTAATGGAAAAAGAGTAATCACCAGTGGTTAGTGAGGTAGTTACATAATCTAAAAATAGGATAACTATTATTCATAACAATAATTAAAAAAAGTCCATTAATTTTCTATTTCAAATGGTTTTCTTCTCCCGTAATTAATAAAATTAAATGAATTGAGGTTACATTTTAAAAAAAATTTAATGAATTGAACTTACTTTTTTTTTAGAAAAGATGAATATTAAGTCAAAATTAAATGAATTAAGGTTACATTTTTACAAATTTAATGAATTGAAATTAGAAGGTGAAAGGTTAAGTCATTAGTGTTAATTTAGTTATATTAGGTGGTTTTTAATGCTATGAGGTTACATTTTTTAAAAAAAATAAATGAATTGAGGTTACATTATTAAATAAATGAGAAGGTGCATTTTAAAATTGATGTTTGTGAGTGCATTTTTAATATAAAAAAATGATATATTTGTAATTAGAGAGAATCATTTGAAATTAAAGATTTTGTTTTATAAAATCAATTAAGAATATTAAATGTTTAATAAATGTACATAAATTGAGTGTTATTTTGTACATACGGGTGGGTTTTATTTCTTTAAAATATTTGTACTTGTTGATGTGGCTTAGGGGTAAAATGGTCTAAAAAAGATTGACCCTCTAAGCCACATTTTAAGATTATTATATTTGTAATTGTTGATGTGGCTTAGGGGTAAAATGGTCTAAAAAAATTAAACCTCTAAGCCACATTTTAAGATTGTTAGATTAGATAGTGGAAGGATGGCATATTAAATACAATTACGTTTTCAAAAAACATGATAAGAAAGAGATTGGTTGACATTCAAACCTCTTTGTTATAAACAGTTATTGACTTTATTTCTTTATAATCTATGATATAATAAGAGATGGACTTTTTTATTGAAAAATAAATAAAATAAATAATTCTATGCTATCATGTCATTTATTGAATTTTCAATTTGCAAAAGAAAAAAAGTAACTAAAAATTATATTTATTTATTGATAATTGAACGAGTCCAAGACCAATACAAACGTTCACTTATTAATTTACTCTTTAGAAATATAGTTGAATGGAAATTATTATTTAACTGGAATACTTTGGTGGGGCAGTTGATTTTTTTTTTGTTTGTATTAATTCATTTCAACTATATGATCACGAGTTCGAGTTTAAAAATCGATTTTTTATTCTCATATTATTTTAGAGCAATAATATCATCTATGTAAGATTTATTGGTTCCTACTCTCAATTTGTATTAACAAAACATAATGGAAATCATTGTTTACAAAATTAACTTTTTATTCAATTTTTAATAGGCGTAGAGTGTAGAGCTAGAAACAAAGAGAACAAAATTTCTATAACTTTTTCATTCTAAGAATTTAGACATAACAAAATAAATAAAATATATTTATATATATTGAGTATGAGCATACTTCACTTTCTAACTCATGTTGAAGGTTAAGAAGTGAAAGCATCCATGAGAATATAACTAAAGATTATATACCGTCACTCAGATTTTACCAATTAAATATATTTTTTTAGCTCAAATATTATAGTGAGATATATTGATAAATACATCACACTATAATATTTGAGCTAAAAAAAAATATATGAATACATCACACTATAATATTTGAGCTTAAAAAATATATATATGAATGCATCACACTATAATATTTGGGTTATATATATAGGGGCGGATCCATGTTTCATGATTTGAGAGGCTAATTTTTCTTTATCTATTAATATTGGATAGGTGTAATTTAACTACTTTACAGTACAATTTGTATCCTATTATATTTAGTT
The DNA here is from genome assembly GCA_036507275.1 of Sicyos edulis. Lineage (NCBI taxonomy): Eukaryota > Viridiplantae > Streptophyta > Magnoliopsida > Cucurbitales > Cucurbitaceae > Sicyos > Sicyos edulis. The sequence continues at coordinate 25,675,011 of CM071850.1, read as the reverse complement.
GTCTTTAAAATTTGTAGAATATATATATATATATATATATATATATATATATATATATATATATATTTTGTATATAATGAATATATATTCAACTCAAACTTATTTAAATAAAAAAAGAAAAGAAAAAACACTTGTAACTTTTAGTTTCATCAAGACTATCATCTATGATGGATTATGTTTCATAAGTAAATTAAAAAATTATGTTCGGTGCCAAGTCAAATATATATGTGTGTTCAATACCTATGTTCAATGTTTAGGTTCGATTCTACATCCCAATTATTATATTTTAATTTGGTATAGTAGTTCTTAGAGTTTCAATATTTTTTTATAAGAAATCAGAGAGTTTTATAAATATTAAATATTATATTATATTTTCTTATAAAATTAAATATTAAAATCAATTTAATAAGATTTTAAAATATTTGTAAAAATTATATATTTATAAATATAATTTTGTAAAGAAAATATAGTTTATCGTTAATATTTATATAAAAATAATGTAAGTTAAAATATTTTTTAGTGTTCTATATATTTTTAAATAAATATTTTTTTATAAAAAAAATATAAAACAACAATGAAAAAAAAAGGAAATATATAGAGAAAAATAAAGTATATAAATAATGAAGAGACGGTGGGAGAAAGAGAAAGGGAAAAAATGGAAATCTATATACAAAAAATGTGAAAATTAGTTTTAAAAACGTAAAAAGGCAAGTTAGATTTTGCTCTAAACTTCATTAGAATTCTTGGGGCCTAAATCCACAGAGACAATAATATTGTTCTAAAAATTTTTGTAAGTTATATAAAATATCCAAGTTTTCCAGAATTTTGGGAGCCAGTTTCTCTTGTGATCCTTTTTTTGTTATCAAGAGTAAATCATTTGGGGCAGGAGATTCGAATTTATGACCTTTAGATCACTAGATTACACTAGTTCCACTTAAGTTAATGCTCATGTCGGCTCTCTTTTGAGCCGCCCATGTATATATATTAATTGTAGGATAGTTATTTTATTTTTTGGAATGGTAACAGATGTAAATCCATGGTCACGAGTCGGTGATGCGGTTGATTATCTAATTTAGTGTTAATCCATTTCCACTCTATAATCACGGGTTCGATCTCTAAAATCGATATTTGTAATCTACTTTCTCTTAACTTATTCATCTCAATTTAGTAATTTAAACTTTTGATTTAAGTTAATAAGTTGATTTATAAATTAAATTTACCTTAACCCTAGCTTAAATTTTTGAATTTATTGGTGTGGAAGACGATTTTAACCCAACTTTGAAATTATTATGGAGATTTTAACCTAATTCATTAATTTAAACATATTTTTTTCCTCTCCAAAACCATACTATTTTTTACCAATCGATTTAAAATTGAGATTAAAAGAACTATCCAAACCTAAACATAAAGACGATTTCGTACCAAAATTGTTTTTATTTTATGTTATATTTTTATTAAAAATAGATATTGTTTAAAAATAAGTTAGGTAGATAAAAATATAAAAATATTAAAAAAAATTGTTCTAAGTAACAAATTTTATAATATCTATTTTAATTAAACCAACTTGTGTAAAAATACTTCATACATAAAAATATTTAACTTAATTAAAATGAATTAATTTTAAGTTTCACTCAATTAATGTAACACTCTAGTTTCTATTAAATTCTAAAGTGGGTTAATTAAATTGCGTAATTGAAACTATTTTAAAAATTCTCAATTGGATTAATGTTCGAAGTTCTAAAAATAAATATTGGCCATTTGAGTTGTCTTAATTTAAATAAATCATAATGTTATATAGGATTAATTGAGGAATTTAAATGGTAAGAGTAAATAGTTTTGGTAAATATTAAAGTTACTTTTATTTAGGGTTTCATGAACTTTTGAAATGGACATAAATGGTAATGGTTTTTTCTTATAAATAGAAACATTTAAAAAAACCTTTTTTGGAATCCCAACTGAACCACCCAGCCATTTCTCTCTCTTTTCAAACCCACCAAAAACCCACTTCTTCTTTCTCAGGTTCGCCGGAGCTAGAGAAGTCCGTTCGTGATTCCGAGACAATTCCGTGCTCAGGGAGTCGAGAGCTTCGAAACTCATGGAGACGAAGAGAAAGAGGTAAGATTGTGGTTTTCATGGAGTTTTCCAGTGAGAGGGTTTTGAAACTCATTTCTTCTTTTTTAGTTTCGTGGAGTTAGGGAGCTTTGTTTGCAAAACTGAGACAAGTTCTGTGCTCAGGGCGACGAGACGAAGAGAAAGTGGTATGACTCGTCCCATTTCAAGGCGGCACGCTGTCGACACCACCTTTTTTCAGCGATGTGTCGTCACACTCTGACGACACGCTGTTAGCTCAGTTTTCCATCTCCGCTCGTGTGGTGAACTCTGTTTCAGCTTGTTGTGCTTCATTTATTAGTTTCATTGATTTCTATTCATGTTTTATCGTTTAGGCGACTCTCGAGATTCATCGTTTATCTTATGGGTTCTCTTAGTGTTTCAGTCAAGTTGTTAGGAAGGTACGGAGTTTCATTATGATCCGGGTTTGTGGCTTAAAGTATGTGGATTTCGGCATGTTAGGATTTACAAGAATTTAAGGTTGGATGACTTGTTACATGTATATGTTGGTGTTGTGATTCGTTGTTTGAACTGATTATTACTCGTGATTGCATGGAATCGTGTGTAGCTCGTAAACTGTTAAAACTCTAGTTGTTGTGCTCTTGCGATGGTATCATCATTCTCAGATTTGTACCTTTTGCTCGTATACATGATGAACTGCTTATCAGTTTAACCTTTCAAGTGCTTGAATTGCCTTGAGTTTAAGCATGTTTGATGTTGTTGGTTACATCCATGTTTGACTATATACGTGTTGCCATGATTACATGCTTGGATTCTCTAATTTGTTACCTAAGGGTTTGTCTGTATGTTATTATCTTTGGCGTTAGAATAACTAGGTCCGATTATCGTGTTGACCACCTAGAAGAGCAGCTAGCTCACCTATTTTTAAGACTCGTGGTCGCGTGATTCAATATCGTGTTATTGATGTGACTCGCTAGTTCCCTTAGAAACCGAGCGAGGATATGGATCTTCTTTGCTTCGAGAGACGTGGTTGGGCTGCACTAACCTACAAGTTCACTATTACATCCAACCAAGGGGTCGGATCTCATCCACGTGTCACATTGTGTGTGGAACAAAGAGTTTCTTGGTTGTTGAACACACATTGAGGGTCGCACCAACCCTCGGCAGGCCAGTTGCACTCGCCTAGGCTAGGCTAGATCTCTTGTGACTCTAGTGCTAGTTTATCTATTGTTTTCCCTATTATTGTACGTGGAAGGGGAGCCATTCATGACTCGCTTGACCCCGACACCTACTATAACGACCCATTGCGTGGGTAAGAGAGCAGTCATGACTTACTTGACCCTGACACCTCTTGGGATGTTGTCTGTAGGTAGTCGGTCCTAACATGCTAGGAGTTAGCAGTTGGAACCCCTAGCCCGAGGTTTAGGGATGCTATGTGTTACCCTCACTCATGGCGGGTTTTTGGCAGAGGTTAGACTACCTCGAGACATTTGTGTATGTCTCTGCGGACACAGTATGGGACGTGTCCCGACTCGAGGTTTAGGAGACTTGTGTGTGTTTCATTGATGATTTCTCGGCATTTAGCCATATCATGCTCACGGTTTACACGCTGTCATTTAACATTGTTTGTTTGTAACCAGCCTAGGGGCTAGGCATGCATGTAAGGACCCAACCCGAATGGGGCTCTAAATGGGCCCTTACCCTAATGCATGCATTCAAAGTAAAAGACATTATACAAACATGACTTCGGATTCCAATTAAAACAAAACATTCAAAACAATCCCTTTAAAAACTAGACAATTTCCCTGGAACCTGTCCCTGTCTCCAAGCACCTGTTCCAAGATAAATACATTTCCAAAGTATACTCCGATCAGAGATTTCTTAAAATCATTCAAAACATGTCCAGATACAATAATGCTGGAATCCACAAAATATTTAGAAAACATCCTAGGGCTCCATGCCCGGCTACATGCATTTAGAGGAAAATAAAACATAAAGAGTCATAACACAAAATCAGAGTTTGATGACTGGGCCCCATGATCATAACTCCTCCTTCAGCCATCCTGTCTCGCAACTCGGTTAGCTGTGGAAAAACCACAATAATAAGGGTGAGTAACGAATTATTCAGTAAGAATCCCCAACCGGGGTACAATACGATATACATGGTCATCTCGATGAGCGTATGCAAGCTATGAGTATAAACACAGAATAGAGCACATAGCTTAGCCCACTCTTGGGCCTCGGATGCCAACTTAGGGTCTTAGTCCGGAATGATATCACCACACAAGTCGCCCAATACGAGAAACAAGTCCCGGCCTCAGCCTGTCTACTGTCGACGAAAGGTACACTGGCTCACAATCCCGAGGAGCTCTCGATCGGCGTTTGTAATGAGCGTAAGCATGCACCGCGTGCTCTGCGCAGACTATGGGGGTGTCGGGTCTCAGTGGCAAGTCGCCCATGTCTAGTCACCACGCCTAACTAAATCTCTGGATCGGTGTCACTGACATAGGGGTGTGAGACCGGACACGTAAACTATGTCAGCCTGAACCACCGCACCTGAGGCTAAGGAACGGGTCGTGGTAGGCTTACATAACAGATGACAATCAAGGGCTACGGCCGAACACGCTGAGGACGTGCCGACTGCAGGGGACAAGGCATTGTCAAGTCATCATCCCGACCGTTGGGGCATTTAACAGTCTGCCACCCTCACCCAGGATTGCAGGGCCTACCGGTAGGGTTAGCTAATCCCTCACGGGGTCCAGGGACGGAGACCTGTCTCGAACGTCCCCGGCCATGGATGCAAGGTACTTTATGCATCAGGCCCGGATGATGCTATCTACCTGTAACTCTAACCTGCCTTAGCAATCAGCAAACATTTCAATCAAATCCAATACGTGCTCAATAAGAATACAACGAGCCTAGCATGATACTACGAAACAAGAACAAATACGAGCATGCCAGAGGAAACAACCTAGCATGGATTAACATGAGAAATAACCAGGAAAATCATGCTAATCGGGAATTCAGAATAGAGTACTTAGTTACACATGTCAATAAACACAAACAAGCAATCAATCAACAATCACATATAATATCGCAGGGTCCACACAACTCCGGTAAGAAATCCTTACCTTGGTCGGGGACGATTTGACACGAAATCCTAAGTTGTGAACGAACCCGAACTAGCTACCGAGAACCTATCAATCACAACACAAATCACACAATGTGCCTAAATACAATAAAATGAACAGGGCTCAGCTCGGGAGCAACTCACGAGGCGCGACGGACACACGAACGAGCCGATTGCTGGCGAAAGGGCAAAGCAATAGGGTGGCGGTAGTATGGCTGGGGCCCAAGAATGGCGCGTTGGCGCGCTGGCGACAAGGCTGGGCGCCCAGCGCTGCCCAAGGCGCTGGGAGGGCAGCTGCGACGAGGAGAGCGTTAGCGATGCGGCTCGGCATTGCATGGCGCCTTGTGCGCGTCTGGCGCAAACGCGGATTTGGGCGAGGATGCACGGCGTGACACTACTGGGTTGAGCTGCGACAACAAGACGCGACAGCGCGAGGCAGCCTGCCGCGCGCGAGGAGGCGAACCACTGCGCGAGCGAATTCGGCGAACGAATTGGCGAATTGGGGCGAATTGGTTGGACAAATCCCCTTGGCTAGCTGCACTGAACATCACACACACACCAATCACTTCGACTCGGCCGGAAAACTCGAAATCGGAAACAGGGAAGAAGAAATCGAATTTGAAGGAGAGGAAGAAGAAGAAGAGAGGAGAAGAGAGAAGGACTTACCAGCTGCTCGAGCATCAGCTTCGATTTGGAGAAGGAAATCCGGCGAATTGAAGTCGGCGAGGGAGGAATTCGCAGTCGGTCGAAGAAATGGTTCGCGAGGAAGAAGAAGGAAAAATGGGGGAGAAGGCTCGGGCGATAAGCTTTTAAACCAAAGGCGCACGAAGACAGGCTTAACATAAAAATGGCGCGTTTAAGTTCACAAAGACGCCTGGTGGCTCGATTGGCAACGACACTCGCCTAGCTTCCCATGCGACCTTGGCTTGAATCTCACTCGACGCGCTATTTAATTTCCTATTTCTTTTCACCTTTTACCAAGCCCAAATACCTTCACCAAGCTTCCCGATCCCATTCAAATCATCTCATAATTTTTCCGGCAATTAGCAAAGACATAACCGGCCCTGTCGGCTCGACCAAATTACCAAAATGCCCCTAGGCAACCCGGGAAGACCGGGATGAAATTTCCGGGCCGATACAATATTCCCCCCTTATAAGACTTTCGTCCTCGAAAGTCCCTTAAGACTGAAACAACTCGGGATAATGCAATCTCATCTCATCCTCCCACTCCCAAGTGGCTTCCTCTGAACTCTGACTCCTCCACTAAACATTTACCAAACGAATCTCACGGTTACGCAATGTCTTTGTCTCAAAGGCAAGAATCCCCACTGGCTTCTCCTCGAAGCTCAAATCCTCATTCAGCTGTAAAGGCTCAAAATCCAAGATGTGTGACGGGTCCGGCACGTACTTCCTCAACATCGAAACATGAAAAACACTGTGTACCGCTGACAATGACGGAGGCAGGGCTAACCGATAAGCAACTTTGCCAATCCTCTCCAGAATCTCGAACGGACCAACAAAACGGGGACTCAGCTTTGCACACTTACCGAACCTCAAAACACCTCGCATCGGTGCAACCTTCAGGAACATATGCTGACCAACCTCGAATTCCAAATCCCGACGCCGAACATCGGCGTAACTCTTCTGCCTGCTCTGAGCTGTCAACATGCGAGCTCTAATCTTCTGCACGGCACCATTAGTCAACTGCAGCAACTCGGGACCCAAAACCTGTCTATCACCAACCTCTTCCCAGAACACAGGAGATCGGCAACGCTTACCATACAAAGCCTCGAATGGAGCCATCTGAATCGTCGACTGATAACTGTTGTTATATGCAAACTTCATCGATCTGTGTCATGGTCCCAATCGCCGGGAAGTCCAACACACAAGCCTTCAACATATCCTCGAGAATCTGATTCACCCTCTCAGTCTGTCCATCGGTCTGAGGGTGAAAAGATGTGCTGAAACTGCACTCAGTGCCTAAACCCTTCTGGAGCGCTCTCCAGAAACGAGAAGTGAACCTCGAATCACGGTCAGACACAATCCTCACAGGCACACCGTGATAACGAATGATCTGCTCCAAAAACAACTGCGCCCCCTGTTCCACGGTATAAGTGTCTCTACCGGGAATGAAGTGTGCGGTCTTAGTCAATCGGTCGACTATCACCCAGATCTGAGAGAACTTCCTCGGAGTCCTCGGCAACCCAGAAATAAAGTCCATGGAGATCTATTCCCATTTCCACTGAGGCACACTCAGCGGCTGCAACCAACCGGCTGGTCTCTGCCTGGGTGTCTTCACTTGCTGACAAGTGAGACATCGACTGACAAACTCCGCAACATCTCTTTTCATACCCATCCACCAGAATGTCTGCTTAAGATCATGATACATCTTGGTACCCCCGGGGTGCCAAGCAAACAGTTTCTTGTGGCCCTCGAGAGCAACTCGCTCGCAATCCTCGCAACATCCGGAACACACAACCGGCCTCTGTACGTCAGCCCACTATCTGGTGAATATACAAAGTCAAAATCTCCATCAGCACTAACTCTGTCACCCAATCTCTTAAGTGCGGGGTCACTCCGCTGACTATCAATAATCCGCTGTCTAATCGATGGTTGGACTGTCAACTGAGCTACTCTGGCAATAACCTCACCCAACAACACTGCAACCTCGGCCCGCTCGAATTCCCGCTGTAATCTGGGCTGGGAACTCAACAACACCGCGGAGTGCGACGTCTTCCTACTCAAAGCATCAGCTACAACATTGGCTTTACCCGGATGGTACAAAATCTCGCAATCATAAACGTTTACCAACTCTAACCATCTCCTCTGCCTCATATTCAACTCCTTCTGAGTAAACAGATACTTGAGGCTCTGGTGATCGGTAACATCTGAATCCGCTCACCATACAGATAATGCCTCCAAATCTTCGGTGCAAACACCACTGCTGCCAACTCCATATCATGAGTCGGATAGTTCTACTCATATGGCTTCAGCTGGCAGGAAGCATAATCAATGACCTTCCCGTGCTGCATCAACACACAACCTAACCCGAACTTGGAAGCATCACTGTAAACCACGAAACCACCTGTCCCCTCCGAGACTGCCAACACTGGTGCTGAAGTCAAACTGCGCTTGAGCCTGGCAAAGCTCTCATCACACTTACCGTCCCAAATAAACTCAACACCCTTCCTCCTCAGACGAGTGAGGGGCGAGGCTATGGCGGAAAAGTCCTTAACAAACCGACGGTAGCAAGCTGCCAAACCCAGAAAGAAACGGCTCTTACAAGCAGACAACCGAAGGACAGAGAGCTCCACATACACTCACTGTCTTGCTCCACTAAAGCAACAAGATCTAAATTTCACGGGGTAGCAACAGGGGTCCACTACGGACTGCACTTCCAAATGCCAACGGGGCAACTCCCAACTTTCCTGGAAACAGGAAGACAACCAACGGGGCACGAACCATTCGCCCACGAGCAAAACTGACTTCTAGCAATTCAGATCCACACCTTGGTCAACACTAAGCATCGACTTGTTACCACACCAGAACCAATTCGGACTCTACTCCAAACAAATACTAACTTGCTAGGCTACCAAGACTGCCAACAACTCACCCGAGGCTACAAACTACACGGCTTCAACTTGCCAACTGAAACTCACTACCTGGGCCTGACTGAGCCGGATTAATTGCGAGTCAATTTGAATAGGATCGGGATTTTTTTGGTGAAGGCATTTGGGCTTGGGAAGGAGCAAAAATAAATAGGGAATTAAATAGCGCGTCGAGCAGGAATCGAGCCAGGGCCGTGTCGCATGCTAGGCGGAGGGCACAGCCAGCCGAGCCATCGCGCGTGTTTGTTATCTTAATCGCGCGATCTTTTATATAAGCGTGTTCCTCCTTCCTTTGATTTAAAGGCCGAGCTTCTTCTTCTTCTTCCCCATTTCTCCTTCGCGATTCTTCCTCGACCGACCGAGCCGTCTTCGCGATTTCTTCCTTCTCCGGCTCAATGCGACCGAGTTCCCCTCCCAAATCCGAAGCCAATCCTCGTGCAGCTGGTAAGTTCTTCTTCTTCTTCTTCTTCCATTTTTTTTCCCCTGTTTCGGGATCTGCTATTTCCGGCCGATTCGAGGTGATTCGCGGTATGGGTTTTGTGCGTTTGGAGTAGAGAGTTCGACCAACCATAAATCGCCCGTCGAATCCTCTCCGATTGCTCGGTCGAGCTCGTTCTCCTCCGTCGCGCCGATTCGTGTTCGCCCTGTTTCGCGCGAGCTTCGCCCGGCTCGCCTTCGTCGCGCGAGAAGTGCCCCGAGCGCTTGTCGCGTGCCCTGCCGCCATCGAGCCACGCGCGCGCTCGCCCGGCCCCGTGTCGCCGTCCCATGCGAGCCGTCTCGCGGCGCCCCTGTTCGCCCTGCACGCGCGCGCGGCGGCGGCGCCATCGCGCGCGTCCGCGCCAGCGTCTGCGCGCCCCAAAGACGCCAGCTCGCCCATTCTGCGCGCCCAGCGCGCCCATCGAGCCCCGTTGCTGCCCCGTTCGTGCAATCGGCCCGTTCGTGCGTTCGTCGAGCCTCGTGAGTTTCTCTCGGTGAGCCTCATTTATTTTATTGTATTTAGGCCTATTGTGTGATTTTTGTGTTGATTGATAGGTTCCGGTAGCTAGATCGAGATTGTTCGCGACTTAGGATTTCGTGCCAAACCGTCCCCGACCAAGGTAAGGATTTCTTACCGGGGTTGTGTGGACCTGCGATATTATATGTGATTGTTGATTGATTGCTTGTTTGTGATTATTGACATGTGTAGCTAGGTGCTTCAATCGAATTCGGTTAGCATGATTTCTTGGTTAATTCTCATGTTAATCCATGCTAGATTGTTCCTTTACGGCATGCTCGTATCTGTTTCCTTGCTTCATAGTATCATGCTAGGCTCATTGTATTCTTATTGAGCACGTATTGGATTTTATGGAATTGTTTCTTTTTTGCTGAGGCGAGTTAGAATTGCGGAGTAGATAGCATCATCGGGCACTGATGCATAAAGAACCTTGCATCCATGGCGGGGACGTCGAGCAAGTCATTAGATCCCTGGACCCGTGAGGATTAGCTAACCCGAGCGGTAGGCCCCGCAATCTTGGGTGAGGGTGGCGGTCGTTAAATGCCCCAGCGGTCGGGATGATGACTTGGCATTGCCTCGCCCCCGGCGGCCGGCATGTCCTCGGCATGTTTGGCGGTAGCCCACGATTGCCACTGTTAAGGCAAGGGCGGCTTCACTGGTGTAAGCCTACCACGGCCGTTTCTTGGCCCAGTGCGGTGGTTGGTGACATAATTTACGTGTCGAGTCTCACACCCCTATGTCGGTGACACCGATCCAAAGATTTAGTTAGGCGTGGTATTTGGATATGGGCGACTTGCCTTGAGACCACAGCAACCCCATAGTCTGCGGTAGCACGCGGTGCATGCTTACGCTCATTCTGGCGCCCGCGTGAGAGCTCCTCGGGATTGTGAGCGGTGTACCTTTCGTCGACGATGAAGCGAGTGCCGGGACTTGTTTTCGTATAGGCGACTTATGTATTGGGTGTATGATGATTTTATTCCGGACCAAGCCACCGAGTTGGCATCGAGGCCCAAGTGTGGGCTAAGCTATGTGCTCTATTACGTGTTTATATTCATAGCTTGCATACGCTCATCGAGATGACCATGTATATCGTATTGTACCCCGATTGGGGATTCTTCTTGAGCGATTCGTTGCTCACCCTTATTATTGTGGTTTTTCCACAGTGCAGAGTTGCGAGACAGGATGGTGAAGGAGGAGCTGTGATCATGGGGCCAGATCTTCCAACTCACGATTTTTGTATTATGACTCTCGTGTGTTTTTGTTTCCCCTGAATGCATGTAGCAAGACACGAAGCCCTAGGATGTTTGTAAATATTTGTGGATTCCGGCATGTTGTGCTCCCGAACAGAGTTTTGAATGGCTTTTAGTAAATCTACGATCGAGTAAACTTTGGAAATGTTTTTATCTGGAGCAGTGCTTGAAACTTGAGGGACGAGTTTGGGGAAAATGTCTAGTTTTTAAAGGGGTTATTTTGAATGTTTTGTTTTAATTGGAATCGAAATCATGTCTGTTTAAATGTCCTTTACTTTGAATGCATGCATTGGGGTAAGGGCCCATTTAGTGCCCCATTCGGGTCGGTCCCTTACGGTTGGTATCGAGCTTAGAGTCATAAATTACGTAGTATGACTTTGTTGTTGTAGGTCGTTTTCCCATGATCACTAGCACTCAGACGGTCATCAGTGCGCCTAAGTTTACTATTTGTTGTTTAAAGAGGGTTAAGAATTTACAATACACTGTCATCTAGTGTATGCCTTGTGTAGTGTTGTGGAGCGGAGACGCAGCGAGAGTTCGACTCGTTATTGGTTTGGGTTTAGAGCACCATCATGCCAACTTCCCATGCAGTGTGTGATGTATGTTGTGGCTTGTTGTGGTATCAGGTAGGTCGGATGCCCTGGGTCATCGTTCTAGAGGAGGTAGAGATTGGACTCCCATAGGCCAAGCGTGTGGCTCAATTGATGGTTTTCCCCTAGTGAGAGGGTGGAGGTGCTTTGCCTTGGAATGCCACTCCAGAGAGAAGGTAGGCGTGGTTGTCTTTGATGTGGATGTTGGTGGGGCGAGGTCCCGTGTGGACTAGCACTGGGTAGCTCAAGTCTTGATCTTGAGCCTTGTTAGATTTTTGGTTGCCCGAGAGAATGGTTGCAAAAGTGGTAGCCTTGAGGAGGTTGATGAGGTATCTTTGTGTTTCTGCGAAGTGTGGTTGTTGTAGCTTGATGGCGGAACCCTGTAGTTAAGGGTGCAGCAAGTAGTGTTCCTTACTGATTTGGATCCGTTGGTGGTTTCCTCGGTGGTGTGATAGAATTGAACACTCTTCTTTTAGTAAGCCCTAGAGTAGGGCTAGTTCTTTGCATGTTGATAGAGTAGGCGAGTTTGTTGAGCATCATGTGGAGATGCAAGAGTAGGCTGTGAGCCTTGACTTGATGAGATGCCTTAGGCATGGTTGTTGGAGTTGAGCCCTTGTATGCCGAGGCGAGTTCGTGTCACTTGAGGTTGTGACCTTGTTGGCCCCGTTGTAGTAAGATGTGGATTTGGTAGTAGTGGCACTTGAGGTGCATTGGTTGGTGTGCCACTTTGGCATTAAATCTGGTTCAGGCCTGAGTTTGGCATGGGCATAGCGAGATGGTTCTATGCCGTTCGGAGTTTAGCGTACTCCTTTAGCCTTGGATCCATTTATGGTAGTTGCTGTGTGTAGGTCGTGCAAAAAGGGCTAGTTCGGTGGTAATCGAAAGACTTCAAGCGAAAGGATGTTCGAGAGGGCGAAGCCTTTTCCTGTGTTACTAGAGGTTGAGTAAGTCAAGAAGGTTGGCGGTTGGTAAGTGTTAGTGCGCGTGCATCTCACGCCAGTGTTAAGGCCAAGAGATCCTTGTGGTTGGTAGTGCGGTCAACTACCTTCGAGTGCCTAAACCTCTGGAGAGTTGAACATCATAGAAGCAAGTTGGGTCCAGTTGAGGGACCATGAGTTGGATGTCTATGAGGTAAGTAAGATGCCTTGTGAGAGGAGTTGGATGCCTTATGGGTAAGCACCCTTGGTAGAGGTTTGGTATAAAGTAAGTTTGGTTTGGCGTGGTTATGCTTTGGTGGAGCAAGGTTGCCACAGCTTCGAGCATCGTGTGGAGATGGAACTTTGGGTGTTCCGTTGACTGGATGTATCTCTGCCAGGAGCTAGTGTGGCTTTTGGGAAAAGCATTTGTTAGACTTGGATCGCTAAATGAAGGTTGGGAGTTGTGCACACAAGTGTGTTTTGTGTGGTTCGTTCTGTGCGAGAGAGTCAGATCCATGTAGGGTTTGCTTTGGGGATCTGGTGCTCAGTTTTTGGAAAAGTTGGACTCCAAGTGGATGTTGTAAGGCTTAGTGAGGTGGTAAGGATACCATGCTCGTGGTAGCAGGTTGTTGCTTAAGTGAGATTGTTAAATGGACCTAAGCTAGGTTGGCGGATCTTCTTCTTGCGATCGTCATGGTGAGAGAGTTGTTCGGATCCTTACTTGGGTAGGAGTTATGTTGTGGTTGATGTTTGAGTAGGAGGATGACGCATTCGGTAGCGTTTCGGGTCCTCTTGGTTTCCAAGGAGTTGGAGTTGGCCAGCATGGATGTGTTGCTAGAAAATGGAGTTTTTGTTTGTTCAGGCAATTGGTTGTAGGCCGTTAGGCAGCGGTGTGTGTCGAGGGTTGTCGAAGAACCCTAGTTGTGGAGAGCCTCACCAGAGCTCAGTCAGACCCAGGTAGTAAGTTTAGTTAGCAAGCCAGAGTCGAGTAGTTTGTAGCCTCGGGTGAGTTCTTTGGCGATTTTGGTGGGCTAGCAAGCCGAGTTTGTTTGGAGTAAAGTCGGATTTGGTTCTGTGTGGTGGCAAGTTGGTGTTTGATGTTGGCCAAGGTGTGGTTTTCGAGTTGCTAAGGAGTTAGCCTTGTTCGTGGGTAAGTGGTTTGCCACTGTAGGATGTCTCTCATGTTCCCGAGTTTGAGAGTGCCCTCATTTGGTGTTGGAGGGCGAGTCTTTGCTTGTTCGTGGTCGGCGGTCCGATCTGTGGTGGACCCCCTGTTGTTGCCTCGGTGAGAGAATTGGATGTTGTGCTTAGTGAGCAAGTTAGCGAGCATTTGTGGAGCTCCCCTGTTCTTGGATGTCTACTTGTGAGATCTGTTTCTTTTTTTGGAATTGTCGGATTATCCCTTGGTCTTGGACTTGGCGGTAGCGATGCTAGTAGGTGGAAAGTCTGTTGGCCACAAAGCGATTGTTTGTCGATTAAGCGGACTCTTGAGTGGTGTTCGGAAGTTGCAATAAGAGTTGTTCTGCCTCCTATGAGTGTTTGGCCTAGTTGGTTAAGGTTTTGTGTGTTGGCATGGAAGTTGTTGCACCTTTGTAGTTGAAGAACCCCTTGTATCGATTGTGGATGAGGTTGCACCATTGTGGTTGGACTAGGGTCTTGGCATTTTGAGGATCCTTCTTTGGTTAGTGTAGCTTGTGCTCTGCCAGGCCATTATTGGTATTACGGTCCTTGGTAGTTGGTATTAACCGGTGTAGTGGAGTTTCGTTTGCGAAGTTTCGGTGGGAAGGTGCATTGAGCCTAAGCTAGAGGTTAGGCTGTATGTGCTATCATTTGGACTTGTGAGATGTGTTTCATATTTGAGGCAAGCTTCGTTCCGTTGCTTGCATGGAGGTAAGTTTGGTGGAGGAGCCCTCTGGGGCCGGTTGTTAGCGGTGACTTGTCGGCCCGATGATTTGAGTCAAGCTAGAGTTGTGTGGATTGGCATAGCTATGCGATTTTGTGGTTGTTTGAGCGTCCGAGGCCGTAGCACTCAAGTTGTTGGATTGTAAGTTTTAGGGTGGGAGCTGTCGATTAGTTGAGGTTGTTGTGTGAGATTAGATTCTTGGAGGATTGGTTTCAATAGTGAGAGCTCGCACCTCGTCTCGTGTCTGATTGCCATTTCTATGGAGTAGAGTCATGTCGATTTCAGTGGAGTTGTTGTCACGGGGTGGGGCAACAAAGGTTTGTTCTAGGCGGAGCGTGGTTAAGGGGCTTATGAAGCGAGTGCGGTTTCTGTAGTGCTTTCACCCTCTCGACCGATGGTATTTTGGAGGATTGAGCCAGATCCGTTGGAGCTTGTTGTGAGTTGGGGTTTCGTGGTTGGCGGTGGAAACCAGTGTTGGATTTTATGAGGTCGCCTCGGATAGCGTTCATTTGCTAGTTCTTTTAGTTCTGTTGAAGCATGGTAAGGTAAATCTTTGCGAGTCTCTAGTCTTTGTGAGAAAGGGTTGGTGGTCGTCGGTTTTGTTTTGGGTCCCGAGTTCTTTCTTTGTTGACCAATGGTGCGTCTGAGAAGATTAGAGCTCGTATGTTGTATTTTCAGAGCGGACGAGAAGAGTTATGCCGATGTTCGGCGTCGGGATTTGGAGTTTGAGGTTGGTCGGCATGTATTCATGAAGGTCGCACCAATGCGAGGAGTTTTGAGGTTTGGCAAGCGTGGGAAGTGAGCCCCGTTTTGTTGGTCCGTTTGAAATCCACGGAGAGGATCGGTCGGGTTGCTTATCGATTAGCCTTGCCTCCGTCATTGTCGCGATTGCCGCGGTGTATTTCATGTATCGATGTTGAGGCGATGCGTGCCGGACCGTCGCACATTGTGGATTTTGAGCCTTTGCGGTGAATGAGGATTGAGCTTGAGGAAAAGCGGTGGGAATTCTTGCCTTTGAGACAAAGACAACTGCGTAATCGTGAAATCAAAGCGGTAAAGGTTACGTGGAGAAGTCGAGTTTAGAGGAAGCCACTTGGGAGCGGGAGGATGAGATGAGATTGCGATATCGAAATTTTTATTTCGATCGTAAGTGACTTTCGAGGACGAAAGTCATGTAAGGGGGAGTATTGTAACGGCCGGAAAATTCATCCGGCCTTCGGGAGGCCAGGGCATTTTGGTAATTTTGGGTGGGCCGATTTTGAAATTTAAAATTGCGGATTAATTGCGAGTCAATTTGAATAGGATCGGGATTTTTTTGGTGAAGGCGTTTGGGCTTGGGAAGGAGCAAAAATAAATAGGGAATTAAATAGCGCGTCGGCGGGAATCGAGCGAGTGGTAGTGTCGCATGCTAGGCGAGGGCACGAGCCAGTAGAGCCATCGCGCGTGTTTGTTATCTTAATCGCGCGATCTTTTATATAAGCGTGTTCCTCCTTCCTTTGATTTAAAGGCCGAGCTTCTTCTTCTTCTTCCCATTTCTCCTTCGCGATTCTTCCTCGGCCGACCGAGCCGTCTTCGCGATTTCTTCCTTCTCGGCTCCAATGCGACCAGAGTTCCCCTCCCAAATCCGAAGCCAATCCTCGTGCGGTGGTAAGTTCTTCTTCTTCTTCTTCTTCTTCCATTTTTTTCCCTGTTTGGGATCTCGCTATTTCCGGCCGATTCGAGGTGATTCGCGGTATGGGTTTTGTGCGGTGGAGTAGAGGAGTTCGACCAACCATAAATCGCCCGTCGAATCCTCTCCGATTGCTCGAATTCGAGCTCGTTCTCTCTCGTCGCGCCGATTCGTGTTCGCCTGTTGCGCGCGAAGCTCGCCAGCTCGCCCGCCGTCGCGCGCGAGCGCCCAGAGCGCTTGTCGCGTGCCTCGCCATCGAGCCACGCCGCGCTCGCCCCGGCCCCGTGTCGCCGTCCACATCGAGCCGTCTCGCCGGCGCCCTGTTCGCCCCATCGCGCGCAAAGCCAGCGCCATCGCAGCGTCGCGCGCGCTTGCGTCTTGCGCCGCCAGACGCCAGCTCGCCCATTCTGCGCCCGGCGCGCCCATCGAGCCCCGTTCTTTGCCCGTTCGTGCAATCGGCCCGTTAAATGCGTTAAATCGAGCCTCGTGAGTTTCTCCCAGTGAGCCTCATTTATTTTATTGTATTTAGGCCTATTGTGTGATTTTTGTGTTGATTGATAGGTTCCGGTAGCTAGATCGAGATTGTTCGCGACTTAGGATTTCGTGCCAAACCGTCCCCGACCAAGGTAAGGATTTCTTCACGGGGTTGTGTGGACCTGCGATATTATATGTGATTGTTGATTGATTGCTTGTTTGTGATTATTGACATGTGTAGCTAGGTGCTTCAATCACGAATTCGGTTAGCATGATTTCTTGGTTAATTCTCATGTTAATCCATGCTAGATTGTTCCTTCTACGGCATGCTCGTATCTCATTCCTTGCTTCATAGTATCATGCTAGGCTCATTGTATTCTTATTGAGCACGTATTGGATTTTATGGAATTGTTTCTTTGTTTGCTAGGCGAGTTAAGTGCGGGTAGATAGCATCATCAGGGCACGATGCATAAAGAACCTTGCATCCATGGCGGGGACGTCGAGCAAGTCATTAGTCCCCTGGACCCCGTGAGGGATTAGCTAACCCGAGCGGTAGGCCCCGCAATCTTGGGTGAGGGTGGCGGTGTTAAATGCCCCAGCGGTCGGGATGATGACTTGGCATTGCCTCGTCCCGGCGGCCGGCATGTCTCTCGGCATGTTTGGCGGTAGCCCCCGATTGCCACTGTTAAGGCAAGGGCGGCTTCACGGTGTAAGCCTACCACGACCGTTTCTTGGCCCCAGTGCGGTGGTTCAGGTGACATAGTTTACGTGTCGGTCTCACACCCCTATGTCGGTGACACCGATCCAAAGATTTAGTTAGGCGTGGTATTTGGATATGGGCGACTTGCCTTCGGACCTGGCAACCCCATAGTCTGCAGTAGCACGCGGTGCATGCTTACGCTCATTCTGGCGCCCGTGGAGAGCTCCTCGGGATTGTGAGCGGTGTACCTTTTCGTCGACGATAGATAGGTGAGGCGGGACTTGTTTCTCGTATAGGGCGACTTATGTATTGGATCAGTATGATGATTTTATTAGGACCAAGCCACCGAGTTGGCATCCGAGGCCCAAGTGTGGGCTAAGCTATGTGCTCTATTCTCGTGTTTATATTCGGAGCTTGCATACGCTCATCGAGATGACCATGTATATCGTATTGTACCCGGTTGGGGATTCTTCTTGAGCGATTCGTTGCTCACCCTTATTATTGTGGTTTTTCCACAGTAACCGAGTTTGCGAGACAGGATGGTGAAGGAGGAGAAATTTGTGATCATGGGGCCCAGATCTTCCAACTCGATTTTTGTATTATGACTCGTGTGTTTTGTTTTCCCCTGAATGCATGTAGCAAGCACGAAGCCCTAGGATGTTTGTAAATATTTGTGGATTCCGGCATGTTGTATCCGAGCAGGTTTTGAATGGCTTTTAGTAAATCTCGATCGAGTAAACTTTGGAAATGTTTTTATCCGGAGCAGTGCTTGGAAAGCAGGGACGGAGTTTGAGGAAAATGTCTAGTTTTTAAAGGGGTTATTTTGAATGTTTTGTTTTAATTGGAATCCGAAATCATGTCTGTTTAAATGTCCTTTACTTTGAATGCATGCATTGGGGTAAGGGCCCATTTAGTGCCCCATTCGGGTCGGTCCCTTACACCAAGAGGACCCGAAACGCTACAGAATGCGTCATCCTCCTACTCAGACATCAACCACAACATAACTTCTACCCAAGGAAGGATCCGAACAACTCTCTCAGTCATGACGATCAACAAGAAGATCCGTCAACCAAGCTTAGGTCCACTTAACAAATCTTGCCTAAGCAACAACCTGATACCACGAGCATGGTATCCTTACCACCTTACTAAAGCCTTACAACATCCACCTAGAGTCCAACTTTTCCAAGAACTGAGCACCAGATCCCCAAAGTAAACCCTACATGGATCTGAGACTCTTGCCACAGAACGAACCACACAAAACACACTTGTGTGCACAACTCCCAACCTTCATTTAGAGATCCAAGACCAACAAATGCTTTTCCCAAAAAGCAACACTAGCTCCTGGCAGAGATACAATCAGTCAAGGAACACCCAAAAGTTCCATCTCCACACGATACTTGAAGCTGTGGCAACCTCGCACTACCAAAGCATAACCATGCCAAACTGAACTTACTTTATACCAAGCCTCTACCAAGGGTGCTTACCCATAAGGCATCCAACTCCTCTCACAAGGCATCCTACTCACCTCATAGGCATCCAACTCATGGTCCCTCAGCTGGACCCAAACTCGCATCTATGATGCTCAACTCTCCTCAGATTTAGGCACTCGAAGGTAGTTGACCGCACTACCAACCACAAGGATCTCTTGGCCTTAACACTAGCGTGAGATGCACGCGCACTAACACTTACCAACCGTCAACCTACTGACTTACTCAACCCCCAGTAACACTGGGAAGAGGCTCTGGCTCCTCTTAAACATCCTTTCTCTTGTAGTCCTACTACTACCATTGAACTAGCTCTCTTGCACGACCTAAACAGGTGCAACTGCCACAAATAGATCTAAGGCTAAAGAAGTGCGCTGAACTCCGGACGGGTCATAGAACCATCTGCTATGCCCATGCCAAACTCAGGCCTGAACCAGACTTAGTGCCAAAGCAGCACACTAACCAATGCACCTCAAGCCACTACTATCGAATCCACATCTTACTACAAACGGGGCCAACAAGGTCACAACCTCAAGTGACACGAACTCTGGCTAGGCATACAAGGGCTCAACTCCAACAACCATGCCTAAGGCATCTCATCAAGCTGAAGGCTCACAGCCTACTCTTGCATCCCCACATGATGCTCAACAAATTCTGGTCGACTCTCTCATCATGCAGCAGCTAGCCCTACTCTAGGGGCTCACCAAAAGAAGAGTGTTCAACTCTACCAACCAACTGAGGAAACCACCAACGGATCCAGTCCGAAGGGAACACTGCTTGCTGCACCCTTAACCACGGGTTAAAACATCTGGCGCAACCAACAACACTTTACAGGAGCACAATGATGCCTCATCAATCTCCTCGAAGGCTACCAACTCTGCAGCCACTCTCTGGGCAATCAAACAATCTACTAAGGCTCAAGATCAACACTTGAGCTACCCAGGCTAGTCCACACGGGGACCTGCTCCACAAACATCCACATCAACACAACCATAGCTAACTCCTCTCTTGGAGTGGCACTCTAAGGCAAGGCACCTCCACCCTCTCACTAGGGGAAAACCAACAGCTGGGCCACAATTGGCCTATGGGAGTCCAATCTCTACCTCCCTCTGGAACGATGTCCCAGGGCATCCGAATCTATCTGGATACCTCAACAAGCCACAACATACACCACACACTTCGGGAAGTTGGCATGATGGCACTCTAAACCCAAACCAATAACGAGTCAGAACCTGCTCGTCTCCGCTCCACAACACTCCACAAGGCATACACTAGATGACAGGTATTGTAAATTCTTAACCCTTTTGCTACAACAAATAGTAAACTTAGGCGTACCTGATGACTGTCGGAGTGCTAGTGATCATGGGAAAAATGACCTACAACAAAAGGTCAATCTACAGAATCTATGACTCTGAGCTCTGATACCAACTGTAAGGACCCGACCCGAATGTGGCTCTAAATGAGCCCTTACCCCAATGCATGCATTCAAAGTAAAGGACATTATACAAACATGACTTCGGATTCCAATTAAAACAAAACATTCAAAACAATCCCTTTAAAAACTAGACAATTTCCCTGGAACCTGTCCCTGTCTCCAAGCACCTGTTCCAAGATAAATACATTTCCAAAGTATATTCCGATTAGAGATTTCTTAAAATCATTCAAAACATGTCTAGATACAATAATGCTGGAATCCACAAAATATTTAGAAAACATCCTAGGGCTCCGTGCCCGGCTACATGCATTCAGGGGAAAATAAAACATAAAGAGTCATAACACAAAATCGAGTTTGATGATGGGCCCCATGATCACGACTCCTCCTTGACCATCCTGTCTCGCTTAACTCGGTTAGTTGTGGAAAAACCACAATAATAAGGGTGAGTAACGAATTACTCAGTAAGAATCCCCAACAGGGTACAATACGATATACATGGTCATCTCGATGAGCGTATGCAAGCTATGAGTATAAACACGAGAATAGAGCACATAGCTTAGCCCACACTTGGGCCTCGGATGCCAACTTAGGGTCTTAGTCGGAATGATATCACCACACAAGTCGCCTATACGAGAAACAAGTCCGGCCTCACACTCTCTCATCGTCGACGAAAGGTACACCGCTCACAATCCCGAGGAGCTCTCTAGTCGGCGTGTAATGAGCGTAAGCATGCTGCTGCGTGCTACTCGCAGACTATGGAAGTGCGGGTCTAGTGGCAAGCTGCCCATGTCCGATCCACCACGCCTAACTAAATCTACGGATCGGTGTCACCGACATAGGGGTGTGAGACCGGACACGTAAACTATGTTAGCTCGAACCACCGCACTTGAGGCTAAGGGCGGGTCGTGGTAGGCTTACTCCGGAAGTCGTCCTTACCTTAACGGTGGCAATCAAGGGCTACGCCGAACACGAAGTGAGCCAGCTGGCGCGCGCGCGACCGCGCGAACGAGAGCAGAGCGTTAGCGTCGCGGCTCCATTGGGCGCGCGTGGCGCACGGCGCAGACGCGGATCTGGGCGAGGATGCACGGCGTGACACGGCGGGCTGGGCTGCGCGAGCGACGCGACGCGACACGGCGCGAGGGCCGGCGCGCGCTGCGCGAGCGAGGCGAACGGCGAGCGAATTCGCGAACGAATTGGCGGGTGGGGCGGGTGGTTGGACGAATCCCCTTGGCTAGCTGCACTGAACATCACACACACACCAATCACTTCGACTCATTCGGAAAACTCGAAATCGGAAACAGGGAAGATGAAATCGGATTTGAAGGAGAGGAAGAAGAAGAAGAGAGGAGAAGAGAGAAGGACTTTACGGTGCTCGAGCATCGGCCCGATTTGGAGAAGAAATCCGGCGAATTGAAGTCGGCGAGGGAGGAATTCGCAGTCGGTCGAAGAAATGGTTCGCGAGGAAGAAGAAGGAAAAATAGGGGAGAAGGCTCGTGCGATCAGCTTTTAAACCAAAGGCGCACGAAGACAGGCTTAACATAAAGATGGCGCGTTTAAGTTCACAAAGACGCCTAGTGGCTCGATTGGCAACGACACTCGCCTAGCTTCCCACTCTACCCTGGCTCGAATCTCACTCGACGCGCTATTTAATTTCCTATTTCTTTTCACCTTTTACCAAGCCCAAATACCTTCACCAAGCTTCCCGATCTCATTCAAATCATCTCATAATTTTTCCGGCAATTAGCAAAGACATAACCGGCCCTGTCGGCCCGACCAAATTACCAAAATGCCCC
This sequence comes from Sicyos edulis, assembly GCA_036507275.1. Lineage (NCBI taxonomy): Eukaryota > Viridiplantae > Streptophyta > Magnoliopsida > Cucurbitales > Cucurbitaceae > Sicyos > Sicyos edulis. The sequence continues at coordinate 25,652,994 of CM071850.1, read as the reverse complement.
TGGGCAACCCGGGAAGACCGGGATGAAATTTCCGGGTCGTTACAATGCATGTGCGAGACACTTAGCTTCAGTTGTCGTATCTTCTAACTTGTTTCTGTTTGCATACTTAACTTCATGGTGGGGCTCCTTACTGGGTAATATTTGATATACTCATCCCTTATATTTTCAGGCATTGATCCACTCCGAGGTGGTTAGACTGGGAGCTACATCGATCATGGACACGGTGTCGTCATTTATTTTCTACATCGTTTTTACTTCGTGACGAACTTCATGTTTTAAACTCTATCGAATTGTATTTCATTTTGAACTATCAAGATCATGAATCATGTTTCTATATAATTTTCGAACTATCGGCTATATTTTCATGATTTTACGAGTTTTTCGTTGGAAATTGCATGTGATTATAAAATCGATTTTGTGGATTTTAAATGCATGCACCTGTAATACTCTATTAGAGTATTTTTTAAAGTCGGGTCGTTACAATTAAATTTATAAAATTTTAGTTGATTAAAACATTAATTTTTTATCTATTAATTTTGTGTTATTAATTTATTTTTCAACTGCATTTGAATCTTTTTCTAAAATTTTAATATCAATAGATTTTTATTTTTATTTTATTTTTTTTGCTAACCATGATAATTCTTCACAATATTAAAAATTAAAAACAAAATCATATTTTCTCAACAAAAATAAGTGTTAGACTTTATTACAAAAGGAAAAATAAACATTTCGTTTCAAAAAAAGTTTCGTAAACATTTGTCGAGGAAAAATAAACATTTATTAAGATGCATAGTTATCACTTTACTTTCTTAAATTTTAAATTTCAATAAATTACTTGAAAATAAATATCATAAATCAGAGAATAAAAATAAAAATGATCGAATTATGATCAGACAATTATGAAATATTATTTTTTAATTGAAAAAAAAAAAAGAAAAACAATAAAAGAAGTAAAATAATAGGACATGTAAAAAGCAGTCTTCTCAAGAAGTTATACTTATAATTTTGCTTAACATTCACTACTACAAAAATGGGGTATGATGATTCTAAAAAAGTATCACAAACGGCTTAGATGATACTTTTTTGCAATCATTGTATCGCACATCATCTATTCTCTTTAGATGATACTTTTTTAGAAGTTTCATTAAAACTTTTTAGTTGATACTTTTCTACAATAATTGTATCGCACATCATCTATTCTTTATAGATGACATTTCTTCATAAGTATCATTGAAACTCTTTAGAAGATATTTGTTTTTTACAATCATCGATTTTTCTTTGAAGACATTAATTTGTTGTCACATAAAGAACAATAGATGATATATAAAATTGATCATTAATAATTTATTTATGACACCTAAACTTTATCATTAAAAAATTTTAATTGACATTTTTTTGCAATCACTAAATATTTAAATATGCTCTTTATTTAATCATATATCTCCCATCTTTACAAATATTTATCGTCAACTATTTTTCCTATTTATTTCAATAGTAGCACATACAACTATTAAAAATAAATGATCTCTAAATTTGATCCAATATAAGAACTATTTTCATAATATTCATTTGTATATAAGTATCAATCAAGGTAGTTCTTTATACATGTATCGTAAATATAATTAAATGAAAAAATATATATTGTTCATGACATCAATAAATATAAATTGAAAAATATTCATGGTTACACCAAGACAAGACGTGACTTCTTTATTGGATTGATTCACCTTCATGTTGCAAATATGAATCCAAAAGTTGCTGCAACATATCTATCTTCAAAGTATCTCCAACCACATTGACAATATCTAAGATTAAACGAGCATTCAAATATCAAATACCACATATATGTGGATGATAGTCATTGAATATAAATCCTACAGGTCTTACATAATTAGTAAATATAGAGAGCAATTATGGTATTACAAACTAACATAACAATAAATAGTCATTGTAAGTCCATTTTGTAGTAGTGAGCAAAGAACAACAAATAGTCATCTGATATGTATATTCAAGCACATAAGTAAATGATTCTTCTCAAGAAAAAGATATAACAGTGATAATGAAGAAAGCCTAGAGCATAATAGAGTTAAGAAACTAACAACAACTCTTGTTCTACTTTAAAATGTTTGAGACTAATAAATGATACTCTAAAATAATATGAATTTATAAATTATAATGGGTAAAGCCCGCAGCATAATGTAAAATGAAAAATAAAAAAAAACAAACAAAGATTGCAACTCAAGAAGAGATTGAGCTGGATGATTTTAGAGTTAGCCTCTTTTAGACCAAAATCCAAGTTCAGTTGTCATATAAGATATAAAAATTAGTTACAAAAGTTAGAGACGAAAGTTCTAATCAAACAACTTGAGAAACATCTAAGTTCAGTTAGTTACCTATTTGATGAGTCAATTTTCCTTGCTATTCCTCTACTTGTTTGTGTTACATCAAAGCCTAATGAAGAGGAAGAGATTAAGAGGAAATAAAAAATTCAGAAGAGAAAATGTGACAAGAAAAAAAACATCATCTTGAAAAGAAACTATACTCTTCTTGAATTCGCTTTCTTTCTCTCATCAAATTGCAATTTCTCCAATTTAAAAAAGAATCGTTTGTGCCCCCTTTGAAAAGAAAAGAAGATCATTAGGAATAAGAGAAGATTCAAACTCATGGAAAACAAAAAGTCACAACATTGTAAGATTCACAAAACCAAATCACAGTTAGTATAAACCCAAACCTATTTCTTTCTTCATATTATCGTTCATCGCCACTACAGCAGCCGAACACCTACCTCAAAATATTTTAGACAAGAATAATACTTACCTAATGGCTTACCACCATTTTGGACCACGTCTTTTTATTGTTTAAAAAAAATTGACTTTGAATGATGGAGAGAGGAATACTAAAGTGTAGATTTTTTAAAAAAATAATAAAAAAATGTGGTCCATTTTTTAACACGTGGTGGTAAGTATTTCCAATATACTTACCAACCCTTAGGTAAGTTTTGCTCAAGAAATAATTAGGAGAAGTATTGATGAACTAGAACTACACAAAAGTAAACACATAGTCATACCATTCGTTCTAGATTTAAAAAGAGGGGTTGAAATGTGAAGCTAGCATTGTCATCAAAGCATGTACACACATTGAACAGAGACTTAAAAATTAAGCTTAAAAAAATATAGTTAATAAAAAAGGTAAGCAAAAGACAATTCGTACTAAATTTAAAAAGTACCTACACAAAATTAGAGAAAATATAGTTAATAAAAAGATTTAAATCACAAAAGCATATTTATATAAGTTTTACATTGAACGCCAAGTCCAAATATCACTCTAGCTTACCAAAAAGAGAGAGAAGAATAATTATTTACCTTGAAGGCGAGATGATCGAAAGTCTGAGATAAGATGAAAAATCTCTTGAATTAGTGGGAGATTTCTGCATTTGGAAATGACTGCAAATCTCAATAAAATCCTAGAAAATAGACCAAGAGGATATGCTTGAGTAATGTGATGCATTCTTCTCAACTAACATATTCAAAACTACATAAAATGATATATCATTCATTTTCCAAAATCCAAGTGTAGAACAAGAATCGACATTTCATACCAAATAAAACAACAATATTAAAAGTATCTAAGTGTGCAGCAAGAACCCACATTTCATACCAAATTGGAGAACCAACAAAATACATATATATCGAAAAATTCAACGAACAATTAGCCTCACAACTTTTATAGAGAACTTCTTTAATCAAACTTTTAAGCTTGAATCCGAAAAAAGCAATTAACAAGAAATCTAGCTTCAAAAAGCATGCACCACCTAATGCAAAAGTCTAAGAAAACTCAATTAATTAATTGTCACTCCAAAACTTTCATCCAAAATCTCAAAGATTACTCCAACCTCACTACATTAAAATTTTTATCTTGTTTCAAAACACCACTCAACACAAGAGAATTTTTATCTTGAGATACAACCAGATGACTAACCTCCAAAGTTAAATTCAACCTAACAAAACATACCCAAAAGTCATCCATTAAAAATCCAAGCTTAACAACCATATTGAACTCCATTAATCCACAAAGAAAACAGCCCGCAAACTTACCCAACACAACTTAGCATGGTTGTCCAAGGTCAATGAGACACGAAGAATTGAATTGAACGTCGATCCCACCACACATGATGTCGAAACTTCACAACAATAACCAACCCGAAGCACAAATCAATTACCTACATAAATCAGCCCATAGTTTGACTAACCAACACCAAACAAAACCCACAGCAGCAAAAGAGAACTTACCCATAAATCAGGCACGAGACACGGATGAAATAAGCAAAACCAAATGGGCAGGCTGCTGCTCGTGGCTGGGGATGACACGATGGCGCAAGGTGGCGGAGTCGGGCTGGCGCAGCGCGAGGAGGCTGGTCGGCGACGGCTTGTGCATGGCGGAGGCGTTGAGCGTGAGGGAAAGGGGCGGGATTGCGTGGCGATGAGCGTGGGTGGATGAGGGCATGCGGCGGTCGGTGGGTCCGGTGGCGGTGCGGCGAGGTCTAAGACGGCGACGTAAACTAAGTGGAGGCGAAGTTAGGGTTAGGTGGGGGAAGAAGAAGAAAGAAGAAGGAAGAAGACGAGAAATTGAGTTTTTGTGTTTTTTTTTTGTTTGCTTTTTATCTTTTTCTTTTAAACTCTTTTTTCCTCCCTTTTTCCCTCCATTTTTCCCTAAAAGAACTTAAATGGGGTTTTCTCCTTTTTTTTATAAGAAAAATCCAACCACTCCGTTTCTCATTATTTCTAATTAAAAGCATCGTTTTTTTTCATAAGGGTAGACTTTAAAGAAAATTTAAATTTAGTTTTTATTATTACAATTTAGTCTTTACAATTTTTAAAAGTTAGATGTAATATCTTTTTTTACAGTAATTTAATATCAATTCTAATCATTCAAAATGAATTATAATTGAAATAAAATATTAATTAATCTAGTTATTTAATAGTATTTTGTTGAATTAAATTATCTTATAATTTTATATTATCATAATTATTTAGAAATGTTGGGTGAAAAAAAAAATATTTATGGATATATATTTTTACATAATAAACTTCAAATTCATAAACAAGAACAAGTATTATTTAAAAAACATGATATAAAAAAGATATGTTAAATATTATATTTTAAAAGAAAAATACATAAACAACATATAATAAATAAATATGATCAAATAAACTAAAATAGATGAATTGGTTAAAAATATATATTCTTTCCTCGTAACCAAGCGTTGAGGTTTAATTTTGACAAATTGCTATCATTTTCATTGTCAAATAGCTCTACCGGCATTTTGTACGACCTAGTAACCATGATGTTACAAAATATATATATAATTTTCGTTCAAGCCATGTTTAGATAGTTTGCAGCAAGTTTTGAAAGTAAGTAAATGTCATTTCCACATGGATTTTTTGTGTGTTGAGTTAATCTTACTACAAGAGTCAAATATATGGAATTTTAGATGGATAAATCTAACTATGCAAATTTTCAAAAAAAAAAGTAATAAAAAGAGGAGTAAGCATCGGAAGATTTCAAGGTTTTCAATGATTTTGCTTGAGCAAGGAACTAGCGAAGGTGAACAACATTTCCCTTGGGTCCTCTCGGACTCTCCTTCGGCTCTCTCGAGCTCCCAGTTTGGTTCTCTCGAACTCCAACAACTATTCGATCAGTTTTTGTCCCATGCGAACTTTATCTCTAAGTGTTTGTAAATTAACAAGATAAACTTGCTAATTCCTGAGGTTATGCATGCAGGTTCACTCCGCTTAAAATCTCTCGACTTGCCACAAAGTTCAGACAAGGGTAAAAAACGCAATGTAAATGAAATAAGCTTAGCATGCATAACTATGTCTATTCGTCATTCCTTCGCTTACGCGAATCCCTTACTTCCCATAACCTTCCGACCACTACTACAAAAAAGACATTACTTGACTCTTGGTGAATCGCAACTAGAACGTTACTTGACGGTTTTCCAATCAACTATATTGTTGTCAAGTAATGTATCTTTACTTGACGGGTGATTAACCGTCAACTATATATATAGTTGACATTCAATGCCTATCAAATATATAAGTAGGTTAACAGTCGTAAAGCGTCAAACTTAGTTTAATCATTGACACTGTGACAGCGTCAAGTATAGTAGGTAGTTTGACATCTATGAATCGTCAAGTATAAGATATTGGTTGACATTTAAAAACCGCCATATGTAGGTATTCATTCACACCTAATAAACGTCAAGTAATCATATGTTTAAACAGTGATTTTTCTGTTTGACAGTTTTTAGTCGTCGAGTATTGGAAATCTAATGACACTTAAAAAACGTCAAGCGATGTATTCTTTTTTTTTTAATTAAAAATATTCATTCCACAATTGTAACGGCCCAGTTTTCTATTCCGATTCTCGAGGTGCTTTCGGTTCAGATTCAGTGGTTCGGTTGGGCCGTTAGAGCTGTTTTGACCCTTAGGGGTATTTTGGTCTTTTGGCTCTCCGTGCAGGATTTGTGGTTTTTCAGGCTTCGAGGTAGCTCCTGCCTTTGTCGAGGCTGGTTTGTTATTGCTTGCGAGTCCCGAGATGTTTGGGCTAGTCGTTTGGGAGTTTGGTTGTGATTTGGGTTTTTGGGCAAAGTGTTGGTTGGTTGTGTGATTCTTTTGGGATTCGAGCCCGAGCCCTTAGTGTTGCTTTGGGAGTTGGATTTAAGTGAGTTTGATTGATTGGAAAAGATTTCTTCGATCGGGTCTCGAAGGAGGAAGCCGGGAAATGGGATTTTGAGGTTGTAAAGTGGATAAGGATGGAAATGGAATTTAAAATCCCATTTTTCCCTTTTTTTCCCATTTTTCCTTTTTATTTTCCCATTTTTCTTTTCTTTTTCCCCAAAATCAATTTTCTCTCTCTCTCTCTCTCTCTCTCTCTCTCTCTCCCCGAGCCCCCAACCTAGCCCGACCTAGCCCTTGGCTCGCTTGACCACTGCCCGAAGCGACCCATAGCTCGCCTTGGCGCCGAGCCGGCCTCGCCCAGCGCCGAGCGACCTCGCCACCGAGCCCCGCCCTACCGGTCGCGCGCGTCGGTCAGCGAGCTCGCCCGCTAGGTCGCCAGCCAAGCTCGCTTTGCCCGTGTCGTGCATCGCCAAATTTGACCGAGCCGCTCGCCGCGGTGTCGCCGGATCCGTGTCGCCCAGCCCGTGCTCGCCCACGCATGCCGCCGCTTGAAGTCGCCTCCTGAGCGCATCGTCGCGCGCGCGCGCCCTCGCGCCTGCGCTCGCTCGCCCCGCGTTCGCGGCGCCTGCGCCGCCAGCCGAGCTGTGTCGTGTCGCGCCAACGCACGAGCTGAGCAGCGCCCGACCCTGCGCCCAAGACGCTTGTCTGCGCCCATCAGCTGCCTAGCCCGTGCAGCCGGCTCGTTCGCGTGTCAGCCGCACCTCGTGAGTTGCTCCCGAGCTGAGCCCTGTTTGTTTTATTATATTTGGGCCTTTTGATTGTAATTATTGTTTTTTTTGTTAGGTTCTCGCTAGATAGCTCGGGTTCGATCGCGACTTAAGTTTCTTGTGTTTAGAGGCTTACGGCGGTAAGGATTTCTTACAGGAGTTGTGTGGACCTGCGATATATTATGTGGTTCTTGATTGTATGCTTGTTTGTGTTTATTGACATGTTTGGTGATAAGTGCTCTATTCTCGAATTCTCAGTGGCATGATTTCTCGTGTTGTTTCTCATGTTAGTCCATGCTAGGTTGTTCCTTTTCGGCATGCTCGTATCATCATTGCTTCGTAGAATCATGCTAGGTTCGTTGTATTCTTATTGAACACGTATTGGATGATATTGCTTGTTTTCTTTGATTGCTAAGGCGAGTTAGAGTTGCGGGTAGATAGCATCATCGGGCGGGTGCATAACGTACCTTGCACCCCGCGAGGACGTATGAGATGGAGCTCGCCCCGATCCGATTATGGAATAGCTAACCCTAACGGTGGCCCCGCAATCTTGGGTGAGGGTGGCGATCGTTAAATGCCCCAACGGTCGGGATGATGACTTGGCATTGCCTCCCGGCGGCGATCGGCACGTCCTCGCGTGTTCGGTCGTAGCCCTTGATTGCCACTGTTAAGGTAAGGACGACTTCCTGGTGTAAGCCTACCACGACCCGTTCCTTAGCCCCAGGTGCGGTGGTTCAGGCTGACATAGTTTATGTGTCCAGGTCTCACACCCCTATGTCAGTGACACCGATCTAAAGAATTAGTTAGGCGTGGTGACTGGACATGGGCAACTTGCCTCTAGACCCGGCACCCCCCATAGTCTGCAGTAGCACGCGGTGTATGCTTACGCTCATTCTGGGCGCCGACCGGAGAGCTCCTCGGGATCTTGAGCTAGTGCACCTTTAAATCGACGATGAAGAGATGAGCCGAGGCCGGGACTTGTTTCTCGTATAGGGCGACTTATGTGATGTGTTGTGTGGTGAGTTTTTCCGGACTAAGACCCTGAGTTGGCATCCGAGGCCCAAGTGTGGGCTAAGCTATGTGCTCTATTCTGTGTTTATATTCATAGCTTGCATACGCTCATCGAGATGACCATGTATATCGTATTGTACCCCGGTTGGGGATTCTTACTGAGTAATTCGTTACTCACCCTTATTATGTGGTTTTCCACAGGTAACCATGGTGCGAGACAGGATGGCTGGAGGAGGAGCTGTGATCATGGAAACCCGTTGTTCAACTCTGAGTCTTATGTTTATGTTTATTATTTAAATGTCCTATGAATGCATGTAGTTGGGCACGGAGCCCTAGGGTGTTTTCTGAATGTTTTCCCAGATTCTAGCATTGTTGTAAAGCTTGTATGTTTTAAATAAATCTCTGATCAGAGTATGTTTTGGAAATGTATTTGTCTTGGAATAGGTGCTTGGAAACAGGGACAAGTTTCAGGAATTTATGTTGATTTTCAAATGGATGTTTTCATGTTTTAGTTTTTACTTAGAATCCAAACACCATCTTGCAAATTTTTCTGTAGATTTGTATGCATGCATTGAGGTAATGGCCTATTTAGAACCCCATTCGGGTCGGGTCGTTACAATTTTCCTGTAAACCTGAAAGTATTCCTACAAACCTGAAAGCATTCTTCAAACTCAAATATTTAACAGATTTCTAGAAACTAGAATATTAGTATATATTTCATCAATCAATTGTTCCACCATGCATGTACACAAAAAAGAATATGATGATATAATGAAAGTTTTGTTTCATTTCCACAAAAAGAACCTAGAGATAACTAACCAACCAGAATATACGAAGTAATCGTGTTCCATGTATACAAAAAAAAACCTATACCCATCCTTCCAAAAAAATAATATGGATATATACCCACACTACTAGAAAATCCACTTTCAATGACACCCATAAAAATAAATTTTGTGAGGAGAATATAAAAAAGTGTCATAAATGGTTAAAAAGTGCGTTTGATAGGAATAAACAAAAAAATCCTAATTTTTTTTTTCTATTAATGATATTATTTTATAGTCATTAACTAATATTACTTCATAATATATATATATATATTATTTAATCCTTTCATCCACATTTCTCAAATCCCTAATTTCACGCCTCCTCCTCTTTTTTTCTTTGGCCTTCTCCTTCATTCGATTAAATCGTGAACCAAGTGTCAACAAGGGGCGTTTCTCGTTCTTCATCAACACCGGCAACCTATGGTTAGTAATTTCTTCTTTCTATTTCTCCTTTTTTTCACATCAACACCGACAAATCTTATGCATTCTCCCCTTCCTCATTCACAATCATCTCTTTTGTTCTATGCACAGGAGGAAGTCGTTCGCATCTCTCTCTAGTTTCTTCATCTCGACTCCTCTTCTTTGCTCACACGTAAGTAATCTCCTCCTTCGTTTGACTGGTAAAGAACAATCTTCACTGAGTTTTGTTGTGTTTTCGTGTTTGGTATTTTGGGTATCCACCATTAATGGAAAATATGCCTAAATTAGCTCAATAATAATAATAATAATAATGGGCACAATTTGTTTGATAAAATGCCTAAATTAGCTCAAGTGTTTTTGAAAAAGCTCGAAACAATGGAAAAGTTATTATTATTAGGCATTTTATCAAACAAAAAGTTTGATAAAATATTTTCCATTGTTTCAAGCTTTTTCAAAAACACTTAGCTAGTTTAGGCATTTTATCAAACAAATTGTGGCCATTGTTATTATTTTTTTTTTATAGGAAACACAAACTTTCATTGATGATTTGAAAAGTTACATCCTATCGAGACATTATATAAAACTATGCCATTGAGAGATTAGAGTGGTTAAGAAAGATGTTACAAAAGGGGTGGTAGAGTGCACTAATACAATGCTAGGTAAATGATAGATTCAACTAAAGATTGTTGTTCCTTGTAAGTATGACCATTAGTAAAGAGCCTGCAATTTCGTTCTCTCCAAATAAAATATGTTTGTTTCTTTGTTTTATCCATCTTTAGTTGTTTGGATTATAGTCTCTGTCTCTGCTTCATGGTTTGAATTAGTCTCCGAGAGTTGAGCCATATTTTTATGGCCAGGTATTCTTTCATATTCATATTAATATGCTGAAATATAATGTCATTTAAATCTCAATGTTCTTTTTTTATTATTATTAATTGTGATTGTTCGGGTCAGCTTATACGCACCTCGATTATTGTTTTGCAGCAAGTTGTCTAACTCTACAATAAATTATTGTCAAATATACATGTAGAAAATTATTTCTTAAATAGGTGACCACCAAAGATATAGCTATTTAGGGGCTACAATGACACACATCTTAATTCTTATTTCAAGAAAGAAGGAAAAATGTGTCATTAAAGGCTACCAAGGACGTTTTTGGTGGGAAAATAGAAATTTACCATTTTTTTTGTCATAAATGACTAATGTTTAGAGTCATTAAAACTTGGCTTTATGAGGTTTTGGGTTGGAGTTGAGAATTACACATCTTTTATTGCAGTTAGAGTGCTGGTTTTTTGTAGTTTTTCCATGCCTGACTTTACTGTTGTTTGTTAAAAAGGTTCAATCTCTAATCTGATCTTCTGTTGAAGTTTACCTTGACTTTACTGTTGGACATTTAAAGTAGAATTCTTGCTTCATTTTTTTTTTCTTTCCATAAGCTCAATATTTGTAACTCCATTGAACTTAATCAAGCAGAATTTTCTATCCTGCTTTTTCTTTTTGTTCTCCCAAAGTTGCACATTTTTTTATCTGAAGTTTAATTGTTGTTTTGATTTTAGGGCGATCACTGTTCATTCTCGTGCATTATTTTACATTATTTATGTGATTATAGAATAATTTGGGGAAGGCAAAAGGAAGTTTAGATAAGAAAAGTGAAATAGGAATTCTTCAAGAATTTCTTTTGTTGCTCACTTTGATGCTTTTTCTTTTGCAAAAATAGATTATGCTCTTATTTTTTCATTTCATTCTTTCTTCTTCATACCACAAGCCTAAGAGCATGGGCGGACGGATGTTCAAAAAAAGTGAAATTTATTATATATACATATAAGTTTCAACAAGATTCTCAAGAATTTTTTTTCTTGCTCACATTTTTTCAACGGCAACAATTCGAACCCATATGGACACCCCTATAATTTGTATTCTTTTAATTTTTTTTATTTTTTTATCCTCTTTTGTCACCCTTCTTTCTTCCGTGCCTTTTATTTCTTTGGTTTTGTTCTTTATATATATAGCTTGTACTTTTAGGTTTCCTTTATTTTTTGCTTAATATATTTTTTTTCATTTGTTTGTTTTTCTTTTATATTCAATACATACCATCATAATTTTTATTTTCTCTTTATTTTTATGTATTAATTACAAAAATGCTTTAAAATATATTGAAATCTATTCTCAATTTTTTGTCATGTTTTTTTTTTCTTATAAATTCTTTTAAGAATAATTTTCTTTATATTTTATATTCTTTTACAACATATTTACAAGATAAAATATTTTAAATGTGATCAAAATATTTTAAATGTGATCAAAAAATTCAATTTTGAAACATAGAGACTAAATTAAAACTCGATCTAAAGTATGAATTCTAAAAATTATGATTCTACCCAATTTGTAGGTTGAATTATGATGTGTGTGTTATGTAAAATTAGGTGGTGTGGTATGTGGTGAGATAGTGAATTAAATCATATTGTGCTTTAAGCAAAGTGGTTGTTTAGGTCACTTAGTGGCCTAGGATTGTTTTTTTGGGTAAAATACTATTTTGATTCCGGAACTATGATGGGTTGTTCCATTTTGGTCCCTGAACTTTCCAAAGTTCGGTTTGGGCCTTGAACTTTCTAAAAAGTTTAAAAATAGTCCTTGGGTTAAACAAAAAACTTCACCATCTCTTTCAAAAAAGGGGAAAAAAAGCCAATTTCTTGTTTGTTGGATATCCAAACAACTTATTTCATCTCTTCGAAAACACCCACTGGTATCCCGTGGTTTATCAGCAAAAAAAATTCAAATTCTCTTTGATTCATAAAAATGGTGGAGTGGCCTAGTTAAAGAATAATTTTGTAGAAGGTACTTATGAGTTCTACTTCATTGTGGGGTCAAATATGTTTCTATAATCTTTGACTGTGTTTGAGGATCTCTAAATTAGTTATCTAAATAGGTGAATTTCATCACTTACCTCTTTTTGTTTTGCTTTAGAATAGATTATTCACGCTTTAACCTAGTTTTTTGAAATATTTCTTAAAATTATACAATGGACAAATCATGGATGAAGAAGAATAGGTTGTCTAAAGAATATGAGTTGGGAATAGAAACGTTCATTAGATTTGGTCTACAACATGGTAATGGTTCCAATTCAATTCATTAGTCATGATAAAGTAAAGTTGGTGATATCGTTCATCATATTTGTTATTTAAACTTTGTTTTGGAGTTGAACCCATTGATTGGAAGTCAAATGTAGTTCTATTATAACCTCACCTTTCGTTTCTTCGTACAAATTGTTCGGTGAGATGTTTGTGAAGCTCTACAATGCGACCCACCGCCATTGACATAGGAATTTCATCACCAATAGTAATAATATTAATGTCTTATATCCTATTTATTTAATTTTTTGTTGCTTTGTTTGACTTGACTTGTCATCCTCCATGTTCCCCAGTTGAATGTTGTTTTCCCAATGATGATGTAGACCCGGTTGGTTTAGGGATTGTTATTTGAGGTAGTTTTTAGTTTTTAGTTCTGGCGTGATTGTTATTTGAGGTAGTTTTTAGTTTAATGTTTATAGTGACAAATTTTTGTTTTTTCTCATTTCTAGACTAAAGAGGAATATTATAGGTAAATTGTATAAATGTCATTCATTGTTGTCCTTGAGTTTAGTTAAGTGAAAAAATTTAATAATGTCTTGAATCTATTTTTTTGAAATCTTTCTTAGAATTATACAATGGACAAATCATTGATGAAGAGGAATAGGTTGTCTAAAGAATATGAGTTGGGAATAGAAACATTCATTAAGTTCAGTCTACAACATGGTAATGGTTCCAATTCAATTCGATGTCCGTGCTTAGAATGTGGGAACCGCATATCCAATGATGTTGCAACGGTTAGGTATCACTTGTATGCCTATGGGATTGACCAAAGTTATACAGTATGGTTTTGGCATGGAGAAGAGTTGGAACCTAAGAAATCTAGGAATCATTTCGTACATGAAGAAGTGGAAGACAATGATTTTTTCGATACTATTAACATGGTTGAAGCTGCATATGAAGAATATTCAAGTCCAAAAAATATGTTTCACACTATGTTTGAAGATGCTAAGAAGCCATTGTACCCTGGATGTAAGAAGTTCACAAAGTTGTCTGCCCTGATAAGACTATATAATATGAAAGTGAGATTTGGATGGAGTAATATAAGCTTTTCAGAAATAATGTCTTTTATTAGTGAACTTTTACCTCAAAATAATGAAATGTCTGTTTCTATGTACGAAGCAAAAAAAACTCTTGGTGCTCTAGGGCTGAGTTACCAAAAAATATATGCATGTCCAAAAGATTGTTGTCTGTAAAGAAAAGAGTATGAACATCTGAATGAATGTCCTAAATGTAGTCTACCAAGATGGAAAATGCATAAGAATACTATGGAAATGAAGAAAGAAGTTCCTGTGAAACAGCTATGGTATTTTCCAATCGTTCCAAGACTACTACGAATGTACAAAAGCGTTGAACACGCAAAAAACTTGGTTTGGCATGCGATTAATAGGAAAGTTGATGGTATGATGCGACACCCAACTGATTCTCCATCATGGAGGTTGATCGATCACCTATGGCCATCTTTTGGTGCAGAACATAGAAATCTCTGTTTTGTGCTATCAACTAACGGTGTTACCCATATGGAGATTTAAGAACTAAATACAGTTGTTGGCCTGTAATCCTTACAATATACAACCTTCCTCCATGGATGTGCATGAGAAAAAAATTTCTAATGTTAACGATGTTGATATTATGACCAAAACAACCGGGGTATGATATAGATGTATATTTGGCACCCTTAATATGACTTGAAACTTCTGTGGGAAGAAGAAGTGCAATGTTTTGATGCATATAGAGAAGAAACTTTTCACATTACCAGCTGTACTAATGTGGACTATCAATGATTTTCCTGCATATGGCAATCTATGTGGTTGTACTACTAAAGGATACAAAACATGTCCCATATGTTGAGAGAAAACTACTTCTCTTTTCCTAAAACACAACAAAAAAAATTATTTATATGGGACATAGAAAATATTTGCCCCGACATCATCCTTATTGAAGGCAAAAAAAATCATTTGATGGATATAAAAAACACGGGAGTGTTCCAATTCCAATGTTAGGAGAGGCTATTTATATGAAACTAAATGATATGGAGTTTCCAAGGGGGAAAATGAGTGACAAGAAATTAAAGGAAGAAGCAACAAAACACTACTGGAAAAGAAAATCTTTTTTTTTTAATTACCGTATTGGAAACACTTGCACATACGACATTGTCTTGATGTGATGCATATTGAAAAGAATGTGTGCATGAACATCATAGGAACTTTACTTGATATTCCAAGAAAGAGTAAAGACGGGTTAAAGACAAGACGTGACTTATCTCGTATGGAAATAAGACCTGAATTAGCACCTCAGCCAAGAGGTAAAAAAACTTATATCCCACCAGCGTGTTATAAATTATCAAAGGTTGAAAAATATACTTTTTGTAAGACATTGGCCAACATGAAAATACCTGAAGGATACTCATGAAACATAAGAAATTTGGTTTCGTTGCAAGATATGAAACTTAATAGTTTAAAGTCTCATGATTGTCATGTTCTTATGCAACAACTTCTCCCAATTGCATTACGAGGATCCCTACCTAAGAATGTGAGATATGCTATCAGTAAACTATGTTTCTTTTTTAATGCAATATGATCTATGAGTATTCGAGTATCAGATTTGGATAAGTTGCAAGACGATGTTGTTGTCACATCATGTCTACTTGAAAAGTATTTTCCACCAACATTTTTTACTATCATGATGCATCTCACCAGCCACCTTGTTAGAGAAGTAAAATTATGTGGACCTGTTTATCTACGATGGATGTATCCGTTTGAAAGGTATATGAAGGTGTTGAAAAGTTATGTTCGTAATAGAAATCGTCTAGAGGGCAGCATTGCAGAGGCTTACATATGTGAAGAAGCGGTAGAGTTTTGTAGTGAATTTTTAAATGATCTAAACTCGGTTGGTTTAGGGACATTTAAAAAACATGTCAAAAATAAACTTGATAGGCCGTTCTCAGCTGGTTTATTTGTTACCCCTAGCAGACAACAATTGAAAGAAGCACATATATATATTCTCAACAACACTAATGTGATCCAGCCTTATCGAGAGTACGTGACATGTTTTATTTCAACACGTGTATTCACATTTTTTTTATTCACATCTAATGTTTTTGTTCATATTATAAACGTTATAAGGAGACTTTGAAATGTGTACACCCTAGAAAGGTGAGGAATGAGAAGTGGTTACTTGAAAAACATAATAAGTCATTTCCTACTTGGCTACGCAATGAGGTAACATAGTTATGGTCCATTTATTATAAATTAAGTATATTTAGTATATCTGGTTTTGACGTTACGTATATGGTAGGTATTGAGAGAAATAGCAGAAGGGAAACTGATATCAAATGTTATTAGATGGTTAGCACATGGGCCCAACCCATCGTTGATAACATATGACGCATATAAGTGCAATGGTTATAGTTACAACACGAAGTTTCGTGATGAAAAACGAATTGTTTAGAATAGTGGGGTAATGCTGGTCGCAACTACGATGCAAGTGTCTAGTGCTAAGGACAAGAATCCAATAATTGGCGACATGTCTTTCTATGGTGTTATTAATGAGATATGGGAAGTTAGCTATAACACCTTCACATTTGTACTTTTCAAATGTGAGAGGGTTGAAAGTCATAATGGTGTGAAAATTGATGACCTTGGATTTACATTAGTTAACCTGAATCGTATAGGACATGTATCAGATTCATTTATAATAGGTACACAAGCGAAACAAGTTTTTTATGTAAAGGATCATTGTGATGAAAAGTGGTCTATTGTTATCATACCACCACAAAGAGATGTTATTGAAGCATGTTTTGACGACTTGGAGATATTTCATTGGATTGTCCTTCCGTATCAAGGTGAAAACTAGCACTGGATACAGACGAAGAAGATACTTCATATACTAGAGATGGTTGTGAAGGAACATGGGTTATTAATGATAATTAATTATGTACGTAAACTTGTGCATGAAACTCATTTTTTTAGTATCTTTTTTATCGATATTTTGTAACTACTATAACATGATTATTGGTTTACTTCGTAGGTAATCGTTGATGTACGAGGAAACTACTTGAAGATTTTTATTTCATATTTTGTTATTTGAACTTTATTTATGAACTATTATACTTTTGTAATGTTTGTGTGTTTATTAATGTAATTGGTTTCTTCTTGCACAATCTTACACACGATACCTTATTATTTTTTTTCTTTCAAATAATGTACTAAATTTCTATAGATGGATAATTCATTGGATGAGACTCTACCACCGAGCAACAATGACATGGAGTACTCACTTGATGATAATATATCCGAAAATGATGAAGAGATGGTGAATGTAGTGGAGAATAACATAACAATGAACGAAGATGAGTTGGACGTAAGATCGACCAGAAGTACGAAAAAACGTGGTCGAAGTGGGATGAAAGAGATTACTCGTATTAGAAGTGACGGTGCACGACGCATGGTTGAATACAATGAAGATGGGCAACTTATTGGTGTCAATGTTACAAAAATGCAAAGTTTTATTGGAACATGTGTTTCTTTCCATGTTCCAATCTCTTATGATTCTTGGCTCAATGTTCCACGGGAGACTAAAGAAAAGATTTTTCAATTAATTCAGAAAATCCTATTAATGTGTGCTCCATTTTTTATGGAGGATCCTTTTAAATTACTGCAGGTAATCCTATTAATGTCACTAAGATGTTTATATATTTTTCTTTGTAGGATGCTATATGTCATAGATCCGAGATCCAAAAAAAATATCTTGGAAAGTGCTGGAGTGGCATTCAAGAATTTGAAGTATATGTTGACCAAAAAATGCATAAAACCATTTTAGAATGATCTAGAAAAACTAAAAAATCCACCACTTTCATATCCAGAAATTGAAATAGACGATTGGACATTATTTGTCCAATCAAGACTCGACGAAAAATTTAAAAGTAAGAAATTTCTTTAGTACACTCACTCTATTTATATATAGTATTTGGACCTTAGTCACTTATTTGACAATATAAATCAGGAACAAAGTGGAAAAAAACATGCATGTAGAGCAAAAAATAAGTACGATCAAATGTTATCACATAAAGGATACGCGAACTTAAAGGAAGAAATGGTATGTTATTCATTTCCTTATAAGTTTTATTGTTTCATTTTTTCACTTAAATAAATTATATTGTTTGATAAATATTCATATGTTGTTGCAAAAGATATCTCAACCACATGAAGATAGAAATGATCGTAGTACGCTATGGAAAAAGGATCAGATTGATAATGATGGAAATACAAAAAATGAAAGTACGCAAGAAGTGATTAACCGTATTTTACGTATTCTTGGTAAAAAATTTATATTACACTTTCCACATTAATGACTGACGTTATTGATTTATCTTAGGATGAGCTCACGCTATGCCAAGTATTATGGAAGAAGAATTGTCTGTACGCGACGATATCTTATGTAAAGCGTTGGGTAGCAAAGACCCTCCAGGAAAAGTTAGGGGTGTTGGGAAGTTCATAACCCCAACAAAATATTTCAATACGCCGTCGTAAAATTGTAGTGCAAAGAAAACTGAGATTACAGAACCTGATGCGGAGAAAGCGCGCATGGCCGCATATATACTTGAATTAGAAGAGAAATTGTATAAACGTGATGGAGTTGAGTCTTCAAAAGACACGAATTTGAGAAAAAGGAACAAAGATGAAGAAAAATCTAGGAAAGTAGGAAAAAAGAATACTAGTGAATGTATTGACAGAAAGGGAAAAGCCAAAGCAACTACCAAGTTTGAGATAAAGAAACATAATGATTCTAGCACTTTCAAGGTCATAACTATTGACCACTATATTTTAGTATCTAATGATGCATATATATTATAATGTTAATAAAGTACATTAATGTGTACAGGTAGGGACAACCTGTAGATTGGTCATTGGATCAAAACATAACATCGTGACAGCCGGTACTATTTTTTAGGATGATGGTAAAGTTGTATCTGTCTCCATTGATTTGGTCATTGACAAAAACTGTCCAATTTCGATACCGTTGAAGGGAGAAAACAACATATTGTCCCAAGAAGTAGGGTTACATTTGCATTAGCCCAGACACTTAGTTATAATAGACAAAGATAATGTATAATTGAAATTCTATTTCATTATTAAACAAGTTTGAGATTTTTTGTAATTATAAAACTGTTTTGCAATTGATGAAACAAGGATACAAAGTGGAAGGAAGATCCAATAACACCAACACTTACACCACATCATTCTACTCTTGTACCATTACGTTGCTTGTTTAGTCATGTTCAACGTATTCACTCGACTATTCAGATTAAGGTGCATGAGGTAATATTCGGAAAACAAATGACTTGTAGTATATGGATCGAGTTGCTAAAAGATTTTTGTGAAATGAAACCGATAGGAACTTCATGTATCGATGCATATATGTTGTGAGTATACTAACTATTAGTTTGTGCTTGTATTAATGTTATCTACTAAATTGTGTATTAACATATATTGTTATTACGTGGTAAGGTACCTAAACAAGCTTGTTACTTATGAATACATGAAAAGTATTTTCAAGTTTCTGGATGTTGGAGCGATATCAATATTGAATAATAAAGATGCACGAGTTCATGTTTTGGCAAAACAAATTGAAGGTTTAGATGCGAATGTGTAACAGCCCAGTTTCCTATTCCAATTTTCGAGGTGCCTTCGGGTCAAGATTCGGTTGTTTGGTTGGGTCATTAGAGCGGTTTTGACCCTTGGGGGTATTTTGGTCTTTTGGTTCCCCGGGCAGGATTTGTGGTTTTCAGGGCTTCGAGGTAGCTCCTGCCTTTGTCGAGGCTTGTTTGTTGTGGGCTGCGAGTCCCGAGGTGTTTGGGCTAGTCGGTTGGATGCTCGGTTGTGGTTTGGGCTTTGGCAAAGTGATGGTTGTTTGGGTGTTTCCTTTGGGATTCGAGCCCCGGCCCTCAGTGTTGATTTGGGAGTTGGATTTAAGTGAGTTTATTGATTGGAAAAGGTTGCTTCAGTAGGGTCTCGAAGGAGGAAGCCGGGAAATGGGATTTTAAGGTTTTAAAAATTGGATAAAAGTGGATAAGAATGGAAAATGGAATAAAAATCCCATTTTTCCCCTTTTTTCCCATTTTCCTTTTAATTCCCATTTTCTTTTATTTTTTTTCCAAAAATCCATTTTCTCTCTCTCTCTCTCTCTCTCTCTCTCTCTCTCTCCCCAAGCCCCCACCTAGCCCGAGCCCCTTTGGTCGCCCAACCCAGCCAGCCCAAGCCCCTAGCTCGCCCAACCCGCTCGCCCAAGCCCCAGCCCGAGCGTCGCACAGCCCTTGCTCGCGTCGCCCAGCCGAGCCCTGCCCTGTCTAGGTCGCGCCATCGCCAGCCTGAGCCTCGCCCAGCTCGTGTCCGTCCACCCTCGAGTCGCCCTACACTGTGTCGTGTCCCGCGCCCTGCCCTGGTCCGTGTCGCCCTCGCCCGCCAGGTCGCGTCGCCAACCCGAGCTCGCCCATCCCGGCCGCACAGTGTCACTCATCTCGTCCGCGCCCGTGTCACTTAGTGCCGAGTCGTCGCGTCGTGTCGCCGCGCGCCACGTCTTTGTCCTGTCTTGGCCGCGCCGCGCGCGGCGCCACAGTGAGCCAGGGCCACGCTGCTGGCGCCCTACGTCACCGCAGCGCCGTCACCCAGCGACCAGGCCGAGCGAAAGCAGTAACGCCCGAGCGCCGGCCCGACCAGCTTGACTACCTTTTTTCGCTACGCGGCTGGCTCGTTCGGCGTGTCGAGTCACGCGCCTCGTGAGTTGCTCCCGAGCTGAGCCCTGTTTATTTTATTGTATTTAGGGCTATTTTATGATTATTAATGTGTTTGTTTGGCTCGCTATAGGTTGCTCGGGTTCGATCGCAGTTAGGTTTGTTGGTGTTTTTGCCTTCCGACCAGGTAAGGATTTCTTACCGGAGTTGTGTGGGCCCTGCGATATTTTTCATGATATGCCTTGCTTGTTTGCTGACTGTTATGAGCATGTTAGAGATAGAGTAGTTTGATTGATTTCTTGCTAGCATGTTTGCCTGATTTTACATGTTAGTGTCATGCTAGGTTTGTTCTGCCAGCATGCTTATGATTCCTGCTTAAGCTCGTAGTATCATGCTAGGTTAGCGTGTTTGATGTCGGTCATTGTTTGCTAGCCAGGAATCATTGATTTTACTCTGTACTCTTAGATAGAGTTGTAGGGTTTGTCATCATCCAGAGGCTGAGCGGACATAACGTACTTTGTCCCCACTGATCGGGAGTAAAATGTGCGCAGCATAACGTATCTTGCTTCCCCCCCCCACCCCCGACCCACCGGTTGTGGAGTTAGCTACCCACTTCGGCATACACCTAGTTTGTAGCCTGCTAGAGCGGAACCCTGCCATCGGTGTAAGCCTGCCCTGGCCGGTTCTTAGCTTCAGGTCGGTGGATTATGTTGCACATATGAACGCCGAGGGCCTCGCGCTACTGTGATCAGTGACACCGCTTCCGAGTCTTAGGCATGCGTACCTGGCCCGCGTAGTTTGCCCTTAGGCCCCCGCATTTACGCCGGTTGCAGCAGCATGTTGTGTGCGCGCACACGCGTTAGTTGCCGGTTCGGAGAGCTCCCCTAGGCTAATGTCGTGAGTACACCATTCCTTCCGTTAGAGCGGACTTGGGTACTCTCCGTAAGTCAGTTAGCAAGGGCAAGGAGGCCCTTGAGGACATTCTTGGGATCAGTGCATTCCCCCCGAGTGAAAGATACCTCGGTGATGTCCCAGGATTGGTCAGTGTATCCAATCCTTAGGCCGGAAGTAGGAGACTTCCGATGACTCCAGATCTTTCTTTGTAAGCTCGTTGAGCTATGATATGTGTTGGTAGCTGTTTGCTTGCATGCTTTGGTACTAGATGACTGATTATATCGTATTGTACCCCGGTTGGGGATTCTTACTGAGTAAATCGTTACTCACCCTTATTTTTGTGGTTTTTCCACAGGTAACCCTGGTCCGAGACAGGATGGCTGGAGGAGGAGCTGTGATCATGGAAACCCGTTGTTCAACTCTGAGTCTTATGTTTATGTTGATGTTTTAAATATCCTCTGAATGCATGTAGTTGGGCACGAAGCCCTAGGGTGTTTTCTGAATGTATTTTCGGATTCTACCACTATTGTAAAGTTTGTATGTTTTAAAAAAATCTCTGATCAGAGTAAGTTTTGTAAATGTATTTGTCTTGGAACAGGTGCTTGGAAACAGGGACAGGTTTCAGGAAATGATGTTGATTTTTAAATGAATGTTTTATGTTTTAGTTTTTACTTAGAATCCGAACACCATTTTGCAAATTTTATGTAGATTTGTATGCATGCATTGAGGGTACGACCTATTTTAGAACCCATTTCGGGTCGGGTCGTTACAGAATGATATGTTTATTGTTCCATACAATTCGGGGTATGTCATTATTCAATTTCATATTCTAATGTTTCATATTCTAATTCATACATACTAAGATTAAATGTTTCATGTTTTAGGAACCATTGGATTTTAATAATCATAAACCACTCGAAATGTCTTGTTCAATGGATGAATCCATTAACAAACCGTCTTCCCCTAGATGTGAATGAAGTAGTTGGATTGTATGTTAACAAAACTCTCATCTTTTTCAGTTAATAGTTTAGTCTAGTCAATAAAAAACCAAGTATGTTAATATGTAAGTTTTTTTTCTTCTTTCAAATCATAGGTTATTTAAGAAACTTAACTTGAAGAAGCCGATATGGAAATCAGTGAAGGTTAGTTCTCTCATTTGCTAGTCAAGGATAATCACGAATATTTTATTGATTTGTATGATAATATGTGTGCAAACATTAGGGTCCTAAACAACCAGACGTAGTTGAATGTGGCTATTACCTTTTGAAGTATATGAAAGAGATTATAATACATAACACAAGTTCAATACATGATATAGTAAGTATACAATTGTATAGGTTTGACTTACACATGAATTATTATTCAAATATGTCAATATACTATTTTTTTATTTGAACAGATGAAGGATGCACCAACAACTCATACACAATACGAGATTGATTTGGTGCGAACGGAGTGGGCGGAGTACGTGGGTACTCGCGTATACTCCGCATGAATGTATAATTTTTGTGGATAATGATTTTTTGTGATGCAGTAAACATATATTTTTTTTTACATGCTTTTTGTTGTCGCCATCAATCTTTTTGTAAAGATGCGACAAGAGTTAAAATCTTGCAAATACACGAACATATACCGTGATGAGGGTGGAAGAATGCACATGACTTTTGGTGGTGAGTTAATGGAGTTATTAATATTATCTAATTGTCGAGTTATTAAACATGAGTACTATTTTTTGTCCAGTAAGGGAGTGACATATAGGATTGTTGATATGCACTACAAGTGGATCGACAAGCTTGCCGTGAATATCAACAACAAGAAGGTACCTCGTATTATTATTTTTATACTTTGTCTATATTTATATATTCACATGTTCTGGATTTATGGCTATTCTGCAGTTATGGTAGCCATAATAATGTAAATTGTGCATTTGTATATTGTAGGTATGGTAGTCATATTTATGTAGTACATTTATTTTTACTTTCTATTTCATGAAGCATTTATTTTGTTTTTTATAATCAAACTTGTATTTAATTTGTTGGGAACAAATAGAATTTATTTTGCGTTTAATAACTCGATATTTATTTCAAACTATTCTAATTCATCATTTAGTTGGTTTTTTTTAAAAAAATTCAAACCATACCTTGCGAAGTTGTTATTTGTTTTAAACTTTATGTGCCTCGTCTAATAGTATTTTTATTTATTAGTTTATGTGAGTTACTTTTATGATTGAAAATATTTGATCACTTTAAAATTTGGTTCTTATACTTTATTATTTAATTTATTAGTTAGTTATATGTGAGTTACTTTGAATCTATTATGCAGATTAAGATGGAGTAGGGCAGTGGGCATGACACAAAAGTATGAAGTGGATTCATCGATGTTTTGATTATGTGAGTTGCCTTCAGGTATATGAGTTTCAAAGTCTATTTGTGGTATGTTGTATTTCTTCTTGATGAGTAAGATTGACATCTTATTTATTTTATTTTATGATTGTGCAGAAATATTGCTTATATCTTAAGGCTTATTGGAGTATCACCATATTCGCACCAAACAACTTTATGGGTCAATAACCTCATTCAACGAAGTTTGCCAACATGCACCTGATTTATACCTTATCATTCCACTTTTACACACTTAGTAGACATATTATGAACTATCAAACATATTGTTATTAAGTGCATATTTTTTTTAATCTAAGTGTGACATACATCTTTATTTATATATGAAATGATATTCGTTTATAGATATTTTGTTTAACTATGAAGTTGCAAATTATAGATATTTCTTGACAGGTATAGGTACAATGAAGACTAGTTATGAAAAGGAAAAAATCAGTGTAATAACATAAATACATCAATCATAACTATGCATATGTGTCATTAATGGATCAATCATGATATTAGTTATGTGTCATCAATGAATCAATAATGACAATAGATATCTATCATTAATCGATCAATTATGACAGTAGATATGTGTCATTAATTGATTAATCATGACAATATATATATGTCATTAATACATAAATCATGACAATAAATATGTGTCATTAATAGATCAACTATGACAAAATACTAATGTCATAAACTCTTCAACCATGACATTACATATGTCTCATCAATGGATATACCATGACAATAGACTAATGTCATAAATACATCAATATTGACAATAAATATGTGTCATGAATAGATCAACTATGACAAAATACTAATGTCATAAACTCTTCAACCATGACATTACATATGCCTCATCAATGGATATACCATGACAATAGACTAATGTCATAAATACACCAATATTGATAATAAATATGTGTCATGAATAACTTAACCATGACTATAATAAAATGTCACAACTGGTTATACAAGGACACTTCTAGACTGTCATTCTTACATTATCAATGACTATATATATTTGTCATGAATCGTTAATCAATGACTGTAAGTTTATGTCATAATTCGTTTTACCATGACACTTTTACTATAGTGTCATGGTTGAACCTTCCGTGACAACGGATACAATGACTCTTGATTTTAGTCATAGAATATGCTTTTTCTAGTAGTGTCATCCTTCCAAAAAATATAATATGGATATTTATAAGTTCAATGCATAGAATAAATTGATCTAAAAAGTTTCTTCAACCATGAAACAGTCAATAATATCGTCCAACAAAGTTCTCCCATTCCGCTCGCACTCCATCTAACTCGATTTTTTTGTATGACCTCCTCATATCAACCTAAGAATAAGAAATACAATTTAGTCTTACTTATGTTAAATAAGAAAATATTGTTTACTATAAATTTATATGTAACATACTGAATCTGTGATGATGGTGATATCTTTGGTTATTATGTCTCTCATATACCTCATTACATAATCCACACATTCCACTGCACTTGATTGTAATGGGCACTACACGAACAAAGAGAACACTTTTATTTTCATAAAAAAAATGAAAATAAGAAAATGAAAAAAGTATTATACTTGCCTTAACATTTTTCCATAATGTTTTATTTCGATCCACTTTTATTTTCTTCTGAGCTCAAAATATTGCAAATGCCCTACATTAATACTTAACATATGAAAAAAGAAAAAAAAATAAAACATCCAAAATGAATAGACAACATATTCAAAGTGAAAACATAACTTACGTGCAAGTTACAGACTTGATTTCTACTTTTGATATTGTACGTAATGAATCTAAGTGGTAAACAATATCTTCATATGGATTCAAAGTTTATGGAAGTCCACTTTTGTCCCAAGAGTTCTTAAGTTGAACTTCGATTTCGATGGATATACTAACTCTTTTATACTTTCAAATTCTATTATCTAAAACAGAATACAACTAAGTCATATTAACTACTAGTTTAGAAACAACTAGTAGTGTTACTACTTTATAACCCATTTGACAAAGCAAGAGATCTACTGATAATCAATGCAACATGTCATACAATGCAATTATAAAAATAAAAAGTTGGAAATGAAAACAGAAAAGAAGTCTATATCATTACGCATATCATTAATCCATTCTCATTTTTAATCATCCGATTTTAATATGGATTTTTACAATATCTAATATAACTAGTCCATCTATTTATTTCAACTCCAAAAACAGACTATATCAACTTAGAATTCACAAATTTAGATTAACCATGAATTTCAAAGACCTAGTTATAAAATCACAACTTTTTTAGCATTATTAGCCCATTTAAACCAACCAGCAAACTAACATTTTAACACAACAACATCAACAACAAGCAACCCAAAAAGATAATAAAGATGAATCCAAAAAAGTAGAGAAATACTAACCAAAGATACGAATGATACTCACGAACACAGGCTCCTCAGTAAACCCACGACCCCGGGCACTCAAACGATCGAAGAATCTCTAGCTACAACAAAGTAAATATCTTACTAAGTTCTAATTAAAAACATCTTCTGTAGGATCGGTATGACAACCCTAGAGGGGGGTGAATAGGGTTTCTTTAAACTTTATGAAACTTTTTCCTAATGTGGGCCCAATTAAACAAATGAATTTACTTTTGACTAAACAATCAATTTAACCAAGAATACCATGTAAATTAAATAAGAAATTATCAAAAACTGATTTCAAGCACCCTATTTAATTATAATATAAAGATTGGTAAAGAATATGTCAAGATAAAATTATAACAACCAAACAAAACATATAAGAGCAATTAATATAATATAACAATAAATTAATTGCAAAAATAAAAGAAGTTAAGGATAGAGAAATTGACACCGTGAATTTATAGTGGTTCGGCGCACCTACTCCACTCCCCAAGCTCCTCTTGGGTATTCCACTAAAACAATGAAGAATCTTTCCACGGCTTAGAGTCAAACCGTTACAACGTTCCTTTTGCGGGAGCAAAAACAAACCCGATCTTTTCCACGGCTCAAGATCAAACCGTTACAACCTCTCTTTTTATGGATCAAGAGAAAATCGTACAATGATTTGGAAATGTAAGATCTAGATGAACAAACTCTCTCAAAGAGTGGATTTTTACAAATTTAACTCTCACAACTCAAATCCTCACAATACAATAATTTCTCTCTCAAGAATAAGATGAAAATTGAAAGTTTGGAGAGAGCAACAATGAAGACTTCTTTATTTTGGAGGATTGAGAAATATGAAACTTGGTGTCTTGGTTTGGTGGAGAAGATGAAGCTTAAATAGACATGAAGAAGCAAAGTTACCGTTAGACACAAAACATAATAATATTATAATATTTAAAAAGTTACCGTTAGACACAAGACATAATAATATTATAATATTAAAAAAGTTACCGTTAGACACAAGGCATAATAATATTATAATATTCAAAAAATTACATTTGGACAAACACATAAAAGTAGTATAACAACATATAACTTTCTTTCTCTTTTAAGAAAGTTACCGTTAGACACATCCTCAAATAATAATATAATAATTGATACCTTTGTTTTCCTTTTTCTATTTTGCTTTTACTTTGACTTTTTATAACACAAAAAAAATCTCAAATGTCAAACACCCAAGGCTCCACATGTCGCTCTTGGATTGGCCAATTTTTGCTACGTCATCACGTCGGGATTTACCATTCAAAATCTTTTAGGCCATAACCTTTTCATCTTAACTTTGATTTGAGTAATTCAAAATGCGTTTGAATTATTATTTCAAGCTCTACAAAATGTATACTTCAAAGCACTATATTTGTTGGTAAATAAATTTCAAGTTTGTTATCATCAAAACATTAATCAATTAATTAGTTAAAATTAATTAATTTGAGATGGCCGAAAAGCCAACATCTTCTATATGTCTACAAATGAAATGACTGAAGAATCTAAGTGCTCGTGTACAACAAAAGTTAACAAACTAAAGGAACCACAGAGCAACTCACAAATAAAAAATTGAAACGAAAAAAAAAAATTAAATATTCATAGATGTTGTAGGCTAGCTTTTTGTTAGATCTTTTGGACTTTTGTTTTTAAATTCTAAGTGAAAATCATGAAATCCTTGAACAAGAAGTAAAACAATGATGTCAAACCCCAATGAAAGCTTATAAAAAAGCTTATCTAAAAATTAACCACCATGATTAATTTGCCTAAGTTATTTGTCACATAGAAAAAAATAAATAAACTAGAAATCCCCTATACCAGCAAGAAAACTTGAAGTAAAAGAAATAATTATTTTAAGTTCCTTCAATCCTATCAACCAAGTTACTGAAGCTTGGCTTAATGATCAAAAGAATTTTAAGGAATCAAGAGAAATGAGTTTGTTCCATGATGATCATCTATTTATGAATTAATTGTTTATAATTTTTTTTTACAACCCAAAATAGTATATGATCAGATGGTTGCCCTATTAAGATTAATTGTGGTGCGCATAAACTAGTTTGGAGACTCACGTGTATAAAAATGACAACTGAGCAAAAATCACTTAAACAGCATGTGAGATGACCACTGATAAATAAATTGCATTGTTTATAGACTTGTAGCATTTTTGTAACAGCATGTGTGGTAGCATCATGCGATTTCTAAACTTTTGTAACATTTTTCACAACTTGTTATTGTAACAATTCAATGGATGCATCAAAATTCTAAATATGAACCTATAAAGCATTCTCATTTTCTTTTATATAATAACTTTTAGGGAAAATTGCACAAACAACCCTAAAGTATGGTGTTTGTAACAATTAACCTCTTCAAGTTTTAATTTGCAAACAATCCCTAAAGTTGGGTGTTTTGTAACAATTAACCTCCTAAAGTTTTAATTTGATAAATTATCACTCCTA
Organism: Sicyos edulis; assembly: GCA_036507275.1. Lineage (NCBI taxonomy): Eukaryota > Viridiplantae > Streptophyta > Magnoliopsida > Cucurbitales > Cucurbitaceae > Sicyos > Sicyos edulis. The sequence continues at coordinate 25,624,246 of CM071850.1, read as the reverse complement.
AAATTTAAAAAGTCGTGCAATGAACCCCATGAGTTGAATTTGACAGAAATTAGAGAGATTCTCAAAGGGTAAAATTGTCTTATGAAATGAATGAAAATTTCCCTTTTTTCTCAAGCTCTCTAACTACTATAATGCCATTTAATTTATTAATCAACAAATGAACCCAATCCTAAAAAAATCAACCAACAAACCCAAATCTCAGTTTTTAAGAACCCTAAACCCTAAGAAGAACAATAAAAAAAAAGACCTCGACGGAGGAGCTACGCGTACAAACCTCTATGGCGAATAAAGCATAACTAAATCTTTTACGGTGAAGAAGAAAACTCAAGCAGTGGGGCGGAGCTGGGCGTTCAGTGTGAGATGAAGCTTGATGTTCAGCGTGCGACAGAGGTGGGCGTTGAGCATGATGTGGACGAAGATTTTTCGGTAGAGTGGTTGTTCAATGTAAATGGTAGAAATCGAAAGAGTGAGGGTTTGTCGGAAAGGAGAAGTCACCTAAAAAAAGAAATGTTATTTTAATCATTATTTTTATTTTATGCATTTTCTATTTGTAATTGATTTTCTTATACTAAAAGGCTAACTAAAGGCAAGAGATTGAATTTAGATTTTTATTGGTTTAAAAAATGATGAATAAAATGAGCTCCAATAATCCCGTCTTTCAATCAAATACTTTTTTTAATTCATTTGACATTTGATGAGTGTCAAGCACTGTCGTGTCATTGAGGAAATTAGTGGGTAGACAATTAAGGAATAAATGTGTAATAATTTACGAGACTAATTAAGGAATTAGTAGATTCTTGATTTAGCAATTAGTGGGAAATATTTATGGAAAGAACTTGGAGAAGAAGTTTTTAATAGACTATAAATAGAGTGTTCATTCATAGGGTCCCTAAGTGATTGAAGATTTGGGCTTTAAGCGTATACCCTTCAAGGTTGCAAGTGACTCCTTCAATGCCTTTGATGTATGGCTAGGGACGAGCGTCATTATCTTTGTTTAAAAATATATATATTATATCATAAAGACAAACAATTTTTAATTATTTAATTAAAAAATATTAGATAATTCAAAAAAAATAATCAAATTGATTTTTAAAATATTACTAATTTACAATTCAAAACATATTTAATTATAAAAGTGTTAAAAATGAATTTAAAAAAATAAAATAGGTGTTATTTTAAACTCTGAATTTGGTGGAGTTCTTGAACAAACAATCACCACTTAAATTTGGAAAATATCTTTCGATGGACGTTTTTTTTTTAGAATCGTTTCGTTTCTACATTTAACAACTATACGGAAGTAGATAAAACATTAAAGTACTGAACGAAAAATGTCATTATATAAGCATTTCAGTTACCAACGCTCTTCACATTTCAAAAACTAATAATTAAAAAAAAAAAAAAAACATTTTTTTATAGAAAAATATTCTAATTGATTACGCGGACAATTTCGAAGTATTTATGGAATATGAAATGTGTTGTGGTAACTTTATTCCCATTTCTCTCTGTTCAAAAAAAAAAAATTATGCCATTTAATAATTTTTAACTTTTTTAAAAAACTTTTGTCGTTCAAAATTAAATTTATTTTCTTTCAATTTTTCAATAATAATTATTATCTATTTGAATTTGAAACTAAAATTTAAAAATAAAAATAGATTTATAATTTTTCTTAATTTCTAAAACATAGACGAGTTCTTGAAAAAGTATATAAAGTTGTTGATAAAATTTGATAGATGATAATTTTATGGAAAATTTACCAAAATAATAAATTCTATAAAATAATTAACATATATAATTGTTGATATTGTTGTGTAATACCATTTTTTTTTTAAATAATACAAAATATTTTTATAATCTTGATATTAATGAATATTTATAATATACTATTAAGTTGTATTTATAATTATGATGCAAATATTTTACAAATTTTCTATATTTATAATTGCTATTCAATAGAACCTTTAATTTTATTAACCTAATTTTTTAAACCACACAATCAAAATGTTAAAGTCAAATAAACGATTAAATGAAACCTAAAATTCTCCTAATACCTTTTAAATAAACCTAAAAATAACTAAATATTTTTTTAGTTTTAAATTTGTAATCATTTTATTATTAGTTCGATAATCCAAAAACTCTACCAACTTAACAAACGACCTAATATTTTTTAGGTTAAAAATATCATTTTCGTCCATTCTATTTTAGTTATTTGATTTTCAATTATCAAATTTTAGCTCGTACACTATTAGATTTGTCCAATTTTAATCGCTCAAATTTCTAATGTTTAATTTTAGTTCTTCTAACTTTGAAAAAAAGTTATCGAGGGTCAGTCGCGCAGTTGGTTATCTTGTCTAGTGTTAATCCATTTCAACTCCACGGTCACGAGGTTCCTATAACCCTTCAGGGAGAGAAATCACGAAGAAAGGTTATGTCAAACATTTCCAAGCATTTTTTAAAGTTGAAGGATTAAAATTAAACGTTGAAAATTTGAGGGACCAAAATTTGACAAATCGAATAGTCTAAAGACTAAAATTAAATAATTAAAAATCAATAGACCAAAATAAAATAAAATAAATAATCTAGTGACTAAAATAATATTTGAACGTATTTTTTAAACGAGGATAATATTCACAGCCAAATGAATTAACTAAAAAAAGAAGAAGAAGATAGTGAATAAAATAATAATAATATTATTATTATCTTCTATAAAACAGGATAAATAAGAGCTGGGGTTGATCGGCAAGTTTTGATTCACGTGCTCCATTGGCAGAGAGAGAAAACAATGGAGGGAGAGATGTTGAACTTCGGCAAGGTGTGGTTAACAGCCTGCATCTCTGTCAGTTACTGCCACGCCGCCGGAAAACTCCTCCCTCCCGGCGCCGGCCGGTTCCTCGCCGTGGCCCCCGTCGTCGTCCTCTTCCTCGTCCTCCCTCTGCAGCTCACCTCCATCCACCTCGGCGGCACCGCCTCCTTCTTCCTGGCCTGGCTCGCCAACTTCAAGCTCCTCCTCTTCGCCGCCGGCCGCGGCCCTCTCTCCGCCACCCCGCCCCTCCCTCTCCGCCGCTTCATTCCCCTCTCTTGCCTCCCCATCAAAATCCCCCAAATCGCCTCTCCCCAAACCCTAACCCCAAGCTCCAAATCGCTCCTTAATTACTCCCTTAAACTCCTAATCGTCGCTTTCTTGGTCAAATTGTACGACTACTCCCAATTTCTCCACCCCAAATTTCTCCTGTTTGCTTACAGCTGGCATGTTTACTTCCTCCTCGAGATCATTCTCGCCGTCGCCCGCTTTTTCGGCCGGAATCTCATCGGAATCGAACTGGAGCCGCAGTTTCAAGATCCGTATTACTCCACTTCGCTCCAGGATTTCTGGGGGAGGCGCTGGAATCTGACGGCCACCAACATCCTTCAGCCCACGGTTTACCAGCCCACGCTGAAGATCGCCGCGAAACTCGTCGGCCGGAAGTGGGCGCCCTTGCCGGCGGTGTTGGCGACGTTTATGGTGTCGGCGATGATGCATGAACTCATATTTTACCATTTGGGGAGGACGAGGCCGGATGGGGAGATCACTTTGTTCTTCGCTATCCATGGAGCTGCGTTGACGCTGGAGATTATGGTCAAGAAATTGTTGCGGGGAAAGTGGCGGTTGCCGCCGGCGGTGTCGGCGCCGGCGACTCTGCTTTTTCTGTTCTGGACTTCGATTTCGCTGTTTTTTCCGCAGTTTGTGAGGTTGAAGATTGACGTTAGGGCGTTTGCAGAGTACGCCGCGTTCGCCAGTTTTGTGAAGAATGTTGCTTTTTCATTGCTTGGTTGATTTTTCTTTTAAAGAAAACTATTTATATTATACTAAATTTTTTTTAGATTACAATAATTAGGGAATGGAAATTCCAAACAAAAACTTTTAAATTATTAGATATATAATAATGCTATCGAGAGAAACTACTCATGTTGATGAGATGCCCACTATAATTTATATGATTTGAAGTTAAATTCTGTATTGTAACTTAAAACTCAAAGAATTTGGTTTTAATGAATTGATTTATAAATAGGTTTGCTCTTGATGAGGAATTAAGTATGTGGATGTATCAAATATAAATGGTGTGATATTTTTTTTTTCCCAATTAGACTTTTTACTTATATTGTCAACACATAAATATTTAGTTTATATATATATAATTTTCTATTAATACGAATGTGAAGAACTATTTTTAAAATAATAGGCTAATTCTATTTTTTCAAACATCCAGATTAAATTTTGTTATAGATAAAAATTTACTAAAAATGTATTATAATTAAAATAGATTAACGAAAAAGATTCCGCCGAAAGCTTTTTTTATTTTTTTTTGTTAATATAAAATTGGAGATTTCAAACATGTAACTTAGCTGCAATTATCAATCCATGTCCTTTTCGTTTTAGAAATTCTACCTTCTAGAAATAGTATTAATTGAAAAATGAGTCGGTGCATAACTGAAAAAAAAAGTATAAAAATATCCAAAGAAATATTTTGTCTATTAAAAAACTTAGAAATTAAAGCATTTGTAGCCCGTTAAATGAGAACATAATCTCTAATGTATTAAGTTAATTTGACGCAATATTCCACACAAAAAAAAAAAAAAAAAAAAGTCAAGGACAACCTAAAATATAAGTTTAGTTTGATTTGAAATTCATGATTGAAAAAAAAAAATTGAATTGATAAAAATTGGAGTCTAATCTTCATGATTTAGGCCTTACAAATATAACAATAAAATCAAGAGACCACTTACCCTTCGATGATCACCTGATTTTTGTAAAGTTCAACGAATAAAGAATTAAAATGATTAGCGTCAATAAAGATTTGTTCAATAAATTATAACTTTTTTAAATAAACCATATAATCGAACATACGATTGTAATCAGAAAATGAAATAAATATTTGCAACAAAGACTTACAATTCCACCTAAACAAATATTTTCTACAAAAGAAAATGATAGCAACTATTACGTCATTAAACATTATGGGGATAATTGTACTAAAAAACATTATGGTGATAATAAATGAGTAAAACATCTCATTCGATGTAATGTGTAACGTAGGAACGAGCGTGATTATCTTTTTTTTAAAACAAATAAAGAAATAAATGAGTAAAACATATTTTTTACATTAAATGGGTCGGCGACTGAGTTGACTATTTTGTTTCGTGTAAATTCATTTCAACTCTACAGTTACGAATTCAAGTTAGGAAATCGATATTTGATTCTCATATTAGGTTGAGTTAATTTTAGGTCTAATCCTTGACCCAACTCAACTCAGAAATGTATTTAATCCAACACAACCCATTAAATTGGGTTGGATTGGTTTAGATTACTCGAGTTGTCGGGTTGTTTGAACACCCTTAAACAAGAAGACTAGTCATCGGTATCAATGCATATTTAATGACCTTTTTTTTAGATCAAACAAACTTTTATTAAGCAAACAAACAAACAAGAACATCCTTAAAAATTAAACTAGACTTGACCCATAACTCAGGCCAGTATCGAACAGAAAAAAGACAAGCCAAGAGAAATGAACATTCTAATAAAGAGAAAAGTCTATTGTATTAGGATCTTAATAAACAACAAGTAACGAAACTGACATAAAACATATGTAAAAGCTAGGAAATTCATCGTAATCTATTCATGGTAAGTTCCACTTAGGTGTACGACTCTACCAAGGTAGCTAGGAAATAAATCAATCGCATAGAGATACTAGACATTTTTCACAAGAATAACCTGTAAAATCCTTCGTAAGAACATCCTTTATCCACCATATTCTTCTTTGGCACAAAAAACTTATAATACGATGCTGAATTACTCAAAAAAAAAAAAACAACTAAAATATTCTTAAAATTAAGAAGACGAAAATTGAAAAGAAAAATCCACATTAAAGTTTATTCAACAAAACTCCTCCATAAACTTAAATTCTTATGTCATCCGTCATGCCAATCATCTTCTTGAATTTATCAAACAAAACCTTTGGTAACGGTTTTGTAAAGATATCCGCAACTTGATCTTGACTCGCCACATGCAACAATTTTACGCTTCCTTCCTTCACATGAACTTGGATGAAAAGAAAATGAACATCAATGTGTTTTCTCCTTTCATGATTCACTAGATTTTTTGCTAACTCAAGTGTCGTAGTCAACTTGAATCATAGTCAAACCAAGTTTCTTTAACTTCATCTTGCTCAACAAATTTCTGAGCCATATTTCATGACATATGCACCAAGAAGCTGCAACATTGAGCTTCGCATGTCGAAAGCATTACGATCGGTTGTTTCTTTGAAAGCCAAGTAAATGTTGTGTTTCCCATAAAGAATGTGTATCCCGAAGTGTTCTTTCGATCCTCTAAATCTCTGCACCAATCACTGTCAAGGTATCCAATCAACTTATAGTCTTCCACTTTCGAATAAAACATCCCAAGTGACACTGTGCCTTGGATGTATCGCGGAATTCGCTTCAATACCATCAAATGCGTATAAACTAGCTCCTTCATGAACCGACTAACAATGGCAACACTCAATGCGATGTCTGCCCTTGTGCATGTAAGATAGTGTAGCCTTCCCACCAAACTTCTGAATCTGCTCGCATCTACACGATCTCCTTAATCAAACTTCAAAAGTTTTGTATCTGATTCCATTGGTATTAAAATTGGGTTGCAATTCTCCATCTTGTACTTTTTCAAGATCTCATTCGCATAATTCTCTTGCGATAAAAAAATGTCTGTCTCTTCTTGTTTAACCTCCAAACTGAGGAAATACTTCAGCAAATCCAAATCTGTCATTTCAAATTCTCGCATCATTGTTCTCTTAAATTCTTCGATCATCGCATCATTGTTACTCATAAATATTAGGTCATTAACATAAAGAGCAAAAAAAAATGCATTACCTCCACTCTGCTTTTTGTAAAGAGCACGCTTGTAGGGACACTACTTGTACCAGTTCTCCTTGAAATAAGTATCGATGCGAGTATTCTACGCTCGTAGTGCTTGCTTCAACCTCTAAAGCGCTTTCTTCAATTAACACTTTCTTATCTTCTCCAACTTTCACATGTCCGTGTGGTTGCTCAATGTACAGTTCTTCTTCAAGCACACCATTCAAGAATAATGTCTCGATATCCATCTGAAAAATCGGTCATCGAAACTAAGCTACATGAGAAATAAGAAATTGGATTGTCTCCATTCTCGCAACGGGAGCAAAGACTTCACCATGGTCAATTCCTGCTTTCTACTTGTATCCCTTCACAACAAGTCGTGTTTTATAACGATCTTTCCTTGAGCATTCATCTTCTTCTTGAATACCCACTTCACGTCAATTGGCTTAATTGCATTCGACAATTCTGTCAACTTTCATGTATCATTGCGATCTATCGCATTGATCTCCTCATCCATGCATTTTTCCACTTCTTGTCTCGCGCTGCTTCTTCAAAGTTAATATCTTCTTCATCTTCCAAAAGACATACAAGATGTACCTAATTTGTCGCATCATACAGATCTTGCAAACTTCGCATTCTAGGTTGTTGCGGTTCATTATCAATAACTTCATAACCTGCTGATTTACTTGATGATGCAATGACTGGTGATTCTCCAACTTCGTTGTTGACTTCCATTGCCTTGTTCTAGTCTCATTCACTTTCTTCATGTACTCGTCCGTCGCAAGTCAAATTCAATTTATACATGCGATTGCTTCCTATCTCTACTCGAGCGACTAAATGCTCTTTTTCTTGGCCCTCAAATGCAACAACTTGTCTTTCAAAAATACAAAATAATCCTTCTCTATGAGTTGCCCTAAACTCAAAATATTTGTTTTGAGATCTGATACATAATAAGCATCTTGAACTCCCCCTATCAAGTTATCCTTCTGCACAAAAGAAATCGTACATTTTCCTTTTGCCTTTACTTTTGACGCATTGCCAAAAGAAACATGACCATCTTCAATTTTCCGATCTCTTTGAACAAATACTCGTTACCGCACATATGGTTGTTTGCCCCTGAGTCGAGATACCACACAATATCATTATTGTCGCTTCTTTCTTTATGTGCTATCTAAAGAACATCATCATTCACATTGTTTTCTACTACTAAGTTGTTTGTTTCTTCAACCCTTTTATCCACACGACAATCTCTCGCAAAATTCCATTATTCACGGCAATTGTAGCATTTATCGGAATAGCAATCACGCGCATAGTGACCATACTTGTGACACTTGTAGAACTTAATGTTCAAATAATTTGATCGACCGCCTCTTCCTCGACCGCGTCCTCTTCCACGATAAGCTAATTGGCTCATCTGTCTCTTTTCTTCATGACTGTCGCTTTGACCACCAGGACCATTTCCACGACCTCCACACCCACATCCTCTACCCTGAATTTGTTTTTAATAGAGGACTTTTTCTTCTTTGATTGACGCTTTGGTTTGAAGCTCTTGCTCAACCGTTTCCTCCTCATTTTTATTATTTCGTCTCTCGTGTGCCTCAAGAGAAACGGAAAGTTCATCAACAGTGAGCGTCGCAAGGTCTTTTGACTCTTCTATCGTTCACACAACATTCTCGAAATTATTGGTCAATGATTTCAAAATCTTCTCAACAACTTGCGCATCGGTTAGCTTTTCTCCGTTGCGATTGAGTTGATTCACCACCGTCTGCACATGCGTGATGTAGTAGATACGCTTTCTGACTCCTTCATCTTTATGCTCTCCAACTCACTGCGAAGAGTTTGGAGACACATTTGTTTTACTCGGCCGGCTTCTTTGAACACTTTCTCTAAAGTGTCCCACGCTTCTTTTGAAGTAGTTGCACTTGCAATCTTCTCAAAGCTCGACTCGTTAACTGCTCGGAATAGCATGTATAATCCCATCCTCGAACGCATCTCTTTCAACACTTTGGCTTGATTCGCAGAATAATTCGCGGCATCCGCTGATTCTACGAAACCTTCTTGAACCACCTCTCATGCATCATGAGAGCCGAGAAGAGCTTTCATCTGGATGTTCCAATTCTCATAATTCTCCTTCATCAATCGTGGTAGCGGCATTTGACCCGTCACGTTCGCCATAGCTCTGATACCAATTTGTAAAATCTAGATGCCGCTTTGATGTCAATTTGTAGAAACTCGAATCACAAATAAAACACAAATAACTCAACCGCGCAAGCTTTTCACTTCGTGATTGGAGAGACAAAACACTCACAAATTCTCTAAAGAACACTTTCTATTTCTCAACTTGCTTTCTTGCTATTTTTTCTCTCTACGATTGACAATGAAATTGACTATCTATTTATAGCCTACAATACTTGGTCTCCAATATTTTTAGTCATAAATTCATGACTATTTTGACATTCAATTTCAAAAACCATTTTGCCCATAACTCCTAATTTAAGACCGTTTATTCAACAGATTTTACGTTCCTGAAATTTAGGGTGTACCAATGAAGAACTTGCGGCATATTCTATCTCAATCAACCAGTCTTCTAAATTTGATTTCTTCACGACTACCTTTTAAGTCCATAGTGTAATCCACATGCTCATACTGAACACTTGTCACAATCTTTTTATTTTGTTGAGAGGATAGAAATCCCCACACAACACTTGTAATATCAAACTTTACGTATACTTATTCTCTAGGTTCAAATATCTTTCACCAAATTGTGGAAAACTTGATTATTTCTCTCTTTTTTTTTTTTTTTTTTTTTGATATCCTTGACATCTAGTTCGGTAATATGTAGACACTCACATATAATAAAATAATTTAAATAAAAATTTTATAGCCAAGCTTGTATCTATTCTATATTCTATATATAGAAAATGTCTCTAAACTTTAGGATTGGGTAAAAAATGTTTATTAACTTTGAAAATTTTCTAACGTTTAATAAAAATAATGATTATCTTTAAACTTGGAATGAACAAGTCTCCACATTAAAATATTTGTTTATGTTTCAAAATTCGTCCCAACAATAATTTTTTTTTTTTTTAGAGAGTTATAAATGATGATTATTATTATATTAATCTCACCAAATATTTTGAGGACTCCCTACCTTTCTAATGTGAAATTATAGTGGAATTCTAATATATGCTCCTTGAAAATGATGCCTCTTTTGGAATGTATCAATTTTAGATTGGATCTCAATTTTATTTTATTAAATGGAATACTCGTTTGAATTTAATGAACTCTACTATCGTTAATGTGAACATTCATCTCATTACTAATTGGTTTTGAGATGAATGTTCACACTATTTAATAATTATGAGTATGAATTTTGAATTTTGAAACTTGCTCGGCGACATTGTTTTCCAAACGTTAATAATATATTTATTCTTATTAGTTTTCATGGATAAAAAACCTATGAAGAAAGAAAAAGGAATATTAGAAAACTTAAAAATTAAAGCATTTGTAACCCCGTTAAATGAGAACATAATCTCTATAATATAATAAGTTAATTTGACGAAATGTTACACAAATAGAGAAAGTCAAAGGACAACCAATGGAAGAGCATCGAGAGGTATGCACCCAACTTTGGGAATTTCTTATAGTTCTTTTTTTAGAAGAGATATTTATTTGATGTGTTTCTTTGTTTTTTTAATAAACATGCAAAAAATAAGTACATTATAAAATGAAATATATTAAAACATAGGGTTTTTTTTATTAAAAAAATAATAATAATAATTGTAGGTCATTTCTCACTAAGTTATTCTGTATATTTTATTTTGCGAAAATAATATTTATATACTAAAGAAACGATTCTATTTTTTTTAATTGAACGGGTTAATGACGCAATAATTTTATTGTTTGGTTGTAAATGAGTTCAACACTGTTATGAGTGAAATTCGTGGTCAAGACCTAATGAAACTCACCAACTAAATTACAAGAGGCTAGCCCAAAAATGGGCTCGGCCCAAGAAAGAATATTTTCCTAAATTAGAAATATTCACCTAAAAGGAATATTTCTATAATTATAATTTATTTTTACCAAAAGTGGCCACCTTCTCGCCTCCTATATATTCGTAAGCCAATTAGTCATGAGGTAAGCTAATTCTAAACCCTAAAAACAATTCCTCTACACTTTGGGACCTCGACTGACTTAGGCATCTGAGGCTATGTGGCTCACACCACACCGGTGTCCATTGATTATCGTTTGTTTTGCAGGTATTCGTCCCAACGAAATACAAATTCATCGTTGATCCCGGAGACCAAATTTTGGCATCAACAAACACCAACATCATAAATTGAATCCTAAAAATCGATATTTGTCTATTGATACAAGTTCAAAATCATTTCATCACTAGATTCAGTGAATATAAAGATTTGTTCAATAAATTATACATTTTTAAAAAAACTATATAATTGAACATACGATTATTTAATATTAGCTAAACAGACTTACATTTCCACCTAAAAAAATATTTTTTGCAAAAGAAAACGATAACAACAAATACGTCATTAAAGTACTCAAAAACAAAAAAAATACGTCATTAAAAATTATGGTGATAATAAAAGAGTAAAACATACATTTGACAAGTGTTCTAATATATACTTTAACTATTGTTAACTAGAAAGTAGTAGTTCATAATTCGTATCATCACGTACTTAATAATTCTCATTTATTTATTTTTTTGTAGTAAACAATCGTGGTTAATCATTCTTCAATCCATTTTCAACTCTTTTATCAAATTTCAAATTAAATTTTACATCAAATTTATCATTCAATCACTATTAGCATCAATTTCCAAATATGCAGTTAATTACTCTACTATTATTAACCTCAATCTTCAAATAAATAGTTAACCACTTCATTCTTTTTTAAAAAAAAAAAAAAAAAAAAAAACAAACCCCCAAGAAAAAATTAGAATTTTGTAGCTTTAATTGTTGTGAGCTTTGATTTGTTGATCTACTGCAAGGACAATCAATTCTTTATCGGAGGTCGTGAAATGGAGGGACAAGAATCTATTTCATAAGATGCAAATGGAGGAGGGGGCCCAGTGTGCAGTTTAAATGCCAATATTAATGGGCTAATTTTGGCTTGGTTTGAGCTTCCATGGATGAGGAGTTCACCTTTGATGAAGATATTGACCGACTCAGTAAAATGTGTGCTTTATTTACTAATTTGTGTGGGCCTATTTTGGTGCCTGATGACCACATGGGTAATAGGCATAAAATTATCAATTATGAGGAATTGTCTATAACACAATGAAAGCAGCTTGCCAGGGGAGAGATGGACTTTGTTCCTACTCACAAATCTTCCTTAGTTGGTAAAAAACATGATTCTAATACTATTAGAAATAGAGAAGATTTCGAAGAAGAATAGAGAGGGATGTGCTTTGAGTCTTTCAATGAGATGTCGGTGATGGCTGGGAATCAGCCACGCCGGATGGAATGAGTCACTTTGGTTGGATCGCTAGAGAGATGAGGAACTCTCGAGTGTTTTGAGCACTTGGTATCGAAGTGCACATAATAAATCTTCAAAGTAAGTATTTTTCTTCTTCTAAATGGAGTTTTGTAGTTGTAGAGAAGTCTTATGCAATGATTCTTTTTTAATTTGAGTAGGATGACGAAGAGTTGATTGACAAAAGTTCTACTAATTCATTGTTCTTTCAAAATTTTCTTTTCGATGTGAGCTCCACCCCTTCTAATCACGGTTACATTTTGGAGAATTCATGGTCGTTGGTGAGTAGTATGGATGTTGGTTTATTCCTCAAAGTGTTTCAAAACTCAATGCTCATTGTGTTGAATCTAGGTTGCTGGGTTGTTATGTCGGGACTTTGGTATCCCTTATGAAAGAAGACTCTTATTCAAATTACTCTTTGACTTTTCAGTAATTTTGAGATCGATAATTCTTTGTTTTTTCGTTTGGTTTGAGTCTGACTTGTAAATTGAGACCAAAGTTTGGTCTAGCCGGCCATATTTTATTTCTCTGTTTGGTTATCTTTGTTATTATGATTTGGAAAGTTGTTGTATGGTTTTTATTGAATTTTAATGAAGATTTGTTTGGTTAAAAAAAAAAGAAAAAAATACGTGGAAAGAAATGTATTTTCGTTTTTATAGATGTCCTTCGACATCTAATTGGGTGGAATGTCCACTCACATATATAAAATAATTAAAATAAAAATTTTATAACCCAGCTTTTATATTTTATATATTAAGCTAAACTACAGCAAATGCCTCTAGATTTGTCCGTAAAAAAATTTTCATAAAATTTGAAAAGTTTAATAGCTTCAAAACTATCGGGAAATTAAACAAAAATTTTAGGTGTCAATAACTGTTTTTTGTTTATGAAATTTAAGCCTATTTTTATTTAAATTTCCTACCAAGTACTCCATCTTTCTTACGATGTATCCATTCTTCTGAGAATATTAATCAAATTTCAAAAACATAAACAAATTTTTAGAAGCTACTTTTTTTTGTTTACGAATTTTGATTTTGTTTATTAAAATATAGGTAAGATGTAAATATCTAAATAAAGAAAAATGTATAGTAAGGTAATTGTTGTAGGTTTAAATTTCATAAACAAAAAATGAAAAACAAAATGGTTATCAAACCGGGCAGTAAAAACACAATTTCAAAAACACAATTTATTTCTATGACATAGTTGATTAATTACTTGAATTGGGTAGAACTTGGCCCTCCAATATTTGGAGCATTGCTATCGTGTTCCTAGGACAAGACATGGGGTACATCGAAGGAGTATTGGAAACACAATTGAGGATGTCTTCAAATTAATGTCACAATTGGAACTCGAACCTTAGACTTTGAGGAGAACATACCCTTAAAACCCAAATCTCGACTAACTACCCTCGAGGACAATCCCTCATTAGAAATGTGATGATGCCTCCTAGCATTTTATAAGATTAATGAGTTACTATTTCACTGTCAATTGACTTTTAAATGAAACCTCATGCTATTTTTATATTATATCAAATCTCATTAAACTCAAAGTTGGTATCTCTTAATATTTAAAAATAGATCATTTAAACTATTCATTGTCAATTAATTTAATTTTCAAACATTTATTTAGCTAAATTATTTACACAAATTCAAGTTAAAAATAGATAAAAAAAATTATTATTTTTAAATTTGAATTTAACTTTTTTGGATTTTTACATAATTAATTAAGAGGTAATAGACTTTTTCGACTATCAGGAAGAGAACCATATCAACAATTCCTCCAAACACACACAATCGCTCGAATTCCTCTCTTCCAAAATTTTCATCGATTAAGAGAGAAAATTACAGAACAACGAGAAGACCCCTTCCTTGCCCAACTCATTCCCCCAAACGTCTCCCAAGTTAATCTAAAAAAAAAAGTCATAGAACATATATATATATATATATGATCATTTTTAATGGGTAGGCATTTTGTCCAATAAATCGTATAATATAAATTAAAAAATATTAGATTCATAAATAGGTATAAATATACAATAATTACAATAAAAACAAATTAATATAAAAAATATCAACTTCCCCAAATACCCATTGCCAAACTAGATTTTTGTAACATCTCTTTTCCAAAATATCAAATAATTCATGCCTTCAAATCCCTCAATTTTTTCTTCTACTTTCACTCATCTACTCCTCTCATAAACCTCCAAAATCCAATCATTCTAAAGAGATGCATATGTTTGTACAAATACACAAAATCATGTACTTTGAGAATAAATAGTTGTGTGCAACATTTCAAAACTCGTTTAATAGTCAAAGGTTGTCACCAACCTGGAATTCACTGTCAAGATTTTTTGTCCCAACATTAAACCATCTTAACAACCTGGTAGGGGTGATTTCGATTCAATTTTTGTCGGTTTTGTATCAAACCGACAACCGAACCGATATCTTCAGCTTTCAAAAATTGAATCCGATCCAATATCCAATAAATATAAAACCATTGGTTTGGTTTTCAATTGGTTCAGTTCGGTTTTGGATCCGATCCAATGTCCAATTTTTTTTTAATATATCTAAAATAACATTTCTCAAAATCCATAATTTTCTTCCAATAAAATTTTACATTTTCAAAAAATACTAAAGTTCAAACAGAGAAGTATTCAATAGCATCCCAAAGTTCAAACACACATAAATATTCAGATAAATAAAAATTGGATATAAGTCTAAAAAAAGATATTTCAATTTAGTTACACAAAATGTATAGATTAGTTGAATAGAATGAAATGTATATATGTTCCAAGTATGTACTGTAAAAAAAAAAAATCAATCTTAGAGACAATCAATCACAATGAGTCACAAAACATCCACACATCCACTTCCAATTGAAGAAAGAAAAAAAAAATCTACACCTACCTGGAAACATTGAAATACATTATCTCCACACCAAATTTTAAATTTGTCTAACGAGTTAAAAAATACACAAAATAAATCACATATTGAACCCACAATTCCCTTCATTCAACTAAAAAAAGATCCAAAATCAGATGAAAATTAAAAAAAAAAAAAAAAACTCAATATCATAGGACAAAAATTAAAAGAAGTGGCGATGTGCCAGAAGAATCAATCCTCCAAAAATATTATATAGAAAAAAGTAAACGAATATAAGAAAAGGGAAAAAAAATTGAAAGAAAAGAGGGAATTAAAAAAGAAAGTCAGAATACCGTAATGAAGTCGAGGCGAAGTGTGGAAGCCCGGAAGATGTTGAAGATGAAGGCATAAAAGACCAGAGGAAAAGAGTTTAGAAGAAAGAACGAGAGAAGCGGCTGAAGAAGGTTTGGATTGGAGAAGCGGGAAAAATAGAGAATGGCACGGCAGAATCAAAATTGGGGTTTTTAATTTGTATTTTATAGAATTGGTTCGGTTCGGTTTTATTATTGGTTTTTCTATGCAAAACCGAAACGAACCAATAAAAGTTGGTTTTTTAGATATATAAACCGACAGATCCAGTATGTCACTTAAAACCCGAACCAATCCATTGGTTCGGTTCAGTCGGTTTTTGGACATTTTTTTCACCCCTACAACCTGGTACGATCATTAAGTCAAAACTTTTAGTCTCATCATTAACCATCGTAATGACCTAATATTTGACTATGTCAATATTCGTAGCCCCAATATTTACTCATTTGAAAAACTAAGAAACCATAGATTTAATTTATAATGTCACTTACCTATGAATTTAATTTTTTACCAGTTTTCTTGACATTCAAATATTAAAAATTAGAAGGTATGTCTCGTGACATTAATCGAAGTCTGGAGAAGCATGTCCAATAGTCATGGATATATACACAAAAAAAAAAGTCTTCACTTCATTGTTAATTCGATAATGGTGTATGCTTGTGAAGCGAAATTCCAATTTCTTGATTTAAAAAATAACAAAAACCAATGGCCTATAAAACACCGAATCTGAGTAATTGACCTTATCTTCTTGGCTTGTGAAATCATGGGGTCGCAGTTTGTCCTCCGTTGCTATATTTTTGTATTCTACGGAGAAAAACTTTCGTGATAAAAGAGAGGAGACAGATTACAAAAAGTCGAAACCATAGTAATGATATTATATAAAAAAAGTGAAAATATGTAGTTTCTTATCCCGATAAAATTTTCTATTACGATTCTAATAAGATAATCAAATTTTAATAGGACTTAAAACCTCCCATTATTTAGAAAATAGTCTCTTGGATCCACTCATTCTTGCGAAATCACTACATAGCTCTCCTTATTTATAACCCAATAATCCAACTTAACTCCCTAACTAATTGCCCAAATACCCCACATTTTATTCCTAATAATTATTCCAGGGCCCCAAACCTATCCTATTCCAACCAAAATCTGGAGCAAAGTTTTTCCATGGAAACTTTTTCTCCTTCTCAAACGGCTGTCCACATAAAGTTCGAAGAAGGAGATGAAACCCACAACTGGCCTATCTTTAGAAATATGTTCCATACAAACATGGATTGACAAGATGAGTAAATCTTACAATATGTTACATTAATCTACCATTTATACTACTATATTAGAAATTATTGATCACGACTCAAACTAGTTAAAGACATATATCATTGTACTAAAAAGTCATACCCTTTCCTTCTAATACAAATATATTTGTGGTCAACTCCCTCCATCCCACGTTGAACATTATTGTATTGAAAAGTCATAAGATTGCAGTCATCAAAAATCCATTCAAATCTTCAATGCCCATCAATGGAAAATGCAAAACACAGACAACAACAACAACAACAACAACAAACATAAACCTCATACCTTTGGCTTTGGCTTTGGCTTTGGCCTCCATTTTTTAGCTCCATTCCCTCCATTCATGGCTTCCGAGATTCTTATCTTTCTTCAAACTCTGCTTCAGGTTTCATCCTCCCTCTGTTTCTGTTTCTCCATTAGAAACTCAATCCCAAATGGGTTCCTCAAATTCCTCTTAGTTGTCCCTTTGTTCTTCCTATTCCTCTACATTCCTCTCCAATTTCAAACCCTCCATCTTCAAGGCACCCTTGGCTTCTTCATCGGTTGGCTTGGCAGCTTCAAGCTTCTCTTATTTGCATTCGGCAAAGGCCCTCTCTGCTCCGCCGCCACCGCCTCCTCCCTCCCCCGCTTCCTCGCCGTCGGGGCACTCCCAATCGAGATCCCCGACCACGAACCGGCCTCCAATCCCGGCCCGGTTCTACAGCTGAGCTTCAAATCAAAATTAGGGTTCCTAATCATCATAATCGCAGCAATCAATTGCAAAAACTACTTCCATCCATACATAGCCCTAATTCTCTTCTGCTTCCTAATTTACCTCTTCCTCGAAATTCTCCTCGGTGGCGCTGCCGCCCTGGCCAAGGCGGCGCTCGGAGTCGAGTTACTGCCCTATTTCGACGAGCCCTACCTCTCTTCGTCGTTACAGGACTTTTGGGGACGGCGATGGAATCTGATGGTCTCCAGAATCCTCCGCCTCACCGTCTACGAGCCGTGCCGGGAGCTCGCCGGGGGATACGTCGGGAGAGAAACGGCGGCGACGATGTCGATGGCGGCGGCGTTCGTCGTGTCGGGTTTGATGCACGAACTGATCTACTTCTACATGGGGAGGATGGCGCCAACTTGGGAAGTGACTTGCTTCTTTGTGGTACATGGAGTTTGCCTGGCGGTGGAGACGGCGGTGAAGAAGGCGGTCGGAGGGAGGTTCCGGCCGCCGCGGATGGTGTCGGCGCCGGTGACGATTGGGTTCGTAATGGCGACGGGATGGTGGCTGTTTTTCCCGCAGTTTTTTAGGTTTAAAGCGGACCTTAGAATGCTTGAAGAGTACGCGGCTTTGGGCGCGTTTTTTAACAATGTGGCACTCCACTTAATCGGTCCGTTCAATTTTAATTAATTTTAACTCAAATCATTGTTTGTACCATGATATAAAAAAGGCAATAACTTTGTAATTATATTATAAAAATCATGAATATTTAAAAGTTACTTTTCTCCTTGAATAGAATTTTGGATGAAAAGTCGATAGGATGACATCGGGTTTGGAAAAAAATGCATGAATGAAGCCATAACTAACTACATCTGAACGATGAAGAGAATTTTGAGAATATGCAAATATAATTATTAAATGCTTGGAATAGTTGATGGTTAATAGATATATATATATTTGAACATGTATCTTTTTATTGAGTACAAAGTGGGAGAAAGTAGATCAACAAATTCTACATAAAGGGTACAACTACTCTCAAATAACATGAGAGTCAAATACTGATTTTCGAGTTTGAATTCGTAATCGTAAAGTTGAAATGAATTAATAACAAACAAGATAACCAACTGCACCACTGATTCTCAGTTTTTTATTAAGTGTTTTAAAGTTAAAATTTTTGAAGTTTGTAAAAATGTGACTCCAAATAAGAGTCACACTAAGCCTTTCCTCCAATTAAGAAATTCATTCAAATTATAAAGGGATAAAACCGGAACATGTCATTTATTGAAAATTATAAAAAAAAAAAAAACTTTAAAGCTATAATTCGTGATCTTTATTTTACAATAAATAAATAAATTAGGTTAGAACAAAAAGTTTATGAGAATGAGACAAAATAAAAAAAATAAAAAATAAATAACTATTCAACTCAAATGTAAAAGACACGGGACATTGTCATATTAATATTCATCTTGATAACTAAAAGTACTCCGCTGGGAAGGAAGGAAAAAGAAAAGAAAACCGCTCATATCTTACCTCCCAAGAAAGTGTGTCGAAACTACAAAATACACACTATGATGCTCACACATACCCACAAGCCTAGAAGCCTAGAAAAGATACTCTCTAAAATTTAGAGAGGCAACCTCATGTTTAGGTTTATGATATATTTTATCTACATAAATAGTTCATGTTACATTTAAATACATACTCTTATTATATATTGCCCTGGAAAATTGCACAAATTACTCCTAAATAGTATTTGTAACAATTAAGTCTCTAAACTTTCAATTTGATCAATCACCACCCTTAAAGTATGATAATTGTTGCAATTAACTCCTAAAGTTGAAGGATTTGAGGAGGGTAAATTTGCCCTTTAGAAGTTTATTCTTATTTTTCTCTCTCTAAAAGCCTACAAACTCATAAGCCCTCCTCCGCTTTTCTCTTTAACCTCTTTATTAGCAAGTAATTTGAGTTTCCCGGATGTGATTACTTTGATTTTGGCCGTAATTTCCCCCAAGTCTCCGGCGAGTAAGCAATTGCATATTTGGTGCACATTTTGAAACCCCAATTCTCGGAAGAACCTCATTTCTTTTTTGTTTCCTCTCAAATTCAACAACTTTCTCTTTCACCCATTCCCGCTAACAAAAAACTCTCTAAAAATTGGTTCGTGGTCAATCAAAACCCCATTAAGGGGGTGGACAGAACGACCAATTTCTCATCTTAGAGAACTCGTTTTTCTTGAGATTTCTTTTTGTTTTTAGGGAAAAAGATTTGTGGGTTTTGTTGGGATTTAGGTTGTGAATAATGGGTAATGGCCTAATTTTCAAGTCAAAGAAGAATGTGAAAGAGAATGGATGTAGAAGCAAGAGAATGGGTTGGTCTCACAAGGAAGTTATAGAGTGAGGAAGAGTGTTTTGGAGAAGCAAGCCCTCAGGGAAAATGCTAGCAAAATCAAAGTACAAAACTCATATTATTTGCAAATAAGAATAAACAAAGAGGCTAACGAAAAGGAAGGGAAGGGTTAATGAGTTTGTTGGCTTTTTGAGAGAGAAAATAATAATAAATTCCTAAAAGACAAATTTATCCTCTTCAAATCCTTCAAATTTAGTTTAAAGGAATTAAGGGGCGGTTTTGTGGTAATCAACATGACTCAAATCTTCTTATGTCTGCCATTCTTACATCATTATATTTGTTTTGTAGTAATATTTATATCGATATTTTGAAAACTGTATTTATTTTATAAGTTTTGTTCATAAAAATGTCTTAAATGCCCTCATAACATAATGTACACATTAATTTGTATAATCAAAATCTAAATATCGTTTTTTTATTAATTTCAATATTACATTTTAAAATGAATTTAGAACTTTTTTTTTTCGTAAATAGACCAAATTTAAAAAGTATCTACAAATTTAGGTTACACAAAAAATATTAGCAAAAGTAGGATTTTGTTAATTATATTATTAATTCAATAAATTTACATTTACAATAATACCCTTCTTACTAAGATTTTTAATTTTCAAATTATTCATATTTGGAAAACTCCCCAATTTCATATTCATTATTACGAAAATTGGAAGCATTTATTGCAAAAATTGCGGACATTTATTACGAAAATTTGAAATATTTATTGCGAAAATTTGGGTTATTTACTGCGAAAATTTGAGGCATTTATTGCAAAAAAATGTGGTCATTTATTCCGAACTGTAAAAAAAAAAAGCATAATACTTTTTTTGCATACATAGACGGTTGAAAAAACAATTTTGTTTAATGAGTTATAACATTTATCATAATTATACCGTACTGAAATGACATATTTTATATGGTCCATTCAAAAAAAAAAAAAAAAAAGCCAACGTACCTATGTGTTTATGATGTTTAATTTTTTTAGTCGGTTTTGTGGATACATAAAGATGTTATAATTTAAAATATTAAACGAACAAGTAACACAACAACCAAAACAACATAGTCCTTAAATTATAAATTTTATACGGTACATTACTAAAATATAAGAAGATTGTAGAATCATATGCAGGACGAAAGTTCAAAAAAGGAAATTCGTCTCACATTCTAAATCAGAAACCGCCAATTTATAGTGTATTAATTGGCGACAATACATTGTTAGAGGTACAGTTATGAGTAATGTACATGTTATTTAATTCTGATAGTTTTATTCATAAATAGACGGTATGAGTTATTGAATATCAATTTTGTTAATTGAAATCAAAACACGTTTGATAACCACATATTGAAATAACTTGGTATATATTGTACGACTATAAGATATATCATGTACCATACTCTATTTTAAAACTTTATGTTTTTTTAAAGTGTTTAATTTAATAGGTTAAAATACCATTTTGGTCCCTTGACTTTAGGGTTTGTTCCATTTTGGTCCCTCGACTTTCAAATGTCCAATTTTAGTCCCTCAACTTTGTTGTTTGTCCAATTTTGGTCCCTCAACTTTCAAATGTCCAATTTTGATCCCTCAACATTGCTATTTGTCCAATTTTGATCTCTCAACTTTCAAATATTTTCAAATTTGGTCCTCAGACTATAAAAAAAGTTAAAAAATTGTCCTTTGGTCAAATAAATTTTTTATCACTCCTAAATTATTTTCTCTCTCTTTCATCTTTCATCATTTCTCTCTCTAGAAATTTTACCTCTCTTCAATCCACCTCTCTTCCCCTCTTTTCTTTTCTTTTTTTCTTCTTTATTTTCTTTCTTTTCTTTTTTGTTCCATGGTAGACTATGAATTTTAAAAAACAAAAAGTGACAAATCAAAGTAGGAAAATTATTATTTAGAAAAATTATCTTATGTTAAATAATTTGATGAGATGGATTGAGGAGAGAATAAGAGAAAAAAAGAAGAGAATCGGATTAGAGAGGTGGATTTAAGAGAGATAAAACTTTTAGAAGGAGAAATGATGAAAGATGGAAGAGAGATAAAATAATTTAGGAGTGAGAAAAAAAATAATTTGACAAAATGACCATTTTTTAACTTTTTTGATAGTCTAGGGACTAAATTTGGACATTTGAAAGTCGATGGACCAAAATTGGACAAACAACAAAGTCAAGGGACCAAAATTGAACAAACTACAAAGTCAAAGGACTAAAAATGGACATTTGAAAGTTTAGGGACCAAAATGGAACAAACCTCAAAGTTGAGGGACCAAAATGATATTTTAACCAATTTAATAATATGGATTGTGAGGACCCAAGATTTTCTAAGTTCATTTTAAAATTTTAAATTTTGAGACAAGTTAAAGTTATATTATTTAAGTTCTTGCTTAATTATAAGGACTTGTATAAATGACGAGCCTAACTTCATTTAATTATAATAGGAAGTTAAAAACTTTTCCCATTCCAACACGGTATAACTCTCTTTATAATAATATTCTAAAAAAAAACTCTCTTTATAATAAGAATGTGGTAAATTATATTCTTTCAAAAGAAAAAAGAATGTGTCTCTCTCCTCTATTACTTTATTATTATTTTTTTTAAAAATGATCTCCCGACAAGAGTTCATTTTCCTCCCTTGTCACCTTCCTCTTCGCACCAAAGAGAAGCCATCGGAATACGATCTTTCAAGTGCCTCTCTCCCAAAATCCACATATTAAAATTGTATTAATAGTTTCCCAAACTTACTTCACTTATCTATCAATAAATCAAATCCATTAATATGGACAGTGCCATATGTACCTTCAACCATTTTTAAATTAAAAAATTGAGTTGCAAGATACTTTTTTTTTAATCAAGGGTTTTTCATTTACCTTCTCCCATGTCATCGGTTTTCCTTCTAATAGCAAATGCAAATCCTTGGAATAAAGATAATCCAATATTTGACACTTCCAAAACTAAAAATCCGTTTCATCACCAATTTATATACTTCTAGTCATCATTCTACAACCTGATGTGCTCTGATACCACTTGTTAGCCAAAATTGGCTCAATGTCGTCAATTATAATCAATCCAAAAAACACAATCCAGACAATTATATATTTTACCTTATCCGAGATCAAGTTTTTCCCCTTTTATATTGCATTTTAATTTTATGTTTTTTCTGCGGTTCTTACATTTTTTATTAGTTATATGTTTTTTTTTGTTTTTTAAATTTTATTTTCCAAATATATGTTAATTATATGTTTTTATTTTATATTTTAAATCAAAATTTAAAAGTATTTATTCAAAATAAATTTGTCAAAATTACGATTGAAATTTGAGTTCTCACCAATTCATCCATTTAACGTAATTATTTTTAAATATTGTATGTTATTTACTTTGTATCATTTTCTTTTTAAATGCATTATTTACTATGTATTTTTTAGATATATCATGTTCATATATTTCAATGTTATTTTTCCTTTAAATTTTTTTTTTTTTTGGTTTTATTAAACACTATTTCTTTTATTATAGTATTTATTTGAAAGTGAATTTTCAAAGCAAATGATCAACTTAGAATTCTATTCTTAAATTGAGATTTCATATTAATTTTTTTGATCAATTAATCCGATCTTAAAATGCAATAATTATCATAAATTATTTTTAGATATATCATATTTTAAAATAATATTCATAATTGTTTATGGATTTAATTATTTTCTACAATACAAGTATATTAATAAATATTGACTTTTTTATTCTCCAAACTTCCTAAACATATACATTCTTTAAAAAAAAAAAAAAAAATTGCTGAAATACAAACATTCCAGATTAGTAAGTATATTTATATAATTTTTCTAAAAATAAGTATATTTATATAACTAAATTAGTTAAGTTCGGATTTAATTTTATTTATATAAAATTTATTTAAATTAAATTATTTTGATTTAAAGTTTAATTATTTGAATTATTTTATTTTATATTAAATTTCAAATTTCATTTAAATCAATATATTAAATCAACAAATTTTAAAATAATATTTCATCAATAAACAAAAAATATATTCAATTATAATTATTATATAAAAAAATGATTAAATATCTATTTAATAAATAATAAAAAAAAAAAATTCATCCCATCTCTTTCCATCCTACTAAACACTTATTTATTATCATTTCCTTTTCATTCACTTCCCACCAAGCGCTAACTTACTCTCATTTTCTCTACCTTTGCTTTCTTTTCTTTCCCATTTCTTCCCTTGCGGCCAAACATGCCTAAAAGAACTTTCTAAGTCTTTTTATTCTTCTTGGTAGCTACACGATGCAAGCCAAAAAGAAAGTTCTATTTCTTTTTCTTCTCTCGTCTCCTCACTTGCGCTGTTCCCATACGGCGGAAGCGTTTATTTATTTAAATACAAAGCAGCAACTTGCGTTGCTTTTAGGGTAGAATTGAGAATGGTGGGCCTTACGCCCACTTTGGTTTTACTTCAAATATATAACACTTTTCTTTTCTTAGTTCAAAAACATTTAGAAGTGGTGATGAGGATTTGAACACATCTCATATTAATCACAGATCTATATTTGAGGTAAGTTGAACTATACTTTTATAACCTACCCAAGAGTAGAGCCTTAGATTCTGTGACTGTATTTGTGATTCTATTTATTTTGTGTACTGTTCTTTAGGTTGTAATATTATTCTTCGTATTTATGAGGTATGTATGATCTTAAACTACTTCTTAATCTAGTTCGGTCAATCAATCTTATATACACATCTCAACTATTTTCACAAGACATACTATCTGGACCTCTGTTGGAATTATATATATATATATATATATATATATATATATATATATATATATATATATATATATATATGTATTTGTATTTATCGTTTTCGTAAGTTTAGGCTCAGTAGGTCTGGTAGGCCCATTAGGGTTACCTTGTACTCTATAAATAGGCATTGCCTCATCTAATAAGAATATAACGACTATTTCGGTCGAGTAACAACCTCGACATAAAATGAATCCTTCTTTTCCCTTCAAATCTTACCCACAAAAATCATTGATTTGAATGATAACCAAAAATCATCTATTTGAATACATTCAATGAATAAGACTTCAATTACTATTCTAAAGATGGATGATTCAATCTTCAATTTAAATAAAATAAAGGGGAAAAAACATCTTATCAAATACAACAATTAATATCCAGGTAACACAATTCAATTCCTCAACTTACCTCACCTCACCTAAAAAAATTTATGTTTATATTAATATCATATTGTGCAGTGTAGGATCTAACTCAAAGAAAGTTTATTTCATGACGTCGTAATTGTTCAAAATATGCAATCCTCATTTAAAGAATAATGTACAATTCTGATGGCAAGATCACAGCTTCGCTCATATAATACATAAACAAGTACTCAAAAAATTTTGAGTTTCAATTTCCACCTCCAAATGCTATTTTATTTATAAGACCCTTCTGACATCTAAATTATTATTATTATTATTTTTTTGAGAAGAATCTAAATTAAATATTTACTTGTTTGTAATACAAGACTTATCCATGAACATGTTTTTTTACTAGAATCATGTTTAGGGCTGGTTAAGAACTGATATGACTATATTTAGGGACGGTACAATGGTTAAAAACTTGAACTTGAAAGGTGTGTTCTCCTCAAGGTCTCAAGTTCGAGACTCACCTATAACGTTTATTTGTAGACACCTTTTGTGTCTCCATACTTTCGATGTCTTTTAATGTCTGGCCTAGGAACAAGCGTGATTATCTCGAGTATAATGGAGCGAAATTTTGATTTTTTCTTTTAAAAAAAAACTGTATTTAAGACTCTTATTAATTAATAAGAGTCTAACTCAACCTAACATACAGACATAAACTTATAATAGATATGTTCTATGTTGGAATCTTACTTCTAAATATTTTTTAACTAAAAAAATGATTATGACTCGAATCATATTTATTTAAGGCTAGTTAAGAATTGGCTTCTGTGACGATATTTATTTTGTGTTCTGTTCTTGGTTGTAACTATTCTACATGGCATTAATGAGGTATGATCTTAAACTCAGATCCACACTTTGAGACGAGTGAAGGTACCCTGAATATATAAGTGTCCAATTATCAATAAAACACTTTCTTACCTGTAATTCGCCACAAAGATGTTTTCACTTCACCACTCAGAAAATTAGGTTGATACTCAACGTCCTCATTATGTCTCCAAGTTAATAAAGGCTCTTTATGGCCAGAAACAACCCCCACATGCATGGCTTGATGTGCTTCCCCCCCTTCATCTCTCTTATTTATGTTGATGATCTCATTCTCACAGGTCAAATTCTGATCTCCTTGATCAGTTTACTGCAAAGTTGCAATCCATTTTACTTTTCACAGGCCTTGTGGCCCCCACTTCATTACTATCTTATCATTCCAACTCCTTTACTGGTGTTGAGTAAATACGTTCAACACATTCTGGCACACTTAGAACCAAGCCCTAACAAGCAATCACACTCAACTTTGATCATGGCTTCTCTACTCATTATGCACCCAATCTTCACATTATATATATGTTGCTTGGGCAGCTTCTCCTCATGATTACAAAATCTATTGGAGGCAAACTATCATGTTTGTTCCATCGTGGTCCATGAACTTTTAAATGTCTAATTTTGATTCATTAACTTGTTTTATTTTGGTCTACAATTTTCAAATATCCAATTTTTCGTCTTTGTACTTTTTAAAAAGTTTAAAAACAGACATTGAATTTTAAAACAAAAACATAACCACTTTTAAAATTGATGTGGCAAAATAATCATAATAATGTCATCATCTTTTTCACCCCTCTTACCTCACTCGACCTACCTATAATCCAAAAAGAAAAATACTTGTCTCCTTACAAATAAGGAGACAAACCCTCCTTAAAGGTGTTGTGGCACCATTTGGAGCCACAAAAATATAGTTACAATAATATTTTTTTAAAAAAATAAAAATTTGTGTCATCCAATGATGCTACATCGCCCTTAAGAGGCTTGCCTCCTTAATCATAGAGAGGCAAGTATTGCTCTTAAAAAAAGATGCATAAAAAAGAAGTGTTGCATTTAGACTCCCGAGGCACACGGAGGAAGACGACTTGTTTCGTTAGAGGAGAAAGTCCTCCAAACTTAACCATGTTGGCCAAACCATAACCACCAAAATCTTATGCTCAATACAAACCAAATTCCAGAGCACTCTGAAATGTTCCCAATGGCTAACATACCCTATCTATCTCACTTCAGTTTTCCCCTTCAACAACTCCACCTTGAGAGACGGATGAGAAAATTTAGTTTGGGGTCATATTCCAATTATCTTAAGAGGTCAACTTCAATATACAAAAAAAATCACAAACCAAGATTTAAGAGGAAGATCTATGCTATAAATGGCATTAAAATATGGATGAGAAAAAAAAAAGGGGGGTCATGGCCCACCAGCCCCCTCTCCCCCTGTCCACTTCCATTGGCTTTTTTAAGATACAACAGCAGGAAAGTGAATAAACTTGGCTCACAAACTACAAATTTTTTCCATCTAATAAGATACCTGAAAATCTCCCCGAGATGAAAGATACTCCCTTTGCCACTCCACATTTACGAAGAATAATGAATCAAGGAGTCAAGAACCGTTGTCCTCAAGGAGTGGCTCAGTGATTGAACACTTAGGATATATTTGGGGCACAGGTTATGTTATCGTAGACGATAGATTATTATAAACGGTATTTGGAGTGTAAGTTATTATAATATAAGTTATGATAAATGGTGTTTGGGGTGTAAGTTATTATAATATGAAGTATGATAAATTGTGTTTGGAGTGTAGGTTATTATAGGAGAGTTATGTTTTTTCTTCTAATTTCTTTTTGTAAAATCTTCAATTTAGACTTTTTTTTTAAAATGCAGAAATACTTTTAATAATATATATTAAAAAAATTCTTTCTAATTTATCAAAAAAACATTTTTTTTATAAATAGTTTTTTTTCTTCATATTCTTCAACATATAATATATATTGGTATAGTTATATATTAAAATTTAATATTGAACTTAATAAAAACATATTTAAGTTTAAAAAAGTAATTTGAAGTGTACTGATAAATTTTTATTTTTTAATATTCAAATAAATCATAATTTTGAAAAGTAACTCAATATAAATTTTTTTTTTTTTTTAGAAACAATAAAATATATTCTTAATAAAGATTTTATTTTTCTAAATTATACATAAAAAAGATTTTATTTTTTTCAATTGCATTAAGAAAAACATAGATTAATTTTAGAAAAATAAAATTAAAACTCCACGCCACAAGCGTGGCAATGAAAGGTAAAAAATTAAATCCTCTTATCAATATTAGAGGAGAAGAAGATTATCAAATCTTATTAATGAATCCTCTTAAATAGGCATGTACAAGGTACTCCAACTAAGTACAGTTAAGCTAACAGATGATGGAATCAACTTAACTAATCTATAACTAATACAACAACTAATTAGTTTCTATTGATAGACCCCCCTCAAGATGGACAGTCGAATACATCAAGAATTCCCATCTTGAACATAAAGGATCGGATATGGACAACAGGTAAGGATTTAGTGAACATATCTGCTAGTTGAGCTGTTGTTCTGATCGGGAGGAGTTTTATGATGCCTTGCATAATCTTCTCTCGTACGAAATGACAATCAATTTCAATGTGTTTCGTACGTTCGTGGAAGATAGGATTGGATGCAATAGCTATAGCAGCATGGTTGTCACAATATACAAGGGCTGGGCTTTGTGTTTTAAGCTGAAAATCAGCAAGGATGTAGCCTAACCACGTTAATTCACTAGAGACAGCAGCAAGCGCTCGGTATTCGGCTTCTGCAGAGGACCTAGATACAGTAGCTTGCTTCTTGGACTTCCATGTTAGTAAGGAATCACCAAGGAATATGCAAAACCCAGTTGTGGATTTACGTGTGTCAGAACAGGCCCCCCAGTCGGAATCGACGAAGGCTTTCAGTTGCATGGATGTTGTTGCTCGAAGAAAAATACCTTGTCCTGCATTATTCTTAAGATAGCGGAGCAAATATGTTGCTGCTTGCTGATGAGGACGACGTGGGGAGGAGACATATTGACTTAGAACATGTACTGCATAGCAAATGTCTGGTCTAGTGATTTGAAGATATAACAGTCGTCCAATAATACGCCTGTAGTCCTTGGTGTCATCTTCATTTAGCAAGTCACCATCTCTATTGTTCAAGTGAGTGTGAGGCTGCATTGGTTGAGAAGTAGGCTTGGATGCAAGAATCCTCTGATCATCTAATAACCTGGACGATGATTTTCGTTGAGATAAAATGATACCAGCTTGAGAGCGAAGTATCTCAATGCCAAGGAAATATTTGGCAGCTCCAAGGTCCTTAAGAAGAAAGGCATTTTGAAGTATGACTTTAACTTGAGAGAGGCTTGCATCAAATGGTCCAGTAAGAAGGATATCATCAACATACACAAGGAGAGCTATAAAGGATGATCCCTTACCTCGTGTGAAAAGGGAGTAGTCCGCTTTTGACTGGATGAATCCGTGAGTCAATAATATGTTGGAAAACTTGGAGAACCATTGGCGAGATGCTTGTTTTAGGCCATAAATGGATTTGTTGAGACGACAGACCATAGGACCTTTGTTCATCTTTAATTCGTCACTGTAATAGCCCTTTGGAGGTTGCATATAAACTTCTTCGAATAAGTCACCATTTAAGAAAGCATTGTTGACATCCATTTGGTGAAGTAACCATTTGGAAGAGGCAGCGAGAGCAAAAAAGTTTTCTGATTGCCACTTTTGCTACTAGAGAGAAGGTATCC
The DNA here is from genome assembly GCA_036507275.1 of Sicyos edulis. Taxonomy (NCBI): domain Eukaryota; kingdom Viridiplantae; phylum Streptophyta; class Magnoliopsida; order Cucurbitales; family Cucurbitaceae; genus Sicyos; species Sicyos edulis. Next base: position 25,594,413 of record CM071850.1, on the reverse strand, counting down.
ATATAGTCAACCCCTTCAAGTTGGTTATATCCTTTCGCAACGAGCCTCGCCTTGTATCTATCCAAAGATCCATCAGCTTTATATTTAACTTTATACACCCATTTGCATCCTATGGTATGGCAACCAATAGGTAAGGGGACTAACGTCCATGTATTCGTACGCTCCATGGCTTTAATTTCTTCATCCATAGCAGTTCGCCAATGAGGGTATTTCACTGCTTGATGATAGAAAGAAGGCTCAAAGGTGGTTGTGATATTAAGCACATAGGCAAGGTGCGTAGGCGATAACTTTCTATAGGATAAATCTTTGATGAATGGAATGAGGAATGGTGGTGAAGGATTACCGATGGTATGTGATATAGCAGTTTTAGTGCTTGAAGCATATGATGGTGATATGCTTGTAAAAACCAGGAGGATGTTTAACACGAGTGGACCTACGTATAGGTGCGAGAGATAGAAACAAAGATATTTTCTTACGTTATAGGTTGGATTGGAGATGTTTCACACGTGAGCGGGAAACAATTCCTTCATATGTGTCAATGTGTTGATACTCAATGTTTTGTCCTTCATTAGGTGCATCAGTTTCTACAAGTATGTCAGGTATATTGTAGCTTGTAGAATGAGTGTCAGTTGTAGTATTCCCTATGTTCAAATTATCAACCGGTTGTTCTTGTGAATTTTGAACTTGTGGAGAATATTCAACTTGATTCTCAGGCATATGCAAGTCATTTGATGTTAAGGGATCAATAATATCAACACTAGTCGGTAAAACAATAGAGTTCTTATCCTTGTTATATGCACTGTTGTGTTTAGTGTTATCAACAAAAGGAAGATTATCATATACTGGTTGTGGCAAAACAATATCAGGGAAAATGTCAACGGCTTCTGTATGAGGTGAAAGCCTTTTATGAAAGGGAAATATGTCCTCTATAAACTTTACATCTCGGGAGATAAAGATTTGTCGTTTTGACAAGTCATACACTTTATATCCTTTATAACCGGCTGGATATCCAAGGAAAACACATGCTGATGCTCTTGGATCAAATTTGGATCGATTAGCTTGGAGAGTAGAAACATAACACAAGCATCCAAATGATCTCAAATCAGTGTAGATAGGACTTTCTTGATGGATGATAAAGAATGGTGTCCTATTTTCTAACAGAGGCATGGGAACTCGATTTATTAAGTGTGTGTGAAGTAAGTACACATTCTCCCCAAAAGTGTGCAGAACCTTGGATTGGAAGTATAAAGAACGCGCCACATTTAGCAAATGTTGGTGTTTTCTTTCAACTATAGAGTTCTCATTTGAGGTCTTTCAACACATGAGAATTGATGAAGAGTTCAGTGTTTTCAAAAAATTCGAAAACTTTAATTTCAGTGCATTGTCCGATGAAACACTTTGATAGTTCTGTTATATTGGGTTTGCACAAGCTTAAAGAATCTTGGGATGATATAAAGAACATCAGATTTAGCTCTCATAAGATAAACCCATGTATAACGAGAACAATCATCCACTAAAGTGCAAAAATAACGAAAACCATTGTAAGTAGATACTCGAAAAGGACCCCATACATCACAATGGATCATATCAAAAACATGTGCAGCCACTTTATTATTAAAAGGAAAGCTCAAACGTCTTTGTTTGGCTAAAGGACAAATCGTACAATGACTATCATGGGAACCAGTAAAGTTAAGTTCCTTTCTCATGAGATCTAGTCTTGGAAATGATAAATGTCCTAACCTATTGTGCCATGCTGAAATAGAAATATTACAAACAAATGAAATATCTCTATGAGGTAATAGGTATAAACCAGATTGTACTTCAGCCTTGCCAATCATCTGCAAAGTCTGCTTGTCCTGGATCAAGCAAGATTTATTACTGAATGTCAAAGAATACTTATCTGAGGTAAGTAAACAACTCACTGAAATCAAGTTGAAAGAGAAACTTGGTATATACATGACATCAGTAAGAATCAATTCTTGATGAATTTTTATATCACCCACATATTCAACAGAACTCGAAAGGATGTTGGTAAAGTAATGAGACAATCCATCAACACGCCGCCAGGATTGAAATAAGGCTGAATTAAAACATATATGCCTTGAAGCACCAGAGTCTATTACCCAATTGATAGAGTTTAAATCTTGATTAGAAAGAGCAGAACAAATACCCAAATACCTGCAGAATGCATTATAGCCCCAACAGTTTCTCCTTTTACAGACTGCATCTGTGAGTTCAAGAATTCCACAAGTTGAGCACATTGTGTTGCATTGAGACTCGACAGAAACTGTGGAGGGTCAGATTGAGCCACTGCGTTAGAATTGACCGAAGATTGAGTAGCTGTTGTTTTATCAGAATTTCGAGTTTTAAATCCTGGTGGGAAACCATGGATTTTGTAGCATTTCTCAATAGTGTGACCAATACGATGACAATATGTACAATATGGGCGATCTTTTCTTCGACTAACGGGTTCTTTCTTGACCGATTCGGGAACGGCAAGAGCAATTGTATCTGAAATAGGAGGAATTTGATTTACCAACCTTTGTCTTTCTTCTTGGACAATGAGAGAAAAGACCTTGCTGATGGTTGGTAACGGCTCCATTAGAAGTATCAGGTGCGAATCGCAAGATAAGATTCACTTAGCCCCATAAGGAATATCATCGTGTACTCGCTTTTAATCGGGCATCGATTGTCTTTCGTGCTCGCAAGTACATTCATCAATCGTTCGAACTTCACACAGATCTTGCCAAATCGTCTTGATCTTAGTGAAGTATTCTTCGATCGAACTATTTCCTTGTGTAGTGGTGACAAGTTCCTTACGTAACTGATAGATTCGCGACCCATTGCTTCCAGCAAATCGCTCTTTCAATTCATCCCAAATCTCTTTAACATAACCTGAATAGACAATGCTTGCAGCGATACTTTTGGAGACTGAATTGATTAACCAAGATGCTATCGAATCATTGTTACACTTCCAGGCTGTAGATAACTGCCCTTTCTCTGGTTTCTTGATTTCGCCGGAGAGAAATCCATCCTTATTTCTACCAGATAAAGCAATGAGGACAGCCTTTTCGCCAGGAGTTGTAGTTTTCGGCACCTATAAGAGGTTGGCTAACCAACGCAAATGTCGCTCCATAGCTGGAGTGCATGTAGTATGGATTGAAATTGGACGCAAGATCTATTGATTCGCTGAAATCCGATGCAAGATTCATCGGATCTTCACCAATCGTTTCCTCTAAATTCGCCATTGGAGAACAAAAGGCAAAAAAAAAAAAATGAAGAAAACGAAGAAGACGAACGAACAAACCTTGGGCTCTCAGATTTGTACGGGAAGCTTCTATTTACGCTCTGATACCATATCAATATTAGAGGAGAAGAAGATTATCAAATCTTATTAATGAATCCTCTTAAATAGGCATGTACAAGGTACTCCAACTAAGTACAGTTAAGCTAACAGATGATGGAATCAACTTAACTAATCTATAACTAATACAACAACTAATTAGTTTCTATTGATACCTCTTCTTTCTTTTTTTCTTCTTTCTTCTTTTTTTTTGTTCATCTATCCTCTTCTGCAATTTAATAACAGTGGAATGGAGCTTTTTTTTCTCAAATTACACATAAAGAACCGATGCAAAGAAAATCAAAGAAAAATCTTCCATCCTCAACCTCAACCTCTGGCTTTTGCTTCAAAATTAAAACCTCAAACAAAATGGAATGTTGATTCTCTTCTGCAACAATAAATAAATAAATAAATAACTAAAAATTGAGACCAGAGAATGAAGACAAATTGAGACTAGAGAACGAAAAAGAAATCCATCAATTGAAAGAGGAAAATAGAGAAAGTGGTAGTTTTCCGCATAACCAGTGGCGGCGTTTCAACCTAACCAGCAGCGGCGTTTCAACCTAAACAGTGGCGGCGGTGATTTAGAATCGGCGTTTATTTAAATCGGCCCCTCAAACGCCGGTTGAATTTTCATAACCCACCCGCCCGTTTACTTGACGGAGGCCCAAACGCACCCTTAGGCTTTGAGGGTATGCTCCCCTCAAGATTCCAGGTTCAAAACTTATCTATAACATTACTTCTTCGATGTCTCTGCTGCCTGGCCGAGGGACAGGCATGGTTACCCTTCTTTCAAAAAAAGGGTCAGAAACTATTTGCTCAGACACTCGCTGTTGGCCACTGCCAACTTCTTGTTTTAAGTTGTTTATAGAACTGTTCAAAAAAATTGATCACGTTCTATTTAACATAATATTAATTTGAACTTTGGTCATATAAATTGACAACAAAAAAGCAGCATACACTGTGAGGAATGACTTCAAGGAAAATGAAACAAACACTATGAAACTGTTTCCATATGTCACAATTTCTGGGATAAAAAATCAAAGCTTCGTCTTTTCTAAAAGAACTATACTTGAAGAAAATTAAAAGGTGGTTCGGTTCCGTGTGGAACATAATACTGATTTGATCTTGAAATTGTAATCCAATAACCTTTTTTTGGCCATTTTTAACGGTGGTTGAGTTTTTTTTCTTCTTCCTTTTTAATTCAAGGATTGCCTGAAAACTTCTCAAATGTACCCGGACTAAAATGGACATTTGAAAGTTCAAGGATCAAAATGGGATATAAATGATTGTCCATGGACCAAAATGGGTTAAAAATGATTGTCCATGGACAAAAATGGGACAAAAATGATTCATGGATCAAAATTAGACATTTGAAAATCTAACGACCAAAATAGAACCTTAACCTAATTCTTATCTCTCCATCCCGCTAAAAAGCAAGATGTGATTGTTTAAGCACTAAACCAAAGTTCCAAGCCTTATCCTGTTCCGCAGCTAAATTCACGTGGTTGTGCTTTGTTCTCCATGATTGTATTTTAGTACTCTTAAGTCTCACATTTACAGTGTACTTAAGTTTTGTAGAGAATCAAACACACACAACTTGCCGCCCATCTCTAGAAATAGATATTCCATTCATATTAGCAGGGAATGAAGAAAATTATGCTCATAAAAGTATTCTGTTTTGAATATGATTTGATTACAAATGCTACATAAAAGTATGGACTAACAAGATGACTGAAGCTAACAATATGTGTACAATCCACTACCTTTACCTACTATTTATAGATCATTGAGAATGAACACAACATATCTGCACTCAATCAAAAAAAAATGAAGACATATATCTTTGAAGTGAAAACATATAACTCAAGCTATCATTAAGATGAAAATGAAAGGAAATACAAAGAACTAGAGGGACATACGAAAAAGAAGCCCACAAAAAGCGGAAGACCTTATCACTTTGGTTGCAACTTAAATGTCATTACTATTTCCTTCTCTATATACGTATATCTATACTTATACTTGTGTTCAACTTCCTCAATCCCACGATATCCATCTTTGAACTGAAAAGTCGTAGAAATGCATTATATACACATAAATACAGCGATATCTCCTCCACATTGCAGCTAAACAAAATCTATTCAAATTTTCAACACCCTATCTCAAAGCAATATGCAAAAGAGAAAGAAGAATAAGAACTAACATAGCCTCATACCTTTGGCCTCCATTTTTGAGCTCCATTCCCTCCATTCATGGCTGCCGAGATTCTTATCTTCTTTCGAACTCTGCTTCAGGTTTCATCCTCCCTCTGTTTCTGTTTCTCCATTAGAAACTCAATCCCAAATGGGTTCCTCAAATTCCTCTTAGTTGTCCCTTTGTTCTTCCTATTCCTCTACATTCCTCTCCAATTTCAAACCCTCCATCTTCAAGGCACCCTTGGTTTCTTCATTGGCTGGCTTGGCAGTTTCAAGCTTCTCTTATTTGCATTCGGTAAAGGCCCTCTCTGCTCCGCCCCCGCCGCCTCCTCCCTCCCCCGCTTCCTCGCTATCGGCACCCTCCCAATCGAGATCCCCGACCACAAACCGGCCACGAACGCCTCCAATCCCGGCCCGGTTCTACAGCTGAGTTTCAAATCAAAATTAGGGCTCCTAATTATCATAATCGCAGCAATCAATTGCAAACACTACTACCATCCAAACGTAACCCTAATTCTCTTCTGCTTCCTAATTTACCTCTTCCTCGAAATTCTCCTCGGTGGCGCCGCCGCCCTGGCCAAGGCGGCGCTCCGAGTCGAGTTATTGCCCTATTTCGACAAGCCCTATCGCTCTTCTTCGTTACAGGACTTTTGGGGGCGGCGATGGAATCTGCTCGTTTCCAGAATGCTCCGTCACGCCGTCTACAATCCGTGCCGGGAATTCGCGGCGGTATACATGGGGAGAGAAACGGCGGCGATAATGTCGAGGATGGCGGCGTTCGGCGTGTCGGGTTTGATGCACGAACTGATCTACTTCTACATGGGGAGAACGGCGCCAACTTGGGAAGTGACTTGCTTCTTTGTGGTACATGGAGTTTGTTCATCGATTGAGGTGGTGGTGAAGAAGGCGGTCGGCGGGAAGTTCCGGCCGCCGCGGATCGTATCGGCGGCGTTGACGATTGGGTTCGTGATGGTGACGGGTTTGTGGCTGTTTTTCCCGCAGTTTTTCAAGTTTAAAGCGGACGTTAGAATGTTTGAAGAATACGCGGCTTTGGGAGCGTTTCTTAAGAATGCGGCGATCATGCTCTTCAATTTCATCTAATTTTATAGTTTTTTTTTTTTTGTGAATTAAAATGTTTCAACTTCAAATCCATGGTTTGTGTGGCATGAGATAAAAATGAGAATATGTTATAACACCAAATTCAAAGTATTTGTTTTTTAAATCGAAAGGGTTAGTGACACAAAAGTTTCATTATTTATTATAAATCAGTTCAACACCATAATTATAAATTCAATTCTAGAGCAGTAATATTTTTTATGTAGGGATTTCATTTGATTGACTTTAATTTGTAACACCAAGCATTTTCAAGTAATTTATATTATTAATTGTATTTCATTTGTGTGTTGGTGCTTGAAACCCAAACGAACAAAATGGTCATTTTACCTCTTGGAACACTTTTGTATTTGGTGTTAGAATTGGTTGGTTAATTTATGAATGTTGCATGTTTGGTGTTAATTGAGTTATTACCTAAGTTTTTCATTTTTTTTAAAAAAAGTTATTACCTAAGTTGATTTCAAAGAAGAAGAAAAAATTAATACCCAAGATCCAAAATTAATAGAATTTATAAGTGACATTAATATGACCAATAAAAGCAGTAGCTCAACGAGATCAATGTACACCCAATAACCCAGAGGTTACAGGTTCAAATTCTCCCACTTTCAAAAGGATTGATTATATGTTTAAATTACTATGACTAATGAATATGTGGTGATAACTGTTTTTCTGAAAGCATGTTGAGTAGAGTACTCATGAGCATGTTGGAATTGATATATTTATTGTTAATATTAAAAATAAATACATAAGTTTTAATTATTAATTTTTAAATATGATATTTATAGTCTATCTCTAAACAATTGAAATTCTATAACTTTTTTTTGTTATTAAAGAAGATTAAAAAATGAATAAAAATATGAAAATTTAACGTCATATATTAAGAGATAATATATATCTATTTATTTTAATTTTTAAAATTCAAATATATTTAAATAAACATTTGATATAATAATAGTATAATTATTATAATTATATATTGATATATTAAAATAATAATATATAAATAAAAAGATGAAAAAAAATTAAATTTAAAAAAAAAAGAGGAGAGAGAAGATGAGATGAGATGAAATGAGATGGGGTGAAGAACACCTTGGGCCAAATAAGTTGTTGGGCTTCAACACCTCACCTCATCTCACCTTCTCTTAAAACAAACACCCCCTTAGCACAGTGGCAGCATGTAGCCCATGTAAATTCTGCTCTTTTAAAAAAGTTGGTTGGTTGATTGATTCGTATTAATACAAGAAAGCTATTGGTGATCATTCTTTAAGGTTCTAAAGTTCTTCCGATCTTTGTCTAATCGATGCTTTAGTAATTATGGAAGTTTCTTCCTTAATTAGGGAGCATTTCCCTCCCCCATGGTAATAGGTTTAACAATGAGTTGGTTAATATTTTGTCTAAACTTATTTTTCTGTTCGAACTGGTTATATTATAGATTTTTTTGTTGGGTTTATCCCAAAACTTCATAGGGGAGGTAACTCCTTCGTGTCGGAGGCTGAGAGTAGTAAACATGCAGGTAAGCAATTGAGTCGATTATAATAATTCAATTTATATTTGACCCACCATTCTTTATAATTGACGATTGCCTTTTGTTATATATTGTTTTGTATTGACTAAGATTTATTAAAAAAAAATTCTTATCAATGCCTTTAATAAATTTCATTAAATAATATATATAATTTTTATTTAGAGAATAAATTCGAGATTATTTTTATTTGAAATAATAATGATAAATATTATATTATAAATTTTCTAAATATTAATATAGGTTTCCAATTTCATAAAAAAAAAAATTATGTAGCACCATTTACTACTAAATGGATAATTTTTTTTTTAAAAAATAAAATGCATATTTATTTATTGTATTATCCACAATTTATTTCAGGTTTTTTAGTGGCTTCAAGAGCTATTTTCAGCAAGTTTTTGGGCCCTTTCTAGGGCTGCTCGACATTCCAAATCTGACAATAGCAGTCCAAGCCCAGTTTTGCATAGGGACTATACATATATTTGTAAAATCTAAGAATTAAAATGTGATATTTAAAATTGGAAAACCAAAATAAAAACAAACTATAAAATTTTCGGCCTCTACATTACACGTACATAGTACAAAAGGCATTTCTTGAGTTTGAAACTCTCGAAATTGGTAACTTACTCGATTTGATAATTATTTTATTTTTTATTTTTTATTTTTAAAGTTCAAGCCTAAAATAATTATTATACTATATATTTTTTTCTACATAAATATCTATATCTTACTTATACTTGTAGAAACCAAATAAAAATTTGGAAACAAAAAAGTGTTTCCAAAAATTTATTTTTATTTTTAAAATTTGATTGACATTTACATTCTTTTTTAAAGAAAGCTAAATACATTATAGGAAAGATGGAACAAAAATGAACAGAAATAAATTTAAATTTCAAAAACCAAAAACAAAAAATTAAATTCGAAGAGAATTTTAGAAATTAAAATCAAACTTTTAATTTCGAAAATAAAATAAAATAAGACTTAAAATCTAAGGACCAAAACAATATTTTAACCCCAAAAAAACTTAGTCCCCCATTTGATAACCATTTGTTTTTTGTTTTTGAAATTTAAGTCTACAACAACTATCTTACCATAGCTTTTTTGGTTATTTAGATATCTACATCTTACCTATATTTTAAGAAACAAAACCAAAAAAAGTAGTTTTCAAAAGCTTGTTTTTGTTTTTGAAATTTGGTTAGTATTCGCCTACTTTTTTAAGGAAAGATGAATATATCGTAGAAAAGATGGAATACATAGTAGGAAATTTGAGTAGAAATAGACTTAAATTTCATAAACAAAAAACCAAATATTTATCAAACGGGACCTTAGTTATTCATAGACAACCCAAAATTTAGCTTCATAAATTGTTTTGATCCAAAATAAAAGGTTTATACAATGTTTTCAAAAATTAAAACGTTTACACGAGATTATTGACAACAAATATATATTTTATTTGAATAAACAAAAAAAATGATGGAAGATTCTTTTAGGCTATGTTTGGACTTTGGACATGAAACCACTCCTCAACAACCCCCTCGTTTGTATATTGTAGTAAACAACCACTCTTCAACCTCTTTTTAACCACTTTTCAACCCCATTTTAACCACTCTTCAAACCCTCTATCAAATCTCTATTTTTTTTATAAAAAATAATAATTTTATTAAATCTCACTTTAAATTTCGTCAAATTTATCTTTTAATCTCGACTAACATCAATATTTAAATATTTCTTTTTAAAAATAATTTTAACTCTATCGAAAAAGTCAATAGCGTGTTGGGTTAATAGATTGGTTGTAATCTAATTTAATTCTACTTTCGAAAATTCAATCTTAAAATGAATTATTTCATTAAAAAATTATCAATGAATAATAATTTTAATTCATAAAAAAAACTTCATTTTTTTAATAAAACATTTGATGTAACCATATTTCTAAAATTTTGAAAAATTAATAAGAAAAAATTTACAAATGAAATATAGTAATAAATTAACAACAAATAATAAATTTTAGCTTTATTATCGTTATAATAATTAAAATTTGACATTTAAAAATAAAAGAATCAAAATAAAATTAGAAATACGTAGACTAAAGGGAAATTGTGCTGCATAGTCCAATTTCACAAAATATCTAAGCAAATTTGAAAATATTTACATCCATAATAAAAAATGCGGCATGGTTAATATTCATTGTACAATATAATTTGGGATATTATAATAATACAATATTATATATTATTAGTACAATATTGTGTATTTATATAGTATTATGTATAAACAATACTGTATAATATTATACCGTAAGTTTGACTATGATTTATATTTCTTTATTTTCTAGAATAATGTATTTTTACAAGTTTCACGTAAATATATTTTTATTATTTCTGTAATAATTCACATTTTAATAGTCTATTCAATTGTAAATTTAGCCTAAATTTTTAAAATTTATTATTGTTTGCTTCATTCATGTTGTTCATATGTTTAGTAACAAAATATATTGATTTTTAAAAAAAAACAAATAAGATCAACTATAAAAATGTCTTTTGAGTTCAGTTAACAACAATTGAGTTGGTACTAAAAATTAAAAAACAACAACAACAACATATAATTGTTGTTATTAATCCAACCACATTTTCAAAAAAAATAAAAAATAAAAAATCAACCACTATTAACTTCAATCCCCAAACAAGTAGTTCATTATTCACCACTATTAACTTCAATCTCCAAACAAGTAGTTCATTATTCACCACTATTAACCCCAATCCCTAGATCTTGGAGGATCAGAGACCTATATATATGTCTTTTACATATATAGGGGGTGTTTGGCTGCAGGTGAGATGAGATGAGATGTTGATGGCAGAAAACTTTATTTGGGGTGAGATGAGATGACAGAAAAACCTTGTTTGGGGTGTAGGAAGATGAGATGAGATGACAGAAAACCTTGTTTGGGGTGGAGGGAGAAGAGATGAGATGTTAAGATATGTTTTTTTTTAAATCTGTCCTCTTTTTTTTTAACAATAAAATTGTTCTTTTTCTTTTTTTTTTTTTGAATAATTATTCTCAAATATTTAGCTATTAATATAATAAGTATGTAAATATAACTACTATCATAAATAAAAATGTAAGTAATATAAATTTAATATTAAACACCCTAATCATATTAATGTTTTTATTAAAAAAACATAGTTTCAATGATATTATGTACGAAATAATAACCATGAAGTTAAAAGTTTCTAATTTTTCATACTTAAATATTGTTTAATTAAAAAAAAATTATGAGAAATTTTTTTTTCACACCACCAAAATATTGACTAATCTAAACTATTTGTACATCGTTAATAACTTTTTTTTAAAGACTTGTTAGACTTAAATAATAAAAAAAAAAAAAAAAATACCAAGATTCTATTTATTAAAAAAATAAAAATAGAACCATTTGGTTAAACTAGTCATTATAAAATCTTAATAGAAATTTTTATTTTATTTAAAAAAAAATTATTTACCTTTTATACATTCATATTCATATTCATAGTTACCGAATGTTAAAGAATTATTAATAAAATACACTAATTAATATGTAATAATAAATTAAATATATTTATCTTATTAGTCATTGATACTTCTAGGGAACCATAAACATCCCTAAAATTTTTTATTTATTATTTTTTTGTAGTTAAAAGAGAACTCGGTCACATTTTGATAATAATTATTGCATGAAAGTACTAAAATATCTCTCAAATTTTGGAATTTATAGTTGCTTTTTGTATATACAATCAAGACTCTCAAAATTATTTAAATTAATTTATCCCTTAAAAAAAATCCACTTTTACTATTATTTCAAAGTACAACGCTGAATACAAGAGTATACAATTTGAATCTCAATTGTTTAACAAACAAAATAAGTTAAATATTTTTAAGTTTATTGAAAATAAGTTCATACTTTTAAATTTATTGTAAACTACGAATAAAAATTCAATGTGTATAAATGTAACGACCCGACCCGAATGGGGTTCTAAATAGGCCGTCACCTCAATGCATGCATTCAAATCTACCGAAAATTTGCAAGATGGTGTTTTGGATTCTAAGTAAAAACTAAAACATGAAAACATCCATTTAAAAATCAACATAAATTCCTGAAACCTGTCCCTGTTTCCAAGCACCTGTTCCAAGACAAATACATTTCCAAACATACTCTGATCAGAGATTTATTTAAAACATACAAACTTTACAACAATGCTAGAATCTAGAAATACATTCAGAAAACACCCTAGGGCTCCGTGCCCAACTACATGCATTCAGTGGACATTTAAATCATAAATATAAATCTCAGAGTTGAACAACGGGTTTCCATGATCACAGCTCCTCCTCCAAGCCATCTGCCTCGCGCCATGGTTTCTGAAAGATAAGTAAGGGTGAGTAACGAATTACTCAAGAAGAATCCCCAACCGGGTACAATACGATATACATGGTCATCTCGAGAAAGATATGCAAGCTATGAATATAAACACAGATAGAGCACATAGCTTAGCCCACACTTGGGCCTCGGATGCCAACTCGTGGTCTTAGTCGGAAATCAATCACCACACAACACATCACACAAGTCGCCCTATACGAGAAACAAGTCCGGCCTCGGCTGTCATCGTCGACAAAAGGTACACTAGCTCAAGATCCCGAGGAGCTCTCCCGGCCGGGCGTGTAATGAGCGTAAGCATGCACCGCGTGCTCTACTGCGAGACCATAGAGGGGTGCCGGGTCAGAGGCAAGTCGCCCATGTCCGGTCCACCACGCCTAACTAAATCTTTGGATCGGTGTCACTGACATAGGGGTGTGAGACCTGGACACGTAAACTATGTCAGCCTGAACCACCGCACCTGAGGCTAAGGAAAACGGGTCGTGGTAGGCTTACACCAGAAAACCGCCCTTACCATAACAGGTGGCAATCAGGGGCTACGACCGAACACGCTGAGGACGTGCCGACTATCGGGGACGAGGCAATGCCAAGTCATCATCCCGACGGTTGGGGCATTTAACAGTCTGCCACCCTCACCCAAGATTGCAGGGCCTACCGCTCGGGTTAGCTAATCCCTCACGGGGTCCAGGGACGGAATGAATTGCTCGACGTCCCTACCATGGATGCAAGGTACTTTATGCATCAGGCCCGGATGATGCTATCTACCTGCATTTCTAACCTGCCCTAGCAAACAGCAAACAATTCCATAAAATCCAAAACGTGCTCAATAAGAATACAACGAGCCTAGCATGATACTACGAAGCAAAGAACAGATACGAGCATGCCAGAAAGGAACAACCTAGCATGGATTAACATGAGAATTAACCAGGAAAGTCATGCTAATCGGGAATTCAGATTAGAGCACTTATCACCAAACATGTCAATAAACACAAACAAGCTTACAATCAGCAATCGCATAATATATCGCAGGGTCCACACAACTCCGTGAAGAAATCCTTACCGCGGGAAGACCTCTAAACACAAGAAACCTAAGCTGCGATCGAACCCGAGCTAGCTAGCGAGAACCTAACAAAAACAACAATAATTACAATCAAAAGGCCCAAAAATAATAAAACAAACAGGGCTCAGCTCGGGAGCACTCACGAGGCACGACTGACATGCGAACGGGCCGGCTGCTCGGGCTAGGCAGCAGCTGGGCGCAAGCTGGGCGCGCTAGGGCACGGCTGGGCGCGACTGCGCGCGCGGACGCGCTCTGGGGCACGACACGGGCGATGGGGGGCGCTGGGGCACGGCTGGGCGAGCAGGGCGCTCGGGCGCAGACGCGATCGCGCGGGCGAGCGCAGGCGGCAGGCGCGCGCACGCAGCACTGAGGCAGCGCGCCTCGGCGCGGCGAGCGAGCTGGCGGCGGGCGCGCGGGCGCGACGACGCGCGATCTGGCTGGGCTCGGCACTGGGGACGCGCGACTCGGACTAGGGCGACTCGGGGGCGCGCGACAGAGACTGGGCTCGGGCTGGCGGTGGCGCGCGACGCTCGGCTGAGGCGACCTGGGCTGGGCGAGGACGAGCGCGCGCGGGGCTGGGCTAGGCCGGGCGAGCGGTCTGGGCGCGGGCTGGGCGTCTGCGCGTGCGGCGACGGTGGCGGCTCTAGAGCGGCGGCTCGGGCGGATTTGGCCGGCTGGTCGGGCTGGGTTGAAGCTAGGTCGGGGAGAGAGAGAGAGAGAGAGAGAAAAAAAATGGATTTGGGGAAAAATAAAAGAAAAAGAAAATAAAAAGGAAAATGGGAAAATAAAAGGGAAAAATGGGATTTTAATTCCATTTTCCATCCTTATCCACTTAAAACCTCAAAATCCCATTTCCCGGCTTCCTCCTTCGAGACCCGACCGAAGCAATCCTTTCCAATAAATCAAACTCACTTAAATCCAACTCCCTAAGCAACACTAAAGGCCCGGGCTCGAATCCCAAAGGAAGCACACAACCAACCATCACTTTGCAAAAAAAAATCCCAAATCACAACCGAACTTCCAAACGACTAGCCCAAACATCTCGGGACTCGCAGTCCAACCCAAACAAGCCACGGCAAAGGCAGGAGCCACCTCGAAGCCCTGAAAATCCACAAATCCTGTCCGGGGAGCAAAAGACCAAAATGCCCTTAAGGGACAAAACAGCTCTAACGGCCCAACCGAACCACTGAAACTGAACCGGAAGCACCTCGAGAACCGGAATAGAAAATCGGGCCGTTATAATACTCTCCTCCTTTTAAGACTTTCGTCCTCGAAAGTCCTAAGACGAACAATGACTCTGTGAAAAGCGCTGACTGAAACCAAACCAACCGAACATCTCGGCTAAAACAACACCAACCTTCTTCAAAAACCAAACCCTCTTGGGTTCTCAAAAACTCAAGGCCACAATGCCATCCAGACTGCCAAACACTGAACTCCGAAGGAAAACAAATGCGAAAATCCTGACGGCAAACCACGCCTCAACTCGCACCAACTCTCAGCGGTGCTACTCACAAAGAACTCGAGGGAGGCCCAAGCCACAAGCTCTGAAATTCTACACCACGCACTGGCAAAACTCCTAAGGGAACTCACAGCTGACAACAAACAAACTCAACTCTACAACAAACTGGCCAACAACTGAACCTTCCATATTCCAAAACTAAACGGCCTACTCTAACTTCACAAGAGACCAACAAACCTCAAACCTTGACTACAACCTTAACGAGATCCAAACGAATCACCAACTGGCGATGGGTCCAAAAAGCAAACTTCTCCAACTAGAACACGACCACAACGCTTAAGCAACCATCTTAAGGAGAAATCGCCGAACCAAAGGCAAGGGGCACCATCCTGGTACACCAGACGGCTAACAACACTCACACCAGCTGAAACTTCAGCTACGGCCACCTTAAAAAGACAAGGGCCAAGCCAACAAACTAGAACTCCTCATCGGCCGAACGCAACATTTCGGAGCAAGCCTACCAGCAACTGGCCAAAGAGAACACCGCCAGGCAAGGAACAACCAACATTCCTCTCAAAATCTCAGGAAGCAAGGACTAAACCATCACGCAGCTATCTGCGACACAACACCTTGAGGAAAACAGCTCAACCGCTTACCAACCAAGCCACGGCACCTCAGTGCCAACTCACTCAAATGCGGCTCTGCTAACGCCAACTGCGAACGCACAACAACTAGGAACAAAGCCCGAGAAGGGCTTGCTCAGCAGAACTCAACCCAAACTTATAACGAACAACGCTCGCCTCCAAGCTACAGCTCAACTCTTAAAATCCAACTGGCTACTCAAAAGACTTCTCCTTTTAGCCTAGGCCTAACTCAACTTCCAACCAGAAGCTCCACTCCCGAAACCTCACAAGGAAAACGGATGACGACAACCTCCAAGCTTACGGATCCTGAGCCACATGAATCCGCAAGACTACCTCGGAAGCTAACACTCGAGGCTGGCATCCAAGGAGCAACTCAACCACCACAGAGGCTAGGGGGAAAGGAAATCTTCAATCCCCAAAGAACTAACAACTTGCCAGAACAACTCAACTCTTATAGGCTGGCCTCCGCCCTTGCGGGAACAAACAACTTTACTTGCTAACAACACAAAGCGGGGACCCTCTCGCTGGGCTGACCGCTGCGCTACTCTGATCAACTCCACAACTCAGGAGCTAAGCTGACTCCTGCCAAACGGGAAACGACTTCCCAGCAAGCAAACTCCAGAAGGGCAGCGAACTCCACACACGCTCGCTGACTTGCTCAAACCCAAGGCAACAACAACCAACTATCTTGGAAGCAACACCCAAGGGAAAACTCAACCAATCGGACCACCAATCCGAAACTAACAATACTTACTCAACTGCCGAGGGAGGGGTCAACTCCCAAAACTTACTGACTAGGAACAAGACCTCAGGGCAACACCCTCCAGCTAGAACCGAACTAGCTCTTGAAGCAACAAAAGAACCAATTCTTGGCCAAACACTCACAAGAGGCAAAACAACCTTTACTGCAGCCTCTAGAACACCATCCAAGAATCCGCTTAACTGGACAAACAACTGCTTCCAAGCAGCCAACAAACTTTTCCTTCTTGCTAGCACCTCTACCATCGACTCATGGCTACGGGAGAAACCTGACAACTTCCAGAAGGAAAACGGCTCTTACAAGCAGACAACCAACGGACAGAGAGCTCCACATACACTCACTGTCTTGCTCCACTAGAGCAACAACATCTAATCTCACGGGGCACAACAAGGGTCCATCTTAGACTGAACCTTCAATGACAAACGGGGCAACTCAACACCTTGAAAACAGGAACAAAACCAACAGGGCACAAACCACTCGCCCCACGAGCAAAACTAACCTCAAGCAACTCCAATCCACACCTTGGTCGACACCAAGCATCAACTTGCCACCACACCGGAACCAATCCGGATTTTACTCCAAACAAACACTAGCTTGCTAGTCTACCAAGACTGCTAGCAACTCAACCGAGGCTACAACCCACACGCCTCCAGCTGGCCAACTAAACTCACTACCTGGGCTTGACTGAGCTGTAGAGAGACTCTCCACAACCTAGGGTTCTTCGACAACCCTCGACGCACACACTGCCGGCAAACGAGCTAACAACCAACTGCCTGAACAGGCACAACTCTCTCCAGCATCTCAACCATGCAGGCCAACTCCAATTCCTTGGGAACCAAGAGGACTCGAAACGCTACCGAATGCGTCGAACTCCTACTCAAAGCATCGGCCACAACATAACTTCTACCCAAGGAAAGATCCAAACAACTCTCTTAGCCATGACGATCAGATACCACGCGGCTTAGCTACCACCGCTCTTGTTCAGTTTCCAACTGAACTCCAACCAACGATCAACAAAAAGATCCGCCAACCAAGCTTAGGTCCAACTTAACAAATCTTGCCTAAGCAACAACCTGATACCACGAGCACGGTATCCTTACCACCTCGACTAAAGCCTTGCAACAATCACCTGGAGTTCAACTTCTCTAGAAACTGAGCACTAGATCTCTGAGCACTAGATCTCCAAAGCAACCCTACATGGATCTGAAACTCTCGCCACGGAACGAACCACACAAAACACACTTGTGTGCACAACTCCCAACCTTCCTTTAGAGATCCAAGACTAACAAGCGTTTTTCCAAAAAGCAACGCTAACTCCTGGCAGAGATACAAACAGCCCAAGGAACACCAAAAGTTCCATCTCCACACGATACTCGAAACTGAGGCAACCTTGCTCTACCAAAGCATAACAATGCCAAACCGAACTTACTTAATACCAAGCCTCTACCAAGGGTGCTTACCCCTAAGGCATCAAAAACCTCTCGCAAGGCATCAGCTCATCTCGCCTGAAAAGCATCCAACTCACCTCATAGGCATCCAACTCATGGTCCCTCAGCTGGACCAAACTCGCATCTATGATGCTCAACTCTCCTCAGATTAAGGCACTCGAAGGTAGTTGACCGCACTACCAACCACAAAGAAATCCTTGGCCTTAACACTATCGCGAGACTCACGCGCACCAACACTTGCCAACTGGCAACCTCCAAAAACACTGGGAAGAGGCTCCGGCTCCTCTCGAGCATCCTTTCACTTGTAGTCCATCGACTACCACTGAACTAGCCCTCTAGCACGACCTAAACAGGTGCAACTGCCATAAACGGATCCAAGGCTAAAGGAGTGCACTAAACTCCGAACGACATAGAACCAACTGCTATGCCCAAGCCAAACTCAAGCCTCAACCAGACTTAGTGCCAAAATGGCACACCAATCAATGCACCTCGAGTGCCACTACTACCAAAACCACATCTTACTACCAATGGGGCCAACAAGGTCACAACCTCAAGTGACACGAACTCTGGCTAGGCATACAAGGGCTCCAACTCAAAAACCATGCCTATGGCATCTCATCAAACCGAAGGCTCACGGCCTACACTAGCATCTCCACATGATGCTCAACAAAACTCTGGCCGGCTCTCTCAACATGCATCAGCTAGCTCCACTCCAGGAGCTCACCAAAGGAAGAGTGCTCAACTCTACCAAACATCTGAGGAAAACACCAACGGATTCAATCCGAAGGGAACACTGCTCACTGCACCCTTAACCACAGGGTTCCGACTTACTGGCTGCAACAACAACACTTTACCGGAGCACAAAGAAAATGCCTCAACAATCTCATCGAGGCTACCAACCTTGCAACCACTCTCTGGGCAACCAAATAATCTATCAAGACTCAAGATCAATGCTTGAGCTACCCAGGCTAGTCCACACGGGGACCTGCTCCACAAACATCCACATCAGCACAATCAAAGCTAACTCCTCTCTTGGAGTGGCATTCCAAGGAAAAACACCTCCACCCGATCACTAGGGGAAAAACCAACAACAGGGCCACAGATGGCCTACGGGAGTCCAAGCTCTGCCTCCCACGGGGATGCTGTCCCAGGGCATCCGAATCAATCTGGATACCTCAACAAGCCACAACATACATCACATACTGCGGGAAGTTGGCATGATGGCGCTCTAAACCCAAACCAACAACGAGTCAGAACCTGCTCGTCTCCGCTCCACAACACTACACAAGGCATACACTAGATGACAGGTATTGTAAATTCTTAACCCTTTTTCAACAACAAATAGTAAACTTAGGCGTACCTGATGGTGTCGGAGTCTTTGGTGATCATGGGAAAAACGACCTACAACAAAAGGTCAGTCTACAGAATCTATGACTCTGAGCTCTGATACCAACTGTAACGACCCGACCCGAATGGGGTTCTAAATAGGCCGTCACCTCAATGCATGCATTCAAATCTACCGAAAATTTGCAAGATGGTGTTTGGATTCTAAGTAAAAACTAAAACATGAAAACATCCATTTAAAAATCAACATAAATTCTGAAAAACTGTCCTGTTTCCAAGCACCTGTTCCAAGACAAATACATTTCCAAACATACTCTGATCAGAGATTTATTTAAAACATACAAACTTTACAACAATGCTAGAATCCGGAAATACATTCAGAAAACACCCTAGGGCTCCGTGCCCAACTACATGCATTCAGAGGACATTTAAATCATAAATATAAATCTCAGAGTTGAACAACGGGTTTCCATGATCACAGCTCCTCCTCCAGCCATCCTGCCTCGCGCCATGGTTTCCTGAAAGATAAGTAAGGGTGAGTAACGAATTACTCAGTAAGAATCCCCAACCGGGGTACAATACGATATACATGGTCATCTCGAGAAAGATATGCAAGCTATGAATATAAACACAGATAGAGCACATAGCTTAGCCCACACTTGGGCCTCGGATGCCAACTCAGGGTCTTAGTCCGGAAATCAATCACCACACAACACATCACACAAGTCGCCCTATACGAGAAACAAGTCCCGGCCTCAGCCTGTCTACTGTCGACGAAAGGTACACTAGCTCAAGATCCCGAGGAGCTCTCCGGTCGGCACTGTAATGAGCGTAAGCATGCACCGCGTGCTACTGCAGACCATGGGGGGTGCCGGGTCTAGAGGCAAGCCGCCCATGTCGATCACCACGCCTAACTAAATCTTTGGATCGGTGTCGCGACATAGGGGTGTGAGACACGGACACGTAAACTATGTCGGCTGAACCACCGCTTTTTGAGGCTAAGGAAACGGGTCGTGGTAGGCTTACACCAGGAAACCGCCCTTACCATAACAGGTGGCAATCAGGGGCTACGACCGAACACGCTGAGGACGTGCCGACTATCGGGGACGAGGCAATGCCAAGTCATCATCCCGACGGTTGGGGCATTTAACAGTCTGCCACCCTCACCCAAGATTGCAGGGCCTACCGCTCGGGTTAGCTAATCCCTCACGGGGTCCAGGGACGGAATGACTTGCTTGACGTCCCTGCCATGGATGCAAGGTACTTTATGCATCAGGCCCGGATGATGCTATCTACCTGCATTTCTAACCTGCCCTAGCAAACAGCAAACAATTCCATAAAATCCAAAACGTGCTCAATAAGAATACAACGAGCCTAGCATGATACTACGAAGCAAAGAACAGATACGAGCATGCCAGAAAGGAACAACCTAGCATGGATTAACATGAGAATTAACCAGGAAAGTCATGCTAATCGGGAATTCAGATTAGAGCACTTATCACCAAACATGTCAATAAACACAAACAAGCATACAATCAGCAATCGCATAATATATCGCAGGGTCCACACAACTCCGGTAAGAAATCCTTACCTGGCCGGAAGACCTCTAAACACAAGAAACCTAAGCTGCGATCGAACCCGAGCTAGCTAGCGAGAACCTAACAAAAACAACAATAATTACAATCAAAAGGCCCAAAAATAATAAAACAAACAGGGCTCAGCTCGGGAGCACTCACGAGGCACGGCTGACACGCTTGAACGGGCATTTGCTCGGGCTAGGGCAGCGCACTGGCGCAAGCTGGCGCTGCTGGGCACGGCTGGGCGCGATGGCTTGTGCGACGCTATGCTGGGCACGACACTGGGCGATGGGGGGCGCTGGGCACGCATTGGCGAGCAGGCGGCGGCGCTGACGCGACACGATCGCGGCGGGCGAAGCGCAGGGCGCGGCGCGCTTGGCGCGCAGCACGGCAGCTGAGGGCCGGCGCGCTGCGGCCACGGCGAGCTCTGGGCGGGGCACGCGGCGCGACGACGCGCGATCTGGCTGGGGGCTCGGCAGATTGGGGGACGCGCGACTCGGACCAGGCGACTCGGGGCGCGTGATGAGAGCCCAGGCGGCCGGGTGGCGGTGGCGCACGACGCTCGGCTGAGGCGACCTGGGCTGGGCGAGGACGAGCGCGCGCAGGGCTGGGCTAGGCCGGGCGAGCGGTCTGGGCGCGGGCTGGGCGTCTGCGCGACGAGCTGCGGCGACGGTGGCGGCTCTGGAGCGGCGGCTCGGGCGGATTTGGCCGGCTGGTCGGGCTGGGCTGAAGCTAGGTCGGGGGAAGAGAGAGAGAAAAAAAAATGGATTTGGGGAAAAATAAAAGAAAAAGAAAATAAAAAGGAAAATGGGAAAATAAAAGGGAAAAATGGGATTTTAATTCCATTTTCCATCCTTATCCACTTAAAACCTCAAAATCCCATTTCCCGGCTTCCTCCTTCGAGACCCGACCGAAGCAATCCTTTCCAATAAATCAAACTCACTTAAATCCAACTCCCTAAGCAAGACTAAAGGCCCGGGCTCGAATCCCAAAGGAAGCACACAACCAACCATCACTTTGCAAAAAAAATCCCAAATCACAACCGAACTTCCAAACGACTAGCCCAAACATCTCGGGACTCGCAGTCCAACCCAAACAAGCCACGGCAAAGGCAGGAGCCACCTCGAAGCCCTGAAAATCCACAAATCCTGTCCGGGGAGCAAAAGACCAAAATGCCCTTAAGGGACAAAACAGCTCTAACGGCCCAACCGAACCACTGAAACTGAACCGGAAGCACCTCGAGAACCGGAATAGAAAACTGGGCCGTTACAATAAATTATTTAAATTTAATTTTTGTTTTAATAATAAATTGATATATTTATTGTTAATATTAAAAATAAACACATAACTTTTCATTATTAATTTTTAAATATGATATTTATTCTATAAATGTTTTTTGTTAATAAAGACGATTAAAAAATGAATAAAAATATGAAAATTTAACTTCATATTTTAAGAGATAATATATACACTAGTAGAAATTTCATGATAGATGGCAGGCACAAGCCCGCCATCAATGCCCCTGTCATCGTAAGTGTTTGGTGGCGGGCAAGGAAAAGATGGCGGGCACGCCCGCCACCAATAACAAATCATACAAAGGCGGGCATTTTTGCCCGCCATTAATGGTATTTTATGGCGGGGTTTTATGCCCGTCACCTATATTTTTTTTTTAAACCCCCAACGAAAGGGGTCTCGGGTTGTTATTAAAAAATGGTCAATCATCCATTGGTTGTGCCCGTCATTAAAAGACATTATATTTATATAAAAAAAACAAGGAGAAATACGGAGCCCGCCATTAAAAGACATTATAACTATAATTTATTTAAAAATAACATATATTGTGCCCATCATTAAAAGTTATTATACTTTATAAAAAAATGCAATATAGAGACAGTCAATTCTAAACTTTCTAATAATTATCTAATCCCCTATTAAACTCTAGTTTTTAACAAATATCAATCAACCACACACACTAACTTATATGAAATTCTAACTTCTAAACATATGCATGTGTTCTTCACACAATAATAGATATGCACACGAAATTTCGACAGCATGACAGGGCAATAATGCGATCCCAACAAATTTCACCTGTTATATAACAAAACTCCACCTGTATATGAACATAATGAAAAATCCAGTACACAACAAATGAGACTTTGTCCCTCCAAAATCTATTAATATGCATCTAGCTATTCAATTAACATTTAAACTACAACTAATTCATTCCTGCATACATAAACACTAATTTTGTATCATATGCCTACCTATGTACTCTGCCCATTCTACTCGTACCTCATCAATATCAGCTTGAGTGAATGTGTTTGGGCCAGTCTTGAACTACAAAGTATTAAGACATAAATAAAAACGTCAAATTAGTATATGTTCTATATGATGATATTTTAACACGTAAATAGAACTACAAAGTATTAACACGTGCCTGGATGTGTTGTATATCATCTTCCGTATGAATATTTGGACATAAAACCCACATACTATTGATCCAATTTGTTGAGGGCACTAGGGAAAAATAATAGTTACATATACTTAGTAAACGATAATTGATCAACATCACAAAAAAAGACTATAAACAAACGAATTTGATATAACTTTACCTTCACCCACTTCCAATATAATTGTTTGGGCCTCAACTGGTGTCTTTCATGCCAAACTCGGTAAGCACTATATTAATAATTCTAAACATTAGGATGATTAAATATAAATTCAAAGTCCAAAAGTTTTCTATTTAGAAACTTGCGAAGTTATGATTTGGTATAAACTCTCATGGATCGGATTTTGGCCCAACGAGTTGAAAATGTACACCGTATTTTCCGCAAGAATGATGACGACCAAAATCCAATGATGTCTATAGAAATTAACCAATATTGAGTTTGATATAAACATAATCATAAGTATTAAAAATCCAAAATGTAGAACACATACCCAATAACATGCTGGAGGCAGGAATGTCTTTTTATCTCCATTCTTAATTGGGGCTAACTCAGGTCTTAATTTAGCCAAGTCTTCGCGAGTTTTTATTCAATCTTTTGTTTTGCCAGGAATATCAAGTAGGGTTTCGATAATATTCGAACACACGTTTTTCTCAATGTGCATGACATCTAAACAATGTCGCACGTGAAAATATTTCCAATACTCCAATTCGAAAAAGATCGATTTCTTCTTCCAATAAGATTTTGTAGATTGTTGTCCTTTTCCATACGTAAATTGAAGACTATTCAATTGTGCAAGAATCTCTTCACTACTTAGAGGTTCAGGGGGTATTCCATATTCTTGTTCTCCATTAAATGCTTTTTTCTGTCTTCTAAATTAGTGCTCGATTGGTAAATATTTTCGATGCCCGAGATACACATTCTTTTTTCCACTAGGTAAATAAATTGACGATGTTTCAACTCCACAAATAGGACATGCTTTATAACCTTTTGTAATACACCCGCACAAGTTACCCATATGCTGGAAAATCATTAATGGTTTACAACAAAATAGCTTTGAGGGTGAAGTGTTCTTGCCGATAGGCATCAAAACATTGAATTCCCGTGTTCCATAGCATCTTCAGATCATCGATTAACGGAGCTCAATAAACATCTATGTCATTTCCAGGTTGTTTGGGTCCCGAGATTAATGAATTTAACATTAAGAATTTACGCTTCATGCACAACCATGGAGGTAGATTGTAAGTAACCAACATAACTGGCCAACAACTATATCTAGTACTTTGGTCACCATGTGGATTGACTCCATCTGTTGATAGGGCTAGGCGAAGGTTTCTCGTTTCTCTACTAAAATCAGACCACATTTCATCTATTTCTTTCCATGAAATTGTGTGGCTGAATGTCGTATGCACCCATCTCGCTGGTGGTTGATAGCATGCCACGTCAACAATCTCGCAGTTTCTTTACTTCGAAACATTCGTTCAAATCTTGGAATAGGAGAGAAATACCACATGACTTTTGCTGGAATATTTTTCACTCCTTTCTTATTCTTCTTAACCTTCCATCTCGATGTTCCATAGGTAGGACATAGTTCTGCATCGACAAGTTCTTTTCGATACCAACAACAATCATTGATGCATGCGTGGATCTTTTCATACTTCATCCCTAAGGTACTTAAAATCGTTTTAGCATAATAGGCGGATATCGGAATTTCATTAGAACTAGACAAAAAAATACTCGATAATTCTAATAGTTCTGAGAAACTTTTATCGCTCCATCCATACTTTTCTTTCAAATTATAAAGTTTAATCAGCGCTGATATCTTCGTAAAACCTTTACAGTTAGGATATAATGGTTTCTTGGCATCCTCTAATGCTTCCTCAAATATAGGGGATGTGTCATTAAAATATTGATGTGCAGCCTCAAACATCCCTATTGGGTCATCCACATCTTCATCTACAACATCATCTATTGGAACGCTTTCCATTTTTTTTTTCTCGATACTGACTCTCCATGCCAAATCCATATGTTATAACTTTGATCGATACCATTACAAAATAAATGGTCTCTTATGACATTCACGTCTTGATATTTGGCATTCACACATTTCAAACATGGACAACAAACGACATTTGACCCTTTCGAATGTCATATTGCATTATTTATAAATATCTCAACTCCCAAACTGTATTCTGGTGACATCCGATCCTTACCGATCCATGACTTATCCATAGCCATGTTAGGAATCAAGTGAACTAGAGAAACTTAACCTACAATTATTTTAAAATAAAGTAGA
This sequence comes from Sicyos edulis, assembly GCA_036507275.1. Taxonomy (NCBI): domain Eukaryota; kingdom Viridiplantae; phylum Streptophyta; class Magnoliopsida; order Cucurbitales; family Cucurbitaceae; genus Sicyos; species Sicyos edulis. The sequence continues at coordinate 25,568,800 of CM071850.1, read as the reverse complement.
ATCGAGTCACATATCTACTTCTAACTCAACTTAAATCAAACAAAGAAATTTAGCTATTTCAATTCACTAAACAATACAATTATTTCAACAAAGTTAAGTCTCATACATATGTAAAATCTATCATACATGAATCAAGCTAATAATACAAGAAATTCACAAAAACAAGAAATGCACAAATTTTCAACAAAGTTAAGTTTGATGGCTATTATTTACACAAAAACCACAAATGCACAAGTTATGAAATGCCAAATTTAAACTTCTAAAAGCAACTTTGAAACACATACCTAAAGAAACAAAAAGAGACATTCAAGAAAATGGTTTACATTTCTCACAAAATGCCCAAATTTGAAACAAGTTATTAAATGCCAAATTTGAACTTCTAAAAGCAACTTTAAAACACATATCTAAAGAAACAAAAAAAAAGACATTCAAGAAAATGGTTTACATTTCTCACCAAATGCCCAAATTTGAAACAAGTTATGATATGCCAAATTTAAACTTCTAAAAGCCACTTTGAAACACTTACCTAAAGAAACAAAAAAAGACATTCAAGGTTTATATTTCTCACAATATGCCCAAATTTGAAACAAGTTATGAAATGCCAAATTTAAACTTCTAAAATCAACTTTGAAACACATACCTAAAGAAACCAAAAAAGACATTCAAGAAAATGGTTTACATTTCTCACAAAATGCCCAAATTTGAAGCATATATGTAAGAATACAACATGCAATGTTAAGAAATGAGCTAAAAAGAAATAAAAAAAAAGTTAGGGGAGAAAGAAATTACCAACGCTTTGGAAAAATGAGAACAAAATGGCGGCGGCGATGAGAGTTTGTTGAAGAAAGCGGCGGCGGCGGTGTGGGTTCGTGGAAGAAAGCGACAGCAGCGAAGGAGGTTTGTCGGAGAAACGGCGGCGGCAGAGTTATTTTTGGTCAAATATGAGAGAGAAAAAGTAAGGAGGCGCGGAGAGAAAAAGTTTGGTCGAAAGAGAAAAGGAGGAAGAAGAGAAGAAAGAGAAACAAAAAAGGTTTTGGTGGCGGGCAAGGCCCGCCACCAATAAGCAAAGAAGGCGGGCCTAGCCCGCCACCAATAAGCAAGGATGGCGGGCCTGGCCCGCCCGCCATCAATCATCCGTGTTTTTCATTTTCCCTTCTATTTTGGCTTGCCTTTGATAATGGAATTTCTACTAGTGATATCTATTTATTTTAATTTTTAAAATTCAAATATATTTAAATAAACATTTGATATGATAATAGTATAATTATTATAATTATATATTGATATATTAAAATAATAATATTCCTATAAAAAATATATCAAACATAAAATAAGTAAATATATATATAAATAAAAAGATGAAAAAATTTTAAATTTAAAAAAAAAAAAGAGGAGAGAGAAGATGGGATGAGGTGAAGAATACCTTGGGCCAAACAAGGTGTTGAGCTTCAACACCTTACCTCATCTCACCTCTTCTTCAAACAAACACCCCCGACATATTTAGGTAGGAGTTAGTAGGAGGAGTTATTAACTCCTCCTAAAAAACCTACATCCAAACGAGTTTTTATTAACTCCTCCTCATTTTTACTTTTAAAAATAACTCTCATTTCTAACCATTCATTTTTAATCATTCATTTATAACTACTCAATCATTTCTAACCACTTATTTTTAATCATTCATTTCAAATCAATCAAAATAACTCATTTTTAACCATTCATTTTTAATAATTTCTTTTTTAACTACTAAAAATAACAACTCATTTTCAAATCTTCATCTAAACAAGATTTTGACTTTTAACTCCTCTATACAAAAACTACATCCAAACGAGTTTTTGACACAATTCTCAATTTTTAACTCCTCAACATAACTTCTCAATATAACTCCTTAAGCTAAAAACTACCTAAATATGTCAAACAAACAGCCCCTTAGTGTTTACATGCTTTCCTTGGTTAGATTTGACAGGGTGTGACCCCATGAGTTTGGTGATGTAGCTTTTTGACGTGGCGCTAAAGGTTTGGGAACCTAACTGATGTGTTTCCTCTAGGATTGAGCTTAGGGGACTAGGTCCCTAGTGATGAGTTGAGTGATATATGATTAGGAGCTGAGCTTATTAACATCTAACATTCTAGATAAGTATTGCATGTTTATCTACTCTTGATGATTGATTGGTATCAGTATATTACACTCCTTTACAAGAGTTCCTATTGAATATTTATAATACTCACCCCTTTCTTTAAGACAATATTTTTGGTTCGGGGTTGTACCAAGATGGTTGTGCTGATAGTGCTAAGGAGACAACATGGACACCTGAAAATTGTATGACTAAATTTGAACAATTATGAAAGTTGAAGAACTAAAATTGACATTTAAAAGTAAATGAATAAAAAATGAAACAAATATAAAAATTGAAGGACCAAAATGGTATTTTAACCTATTATTTTTTTGAATTCAACCTATTATTTTATTTATACTACACAAAATCATGCTTTATGGCTCATTAAGATTTGACTTATATTACTGTATTCAACACACTTTTATATCCAACAAGAGTATAATTCAACCAACATACAATATAAACATATGATTAATAGGTTTGAATCTTCGCTCTAAATATTTTTTAATTATAAAAACATGATTTTGACTAGAATCATATTTAATACTCATGAAGAATTAGCTTCTGTGACAAATATTTATTTTGTGTACTGTTCTTAAGGTTGTCATATTCTACTTATTTATATTCACAATCACCATCCTCTATCACATTTCCACTGCCACAAAATGCTCATTCCATGGTAATTCAGGTGCAATTTGGTATGCTTATGCTTAAATACCATACCATTTTGCAAACAAGAGTATATAGCTCCAAAGGCATGCGGTGACCTAGTAACTGAGGACTCGTTTGGTAAAGTTCTTATTTCTTGTTTTGTTTTTTTTTTTCTTTCTAATTTTTTAGAAACAGTCATATTTTATAACATTTTCCGTTTCTTGTTTCTAAAATTTAAATAATAATTATTATTATTATTAAATTAAATTGGGTAAAAATGAAAAACCACAAAGAGTAATTTCTCTTATTTGGTTTCTCTTTTCATACAACTCAATCATTTAAAATTCACATCTGTTCTATGCCATGTTGACATGAGGATCCTCTAGTTCCCAATTATACCCATTTCACTGGCTTAATTGAATGCTCCTCCATGATTGATTGTTATCAGATTGAACCTTAAACCTTTAATGATGCTGTAATATCACTATGTGGCAATCAACCATGAATGATAAATTTGGTGCCCTTAGATGTAAGGGCACTTAATTTGGTTCTTTCTTCCTCTCTTCAAAGTCTAGTAGTTAGCACTAAATGGATATGCAAGATCACATATGGTTGTGTGCAACGTTATAAACCTTGTGGGTTATCTCCAACAACCTAGTATTGACTATGTCGAGACTTTAGTCTGGTTATTAAGCCATCTTCCATTTGGGTTAGGGGTGATTTCGGTTCGATTTTTTTTGGTTTTATACCAAACCGACAACCGAACCGATAACTTCGATTTTTAAAAAATGGATCACAATATATTTATATGACTTTTTTTTCTAAACAAGAGTAACTACGCCCGTCCTAGACGGGCACTAGGAGACATCGACATCGACATCGAAGGTGTAATGTCACAGTCACCCCTTGGGGACATTTATATGACTTTATTGATAATATATATATATATATATACACACACACACACAGTTTGGTCCAATTTTTATTGAGTTTTTAAAATGAAAACCAAAACCGATCCAATATTTCGATTTTTTTCAAATTACAAACGGATACATCCAACTTTGTGCTAAAAAATTGATCCTCTATTGAAATGAATTGGTTCGGTTTGGTTTTTCAACTTTTTGTTGCACCCCTAGTTTAGGTAGTCCCCACATTAGTCCTTACTTGTCAAGGGTCTATAAAATAGCTTGATGTAAGTCCCCAAAGAGCAGCCTCTTTGACATAGGCTTGGGGTTTTCAAGGTATGTTCCTTTAGTGGTTTCAAGTTTGAAACTCACAAATAAGTTTAATTGTAAGACCTTGTATTGTCTTTTGGGTCCACACCTTGGAATACCTGCAGGTGTCCGGAGTATGTAGTAGGACAAAACCCTGATTCCTGGTTATCAACAACTTAAGTAAGACTTTCTTACATGGAACTCGCCACAAAGATATATGTTTTCACTTTACAACTCGAAGATTTAGGTTAATCTTCAACGTCCCCATTATGTCAGCAAGTTAAGAAAGGCCCTCTATGTCCAGAAAGAATCCTTACAAGCATGGGGTTTGATTTGATATGCTTTCTTCATCTCTCTTATTTATGTCGATGACCTCATTCTCATGATCAAATTTACTGTTTAGTTGGTGCAATCCAGATTTCTTTCATAGGCCTTATGGCCTCTCTATTACTATGTTGGCATTCCAACCCGTTCACTGGTGCCAAGTAAATACATTCAAGATATTCTGGCTAGAGATGTCCATTTTTCCCGCAAGGTTGGATCCCTGGGGACTCGCCCCCAACGGGTCCGGGTACGAGGCCAGAGATGGGGGAAAAGTTCCCCGTGGGCTAATCAAGGGCGGGGAATGTATTCCTCGTTCCCAATTCCCGCTCGTTTACTTTTTAAAAAAATATTTTTTTTCTATACTTTACTCCTTTAATTTTCAAATAAAAATATATTTGTCGATGAAATTATCTATACGTATGAATATTTTTCTTTAATAATTAACATTATAGTTGAAATTTATAGATATTTTCTAAGAAAATCTAATTATTTAAAAGTATTATCCAAAAAAAATATATAAAAAATGTAAAAACAAATTTGAAAAAATCCCCGTGGAACCCGATCCCCACCGGTGCCCCGCCGGAAATCCCCAGCCTGATCCCAGATAAAAAAAGCGAGAATTTTTCCGAGGACGAGGATTAAATTAAGTGGCGCTTCCCCAGCCCCGTGGACATCTCTAATTCTTGCAAGCATATCCTAATGACAACCCATTGGTCTCATATCCTCAAATCTACGGCAACATACTTGGGTAAAATTCTTGTCCCTGAACCATTATGTATGTTTCATTATGGTCTTAGAATTTTCAAACGTTAAATTTTGGTCTTAAAGTTATCAATTTTATTCTATTTTGATTCCTAAACTGTCTAACTAAATTCCTAAACTGTCTAACTTTGATCCTTGTAATTTCTAAAAAGTTTAAAAATCGACATTGAATTTTATTGAAAAAAATAACATAACCATTAAAATGAGGTGACAAAATAATAATAATGATAATTAGTCATCATCTTCTTTACTCGTATTGACTCACTCTCCAAACCTCTACTTCAAAAAAAAAGTAGTGCGTTGGGTTTAGACTCCCAAGGCACACGGAGGAAGATGACTTGTTTCGTTAGAGGAGAAAGTCTCCAAACTTAACCATGTTGGCCAAACCATAACCCCACCAAAATCTTATGCTCAATACAAACCAAATTCCAGAGCAGTCTGAAATGTCCCCAATGGCTAACATACCCAAGCTTGGGGTCATATTTCAATTGTTTTGGAAGATCTAACTTCTATATACAAAAAAATGGCAAAATCCAAAATTTGGGAGGAATATCTATGCTATAAATATCAGTGACTTCCACTTTTATATACAAAATATAGCAAAAAAAAAAAAAAAAAAAAAAAAAAAAGGGGGTCATGACCCACCAGCCCCTGAGATACAACAGAAAAATGAATAAACTTAGCTCACAAATAGTGAGGAACGATTTGCTTAGACTCTTGGGACTGGCGACTGCCGACTTCTTGTTTTAAGTTGTTTATAGAACTGTTCAAAACAATTGATCACGTTCTATTTAACACAATATTAATTTTGAACTCTAGTCATGTAAATTGGCATCAAGAAAGCAGCATACACCGTGAGGAATGACTTCAAGGAAACTTCTTTTCAATTCAGCAACCTTTGAACTCCAACCCATAACCAACTTGTATCATACATGATGTCATTGAAGTATCCTTTTGACATTAGCTTCAAGGAAAATGAAACAAACACTATGGAACTCTCTGCACATGTCACAATTTTTGGGATAGAAAGTTTCTTTAAAGATATTTTATTTTTCATAACATGGTTCTGTTCCATTTGGAATATAATACTGATTTCAATCTTGAAATTTCTATCCTATGCTCATCAAATCTTAATTGTGGTCAATGTTTTAAAAAGTTTAAGGTACAAAAAGGCACAATAACCTTTGGAGTCTGTGGCTTAAGGCACACCAAAAGACGAAGACCATTTTACTTAAGGTGCACTATTTAAAAAAAAACATAATATATATATTTATGTGTGTGTGTGTATGTATGTGTGTATGTATATATGTATGTATATGTATATGTGTGTGTATATATATGTGTGTGGGTGTGTACACAATAAAAACACTTTTATGGAAAGAAATAAAGTTTTAACAAAAAATAATATATAAACCACACATAAGATTCAGCTATTAACCTTCATTTCATGAAAAACAAAATTGAAGACTAATTAAGAATAATAGGTAAAACATACCTAAGATTCAATTTAATTAAGGAATGAAGTCTTTGAGACAGGCGCACCCATTAAAACACTAACAATGGTTAAGTTTTTTATTTATTTTTATTTTTATTCAAGGAAAACAAAAGGTACAAGGTCTGAAATGAGTCTGTATCAAAATGGAACAAAAATGATACTTCATGGACCAAAAATCGATATTTGAAAGTTCAAAGACCAAAATAGAATATTATAATTTAAGAACCAAATGGTATTTCAACCTAACTCTTATCTCCCCATCCCTCTAAAATGCAAGTTGTAGTTGTTCGATCAAGAACTAAACCAGAGTCCCAAGCCTTGTCCTGTTCCGCAGGTAAAATCACGTGGTTGTGGTTTGTCTTTGTTCTCCATGATTATATTTTAGTACTCTAAGTCTCACATTTACGGTGTACAGTTTTGTAGAGAATCAAACACACACAGCTTGCCCACCCATCTCTAGAAATATATATTCCATTCATATTAGCAGAGAACGAAGAAAATTATGCTCCATATTGTAAGGGGAGAACCTCATGAGATATGATTTTTTTTCTTTCTGAAATTGGAAAATTGGAACTTCGTTCCACTATACTTGAGATAACCACGCCTGTCCGTTAGCCAGACACCAAGAGATATCGAAGGTATTGAGACAAGGGAGGTGTTTACAAATTAGGATTTTGAGGGAAGTACGCCTTTTAAAGCTTAAGCCTTCAACCACTTATGCTACCTCTTGGGGATAACTTCATCGGATATGATAACAAAAACTCCATAAAAGTATGGACTGCCAAGATGAGTGAAGCTATAATATGCGTATAATCCACTATCTTTACCTACTATTTATGGAACAATGAAATTTAATGAACACAACACATCTTCACTCAATCAGTTGAAACAACTCGAACTTGCATTAGGATAGAAGATAAAAGTGAAAAGAAATACAAACAACTAGAGGGGCATACAAAAAAGAAGCCCAGAAAATGAGGAAGACCTTATTACTTTGGTTGCTAACTTGCTACTTAAATGTCATTACCATTTCCTTTTCTATATTTATACCTTTTGGTCAACTTCCTCAATCACATAAATTAAGCGATATCTCCTCCACAATGCAGCCGTACAAAATCTATTCAAATCTTCAACACCCTATCTCAAAGACACAAAGTAGCATGCAAAAGAGAAAGAAGAACAAGAAGTACTAACATAATCTCATACCTTTGGCTTTGGCCTCCATTTTTGAGCTCCATTCCCTTCATTAATGGCTGCCGAGATTCTAATCTTTCTTCAAACTCTGCTCCAGATTTTATCTTCCCTCTGTTTCTGTTTCTCCATTAGAAACTCAATCCCAAATGGGTTCTTCAAATTCCTCTTAGTTGTTCCTTTGTTCTTCCTATTCCTCTACATTCCTCTCCAATTTCAAACCATCCATCTGCAAGGCACCCTTGGCTTCTTCATCGGTTGGCTTGGCAGTTTCAAGCTTCTCTTATTTGCATTTGGCAAAGGCCCTCTCTGCTCCACCGCCGCCGCCTCCTCCCTCCCCCGCTTCCTTGCCATCGGCACCCTCCCAATCGAGATCCACGACGACAAACCGGCCACGAACGGATCTGATTCCGGTCTGGTTCTACTGCTGAGCTTCGTATCAAAGTTAGGGTTCCTAATCCTCACAATCGTAGCAATCAATTGCAGAAACTACTTCCATCCAAACGGAACCCTAATTCTCTTCTGGTTCTTAATTTACCTCTTACTAGAAATTTTCCTCGGTGGCGCCGCCGCCCTTACGAAGGCGGCGCTCAGAGTCGAGTTACTGCCCTATTTCGACAAGCCCTATCTCTCTTCGTCGTTACAGGACTTTTGGGAGCGGCGATGGAATCTGCTCGTTTCCAGAATGCTCCGTCACGCCGTCTACAATCCGTGCCGGGAATTCGCGGCGGTATACATGGGGAGAGAAACGGCGGCGATAATGTCGAGGATGGCGGCGTTTGGCATCTCCGGTTTGATGCACGAACTGATCTACTTCTACATGGGGAGAATGGCGCCAACTTGGGAAGTGACTTGCTTCTTTGTGGTACATGGAGTTTGTGTAGTGATGGAGGTGGTGGTGAAGAAGGCGGTCGGCGAGAGGTTCCGGCCGCCGCGGATGGTGTCGGCGCCGGTGACGATTGGGTTCGTGATGGTGACCAGTTCGTGGCTATTTTTCCCACAGTTTTTTAGGTTTAAAGCGGACGTTAGAATGTTTGAGGAGTACGCGGCTATGGGCGCGTTTGTTAAGAATGTGGCAATCATGCTCTTGAATTTCATCAAGAGCAATATTTAGGTATGGGGCCTTTTCAATAACATATATTTGTATTTTTTTCTACACTTTAACATTTTTCGGTTTCATTAATCAAAGTCAATTATTTAAAAAAAATAAAATTATGTGACTCTAATATAATAAGTATTTTAAAAATAGTTATCAATCCTTACTTAAGTTCTTTCATTTAATATCATAGTAAAATAGACTAAATTATGTTCTAAAAAAAAAAGACTAAACTATAAGTTTGGTCTCCTAAGTTAAAGTTTTGTGTCTATCATTTTTAAAACTAGAATAGTGTACTTTTAGCTCAAAGGAACTTAGAAACTACTCTATATGATATTATAATTGAATAAATTTTAAAAAATAATCTTTATTATTTATAATTGTTAGCGATTTGAGTATGTAAAAATCAGTTATTCATGTGTCAATTATGACAATTGAATTAAATGACTAATTTAACAAAATATTTACATAATTTACTAATTGAACAAAATATTTACATCATTTACATATGAAAACCAAATTTTTACCTAGATTAAGAATCATACGGACTAATCTTATATATTATTATATTATAGACTAAATTTTAATTTTTACTAACTTTCTTCGATCCTTAGAGACTAAATTCTAGTTTTTAGAATTATAGAAACTAAATTTTAACTTTCTTCAAGCTATATGAATCAAATTTATAATTTATCTTAATAAAATATTTCGAACTTTAAATTTATCATTAGTTTTAATTATTTAGGTGTTCTATGGAAACTTTATGTTCTTGAAACCTCACTTAATTTAAAATGTATTTCCTTTGATAGATTTAACCTTTAATCAAGAGTTTTAAAAATTATTTAAGTACTTGTGATCAATATCGATTTAAACCCTTAATTCCCTTAATTTCTCAAGTTAAATTTTGATTTTAGTGAGTCCTTAAATTTGTTATATTTCAAATTATAATTATAAAAAAACCCAATAATATCCATTAATGTGCATTTTGGTGGAAGAGCATAGCTTAACTCATATAATACAGGAAAAAGTACCAAAAAAAAAAAAAATCAGAGTTCAAACTTCTACCTCCAAATGTTATTTTATTCATATGACCCTTGTGATATCTAAATTAAATATTCACTTGTTTGGAATACAAGACTCATCCAATGTAAGGACCCAACTAGTCTTAGGGTCTCGTTCTAGGTTCCTACCGTAAATGCATGGATTTAACACGACGTACGGGGTATGTTTAAAAAAAATAAACAAATAAATAAAAAAATAAATTCATCCATTAATTGAAAGTAAACTCAGTTTTGAAAGGAAAATAATCAACCAGTTCGGGTACCCTAAGTATAAAAATGTAGAAAACCATTGAACGCAAGACCTCATGCCTCAAAAATCTAGTTCGTGCAGAAAGAATAATAATAAAAATAATAACGATGAGACTCGATAAACAAAGGACATAGTAACCACATCGTGAGTACCTATGAAAATCCACAAAAGAAAAGGGTGAGTCTTTGACTCAGTAGAGGTCCCAGCACGTGACATATAATACTTAGGAACAATCATCAAAATAAACATTTGGGCACAAACCCCTCAATTGTAATCAGTGGGCATAAACTCCTCAATGGGAACTAATAGGCATAAACCCCTCATTTGAAATTAACAGGCATAAACCCTTCAATTGAAATTAGTAGGCATGAACCCCTCAATTGAAATTAGTAGGCATGAACCCCTCAATTGAAATTAGTAGGCATAAACCCCTAAAAACAATTAATAGGCATAAACCCCTCAATTGTGAACAATAGGAAAAAACCCCTCATTTGTGCAAAGTAATTGTAATCAATAATTGTAAGGCATTATCACAAACATCAACAATGATATTAAACCCTTCCAACTTACTAATGGGTACCAAACACTCCAAATTTACATCCAACAGTGTTATCAACTTTATGATATTCAAGAGAACATTTAATCAAATTCCCTTACCTTGGCGAGTCCAAAGATTCTACAATTTCGACTCTTGAGGCCACGGGTCAAATCTGGTCGATCCGGTTAACGGTTAAGCGAAGATGGTTGGTCAATAGTCAAAGGGTTAAGGTGGGTTCACCTCCAACAAGGTTCAAACAATCAAATTGAAACAAGGGTCTCATTAGCAAACTTACCCAACTTGGTCGAAATTTCGGCAAGGCGGCGGCGGACTCGACAGACGATGGCGACAACGAACTCGTCGGCGTGCAGGCGGTAGCGTGCCGGGTCGCGACGGTGCTGCATGCGAGCGACGTGTGGTGTAGAAGAAAACTGATATGAATTCAACCACCGACTTATTGTATTCACATGAAGGAGCAACAAGAAGCAAGAAAAGAAGATTTCAAGAGCCTTTTTAAAATTAGAATGCAGAAATTTAAATAGTGGAATTTCCAGATTTTTATATTTTAGAACTTTTTTATTTCAATGCTTGTCAACCATGCTCTTAATTGTAAGGGACCTTCTAGAAGAATTAGTTGGGCCTATTCAAAGCTTATCTACCCTTTTGTCTAGCATTTAAGCCATGCAATTGAGTTTTGGTTTCCTAGGCCTTATTTTCTACAAAATGCATTTAGTAGCTTTTTGAGTACTTTTGTATTTCAAGGCATGCACGAATTTTTGGCCTTTAAAATGGCTTGTAATTCATCATTTTGGACAGATTTGATGAATGAAAAACTTGTGTTTTCTTAGACCCCATTTGGTGTTGTCTTTCTTTCAAATCTTGCTTTAGGTTTGAAGTTAAATCAATTCATTGGATTAGTCTTGATCAAACTAATTCTGGAGTGAGTTGTCTTAGGATCTAAGAGTGACTATTTTAGATTTTGAGTGTGATCTAAGTTAGCTGTCATTGTGAGTTTTTACAAGGATCTTAGAAGGATCTCTAGCTTTGTAAAATTCAAGCAACGATCGGCGCTTATCATTTGGTATCAGAGCATTTGGTCGACATTCTTTTGTTGACTCTAGACTTCGTTTCAACATGACACATAATGAAGAACAAACAACACATGCACCAGGTTTTAGTATCGTTCTTGAAGCTCTTAAAGATATGTTGGAAATGATGAGAGAAGATATGGAAGAAAGAAGAGCACATCGCAAAAGGATGTCTTCAAGGTACACTAATCATAAACCAATTTCAAATATTCAATTTTCTATGAAAAATAATAGTTTATGTGATGAAATTCAGCCTATGGTTGTAGAAAGTTGTATCAATGAAAATGAAATGCTTAGTGGTTTAGTTTCAACAAATGCATATGAGTTAAGCGAAAAATTAGATTGCATGGACTTGTTTGCTTGCAATCCCTCTACTATTGTAACACCTACTATTAATGATGTACATGTTAATGTGTGTGAGTTAGGGAAAAAGGCACAAAATGCCAAAACAAAAGCATATGATTTTAGAGAAAAAGAATCTCGTGAGAAAATGAGAGTGAGAGATAAGCATGAGATTAGTTTATGGCCTATAGAGAAAAATGAGAGAAAAGCCAATGTTGTGAGCTTGTGTGAAAGAGCCAATGAGGTTAAATCCATTTTGTTTTCAAAGCAAATTATTTGTAGTCTTTTATATAAAGGAACTTGCTATCTAACGGGCGAGCTCAAACCATGTTTGTCTAGTGTTTCTTTTAAGTTCTTACATGAAGCAAAAGATCTTATACAACATCTTGAAGCGAAGATTCCTTCTAAAGTAGAGAATGACCACAAACACAATGCCAACTTGTTTATTATGATGAAATACTCCAAATTTGCTTCTAAGTTCATCCATGGCAGCAAGCATAAAGTGTTCAAAAAAAGACATAAAGATTTTGATTTGAGGACAAATCCTTTTAAAGAAAGGGGGGATGATATGAATTCAACCACCGACTTATTGTATTCACATGAAGGAGCAACAAGAAGCAAGAAAAGAAGATTTCAAGAGCCTTTTTAAAATTAGAATGCAGAAATTTAAATAGTGGAATTTCCAGATTTTTATATTTTAGAACTTTTTGATTTCAATGCTTGTCAACCATGCTCTTAATTGTAAGGGACCTTCTAGAAGAGTTAGTTGGGCCTATTCAAAGCTTATCTACCCTTTTGTCTAGCATTTAAGCCATGCAATTGAGTTTTGGTTTCCTAGGCCTTATTTTCTACAAAATGCATTTAGTAGCTTTTTGAGTCCTTTTGTATTTCAAGGCATGCACGAATTTTTGGCCTTTAAAATGGCTTGTAATTCATCATTTTGGACAGATTTGATGAATGAAAAACTTGTGTTTTCTTAGACCCCATTTGGTGTTGTCTTTCTTTCAAATCTTGTTTTAGGTTTGAAGTTAAATCAATTCATTGGATTAGTCTTGATCAAACTAATTCTGGAATGAGTTGTCTTAGGATCTAAGAGTGACCATTTTAGATTTTGAGTGTGATCTAAGTTAGCTGTCATTGTGAGTTTTTACAAGGATCCTAGAAGGACCTCTAGCTTTGTAAAATTCAAGCAACGATCAGCGCTTATCAAAAACGCAGGGAGGGTTTGTGTGAAAGGGAGAGGGAGACAAAAGGGAAGGGGGTTGGAGATGGATGGTGATTGGTGGAGAGAAAGACTCATTCTGGAAAAGAGAAATATTTCTCTACACATGAACAAGTAGAGTGACTCTACTTGTTCCTTATGTGGCATCACTTAGAGCCGCAAATTTTTTTTAACTTTTCTTGTTTGTTGATTTTTTCTTTGAAATGAAAAAAAATTTGTTGGTGTGTAGAGAAGTATTTCTCTTCTGGAAAAAGAAAAAAAACCCCTTTTTAAACATGGAAAGGTGAAATACTTTTTCTTTCTTTTTTATTGTAATATACCTTATTTTCCCAAAAATATTAATTCCCAAGTTTCTCAATAACAAATGGGTAACTCACTCAAATCCATTAGGGAAAGTCTATTGGTCTATTTGCTTCGTTGGTTTAGATTGAAATGGATTGGAATCCAAATTCCAAACGAACGTTTGGTTTACAACTTTCTAATACCGGTTTGGAATTAATTCCAAACCCATTGGTTTGAAATCACAAATGCAAGGATTTACTTGGTTTTGGTGCATTTTCCAAAGGCTAATGTACACATCTATTTTTTTGTCTCTTTCACCTAGATTTTCTCTCACCTGCTTCCCATTTTTTTAGGAAAACTTGCAGATAATTAGTCGAGGTTAGTTACCCACTTTGAACTAGTAAATTGAATGTGACCTCAGTTTTTCTCTTCTTCACCAATGCCTACTTCAAATTAACAATCCATTTCTTATTTTTCTTATGAATCACCATCTAAGCAAAATTTTCGTATAGTTTCTTCATTTTATTAAAAAAAATGCAAATAGAAAACCAGCAGCCATTAATGTCGTGGAGAAAGGGATAGTGGGTGCACATTTATATAATTTTTTTTCATCCCTTCATCTTCTTCCTTAAGAAACTCTATAATCAGTTTTTTTTGGTTCTTTGATGTTGTCCAATTTTGACTTTTTTTTCCTAAATCTCGAGACGGCAAGTAGCTCGTACTCATCTGATTTAACTTATTGTCTTAAAGTGTTTCTCTGAGCATGGAAGCCAGCGAGAGAAAGTAACTCTAATTAATCATAAAGAAAAAACATATTGGTTCAAATTTTTGTCCTATCTAAGTATAACCTTCGATTTTCTTTGCAGATTCGACACTCTTGCTGTCGATTCAGCTTCGAATCTTGCCGTCCTGGACTTCGTTGGGGCTTGCATGTGTGTCACAACATTCCAAAGGTTTCTATCTACAGAAATTGACTTCGAATTCGTCGACACGGTAGGGTTGGTTGCTAATCGGCTTGGTGAGGAAGTCAGATCCAGGTACATTTTCTAACTCCCCTCTCCTCACAGCCGATGATGACAACTCCCCTTTTAAATCATTCAAAATCCTTGCATTTACTCTGTTTATTCTCTGTAAAAATATTTAATTTGTTGTTATATGTTATGGAATGTTGTATTAAATGGTCTTTCACTTCTGTATGCCTCCTATCCAACAACAAATCTTTTATTAAATGTGTTAGATTATTCTCGACTGTTGCTATTGATTCTACTTATTTTTTCAACTACTTTCTTAAATATTATTATATCTAATTACTCATTCTTTCCTTTCATTGTGTACTTATTTATGTTTCTATATGTTATTGGCCTTAATTTCTACCATAAATTGATGGGAAATGATCATTCAATTTCACTAAACCTACCACTTTTTTTTTCTATATAAACTTGTCTATGCTTTATCCGCTTGATATTCTATATTACAAACCTTTTTGCCTTCCTCCATATAACAGTGAGTTCATCTGCCTATTTTTTTCCTTTTCACATTCGAATTGAAGTGTTAAAAGTCTAGTGATAATACCTTATGTTATTACAAACTTATTTCAACATTCTATTTTTTTACTAATTATGTTACACGGCTAATTCCATCTTTTCACTATGTTGGTTGTTGATTAATCTACTATGTACACAATGCTCTTTTTTATTCTAAGAAGTCCTCTGCCTTTTTTATTCTAAAAAGTCCGTCATTTTAATTGTCTATGTATGTTAGTTTGTTTCTTTGCCAAATAATGGGTACTTATTCAATTTTATTTCCATGGTTACATATGTACATTATTTTTTTGTTTTCTCCATCTACCATGTAAGGTTAAAACTCACTAGGCTAAGTGATCAACTATATAACAAATTTAATCCATGAACTTAAGTGATCAACTGTATCATGTTAGTGACTAGCTATATTGTTCCATCTACTTTTACACGATATATTTTTTTGGTTTGTAATAGTAATGGATGAAATGGACATTGATCACCATGAGTTAATGGCAATTCTTTCTGTCATATGTGCAACACAAGTTCAATTTTTGGCAGTATGGTCTAAAATTATGAAGATGGGTCCAAGGAGAATTCTATATGATCCTCCTTATATTAGGCACCAGATTAGAGGCGCACCATTTTTTACCCTTATTCGTGAAAACAATTTAAAATGTCAAGAATTAATACGCATGAATACAATAACCTTCTACATTTTGTGTGAGTTACTCAAGGGTCCAAGTAGGCTATCTGAGACTCGATATGTGGGTGAATAGGAGATGGTTGCAACATTCTTACATATCATTGCTCACAACGTTAACAATAGAGTAATGCAAATGCACATTGGTAGGTCGGGTGAGACCGTGTCTAGATACTTCCACAGTGTTTTAAACTCTATCCTCACCCTACACCCCATTCTCTTAAAGAAACCAAAGCCAGTAACACCAGACTACCCAATAGCGAAATGAAGATGTTTTCAGGTAATTATTCGACTTCCAAAAATATAGTACCCCTTTAAGTTAGAACATTAAAAGTTAAGTAACATATGATAATCATGAACAGAATTGTTTGGGAGCCTTGGATGGGACACACATAGAAGTAATCGTTAATGCAGTAGATCGACCAAGATATAAGAACATAAAAGGTCTAATTACTTCTAATGTTTTGGCTGCTTGTTCACCTAAAAGAGAGTTTACATTTGTTAACCCAGGTTGGGAAGGATCAGTAGCTAATTCCAGAATATTACGTGAGGCCATAATTCCACCACATGGGTTGCATGTTCCAAAGGGCTATTACTATTTGGTTGATGCAGGCTACCCTAATGCATAAGGTTTTTTTAGCACCACATAGAGGTCAATGCTACCATCTTACTGATTGGAGGGGAGGAAACCCCCAACAGTCCAAAAGAATTATTCAACATGAGGCATTCCTCATGCAGAAATGTCATCGAGCGTAAATTTGAGATTCTAAAAGCACGGTGGGCAATCCTTCGTGGAAGTTGTTCTTATCCAATCGAAGTTTATAACAACATCATAACTGCATGTTGTCTACTAGAAAATTTAATTGTAAGAGAAAGTTTATAAAAAGGATTTTGAGGCCTTGTTTACGAAGATTACGTCTTCTAAAAGTCAGGGCAGTTCAATAAGTAAATCAAGTTCTAAGTTTGATAAAGGGAAACAACAGTTAGAGCATAAGAGAGTTTCTTGCAATTACTGTAGAGAGGATGGTCATACTAAGTATGATTGTCCCATTATAAAGAGGAAAGGTAAATTACCTATTAGGATAATTGATGATTCAGCTAATTTCCTCGAGAGTTATGATTCGGGTGAGGTACTCTGACCTTTATGATAATTTGTGGATTATGGACTCTGGTTATTCATTCCACTTATCCCCTTTTGAGCACAATTTCGAAAGTTTGGAAATTCTAAATAATGGCAAGGTTTTGTTGGCAAATAACCATCAGCTTGAGATTAAAGGAGTAGGTTTTGTTCGGTTTAGCATGGATGACGGTTCTGTCAAGGTGCTAACATATGTGAAATTTGTTCGAGGTCTTCAGAGAAACCTTATCTCGTTAGGTGTTTTGGATGCTGCTGGTTATAGCTACTCATCTCGAAATGGATTACTCATTGTGAGTAAAAATGAGAAAATTAAGTTTTCAGGAAAGCTTACCAATGGCTTATACTTTTTGCAAGGCAAAGCTTTTCAGCGCAAGGTTGATGTAGTTTCTTATAATTTTGTTATGACTTCATTTGAAAATTTAAAAGGTTCTTCACCAAAAGTTAATAGTATTGTTGCTTTTGCTTATGCATCTAAAAATCCGTTTGTTGAGCCTTTAGTGCTTGTCAGTGACATTGCATGTTCAGATCCTATCTTAGTTGCTTTTGAACCCGAGGATGTTCCTGCTATTTAGATTGCAACGTTCAGTTGTTCGATAGGGAGTTGGCTCGTTTGTTGGATTTTTCATGTAGGATGTTTGGGTGAGACTTGAAATATGTTTGCTCATTGTCTACTTTTGCTGGTTTATGATAAAGTCCGATCTATAGGGTATTGTATGCTCTCATTCTGATGTAGATTCGTTTGCTTTCGGTTACATATATGAAGAGGGGATAGATGATTTTGATGTCTTCTTAATGTCCTTTCTCCGTTTGTGTTCTTGTATGTATCCTCACTGTTGGGCTTTGATTGCATTGTTCAGTTTGGGCTGCAGTTTTATGAGCAGTTTTGACTCTTTCATGATTGTTCACTCTTTTGTAAGAAATTTGTATGGTTATTCTGTTTTCTGAAAGACTGTTAGTGTTGATTGCTTCATCTTGATTCTGTTGAGCTTGGAGATATTCTGATGGCTGCTATCATTTTTTATGAAGTCATGCAGTTTTGACGATTTCTTGGTTTGTGAGTTTGATCTGGAAGAGGTTTGTTTGTGCATTTGGAGTATTTGTTTTGTGCTTTTGTTTCTTTCCATTATGATAACACAGTTTGTGAGTTTGTTTTAGCAGTTACATGAAAGTTTGACATATTTTGGTGCAGCGTTCTGAGCATTTAGATTTTTTTTTATTCGAACTATTGTTATTTGAGGGTCATTTGGGTTTTGAATGCATTTGTTTTGGAAGAGTCAGTTTATACTAGTTTTGTTGACTCTAGTTTGGGATGCTTATGTCGTTGTGAGAGGGTATTTCCTCATTTGCTTGATTCCATGTTACTTGGCAACATTTGTTTATGATATGTCTATTTTCGAAGATGTTCTTTGGAAAATAGATTTAGGTTGTCGTTGGTGGATTTAGTTCATCATCCTGCTGAAGTTTGAAATTTTGAGGTCTTGAAAATAGTTCTAATTTTCTCGTGCTGAGCAAAGTTATAATCTAGTTTTCCTTGGAATTCTGACATTTTGATTGTCATTTTGTTTATGATATGTACTTCAAGAGGGTATTTTGTTATTAGGTGAATTACACATCATTAGCCCATTTGGTGAGTTAGATGTAACTTGGGTTAATATTGAGGGTTAGTTAACTAACCATGAGAGTTATGAATTTGGGGCTAGTATATAAAGCCTCATTTGGGTTATGTTCTTCCTTGAGAGAGATTTAGAAACCCTAGCCACCTTATGAGCCCCTGTACAAATCTATGACAATGCATTATGAGTGAACTCGATCAGTCTCGATCGATTCACATTCTGAACAGTGGAGTAGGCTAGTCCGAATCACTTTACATCCGGTGTGCTATCTTTTCTCCTCCTTCTTTACTTATTTGGTATGTTCTCATCTCTATTGTTATTGATTTGGTATGGATTAGAGTAGATGTGGAATTTTGTTTCAACAATGCCCATATTTATGAATACATGAGAGATCTAAAAATCATACGGAGATTGTTTTAGTAATTTTTGTAATATCAATCTTGACTATAGATATATTTAAGATGAGTTGAACAATGTTCATTATGTTTCCCAATTTCAATACCATTAGTAAACTTAACCTAATTACTACAAACAAAAGATTGAAATCATAAAAATCTCATCCATTTTATTTTCCTTTTTTGAAACAAAATTATAAACTCGGCCAATAAAAGAAAGATTGATCGTATTCATATTAGTTCAAGTCTTTCTACTTTAATTCTCAAAAAAAAAAAAAAAAAGTTTTTGAAAAGAAAAATATAGTTGAACTTTAAGATATATTCTATTTAAGTCCTTGAACTGTGAAATTTATTTCATTTTAGTATCTAAATTTTCAAAAGTCTAACTTTAATATTTATACTTAAAAAAAAAACTTAAACTTTGTCACAAACTATAGTTAATATTAATTGAAATTGGTCAACAATATTAATAATTTCAATACAATAAAAAATAGGATGAAGATATATTTCTAATATTTAAAGAGAAAAATGATAACATTTTAAATATCAATAAACAAAATAAATTATAAAGATAAGTTTAAGTTTCTTTGAAAAATCATATTTCAGATCAAGTTTAAGTTTCTTTGAAAAATCATGAATTGAAATATGATAAATTTGATAAATTAAAGACTATAATTAAAATTTTGAAAACAACAAATTTCAAAATGAACGGGCCAAAATGGTACTTAACCTTTTTTTAAAAAAAAAAACTTTAATTTAAAACTAAACAAAAGCAAAGTCAATGATATCATATAGGTCAGTAGCACGATTGGTTATCTGATTTGGTGTTAATGGATTTTCACTCCAAGGTCACGAGTAGAATTGGTATTTATATTTCTCCTTCTTAATTTATACTAAAAAAAAACAAAAAAGCAAAGTCAATGATGAAACCAAGTTGGACTGTGAAGAGATCAAACCGTTTTCTGAACCGGACTCAAAGTACTATTTTTTTTTTGAATTTTGGAATTTGATAATTGGGGAAATCATAGTGAAATGGATGAGAATCCTATCCGCCAACGCGAATGCAGACATTTGCCCACTGGGTCTCATCAATAACACAATCCCTTCCTTCTAAGCTAACCCTCTCTTCCCCATTTCCCCAATTCCCCCTTTTTTCTTCTAATTCCTCTCTCCAATGGCGGCTTTCTCTTCCCCTTCAATCAGCCACACTCCCATGGCTCGCCCCTGCAATGTTGGCTCCCTTTCCCTTCTTGGGTTCTCCTCTATTTCCCTTAAGCCTCCAGCTTTCTCTAATGGCGCCAAGAAATTTCATGGGGTTGGCCTCGTACGAGCCTCCGTTGCGGTGGAGCAGCAGGCAGAGAAGACCAAGGTCGCCCTCCTCAGAATTGGCACCAGAGGAAGGTGATTTCTTGGATTTTGCCCTTTTCTGATTTCTGGGTCGTTTTTGGATTCCGGTTTTGTTTCATGTTTTTGGGTTGGCTTTAGTTTTTAGTTTTGAGTTTTTGGCTTGTTGGAGTTTTTTTGTTTTCGAAGGGTTTGGATCAGCTTTCAAGTTTCATCTATGATTTGGTTTTGATATTTTGTAGAATTGTGAAAATGTTCAGTTTGATGTTTTTGGGATGTCTTTAGTTTCTAATTTTGAGTTTGTGATTGATTTGAGTTTGTTTAATGTGGGGCATTTGAGTTTTTTGTTGAAGGTTTTGGATCAGTTCAAGTTATGCCTTCAAGTTTCAACTGTGATTTAGTTTTTGATAACTTGTAGAATTGTTAAAAAGTTCGGTTAGATGTTCTTGGGACGTCTTTAGTTTCTAATTTTGAGTATGTGGCTGATTTGAGTTTGAATTTGGGGCATTTGTGTTGTTTGTTGAAGGGTTTGGATTAGTTGAAGTTATGCTTTCAAGTCTCAACTGTGATTTGGTTTTTGATATCTTGGAGAGTTATGAAATAAAATTCAGTTTCTTCATCATGTTTGTTCTAGAATTCTGTATTCTGGCTCTTTCCAAACTCGTATGTGTCAGTCTTGTTCAACTCAAGAAGTACTTTTCTTGCTGCTTGCCAGGGGTGAAGTAGATGTCTTTATTGGTGGTGTGGTAGGTGGTGAGAGTTAATTCAATGTCTAGTATTTTTCACTCAGACTTTGAATTTGAATGGACCTTATAGATTGTTGATGTTTCCTTTTTTTTAGTTCAACAACATTTGACATATTCGAACCTATGATAACTTGGTCATAAGCACATATTTAATGACTCTTGAGCAATGCTCTTGTTGGAGATGGTTGAGGATTCCTTTTGTAGGCTTGTATTTTGTATGCCCTTATAATATGTTTGCTTTTCAAGAATGGAAGTTGCGTTTCTTTTTCATGGGTGTACATCAGATTATCAAGTATGCTAAATGGTGGAAAATGAACCTAACCAAAGATGAAAAGATGCCTTACAATTGTGAGAGCCTCCCCATTTATTTTCAGAAAAAGTATTCATCATGCTGATCATGTCATCAATCATGGTTTTGGTATTGTTTTATTTTACTGTCTAGATGTTAGGATTAATCTGCTACTGTTATAGAGTCGAATGAGATCTTTATTAGAAGAGGGAGTCTACGCTTGTAGGAACTACAGGGCTTGTAATTTTCTTATCGGAACCGGGAGCTATGTCTGTCAACATAATGTACTTTGTTCTCTAGCTGATTATATGCTTGTTTGATCTTCTGCTTTATTGCTTTATGTTCTGCTGTGTCATATGCACTTCTCTGTGTGTAGGACAGCCCGTTAGCACTTGCCCAGGCTCACGAGACGAGAAACAAACTCATGGCTATCCATCCCGAGCTTGCCGAAGATGGGGCCATTCAGATTGTTATAATCAAAACAACTGGTGACAAAATACTCTCTCAGCCACTCGCAGACATTGGTGGAAAAGGCTTATTTACTAAAGAGATAGATGACGCACTTATTAATGGCGACATAGACATTGCCGTTCACTCTATGAAAGATGTTCCGACTTACTTACCTGAAAAAACCATCCTCCCGTGTAATCTTCCGAGGGAAGATGTTCGCGATGCGTTCATTTCTCTTAGTGCGGGGTCACTTGCTGAGCTTCCAGCTGGAAGTGTCATTGGTACAGCTTCACTGAGAAGAAAGTCTCAGCTACTGAATAGATATCCATCCCTCAATGTAAGTATATTGTGTTATTTAATGGAAAGACGCCGAAAGTTTATGTTCTACGTTTACATCACTATAACCATTGAAATAAGCTCCTCAAGGATACGATAGCAAAAATGTCCCTTTGGTTCTCTTTCTACATTGGTTGACCTTTTAAAATGTTCTTCTACATTTCTGTAGTCTGTGTTATCTCAAATTCTTTCATTTTTTTCCTTTCTTATTGATTTCTGATACTATGAAGAGTTGTCACTGTTATGTTTCACGATTATCGATCACTTTCTTATACGAAAAAACTTGAAGATTACTTGCTGCCTCCACCTCACCTTGAATTAAGTATTCCCGTCCTTTGATGGAACGATTTATGACTCTGTGATTTTGTAGATGTTAAAGAGGCTTATATCTTCAACATTGAAGATTGATTTTGACACTCTCCCTCGTTTTTTCCCCTGTTGGTTGGTGTCCTTTGGTAGGTACTGGAGAATTTTCGAGGCAATGTTCAAACCAGATTAAGAAAACTAGATGAAGGGGTGGTCCAAGCAACACTATTGGCTCTTGCTGGACTTCGGCGTTTAAGTATGACAGAAAATGTTACTTCGATTCTTTCAATAGATGAAATGCTTCCAGCTGTTGCTCAGGGAGCAATAGGGATTGCCTGTCGAACCGATGATGATAATATGGTATGTTTTCATCGTTTATGTAAACTAGTATTCACCCATGTTCGTCTGAAAATTGAAAAATGCCTTTATAACTACATCCAGTTGTGAAAACCATCAATTTGAGTCGAATCATTGACTTGTCTCCCCATACCATTAAAATTCATGGTTTGAAGAATAGAACTTTACCTTCTTTGAAGAACTTGACCTTGAGTTGAAGTTGGTCATTCCTGTTTGGTTTCTCATTTGCAGGCCAAATACTTAGCCTCATTGAACCACGAGGAAACAAGACTGGCTGTCGTTTGTGAGAGAGCATTCCTCGAGACACTCGATGGATCTTGCCGAACCCCAATAGCAGGATATGCTTCAAGAGATGAAGATGGAAACTGTATATTTAAAGGGTTGGTGGCTTCCCCGGATGGAACCCGAGGTACGAACTGCATCCATGCTCAAATCATATAACTTTTGCTCTCATATGCATCAGCTTCTTCTCCATTGCTATACCATTGAATATCTTCATCTCTTAATCCTTACCTCCGCTTTGGTTCATTTTCAGTTCTTGAAACTTCTCGACGAGGTCTATACGCCCTCGATGATATGATTGCAATGGGAAAGGATGCTGGTAAGGAGCTTCTTTCTCGAGCAGGACCTGGGTTTTTTGATAGCTAGTTAGTTTAATTTAGAATGTAGGATAATGCCAGCGAGAAAAGATCAAGGCTTCATATCCAAATCTTGAAGTGAGTAGGAGTTCATATTCATCCTTTGAGATGGAGCTTGTTGTACTTTAAAGATTACTTTTTTTTCCACTTTGTTTTTCTTAATTGGTTGTGTAAATTAGAACAGAAATCATTTAGACTATCTTGGCTTCCCCAAATAATCAATACAATTTTCCCAAACATGAAGTACATAGGAAACTAAAATATATTGGTCATTATTGATTTAGGAAGTTTGCTTTTAGGTTAAAATTTTCATCCTCAAACTTTTAAGTTTGTGTAAAAAAGTGTTCAATAAATTCTTTATTCTTTTCCAAGGAAGTACTTTTAATCAGTTAATTTAATTAATGAATCTATGCCAAGCATAGTTCGACAGATCAGTATTAACAATATAAGATCTGTAGTTTTGAATCTTCAATTTCTCATGTACTAAAAAAAACTATTGGACACAAATGGAAAGTTTAATATTTATGTTTAAAAGAGAAATTTTAAACTTAAAAAAAAACAAAATGGATTAAAAATTGGTATCTCAAATCATAAGTCTATTTTCTGTTGGTTAAGTTTGCACTTGCAATCGAAAAGATCGGTGGTGTATTGGTTTCAATTTTTGGTGGTAATTTAATTTAACATTACGATTATAGATTTAATTTTGAATATTTAACTCTCATTTAGTTGAGAGGATTAGTACCCTCTATGTAGGTTTTTGGTTCCATTTGTATTTAAAAAAAAGATTGCACTTGCAAAACAACTTTTAATAAGCTTTAAAAGTAAAATTGTAAACATTTAAATTATTGTACAACTGTTTGGCGGGATGCACCTCATTTTCTTTTCAAAGAGATTGTTAGTTCAAAATTTTCACCCTACTCCATAATACAATATTTTCTTTAAATAAAAGTACTTGAAGACAATATGTTAAAGCTTTTTATAGACAACTGAATGGATCGGTGACGCGATTGGTTATCTAGTTTGGAATTAATCCATTTCTATTCCACGGTCACGGATTTGATCCCTGAAATCGGTATTGTATTCCCCCTTTCCCAACTTGTACTAAAAAAAAAAAGAAGCTTTTTATAGACATCAACCAAATAGATCCATAGAACTCACAACACATGCTTGGATGATCTGTTTTTTATATCTATATAAGTTTGTCATCGCTTTTTATGTTTGTTATTTTAGAGCTACAATAGTTTTCTTATCATTGCTCTACCATAGTTTTCATTTTTCTCATAAAGAACATAAATCATTACCTTACCACAATTCTAAAAATAAAAGAAAAATTTAAAAAACTTTTTTTCTTCAAAATTTCGGTTGGAACATATACGTAAGAAATAGGAAAAATCAAAGAAACTCATACAGGTATAAGTAATGTTTATGTTTAATTTTCAAAAACTAAAAAATTTACAAAAACCAAATGATTATCAAACGTAGTCTAAACTAGTCATATGCAAGGATCCTCGAGCTCCATAAGATCATGTGCTTCAGTCAACCTTCAACCCAATTTGGTAAGCCTAATTTACAGATTTCTAAAGGATCACAGCAGAAGTGATAAAGAAATTCCTCAACAGATGTAATATTTCATTACAAAACAATTCTATTCATCTCATGGAAATTCAGAACTAGCTTAAGCTTTCAAAGATATTTAAGAAGTATACTCTTAGTCAGCTTTATTCTCGTACAACATTTAAAGCTATCACGCAAAAGAGCAGTCAACCGACATAGGATCAAATCCTCTGCTCCATTGTTGAACTCAAAAAACACTTTGAACTATCATAAGTTAACCTCGAAGCATACTAAATCACTACATCTGGAGGATAAAATTTTTTCCTACAAAAGTTATTGAAAGGATTTTCTGAACTCAAAACAAAATCCGAACAATGGCATCAAACCTTTGACGAGAACAGATTCAACTCCATCTCCTTCTATCTTCTTCTTCATCGACAGGAGTATACCATGAAGGCCGACGTCTGGAGTTGCTCAATCTGTAATTTAAGAGCACTTCTTCATTGCAGAGCGCTCGAGTCGCCACAAGAACAATCGTCTTCAAAATGGGAGTAGTATCTGATCCATTGATTCTCAAACGTCCATACTTGAACCAGAAGCTACCAAGCCTCTTCATGTTCACTTCTTCATTTGCAAACAAAACATTTGGAATATAAGCTCTCATGTCCTTCTCTGTCAAGGGGAAATCATAAGGACAAAGCATAACATTTGGAGCCATGTCCTTAGCTGGGTGGTTGGCAAAATGAGCAAAAGCTAGTGGGTTTCTACGCTCTAGAGCACCACCCCCATGCTCCATTCGTTTAGCTACTAATGGTTTGCTCAGCATTCGCCAAACACGATCTGATTTCTCATCGCCTTGTTTGGCCGGGTTACTTTCTGGAGAAGTTAAACCATCCCATACCTCGCGGGTATCGGCACCCAAACCCCATGGTTGGGCGTTGATTACAGTTCCATCATACCGCGTGATCAAATACGAGTTCTGAGCATCTACTCTTGGATATCCAGGAATGTACTGATAATGAGCGGGAGCATATACAACGCCTGGGTATATTGCTATAACAGATCCAACATCAGCTTCACCATCTATAAAAAGACCTTGTCCAGCATCCTTGTGAGGGATTTGAGATGGCTTGATATTAAGAGTGTAGCCAATTTCATCTTTTAGTTTCTGAGAAAGTTCGGAGCGTCCCAATGGCCTCGTCTTTGGGATATCTGTGCTGTGAATACATCAGTACCGGTAGTGTCACAGGGGTGAAAGCTAAAAAGAGAACAGACATAAGAACAAAAGGCTTTAGTTACCAAACAGAGAAATTTATATGAGCTATTGTTTAAAACTGTTTTGAAACATATTTAAGCCTATTTTGTTTTCCGTTTTTGAAAACTATGCTTGTTTTTTGTCCATTACTCTTTTTCTTTCTTTTTTTTCCTTTTTAGTTCAGCAACAATTTGGAGTAGGGAGATTTAAATCTCCATGATTTCTTGATCATAAGCATACTCTTCCAGCCATTTGAGCTATATTCTTGTCGGAATATATTGGTCTCAATTCTCTATCATGATTTTTATTTTTCAAAACATTTGAATTCTTTGCCAACTTCAAAAAACGAAAACAAGTTTTAGAAATTACTTTTTTAGCAATCAAAACTTCGCTTAAAACACATAAAAAATAGATCACAAAATAAAGAAACTCATGGAAATTTTTATTTTTTTAAAACGACTTCGAAGTCAAATATGCATGTATTAACAAAAAACAAGAAACTTACTAAACGCCTGAGAAAACGACAAACAAAATGGTTACCAAACAAGACCTCGATGATTAGCTCAGGTAATTGTTTAACACTCATGAGCTTTCAAAAAATCGATTAGAGCGAGAGAATCTAACCAGCAATGTTAGTAGGTGAACTATTTCTACCAACAGCAAAACTAAGGCCACTTTTTTTAACAACATTGGACTGTTCAGGTGATTCTGCAGGTTCATTGCTCTTCCTCGTATCTGAAAGAAGAATCTCGTCCAAATGCTTACAAAAACTTTCAACCTGTGAATGGATGTTCTCTTGCACTTGCTTTTGTTGATCAGAAAAAGAAGCTTTACTGGCCATGTCAATTATCTCCTCTGCATCAGCCTCGGCAGCATCCTTCCCCAAACGGTTGTAGCTGAAAATTCAAAATTTTATGAGACGAATTTGATTGAACCCGAACAATGTTTTGAAATATGAAAATATAAATAATAAGGAAATAAAAATTAACCAAGTAATTGATAGGTACTTGGAGTTGGATTCTCCCCTTCTTAAGAATACTCTCTCAAACCCAAAAGAAACCATTTGATAATTTGCCCTTACAACCCTCTCTTATTCATAACAAAAAATTCTGACTAGCTCTCAACTAATTGGCCATGTAAACCTAATATAATCCTAATTCTTCTTCAAAGACAATCCTATCAGAATTCTTAGAGAGCATACAAATTAATATGATCTTGCCAAAAGTATAGGTTTCTAACAAGAGGTCACATCCCAAAAGAGCCTTCATCAATTTGCTTTCTGGCTGAGAAGAGAGATGAAACTAGAAAGGATTAATACCTAACTACGCGACCTTCACGAGGAACAAAGTAATTGAAACAAGGAAGGCAATTTGATAGTAAGGGTGACCAATTGATGGTGTAACGAGAAAATTGATGCTAGTGCAATAAATTCAATTCAATTTAGCAAGAGACGAATAAAAAAAGTTCTTCCTCTGGAATAAGAAACAAATATACCATTCTCCACTCCAAAAACGTATACAAGAGAAAAAGGTAGAAGAGATAAAAGAGATATCAACCCAAAAACTCAAAAAGATAACTAAAATCCCCCCCTTAATTGAATCAAAAATATTTTTCTGTAGCTGCCAAGAAGCAGTAGAAAGCAAGTACTATAGCACTATACAACTAGCTCCTATCTAATGTTGTGGAAATTTGGTAATCCTTTCAAGCCAGTCTCCCAAAAAATAGCCCGAAACCACCATAGTCCACTAAACCATATGATTGTCTAAGGAATAAAGAATCATGTAAAACTGGTTGTCCCAAGGAACAGCCCTTATTCTATAGTTTTCCAAAAAATAAAAACCAATGTAAAACAGAAAACCAGCCTAGAGATATACATTTATGATATACACAAACTAACAGTTCTGCAGTCTGAATAAAATGATTTGATACTAATAACCTTGATTGATATTCCAGTATAATACATATTCCAGTATAATACAAACGTGCATCATTAGCATTAGATGAACTGGCAGAAAGAAAAATGGCCAATAGAGATTTTAATGGAAGAAGACTTTTCACTTGATTTTCCAGGGAAAGAGCACTGGACAAAAGTTCGGATAACAATTAAACTGAATTTTGGAACCACATGATGCAGTAGAAAAGTTTAAATGACCTGGTGAAGAGGAACAAGCGATTCATATCTGCTTCAAACTGTATGTGCCTTGGATCCCTTGCAAACATTGGTTTTTTTGCAAGAACCTTCACGGCCTGGATTTGTAAGAGAACATATAATGAAGTTAGTGGAAAAAAGATTCAGATAGAGCAGAACGTGGTATTCAACAAATGCATCAACATTGGAAGAAAAGTAAAAGAAATACGGAACAAGGAACAAGGAACAAGGAACAAGGAACAAGGAACAAGGAACAAGAAAGTATACACATGGGATGAAAGCGTGTGGTTATGACTAAAGTCATGAGATCAAATCCCTCGACCCCAATTGTTGTTGAATTCAAAAGAACAAAGCAACGAGGAGAACTACTTCTGAAATCAAGGTTTCTGAGATCTTAAGATTAAGAATGTAGCAACCACGTTGGGTAGAAACAAATAGCTCCTAACAGTCCTTGTAAAGCATGGATGCGCCAGTGTTTACCAGACAAAAGGCTAAGAAGCTTCTTTTTTTTTTTTTTGATATCGGTAACTGTTCAGGCTACCTTACAGCTCGACTACTGACACGAGATGTACCACCTAACCCTACAACATCTTCATGTCAAAGAAATCCGTGGAAAATTAATTCTTACATAAGTGACCACCATTAACCCATCACCTCTTAGTTACTTAAAGACACTTTTAATCACTAGGACATTTTATGATGGTTCTAAGAAACTTCTTATTCTTATAAATCTGGAATTGACCAGCCAATAAGAACAATAGCTACCAACCAACTAGTAATGGGTTTGAATATCCCCATCCCAATTGTTGTTGAATTCTGAGGAAGAAAAAACTGGAACTAAACTAATTTAATTGCCAGGTCCGAGGAAATTCTCAATATCAATTCAATTAACATTTGCCACATCCCTTTCCCTAACTAGAACAACTATTTTGAAGCCCACAAGAGCAGTAGCTCAACGACGTCAATATATATAGTCAATGATTAGAAGTTCATGGGTTCCAACCCCACGCCCAATTAGTTTAAAAAAAAAAAAAAACTATTTTGAATCTGTATTCTCCTTTTTAGAATAAGATGCAGAATTAAACAAACAAACAAATCCCGTGGATTGAAGAACAAACTCGCAAATTCCCAATACAAAAATATCGATCGATTAACTAAATTCAAGCTCACGTGGAAATCGCAAAAGCAGAAGTCTAGCACAAACTCAATTCAAAGGAAAAAAACCACGAATCGAGAATCTACTACTTCACCAACTATGGAATGTTTATACCAAATAATTTCTTGAGATGGATCAGTAACTAAATTCATAGGAAGCCATAAAATAACACAAATCTGCCTTAAATTCAGTAATGGGTCTTTCACTAACACTTAAATTTTAGCCTACATTCTCTCTATTTTCCAGGCGTTATCGGGGAAATGAAGAACAATACCTCTTGAAATTTCTGAAACAGAAAAGCCATGGTACGAATTTCAACTGCTTGGTTCAGAATTCAAGTGGCACTAATTAGCTCCCGCGAACAAGCTATTGGAGCAGAAACCAGCAATTTTAGAACCAAAAACCTGAAGAGGAGAAACCAAACGAATGTATATTTATGTGAGTGCATATATTGTATTGTATCGTTTGTTTGGGTTTTCAAACATAATAGGCCCAAATGTGAAGGTGAAGGCCCAATTGATTACGAGGCTCGTGACTATTTTATTGAGGGAAATCATATAAATGGTCAACTTTTGATGTAAGAGGAGGAGAGATAAAACTTTTATACCAT
Organism: Sicyos edulis; assembly: GCA_036507275.1. NCBI lineage: Eukaryota > Viridiplantae > Streptophyta > Magnoliopsida > Cucurbitales > Cucurbitaceae > Sicyos > Sicyos edulis. Next base: position 25,538,614 of record CM071850.1, on the reverse strand, counting down.
TTGTACCTTTCCCACTTAATATATATTATATGAATTAAATTTAATATTCTACCCACTGGGAAGAAGTTGCACCCCATCATTTTAAGAATTTCTTCAAAATTGAATAAACAAATTGATCCAACCAATTTAAGATATAGTTTCACCCCCACATTTGCGCAACCATTGTTATCTACTGTTCGTCTGTATCAAATTGGAAATCTCGGTTTAAACCCTAAAGATTTGGAAACCTCCATCACCGATTGGTAAAACTAATTTCGAGTGTCATTTTTCACCATTTCTCACATTTTTCATCCATCATTTCCTAACTGTGCACCAAATCCACATATCACCATATTTTTTCATACTTCCATCATCAATTCTAGATCTATCTTCTTCTCTGTCTATTCTCGAGGGGTTATTAAGCTTTTAATTTTTAATTGCGAATGGATGTTACATCGGTTACGGTCGTCTTTAATGGGAGTTGGGATGAGAGAGATATTTATTCGAACTACACTACCGTCGTGGTTGATATCACACACAACACCTCCCTAACCCTATAGATATTGGCTATCGAGGAAAAATTGGTGTTAGAAGAAAATTCAAAAGTCATAAGCATATCACTGTATAAAGATGAGGCATACAAAGAAAAGTCGAAGATACTAAAGGATGATAAGGACGTCTAATGGATGTAAAATGGGTTAGCTAGTGGTATGTACAATGACTGTTGTCTCTTGGCGGACATCGTCCAAACACGTACCGAGACGTACATCCCGAACTTAATGGGGGGACCACCGTGTTAAGGGCGTGAAGAAGTGTTACCATTTGCCATTTTTTTCGGCGGATTCTAAATATACAAACACTTAATATTAAAAAAACATAACAAATCAACTTCAAACAAATTTTAAATTGGCAACAAAATCCCTACAGACTGGGGAGTATATTCGGCAACCAAAAATTTAAATATCTTCCTATTTTTTAGCGACCATTTCCGATCAAGAGGACAGTCTAGTACCTATTGTGAGGATGATGACGAAGGAGATCTTCAACACTTGACAACCGAGTGTGGACGATTGAAAGCTCGACGGAGGGGGAGTGTTGTTTGGTGGTGCGGAACGTTTTTAGCTAGATAGCAAGGTTGAACTTCCCATGATGCATGCGTTTTCGACCATTCGGCTCTAAACTTGAAATTGGTGAAAAGCATTAATTATGACAACGACGACATATATGTTTTTTTAAAAAAATTTATTGTTTTGTCCTTTTCACTTCATTTTGGGAAAACTTGGAGGGCAAATGTACTCACATGGACATGGTATGTACCCGTATTTCATCTCGGTGGAAGAAAAACGAATTCAAACTAATTTAATTTATTTTAGAAAATAATTCAGAATTTAATATCTTTAAAAAAAAAAACCAACGTAATTATCTGTTTTAATTTTCAATCAAGATCTTTATTTATCTTTTAATTGAGTTGGTTGTTTAAAAACAAATACAATCGCTCATGTTAATTAAAATAGAATATTATTTGAAAAAATTGAAGAAAAAAAGTGAGCAAAAAAATATGATGGGTACTCTGAACTTTTGCATTTAAGCATGAATTAATTATATATTTAAAGAAACTAAAATTAGACATGCATTTTAGTAGTTACAAATTTAGACCTTTTCTTAAACAGTTTCTTAAATTTAGACATTTACCTAGTTAGCAAGAAAAAAAAGTACTTATATTAGATGAACTCTAAATATAAAATAATTACAAATGCTTACAAATTTTAAAATATTTGCATGTATAGTTATTAATATATTTTAATCATATATTATAAATATTCATTAATATCAGTTTTATGTATTATAAATATTTATTAATACCAATATTATAAATAAGCATATAAAAATATTTAATAATATCAATAATTATACTATTTGTTATTTTTTTTTTTAAAGTAACCATATTTGTAATTATTTTCTAGATTTAACTAGTCTTACAAGTTTTCCGCTAAAAAATGATTCTAAAATCGTCATTTTTTTTAGCTTAACAACATTTTGGATTGTGAGATTCAGACTATTCTAAGTTAGACAATTTATAGAAGAATTTTCATGTGTAACAAAAAAAAACCAATGAAATTACATGAATAACAAAATTAAAAAAAAAACGTTTATATATTATAAACGGATAGATCCCTATAAAATGACCAAAATATCCATGTGAGAAAAGACGATTCTTCAAGAAAACTTATGCTCATCATTTTTCAAACTGAGATTTTTTGAAATAGTGACTCTTTCGATACTAAAAAAAAGAGAACATTTTCGCCAAAAAATATACTAACAAAGACTTATACAAGATTCAAAAAAACTAATTATAAACTACGATCATAGTTTAATTTTCATTAAATTTGTGCAGACTCATTTATGGCACAGTAGTAGAAGGAAATAAACTTTTGAGAGTTAGAGATGTCACCACCTTCTATAGCTTTGTCTCCATATACTAATATCACGAGTGTGTTTCGAACTTGAGATTTTGAGAGGAGTACAACCTCAAAACTCAAACTTTAAATTACCATGTCATCCCTTGGAAACATGTCATCTTCTATAGCTACAAATTCTAAATTTATATATGAGGAATCAAAATATTATATTGTAGCAATCTTAGAGAATAAAATAGTAAATTTGGAGACTAGTAGGACTAGTCTAATGGTCAAGAGGACTGTGGAAACTAAGAGATGATAAATTCAATCTATGATAGCTTTAATTTTCTACGTTATAGGGTCATACAATATATATCCCTAAACAATAGACCAGATATACACAAAGCTAGTCCGACATTCACAGATATAAAAAAACTTAGCAAATTTGGATTTTTGTAAAATTACAAATCCAATGAAGATGACCTATCTAGTTTTCAAAACCTTGAACCAAACAAAGAACCAACAGGCCGAAGATGAAGAAAATTACTTTTCCTAACTTCAAACAATAACAATGAAAGATCTTCAGTCCAAATCACTAATTTCTTGCAACGTTAATATGAGAGGTTATGTGAAATGAGGGGGAGAAATCATGCAAGGCAGCAAAATTTTAGAAAGAAATATTTTTAAAAAAGGGGTTTCAAGGCTTTCAATTATACAAAGGGGAGGTTCAATGATATCGTTACTAGAAAATTCATGAGCAGCAGAACACAGATCGGTCGAGGTCGCATATGCTTCAATCACCAGCTCTGAGTTTTGACATCTTTGACTTCTTCCACAGTATCAATACTACATTCAGCATTTTCGATAGTTGCTCCATCAACCGAATCATTGCTGATCACTACTAGAGTGCCATCCGCAGGAAGGACCAAGAGTTCTTGTGAAGGAACATCAATGGTTTTACTTTTATCAGAATCTTCAAAACCATTATCAGCAGGCAAGGATGCATTCTCCCCCACTGCAGAAAAGGTAGTTTGTTATCAAACAAGCCAGTATCTAAGCTCACCGCTACCCTTTCTTTCTCTGCATCAATATCCATGACATTAGAAATTCCTTGTCCATGTCCCATAGACGAGTTTCATTGTTCAACACCCATTAACTCAATGAGAGTTTAAAAGTAACAGCCATAGAATTTACTTCTAAAGCAGGTGCAGCTTCAGAACTGTCAACCATTTTCTCCCACGGTTCGATTAGCTTCAGCCTCGGCCAACTGAAGAGCATGCTTCGCCGCTGCGATTTCCTCTTACTTTTGTACCTGATCTTTACACTCGTCTATGATCCTTCTGCATCTTTTCCAAGTCCGTCAAAAGGTTACCATATCGTAGCTGCAGCGTTTTCTCGAAATCTTTTTGTTTCTGAACCTCCTCCCAGGTACCACTAATCTTATGTGAAGGAGCTGACATCTCTTGCTTTTGTAGAGCTTCAAAGCACCCTAGGTTTGTTGCTGCAGTGTCTATATGCTTGAAAGTCGCCTTTATTTGCGGCCAAAGGTTTTGTTTTGATCGTGTCTCAAATGTCAATAAATAACAAATTAGATTTCCAAAATTTCACAAGGTGGGCTATAATCTCTTATGAAGTTCCTAAAGAACAGTGTAGAAATAGACACTATAAATATTGTTACTTGTCCTGTTGCAAACGATTGATACAGGTTTGGAGTTAATAAAAATGGGTTTTTAAATAAGATATGAAACCTTTTTAGAGATGTGATGAAAAGAAATTGAGTTCAATGATACAATCTCACTACGAAGGAGAGAAAAAAACAACAATTAAAAAGCAAAATCTAACTAGGGAACACAACACATCCCAACCCAATAAAGATTAAAGACAAATACTATTAAAAGAGGGAAAATCAAACAAATGTGATGAACTACCCCAATAGGAAGACTTGAAGTAAGCTAAATCAAGCCACTCCCTCCAAGCTTAAAAATTGTCTTACAAATCCTTAGATTACTTTTTTTTTTTACCAGAAACAATACTTAATAGAATGAGGGACCTATCCTACCCTATTTATAGTAAAACTAGAAAATAATCTAATTTAGTAATTATCACTAATAAAGCATAAAAGACCAATATAATTCATAAAACAATTAACAAATAAATATTAAATACTAATAATCTATTTTGTCACTTCGCGCTCCTTCTCGAGTAGACCTTCAGAGGTCTTGAGATTGTATCAATACTTCACCCTAAAGAGCCACTTTGTCCTCAAGGTGAAAGTCAGGGAATTGCAATTCTAAATAAGTTGTGGACTCCCAAGTAGCATTGTCCGGTGTGGACCCTTCCCATTGAACCAAAATCTAACGCGAACCTCCTTCTAGCGGGTTCTCGTGGATACCTAAGACAGCCTTAGGACAAGCCACGAACATAAATCATCCCCCACCATAGTCGGTGTGGGTAGGATTAGCACCAAAGATCCCACAACTTTTTGCAGTAGAGAAACATGAAAAACGGGATGAATCTTCACCGTCTGAGGCAACTCCAAATGATACGCAACCGGTCCCACTCGTGCCATAACACGATACAACGCGATGAATCTCAGCGCTAACTTAGGATGCTTAAATTTTGGCAATGAAGATTGTCTATAAGGTATGAGCTTAATATACACCAAGTCATCAACAACCAACTGAACATCTCGACATTTGGCGTTTGCACGATCCGACATAAACTGTTGCGCACCCAGAAAGTTAGCCTTCAAGGTCTCCAACACCCGATCGAGCATCAAGGAATCAACAACAGCAATTGGACTAGCCATGTAATCATAACCCAAAATCAGTGGCAGAGGATGACCATAAACAATCTCGAAAGGTGTCATGCCTGTGGACAAGTGAAACAACGTATTAATGCTGAACTTAGCCCAAGACAACCATTACTACCATGCCTTTGGTTAAGTCATCACAAAATAGCATAGGTAAGATTCCAAACAATGGTTCACGACCTCGGTTTGGCCATTTGTCTGTGGATGATAGGTAGTGTTGCGTTGAAGCTTCGTCTCGGAAGCTGTAAATATTTCTTCCCACAGCAAGCTAGTAAAATTTTTATCATGATCTGACATTAAACTCTTGGGAATCCCATGCAAGCGGACCACCTCCCTTATAAAGATCTTTGACACCAACAATGATTTAAAGGGATGTCGAAGGGGAATGAAATGAGCATACTTGGATAGTCGATCAACCACCACTAAATGGTGTCGTAACCTTTCGAACGAGGCAGTCCCTCTACAAAATCTGATGTCCTCCCAAATCCTCTCAGGAATTGGTAAAAGCTGTAGTAGGCCAACTGGGGATAATGATAGATGTTTGGCTTGTACACAAACCGAACATTCGGCCACAAACGCATGTACACAAGCTTTCATTTCTTACTAGTACACTTCCTTAGCGAGCAGCTGATAAGTTTTAAGGACTCAAAAATTCCCCCGATAACTCCCCTATGGAACTCCAGCAATAATAGTGGAATCTTTGGAGATGTCAGGGGCAACACAAGTCTGCCTTGGTAAAGTAAAACATCACCAACCACTGAGTAGCAAGGCAGACCCACATCACTTGCTGTCAACTTCGTATAGATAGCCAATAACTTCTCATCTTCCTTCACCTATTGTGTAAACACTGTTGTGCTAACCCTAGCCACGAAACTCAAAAAACCAAATTCACATGCCAGTGGCATTCGGGAAAGAGCATCAGCCTCTCGATTCTCTAGTCCTTTATTGTTCTCTATACTGAAATCATATCCCATGAGTTTAGCTATCAAACGCTATTACTCTCCGTCCACTACACGTTGTTCAAGCAGATACTTAAGGCTTTTCTGGTCAGTACGCACAACAAAACGATGTCCCAATAATAAGTCCGCCAATGATGAATGGCGAACACAATAGCCATCAAATCTCGCTCATAGAAAGGTTTCACGCGATGAGTGATTGGCAGAGCCTTTTTAAAGTATGCCAATGGATGTCCCTGTTGCATCAATACATCACCCACACTGATTCCCGAAGCATCAGTTTCCACCACAAATAACTAGTCGAAACCTGGAAATCGTAGAACTGGAACGCTGCTCATAGCATGTTTGTACCTCTGAAAACAGTCTTCTGCAACCGGTCCCCATTCAAACTTGGCCAACAAATCATTACCTCAATCTTTGCCGGATCAGTTGACACGCCCTCAGCGGATATAAAATGCCTTAAGTGCTCAATACGGTTTAAACTAAACTGGCATTTCTTAGCATTTGCGACAAAAACATGGGTCTGTAACACCTCAAAGACTTGAGCCAGATGTTCCCTATGTTCTTCAATGGTCATGTTGTAAATGAGGATATCATCGAAGAATACCAATACAAACGTACACATAAATGGCCGCAAAATTTCATTCATCACTGATTGGAAAGTCGTAGGAGCATTTCGCAACCCAAAAGGCATGACCTCAAACTCATAATGGCCCTCATGAGTCCGGAAAGATGTTTTGTTCACATCGGTCGGCTTAACACGGATCTGATGGTATCCTACCTTTAAATTAATTTTAGAAAAAATTGTCGCTCCATGTAGTTCATCGAGAAGCTCATCCACCAACGGGATTGGGTACTTATCAAGTACTGTAGATTGATATGATCCCAAGACCTCTAAAGGTCACTCGAGGAGGAGCGCGAAGTGACAAAATAGATTATTAGTATTTAATATTTATTTGTTAAGTTTTTATGAATTATATTGGTATTTTATGCTTTATTGTGATTATTACTAAATTATATTATTTTTTAAGTTTACTATAAATAGGATAGGATAGGTCATTATTTCTCATTCAAGCAGTTGTTGTCTTTTGTACTCTGGCTATAAGGGAGATCCTCTCTAGAGAATTATCAATAATATTATGGTAGATTATATCAATTTGGTATCAGAGCCATTGGCCGATTCGGGAATGGACTCAACAAGGTAGATCGTTGGATGGAGTCGTGTGAGGGGGGAAGTAGAGGAGAATTGGAATTTGGGCGACAAAGGGATCTAAGGGTCAACGAGAGAGGAAACTGGTATCTAGAGGAGAGGAGGGTGTGTACCGATTAGGATAGGTCGCTAGCGCATGATGGTTGAAACGACTCGGGGTGGGATAACTATAAGCGAGAGGAGGACCGAGAGGATTGGAGAGATAGAGAGGATCGTTATGAACCAGGGGGATCAAGAAGAGGAGGTTGAGAAGGACTGGGATTCGATAGGAGGCTACAGAAGCTCAAGATGCCTGGGTTTAAAAGACTTACCGATGAGGATCTGGACGGTTGCCTGTGTTGAGTGGAACGATATTTCTGGGTAAACTGACTAGTAGAACAGAAACTGGTTGATGCCGCAGCCTTGTGTATGGAAGGACAAGCTTTGGAATGGCTGGAGTATGAGGAAGATCGATCCCCGATCGCTTCTTGGGAAGAATTTCATGAACTATGGTTGCACCGGTTCCAGCCGACTATTAATGACAATAGGTACGCCAATTTGATGAGTTTGCAACAGGTTGGAACTGTTAAAGAGTATCGACGACTGTTTGAGAAGTATGCAAAGGGAATGCACGATATTAGTGTAAGTGCGTTAGAGGGGAAATGAGAGAGCAGATTGAAGGAAGAAATTCGAAGTGAGATGAGGAAACTGCGTCCAATTGGAATTTAGGATAAGAAATTTATGGCATATGTAATTGAATATGATCTTGCTTTTCAGACTCAAACGAAGGGAGTTGGTACTTCATCAGTAGCTAAGCCGAGTATGGGATCCGGGGTTGCAAGTGCGAGGGGGGGGGGGGGGGGAGGAAGTTCAAATCTAAGAACCATAACCTTCGCTCCAAATAGGCCAATTACAATAAGCACAGTTTCCACGATGCCTTATAAACGTTTGACAGATAGCGAGATCTGTGTTCACAAAGATAAGGGACTGTGTTTCTGTTGTGTTGAGAAATTTATTTCGGGACAATGATGTAAAAAGAAAGAGCTCAAGGCTGTAGAGATACTCATAGTTTGCGATGAAATTAATTACAGAGATACCTACGAAAGTGACTGTGCGCAAGATGATACGAACACAAATGAGAATATCAATGACGCGGGGGTTACACGAGATTTAGCAGCGTTGTCCTTAAATTCAATGGCAAAGTTGAGCTCACCGAAGACACTAAAAGTCACATCACCTGTGGGGCCATACATAATTTCATATCGGATGTGATTATGGCTAAGTTGAAGCTGCCGGTGAAACCTTTAAATGATTATGGCATTATGTTGGGGACCAGCGATTTAATGAGGACAATTGGGATTTGCAAGAATGTAGAACTGCATTTGGCTGAACTAAAAATAGTGAATGATTTCCTACCTTTGCCTCTAGGAAGTACAAATGTGATTCTGGGAGTCGTTTGGCTGGAAACCTTGGGGAAGATTGAATTTAATTTTCGTTCGCTGCAAATGCGATTTGTGTTGGGGTCTTGGCAAGCCGAATTGCAAGAGGATCCGCCTTTGGTTAAGGCCCAGGTTTCCCTAAAGTCCATGATGAAGTCATTACGACATGGGGACTAGGGACTCTTAGTGGACTTTAACATGATTGACGCACCAGTGCCCAAAAGTGAACATGATTTATCTCAAGTACCCCGTGAACTACACTCTTTAATTGAATCTTTTTCACCTGTTGGCAGGGGTTATACGTCCTAGCACGATCTCCCAGTGTCTGGCTCTAAACTCGGAACAAAAATGGTGTACTATCGACATTAGCCCGAGGGAGCTATCCTCCCAGCGCCTAATTCGTGTGCGCTTACACCACATGTTGCTGCAAATTGCGTAAATGTGGGGGCTTAAGATAAATTATGCCAGTCCAGGTACGCATGACTAAGACTCGGAAGTGGTGTTACTGATCTACATTAGTGCGAGGCCCTCGATACTCAACTGTAGCAGTCTGAACCATCGACGCCTGAAGCTAAGAAATGTCCAAGGCAGGCTAGCACCAAGAAAGGGTTCCACTCTAGCAAGCTACAGACTAGGCTTATACCAGGTGGTGAGCTAGACTACGCCCAGTTGCCGGAGGCTGGAATCTGTCATCGCTAGTCTTGACTTGGGGAGACAAAGTACGTTATGTTCGCTCTCAGCTTTTGGATGATGTAGCCTAACAAGTGCTAACTAAGAATACTCAAACTTGTTCCCTAGCAGTTCAATACATTCTCAACAACACAAACATCCCCAGCATGATACTACAAGCTCATTAACGGGGATACAACGCATGCCAGAAAGAACAAGCCTAACATAGTACTAACATGTAGAAACAAGAACAACACATGCCAGCAAGGAACAGATCGACATACAACAACCTATCCACTAAACATGCTCGCAAACAGTAAACATATAACAAGGATGAAATCAATGAACGTATTGCATGGTCCACACAACCCCGGTAAGAAATCCTTACCTGGAAACAAGTAGAACAAACACAGAAAAATGATACTCCTTGAGCTGTAGAACCAACGGATAACAACCTAGGCAAATAATAATAACAACAAGCTAACTAAAAAACCAGGCTAACAAGATCGACAAGGTTCTGGAAATTACCCAAAACTGAGAAGGAGCAAGCCTCAGCAGCTAAGGGGTCTCGGCAAGCAAAAAGGGCTACGGGCGTGAGGCAAGCTTGACAACAAGGTTAGGCAATGTAACACCCTAGTTTTATTATAATAATTGAGTGTTTTATTGAAAATCTATTTAATCTTGAAACTACTTTTTTTTTTTAAAGCTCTAATTTCTTAGAGTTTTCAATCCATAGAAACAAGTAAATGAAGTTTTATTGTATTTCATTGATTTTAAGATGACAAATAAAATAAATGGGCAATTAAATATTTTTCTTAGGGTTTTTGTAATGATTTTAAACGGAAAAGATTTTCCTTTTAAAATGAAAATTTTTCTTCTTTCTTTCATCTAGAACCCACTAGCAGCAGTAAAACAAACCAAAGCCCCAGCAGGCAATTTTTCTTTTCTCTCTCTCTCTCTCACTCTCTCTCTCTCTCTCTCTCTCTCTCTCTCTCTCTCCTAATCAAGCCCACAACCTTCCTTTATCCTCCTCCATCTATTTCCAATCTTAAAATAGCCCAGCTCCAGCCTTTCCCTTTGTACGCATGTCGCAGCTTGGGCCTCGATTTTCATCAATCCTAGCCGTCTACGTGTCCCACCAGCAGCGACCACCTCAGCCTTGCGCAAATCCTCTCCAAATCGCTCTCCCACTTCCGTTCCGGCCAGCGTCCAGCAACGTCGCGGTTCAGTGCCGTCGTTGAGCCATGTCTCTGCCATAGCAACTTTCGACCACCGCATCAGCTTGTCGGCGACACGTGCTGCTCTTGAATGCTGTTGGCAGCCGAGCTTTGAGACGAGCTCACTTGAGCTCGTTGTTCCACCTGCTTGCTTCCATTAATTCATTCGTAAGCTCTTCTAACCCCTGGGTTTTCATCTTTTCGAGCTTCTTATCGACCTTTAATGGAGTTTTTAGGCAAAAAGCTTAAAACCCTATTTTAGATCTCCTTCTTTCTTCGTAGTTTTTTGGGAGCTACAAGAGTCCATTTGATCCTGAGATCGAGACCTTTCTAACGAGGTATGACCTGCTCCGTTAGAATAACTAGGCCCGGTTATCGTGTTGATCATCTAAAGGAGCAACTAGCTTATCAATTTTAGGGCTCTAGATTTCATGATCGATATCTTGTTGCTGTTGTGACTCGCTAGTGCCCTTTAGGAACTGAGCAAGGATATAGATCGTCTTTTGCTTCGAGACACTTTGTTGGGCTGTACTAACCTATGGGTTTGACTCTTACATCCGACCAAGGGGTTGGATCGCATCCACGTGTCACCTTGTATGCGGAACAACGGGGTTCCTTGGTTGTTGAACACATATTACGGGTCGTATCAACCCTCGGGTAGGCCGGTTGCACTCGCTTAGGCTAGGCTAGATCTCGTGTAACTCTAGTGCTAGTTACTATCTCTCTGTGTGTACTCGTGGAACCTCATATGTTGTGTGCATGCTTCCTTCAGGTTACCTTCTTAGTACGTTGAAGGGGGCGTCATGCCGTGATTGACCTTGAGACTACTAGAAGAGGCCACTAGGACAGATGAAGGCGCGGAGGAATGCCTGTCGGTGAGTTTACATGCATTAGTAGGGATATTGTCTATAGGCAGATTGGTCCTCCCGCATGCTAGGGGTTAGTAGTTGGTGCCCCGAGCCCGAGGTTTAGGAACCCTGCAGTTTTCCTCACTTGTGGCTCTCCCTAACAGGGTCAGGTGATTTTTGCTTGGCATTGTGTATGCCTTTGCTGACACAACTCGTGTGTCATTGTCTTGACTTGAGGTGTAGGGATGTTGTGTGCTCCTCTCACTCATGGTCTTCCCCGACAGGGTCGGGTGATTCTTTTGACATAGTTGTATGCTCTGCAGATACGCTATGAGAGTTGCACAGCGGGAGCGTGGTGGGTCCCTGGCATGGGCCATGATACCTATAGGGCATTCAGGTATGTCTATGTTATTACTTTAATTTGAGCTACGCAGCGGAAGCGTGGTGGGTCCATGACGTGGGCCAGGCTACCCCGAAACACTAGAGTATGTCTCCGCGAGCACAACGTTATGGGTTTCTGATAGGTCAGACTACCTAATGCATTCATGTATGTCTCCGCTGATGCAGTTTGGTGGGTATTTGGCAGAGGTCAGGCTACCCTGAGGTAATTGTGATTACCCTTTAGGACACGGTATGAAACGTGTTCGACCCAAGGGTTAAGGAACTTGTGTGTTCACCTCACTCGAGGTCTTTGCTCTGACCATGGTCAGATGATTGCTCGACATTTAGCTGTATCTTGCTCATAGCTTGCACGCCGTTGTTTGACATTGTTTGCTCGTGAACGGCCTGAGGGTTGGCCACACAGGAGCGAGGCATTTAGCTTCATTTGCCATATTTTCTATCTGGTTTCTTTTAACATGCTTAACCCAATGGTGAGGCTCCTTACTGGGTATATATCGATATACTCACCCCTTACATTTTCAGGTACTGATCCATTCCGAGGTGGCTAGGATGGGAGCTGGATCGATCGTGGACACGATGTCGAAATTTTCTTTTCCACATTTTTTACTTGTGTCAAACCTTATGTTTTACGTTTTAAACTTTGCTAAACTAGATTTTGATTTGACCTAGCGGGATACCGAACTCTGTTTGTATGTTTTCCAACTATTAGCACCGTTTTCATGTTTTATGAGGTAATGTTGGAAAAACCCATGTGATTATTAAATTGGTTTTGAGGATTTTAATATCCATGCAACCGTAACACCCTATTAGAGTATTTTAGGAAGTCAACTCGTTATAAGCGAGCAGCGAGGGTGAATGACATAGGCTGGCTGCATGTGCAGCTGGCCTCGGCAGCATGGTCGACGGGGCTGAGCAAGGCTTGGCGGCTGCTACGCACGTGAAGAAGAGGATGGGCTATGGTGCATAAAATAGGGAGCGAGGGGCTGCGACGTGCGTGGCCATTCGCAGGCGTGCGATCGGTGGCTATCGTGGTTGTGAATGGCGTAGAGGCCCAGCTCGGGCTACGTAACGACGATCAGGAGGCTGCAATGCGACTAGGCTGGCGAAGCGTGAGGGCTTCCTAGCGGGGCTGGCCAGTGCATTTGATAGCGATGGAAAGGGGCTTCAGCTAGGGTTTGCGGGTGTGGGCGACAAAGAGGGCTGCGATCGGCAACGGGCGTTGCTTGGCGATGAGAGGGAAGGTGATCGGCAAGGGGCTCGACGATAGTGGTTGGGCAGCTCAAGGATGATCGACAACGACCAAAAGGGGCTTAGAGGTGATGGTGTTTGCGGCAATGGAGGAGTAAAAGAGGATCGATTCTTTGGCTTCTTGAAGGAACGTAAAGAAAAACATACCTTTTTCCTTTAATTAACCAAAAGTCCTCTTTTAACCAAGATGACCTTAAAACCCATCAAACAACACAACTAACCTAGATCCCTGCAAAACAAAAAAACAGACTAGATTCAGTTAAATGCAGGAATAGCCCTGAAGACTACCAAATTACCAAACTAGCCCTAAGGGTAAAATGACCTAAATACCCCTGAAGGCTAGAACTGCCCTAAGGGCCCAACAAAACCACCAAATCAAACGAGAATCATACCTGGGGAACCAGAATGAAAACCTGGGTCGTTACAAGAAAGGAAGAAGAAAACGACAACTGCAAAAAGAAATATGAAGGTTCTATGCTATAAAAAAATGTAAGAAGATGAAAAATACATAGTAAAGATGATAGGGCTAGCTCAAGGTAATAAAATCGACTATTTCTATTCACTCCTAATCTTTCTTTCTATAAATGCCACTTTATATTACAATTTTTTTTTCTTGATCTACATTCTTGGTTCAATTACCTTGAATTCCTCTCTTAAACGACCTAAAATGACACGTGTTTGAGGGGGATATGCACTTTTAATTATGTGCTTCAAATTCTCACGTGTAGAATTTTGTGTTGTCTGGAAAAATGGTTAAGTTCTAGGAGTAGAATGTTGTCAACATTATGTTTCTAGATTTCTTCTTTTGTCAAAGCTTTTGATATGACTCTATTCTGCCCAAGTCTTGAGACATTCTTTGAGCTTTAAGCCCTTAGTTCTTAGCTTGATGATAAACTTCAAACATTCCAAGCTCCTAAGATATTAGGAGAGCTTAATGAGAATTTAGATTCTAAACATTCAATACAAGCAGTTTCAAACATTCAATTTTTCTAACAAAAAACTCACAATTTATCTAAGTTCCTAATCTTGACCTCAAGTAGCCATTCACTTTAAGGTAATCCAAGATTACTATTGAATGGACATCTGGAATAACATGTCTGTTTTAGAGTAATTGAAGAATACCGGACATCCTAATATTCTTGGGCATCCTAGGATTCCCTTATGAATGACATCCGACAAGATTTAGATGTTATTTTGATTGATGGGTTTCCAAGATTCCAACGATAAGGGAATCGTCTATTGACGATTTTGCCATTCTTTTTTTAATATATCTTTATATTTATCAATTTTCTTTATTTATCAATTTAAAAATATGCATACAAAAAACTTTATTTAAATTATTATTATATATTTTAATTGAAATTTGAAGTGTTTTTTATTTTAATTTTCCCAAGATGGTTGCATTATAAAAAAAAATAAAAAAAAATACAAAGTTGATAATTTTGTAATATAAAAAAATTTTAAAATAAAAAGTTTATTTTGATTATCTATATCTATCTATATATAAAAATAAAAGTTATTTAAAAGTATAATTAGCTATATAATTATCTTGATATAAAAAAAACTATATAATTATACTTTTAAAATTTATAATTCCTTATAAGCATGATTTATTTTTGGATATAGTTATATGCATGAAATTAAACTTTAATATAAACAATTATGTTATATAATTTTTAAAAAAACCTTTATGCAAATTTATATGTATATTGTAGGGGCATTCTTGGAATAGTAGTAAATTTATGTCTAAGGGCTAGCATTTTCAATGAGGATTGACATGAGATAAAAACTTTTCGTTCACGATGGGACTTGAACCCATAATCTCTTGCTCCGGAGGCAAGCACCTTATCCATTAGGCCACGCGAACTACTTTTTAAGTTAACATAATTTAATTTAAAGATTAATAAACAAATGGCATTGTGGTAAATAATTTTATAACTTATCTTCACATTTTCTTCACAGAATCCTACTTGCATTTGCTTTTCATCTATTCCATTTTCTGATATATTTTTCCCTCTAACCGCCATCACCTCTCTCCAGTTAATATTTTCCCGCTAATCTCTCGTCTGTTGCTGTTTGTTTTTGTCGGCTTTTTCAAACTTTTAAATGTTGGATCTAAATTTCAAAAAATATTTTATCAAATAATATCTCAATTAAATCCCAAATTATCTAACCATTATTTTTTTCATTTTTTTAAGAGATAACATTACTGTCAATCATAGCTGTTAAATCACATTCCTTCCCTCTCAAGATCTCAATTTTCTTCAACACCCCTAAAAATGTAGTATGTAGAGAGTGAGAATCGTATCAAAGTACAAACATATCATGCAGGAGTTCTTAGCTTTAGGTTTGGCGAAGGCCTCCACTAGTTGTGTTTAGTGTGCACCTATCATGTTAGGCATGTGTGTACCTAGATTTGTCAGCCAGTGTAGGCATATATCTGAATGGTTTGCAGCAATATGAGATATATTCGTACGAGCATTAGGTGCCAGGTTAGTGGCTGACCTAGACTAGTGTCGTATGTATACCATTCTTTGTGTATCTGTTTATAACTTGCTGAATAAGGGTATTCCTTAAGAATTAGGTCAGTGCCAGAGTGTGCATTAACCACTGGGTGAGTGCTAAAGAGTCTCGAAAGGGATTCATGTGTAGGCCAGGGACGCTCCATTTTTCTAGGTCATGTAACGTACTTGATGACCCAGTTGATAACCAAAGCTAGTATGGTTTCGACTATGATTGTGCACGGTGTACCTTGATTCGGGGTTCTTATTATGCATGTTTAAACTCACTCTCATTTAAATGGTTGTTTCACTAGGTAAACATGGACTTACCAGGACGATTAGTTGGATGAAAGTTGATAGGGTCATGGGAAAATTTGCTTCATAGTCTTTATTTACCTTCGGAGTTTTTATTCTTTAAAATATTTTAAAGTCTTTATGGAAGTTAAATTATGTCATTTATATCATGATAACAATAACTACTCAAACTATTTCATCCATTTATGTTGGTTTTTAATTATCTATTTTCTTTATGGAAGTCAAATTATGTCATTTATTTCTGTCAAGAATTTCGTATAGAGCTAGAACGACCCTCATAAATTGCATTTTAATTATCTATTTGCCTTTTGGAAGTCAAATGTATTTGTTGTTATATTTTATAGTTGAGATATTCTATATGAATTATGAATATAAGACTAATGATGAAAAACCTTAGATTGAATATTTTGTATATTTAATATTTACACAAATTTCATTACATCAATATGGTAATCGTTGAAGATTGCATTTTGTTAAAGTATATAGTGTATGGCTAATTTGATAAAAAAAATTATATTTACAAGGTATTGATGAACCCGATGCAACCCAATTCGAAAATATAAAGGTTAGGTTAGGTTGTCTCTTTAATTGAATTGGATTGAGTTGAAAAAAATAAAACTTTGAATTTTTGTGTTGGCCCAAAAATGTTTCCTAACCCAACACATCTCATACACACTCCAAGACAAACACTATAAATGTGTAGGGAACTTTACATTTTGCGTATGTAACATATTAATTGTCACAAAAATAATTTTTTTTAATCTTTTTATCGGTAAAATAAATTTATATGGTTCCTAACATGCAAACATCCGTAAAATGTAGGATTCATGTATACATTCATACAAAGAAGTTTTGCTTACACAAAAATTTGTATTAATAATCAATCACATCAAAATTTTCTTAAGATCCTTACAGTATCTTATTAGTTATCATAATCTCACACTCCTTCCAAAGACACATAAAAATCATTAACAAAAAAGGTCTTTTATAAAAATAAAATAGTTATCAAACATAAACGATCGATAAAGTTAATAGTATATTAAATTTTTGGAGATGGAGGTAAACGGTTGCCCGAAAGAAAGTGAGTGAGTAGAGCGAGCGATTGTTGAGGAGCAAAGATAGGGGCTTGGTGGCCTGCCCCTCTAATGGTGGCCAAGGTGAGGCCTTCTTGGTAGGTTTCAACCCAACCAGCCACTTGATGCCTCTCATACCATGCCCTCCATTCTTCTTTAACCTTCAACTTCATCTCGTTTATACTGTATTTTGTCGATGTTATCGGTATTCTCCCGTCGGTGTCACCACTGCAAAATACATGCATTAAAAACTTCACAGTAACGATGAAAACATGTATGACGACGAGTTAGATAAATATGAGATTTTTTCTCAAAACTAATTAGTAAAAAGAGAAAGAACTCATGTTTTTTTAAAATGGAGGGTTATTTTATCTTTCCAAATGCCAAGATTTCCATTTTTTAATGGAATACTCATTGACCTTCATTAACTTTGATATCATATTAATTAAATATTAAGTTTCATCTTAAACTAATTAACATTAGGAGAAATATAACTTATGTATCAAATTAAGTTTGTAAATCTCCTCATTCGAACGTGAAATAATACTTTAATAAGATATAATCACAAAAAGCTCAAAAATATCATCGTAGAATATCATGATAACTTGGCCTTTGACCATAAGAAAGTACTCTTGCTGGTAATATTGGTTAAATATTATTTTGGATCATGCACTTTTATTCTATTCTATTAATTTAGTCTTTTATCTTTTTAAATGATCAAATTTAATTTCCATACTCTCAATTTCTTTTAATTTTTTTTTTTTTTTGAAATCTCAATTTCTTTTAATTAGAAGGAACAAAAGTTTAACGGTATCTTGTATGACCTAATAATTAAAAAATTAAATTGTCAAAACATCACCTCCAAATAATGTTGAACTTTTTCTTACTTTAATCGATTCAAGATTATGTTCACATTTTAAACCAAAATAGTAAATAAAATGGAGGAGGAATAATGAACGCCAATTATTGTTTTTTAAGGAGAAAGAATGAGGATTACCTATAAATCCAAATGCGGTATTGTGCTTGGAGTAACTTGTGAATGATGGGCAACATAGAACTAGGAGCATCAGTCCAATCTTGAATCACATTACTGCCCACAAAAAACAAATTGTGGAAAATTTTAGTATATGAAGGTTCACATTCGCACAAAACGTATATAAAACAAAAGCTAAACATATAGACAATAATTATTATTATTATGATGGTTGGAGATTTCCCATCAAAATGAAGAAAAATTTCACAATTTTATAAGATATATGGACTACTCGTTTTATTGTCAATTTCCTTTGAAATGAAATCAAACGAAATCCATTAATAAATTCAAAGGAATACCATTTATATGATGATGAAAATTCCCCATAAATAAATAGAGATATCTCAATTGTTTATGAGGTGAATCCTCATGTTAATCTAATAATTATACACTAGTTTCGGAACTTTGGTCGTGTCTACTAAATCTTCAACTTAAGTGCATATTAAAATTTTTAAACTTTAAATTTTGTATCTATTAAATTTCTAAACATGATTTCAATTGGTTAAAGTATAGATAACATTGATCAAGTAGTTTGTGTGGTTCTAAAAGAAGTTTCTAAACATCGATAAGTACCTAGACTTTTAGTAGTTCTGACTAATAAATCCTTGTTCTATTAACTTTTTTCAAGTTTGTGTGTTCAATTGTTAGTGAATGTATTAAAAACAAAAAAAGTTAAAATAAGTAAAAGTTTTTTTTTTTTTTTTTAATTCAACTGAAATCTCGAAATTATTTTAACCTCTGAGTTAGGATGTACATAATGTTATTAAAATTCTGCTCCTTTTAGCCAAACATATTGAAAGTTAAAGTAATTTATTAGACACTTGAATTTTAGTGGACGTTTAGATACAAGATTGAAAATATATGAAAATTTGACCTCTTTTAAAAAAAAATTTAAAAAAAAACAAACTATTGCAAACACATTTACAAATTTAAGAATTACATTTGTAATTTCAGAGTTCAAAAACAAAGTAAAAGGATCAAATTAGAAAATAATTACCTGCAAGGGGTGTAAGGATAAGAAAGTTGAGTGACATTAGCATGTAGAGCCCTTTGAACATCCCCTCTTCTAAAATACTTTTCTGCATAATTTGTAGTACATGGATCATACCCTCTTGGTAGCTTACTCCATAATTTCTGAGTAAATCCAAAGGTTAAAAAATGTATATATAAGTATGGAAGCTTTAAACTAAAGTTTTTTTTTTTTTTTTTTAAATTTCCGAGCGAGTGACTTGGAGTCTTACGTATTTGGAGAAGATTCGAGGAGTAGCACCGACGAGTCTAAAGACCGAGTCGAAAGAAGAGGAGGAAGAAGAGGCGAGGCAAATAGGAACATAGATGTTGTAAATATCTATTTTGGTGTAAGAAATTAGAAAATCTCTCAAGTGAGTAAGGCAAGGAATTGTTAGGTTTTCAACGTCAACTGAGAAATTGCACTCTTTGAAGATGTTCGCATGGAGTTGATCCGATATTATGGCATGGCTCCAAGCAAATTCCACCATTCCAATTGTGTCTTTTTCATCATTGATGGCTGCATTTCCAATCTAATAAAAAGGAAAATATATCATATTATTAGCTGGGTTAATTTATTTTCTACACAGTTTTTTTTTTTTTGAAAAAAGTCAATATCTATTATTCAAATGGTGAAAATTGAACTATGAGAACCAACAAGAACACAACTGTAATAGTCTTATTTACAACTTAATAATCAAGAGGAGAAAAAAAGTTTAACTATAAAAATGAGTGACTTATTAGTTATAACTACAAATTTATACCAGCTTAGCCTATTGTTTTTGTTGACTCAAATGGTCTAGTTAAATATTAACATACAATAGAATTGAAAAAAAATATTCTAGAATTACACTAAAAAGGAAAAAAAGATAACCTAAGAAATTGGAGACTAATAGAAAGTAGAGAACTAGACAAAATAGAGTGGCGTAGCCTATAAATTGTTGGAATAAACTTAAATATATTTTATTGTATTTTTGAAATATGTAATATAGGAATTAGTGGATAGACGATTAAGAAATTAATGGATTGTCAATTTAGGAGAGTAATTAAAGAATTAGTAGATTTTGTTGTTTTAGCAATTTTAGTAAGAACTTGGAGACCAAGTTTGTAATAGGCTATAAATAAAGTGTTTCTTTATTGGGAATTGTAGAGACAATTGTAAAGAAAAAGAAAGAGAAAATGCTAGAGAGAATGCGAGAGAATTGTGGAGAGAGTTTTAGAGAAATAAAGAAAAGTGTTGTAAAGAAAGTTTGTGTTCGTTGTCTCTCCAATCTCCAAAATGAAAAGCTTGCGCGATTCTTTAATTGTGTTTATTGTTTTTTTTTTTAATCTAGATCTTACAAATTAGTATCAGAGTCGATGGCGAATGTAACGAGTTAATTATCTCTCCCACAATTGATGAAGGAAAATTAGAAGAATTGGAGCATTAAGATGAAAGCCCTACTTAGATCTCATGATGCATGAGAGAAATGGTCGAAGAAGGTTTCGTAGGACAAGAGAATAGCGTGGGTTATATGGTGGCTCAAACCAAAGCATTGAAAGAGACGCAATCGGCATTGTATATGTTATTCCGAGTAGTGGATGAATCGGACTTTGAAAAGATTGTGAATGCAACCACTTCAAAAGAAGTGTGGGACACTTTAGATAAAGTGTTCAAAGGAGCCAACCGAGTGAAGAAAGTGCGTCTCCAGACTCTTTGTGGCGAGTTGGAGAGCATAAAGATGAAGGAGCTAGAAAGTGTATTTGACTACATCAGCGTGTCCAGACGGTGGTGAATCAACTCAATCGCAATTTCGAAAAGTTAACAGATGAGCGAGTTGTTGAAAAGATTTTGAGATCATTGGCAGATAATTTTGAGAATGTGGTGTGTGCAATAGAGGAGTCAAAGGACCTTGCGACACTCACTATTGACGAGCTTACTGGTTCTCTTGAGGCGCACAAGCAACGCAAGAACAAGAAGAAAGAGGAAACGTTAGAGCAAGCGTCTTAAACCAAGGTGTCGATAAAAGATGAAAAGGTACTCTATTCTTAACAATTTCAGAGTAGAGGTTGCAAACGTGGAGGTCGTGGATATGGTCGGAGTAGTCAAAGCGAGAGTTATGATGAGGAGAAGGAACATATGAGTCAAGTGAATTGGCACGGAAGAGGACGCGATCCAGGAAGAGGCAGTAGATCGAATTAGTCAAATATTGAATGGTACAAGTGTCACAAGTATGGTCACTATGCGAGTGATTGTTATTCCGAAAAATGCTACAATTGGGGTGAAGAAGGGAATTTTGCGCGAGATTGTCGTACGAATAAAAGAGTTGAAGAAACAAACAACTTAGCAGTAGAAAACAATGTGAATGATGGTGTTCTTTTAATAGTGCATAAAGAAGGAAGCGACAATAATTATACTGTCTCAATTCAGGGGCAAGCAACCATATGTGTGGACGTGAGCATCTGTTAAAAAAGATGGGGAAAATCGAAGATGATTGGCATGACGGATATCAGGAGTATTTAAGTTTACGGGGGAGTTTTGTTGGAATAAACTTAAATATATTTTAACGTATTTTTATAACACTTAATTTAGGAATAAGAGGGTAGACAATTAAGAAATTAATGAATTGTCAATTTAGGAGGATAATTAAGGAATTAGTAGATTTTATTCTTTTAGCAATTTTAGTAAGAACTTGGAGACCAAGTTTTATTAATAGAGTATTTCTCCGTTGTGAATTGTAGAGACAATTGTAAAAAAAAAGAAAGAGAAAGTGCTAGAGAAAAGGCAAGAAAATTGTAGAGAGAGTTTTAGAGAAATAAAGAAAAGTGTTGTAAAGAAAGTTTGTGCATTGTCTCTTCAACCCTGAAGTAAAAAAACTTGGACGATTATTTAATTGTGTTTATTTTTTTTTTGTTTTTCGAATCTTGATCTTACATAAATGAGATTTGATATCATTCAAATTTACTAAATTGAAAACCAACCAAACTTTTGTTAAAAGAAAAGGAAGAAACAATTGCTATATACATAAATATAGAAAATGCTAATTAATTAAATTGTAGCAATGACTTTTCTTACTTTTTTTTTTAGAATGAACTTACCATTATGCCCTTGAGGTTAATCATCAAGTCTTTGCTAGATATTTTGTTTTTCTCATAAATGAGCTCAGCAAGCTGGGGAGCATAATGTCCTTCAAATAATATAGAAAATAGACCACAATTAGTTAACGACAAAAATTCTAATCTCTGTTAACCCCACACTCATATATAAACACTTCAATAATAACTTTTTCATGAATGATAATGATATAAATACACTTAAACCAAATAGTGATCTTTAATAAAAACGCATAAACCAAATATTATGCTCCCTTCGATAATGATTTGGTTTTTGATTTTTTATTTTTTGGAATTTAAACTTATATTTATTCAAAGTTTCTCTCATATATTTCATCTTTTCTATAATATATCTATCTTTTTTAAGAATCGATGTAAATACTAACTAAATTTAAAAAATAAAAATAAGTTTTTGAAAGTTACCTTTTTTATTTTTAAATTTTAATTTAATTTCTTAAATTATAAGTAACATGTAGATATCCAAACAAAAATAACATATAGTGTAAAATAGTTGTAAACTTAAATTTAAAAAATTAAAAAATAAAAATAAAATGATTGCTAAACAAAACCTATAAAACTTTGTTTATAGGTGATTTTAGAAATAATGATTATTAGTCAACAAGAATATAGTGCTAATAATATCCTAAGAAGTTATAAAGTTTGAATATTTACGATCTTCAGCATGTTGTTAAACAAAAAAATAGTCATTATTAAAATTAGTTGTTTGTAGATTCTTTTTAATGTTTGGTAATTTCTATATTTTTAAATGCAATTCACATAAAAAAAATAATGTTAGTAGAAAATCTAAAGAAGAAAAGAGGGAAGAAAAATACCAGTATAGCTCTCTCCAGTTATATAGAAATCATGGAGTTTAAAACTTGGAAATCTTTTGAACCAACCAATAAGAAAAGCATGAGAATCTTCAGCTGTGACTTTATCTCCAAGCTTATGCAAATCTGTTGATTTGTTTGTATAAGAGAACCCCACTCCCACTGGTGACTCCAAAAATAGCATATTTGCAGCTGATACACTCATTTTTATCATTTATCAACATAAAATGAATATATATACATGTTAAATTTAGTCTCGGACATGAAAGAATTTAGTCTTTATAATTTTAAAAGTTGAAATTTTGATCCTATAGTTAGATAAGATGTCATAATGAAGCTATTATAGATCGTCTAGTAGTTAAAATGATCTTAAGAAATTATAAAGTTTAGGGTTTAATTTATGATAGTCACCTATTTAAGAATTAATTTTATTTTTCAATTTTTCTTGACATTCAAATATTTTAAGGCCATGTAGTATGTGATGTTAAAAAAGTCAAAATGCATGTAAGTTAACCTAAATACTTAGGGCACGTTTGATAGTTTTTTGTTTTGAAATTTAAGTCTGTTTTTACTCAAGTTTTCGACCATGTGTTTCACTATATATCTATAAGTATGTGAATGATAACCAACTTTCAAAAACAAAAACAAACTTTTGGAAGCTACTATTTTTTGTTTTCAAATTTTGGTTTGGTTTCTACAAATATAAGTGAGTCGTAGATTTCCAAATAAGAAAAAATGTATGATAATGTATTTATTGTAGGTTTAAATTTTAAAAATAAAAAGTCAAATAGTTATCAAACAGAATCTTATGAAATAAGTACATGGAGATAACTAACTACAAGGTACTCAATATATAGTAAAATTTTTAAGAAAATTATATTAAATAAATTCTTCTCACAAATTAATTACAAATATGCAAAATTTTAAAGTATTTTCATGTGTGATCATTAATATATTTTATATTGTATTATAAATACTTATTAATATATGTACTATAAGAAATCATGTGATGATACTCATTAATACAATGACTATATTGCTACTTTTTTTTTTAAGTTATCTTATTTTGAACTTATTTTCTAGATTTAATTAATTTGGTTAAGTTTCCCAACTTTTTAATGTAGAGACTGTGTATAAGGTTTTTATAGATTCTAACAAAAAGTTGAACTTTACCAAATTTAAAATTTAGGTGCTAAATACAATTATGAATTTGAATTGAAAGTTTGGAATTACCTTTATTCCAAGAGTATGGATTGAGCTTTAGCTTCCCATTGCTCTGAGCAAGGAAGGGGCCAAGTTCTTGTGCAGCTCCATAGGCTATGGAAGAGCAGCCTGGGCCTGTTTATTTAGTTCCCAAAAAAAAGATTGAAAAAGATTGAAAGTTTAAATATTTTTATATTTATAAAAGATTTCCAAAATTAAAATATGGATGCAACAGATACCTATATATTTATACCTACAAATTTAAAAAAACACACACAAATGGGTTAATTAATATTTTAAAAGGTAAATTACAAATTTATTCTTGACACTTTTATACTTGTGTCCAATTTAAATTGTAAAGTTTTAATTTTGAGTCTACACCACTTACATATTATAATCCACATACTTTTTAATGCTAATTAAAACTACAAGGGGTCTCTTAGACATGGTTTTTTAAAAAAAAAAGAAAAAAAAGAATGCATGGATTTATACTTATTAAACATAAATTTCAATGTCCAAATTGAAATAACTTTAAATTAAAATATAAAGATTGAAATTAAATATTTAAAACTACAAAAACTAAACGAATAAAACTCAATAAATATAGGAATTTCAATATAGGAATTTCAAACCCTTGACAAATAATTTTCGTTCTAACTTTTGTCCCTTTTCAAGTGGGGCTAAGTTAAAGATTGTTGTTTTAAAAAAAGAAAAAGTAAAAGATTATTTTAAAAATTAATGGCTCCACTTCATTTAATGATGAATAACAAAGGCAAAAAATAAAGGAAAAGTGAGGTAAACACGTTCATTAAATTCTAATATTTTTTTAGTTAACTTCAATTCCGAGATAATAAATTGAACTCCTTTATTATAGAGATAAATAAATTTTTATATTTTATTCATAATATTGGTAAATAATAAATTTGGTGCTACAAAATCCAAATGTTTGTATTGTTAAATTGATATGTGTGGTAAGAATAGTCGATTTGATTGTCTAAAAAAAAATAGTCCATTTATAACTATAAAATGGCATAAATATTTATGCATATTAAATATATATATATATATGTGTGTGTATGTATGTATTTTAATTTAAAATTTTATTTTTAATAATATGATAAAACCTCATAAATAATCATGTTTTTAAAGCTTTTTGACGGATGAAAATATATAATAGTTAACTATTATGAACCAATGGAGTAATATTTTTGTTTAGTTAATTATGTTATTTAATGGTTAACTACATAAAAGAATGAATTAGAGTAATCTCAATTAATAAGTTTTACATAATATCACATCAAAGTATTGTCTTGATGGTTTATAACAATAATTGGAGAGCTAAATATTGATTTTCATAATCAACCAAAAAAACAAAATATCTTTTTTTTTTTATTATTTTTTTTTTATGAGTACATATCAATTTTGTGTTTTTATATTCATGGTATGGACAAAAGTTATATCAATCATAGAGTTACACTGTAGCCTTTTTCACAAAAAGACATGCCCTTCCTTAATAATTTCAAATGGCAGAAGCCTTTGGAAATGTTTTATTTTGTCCTCATTTAATTTTAAATTTTTCATTTTTTTTGTTAATATTCTCGTTCGCCTTGTATTAAAAACAAAATAAAAATAAAAATCCCGTCGCCTTACCTTTTTTTTTTTTTGAGAAACTCCCGTCGCCTTACCTTAAAATGAAGGAAAAACAACATTTTAAAATTAATTTATTTGAATATTTAAAAATATTTCTTCTGGGGGCTGTTTTTTTTGAGAAACCGTTCATCATTGTATTTATATTCTAATAGTTCAAAATCCTTTATTTTATGAATCTCTAAAGTATTATTTTTAGAGAATTTACATTTATAGGACATTAATTACACTCAAATGGTATTTAGATTTCTATCATTGATAGAAAATTCAAGTAGTGATAGAATAAATCTAGCATTAATTGAATCTTATCGCTAATAGAATCCAACCAATAATAAAAACTTAATTTGACTTTTGTTAATTTGACTTTTGTGCCGCAATGAATTAATTTTGATTTTGTGTCATAGATAAAATTACTTTTTTTTTGTTATACATGCAAAATCCCCTTATTTTTAGAATTTCAGCATTATTTAAAAGAAGAAGATTTGATTCTTTTTTCCAATTTTTTAATCAAATATGTGTCAATTATCAACAGGTCACTTTAATCGGAAAAATATCAATAAAATGATCAAAGTATATATATATATATATATATATATATATATAAATTTAAAAATCCTAACATGATTAATAATTTTTTTTTTCTGACGGAGATTAATAGGTTATTCGTTAAATATTTGAGTTGAGTATTCAAAAGTATATAATAAAAGAAGTATTTCAGTAATTTTTTCAAAAAAAAGAGAAGTATTTCAGTAATGTAAGACATATTAGTTGGTTATTGATTCAATTTCAAAATATTATTGAATTATATATATATATCCTAATTCCATGTTAATTTCAATACATATAAATTGCTTAAAAGACTAATAAAATGAAAGAAAATATTAAGGATATTTAGTTTCTAAATCTAATTCATTATTTTCATAAAATAAATAAATAAAAACCTTCAAAATGAAATTTAACTTTACCTTTATTTCTTTGGTTTATAATTTGATTTGAGAATTAAATTCATCACCTCTTAATGAGGAAAGTATCTATGTTAATTTTTGTTATTTAGATAATTTTAATTTCTAAATACGACTAATAGTTCAAATGACATTAGTGTACAGGCTTTGAAGTTATGGGTTCAAATCTCCACCCCAAATATGTTATCCTCACTTTAATTTTATAATTCAACTATCTAATAAAAAAAAAACCAATGTCATATTCTAGAATTTTTGTTTTCATACCACCAAGGCAGCAACTAAGCACACTCTTCCACGCTCGCAATTGATGTATTTTTTTTTTCTCTTTTTAATTAGGCTAAAGAAAAGATTAGGAAAGAAACAAATTTTCATTTTCACTTCTAAATATATTCTTAGAATTTAGATAGAACTTTAAAATCACAAATAAATAAATAGAGGGAGGGAGGGAGGGACTAACAAACTAAATAATTCATTTTTGGGGGTTTGTTTTGCAACATTTTAAAATATAAAGGACTAAATGAGAATAATAGTACCTCCATTAAGCCAAAGAACTAGAGGCTTATGAGCGACGTCGTTTTGAGCCTCAAAGAACCAGTAAAACAGAGCCTTCTCTTCACCCGGCCGGAGTTTGATGTAGCCGGCGTATTGCCGGAACTTCACTGGCGGCTGCTCCGGCAGGCCGGTCACTCTATCCACCTCTCTCTGCCGCCAATCTCCGTCGCCAAGTTTTTCTCCGCCGATCGCCGCCGCCGTAGAGAGAAGTAAAGCGAAGAACAACGCCATCAAATTCCAAGAAACTGCCATCGGCGGCGAGAATTCTGATCTCTGTTTCCAATTTTAGAGAGAGAAAGAAGAGAGAGAGAATGAATGTGGAAATGGAAAAGTGGAGAATTCTGAGATTTAATAAACGTTTGTTGGGTAATGTCTTTAGCTTTTTCTATATAATAATCTCCTTTTATAGATTTAAATTTGAATTTAGTAATCTAACCTTTTGCTTTAAATTTTATTTCAAGAACTTTTTAAATTGTTTATCGTTTTAGCCTTTACGTATAATTTCGTTTAAATGGTAACTATTAAAGAAGGTTTATTTGTTCAAGTCCTCAAAATAATTATAAGATTGTTTTTTTTTTTGGATAAATAATTATAAGATTGTTAAATTATCTCATCCATAACTAAAATTCATATACACTAATATGGTATCAAAGTTGAATAGAAGTTACCATAAAAAAAGCCTATTTTATCTGGTGTTAATCCATTTCAACTACACGGTCAGAATTGAAAGTAGTTGTGCCCTCTATGTAGGGTTTGTTGGTCCCCCTTCCCCTACTAAAAAAAAAGTTCAATACAAATTTGATATTTAATTTCAATTTGATCTTTATATTTTAAAATTAAATATTTTTATCTTTAATATTTTGACAATATTCCCTTTTAATTTTTAAGTAATAAAATTATTAATTTCATAAAATAAAATTGGCTAAAATTATGTTGGACATATTTTAAAGAGAAATTGGGATAGATAGTCCAAATTTACAAAATAATTGTATATTTAGATAAATTTGAGAATATTTGTAATCATGGTAAAAATACAATATTATTAATATTTATTATACAATATTATTTTATTACTAATATAGTATTTTGTATTATTAATATAATATTATATGATATTAGCATAGTATTATGTATTAATATAGTATTATTATTAATAATACCTTATAATAATACCGTATAATTTACCTTATAATTATTAATACCTATAATTATGATTTTTAATTTTTTTATTTTATATTATAAATACTTTTTTAATTTGACCTATTCCTTAAAAAACCGTATTTCAAAATCTCAATTTATAGATGAATTTGATTGTTTCAATTTTTATGTGAATTTAATTTTTTTTTTTAAAGGAACACACCAAGATTAACTATGAACATTGTTGAAATATAAGATATTCAATTTTGAAATATAGAGATTAAATTAAAATTAGATTCCAAACCTACAAATTTAAAAATTAATTTTCCAATTGTTCAAAAAAAAATCTCAATCATTATATACATAAAACAAATTATTATCGTAGTGTTAAACTAAATTATAATCAAATAAAGAAATCTACAGGTCACTAACTAATTTGGTACCTAGAGTATATCATTAATTACAATTATATTTGTAATTTGATCATCAATTTGTTAAACTTCAAAAAGTGCCACTAAAACACTTAGATCACACCTTTTTTTAGTTGTAAACTACTTTGGAACTATAAAAATGGGAGCAATCCAGATTTTTCTGAAAAAAATTAAGTTGTTGTCGTAACTATTTAAATTTGTACTTATCGAAAGAGTTGGTATATTATGTTGTTTTCGTTGTTTGATGGTAATCTAATTCAATATTAAGTTCATAAATTTTTTCTTGAAAATCAGTATTTAAATCTCATTTATTTAAGAACAATAAGAATACTTAGTATTATGTAAAATTTGTGATTCCTCTTTTATCCAAAAAAATCACATAATTTTGTAAAGGTGCTTAATCATGGATGTAAAATATTTAATTCAATTCTGAAAGTCATCTGCTTTATGGCTTGATTTGAATCACAAATTCTTCTATTATATGGGCAGTGAGTGTCATTTTGCAATATTTAATGGATTAATTGTAATAATTTCATATAAGTATTTGATCAAATTGAAAATAGAAGGGCGTTGTTGTAAAATAATATCTAACTGAGGCATGGTTCTTACAATTAATTTTTTCTGTATTGTCAAAACCCCCTTCAATCATTAATGACTTTTCTTTTTCTTTCTTTCTTTTTTCTAAATAATTAAAGAAGTATTTGAATCCTTGTTCTTATCCTAATCAACCACCAAATTGTGTTCATTAATACTGGTAATTTATTTATTTATTTGAAATAATTATTACTGGTCTAAAATAGGTTGTATTTAGCTCTAATATAGATCACATTAAAATACACATATTCAAAATCAATATTTGAAATTCCCTCCTTTTGAATTTAAAAGGATAAAGAGTAGACAATGGAAAGAGAAAAAAAGCAATTATTTCAACTACTTAAAAAGGGGGAGAATGTTTTAAAAAATTCTTTTGTTTCCCACTACAACTTTTTTTGTGACACCTTTGAACATAAACCCCACATCATATATTTTAGAAAAAGAGATTAATTTTAACAATTGTGCAAGTAGAATTAATTTTTACTCAAAGGTCCAATCGATAATTATTCAGATTTTTTGTTATAAAAATTGAATCTACAATAATTATTCTTTTACGGTAACGATTTAATTTTTTTTTTTAAAAAAAAAACCAGAAAATCGGAGCTTTGCTCCACTATACCAAAGGCACCACTGGTCCGTCCCTAGACTGTGGCACCGGGATACTTCTAACGATATTCTAGTTTAAGCTCTTTCCAGCGGTCTCGAATCAGTGATCTCTCAAGAAAGCATACGGTAACGATTTAAGTAATTTCATTACAACCTTAGTTCTCAACATTTTTTTATTAGTTGGTTGTGAGATTATTTGTCACTACCCAATTCTACATTTAGAAGTTTTTATTAAGCAATCTACTTAAATAACTTGTGATAGATGCATTGACATATTAGAGTTTTTTTTTTTTTTTGAAACAACATATTAGAGTTGTTATCAGGTACAACTTAGTCAAACTCAAGGATCCACTTTTATTTTCTTTAAACAAATGGATATAATATGATTGATCTTAATTAGCATATAATTATTTACTCCATTTATGTTTGTAGGCAACTTCAAAAACTTGTCCTTCAAAACAGATATACATGCATAAATCCGAGGATGATAAAGCACGGATTTGAGTTTTACTTTATTTTTTAATCTTAGTATTGGGCATTGTTCTTTTTAACTTAATCTTTTAATCAAAGGAGGTGTTCTTGGCATTGATATATATAACTTTTATCATTAGATTTTGGATTAATAATGAGTTTGATGTTCTACTGCTTGGTCTATTTAATATGTGCAGTCGTTTGGAGTTTTACATAGCTATAAAACGAGCTTTAAATGATTCAATGTTTTCGATAACATTGTGTGTCTATTTTTCCATTTCAAAATTAATGGGTACTACAAAGTTCCTTTCAATTTACTCTATTTTGTTATCTTTAGTTTATTTATTTATATACTATTTGGAGTATGGAAGGATTAATATATCTTTTGTTCAGGCAGAGGAAAGTAGAGTTCTATAGAGTTGAAAATGTAAGGGTTATCTGTAAAAATCATCTTAGAAATTTTAAGTTCTTGATTTACTTGATTATTTTGTAGAAATTTGAGATGATATTTTGTGTGCTACATCTTCGTTGTTTGTCCATTTTTTGTAGCCAGAATCTCCATGGCCCTAACATTAGGGTAAGCTTGAGAATTGAAAAGAGGTTTTTTTTTTTTTTTTGAAAATTAGGAAATCGGAGCTTCGCTGCCCTATGCCCGGGGGATCACTGGCCCGTTCCTAAGTTGTAGCACCAGGAATTAATGTACTTCTTGCTATTAATCAGGTGTCTATCAATACTTTGTTATTAATTACATGTAGTCTACGATCCGTTAATGGTAGAGCCACTAATATCAACCCATAAATTTACGCTTCTCTTTCATTTAGCAGCGCACCTAGCAACTGAAGTGTTCAAGTAGTGGGCTACTTCGTGCTCTTGGTAAGTGATGGTTTCAGTGGAATTTTGGGCTATTTTCATGATTTGGAATTTATCTGTGATTTTTTAGATTTTGATTTCAACTACTCACCATATATTAAAGTTGGATTCATGAGTTTTAACACTTTGTTGTATTTTTCTAGCAATGCATAAAATTGTTTTGACGTTTAGCAGTCAGGTTTGTAGTCACTTGGAATTCACAAATTCCAACTAATATTCATTCAATTTCGGGCATTGAACTGCTTCAAAATTACTCCCACTTGTATTCGCAACCTTAATATCTCTTAAACTCCTTTACTCAAAGGTAATCTGAGTTGTTTCATAGTTTGCAACTTCTATTGGACTTTATCCACTTGTTTGAAAGTTATTTTAATATTATTAAGAATTTTTGAGCATAATGATTTTTATTGGTTGCTTTTTTTTTGGATAAGAAACCATTTGATCAAAATATTTCTTATGGTAGAATTATATTTTGAATGGTAGTGCCTTGATAAATAAGTTCAAGGATCTAATGATAGAATGTAAGATATTCTAAATTCACCATGTTAATATTTGATATGGATATATATCCTCATATCATGTTTTAATTTTGTGCGTATTTACTTGCTTTATTATATGCTAGTTGTGTGGGTTGTTGATGGACCTAATTGGTAGTTAATTTTTTTTAAAGTATTAATGAATGACTTTGGTATTATTGTTTGAGTTGGTTCTGTTTACACATCAATGGTTGCGTTTGGTTTGTGTATGAGTACATAACTATTCCTCTAAATGATTTTCGTTATTCGTTGTTTATTAAGAGGTTGGTTTTGTTGCTTGTTTTTCGGTTCATTTTTAAATTTTGGGTTTTTTTTTGTAATTATTTTTGTATTCGTAATTTTTTTGATCATGTTCTTATATCTTGAAGTTTTAATATTGTTAGGATTTGTCTTCAATAAATTTTTCTCAACCCTATGCTAAATTTTATGTTAGTGCTAGTTTTTTTTTTTTTTTTTGAAAATCATGTTTAGTGTTAGTTTATAATCTTCTCTATTTGTGTATAATAGACATGGCATTGGACTACTCTTTAGTGGTTTTGTACTAACTATATTGAGAAATTTACAAGTTCATATTTCACTTTGTTGAAGATATTAAGTTTAGATAATGTTTTTAGCATTTTGGTTTTCATTTACTTAAAAGTTTAATCATTATATTGTGTAGGTACTTTCTTCAAAATAAGAATTGTTTGCATCGACAGCTATCGTCCAAGTTGTAAAAGTATTCAATTTTATTGCAAACTTTATGAAATATTTAGTGTAATTTACAACTCTTAACTTTGTATAAGAATATGTTAAAGTCTTACTTGCATTGTGATCAATGAAATATGTTTGGTTTATATGTGGATTGTAATATTATTTTTTCTAATGAACATATTTTATTATAATCTCAATGAATCAAATGAATAAATAAATGGAATATAATCAATTTAAAAATTTAAAAACAGTCAGAATATACTTCTTATGACATTTCTAAACTATTATAATATATAAAATATGACAATACCAACTATGAAATCCAATTTATGACACTATTACAAGTCATTTTATTTATTCTATGACAATTTTAAATTATCAAGAAATAGAAATCATGACTATCACAAATATCATGAAATATGAATTCATGAAAATTTACGATTTAATTTTATTTAGAAAAATAACCCTATTTTCTAACATTTTAAAACTGTCATGGTAACAAAAACTAAAATTGCAAAAATAACTTAATTTATGACCGTTATAAAATGTCATAAATAGATATCATAAACTCTATTTTCATCGATCCATGACAATTTTTAATTATTGTAAAAAAAGAACTTTTATGACAGTTTTAGAATGACATAAATGCTATTTTATGACATTGTTATTATATGTTATAAAAGACTTTCCATGATTGGGGATATATGATGAAACATAAATTTAAACATAATTGTCATAACAAGTTAATTATGACAATTAAAAATTGTCATAAAATACCAAAATTGTAGTAGTGGATCAATAGTGAACTACTCGATTTGAGATGAATGGGCACACTATCTAATAACAATGTATGCACTCAATGTTATATCAAGAGAAAATTCTAATTCCTAAATCATAAACCAGTCGTTAAGTCGAAAGTGATAACAAACCTCCATATCTTATAAAAGGGGCTTTTGCATGTATATTACAAAAGGGTTAAAATATTCCATGAATAACACAATAATAAAAATATTTGCACATATAGAAAAAAAAATGTAAATTGATTGACTTCCATATTGATAGATTCTATCAATAAAGGTTGATAATCAATTACTAATAAATAAAGTAAATTGATAGACTTCCCTTAGATTCTATCAATATTAGATTCTATCAATAAGGCTGATAGAATCAATTACTGATAAAATTGATAGACTTCAATCACTAGAGAATGATAGATTCTATCAAAGTCTTTGATAAAAAAGGATAAATAGAGATTTTTAAAAAGTAGGCAGAATTTGCTATAAACGAATTATTTTTAAAAAGTTGCTATAATTGTAAATTGTTGTAAAATAGTTACTATACGGTGCAAATTCCCCTTATAAAAACTATTTTAGCCCATTACAAGTACACACTGGAATTTGTTAGATATGCTTACGAAGTAATGGAGAAGGTGATGGAATGGCCAAAAAAGCATGCTCCAGCATCATTGTATAACTTAGGTCCCGTTTAATAATCATTTTGATTTTAATTTTTGGTTTTTGAAATTTAAGTTTACAACAATTATCATATCATGTGTTTTTTCTTACTTGAATATCTACATTTTATCTATATTTATAGAACCCAAACAAAAATTTGAAAACGAAAAAAGTAGCTTACAAAAGTTTGTTTTTATTTTTGAAATTTAGTTAATATTCGCATATTTTCTTAAGGAAAGATGGAAGGATGGAAAGATGGAGCACATTGTAAAAAATTTAAGTAAAAATAAGCTTCAATTTCAAAAACAAAAAATCTGATCATTAAACAGGACCTTAGTAATTAAAAAGTTATGAATTCGAATCTTTTACCCTCAATTATGATTGTTTACTCACATCATAAATAACTAAGAAGTGATGAATTTAATTTTTAGTGTCAGAATATTGGCAGATTAAAAAAAAGTATTTTTAATAGATTTAAATTAAGACATCATCTCAACTTCCACACACAAGCTACATCATAATTATGTCATATGCTTACTAATTCATCACAATTAACTTCAATGAAATTTTGAATTAAACAAACAGACATGCTAAGTAGAATCAATCACACAGTTCAAACTCAAATGCTCATAACTTCAATAAAAAATGTAAGGCATTCAAAAAGTTCAAAATTTTGACATATTCACATAAATTTTCAAAATTATTCATTTTCCCCTTTTCTGGCAGGGAAAATTATAATTTAGGGTAGTGGATGTCACAATCATGTAAACTAAGATCTATTGTGGACACCAACAATTCACATGCCCTTCAAGCTCATGGTGAATGTTATCATCATGATGTGTTAATTTCCAATAGCCATTGTACACAAAATGTCAAAAAGCTTACCATCATTTAAACCATTGAGGTCAGTTTTTTTTCATGGAACACAACAAAACACTTCTCAAATGGAATGAGGAATCTTTTGGTTCAAAAGGGAAAGAGAATGGATAGTTTAGATCATTATAGGAGTCAAGAGTAATTGGCATCTCTCACAACCATATGACTTTAAAAGTCTATTTTGATTTTTGAAGTATGCTACTTTCAAACTCATACTTCTTCATCTTTAATTAACATATAGTTTGGTTTATATAATCTAAAATTATTTACATTATGAATTTCCAATTCTCTAGATTACATGGTATAAAATTTCTAAAATCCTAATGTAATGTCCGAATTAAAGAGGAGTGTATGAATAAACCACGACTACATTCGAATGAGAGAAATCTTGAAGATATACAAGATATATAGTTAAAGAGAATAGGGGATTTTTCATGTGCGAAAGTAAAAGGAAAAAAAAAAATCAAATATAGCAAAAATTTATTCAATCACGTTAAATTGATAGATTTCAATCAAGTGAAACTTGAAATATTTTGCTATGTATGAAATACTTTTAAAAGGTTGCTATAATTTAAATGTGGATGCTAGAATTTGCTATCTACAATGAATTTCCTTAAGAAATATTAAAAAAAAACGATAGATTCTAATTATATCAACAAGGTGTATCTACCTTAACTTTCATTGCAACAATCATAAGAATTTCAAAGTTAAATGTGCTTGACCTAGATCAATCATGGATGAATTTTTGAAAAAAAAATCTAAAAAGCATGTGAATGAAAACAAAATATACGAAAAACCGTGTTTTAGTCTATTGGATAGTCTTCATTCTTAGAAGTAATCAAGGTAATTAAGTAGATAGCATTGGCCAAGCGGAGGAAGATGCTGAGGAATGTCAAGAGGCTGTTGTTAGATATCACATCCAAATTCCAAATCATGAGCCTCAAACGTTATACTTACTTTAAATTTTTCAAAATACCTTTTTTTTCTCCTTACCATCTAAACATAAGTCACGTTAATTCAAGTTTTTTTTTTTTTTATTCTAAATTATATATAGATATCATTTTAATGTTTTGACTCGAAATAAAATGACAAGCACTTTTAGTAGGGTAAAATTTGACAAAAACGTAACATTTTCAAAACACACGTTAATAACGAACAAGTTAACCTTAACATTTAAAATACAAAATAGTAATCAAACAGAGACGGTGAGAATTTAAGAGCGAGCGGGAGGCAAAATGTTGGTAGAAAGGAAATGAGTGAAGAGGAAAAGGGATTGTTGAGGAGCAAAGACAGGGACTTGATGGCCAGCCCCTCTAATAGTAGCCAAAGTGAGGCCTCCTTTGTAGGTTTCAACCCAACCAGCAACTTCATGTTTGTGGTACCATGCCCTCCACTCTTCCTCTATTTCCAATCCCAATTTGTTAATGCTATATCTTGTTGATGTTATTGGCACTCTCCCATCTGTATCCCCACTGCAAATCATATCATTTCTTAGCTCCAAAAATAATCAGCTAAAAAAATAAGCATAGTAACTTTAAAATCACAGGTTCGATTCCGAATAGTTACAACCTAGTAATTAATTTCTTGTTTTCTTAATGTCAAAATATGACGGTATGTCCCGCGATAATTCATATAGTCAATGTACCTAAAGATTGATCCAAATAATATGAGGAAAGAAAGAAAGAAAAAAAAATGCCCAACAATGATTTATGAACTAGTTGGAAAAGTAGGTATCTTAAAATATGTTAGATTAGATTAAACTACCATTTTCGTTTTTATATTTTGCCTCGTTTTATTTAGTCTATATACTTGTTTTTGTAATTGAGTTTTGGAGTATAACTTACATATGTGATTTCTTTATTTCAAAATATTACATTTTTACTTCTATGTTTTGACTTTAGTTTCTACTTGGTAATTCTTAAATTTCTAAATGTTACATTTTTATCCGAATTTTGAGTTCGGTATTTATATATTTGATATTTACCTTTCAAGATTTTTACACATTTATGTGTTTTTTGGAGGTCAACAAACAAGATTCAAATTTATGATCTTTTAATCATTAAGTATATATTTTATGGAGTTGTGTTATACTTTTATTAACATCTCCTAATTTATATTTATGCACTTTTGTGATCATTTATGTCTATAGTATATTAATTAATACAATTATTTTAATTTAATTATAATTAAAATCACTGAGCTTCACCAATTTTACACTACTTCAAGTTTGAATCCCTAATATAGAGTGATATTGGTTTAATTTTAGTCGGTTTTGGCCCAAATTGACAACCAAGCTGATTTTA
Source organism: Sicyos edulis (assembly GCA_036507275.1). Classification (NCBI taxonomy): domain Eukaryota; kingdom Viridiplantae; phylum Streptophyta; class Magnoliopsida; order Cucurbitales; family Cucurbitaceae; genus Sicyos; species Sicyos edulis. The sequence goes on along the minus strand of CM071850.1, from coordinate 25,501,268 downwards.
TATTGATTTTTTCAATTAACTTAATTGATGTCCGATAAAAGACAAAATTGTTTCTAATTTTCTAAGGCAACAAATCTTTGGAAGATTATTTTTTTTGGGTTTGTTAACATGTATATATTTCGATTTGGTTCTATTCGATTTTTATTTATTTTTTATAAATAGAAATCATTAATTTTTTCGTTTTTCAAAATACAAATTGATATGCTAACTCGTTTTTTATTATACCTCTACTCATAACCTTTAAATTATTAAATTATATATCGTGTCAATTAAGCTAAGCTGTTTTTATCTTTTTCTCTCTCGTGTTTAAGTTTTCATCTCTTTACTATTTTCTCAATAACTAAATACAGCAATAAAGTTCGAAATTAATGAACTTAGAGTTAAAATAGAGAAAAAGTAAGAGTAAAAAATCAAATGAAGATGAAGATTAAGCTAAGCATATAGATTAATTACCTGTAAACCCAAATACGCAAACCCGCATTGAGAAGCTTTTGGATTATTGGCAACACCGAATCAGTTGAGTCAGTCCACTGCCTAATCTCACCACTATCAACAAAACCAGCCACCCGTCACAGCAAAATAATAATGATAATAATATACATTCTTTCAAAAAACAATATATACATATATATTGTATAATATATATATTTTTTTCATCTCTTTTTGGAAGTAAATTTTTATTGAAGTTGTTTCAATAATACTTTTAATACAAGACAAGATACGATATCATCAAATTGAATAGTGGTATAAAGGATTTGAACAACTGACAAGTGATGGCAATTAATAGTTGTACCAGGTTTTGAAACAAATTCAATACAACATTCAACTAAAAACGCTCAACAATTAAAAATTCAACAAGTTGAACTCCTACGAACTCCAAGGGAGTTATATTAGAGATTAATTGTTTTGATAACTTCAACAGCTTCAACAATTTACTAAAGATCTTAAAGGATTTGGCGAAGAGTTATGCATATGGAGTTAATAATATCAAGAAGTTATTAAGGAGATTTGTATCACCTACTTTTCTCATGTATAAATACGACTCTACAACTCTTAGAACATCAAGCTACTTTTCATATAAAAAGTAGAGTTTGAGAGAGTGTGAAAGAAAGAAAAAAATAAGGTGCTTTGTATTTGAGATCTACATGCTTTGAAGAAAGCAAATTGGTGGCAATAATATGGTTACCTCAAGTGGACGTAGACGCTCTTGTCGAATCACTATAATTTTGAGTGTTAGTTCTTCTTCTCTTTACTTTTATTTTCTAGTTTAAAGCTTACAAACTGGTATCAGAGCCAAGTTCTAGAAATTTAGATCTTGTGATTGAGAGATTCAAGAATGAGTCGAAATTGAAAATTTTGAATTCTTGATTTCAAAGAAATAGTAGAAAATCTTAGAATAAGAAGTTTAAATTCAAGTATATCATAGTTGAGTTTTTTTTTTTAATTCAAATGGCAACAACCACAAAATATGAAATTGAGAAATTTAGTGGAAAAGGGGATTTCACCCTATTGGCAAAGAAAATCAAAATTATTTTGATTTCTCAAAAAGCTCACAAAGCTTTAGAATATCCTGATACACTTCCTGCAATAATTACTAAAGAAGAGAGACAAGACATGGAAGAAACAACTACAACTACGTACCATCATGTTGAATTTAGTAGATAATGTTTTTCGACAAGTGATGGATGAAAAATCCATGTATGATACATGGAATAAACTTCACACTCTTTATGACAAGAAGGATTTGCCTAACAAGATTTATCTAAGAGAGAAACTTTTCTCCTTTAAAATGAACCGTGGAAAATCTCTAGATGAGAACCTTGATGAGTTCAAGAAATTGACATCAAGCTTTAATCAATCAGATGAAAAACTAGGGGGGCTAAAAGTGAAGCTGCAATTCCGATTAACTCCATACATGATGCCTATAAAGAAGTAAAGTCGACCCTAAAATATGGTAGAGATAGTGTGATAGTTGATTCAGTGATAAATGCTTTGAAGTGCAAAGAGCTGGAATTGAAAGAAGAGGTCAAACCTTCCTAGCAATGCAGAAACACTTTTTATTAAGGGGAGAAACTTCAATAAATGGCCACCAAAATACAATAACGGAAAAAGGTACCATAATGACAAAAACACTCTTACATGTTTTAAATGTCATGAAACAGGACATTTTCAAAAGGATTGACCAGAGAATGAGAGTGAAGAAAGAGGCAATCATGGTGACTACTCTCAAAACTCTAAAAAAGGTTATAGAAAACATCCTTATAAACAAGGAGACAACTATCACAAAAGAGGTTGTAATCCTAGAAGAGATTCATATTACAAAAGAGACTCCAACTCTAAAAGAGGCTATAACAAGCCTAAGGAACATGGTAAAGGAGAAGTGTCTATTGAGGAGATTCCATATGAGTATACTGAGGTGATTGTAGCCACATCAAATAAGACCATGCATGAAACTGAGGTGAGAAAAGACTGGGTCTTAGACTCAGGTTGTACATACCATATGACCTCAATAAAAGATTGGTTTGTTGAATACAAATCATGTGAGGAAGACTCAGTTTACATGGGTGATGGGCATGAATGCAAGATAGTGGGAATAAGTTCAGTATTACTAAGACTCCCAGACAATAAAAAGATTCTCCTAAATGAAGTAAGGCATGTTCCATGTGTAAGGAGAAACTTGATCTCTTTGGGTATGTTGGATAACCAAGGATGCTCATTCCTTGGTGAGAATGGTTTTTTGAAAATTGAAAAAGAAGGCAGAATAATTTTAAAATTTGGAAAAGTGAATGGTCTTTACATCTTGAAAGATGTTTCTTTTCCCAATTATGCATTAGTGTCTCAAGCTTTTAAAGGTGGAAGTCTTGAGCTGTGGCATAGACGACTCTCACATATTAGTGAGAATGGCTTAAATGAATTGGTGAAGCAAGGCCTAATAGAAAATAGAGGAACAAAAAGGCTGAATTTTTGTGAACATTGTATTTTTGGCAAGTTAAAAAGGCTAAAATTTACAAAGGGGCAACATACTTCAAAAGACATTCTTAATTATATACATGCTGACCTTTGAGGGCTAGCAAGGACTCTCTCATGGAGTGGATCCAAGTATTTTCTATCCCTTAGTGATGATTACTCTAGAAACGTATGGACTTATATGTTGAAATCTAAAGATCAAGCTTTTGATAACTTTAAAGAATGAGCAATCAAAGTTGAAAAGCAAACTAAAAAGAAAGTTAAATACCTAAGGATCGATAATGGTCTAGAATTCTTAGGCAATAACTTTATTACCTTTTGTGTTGAGCTTGAAATTACAAGACACAGAACTACTACTTACACCACAACAAAATGGAGTTGCTGAAAAGATGAACCGAACCCTAATGAAGAGGGTGAGGTGCATGTTATCGGAAGCCAAACTACCGAGGTGTTTTGGGATGAAGCATTAGCTACAACTACCTTTACAATCAATAAAAGCTCATGTGTATCAATTGAGATGAAAACACCTCAAGAGAAATGGACTGGAGTTCCTCCAGATCTATCCTACTTAAAGCCTTTTGGTTGTACAACCTATGTACACACTAAGCAAGGCAAGCTAGAACCTAGGGCATTGAAATGCATGTTCCTAGGATATCCTGAAGGTACAAAGGGTTATAAGTTGTGGGACTTTAAAGCTAATAAGAGTCTGTTAAGTAGAGATGTTTTTAGAGAGGAAGATCTCTATATGGATTCTGAAAAAGAATGGCAGCCTATGACTAACTTAAAAGATGAAACAACTACTAGTTTTCAGGTGGAGCTATAAAGAGATAAAGAAAACTTGCACATAGATGAAGTTCATACACTTACTATTCTAGAAGAAACAAGGAATGAGGCACAAGAATCTCATCAACATGATCAGGAAAGAGATATATCTGAATATGCACTTACAAGAGATAGACAGAGAAGGCAAATAAGGCCACCGGCAAGGTATGCCCATGCTGATTGCATAACTACAACATCCACTGACTTTCTAGTTGAAGAGCCTCAAAATTTTGAAGAAGCTATGCAAGCTAGAGACAATGCTAAATTGGTGAATGCTATGGAAAGTGAGATAAACTCACTTCATAAGAACCAAACATGGAGTCTTATGAAACTGCCTAAAGAGAAGAAAGCAATTCCCTACAAGTGGATATTTAAGAAGAAGCCTATTAATGAAAAAGAGTTTAAGTTCAAAGCCAGACTTGTGGCAAAAGAGTTTAAGCAAAAGGAAGGTGTTGACTACACAAAAATCTTCTCTCCTATGGTCAAGCACACTTCCATAAGACTTCTACTAGCTATCGTTGCTATTGAAAACTTAGAGCTAAAGCAAATGGATGTAGCTACTGCTTTTCTACATGGAAGTCTAAGACATTTACATGGAACAACCAGAAGGTTTCATGTTTAAGAAAAATGAACATTTAGTTTTCAAATTGAATAGGTCTTTATATGGCCTAAAACAGTCTCCAAGGTGTTGGTATAAGAGATTCGACGATTTCATGGCTAAAATAAATTTTACTCTCTATGATGCTTTTGTTTACTTCAGAAAATCAAGAGAAGGAAAATTTGTGTATCTCTTACTATATGTTGATGATATGCTTCTAGCTGGTCAAGACATATAAGAGCTTAAATAAATTAAAAAATAATTGAGCTCAAAGTTTGAAATGAAGGACCTTGGTCCTGCCAAAGTCATCCTAGGGATGGAAATTATAAGAAATAGAAGAAAAGGAGAACTTTTTGTTTCTCAAAGGACCTATGCAAAGAAAGTTCTATCTAGATTCAACATGAACAACTCAAAGTCGGTGGGCACTCCTCTTGCTCAACATTTCAAATTGTCAGCCAAAGATTCCCCTAAAGATAAAAAAAGTTAAGCTCTTAATGAGCAAAGTTCCCTATTCTAATGTTACTGGTAGTTTGTTGTACTTAATGGTGTGCACAAGACGTGACTTAGCACATTGTTCAAGCCTAGTCAGTAGGTATATGGAGAACCCTGGTAAAAATCATTGGGAGGCTACTAAGTGGGTACTTAGGTACCTAGTTGGAACAGTTAACAGAGGAGTCCTATACAAATCTTCTACATCTAATAAACCAGTTATTAAAGGATATGTTGATTCTGATTTTGGTGGAGACCTAGGCAAGAGAAGATCACTTACGGGTTCTACATTTCTCTTTGGGGAAAATGTGATTAGTTGGAAGTCTACCCTACAATCTGTGGTTGCCCTTTCAACAACTGAAGCTGAATTCATAGCTACATCAAAGACAGTTAAGGAAGCTATGTGGTTAAAAGGCATTGTAAATGAGCTAGGCTATGCACAAGACAATGTAGATAATTCTATGTGACAATCAAAGTGCAATACATTTAACAAAGAACCAGCAATTTCACGACATATCGAAGCACATAAATGTAAAGTTGCATTTTGTAAGAGATATAGTTGAAAAAGGGAGTGTTCAAGTCTTAAAAGTAAGCACAGAGGATAATGCAGCTGTTTTTTTAACTAAGGCCCTAATAAGAGATAAGTTTGATCATTACCTAAGTCTACTCAGAGTAGTAGAATATCCGATTGAGTAACTGCTTTGAGAACTTTGAGGTAATAAATATTGAATTTGATTCAAAGGTGGAGATTTGTAACAGGTGTTGAAACAAATTCAATACAACATTCAACTAAAAACGCTTAAGAATTAAAAATCCAACAAGTTGAACTCCTACAAACTCCAAGGAGTTATATTAGAGATTAATTGTTTTGATAACTTCAACAGCTTGAACAATTTACTAAAGATCTTAAAGGATTTGGTAAAGAGTTATGAATATGGAGTTAACAATACCAAGAAGTTATTAAGGAGATTTGTAATACCTATTTTTCTCATGTATAAATATGACTCTACAACTCTTAGAACATCAAGCTACTTTTCATATAAAAAAGTAGAGTTTGAGAGAGTGTGCAAGAAAGAAAAAAAAAAGGAGCTTTGTATTTGAGATCTACATGCTTTGAAGAAAGCAAATTGGTGGCAATAATATGGTTACCTCAAGTGGACGTAGACGCTCTTGTCGAATCACTATAATTTTGAGTGTTAGTCTTCTTCTCTTTACTTTTATTTTCTAGTTTAAAGCTTACAATAGTAATTATTTATCGAAAAATTAGTTTCTTTAAAAAATGTTTTTTTTTATTTCAACAAACTGTTTACGTATTAAGGAAAGTCGTTTGATAAGTAGTGATTACCATAAATTAAATTTTTAATCTTTTGGTTTTTCAAGATTCTCGTTGACTATTAAGTCTACCGATAATAATTATTTAACTAATCCTTAATTAAAATTTTAATTTTGTTTAAAATTTTAATTTTGTTATCTTAAAATAAAATATTTTAGATTTTGGATATAGTTTCCATTTGATCCTCATATTTGAAAATTAAATACTTTTATTTTTTACATTTCAATAATACTCAACTTTGATACATAGAACCAAAATTGTTAATTATATAAGGCAATGTTGACTAGAATGATGATTAGACTAACTTTTAATTTCAATATATTAATGAAATTTTAGTTTGGACATAAATTTAAATTTTGAAATAAAATAAGTGAACTTAAAAAACATGATTAAAATTGAGCATCATTAAAATGTTAGCAATAAAAAAAAATGTTTGATTTTTTTAAACATACAGATCAAAATAAAAACTACACTCAAAATCTAGGATCTAAAAAATATTTCTTTTCCTAAAATATATAAACTTCAACATGAACATGCACTCAAATGACAATATGAGATGAAAGAGAGTAAACAGTATGTGTAATAAAGAACAAACAGTTTTTTTATTAATTTTCAGAATTCAAACACTACCATACATTATAAAATGTTATATATGTACCTATAAAACTAAGAGTGTGTGCAGAGAGATTGAAGATGTGGGTGTGAATGGAGGTTTTCAGAGTATGATGAATTTAATGGCAATTGGCAGAAGAAAACAGAAAGGAAAGCTCTAGTTCAATCATTCAACACATGCTCTTATTCATTGCACACACCACCTTTTACTTTTTACACCCACCCCAAAATTTAATGCACTTCACTTCCCCATTCATGCAACAACTACTGGATCCTACATTTAAACAACTCACATGTGGTATACTTTAAAGTTGGAATTTTTTAATTTTCATGCATAAATTTTGAATTTATATAATGATTACTACATGTGTTTGATTTGTTATAGAAGTAATGACACAATTTACAAGTATAAATTTATTTAGTAGTTGGCAAACAAGAGCTTAACTCAACAATTATAATCCAGAGATTTCAGATTTAAATTCATCCTAGTAGTTTGGTCGAGTATATTTTGTATATATGGTTTGTTAATATATGTATAGCTTATAGAATTTGAGAAATAACTTATGTTTGACTTGTACTTAAAAATGAATTTAAAGTCGAAGAAGGATGATTGTTTGATAGTTTCACTGTATGATGGTAATCTAGTTCAATATCATAGTTATGAGTTCAATCTCAAGAATTGGTATTTGACTCTTATTTATTTTTTGTTTCCAAATTTTGGTTTGGTTTCTTAAAATGTAGGGTTAGATGTAGATATTCAAGTAAGAAAAAATATATATAACAGTGCAGTTGTTATAAGTTTAAATTTTTTTAAAAAAATGGTTAGCCAACCGGACCTTAAGAATTGCTCTAAATCAAACACAATTCACTTTTAGAATTACTATGTGATTGAACCACCAAAAACGAATGTATACATTTGTTGACATACGTAATTAACTATAAATTCTTTTAAGTCTTTCTTAACCGATTTATGCATATTTTCATAATGACTCGTTCAGATGTAGTCTCAGTTCATTCATATAGTGTATGTTTGGGATGTAGAGAAATACCTGCAAGGAGTGTAAGGATACGGTAGAGCAGTAACGTTGGCATGAAGAGCCCTCTGAACGTCCTCTCTATTGAAATACTCCTTTGCATAATTATCCGTACATGGATCGTATCCCAATGGAAGTTTATGCCACAGCTCCTTAAATACATTTTTAAGAACCAAATTATATTTTTACACATTTTAACTTTAATGCTGGTGTTCTCACTTTTAATAAATTAATGTTTTTTAATCTCTTTATAGTTTTTGTTTAGTTTTTAACTCCTTCAATATATTATAAACTTTGCAAACTAACATTGATATCCAATTTCTATTATATAGTTCTAAAAAATTGAAATACTATTTCAATTCATGTAATTTTAAGTTGGTTGCATTTTGGTTCAGCTTAAGCTTTTATGTTTTCAATAAAAATTCAAAATGGATCTCTATGATCGGTTTGAAATTCCAGTCAAAATTGTTTCAATAATATATATTATTAACACAATAATTAATGCGATGTAAACATATACGAGGAAAAAATAATAGAGTATATTTTAAAGAAAAAAAACTTATTTTATTGAAATTACATAAATTAAAATGGAGCATGGACACCTTCTCTTTAAAATAAACTCAGCAATATTCTTATTTTTCGGGGTAAAATTTTAAAACTAAACTAATTTTTTAGGCCGGTTTGATAAATATTTTTTATTTTTTATTTTTATTTTTTGGCTTTAAAAATAAAAATCGTATAGGTTTAATAACGATTTTTTTATTTTTCTAAAATTAAAAACTAAAAATACGCTTTGTTAATGTCTTTTTGTTTTTTAAAAAAAAAAAAATTATTAATTTTAATATTTAATAGGGGATTTTGTATGTATATCAAAAAAAGACAAAATATTTTCATCTATAGCATAAAATTAAAACTAATTCATTTGTAGCAAAAAATTCAAATTGAATTCTATCACTAACAGAATTCTTTAGTGATAGAATTCAATCAATGAAAGACTTCTTCTATCACTGCTTAAATTTTATACTAGCGATAGAATTTCAAATTGAGTTCTATCACTAGTTGAGTTTTATCACTGATAGAAATTAATATGACATAGATGAAATTATTTTAGAAATTGTGTTGTAAATGTAATACAAAAGGTAAAATGTGGTGCTGATGATAAATTTTCTATTTTTTAATAAGTAAAATAATTTTAAAATATTATTGATTTAATAAAATTCAAATTTGCGGGTTCGAACTTTAGTGTTTTATCATTTTTCTAGGATTTTTCCAAAAAAAAAAGTTCTTAAGAGCTTAAATAAAAACAAAAAACAAAAACGTGATATTTATTAAATAGAATCTTTAAAATTTATATATTGAAATTGAATTTAAAACTTGATGTCAAAAGGAGCTATAACATTATATACGACATAGTAACTAAGAGATTACATGTTCAAAACTCTCTGCGTAACAATTAAATATAAAGATTTCAAAAACAAAAACAAGTTAAGAACAAGACTTACATGTTTGGTAAAGATTCGAGGAGAGACATGGAGGAGTCGAGGAGAGGTAAATTTAGAAGGAGGAGAAAGGCAAAGAGGAGCATAAATGCTATAAATGTCAATGTCCGAATAAGCCATCAAAAAGCCTCTGATATGATCATCGCAATGAGCTGATTGGTTGTTAGGGTTGGAATGATCAGATGCGAACCCGCATTCATTAATTATGGTGTGGTATAGTTTATCAGAAATGATCGCATGGCTCCAAGCGTACTCTATCATTCCCTTTGAATCTGTGTCGTCGTTAATCGCAGCATTTCCGATCTGATTTTTTTTTCCCTCAAATAATTAATTTATTGTAAAAAGTTGGAAATTTTGAAAAATAAAATTGAATGTTTGAAAATAAATAAATATATACAAACAAGCAAAAAAATGTAACTAGATTTTTTTTTATACCCAATGTTTGAGTCGGATGAAAAATTAATTGAATATCAATTTCGAAGAAACTGATGAAACAAAAATATATTTTTTGGAAAATGATTGGGTTAAAATACCATTTTTATTTTAATCAATTTAGTTTTTAAAATTTTAAACCTTCAATTATTTTATTCAATAAATGTTCGATTTTCATTTAAATACTTATATTATTTTTTTTGAAGACAAAATACTTATATATATATAATTATCTCTATGATAAGTTTGAAGTTAAATTTAATTAAATAAAAAGAACAACAATATTAATAATTGAACTATAGAATAGAAAATATATATAAATATATAGAAAAAAAAAGTATTCACGAGCATTTTTCTTTAAAAAAAGAAGTCAAAATAGAAAAAACTAAAAAAGAAATCCAAATAGTACTTTAACCAAATTAAAAAAAATATTGAGATAAAAGCTAAATATCAATAAATAATAACTCTTCATAAAAGTAAATATTGATTTTCAATTTTTAATTGTGGACTTTCAATTGGATTACAATTAAGTCAATAAGCCACAAACTCTTTCTGCTATTGAACATCAATTATAAAGAAAAAAAAAAAAACTATTTTGGAAATAGTGTTTTAAACTATATTTTAATCTTAAATAAATAAATAAGCCTTACCATGAAGCCCTTGAGATTAATAAATGAATGACTGGTAGAATTTTGATTTTTCTCATGAATGAGTTCAGCAAGTTGAGGAACATAATGACCTTTTGGCATAGAAATTAAAATAAGTTAAATTGATGAAAAATTGGTACCATTAAATATGAAAGACCTAAAAAAGATAGAAATTACCAGCATAGCTTTCTCCAAGTAGATAAAAATCATGGAGTTTAAAACTTGGGAATCTTTTGAACCAACCAATAAGAAAAGCATAAGAATCTTCAGCTGTGACTTTATCACCAAGCTTAAGCAAATCTGATGATTTGTTTGTATAAGAAAATCCCACTCCCACTGGTGCCTCCAAAAATAACATATTTGCACCTGAAAATAATAATACTCATACCAATTTAAGAATTAAATCACTATTAAGTCATTAAGAATAAATCTGTTGCATAATATTTTTGTTTCTTTAGTTTCTCTTTTTTTTCTACTCTCCTATTTTTTAATGAAGAAAAATATTATACTTGATTTTATTGTTATCAAAATTGTGTTAAATTATGAAATGACTATATATAAGTAAAGAACATGAAAGTTGAGGTTCCTACCAAAGAATTAATTCCTTTTTTTTTTAACATAACCATAATTTGATAATTGGAAAGAATGATTCAGAAAACATGAATATAGATAATTATAAGAGAATTCACCTTTTTAAAAGGAAAAGAAATGAAATAGTTAATTAAAGTATACACCTTTGTTCCAAGAGAAATTGTTGAGTTTTAATTGGCCATTGCTTTGAACAAGGAAGGGACCTAACTCTTGTGCAGCTCCATAGGCTATTGATGAGCAGCCAGGTCCTGTATATCATATACCAATTTTTCAATATATATATATATCTATAACTCATCCAAGATTAATAGTTCATTTAATGTAAATGTGTGTTTTAGACAAAGAGGACATGAATTTTATAAACTTCAAGTTCAATTATTATTAAAATTGAAAAAACAAAATCTGTCAACAAAGAAAAATAAACAATATAAATATATCATCACGGTTATGAGTATAAATCCCCACCATTGAACTAAAAGTACATTTTAGCCTTATACCTATTTTCTAAAACTAGATTTTTGCAAATTCAAATGAAATATAAATCTTAGTCTTTTTTTAAGTACAAATTTAAATTGGATAAATAGGACCATATATCCTATATCTAAGGTACCGTTACACTCAAATAAATTAGAGGTAAATATCAATTTTTAGAAATGAACTTGTGACTGTAGTAATGAATTGGATTATTGTCAAACAAAAAAACTAACGTACAATTCATCTTTTTGGTACGAATACTAATCTTTTCAACATTTCTTTATTATAATTATATAATTTTATATTTCTTACTAGAGCATCCGAGTAATTATTCAATTCTAAAAAATAAAGTTTTACTTGATAATTATTTTATTTTTTATTTATGAAAAAATAAACCTAATGAGAATTATTATTATTTATGCTTTTCATTTCTTTAATATTTAAATTTTTAGTTATAATTTTTAAAAGAAACCCATCAAAAATTGTAAATTAAAAAAGTAGTTTAAAAGAAGTAGTTTTAATTTTAAAAATTTGGTTAGAATTTAAAGTCTTCCATAGGATGAAAATTATTTAAGTGGTTACTAAGCATGATCTATGTTTTTCAACACTTATTTTTAGTTTTTAAATAAACTAATCATGAAAAGTTAAAAGAAGATGGCCATCTATAAAAAAAAAATAGTTAAAAAATAGAAGTGGGGTTCAATGAAGAAAGTTTTTTTTTTTTTAGTACAAAGAAGAAAGTTTGCTTGGAATGGAATTCTTCAATGTGGGTATGAATTTTGTTTCTAAAATTTGATTATTTGAATAAAATTGTTTGGAGTAACTTTTCTCATATACTTTATTTGAAACGAGAGAGCTTTTTCTAACAAACATTGAATCCAATGGCTTAAATAAAACACAGCCAAATATATCTTTTAATCTTCTTTATTACACCATGGGATTGACTCGAGGTACATAGTAAATAGTAATTTTCTATCTAGAATTAATGATAAAGAAATCTCTTTTTAATTAACAATTCATTAACTATAACCCTATAATTTAAATCTAAACTTTCCTACTTTTAGGGATGTTTGTTTACCATATTTAAGGAGGATTTAGTTTTTGGAGTTATATTAAAAAGTTATTTGAATAGTTAAAAATTGATACTTGTAGCAAAAAATTTGTTTGGATGTAATTTTTGTGTAGATGAATTAGAGTTAAAATTTTGCTTGGATGTAGATTTAAAATAAGTAGTTATTTTGAGTAGTTAAATAAGTAAGGATTAAAAATGATTTATTTTGATTGATTTGAGATGAAAAATTAAAAATGAGTTATTATAAATAATTCAGTAATTATGAATGAATTATTATAAATAAAAAATTATTTTAAAAAATAAAAATGTGGATGAATTAATAAAAAAAATGTAAGTTTTCGCGAAGAAATTAATAAATCTTTTATCAAAATCCTCCTTAAATATTGAGATGTTATGTTCATCGAAATTAGACCAAATATATATATATATATATATCGTGTTCTTTATTGCAATACTTTTCTCAATTAAATTTTTATAGTTTTTTTTTACAAAATCAAATTGATCATTGTATTTTAACCTTTTTCATTGTACCATGTTTAATGAATAATGAAATTGGTCTTTTTTTTTTTTAGATTACAAAATTTGGAGAATTAGAGGGATTTGAATTTAAAAGTTCATGATCATTAAATATATATTGATGTAGCTTTTGCTCTCCTAGGCAAAATTGAAATTTAAGTTTATTTTTAGTAAAAAATTTAAAATAAAAATTGAAAACTATTTTACTTAGACCTTGTTTGGCAACTATTTAGTTTTTTATTTTTAATTTTTGAAATATAAGCTTATTTTTACTCATTTCTTATCATGTGCTGCATATTTCTTATAATATAATTAACTTTCTTAAGAAAGTATGCGAATTCTAACTCAATTTTAAAAACAAAAACAAACTTTTGAAGCTACGTTTTTTTGTTTTTAAATTTTTGTTTGATTACTACAAATATAAATAAGATGTATTCATGTAGAAGAAAATATATGGTATGATAATTATTGTAGACTTAAATTTAGAAATTCAAAAATAAAAAAAAATTATTATCAAATGGGGCTTAGTTTTTTTTTTTACATCATTATTGTTTATCGAAGCAAAAAGAGAAAAAAGAAAAAAAAACTATTGGTTGTTTATAAGAAAGATAACTATTTGGTTTTTATTTTCTATTTTAAAAATGTAAGGTTACAACTACTATTTTAATATATGTTATTAAAAATCATATCAAAATTTGAAAATTAAAAACAATAATAATTTCCAAATACTTTTGGTCTATATGTAATTTGTTTGTGATTTCACAAAAATAATTGGGGTCGTGGTAGTTTGGTTTATCGTTTGAAATTCAATTTAATATCATGATCACATATTCAATTATAAAAAAATTAATATTTAACTTTCATTTTATTTGAATTCGAATTCTCACTGTTAAAAAATTAAACACACTTAAAGCACATAGCAACTAAATCATATAATTATTCTATGTTTCTAAATTTTCATAAACATTATTATTTCAACCTTCACAATTATCATATCAGATCTAAAATAAATCACGATTTCAAAAAAAAAAAAAAAAAGATCTAAAATAAATCACAAAGTAATCTTTTTGGGAGCTGGATGCCAAGATTCGATATCTATAATTTGAAATGTCATACGAAATTACTTTATAAAGTGGAATAAGTAATAATAAAAGGGCAGACAAGAAACAATAAACGACAGAAAGAAGAAATGCAAAAAGGAAAAGTATTATAATTTTGTTTTTTCAAATAAAAAGTGAAAATAAAGAAAGAAAAAGAAAAAACGTGGACAAGAAGGTGGGCCCAGCGAGAGAAATGGAAAATCAGAATTTAGAGAGGCCGTTAGTTAACGGCGGAAGGGAATATTGTCTCTTCTTTCTATAAAAGTTGGATTTTTGTAAGATTACTGATTCTCCTTTTACAAACAGAAGTCCGTTAGTTGACAGACACGTACTTTTTGCCCCGCGATACCCTCGTGCGCACGGCTTCCCAGCGTTTTACCCCAACTTTTTAGCTCCGAGGGATATTGTGGTCATTTTGTTACTCTCCTATATATCTTAGAATTTTTGTTTCCACCCATTGTTTTCATAAATTTGAGTTTTGCATAATTTAAAATTAATAAGTTTTCAGCTTTAAGAAAATAGTGTTTATAATTATAATTATAAGAAAACACTAAAGTACTTTGAAAATAGTGTTTAGTAGGGATTTGAATGGTAAATTATAAATTTGATCCTAGGATTTTAATAAACTTAAAATTTAGTTAATATGATTTTAATGACTAGTGCTTAAAGTTTGGAAAAGCATAAAAATAGTATCCACAATTTTAAAAATTAAAATTTAATCATTTTACTTTGATAAAATCTAATATATAATTATTGTCATTTGTAATTATTTAATACATTAAATATGTAATGAACTAAATATGTAGTAAATTAAATATATGAAAGTTAATTATCCCTAATTTGTTTATAATAACTATGTAAATGAGTTAAATATCTAATTAAACAAAAAACATTACATCAAATATAGACAGTTGTCTTTACGTGATTAATTGTTAAATAATATGTAGTATTTTTTTTAAGGTTTTGATAACTAAATTCTAGCTTCCAAAATTATATGGACTATTTTTAGATAACTAAATTTTAAATTTTAAAATTATTATCACTAAATTTTAACTTTTTTTTAAATCAAATGAACCAAATTTATAATTAATTTATTTGAATAAAAGAGATTTTTAATATGCAATTTTTTACAATACTTTTATGCTTAGATTGGCTAGTTAATATTCCTTTTTTCTTTTTTTTTTTCTAAAAACTCCATGTAGCTTGAGTGATAAGTTTTAGAAATCATACTTTAAGAGATTAATTGTTCTATAATAAGGTAAAGAAAGTAGGTTTGACTCAACTACAGGGACATGCTACAACAAGATTGATTCATAAGTTGAAAGGTACATAAGCCAAAGCATAAATTTTATTAGAAAAATATATACCTATAATCAAATTATAATTAAAAAAAGAATAGAATTAAATTATATTAAAATGTGAGTGAAGATAAATTTAGTCATTGGTTGTTGTAAATTAGTTTGACCGAAATAGTTTTGATGGTATTACATTTAAATGTAGCAATGTTACATAAAGCTCAAAGGCAATGTAATCATAGTAAAACCTAAAATTAAGTGATAAAGATAAGAAAATTAATTTAAGAAGTTGTTCATAACTAAATTTATATAAGAGAGTAAAAAACAGGTTTAACTACAAACAATGGTATGATAAAACTATAATGTAATTTCATGTTTGGTATAAATGAAAATACAATTCTATAATTAGTTATTAAAAAATTGAAAATTACCAAAAAAAAAAAAATCAACTTTTGGTGTGTGGGGGATTGAATCCGTGACTTCTTGCTTATGGACTATATACAAATGCCGTTGGCAAAAAATAAAAATAAATAAATAATTATATACTCGTATTTTTAGAGCCTCACGTTTGATAGAATTTATCTATATTATTCTAGTTTGAATATACCAGTTCCACTTTTAATATGCTATAAAGCTTTATTAATAATATACAAAATAAGCATACCTCATATTCAAAAAAATATTAGAACTATAAATATTTCAAAGTACATGATTCAAAATATAAACACCAATGGAGAATTGTAACCATATAATTTGTTGTCCCTACCATTTTTTTAAGAAGTTACCGATTTCTT
Organism: Sicyos edulis; assembly: GCA_036507275.1. Taxonomy (NCBI): domain Eukaryota; kingdom Viridiplantae; phylum Streptophyta; class Magnoliopsida; order Cucurbitales; family Cucurbitaceae; genus Sicyos; species Sicyos edulis. The sequence goes on along the minus strand of CM071850.1, from coordinate 25,484,993 downwards.
AACTTCCTTTCTCCATTTTATTAGTTCAAAAGATTTTTTTATTTCAGTTCAGTAATATATAGAAAGAGTGTTTTTGAACCTAAAGTCTATTAGTAATTAGATGGTACATCAATTGTTTGAATCAATTTTAGCATAATTTAATTAGTCTAAATAATATATATATATATATATATATATTAATTATATTAAAAAGTCAAATGTTAAATTCCCCACCCTCATCAACTTAAAATTAGCAAAATAAAATTAAAATCGTACTATCATTATGTTCTAAAAATATAATAAGTTAAGTCTCGTTTAATAATTATTTTATTTTTAAAATTTAAGTCTATAATAATTATTTTATTCTACCTTTTTTTTTGTGGGTACTCTATCTTTTATTTTTAGTAGAATATTTATATCTTTATATATATATTTTTTAAAAACCAAACTAAAATTTGGAAACAAAATAAAATAAGTTAAAAAAAAGTTGTTTTTATTTTTTAAAATTTCAAAAAACACAAAAAACCAAAGGATTATTTTTTAAAAAAAAAAACCTTAGAAATTCAACTTTTACATAATCACACTCACCTTGAACTAAAAATAAAAATTTAGAAACACATTTCACAATTCTTTCAACAATAATTAGGAAAAGATTTTAGCCAACAAGTCACCGGCGTAGTGTATATCCAATGACCAAGAGGTTTTGAGTTCAAGTCCCCCCTCCCAATTTGTTGTAATCTCAAAAAAAAAAATTAAATAAGAAAAGATTTTAAATTAATGATGTACAAATTTAATGTCACTTAGTTATGATTTTTGTGGGCTATCTATCACAATTAATAAGTAAACTTTAATACTATATTTATCTAAACCCAACTACAAAGATTAAGAATTAAATCTGTTAAATGAGTTTAGCTGGGCAGCAAAGCATTTAAGATCAAAATTCTCACAAACATAATTTTTAAACTAAATATTTTAGAGAAACTTATCACACAAATAAATTTTTTAAAAATAATCATAAATACGATTATTTAAAAAATATGTATATAGAGTCATTAATTATCACTTACTTTTTTATCAATAAATTTTATAGTATATAGTATAAAGGTATCCATGGAAATTTATAAAATATATTAGTATTAATGATTATATATCTAGATTATTTAGAACTTGTAAAGATTTGATGAATATATATTTTGAAAAAATATCGTAAATAATGTTTTTGTGTGTGTTGTAAATGGGGTGGAAGAGACGAAGAAGCAAAGAGAAGAGAAAACAGACCTCCGTTGAGCCAAAGAGCGAGGGGCTTGGGAGCGGCGTCGTTTTGGTTTTGGTTTCCGTTTTCCGTTTCGAAGAACCAATAGAACAAAGCTTTGTCTTGTTCTGGACGGAGCTTGACGTAGCCGGAGTAGTGCCGGAACTTCACCGGCGGCTGCCCCGGCAAGGCCGTCACTCTGTCCGCCTCTCTCCGCCGCGATTCCTCCGCCTCCTCTGAATTCTCTCTCCCCGCCGCCGCCGCCAGGAAGAGGAGGACGACGATGAGCGGCCGATTACGAAATGAAGCCATTGGGAATGAGAGAGAATTGGGAGAAATGGAGATTGAAAAAGAAAGGCCTACTTGTAGGGAATTGAGGAAATGCATTTTTTTTTTTTAATTTAGTTAAATAAATTTCAGTCCGTCAATTTTTCATTAAAGAAATTAATTACATTTAGAGTTAGAGAATCTTCTTATAGGATAATCATTTAATTTTTTATTTTTGAATTTAATTTTATTTTTACATGTGTTCCATCTTTATTAACATGGATTCATTTTTCCTTAAAAAATATAAGAATCTTAATTAAATTTCAAAAATAAAAATAAATTTAGGTAAAATGTAAATATCAAGTAAGAACGGTAAAATAGTTGTGATAAACTTAAATTTTAACAATTGAAAATTTAAAACAAAATAACTATTAAATGTGATCTTAATTATCTAATTATATATCATATCAAACTACCTCTAGTCGAGCTCAATGTTGTTGATGGATTTGTTCTTTTTTATTAATTTTATATTTTCATTGACGGTGTAATAAATTTTTGATGGATTGTCAAAATACAGTATAACTTAATTGCATTTGACAAGTGGAGGTTAGTATGGTAAAGTTGAGAATCATTTTTTTATATAATTTAGTCTAAATTTTATATGTGTACTAAAAAAAAGTTGGAATTTAAGTGGTATTAGATATAAAATTTAATTCTAAATGTGATAAATAATCATTTTAAGAAACAGTTAACCAAATTGTTAAGGATGATAACCATTTTGGCCCTGTTTGATAACGTTCTCGTTTCCGATTTCTTTTTTCTTGTTCCTTGTTTCTTATTTCTTGTTTCTTGTTTTTTTAGAATGAGGAACAAGAATGTATTTAGTAACTATTTTTGTTTCATGTTTCTTCAAAAAAATAAGAAACGGAACAAAACTCGTTTGATAACTATTTCTTGTTTCTTGTTTCTATAATTTTATTTTTTTATATAGTTTAAAAGTATTTAAGTGATATGTTAAAAAAATTTATTAAACTCATTGAAATAAATAAATATATATATAAATATATAAATATATATATATATAATTATTCCAGTATATAAAAAGTAATTATACAATTTTGATATGCAAATGAATGTTATCTCTCACCTAACGTTTATAATAAAGTCGAATCGAGTTTAACTTAATTATAATGTTTTGCAAATGTCGTGGTTGTAAAATATTGAAAGCCAAATTCATAGTTTAGTAGAAAAAAAAATTATATGTTAATTTTCTATGATGATTCCAAGTGTACTAAAAATTAAATGTTGCTGAATTGACGTGGCACAATGGTTTCAATATTTAGTTATAAACCAGTCCAAGAATAAGTATTTTTCCCTCATTCCCCAATATGTACTCAAAAAATAATAATAATAATAAATGATATGTAAATACACATATAGTAAATTTTATAAGTCAAATAATATATGAAAAAAATTGAAAACTTCAAAATTTTAAAGTATATATGAATATACAAATTTAAATATTTTTAAAATATAAACATACATATTGTAACAATAAATAAAAATACGAATGGTAAAATTAAAAAATAAATGTTGGTAGAAGTAAATATAAATATTATATAACTATTAAATAAACTAAAATAATAGCTGTAATAATATTGTAAAATTAAAAATGGGAAACAAATGCCTTCGTCAGAGTCAAACTTGAATTTAGAAAAGAAATATTGCAAACATGCCAAAGCAGCGCCCTTTGATAATGGAAACGGGACCGTGTTTAGCAAAAATTAAGAAACTTTCTTTTAAATTTTGGAAACAAGAATCGAGAACGGTTATCAAATAAATTCGTTTTAAAAAAATGAGAAATAGAAACAAGAAACAAGAAATGGGAACGTTATCAAACGGATCCTTTGTTTTTCGTTATTTGTTTATAAAATTTAAGCCTACAACATCTACCTTACTATACTTTTTCCTTATTTGAATATCTACATCTTACCTATATTTTAATAAACAAAACCAAATTTTGTAAACAAAAAAAAGTAGTTTCCAAAAACTTGTTTATGTTTTTGAAATTTGGTTAATATTTTCCTATTTTCTTAAGGAAAGATGGATACATCGTAGGAAAGATGAAACACATGTTAGAAAATTTGAATAGAAATAGTCTTAAATTTCATAAACAAAAAATAAAATAGTTATAAAAGAAGGCCTATATTTTACATCCCACTATACATGAAAGAAGCTATTCTATTTGTAGGTAAGAGAGTGGAGCGCAGCAATTAAATAAAATGAAAAAGAAAACAGTTTCATTTTTTTAGCAAAAAACAGTAACTAGACCACATCCGAAAAGTATTTGCAAATATAGGTGCCCAAGTTTTTTTTTGCAAAGTTAATTTTTTTATTAAAATTCGTAATTATTAATTTTTCATTAATACCATTTTACCATTTATCAAATTTAATACTAAATTTTTGAATTAAAACACTCATTTAAACATACTTCCCATTCTTTTAAAACATACCATATTTAATTGTCAACTCTTTTAATGCAAAAGATTTTAATTCATTTTCTCATTTATCTTCCATCTTTCTTCCTTTCCTTTTCCGTTTCACTTTTCTTCCTCCATTCTCCATTCCTCCATTTTCGTTTCTTCAGCTCTATTCATTCTCTGTTTTCACATTCCGGCCACCACGTAAAATGTAAATTTTCGTCGACCACAAAACTCCGATCGGATGGTATAATCATACGAGTTAAGTCATCTTCTCTCAATAATCTCCATTTTCACAGTATTTGTATCACGTTTTTGTTACTTATCCATCACCATTAGCATGTTACTGTTCATTTTCAGTATAGACGTGATTCGATATGTCTCAGATTGTTTAGTATGATATGTTTTATTTCTATTTATGTCAATTTTTTACATTTAATTCATTTCTATTCCAATCTTTAGAATGTCAAAAATCATGTTTAGAAAATGCAGTAAAATCATATGTAGAACAGTAGTATCTTCGTACTTTCCAATTCATATTGTGGTATAATTGACTGTATATATATCTACAAAACTGTATAATTGAGTATATACCGTATGTTCACACGTCCTCGATTTTTATATAGTCAAAGAAATTGTATAATTGACTATATACCGTATGTTCATACTATATTTTTAGGTTAGTTATATTATACATCTTTTCCTTATAGGTTCATTAATCATTCCATTTGAAATTACACATAGTGTTCTTTACAATGTCAATATTTATATTTAGAAATGTATTTAAATCATATATGTAGAAGAGTATTATCTATATACTAAAATGTCCAAGTCATGTATACTTGAGTATTATCTACTGTAGTTTTTCATGTACCGTACATTATATTACTGTATAAACTATACAAAACTCTATATGTTTCATTATTTCATTATACATATTGTATAAGTTACAATATGATACATTTATGGTTTATTATTCATTCTATTCATGTATAATACATTTTTCGTACTCATATTACTATTCATTAAATTTCCATTCAGCAATACGGTATTGTTTATACATGTATATTATACGACTTATAATATAGAACAATATTATTTGGACAATTTTGTAATACTATCCAATTTTTCCTTATAGGTTCAACAAACATCCCAATCTGTATTACACATAATGGTCAGTAGGATGAAAATGAGATGTACCATAATCATGAAGTAGCTGAAGAGCGTCGCATGAATATTGAGGAACGCATTCACTCAATGATGATTTTTGTTACCCATGAGACCTTTTTTATTTACTATTGATCTCACTTTGAATAGTAATTTTGTGTGAATTTGTTCCAATAGTACGAATCTCTATCAATTCACAAATATTACATATGTTATTTCTCAATGTTTTACTATGCGGTATTGTACATTCAAAATTACTTGTTCGTTGTCGCAAACATATTAAATCACACTACAAGTATCCATATCAGCAAATTAAACATTTAAAAAAAACACAAAGTTTTAAAAATAGGGTATGCTACATGATATATTATGGTTGTACCGTATATACTAAGTTGTTTCAATACTGTGTGGTTATCAAACGTGTTCTGATTTCAATCAACAAAATTGAACGTTCAGCAGCTCATACGGTTTATTTATAAATAAAATTACTAGAATCAAATAACATATACATTACAAACTATATTGTATGTAAATCACAACACAGTACATCTAACAATGTATTGTCGCCACTCTCGTCCTGCAATTAATGCACCATAAATTGGCAATTTTTGGTTTGGAATGTAGAGGCAATTTCCTTTTTAAATTTTTTTACTCCCCAAATGAAAAACCAATAATTTGATCGTTATTTTTTAAATTTATAAGGTATTAAAAAAAGGAAGATGAAACGTATCTAATAAATGTGATTTCGGAGGATATGTTTTTCTATAATTAATGCCCATAAATTTGCGATTTGTGGTTTGGAATGTGAGATAGTTTTCCTTTTTTAAAAATTTTCTTCCAAAATTAAAAAACAACCAATATGAGTGTATGATTGTAATTCATTATTTTCAGATTTTATAATGTATTAAAACAAAATCTACTCTTGCTAATATTTTTGTAGATATATATATTTACAAATACTTTTTAAATTGGGTGTATTTATGAAAAAAGACCTTCATTAAATAGATACATATGTGTACTGTGCAGCGTGTGAAGTAACAGTGAAGAAGTTATATGGTGAAACAAAGTTGACCAGAAATTAAATAGTTGGAAAAAATATTTTTTTTAATACCTAAGTTTAGGATATGGTTTAATTTAGTCTCTATATTGCTCATTTCTAGTGTATGAAATAATAAAATTATTAGTTACAAAATATAATATTAAGTAAAATGATGGTGAGATTAATTTTAAATTTCAATATATGGATAAAGTGAATATTCTAATTTTAGGAGAAATTAATTTATAAAATAAAATAAAATTAAAAAATTTACCTGACTACAAAGAAGCATTGTTGAAATATCACAATAAAAATGTTTAATTTTAAAATCTATATCCAAATTAAAACTAAATCTCAAATCTAGAGTTTGTAAAAAAAAACAAATTAAAACTAAATCTCAAATCTAGAGTTTGTAAAAAAAAAAAGGATTTTATATGTATATTAAAAAAAAATCATGTACAGCATAAGTTCCAAACTTATTCATTTGGAGTACAAAATGATTGAATTCTATCGGTTTACACTGTTTAATCACTCAAAATCTATTGAAATTTTTCGGTTGAATTGGTAGAAGTCTAAAATTTATGAGTTGAATTGATAGAAGTCTAATGATAGTAGAATAGGAATTTTAAGCAAAATATACTATAAATGAATTATTTTAAAAAAATGTGGTACAATTACAATGAAGTGCCAAAAATATGTTGACAAATTTCCAAAATATATATATATATATATATATATATATAAATTTAGAGATTAAAAAGGTAATTTTTCCTAAATAGTTGAGAAGAGTACGATTTTAATTTCAAGGTTTTGAATAAGATTTATTAGGTTCTTATATTTCAAAATCAAATAGAACTTTACTGAAAAATAAATAAATAAATAAAAAGTTTTTTTTTTTCTGTTTCAATTTGAGTAGTGGTTCAGATATACCTTCTCAATTCAAAAGTTGATGTTCAAATTCTTTTTTGACATGTTTATTTTTTGAAAACAACCAAGTATAATTCATTTAAAAGCATCTTGAAGGAGGTTCTATAACCTGCCCATTAAGGATCTTGGATTTTGAAGCACTTTTTGAGGGATAACTTTTTTTTTTTTTTTTAGTACAAGTTGGGGGAAGAAGATTACAAATGCCGATTTCTGTGACCGTAGAGTGGAAATGAATTAACATCAATCTAGATAACCAATCCTACCACCGTCCTATTCTATTATTATATTATATTTATTACTAAATAACTATTATATTTATTGCTAAATAAGAATTCACTAAAATAACCGAATTAGAGAAAGGCATTGAATCAGGAATAATAAGATTACCAACTGCCTTACAACAACATCCATCATGTTGAATTATATTTAATGTCGATATGAAATAAATGTAGTACTAAAAAATGAGTGAGGTGTCAAAATGAACTTAGATAAGGCTAAAAATTAATAAAGAGAGTGATTAAAGAAAAAAATTAATAAATAAATAATCATGTCTTGCTTTTTTTTTTTCGAAAGCAACAGAAATTCATTCCACCACCAAACCCAAGTTCATACAATCAGCAACTAAAGCAGAGGCAATATGAGGGGGGAGAGAGCCCCCTCCAAAAAAACCTGCCCGAATCCTCACAAGCAGAGGGGCATTAACAAAAGAATTAAACCTAGCCTCCGAACAATGAGCCAACGAGTGAGCGACAACGTTACAAGACCTGTAGCAATGGGATAATAGTAAATTCCCAAATAAAAGGATCAAATCCCTAATGTCAGTAATGATATTGCTGAATTCAGTAAGATCTCTAAAATCATGTCTTGTTTTAGATGTTAGAAAATTGAACCATTACACCTTTAAATATTGTTTAATCTTTTTTTTTTTTGGTACAATTTTCTGACCTATCTAATATTTGTTAAAATGCAAAAATCTGACTAGACTCCAAATTGAAAGATTGGTATCTTATTATATATAAAATATATTAAATAATTAGAAAGTTACAAGTTCAATTATTATTAAATTTAAAAAATGATCATTTTTCTATCTAATAGATTAGTTCTAAAAAATAATAAGAACCTATTAAACACAAAATCGAAAGTTTAAAAGACTAACCATCTACTTTTTAACTTCTCAAAAAAAAACATCTACTTTTTAAAATAAAAAATAAATCCTTTAGACGAACTTAAATATTCAAAAACTAAACTTTTAAAGAACCAAACATTGTGCAAATATTTTCTCACAAAACACTTTTAAAGTGTTGCGTAAATGCTAGCATTTATGTACATGTTACCTTCATATATGATAATTTTAAGAAAATTTTGACGAGTAGACAAAAATGATTTACCAATATCAATTAAAAAAAAAATCAATATAGCAAAAATTTATTCTGCCAAAAAAAAAAAACAATAGACTTCATAGGAATTTAAAATAAAATAGTTTTAAAAGTTTGTTATAATTTTTTTTTTTTGAAAAAAAACAAACCACTTAAATTCAAACACCAACAATCAAGTGAGAGCCCACAGAAGCAACCTGCGGGGGGGGGGGGGGGGACCTCCAAAAGAAAGTCATTTTTCGCATAGTTAGGAAAAAAGTAGCATTTTTCGCATAGTTAGGAAAAAAAGTAGCTACATAATACAAATCAATGGGCGGATCGAGCTTAGCGAAGAGATCTGCAACTCGATCCCAAGTCCTACCACAAAAAGAAAGGGATATGTCCCTAAACATAGGGATCATACTCTGAATATCAACTATAATATTGCTGAGTTCGGTAACATCTTGGGGAACCTCATTGATAATACTAATAACTGATTTAGAATCGGATTCCACTAAGATAGACGAGGGAAGAACTAGGCCACTATCCAAAACATACCTCATACCCTCCTTAATTGTCAAGCTTTTCATAATCTTTGCCGAAGAAATTTTGAATCTTCCTTTGGAGCCCCATAGAAGATGATTGCCATCAGTCTCTAGTCATCCAACCAATACCACACTCACCCCCATCGGCCTTCCATGCCTCTTTGAGCGGCAGGCACCAACAAGCAGGAGCCTGACCACCCCTCTGCGAAGAAATAAAATGATTTCCTGCAATCACATAAGATTCTTGTAAGTTTAAAGAGGATAAAATTAAAGACAATAAGCTTTCTTTTTTAGCCTTCAAATTGCTATGCAATATCTAATTACGATAGTTTCACATATTCCAAATCATAATTAACACTTCATAAAGATCGCTCTTTGGAATCTTGGAACACATCCCATGCCAGAACGACTCACCCAAGTCAGCCGACCTGAAAAAAGAAACAAAGTCAGACATGTATGGAAATATAGAAAGCCAAGCATGAATTGCAAATTTGCAATCTTTATAATGTGAAGGTTTGTTTCTTTAGCCTAGTACAACAGTGGTTGATATCAACTCCTTTAGCCCGAATCTTTCATAGGAATAAAATTCTTTAAAACATTCCAAGCTCCAATCTTGATTTTTTGGGGCAACTTCCATCTTCCAGAATGTCTTTCAAAGGGATGCCTCTAAGGATGAGTCCGAAGAAGAAGCCTTCTTGGACCGGGACAAATTCATAGCCACATGATAAGCACTCTTTGTAAGGACCCGACCCAAACTAGGGTCTAAACCTAAGTCCTTAACTCAAAATGCATGAAAATAGTATTCGCAATCTCGGGCATGTAAATTTAAACCAAAACTCCTTTAAAACAACTCGGGAGAACAAGGTTATAAGAGTATAAATTCATTAAAACAGTCTTAGGGTACCCTAAAGTCAAACATAAAAAACTCGATAAAACATGTTCCACTTATCACGCCCTTAAATAGTTCATGTAGAAAAAAGGAATTTAGAAGACTCTAAACAGAATAATGCAGCGGGTCCCATGGTCATCTTCAGCTCGTCCGATCACCCATCTCGATACAATCTCGTAGTACCTGTGGTATTCCACACTGGAAAGGGTGAGTTTTGCAACTCAGTAAGGATTCCCCACCTCGGGGTAAAGACATGCATTAGGTCAAAAGCATCACGAACATGCAAGATAGCAACATAATCAAGGGGTCCACAAAACCCGAGCTCCTGGGCGAAAATGGTTAGGAACCATGTCCAAGATCCATGCCACGCAGAGCGGTCTAAGGCCACAAACCAAAGACCTAAAGGCCAATAGAGACCACAAATCTCTAAGGCAATCTGGGATACCTGCTCCAGGCCGAGGGATCCTGCGAGTAGAGAAGCCTGGTAGCTAAGGGACCACAAATCCCACAGGTCTCATACTCACGGTGAGGGTGGATCCAGCACGCTCACCAAAGGGCCACAAACCCAACCACATACCTGGAGAACACCCTAGGTTACTAGTAAAATGCCGACAGGGCCGTGAGCCTGGTGGGCCAACCATCCACGGGAACCTGACGGTGAGGGACCACAAATGCCTCATCGAGAACGTGCCGGCCACAAACCGTGCACGTCCACTTACTAGTATCCTCTATCTGGTCTTCGTGTCTCGTTTGCGTCCAAACGAAGCACCAAGCCGTGCATCAAACATCATGCAAGCCCCCAATGGGACATAAAGACTGTCATGCAAGTCCGACTCTATCAATTAACATACAGTAGTTCATGCATATCCATATAATCAACATAATCTACATGCTTGCCTTAACATGATATCAATCATATAGTGCATGCTCTCAGTATAATCAATAAAAGCACAAGCAACACAGATTATGTCACATCAAACACGTGAGTGAATACAGTGAATCCAACACATGTAATAGCCACGGGCCTCGAGAAGGGGGTAACGGGTCCCTTACCTCGGCTGAATCTCCCAAACAACACTTCAGAATATACTAGAAGCCTCCAGATGCCAAAACACAATTTCGAGCCCTGAAAAAGGAAAACTAGTAAAAAACTAGCACCTTAGACCATCAAAATCGGATCCAGAATATCGAATTTATCAAACAGGGAAAAACCTCGAAAATGTGTCCCGAAGACACCTGGCGACCACACGAGCCTCACGAACTCTGCTCGAAAAACAGAAAATGGTTCGGGTCAAATCTGGTCAATAAAAGTCAATGAGTCAAAGCTCATCATTTTACCCAAGCCAAACACCTTTTAAACTCGATACCAAACATGCACTATACTACTAGCCAAACAGTCTTTCAACCACAATCCAAACAAACCTTAATTTCACATTTGGGATAACTTAAAACCCCAACCAAACACCTTTAATCCAAAACTTGAATGATTTTATACCACTAGCCAAACAAGCTAAATCCATATTTCAATTAACTTTAAGTCTCTAAGCCAAACAAGCCAAAACCATTAATTAAATAAACAAACAGCTTGTAGCCATAGCTTGAATATTCTTAAACTAGAAAACAAACAGCCTCTACTCCTCACTTGAATAGCTTTAAACTTAACTCAACCATTGCCTATCCATTCTTTTAATATCCATAATCCACTAGACAAACAACCTAATTCACAACTTAAATAAAGCTAAACCAGCAACCAAACACCCATAATCCACCATTTAAATAACCTCACACTTGCAAACAAACACTCTTTATCCATACTTTAAATAGCATGACCCACAAACAAACACCCTTAATCTCACTTAAAATGACTTTAAGCCCCAACCAAACACTACCCTTCTTCAACCTTTTGGTGCCATTAAAGATAACACAAGAAAAAGAGAGAAAACCTTCACCTTACTCCGGCGGCAGCTACCTTGCAACGGTGACGGCGGACTCATGGAGGCTACCACTGCAGCTCGCCCACAAACTGCACTCCACGCGAGACGCCGCCGATCGAACTTCACTGCGGCGACGCTTGAACTAAGCTCAAGCTCGACGACGAACTCACGCCCTCCACGGCTTCAACCCACGACGATGTTCTCTGCTGCGAACTCGCAGACACGCGACGACGGAGACCGTGATTCACACGGTGTGATTCTGCGAACTCGCGGCTCAGGCCCTCGACGTCGACGTGTAGCTCACGGCGAACCCACAAGCTTACCACGCTGCTTCTCCCTGCAAAATAGAACCCACGCGAACACGTCGATAAGCTACCTGCAGCTGCTTAATCGAGACCCACGCGTGCTCTACCTGCTTGTATTGCATATCTGTGCGAAAGCCACGCCTGCGAGGAGCCATAAGCTACGACGGAAGCTCACCCAATCAGCTCGATGACGACCTGCGCACCACGATCCACGGCGAAGCTGAACGACGCTTCAGTTCACAACGGTGACGCAACACATGAACCAACAAGCGCTCAATGACGAACTCGCATTCGGGCCGAAAAGCAGACCAAGGTAGGCGGTGCGCACAAGATCTTTGGGGATGAGCAAGAGAAACACATACCCTAGGGATTTGCAATCTCACCATTTTTCTTAAATATCAAAGGCTAAAAAGACAATAATGCCCTCCACCTTTAAGTTAACTACAAATGTGCCAAACCCTTATTTAAACTCCAAAATTTTTAACCTCATTTAATCTTTTAAATTCCAACAAGCCGCCATCTCCATAGGCTTACAAAAGATGGAATTATTACACTCTTTACATTAAATAAGCCGTTAGAACTATAATTTCATATAATCTCATCCTCTTGGACCGAACTCCCAAAAGGAATCTTATAAATTAAATTGGCTTCCTCTCAAGAAAAATGGAATCAATCTTGCTCTTGATTCACATGTTATCTTCACTAATAATGTTTGCAACTTTAAGATCCTTCCAAGGAGCTCTGACACTTAGTGGAATCGAAAGTCCTTCTTTACTAAGCCACAAATCTCTTCCAATAACAATCCTTCTTCCATTGCCAACTTTCCCACTGTACCCTTTCTAGAACAGATCCCAACCCCATAACAAACTCCTCCAGGCCAAAGAAGGGTTACTACCCATTTGAGTTCTGAGATAATCTCCATCTTTGAAATACTTGCCCTTTAAAACTCGAAAAAGTAGACTCATGATTTCAAATAATATGCTAGCTCTGCTTGGCCAGCAAGGCCTGGTTAAACAAGCTCAAACTATGAAATCCAAGCCCATCTTTTTCCTTGCTCACACTCAGCTTCTTCCAACTCGCCCATGCATTTTCTTACGATCTTTATTATGACCCCACCAAAATTCTGCACAGGGTCCATCAACCTCATTACAAACTGATTTGAGAAGATTAAAGCAACTCATTGTATAGGTGGGAATCGTTTGGGCGACAGCTTTAATAAGAATATCTTTCCCACATTTAGAAAGTAAATTCCCTTACCAATTTTGGAGAGAACGTCTGATTTTGTTTGAAACATAGCCAAATAAATCCTTCTTACTCCTATTATTATGAGACGACATCCAAAGATAATTTCCCAAATTTGAATCCACTCTCACCCCAAAAATCTTGCTCATCAAAATCTTATTGTGGTTGGACACATTCTTACTAATAAGCATTGCAGACTTATTAAGATTAATAGTTTGTAGACGCTTTTTCATAAACATTCAAAATTCTTTTGTTATAATTAAATTAGTGTTACTAAAATTCGCTATCAAGGACTATTTTCTATAATTTTAACCAAAAGAACATACTCTTTGCATATGTAGAAGCACTTTTAAACTAGATGGATAATTCAAATAAAATATCATAGGAGGTTAAGTGGTGTGTGTCATAGTTTAACACATAATTAATAACACCAAGTCTCCTAGTCTTAAGACATGATCAAATTTGTGAGAATTTACCCATCCAAATATATGGTTGTTTCTTCTTTACTTTGTGTAAGTGGTTGCAGTGGCAATTAGATATGCATTCCCATATTTTATTTTTTTTCAACCATTTTTTGTTGTGTTCTAAAAAACCATCTTTTTTACCAAAAAAAAACTAGCTTTTTGTTGTTGGCTAAACTTAAATTCATTGTTTAGATCTGATTGAAAGTAGTTTGATTTATCAACAAAAACAAAGCTCAAGTAGCATAATATGTGATTTAACTAACAACTATAGCTCAAGTGCAATAGAGTTCGAATAACTTTTAAAAATGAAATAAATTTTTTTTTTATAAAAAAACAAGGAAATTTACATTGTATAGCAACTTTTTTTACCACAGTTTACAATTATAGCACATTTTTTAAAATAATTCCTTTATAGCAAAGTCTGACATTCTTTTAAAAAAAAAATTATTTACCTTTTTTATGGAAGACTTTAATAGAATCTATTATTCTCTAGCGATGGAAGTCTATTAATTTTATCAGTAATTGATTCTATCCGTCCTTATTGATAGAATCGGATGAAAGTCTATCAATTTACTTTATTTATTAGTACGTAATTGATTCTATCATCCATCGATAAAATCTATCAATAAGAAAGCCTATCAATTTATATTTTTTGCTATATGTGCAAATATTTTGATTATTGTGCTATTCATGGAATATTTTAATCATTTTGTAATATACATGCAAAAGCCCCAAAAAACAATTTCTTGTATTAATGATTTCAGACGGTAATAAAATATTTTTTGAAAAATAAAATAAAATTAAAGTTTTGATTAATTAATTTTTTTATAAACAGATAGATTATTTAAAATGACTTTTTAAATAAATAATTAAATATCTTCAAAATATATAAGAAAAAATATATTTGTAATAATTATAATTATTTTTGGGTTTAAAAACAATTAAAAAGATAAGTCAAACTCATAACCTTTAAATGATAGATAATTTATTATAAATAATTTTTTAATATAATACAGCAAGGAAAAAAAAAATTATTTAAAGTACTTAAAAAAATTGTTTAAACTAAATGCCAGAAGGAATTCCACCTATATTTCCCTGTTTTTTTTCGTTTTTTGAATAAATGTTTAATTTGACAAACAACCAAATATTGTTTACAAAATTTTCGATTTCTAGGCTACTTTAACCCACCAAATAGAGCTTTCATGAACTTATCTTATACAATGAACTTGACTTGACAAAAAGAATTGAGCAAAAAAAACTCCTTAAGGGGCCGTTCACTTTGAAGTATTCTGAGATTCCCATGGAATGAGAATCTCGATTATCTTGTTCTTTTCGTAGTAATATTAGAATGTCTGGTATCTCAACATTCTCGAGCATCCTAAGATTCCCATTTGAAGGGCATCCGACAACATTTGAATGCCCTTCTGATAGATGGATTTCCAAAATTACCATGGAGAGGGAATCGTCTTTTGACGATTTTGCCCCTCTTTTTTTTAATATTTGTATTCATCGATTTTCTTTTTTTATCTATTATTAATATACATATAAATAAATTTTGTTAAAAGTAATATTGTATATTTAAAATTATTTTTAATTAAACTTGAAGTGTTTTTTTTTTCCAATGATGGTTTACATCTATAAAAATTATAAGTAAAATACAAAGTTAATATTATTTTTTTCAAAATTTTCTTTTTTCTTTTTAATTATATAATATAAGTTATCAAAAATTGTAATTAATTATATAATTAACTTTTTTGACATTTATACTTCATTATATGCATGTGTCATTATTTTTCTACACAACCATACATTATAAAATTAGGATATAAGAAACTAATTTTTTTAAAGTATACATTTAATTTAATATAAAAAAATATATTATATAAATTTAAATTATATTAAATTAATGCAAAATTATGTAAATATTGTAAGGATATTTTTAAAACATTAGTTAAATTTGAAGTCATCTCAAATACGATTCCTTCTAAAGAAATAAAGTTATCTAAATATTATCCAGTATTCGTAAAAAAAATATTCCTACAAAACAAACACAGTGACCTAAGGATGTCAGACATCTGTAATTCCAGACATCTAATATTTCGGACATTTAAGATTCCAGCTATCGTGATTACCGCAAAATAAACGACCCCTAAAGTAACTCTAAAAAGTAGAAATAGGCTTGAAATTTTGCCTAATATAACCACGAATTTTGAAAAATATTGAATAATTGGAATTACAAAGACCTATTAAATAAGTTTAGGTTGAGTTAGGAGGTCTTTTTGGACTAATTCATATTTGTTCAATAATGTTAATAGAATTAAAGACAAAATGTAAACCTATTTTAAAATTTATAAAGGAAGATGATAATTTTTTGAAAGAAAAATAAACAAATTTATTTTCTAAAGACCAATTTGAAGTTTTCTTTTCTTTTTTTTTTTTTAATTTTTTAAGTTAATAAACCGAAATTGAACAAACTTCAAAATTTAAATATTAAAATTAAACTTTGAAAAGTTAGGGCAAGTCTCAAAGTTTAGAAACAAAAATAGTATTTTACCTTTAATTTTACATACATTTATATAATATTACTCTTAATTTGGGTAGAATTGTGTTAAAGAGCCTAATCCAAGAACCAACTTAAATCATTATGTACCCATTTCATCCTACCCCATTTATAGAAAATTATTACTCAACCTAAATTAGGTTAGGTTATCTTGCACACCCACTTACCATGTCCAAATTCTCCCTTCCCTCTCATAAAAATTTGATATATGAATATAGTTTCCAATACTAAAAAATGGGACAAATTGACAAATTGCAGTCATCTTTTTTTTAATTGATTGCGTTTAATTTTCTAACTTATTAGCAAAAGGGGTTGTTTTTTAGTCTTTATGTGGTTGCATCTTTACCAAAGTGTACACTATTTTATAGAACAAACAATCCCAAATCAAAATTTTAGCAAGAGTGTCTAGGAAATCAATTTCCATAAAATGACCTAAATGCCATAAACCCCATTTCAAGAAACCCCTATAGCCATGGTTGCAGACAAAAGAAAAACCACAGCCATTTTCAGCTCACCAAATCAAAACAATCAACAAAACCAAGTCCTCCAAGAAACACAAATGATTTTTCTTCTCCCCCTGACTATCTCTTTAAATTATATATTAATGTGAAAGACGTTTAGGGTTTTTTTTCTGGTGAGAAGATGAAGAAATTTTAAAAATAGAGAGAGAATTTTAGAGGAATTAGAGACAATAACTTGTTTGGATGTGAATTTAAAATGTTTAGTTATTTTGAGTAGTTAAAGAATTATTAGAAATGAATGGTTAAAAATGAGTTATTTTGAAGAGTTAGAAATGAAGAGTTGTTTTGATTAGTTATAAATTTATAATTAGAAATTAGTAGTTATAAACGAGAAGTTATTTTTAGTAGTAAAAATGATGAATTGTTTTGAGTAATTACAAAAACTCTTTGCTCATAGTTTTTTTAGGAATAGTTAATAAATACTCATTTTAAATTCTCCTTAAAGTCGACAAACAAACACCCCCTTAATAGCTATTTCTCGTATCTCTATTAACCCATCACCAGGTTTAGCTCCAGTAACCTCACAACCATTGTCATCTCCTGTCTCGTGGATCGGTTCCATGGCAGCTCTTCATCCTTCCCGACATCAAAATTTTGGAAATCTTCATTGCAATGTTAGAATTACAAAAATAAAAGCAATAAGACAGAGGAGAAAACAAGGGCTACCTGTGCGACCGAGCATCAAAATGCTATCGTCTTTAGTCGCCGAACTTCGAAGCAACTCGTATGAATGGATCACCAATGTACTATACAATCAAAATGGAACTTTTAAGTTCAAAGGCGCCATATTAGGAAAGAAACATAGTTAAGTATTAGCCTAGGCCCACGTGCCAAGTGTAATGAGCTTGTTATCAAACTAATGTAATAGGAAGCCCAAGTGTGTAGGTAAAATTGGTTAGGGCATTTTTCTTCTTTTCGTGTAATGTGAAGAAGGTGTGTATGTGTGAAGAGTTTTTTAATCTCTGTGTAGCATCTCTTTTTTCTTCTTCATTGTAGAGCTGTTAAATATCTCTTGAGATGATTTTCAAATATTGAATGAAGCACAAAGGGTTTTTCTTATATAACTTTGCAAGTTCTTTGATTATCATCACATGGTATCAAAGCTGTGTGTTTAATGATGATTTTTTTTTTCCGATGGAGAGTTCGATAACAACCTCTGATCTTTTGTGTTCTTCAACCTCCTCGATGACAATTGTTAATCCTGGCAACAAGATTTCTATCGTAAGATTGAGCAATGAAAAGTGCTTGTTATGGAAATTTCGAGTCGAATTTTCTCTACAAGGCTATGATCTGCACTATAATCACATTGCTTCTGATTCAGTGCCGCCGACGGAGAAGATTCAGGTGCATGCTAATTCTGTAGACGTCTATCAACCTAATCCTGCTTATACTGTATGGAAGAAGCAAGATCGATTGATCTACTCGTGGCTCCTTGGATCGATGACTTAAGACATTCTGCAACAAATGCTTCATTGCACCTGTTCGAAGTAGATTTGGTCATGTTTGCTCCAGATCTTAAACTCGCGAAGTTTAGCACAAGTGATGAAATTGAAATCCTCTCTTTAAAATATGAAGAAAGGTAACTCTTTTTTTAGCGATTATTTTGCAAAAATTAAGCATGTTGTTGATGCTCAAAATGCCGTAGGAAAATCGATTTCCACTCAATATCATATTCTATACATCTTAGATGGTTTAGGAGTAGAGTATGAATCGATGATACCCGTTATTATAGCGAAATTGAATTCTGATTCTATTCAAGACGTCATGGCTCTTTTATCACACACGAAACACGTCTTAAATCCAAGTTAGTTAACACAGATGGTAGTACTCCCTTAGCTAATGTTGCTCAACAACAACTTGCTCCTTATCACTAGACAGAGGTCGTGGGAGAAGCAACAATAATGGAAGAGGCAGTGGTCGCTTTGGCGGTAGAAACAAATATCATTGCACCATTTGTAACAAAGACGGTAACATAGCCACAGGTGTTACTTTAGACAAGAAAATAACTTTAGAAATAACCATGTATTCGCAAAGCTCAGGTCCCCTGTTTATGTCTCAAACTCAACTAGGTGCTGGTCAGCTTTAAATGATTCCTAAATATGGCTATCCACACCCTCCCCTTCCACAATATGGCCATTATGGTATGCAGGATACATCCGTTAGAATAATGATAGTAATTGGTACCCGAATTTAGGAGCTATGCATTACCTAACAAATAACCTTGGAAATTTGTCGATGGGCTCTAAGTATGGTGGCTCGAGCCAGGTCCATGTTGGCAATGGTACAGGTTTGAAAATCTCTCATACTGCTTATGGTTTAGTAATTTCCTCAAATAACACATTTTTTTCATTTGAATAACCTGTTACATGTTCCACTAATTACTAAGAACTTACTTAGTGTTAGCCAATCTACTGGTGATAATAATGTTTTCTTTGAGTTTCACCTATCTTTCTGTATTGTGAAGGATCTAAGCAACTGGTCGGGTTCTGTTTCAAGGGACTCTCCATCAAGGCCTATACCGCTTTGCCATGAAACCTCTTTTTTCAAATTGGTCTGCAAATAAAACTGTTGAAACAAACACTAGCATTGTTTCCCCTACATGTTTTTACTCTGTTACTCAACCATCTAAGGTTGATCTTTGGCACCAAAGACTTGGACATCCTGCCTCTTTAATTGTGTATAATATTGTTCGTACTTATATGCCTTCTAATATGTTTAAGAACAATGTTAAATCTTTTTTGCAATGCTTGTGCAAATGGAAAAATACATGTTGCACCTTATTCGTCATCTCTTGCACTTTATACTAAACCTTTGCAGCTAGCTGTTATCGATTTCTGGGGACCGACTCATACTATTTCAAGAAATGGTTTCAAATATTATATGAGCTTTTTTTATGTAATTTCTCATTTCACATGGATTTATTTTCTTCAATCCAAATTTGAGGCTGCATCTATTTTTAAAGTTTTCGAAACTTATATTGAAAAGCTGCTAGGCAATCCTATAGTTTGTGTCCAAACTGATGGAGGTTCTGAATTTAAACCTCTTTTTCCCTTTTTCCAAACACATGGCATTACTTATAGGTCGACATGCCCATATAATTCAAAACAAAATGACATAGTCGAGCGAAAGCATAGATGCATAGTTGAAATTGGGCTAACTCTCTTATCTCATGCTTCTTTGCCTCTTATGTTTTGGGATGATGCTTGTTGTATTGTTATGTTCTTGATTAACAAATTATCTACATCTGTTCATCGTGGTATTATTCCCTTGGAGAGGCTCTTTGATCGAGTGTCAGACTATTCTCAACTTAAAGTCTTCGGTTGTAGGTGCTTTCCTTACCTCCGTCCATACAACATGCATAAACTTGATTTTCGATCTAGACCCTGTACATTTCTTGGTTATGGTTCATTACACAAAGGGTATAAATGTCTTGATACTAATGGGAAGGTATATGTTTCTAGGAATGTCATACATTCTTTCCCTTTTTTTCATAAATACCTAATGACTCGTACTCTAAACCTACAACTCAAATTCAATCCTATGTTCTTATTCTCTCTCAGCCAGAACAAAAGGAAAACCATAGTTTACAACAAACTTTTCATCCCAATGTTAACTCACCAAATCCTACAAAGTTGCCACTACCAACAACACAAGGTGATACTCAATATACTGGACCTGCCCCCTGCACCATAGTTAAGCCAATTGTATCCTCTAATGATAATGTATCTAAAGTGGATATCTCTGTGGTTAATATATCTACTTCTATGGTTAATGCCCAACCTATGAAAACTAGGGGGGAAAGTGGCATTTTCAAACAAAAAACCTACATATCTAAGAGCCCCCTAATGTCAAAGAAGCCTTAAAATGCGATCATTGGAGAAAAGCTATGCAAACTGAGTATGACGCCTTAATGACAAATAAAACTTGGACCTTTGTCTCTAGACCTCTAAATCAAAAAGTTGTTAGGTGTAAATGGGGTTTTAAGATTAAGAGAAATTCATATGGAACGACAGCTAGATATAAAGCTTGCTTGGTAGCTAAGGGATTTCATCAAACCCCTGATAAGGATTTTTTTGAAACCTTTAGTCTTATGGTTAAGTCGATTACAATCCATGCTTTACTCACTCTAGAACTTCCCTATAACTAGACCATTAGATAGATTGATACAAACAATGCCTTTTTACATGGTATTTTGCCTGAAACTATGTATATGGATCAACCGACCGATTTTGTATCACCAAATGGTTCTCGAAATGTTTGTAGGTTGCATAAGGCCTTCTATAGCTGAAAACAAGCTCCACGAGCTTGGTTTGATTATCTCACTACCTACTTGAAGAGTTTAGGATTCACACATTCTCGTATAGACACATCTTTACTATTTCGACAGACCTCTGCTGGTTGTTGCTATATTCTTGTTTATGTGGATGATATCTTGATTATGGGAAGCTTTGCACCTATGGTATCTGTTATGGGTAAAATTGGGCCTGGGTATTGGGCCGCACGTCGGAGAGTCAGCCCACGAGAGGAACTCCTTGTCCCAGACCCGCAGGGGCGCTTGCGGAAGCCCAAGCCCACATCAAGGCGGTCGTGAGCCCAGACCCGCCCCAGACGCGTGGGGCGCATGCAAAGCCCACAGGTCGCGCGCGGGACGCAAGCAACGCCCACAAGCGCGAGGGGCGCGCGCGCGGGGCCCTGCGCGCGGGCGCGCGCGAGGGCCCTGGCGCGCGCAGGCGCACGCGAGGGCCCTGCGCGCGCGCAGGCTCACGCGAGGCCATCGGGCGCGCGGCGCGCGCCGTCGCGCGCGCGACGCGACGTTCGCGGCGCGCCGAGCGCGCGCAACGCGCGGCGTCGCGGGTGGCACCTGCCGCGCGCGCGCCGCGGCGACGCGGGTGGCACCACAGCGCAGCGCCGCGCGGCGCGCTGCGTGGCACCTATCGCCGCGCGCGCGGCGCGCGGCGCGTGGCACCCCCCCGCGCGACACGCGCGGCGCGCGCGTGGCACCCTCGCCGCGCGCGCGCGACGCGCGCGCGCGTGGCACCTCGCCGCCGCGCGCGCGGCGTGCTCGTGGCACCCACAGCGCGCGCGCGCGCGGCGGCGCGTGGCACCCTCGTCGCTTCGCCGCGCGCGCGCGGGTCCCAGTGCCACGCATACTCGACGCAAGACGGGGCCCCGGTGTCGCGCGCGATGCGGCGCGTCGCGGGCCCCGACGATGGGGTGAGCGCGCGCGAGACTTGGCGGCGACCAGCTCGACCCGCTTACCTTTTTTTGTTGTATCTCCCTCGTTCTAGATCCGATTTACTTGCCGTTTTCACCAACATTCGTGATATTTTCCTTATTTACGGTTAGACCCTATTTAGGGCTCGGCCAATAAGGAAATATTTTCCTAAAATGGAGATATCCACCTAAAAAGAAGATATGTCCATTATTATGATATTTTTACCAAAAGTGACCACCTACTCGCCTCCTATATATATCTAAGTCGATTAGTCTTGAGGGAAGCAATTGGAAAACCCTAAACTCGACTAACCTATTCACCTCCTTCAATCTCGACTGACTTAGGCATCGGAGGCGGCGTGGCTCACACCACACCGGTGTCTAGCTTTTGTCTGTTTTGCAGGTATTCGTCCCGACGAAATACAAATTCACCGTTGATCCCGGAGACCAAATTTTGGCATCAACAGTATCTAATGTGATTACTGACCTCAATAATACGTTTGCACTTAAAGATTTGGGCCATCTACACTACTTTCTTGGAATAAATGTATCTCATACACCTTCCGGGGGTATTTTACTATCTTAATCTAAGTATGTCAAAGACTTGCTTACAGGAACAAATATGTCGAATGCTCACTGTACGCCTACTCCTATGGTAAATGGTGCTCTCCCCTCAGCCTTTGGGGGTGAATCGTTTACTGATATAACTTTGTATAGAAGTGTAGTAGGTGCTCTACAATACATTCTTCTTACTAGACCAGAACTTGCATTATGTGTGAACAAGGCATGCCGGTTTATGCATTCTCCTAAAGTGGCTCACTGGAAACTTATCAAGAGAATCTTAAGGTACCTACAAGGCACTCAGAACTATAGGTTGTTATTAACTAAACCTTCCTCATTGATCTTGCAGAGCTATGTCGATTTAGACTGGGCCTCTGATCCTGATGATCGAAAATTCACCTCGAGCCACTTTATATATTTTGGAGGTAACTTAATATCATAGGGTTCCAAAAAGCAATTTATAGTCTCACGCTTGAGCACTGAAGCTGAGTGTAGATGTCTTGCGACTGCAGCAACTGAACTAATATGGTTGCCTTCTCTTTTTGTTGATTTACGTATAAAGTTTGTTAGTCCACCAGTTTTATGGTGCGACAATTTGGGCGCAGAACATCTAAGCATGAATCCAATTTTACATTCTAAAACTAAACATGTTGAACTTCATACTAATTATGTTCGAGACTTAGTGATGCATAGGAAATTAACTATTCAGGTAACATGCAAGATTTAGCCACCTTATTGGCATAACTCATAAGCTCAGCTTCACAGTCAGACCCAGTGCATATGCAAATGAAGCAAACAATATATGAGAAAGAAAGTTGTTTATGACCCAATTGATAACAGAAAAAGATTCTTCATGTTATTACATCAACAAATATAGCCATTGAAAGGTACTGATAAGTTGCTTCCTGGTACTGATAAGTTGCTTCCTTGCACACACTGCATTTTGAAAAATATTATAAGATTGTAGTTTTCAAGTAATCTTTCTCTGCATTTCCAGCCTTAGATTCAGAGAAGAACATAAAATATCTTGATAAAGAATCAAGCTTTTCCATCCCATTCATCATAAAATTCCTTCAAGAATTCCTCCATGAACTTGTGTCTTTTCTCTGCCCTCCTCTGTCCAGCCTGAAATTCATGCCCTAACAACCTCTTAACATAACTGAGGGTTGAAACCTTTGTGATTTATATAAACTTCAGAGCAATCTTTTCTTTTCTTTTCTTTTCAGTTATGAAGCACAAGATTAAGATGGATGAAACAAGAGAGCAAACACATTCACAAAGATATTCCAACAAATTTACCTTTGTTTTCATCAAATCCTTAATTTTTAGTAGCTTCTCGTGAAAGTGATTCACGGTAGTCTGCTCTTCTTTGTTCATGTATGCTTCTTTCGATAAACTTGTTCGAGGGCAAATTGCAGGATTGTGCAGCGCTCTCTTCTTGCTTCCACCGAAAGTGAAGCATCGTGCAATTCCTGAAAGGGAACGAGAATTTGGGAGGCTTGTCACCAATGTTTTAAAAAGCCCAAGAGGCACTAAGGCGCAACGAGCTCTAAGACTTGAGGTGCAAGGTGCACCAAAAGGCGTGAACTTTCTTACATAAGGTGCACCATATAAAAAAGTATTAAAAAATTATATATGTATGTATACACAATAAAGACATTTTCATAGACATAAATGAAGTTTTAACCCAGAATAATATATAAAACATATATTACATGAAGTTTAACCAAGAATATATACAAAAACATACATAATATTAAACTATTAACCTTTCATTTAGGCAAATGCGGTCTTTGTGAGTTGAAGAATTAAGTAATTTAAGGTATTGAAATGTCTCGAATCAGTTATCTCGCGCTTGTAAGGACTCTTAAAACACAAAAAATTAAGAAAAAATAGTAAAAAGCCCCAAGGAAACACAAAAGCCCATAAGGCGCGAGCCTTTTGGCGCCTGGGGCTTCACGTAAGGTGCCAAAAGGCACGCGCCTTATTAAGCGCACCTTGTCTTTCGCAAGCGAGGCTGTAGGGTGCGCTTTTTAAAACACTGCTTGTCACATAGCAATGGTTTAAAGGATGAGACTGTAAGCTAGTTCAATTGATCACGTAATATAACAAAAAATTAAAAAGATGAATAACTGAACTTTCAGGAAAGAATCCCCCGGCATATAAAAATAAAGCTCACAAAAGGGAGGCAAGAAACATAAAATCTAACCGGGAACTAAATTTTACTAAAATATCTCTAACGTAAAGATTCTATTATTTTTCTCACTCCAAGCACAAACTTCATTCTATAACAAAAAAAGAAAGAAAAACCCACTTCTCTGGGAAAGGCAAATGGACAAGAAGCTTCTTGATTGTTTCCTACAAATGACTCTGAGAGCTGGTGAAAAAGGCTGAAAGCCTAGGATAAATTTACATGATATAACAGAAAATTACCAATAGCACCAATTGCGTCTAAACGATCAGCATCTTGAACCACGCCAAACTCGAGAGAATATTCAACTTTTGAAAGGCCAGCAATCTCCTCCTTGAAGCCTGGATGCCAGAACATACATGAGGTGGAAAATTAGTATTTAGAACGTACATTTTGGATAATGTAAGAAGTTCAGTCTTGAAAGCGAGCACTAATTAGAGATGTCCGATTTCAAACTGTGTTAAAATTACGAAAATAACCAGTATGTGCACACACAAAAACCCTTCTAACGCCTAATTCAAACTTAAGGTGGTGATTACCAAAAAAAGCCAATGCATAGGTTTTCTTTTATTAGTTCACAATAGATGTTATTTAGGAAAAATAAGTTAACTATAAAACTCTTTGGCTATAAAACTCTATGGTCTCTAGACTCTCTCCATCTCTAGGCATGAAAGTAGATAAATCAAATTTATTGAGGTTCTATCACTAGTCATAGTCAATGTGATATCTAAGGGTGATAATAAAAACCAACAAAGTCAAACCAAACCAAACAGATCCATAGGATTTGTTCGAATTTTTCACATAATATTGGACATATTGGTTTTTATTTGAAGAAAACTGAAAGTTATTGGATTGGTTCGGTTT
Source organism: Sicyos edulis (assembly GCA_036507275.1). Lineage (NCBI taxonomy): Eukaryota > Viridiplantae > Streptophyta > Magnoliopsida > Cucurbitales > Cucurbitaceae > Sicyos > Sicyos edulis. The sequence continues at coordinate 25,459,240 of CM071850.1, read as the reverse complement.
CTATTTGAAAAAACCAATAAAAATCAAACCGAAACAATATTGATTATTTACTTTCATTTTTATTTTTATATGTTAGTTTAACTTTTAGTGGTAAACGACTAATTATTCTTGTTTAATTTAATCATAAATTTTGAGAATTTTATAGGACAACATTCAAATAGGGGTTGGAAGAAAAATAACAAGGAATCAAAGAAAATCGAGCCAATGATTTTGTCCTTTGTTGGGCGTTGGTTCAGTTATTCTTTTTGTCAAATCAATTGGATCGATCAATCTCGGTTTGGTTCGATTCCTCTTTTTGTCAAATTGATTGGATCGGTTCGGTTCTTGGTTTGACCTAAATCTAAAGAAAACCGAACTGATATCACCCCTAGTGATATCGATAACATCACCGTATTTTCCATTTCATAAAACAAAAATAGAGTAGAGTGCAACGACGTAACCCATGTGACAGCCAAGGGATGGGCCATGGTGCCCCGAGTTTAGAGGAGCAAAGTTCCAAGTTTCCAAAATTATAAAAAAGAAAACAGAAAAGAGTGCAAAACAATTTCTCGTCAATGAGAAGGAAGGGAAAATATTACTTCAACATTAAACTATTCTCCCAGATTCTATAATAAGTAAAATCTAAATAAAATGGATCACAAAAACATTTTACAACAAGTTGCAAGGGAAGATTTGAGCTCCAGTGTCGTTTATGTTAAGACTTTAAGCTACTATTATAGGTAACGAACAACAAGCTTTAAATGCAGAAATATTAGAAAACATGCAGAATCAAAGAGTTCCAAAACATTGAAAGGATAAAAGATACCGACCCATGCCCTTTATGATCGCTAATATCTTTTGTTTCTTGTTTTCCTCTATTCCTTCCACCTCAAGAAAATTCTCCACAATTTTTTCCTCACTTGGGTCTCTGCAGAGAAGAGTTATTACTAACAGATAAGATCAAAAGCAAACCAACCTACGGATGAAAAAACATGAAGTACTAAAAGAGTCATGATTATGCTCAATTTAAACAAAGCAAGAAAAACAAACAAACCTTAAGTACTTGTAATCACCTGCAAAGTGGCAAACAGACAGTAATTAAGTAATCACTAATGATCAAAAGATGATAATACCAAATGACGAAAATAAACCCTTAAAAATGAGTCTCCAGCAAGAGGATGTAATAGAAATGAAAATACCAAACGGAGTTCACATAGTTCAATTGTGCTTGACTGCATATTGGTGCTTACAAATGACTATACACTTCTTCTTTCCTCTTCTTTTATTCTTTTTTTTTTCTTTTCTATTTTTAGATTCTTACAACTACCACCATGGATTAGTCTCATGGTCAAACAAGGGCCTCGTAAATCATAAAATGGTTAGAGAATATGAATTCAATTCATGGTGGCCACTTACTTAAAAGCTAATTTCATACAAATTCTCTAGACAACCAATGTAGTAGGGTTAGGTGGTTATTCGGTGAGAATAGTCGAGCAATTCAAATGCCTGATAAAGAGAAAAGATCTGAAATAGGTGCTGAATTGAAAGTGAGCAATTCTAGACAAGATAAAACCTAAGAACTCAATAGTTAGGCACAGCATTAAGCAAGCTAGTATTGAGCTTGCTCTAGAGTGTTCTACTCAAACTGTAGACAAGGATCACAAAAGAATACCTATATCGTGGAGGAGCGCAGCAAGTTCCACCTGCCAAAATCATCAACCGAAAATCAAAAACATTCCACGAATCGTGAAGGCTAATAGTCAGTTTATCGTCCTCAATCATTAACAAATGTTGTACAAACCGCGACAAAACACAGATCAGAGCGATTAACACTAAATTCAAAATCAAAAGGAAACAAAATCGACAAGCGAAAATGGAAGGAAATCGAAATCGAAACCGGAGCAGAAGTTGTTAAGAAAAGAGCATACGATTTCCATGGAGTCGGTGGTGGAAGAGAGGCCTTCTTCTTTGGCCAGTGAGAGAGCAAGGTCTCGAACTCTCCAGACGTGAGCAGGATCATGCGACGCGTCGTTGCCGCCCATCGCCGTCTCCACCAGCTCCTCCGCCTTCTTCACCGTTTCTCTGCTCGCCATTTTCTCTTCTCTGTTTCGTCGCTCCGCCGCCGCTGACTGAAGCCAAACCAAAAAAGACCCTCCCGGCCCCGGCGGCTACTCTAATAATTCACTTCTTTCAACATTTAAAACAATAAACCAAAGGCCCCATTTGTTCTTTTCTTTTCTAAATTTATTTTGATATATAGTGGATTGAACTCATCACCTTATGTATACAAGATCTTCTTCAATCGCTTGTAGTAGCTCTATGATGATTGTCTCCTATCCTAATTTGTAAAAAAAATAACTTCAAAAAAATTAAAACCAAACCAAAAATTAAAAATTTAAAAAACCGTTTCTAAATATTTATTTTGGTTTATGAAATTTTGTTAGAATTTATATATTTTTTTAATAGAGATGAAACTATAAGTAGATAATTTAAGTAAATACAAGCTTAAATTTCAAAAAATAAAATAAAATACTTATCGAACCGGTATTAGTTAGTTCGTTTTTTTTTTTTTTTGAAATTCAACACCGATCAGTAATAGAGAAGTAGAGATGGAACTTGGATGGTTGGTAGCGTGTTGGTTTGATTTTGATTATAATCCAATTCAATCCTACAATATTTTATTCTCATCTTAATTGAGAGTAATAGGATCTTCTATATGAAAGGTTTGTGCAGATGGAAGAAATTTTGTTTGAAAATTGGAATTGGTATTAAGAGTGTACAAAAAATAGATAATCCGAGCAATTCGAGCTAACCGAAATCGCCGGTTTTGGTTGGATAATAATTTCATTTGAATCCATTTTCATTGGGTTTTGTCGATTTTTTGGTTGGCCAATTTTTAGCTTGTTCAACCCAACTCAACTCAAACTACTAATAATAATATTATGTGAGATTAGTTAATAAGATAAGTTCTTAGCATATTGGTAGTGAACAACACTAATAAGATAGATAACTTAGGTTTAATTATAGTGTCATGCAATTTTTTCATTATTTTTTGTACATATTTACGGGTTGTGAGTTAAGTCTTAGAGATGAGAAAAAAAATTGAAGCAAAACAAAAACTCAATCAAACCCCAAATATATGGGTTTCTCTATTACATAGGCTAGACAAAAGACTCTAAAATATATCTTCATTTCTCCTTTAGCTATCGAGAGTTTCAAAAAAGTCTTTAGCGAACTTCTAGGGTTTGCTTGAGATGATTCTGCCAAGTTCTTTCCAAGTTTCAATGATGAATATCTTAAGATGCTTTGAGGCCGGTTATCAATTTAAGCTAAGTATCTTCTCTTCTTAGATCTTCATTTTTGCGATCTGTGGCTTGTCTTTTTCTCTTTGGTTTTGTTTATTTCATATATCTTGATAGGCATGAAAACACAAGCCAAGCGAAACTACATTAAGAGACAGAGAAAAGAAATCAAGCAACTTACATTGTAGTCAGAGTAAAAGTTACATTCTTTGTAGACTTTTCTTCTTCTTTCACTTTATTTCTTGAACTTTTGAATTCCCTCAACCTTATTTGTATGCTGATTTTTATTTTACTTTCTGTTTTGTGTAAACAAACTTGAATAGGAAATCATACAATAGAAAAGTAAAATGCAAAATGATAAAGAAAGAGAAGAAAGAGAGCACATAGGATTATAGTGGTTCGACACAAGGGTCTACTCCACTCTTCAAGAGGTAGGCATCAATTCTCAATACTTCTTTTCTTCAACGAGCATAGATGATACACACTCATTTGCACAAGCTACACATATCTCTCAAGACACTTCTCACAAGAATTTACTCAAACCTCACTTTAGATCTCTATAATTTTCTCATCCTCTTTTCTAAATACATTATGATCTTATTTATAGAAGTGCTTTAGGATTGAGTTTGAGCTGCTCTTTGATTAATAGTGCAAAGTAACCGAGCTCTGTGAACACCTTCTCATACTCGGTCACGAAGGCAACTATTTTCTCTTGTTGGGCCTCCTTAGTGATATACTTCTTCATGAACTTTATCCTGAAGAACTCCCATGTAGCTGGGGTGAATCTGTTGGCCTGGCTCGATCGGTAGACTTCCACCACCACGTGGCTATGTCTGTCAGCACATAAGCGGCACATCTCGGTTTCTGCTCATCTGGGCAACCCGTATTTCAGAATATGGTCTCCATACGTGCTAACCACTTCTAAGCATCCTTCGGATCCTCAGACTTAGCATCAAACTTCCAAGAATTCCATTTTCGAAACTCCTTGATCCACTTTCCAGCCACTACGGCCTCATCTCATCTTCTTGGCCCGCGGCGTGGGTGGAGGTACTACTAGGCAAGGCAAAGCGGGTGGGTGTGCTCTTGTAGGCATTCCTGCCACTACGGGAACATTTGACAAAGCTGCGCTTGAACGCGCACTGTGTCTCGATTCTCTGTGTGGCAAGCATGGTCAAAACCATATCCTAAAAAGTTGCACTTGAAACTCCTCTAGCGGTGGTGGAGTGCACGACCCGATCATCTGCTGCTGCTGCTGCTATTGAGCTTGGGTCCTCTGAGAGGACAGCGACACATCATCATTCGTTGTAGGTTGCTATGTGGCCATCAACTGTTGCCGCTACGTTTGCTTGGCTTCGAGTATTCGGTCTAGACATGGCTCATAATCTACACCTGAAAAATCACAACTTCTTAGTCCACGAACAGGACTAACCATACAGGTAACCACAAGAATATGTAAGCTAGACACTAAGTGCATAAACTGAATCCTTATAAAAATCGACATACCTGACGACCGCTGGAATGCTGAAGATCATGGGGAAAAACTACAACCTACTATATAGGTCAATCTACAGAATCTATGACTCTGTGCTCTGATACCAAATGTAAGGACCCGTAATTTTAACCTACGTTTCCTACGTCATGTTGACTAAAAAACGTATATTAACACGCATGATTTCAATTTTAAAAATTCAGATAACAGCTCCTGCTATATTTTATTTCAAAAATCAATAAAAGAGTGTAGAAAGCCCTTGGCCAAAGAGTTCATTTAAAAAAAACAAGAAACAATTATCATAATGAAATAACAAGGAAGAGGCATCCATACCAACAGTTTGAACAGTAAAATCTAAAATTGAAATAACATTTGTTTTAATGTGACTATGCCATCAAAGAATTAACATGACTAATTGTTGTCCTATCAGCTAAACAACGAGCGGCAAGCTTCACCCATGATCTCCTCAATATCTCCCAACTAACCGTCTCGGTGGTGTCCCTGGTTACCTGGTGGAAAGACAACCACAGAAATTGTGAGTATAAAAGAATACTCAGTAAGAACTTCCCAACAGGGGTGCAATGCACAAGGTAGAGTCTATCATGCTAGCAATACATATCTAACTCAACTTAACTTTATACTTTACTTGGTCATGGAATATGTTACATGACTTGCTTGTGAAGCCCTCGTGACTCTCACCTATAATAGATATTATAACTGGTCATGAGGTTCGTTACACGACTATCTAGCTCAAACTCGACTTTTCTCTACTAGTGTACTGACGATACCGATTTAGGTGAGCCATCTACTTGACACCCGGCACGTGTACGCATACACCGCATGGTGCTGGAAACCAGTCAGGTGTAGGCCTACACAAATTGACCTGGTCCAAGTCGACAGGCCTAACATACTCGAAGTAAAGGTGTCCACTGAGTCACGGTCCTAGAAGCCCTCACCAGTGCACCGAGTCAACCTGCTCACACCTATCGCCCTAAGCTAAGACCTTCCCATAGCAGGAGTACACTATGATCAGGGCCGGCCTAAAAGGGCCACAAACTAGGCACCGCCTAGGGCGGCATGTTACATCACATCCCCAGCTATCGGGTACGGGATAAAGATCTTTAACGACATCAACCCATTGAGAACAACATACGTCGTGTTCTTTATAGCCTCTAGATGATGACAGAAAAAGTTCCATAGCAGGAGAGTTTTATAGCCTAGTCCTAATAGATCACCAAACATGCTTCACAATTAACTGGCAACCTAGTAGGATACTACTTGCAGAACCGGGACTAGCTATAACCAACATGTCACCACCACAACATACCAACAAGAACAACACAAACATGCATCAATAAGAGTTGGCGCTGGGACCCCATAATCCCAGCATGCCTATAGGAACACAAGGTACAATTATAACTAACACGTACGATGCACCTCGGGACCCCATAATCCTGAGGTACTAGGCACGTAACACAAATGTAGTAATTTTAGACAACATATAGAATGGCACCCCGAGACCGCGTAATCCCGAGGCACAACCTACAAAGTAAAACGAACAACCAAACAACAATTGACACAACAACCCAGCACGCATCACCGTTCACTACTACAAAAATTACATTAGTTGACACCAATTGTATTGAAATGCTTAACATTTGTGTTTAAAAACGTTAAATATTCAATACATTTGTAACAAAAATGTCAAATATGGTTTAAATCCCGTGCAAGTTTATGCTAGAATCCCGTGGTCTTTTTATTTTACATTCATAAACTGTCAATTGTGGCATGACATTACTTGACGTCTATTAAAAGTCAAATGAGCTAGCAATTGAAAGGCGGGCTTTCTTAGCGCGCAATTTTATTTTTATATATATTTTTTTCTTTTTTTTAAAGAAAAAAGTGTTAAATAAAAAAAACATATTAAACCCTCAATTAAATGTTGTCATTTTTTAACCCATCGATTGCTACCCCACTCACAGAGCCTCTCTGCCCTCGAAATCGCACAACCCATCGATTCTCAACCCTCCAAATCCCTCACGCACAGAGCAACCTCTCCGCCCGTCGTCGTCAAAATCAACCTCTCCGTCATCGGAAATCCACCTCTCCACATCCGCCCATCATCGTCTAAACCTTCTGCCTCCATCGATTTCCTCGAAATCGCACATCAATAAACCAACCACGGGGACGCGCCGGAGATTGCTCCCAAATTTATACGCAACGGAGGGGTTTCACCTTCTTTCCTTTCATCGAACACTGATAAACCAACCACTTCTTATCCGACTTCACTTGCAAAATACCAGCAAATGAAGTTAGGGTTTTTACGAATTTGGTTAGCTTCTTGAATTTCATGTTTTTTCAGATTCACCGAAGCCTGAAGTCTCATCTATGTAACTTTATCTCTTTTTCTGTTTTTATTCTCTTGTGTGGATTCTAGCTGATTTTTATTTCTTTTCTCCCCATTGTTTGTTTGCTGGTTTAATGACGATTACCTTTGTGTGTGTTTATTTCTTTCACCAGTTGCTTTTCGTATTGTTGGCGAGTCTATTAATTTTTGATACTATAGGCTGTCCTTTCAAGAATTTTAGTTCGAGATCAATGGATTGTTTTGATATAAGAGATTGAGTCTATGAAGAAATCTTAAGTTTGAGTTTATACTATACTATAGTCTGTCCTTTCAAGAATCAAGAATTATCCTATTTTTTCAACTTACTGTCTGCATAGGCCTATTAAATTAGTCCAATTCTGATTTCTATGGCCAATTAGGGACCATTTGCATAGGCAAGCAGCAACATAGTTTCCAAAATATTTTGAAGCTGAGGTTTTCTGTTTTCTTAAAAAATGGAGAAATCTTCTTACATATATGGTGCAAGTTTAGCACATTTCTTTTTTTTTATTATTTATCTCAACAATAATTAGAGGATTCAAATTTATGAACTCTTAGTCATGAGCACATAATTTAGAGTGATGTCATCAACTTGAACATAGTTTAGATTAAGAAATTAGAGGTATGTGGTTACAAATCTTAGGTAGAAATGGTGATATATTATTTACGAATCATAAAATGTTGATACTTGGAATTGTTTGCGAGTGGCATAAGCTTAAGAATAGCTTCCAACTCTTTTAAAATGCCTGCAAAGTTTTTCTTATTTCTTTTTTGAGTTGATGTGTGTTAATAAACCAGCCCAATGTCTTATTAGTTATTTGATTGATATTGATCTTTGTTGTAGCTAAAGGTTCTTCGATCATTTAAGTTCCCGAGTTCTTAATTGATATTTATTTTTAGTGTTTATGTTGAGTTTCTTGAATTCATACTTTGAATATCATCAAGTTGACTAATTTTGTAAGAGATATTACTATTTGATTTATTTAATAGCTTTCCAAATAATGGATAAATCATGGATGAACAAAAGTAGATTATCGAAAGATCTTGAGTTGGGTGTGGAAAAGTTCATTGAATATGGATTCTCTAATACAACTAGTACAACCATTCGCTGCCCTTGTTTGAAATATGGGAATTGTGAAAAACATAATCGCAATGATATAAGAGATCATCTATATGTCAACAACATAAATGAAAGTTATAAGAGACCATCTATATGTCAACTGTCCATAGAGAATATTCTAAGTCAGACAATGAGATGTATGGAGAAAATGATATTGGAAGTGTAAAGGGAATGATTGAAGTTGCTCATGAAGAATATTCAAAAGATCCCAATAGATTTGAAAAGTTGCTTAGCGATGCTGAGAAACCTTTGTATAGAGGATGCAAGAAACTTACTAAGTTGTCTACATTAGTGAAGTTGTATAACTTAAAAGTTAGATTTGGATGGAGTGAAATAAGTTTTTCTGAACTGCTCAAAATATTAAAAGAAATTTTACCGGCTAGTAACAAGCTTCCTTCTTCGATGTATGAAGCAAAGAAAACCTTGGGTGCATTAGAAATGGATTATCAAATAATTCATGCATGCCCTAATGATTGTTGTTTATATAGAAAAGAATATGTCAATGCAAATACTTGCCCTGAATGTGGTGAATCAAGATGGAAATTTGATGGAAATAAGAAGAAGAAACAAAAAGATAATCCCGCAAAAGTTATATGGTATTGCCCACTTATTCCACGATTCAAAAAGATGTTTAGAACTATTGATTGTGCTAAGAACTTGACATGACATTCTCATGATAGAGTTGTAGATGGTAAATTACGTCATCTCGCTGATTCACCGGTTTGGAAGTTATTAGATTTCACGTGGCCAGACTTTGGTTTTGAATTTAGGAATTTTCGTTTAGGATTGTCAGCGGATGGAATTACCACATGGTAATATGAGCTCTAAATATAGTTGTTGGCCGGTGGTGATGATTATTTATAACCTTCCACCATGGTTGTGTATGAAAAGAAAGTTCATGATGTTATCGATGTTGATTTTGGGTCCAAAACAACCAGGATATGACATTGGCATATACTTGGCACCGTTAGTTGAGGATTTAAAACTTTTATGGGAAAGCGGTGTACAATGTTATGATGCTTATCGAGATGAACTATTCAACTTAAGGGCAGTTTTATTATAGACAATCAATGATTTTCCTGCCTATAAAAACCTTAGTGGGTGTTCTGTTAAGGGTTATAAGGCATGTCCAATATGTGGTGATAGCACTTCTTCTATAAGATTGAAACAAGGGCAAAAAGAGGCATACCTTGGACATCGAAAGTTTTTGCCGTGTAATCATTTATTTCGACGTCAACAAAAATATTTTAATGGACAAAAAGAACTTGAAACCATTCTAGAACCTTTGACCGATGAAGAAGTTTTTGCCAAAACCAAAGATTTGAAATTTCAAATAGGAAAGAAACTAAAAAATAGACAATTAAAAAAAGGAACTACAAAAAGTAAAGATGTGATGCACATCTTCATGTCAGACATTGTTTGGATGTGATGCACATTTAAAAAAATGTATGCATGAATTTATTGGGTACATTACTTGATATCCTGGGAAAAAGTAAAGATGGATTGAGTGCTAGACAAGATTTAAAGAACTTAAAGATTCGACCAGAGCTTTAACCTATTATTGGTGACAAAAAAGACTACATTCCCCCAGCTTGTTACACTCTTACTAGGGAGGAGAAACGTTGTGTTTTAATAACGCTTTCAAACGTGAAAGTTTCTCTTGGTTATTCTTCCAATATTAAAAATGTTGTGCCAATGGACAATTTAAAGCTTAATAGTTTGAAGTCCCATGATAGGCATTGAATGTCAACTATATATATAGTTGACGGTTAAATGACCGTCAAGTAAAGATACATTACTTGACAACAGTATAGTTGACATTTGGAAAACCGTCAAGTAATGTTGTAGTTGACATTCACCAGGCGTCAAGTAATGTCTTTTTTGTAATAGTGGTTCTATCCCAACCAACATGTATCACAGAGCACGATAAACTTCGCCTCGAGCAGGGTCCACACAACCCGAGTAGAAATGGTCCTTACCTGATAGACAACACAACAACGCTCCTTGGGCTACAGACAAATAGATCAACCAACACGATGCCTCATCCTAACAATTACATCCAAATCCAACCACTTTAAACTCTTAGTTAATAATATTATCAACATTCATCCCAAGGAAAATCAGTCCATAAAACTTACGCAAACTTGAAGCACACTGTTGCCCAAATACTTGACGAACGAGAATCATAGCCCCAAACAACACACGTTTGAGTTTCAACCAAGGAATTTCAAGAAATCGATCACGAAGAACCTGGCACGAACTAGGCATTGCAGTTGCTGGCTATGCACACACGAGCAGCACAAGCCCTGCGTCGATGGCTTGGTTGTGCGGCTGGTGCAGACGAAGTTGATGGGACTCGCAGTGACAACGAGTGGTGCAAGGCGGGCTGGGCGCGCTCGGCGTGCGTGCGGGATGAGCAGGGCGACGTGGCCGTGTGTGCGTTGTAGACATGCGCGAGAGGACCGGCGAGTGAGTGGGTTAGGTGGTCGGTAGGCTCGATGGCGGTAGTTCGATCGGCGGCGGCTGGTCGCGTGGGTGGACGACGATAAATTGAAGAAGAAGAAGAAGATGAAAATGGGGGGGGGGGTTGCAACGGGGAAGGAGTGGGGTAGGTTAGGTTTTAAGGTTTTTTTTTTCTTTCTTTTTCTTCTTTTCTTTCTTTTATTTAAACAAATACCCTTTTGTTTCTTCTTCTTTTTTCTATTATTACTCACAATACCCAATGGCCTTTTCCCAAATAGGCCATTAGCTCTGTTTACTCATTTATATTTTTATAAACATTTTTTTTTTACAAAAACAGGGGCATAACACAACAATTTATCAATAACAATATTCAAACGAACTTACATGCGCGTAAATTTAGTTTCCCTATCTCTCACGCACAAGAGAACTACATGAACTTCACTATTTCTGAAATAAACTTAACTACTCATACCAACAATGGGAACCAACAATATTGAATAATGAATTTCCATTGCAAAAAAAATAAAAAGAATAAGCAGGAGTCAAGAAAAACCTAGTAACTACTAAATTGAAAAGAGACAAGTACATAATAGCAAAATAAACTAAATAAAGAAATATGGAATGCTGTAAAAATGGGGATGGCTGAGCTCCGATAAATCTTCGATGTAGATAAACGAACAAAATAGCTAACGTAAGGTCAAAACTTCCAAATCACTGTTGATCTCTTTAATTCTCCATAACTTTTCAATCGACGCAGGTTTGCTTTTAAAGGCCTTTTTTACTCCGTTCGTAATCTACGCATAAGGCCCACGATCTATTCTCGTTCCATTTTTTTTCGCTTGACGTCATGTATACATGGCTACTGATGACTCTAAAATAGAGTCAGATTTCAGCCTAACTTCCAATCATTATTCGCGTATATTAATTGAATATTATCACAAGCGAGGTTAAATTTGGAATAAAGAGGTGTAATTTTCTAATTCTTTCGCATTAAGGGAGTTAAATGCTATATATCGATTATAATTCTAAAAATGATTAAAGTAGAGCATTTAGCATAAGTTTTGCAGAAGCTTATGTTGATTTCTATTTTCTGCAGGATTAACACTAGCAGAGCATTGCTATAAGTAGAATTAAGGGTGCAGATGCGAGTTATTTACGCTCGGAAGATCAAAGCCAAAAGCACCTCAAGAAAATAAGGAAGGAAATATCCACTAGCAAGAAGTTGACTAACCAGACAATTCAGAGATAGATTCCTGAAATTACGGGATTTCTGCTTTAGTGAATCAAGCACATATGGCAAAGAAATAAAAAGGAGAAATCGTCGCGTAAATTGATTCTCACCCTTCTGGAATATTTAGAGCCTTGATGACCTAACTCTATGAAAATGATGTTGATGTAATAGAAAAGGAGGCTGGATCTTTTCCTGTTCTTTCTTCTCGGAGAAGTTCAGAGATTAGATCGAGACGACACACTTTACTGTTTATTTTATTTTATTTAGTTGTGTTGTTAGACTCATTTTACTTCTGTAATACTATTCTATGATATTTTCAATATCTTGTGGTGTGATTTCTGTTTGCATTATGACTAATTCTCTTAGGGTGAAGCTGAGAAAAAATGAATCTTAGTGGCAAGTCGTAGGAAGGAATAGGAAGGGTTTATTCTAGAGCATGTAAGGTTGGTACTTCATTATAATAGTAAGTGTCAACCGACCATCCACATAAGTTAATAGATTATAAATTGGAAGAGGAAATGATGTAAGCTATCGTGCATGTTTAATAGGTAGTGTTACAGCTGTGATACTTTAATTCAAAGTTTATGAATAAACGTGTAACTATTACATACTTAGCGCGGTTAGCATTACACCTAGTCGCAGCGGAATCTAGGCTAGGTGTTAAACAAAAACGGTAGTTTGTAAGCGTAGTATGATAGAATCCCTTATCGCATGTTTCCTGTTATTGCATTGCTACTGAATTCATGAGTATCCTAGTCTAGTCTTAACTTAGCAAAACTATTTCTTTGTTTATTTACTTAGCTTCAATACAAAAACCAAATTAAACTCAACTCATTATGCCATACAATTTACATTTTGATTCTAAACACCACCTTGAATAATTTCCAGTCCCTATGGAGATCGATAATTTACTTATTATTTCCTGCAGACCACGTATATTTGCATGAAGTTGGAATAATTCGCACTGAAAGTATTCGGCGTTTCGTAACGCAAATCCGCAGACCCACCAAGTTTTTGGCAGCTTTGTCGGGGATTGTGCAAAAATTATTTATGAGACGAGAGTGTTTGGAATATAAGGAAAGTGTATATATATAGTGGACAGTTTAACATTTTAGACTTACTAGTACAGGAACGCTACTCTTGTGTTTGATTCAGAACCTGAACGAACTTTACAAAGGAGGATACGTGAGCGGAGAAGGAGAACTCACAACGAGATGTACCCCATGGCACAACAACAACCTGGAATGATGGACCAATCAGCAGTATCCACACCCGGTATGGAACATGGAGTGAATGAAAACCCAAATCCTACTATGTCGCCAGCACATGAGGTAGAAGATAGAGATAGAGTCATGCGAACACAACAAGGAGATTTCACTTATTTGGCATATCCAGGTATGGGTAGATTAAAAGGTGGAGGTAGACGCCCTGTTTTGACCAATAATATGTATAACATGCTAAAAATTAAGGAACCTTTTAGAGGACTTCCATTGCAAGATCCGCCTCAACATTTGTGTAATTTTTTAGTTGTTAGTGATGCTCATCAGGAAGTCGGTATCTCTTTGGAAGATACTCGACTGTTTCTGTTCCCATATTCTTTAAAGGATAAGGCCAATTACTGGATAAACACACTGTCAAGTAATTACACTTGGAGACAAATGGTTGATAGCTTTTTAGCAAAATATTACCCAAGCGAACAAAATATGAACTCAAGGCAAGAAATCACTAGCTTTTACACAAAAGGATCGATGAAACTATAGGAGAAGCGTGGGAACTGTACAAAGAGCTTAAAGCAAAATGTCCATACCATGGTCTGTCTTATACGCTTCAAATCGAAAAATTTTATAATGGGTTAAGGGAAGCAGACAAGGCGATTCTTAACACAACAACAGGAGGATGTCTGATGGACAAAACATACAATCAGGCTTATAAAATAATCGAAACAACTACTAAGAATCACGCCCCTAAAGTGAGCCAATATCGAATCCAAGAAAAAGCAGGAAGTAAATTTGAGCTAAGTAAGATGACCAACATAAAGCGTAATTGGCTATGCAGGCAAACACCCTGAAAAAATTTCAGATGACCACACCTTAGAACAGAGTAATTGACTCCTAAATTTTGCGCACTGAGGTGATCATTTGTACGAGCTTTGTAGCGAGTATACAGTGTCTATCAATTATATTGGAAATTCAAGCCTACGCTAGCAATGCAATCCCTATTCAAATACATACAATGCCAGATAGAATCCCCACCCATATTTCTCATGGGGAGGATAGAGTAGCAATGCCAACAAAGTAAGACAGCAGCGAGGACCTCTACACGTGGGAATCGGAAGCAATCACCAGCAACCTACACAGCTAGATTCAGCATTGAGGGATTACATAGCAAAGAACGACATGGTTATGATGGAGCATCAAACCATGTTGAAGACTCAGCAAGCAACTCTTCAGGAGCTAGAACATCAATTAGGACAAATCGCAACTGATTTGAAAACAAGACCGCTAGGATAGTTACCGTCAGACATGGAAGGATCTAGGCAGAATGGCAAAGAGCAAGTTCATGCGATTGACCTACAAAGTGGGAAACCCTTGCTGGACAGTGAGGAAATCAGGAATTACCAAGGAACAAAGGACGCAACTAAACCATAAACATCGAAGGAGCCATTGAAGGATGGCAATGAAGGCGAAATTATGAATAAAATGGTGTAATTCGCTAATGCTTACGCATTGTGGGAGTAAAATGCAATAAATAGATTATTAAGCAAAAAAAACAACCAAAATGGCACGTTTAACATGGATTTCGCAGGAATTATGTTGATTTCTATTTTTGCAAGATTAGCGCTAGCGAGTCAATGCAACACAGAGAATCAGGACGCATAATTGCAAACAATCAAAGCTCGGAAGACGAAGGCCAAAAGCATTTCAAGTAAAAAAGGAACGAATCGATTGACAGCATGAAGCTGACTAATCAGACAAATTAAGAGATAGATTGCTGAAATCACTAGATTTCTACCTTAGACGAATCAAAACACATTTGGCAAAAATAAAATGAGAAATCATCGCAAAAATTAATTTATGCCATTTTGGGGGATTCAGAGACTCGATAACCTAGTCCTATAAATAGGTTGTTTGTGTAATAGAAAGGAGGCTTGGTCTTTTCTCTGTTCTTTTTTTTTTTTTTGAAAGAGTTTAGAGTCTCGACCGAGACGACGATTGTTTGTTTTTTTCATTGTTAGACTCATTTTACTTCAGTAATACAATTCTAATATGTTTTTTATATCTTATATTTTGTTTTCTGTTTGTATCATGAACTAATTTCATTAGGGAAAAACTAGAAGAAAGTGAATCTTATTAGCATGTGGTAGGAAGAAACAAGAAGGGTTCATCTCAGCATGGAGAATAGGTACTTCAATATAATATTAAGTGTCGACCAACCATCCACACAAACTAATAAGTTGTAAATCGAAAGAGAAAATAACCTAAGTCGATTATGCATATTTGATAGGTAGTGTTACATCTGTGATGCTTTGAACCGAAGTTTAGGAATAAACGCGTAACTATCACATACTTAGCGCTAGCTCGTAATTACATCGAGTTTCGGCGGAAGTCAAATTTGGTGCTAAACAAAAGCGGAAGCAGAAGTTTGTAGGCGTAGTTTGATAGAGTCATTTACCACATGTTTCTTGTTTATTACATTGCTGCTGAATTTCATGAGTATCTTAGTCTAGCGTTATCTTATCAACATTACTTTATCTTGCTGTGTATTTAGTTTTATGTTTCAATCACAAACCAACACAAATCATATTCGTGAAATTTACATTTTAATTTTGAACATCACATCGGATATTTTCCAGTCTCTGTGGAGATCGATAGTTTACTTATTACTTGCTGCAAACCGTGTATACTTGCACGAAGTGCAAACTAATCACACTCAAAGCATTTATTCAACCGAGATCGCACCATAGATCAAGCAACTTGGGAGCTTGAGAATAAGATGAGGACTCATTACCCAGAGTTGTTTCAGTTTTAAGGACTTTCGAGGATGAAAGTCTTAAAAGGAGGGAGCATTGTAACGACCTGGATTTTCGTTACGGTTCTACAGGTACACTTCTCTATCCATTTGATTTGTTCGTTGGGCTGTTAGTACAGTTTTAGTCTTATGGGGTAATTTAGTAAATTCACTCATAGGGCTTTTTTTTTAATTTCATGAGTTTTAGGGTTGCATTTATGTTTCAAGGTATTTAAGGCTAGTTTTTCATTTTAGAAGTTTTTGCAAAGTGTCCAGGTAAAGGGCTTTGTTCGATCGATCAATTCACTTGACGATCTCTTCATTGATTCATTTAAAGGAAAAATCTGGAGAGAGTTATCGATGCATCCTTTGATCATCTTCTTCTCCAACGATCTTTCCATGATCGTAGCCTCACCCGCGCACTGCCTTGCCTCGCAGCAAACCGATAGCTTCCTCGTCTCCCTTACACCAGCAATTTGTGTTTCTTCCTGTCGTTTGATGCACCTTACCGATCGCCTGTGCTGTCAGCCTACTCGCACCGTGTCGTACGCCAACTCACGGTCCCCCCGATGCTATTCATCATCCTTGCCTACGCACAACTCTGCTCAACACTCGTGCACGCACCGACCATATGTGCAGTAACACGCCGCAACCAACGCTTTCATCCACGTGCATACGCATACCCTGCAAAGCCATCCATTTGCTGTTGCAAGTACACCTCGCCTCCTGGATCTGCCGTGCCTGCCCAGCCATCTTCTTCCATGCGCACTTCTGAACTGTAGCAGCCCCAGATAGTTATGCCATTTGTCGAGCTCTCTTGTTTGGGATTTTGGACAACTTCTGCTCTCTGAGTTTCTTGTTATGTTAGATAGCCTGGATAGTTATTAATTGTTTTATTATATTTATCTAGGTTGGGTATTAGCTTGTTGGTGTTGGTTATCTGTAGCTTAATGAGCATTATTGTATGTTTTGTTTTGATATCAAGTAAGGATTTCTTACCTAGGTTATATGGACTCTACACTTACGTTATTGATTGTATATCTTGTTGTATGTAATATTGTTTTCCAACATGTCTAGATAATTATTTATGTGATCTGTGATGACCTGATCATTAGGGTGTCAGCATGTAGCTCGGTCACGTGTCCTATGCAGTATTATCATGATATGATGATTTGTTTACTAGCTTGATGAGCATGTGGTATGATCTGCCTAGGTTGAGCATGTAGCACTCTTAGATTATATTTGTTAGGTTGTCATCATCTAGAGGTACTAAGGGGATGTGATGTAATATGCCACCTTCTTAGGTCGGGGACGTGATGTAACATGTCACCTCTAGTTAAGCCTAGTTTGTAGCATTTTAAGGCGAGATCCTTTTCATGGTGTATGCCTACTATGGAACAATCCTTAACTTCAGGCATAGGCGTGAACAGGCTCTCATAATTGAATGCCGAGGGCCTCCCACCAGCTGTGGATCAGTGGACACTATTCCATGTAGTTAGGCATGTAGACCTGGGTGGACATAGTTTGTGTAGGCCTACATTTTTCAGTTTGCTGCAGCGTGTAGTGTTCGCGCACACACATTAGATTTTGAGAGGACAGATGCCTCGAGCTAATGTCGTTAGTACACCTTTATGTCCAGTCTAAAGCCAAACAATCCTTGCGGTGTCCCCTAAGTGTTTAGGATCAGCATAGCGAGCTATCATCAAGCCGAGAGCTAGAGACTCTTGAAGGTTGGGCGTTATGTTGATAACTCATTTACTGGATTGTTGATTGATTGTATTACATATGTAGGATGTTAGATGGTGTGATGTTTGTGTATTGTACCTCGGTTGAGGGTTCTTACTGAGTACCTTCATACTCACCCTTATTTTTGTGGTTTTCCACCAGGTAATTTGGGACAGCACTGAGACGGCTAGAGGATGCGTAGATAGATCATGGGAGTCCGCTATCACTATTTGTTATTCTTTCATTTATTTGATTTAGCATGACTGTTAGGGTTGATTTATTATTTGGAACTATTTTTTATAATCTCTGGCTAGAGGCTTGAACTTATGTCTTTTTTTATTTTATCGTTGAAACTATTTATGGTCTGAATAAAGTGGTTTTAGTTTCTAGTTGTTTATTGTTATAACTATATTTAAATCATGCATGCTGAGTAAGAACCGGTTATAGGCCATTTTAGAAGTCGGGTTCTTACAACAACAAATACAGATAAAAGAGAACAACGTTAAGAAGAAGCCTAATCAGAATCACTAAAACAACGTTTCTGACTCGGCTCTAGTTAATCTGTGCAACTTCAATGACTAAATGCTACAACTAACTATCTAAACAACTGGAAATGAAGCTAACAATTATGTTATTTTAGAAATGGTGATAAACTAAGTTGACATAACAAAACTTCGAGCAAAATACACCAGTTTAGCTTCCAGACGGCGAGAAAATGGAGAAAATGTTAGACAGAAACGAAATTCGAATTTGATCTCTCAATGGAATGAAGGATGCCCTCAATAATTGATGAAGGCTGATATTTATATTGCTCCTAACAATCTCTGCTCCATAACTCTACTGCGCCTGCTCCACCTCTAACATTCCCTGCTCCACGATTCGAGTCGCATGCTCCTTCTAGAGTGGTTAAACATCAACGATTGAGACTAAATGGCCTCGCTTAGATCTTTGACATGCGTCCCATCTTAGATATTTTTCATGAGCACCATTTTGCTTTTAAAAGGATTCGCCGCTTCAACGCACCTTCACATTAAGGTTCATAGGAATTGTGCAGCAAAATAGAAGTATAGGATTTTTAAATCAAAACTTTACAATTCATGCATTCATGCACATTTTCCACCGAAAATATTTCAAATATCATCCTAAAACTATAAGATTTTACATTTCGCTCTAAACATGATGC
Organism: Sicyos edulis; assembly: GCA_036507275.1. Classification (NCBI taxonomy): domain Eukaryota; kingdom Viridiplantae; phylum Streptophyta; class Magnoliopsida; order Cucurbitales; family Cucurbitaceae; genus Sicyos; species Sicyos edulis. The sequence continues at coordinate 25,440,354 of CM071850.1, read as the reverse complement.
TATAGATTAACAACTTCTTTTTATAAGGTAACAAAGTTTTCTTGAAAATACTACTTATACTTTTGACATTAACTCTCAATTCTTGAAAGTTGTAATTATTATTTTAGCCAACCGAACCGTAGCTAAATGGTATCAAATGTACTCTCATGATTTAAGTATGTTGGAATCTTCGCTTTTCAATTGTATTAAACTTAATTGACATATGTATATATATATATGTATGTATATTATTTTTAAACAATATGATTTTAATTACGTTTATTTGCTAAAATGAGTAGAACAAATCATGTTTATCTAAAAAATCAATAAATTACTGTAACTTTGTTAAGAAAATAATCAAATTCATAAAGAATATTTAAAAAATTTAAATAATAAAACAGTATCTGGATAGCACACGATAATATACTACTAAGAAATATATCGGACCAAATGTAGTAGTTAATTAATCAATAAATTACTGTAACTTTGTTGTTATTAATTATTATATTAAAAATACTTACATTAGGACCATGCTAATTCTAAGATTGGAATCTACTAAATAGACTAGGATTAAATTGAATATCAAGTTAGGTCAGAAATCCTACCCCTTAAATTATTATTTTTTCGGTTTTCTTGTAAAACTTATTCACCAATAAATTATTTACAAGATTGGAAGTTGGTTGAATAGATAAGATTCATACTCATGGTTGTCAGTTAATTTATGACAGCTAGAGTATATTAGTGCAAAATTGCAAATTGGTCAATTGCTAATCAATTAATATAATTATCCGTCTTTTTTTTTTTTGAAAATCAGGAAATCGGAGCGACTGTGGCACCGGATGCTTTCCAGCGGCTTCGAACCAAAAATCTCTTAAAGAAGCATGTCTTGAAGTCCTTTGCCTCAACCGCTTGGCTGCTCTTAGGAGACGTGTTCCATTTTTATTTTTAAATTTTTAAATGTTTAATTCTAATGATTTATTTTTAATAAAGTTTAAGTTAATAGGAGCAGAGTTTGAGTGGCCTGTTGAATGACTTTATAACATTTTTTTTTATATTTAATTAATAAAAATTAATTTTAAAAAACCCTATCATATAAATCAATTTTTAATTTTATTAAAAGCATATGAACTAAAATATAACATTTAAAATTAAAAGGGCCAAAATGCCAAAATGAAGTATACACCAAAATACATGGATTAAAATAATATTTTAGCATTAAACACATTTTAAGTAACGACATCAAAATTAATCTCACAAGTTTTTTCTGATCGTATTCAACCAACGAATTAATCATATATAGCATGTTTGATTAATTAAAATTAATTAATTATGAAAATTATAAATAAAATACCTATAAAAACTTCTCAAAATCTATTTTGAAATGCCTACTACGTAATTTCGATGGATTATGTACTTTATCACAAAATAGAGATATATATGGAAAAAATAAGAACAAAAAAAGTTTGAAAATTTTCTTTTGCTTTTTTTTTTTTTTCATAAGTTGAGATAGCTTTTTGTTCCTCCAAAGAACTTCAAATAGGCACAAAAATATAAATATTGGTGCAATGGAAATATACAAGTGTTTCTTTTGAGTTATTTTTTATATATCTTCACTTTACCATGGTGATAACGATATTAGAATATTTACCAACTCCAAGCTTACTCACACAAGATGATTTTAAAAGACAAGACAAAAAATAATAATTAAAAAATTTTGATAAAGAATTTTGATGATATTGTTGGCAAAAAGAAAATTAAAAAAAAATCAAATAGATCAAGAGATCTAGGACATGATGACACAAAATTAAAAAGGGTTTAACTACTCCAATAAGCTTGGAATTGTGTCATTTGTGACATGTCATTCCTCAATTATCTTTTTTACAAAACTTAGGCCATGGGGGTTAGGTGGTACCAAATAAATGTGACATTAGAGGGATAAGGTTAGATTTTACCACATTAAAGAAAATGTCTTAGATTTTAGCTTTTGTAATTGGGTGATTGTCCTCTTTCTTTTTTTCCTTTTTTAATATTTGGGACATGTTTGGATCTATTTGTGCCTATCTCGATTAGTGCTGCTAATTAGGTGAATACTATAAATTGAATTACTTCTTAGCTTAACAAAGTCTTCTTGACCATTAAATCATTTCACGAGCGATGATTGATTGTCCCCTTCAAATTACTATGTTTTCTTTTAGGGCTAAATATTACATGATGGTCATTAAATGTCAAGTTTAGTCTGTTTACCTTTTAAGTTTGCATCGGTAAGTTCATAAACTTTTTTTTGAAAATGTCTAATAAATCTATACATGGTTAATTTTGCTTTAAATAGGTCTATAAATTTTAGTGTTAAATAAGTTCATTAGGGCAATTTTGCAATATATATATATATATATATATATATATATATATATATATATATGTCCTAATATACTTGAGCTTTCTAAAATTAAGATATTTATTATACATGAAACTGAGGAAAACTTAAAAAATTAATTAAATTGAGAAAATAATTATAAATATCACCACTTTTTGAAAAATTTAGTATCCATAGACAAAAGTAATAATAATAATAATGTATTAATAATACAAATATTATATTGATGAGTATTAGTAATACAATATTGAAACGTATTATTGACTATATGTATAGATATTTAAAATTTGACTATATTTATAATTATTTTGTTAGAATAACTCATTTATTACAATTTCATTAAAACTAATCATAACTTTTAGTATTTTGTTGGAAAAAAATTTATGAACTTGTTAGATGCCAAGTTCAAAAAATTGTGTAACTTATATAATTTAATTCAATAATGTTTGATCTCTTAGGGGGTTCGATTTGTAGAATTTTTTCCAAGTGTTCATTCTCTCTTAAAACATTAAAAATCATTAACAGAATGATGACGAGATATCAAAATATATTTCATTAATTTTTAATTTAACAACATATAGGAGTGATGAATTTATATGGTTGAATTCATGTTAAAAAGGACAGTTATATAGTGGCATGAGTGTATTTTCATGACCACTAAATCACTTGACCAACAATGAATTTAGTTTGATTAAATCACTTTTTATTATATTTGATTTTTTTTCTAAAATCTTAACATCTTCATATAAACAATTTGGAGTTTTTTTTATTATTATTAGAAAGGTACAATTACGAGAATAATATTAGTTAAAATTATATCAATTTTAAAATGGTAATCATATTAAATCCATGGTAAATATTTCTCAAAAAAAATCCATGGTAAATAGCATTCAATATACTAGAATAATCAAGGTGACGGTACTTTAGACTTTAGATTCATTAAATGAGCTATTTAATTGAACTAAAAGTTGTAAATAGCATTCAATAATATAGCATTGTTGAGATCTCAATTGTCCCACATTAAAAAAGTGGGGAGTCCAACATCAATATAAAAAAGATATGAGTTACTTTCCTCATTGTCAATTGGTTTTGAGGTACAACCTCATATTCTCTAATAAGAATAGAAAATGTATTTTTATCTTGTGACGCTGATGTTGAACTGATTTACAACCAATCAATGAAACCATTGCGCCACTAACCCATTCAGTTAAAAAGTATATATTTTTTCTTTTATCTCTATTCTACCTTTAATTTGTAGATAAAGTTTTATTGGTAAATTATTTATTCAAATAAAATTTTTTTTAATAATTATATAGTTTTTTTTTTTAAATCAATTTTATAATTATATAGTTGAAACTTAATAGATATACTCTATGAAATTTAATTATTTGAAATTATTACTCTTTTTAAAAATGGAAAAAAGAAATATGAATGGAGAAAAATTCTCCCAAAAATATATATTTTAGTCAAACAATTGATATAAATTATAAAATATGATCCCGAAAAAATATATATTCTAAGTTTTTTTTTTTTTTTTTTTTTGGAGGATGTAAATTATAAGACTAGTCAAGCTATATTTTAGTCAGATTCTTGTAATTTGGAAAAAAAAAAGTTAAAATTTAGTATATATGATTTTAAAAAAATAGAATTTAGTCAAAATAGTGTAATAAAGACTAAAAACTAATCGTTATCCTTAGGTAATACTTAGAATTATACACATGGAAATTAACTATTTATGTATAAATAATATAATTATTTTGTTCAATCAGTCATATAACTCACACGATCATTATTTACACATGAGTAACTAATTTTTAGTACTCAATTTATTAACCATAATAAAGGATAATTATTATTTTATAAGTTTTATCCAATTATAAAAATTAAATTCTAGTTTTTAAAACTATAAGAACTAAACTCTAACTTTCATCAAATTATATGGATCATATTATTATAATAATAATAATGATAATAATAATAATAATAATAAATCTCAATAAACCAAAGTTATTAAAACATGGAGAGCAATTAATGTATAAATCTATCCTTTTAAACTCCTTTAAAAAATTATTTTATTTTTTAGAAATTTAAATTGTATGGAGAAGATTATCAACATTTTAATTGATAAAACAATGAGTTGAAATAATAATTTTAAAACTTACTTCTTTTTTTTTTTTTAGATTACATCAATTTGAGATGAGCAGATTCAAACTCATAATTTCATGGTCATTTGATGTATATTAATGTTGTTGAGTTATGTTCTTGTTGACATGACAATCTAAACCTAATTCAAATGGTTGAAGTGTTTCTTTTTTTAACCAATTAAATAGTTGAAATGTTCAAATAGATAAAAGGGTTGTCTTCTATTCTAAAATTTGATAATTTATTTGGTATCCTCTCTAATATTTATTTATTTATTTATTTATTAGATCACTTCATCAATTAAACAACCAAATTCATACAATCATTCTTCAAAAAGGTGCCAACAACAAGAAAAGGTTCCCCTCAAAAAAACAGTCCCCTCCTCGATAAAGAATGAAGAGACCTGTCGAAAAATATAATTAGGAGTTTTTTGTTTAGCTAGCATATAAGTTGTCCTATTTCAGAACCCATTACAATAAAATATGTTCACGATCTCTAACAATAAGATCAAACAATTAATATCAACAATGAATTCTTAAATTCAGAATCTAAGAAATTACTAGAAATAGATTTAATAACTTCCAAAACATCAGACTCCACCAAAATTGGGGGAAGCCACTGGATTTGCATAATTTAGGGAGTTAGGAATAGCCTCGCGTCGCCCAAAGTTAAGTACGGAGTTCGCAGCAAAAGCTGGTTCTGCCCTAAATCATTAAGTGCGGAAGTACTTTTTGGTAGAGGGAAGCAAAAAACTCAATATCTAGTTTCACACTCTTAACATTTTCTACAACTATCTATATTGTCACTACTCACATTGCATTCATATTTATTTCTGTTAACATTTGCATTATTTTATTATCAGTATAAAATAAACAACAACTATCTCAACTCATGCATTTACTTTTCTGCACAACTCTTACCTTATCAATATTAGTTCTAGACATCAATCTTTGTGGGATCGATAAAATTATATGTTCATTACTTGCTGCATTTTGACCTCGTATACTTGCGCGTAAGCGATTCCGAGTCACACTTAGCATTAGGTTTGCTCCGAATTAATTATTGTACGAATATACTAGCACCCAGAACACTCTAGATCAGTGAGTAAGAATTAAGTTGTCTTGAAAGCTTTCAAGTGGTTTATATATTCTACAAGCAAAAGCTTTTCAACATGAGATTGATGTAGTTTCCGATTTGATTGTTGAGACTCCATTTGAAAATTGAAAGGTTTTCACCTAAATTTAATTGCGTTGTTCAAAAGCAGTTGAATTCTGATGTTGTGTTGTATAATATATGTTTGCATGTTGCTTCTACTTATGCATCTGAAATTCCTTTTGTTGACCCTTCACTGCTTGTCAGTGACATTGCACGTTCTGATCCTATCTTCGTTGCTTCTGAGCCCGAGGATATTCCTACTGGTTTAGAGTGCAACGTTCAGTTTTTTGATAGGGAGTTGGCTTGTTTGTTGGATTTTTCATGTAGGATGTTTGTGGTGAGACCTGAAATTTGTTTGCTCATTATCTGCTTTTTCCGACTTGTGATTAAGTCTGATCTTGAGGGTCTTGTACGTTATTGTTCTAATGTAGATTTTTTTTGCTTTCGGTTATATACATGAAGAGGGGATAGATGATCTTGATGTGTTTTTTATGTCCTTTCTCCGTTTGTGTTCTTGTATGTTTCCTCACTGTTGGGCTTTGATTGCATTGATCAGCTTTGGATGCAGTTCTTTTTAGCAATTTGTCTCTTTCATGATTGTGTACTCGTTTGCAAGAAACCTTTTTTTATTATGAATTTGCAAGAGATTGGTTTGCTCATTATGTTTTTTAGCGAGGCTTCTAGTGCAAGTTGCATCATCTGCTTTTGTCATTTGTAGATGATTTTTTTGTTGCATCTAATAGTTTTATTGTATGGAATTTACAAATCTCTTGACTTGTTGCAATGTGAAGATTTCTTATTTTGTGATATGGAAGAGGTTCGTTTGAAGTATTTGTTTTGTGCTTCTGTTTCTTGTCATTCTGATTAGCACAGTTTGTGAGTCTATTTCAGAAGTTATATGGAAGTTTGACATATTTTGGTGCAGCGTTCTGAGCATTCACATTTTTTATTCAGACTTTATCATTATGATCATTTGGGTTGTGAATGCATTGGTTTCTGAAGAGTTGATTTGTTCTGAATATATTGGCTTTAGTTTGTATTGCTGATGCGTGTTCACAACTGCTTGAATAAAATAAATACTAATCTGGTTGAATAACACAATTAACAGGCAATGATTCAAGCATTGAATAGATTAATATGCAAGTATACACAATCATTTTCAGTCAAGTAATAAGTTTACAAGTCATTCTCCAGAGGGATTGGTTTAAATAAATGTTGATTGAAAAGTCAAGTACAGAAAAGTAAAGGAAATTTTAAAGAGTAACTAAAAACTTTATAACTACAATAATGAAATAGTTGTTGTAAACACTAGAAAATAGATAGTAACACATGCAATGCTTGAAGCTTCACAGAAACACCTAGTAAACAACTGTCACAATGTCTTCAAACATTCGTTATGAAGGAAATAAAATAGAAACTTAGAAAACAGGAAAAATAAGGAAAATACTTCAATAAGATAATAGGTTTGGGTTAACAGTTTTTCAAGTGTGATTAGCATGCATCAAGGATAAGTTTATAGTGAGAAGCGAACTCCACACACACATGATCAAATGCTCTTTTCCAAGATGCATTCATTCTCTATGAACATGAGTTTCTGCGTCTATGTTCGAAGCTATAAACAATGAAATGTGCACTAGCGAGATGACTATTCCTAGACTCCCTCCTAACTAGCAAGAGTTCTTAACATGAAACTAATGGACATGAGTAGTAGACCTCTAATCCCCCTCTCTTTCGAGATGAAGTGAAAAGAAAACATGAATGAATGGCCAGTCGAAATATGATATTAATTAAAACACATATCACATCTTATCTCAACATCCCCCGCTTACCCGAGATACATGCAACACACATCATTTCTTTAACTTTCACTTATATGCGTTTAGCTCATGCTCATAATGGAAAGAACATAAACAGACTATAATGCCGAGAGTATTTCACGGTAGAGTAATCATACAGAACAGAATGCTATCAACAATGAAAGAAAAACTACCAACAAAGTATGTATTAAGAAATGAAAGCAAGTTTTACGAAACTAAAGCTATTGCAACTGAAAATAAAAGAGAAAAAGGGAAGAAGAAAGCTTAGGAAAATCTTCAAATGCATCAAAATGGTCTCCAATGGTGCTCCTCCAAGTTCCTTGTGAAAGCCAACTACTCTATTACAATAAAACTAAGTAGAAAGCAAGAAAACTAAGAAAACTAAAGTTATTTGCTAGAGAGGAAAAACAGAGAAAACCAAAAAAGAAAAGAAGGAATTGAAAAGACAAGACTCTCAAAATGATGGCTGCTAGGGTTTCTCTATTTCAACACCATATTTAAAGCTCTATGTCATTTATGATCAATGGCCAAGATTAAAAGATGAAAAGCACATGTTTCCCTCTTAAAACCACCCATTTTGACATATAATCAGAGGGGACAAACACGTCTGATGCTTCTGCACTGCCTGACATCCATACAGAAATTCTATTTTTTGTAGAAAAATTGTTTTTCTCGGTCAACCAAATGTCGCGACATCCGATTTCTAAAATTTTTTCGATGCTCTTGACATTGCAACGCTTCAATTCTAGCTTTTCTTTTCTTGAGCTCTACTCCTCTAATTTAGGCTTGATTCAAAGCTTACAGTATTTTAAATCCTAAAATAATAAAAAACACTTAGCGAAAACAAGGATTCTTGAAATGCTATAGAAAATGTTTTAGACATTAAACATTTCAACACAAAAACTATTAACTATCCTAACTTTCTATGCATCAAAATAAGATAATAATGCACAATTTTTCATTGAAAACACCCTAATGGTGGACTAAATAACTCTCTATTTGAGAGTTATCAACTGCTTATGTCATTTTGAGAAGGGATTTCCTCATTTGCTTTGATTCCATGTTACTTGGTGTAACGACCCGACTTCCTAACATACTCTAATGGGGTGTTACGGGTGCATGCACATTAAAATCCTCAAAACCAATTTAATAATCACATGCGTTTTTCCAACAAAACCTCATAATATATGAAATCGGTACTAATAGTTCGAAATCATACAAAAAAGAGTTCCAGACCCCGATAGTTCAAAACAAAATATAGTTAATAGAGTTTAAAACATAAAATATAAGGTTTGACACAAGTAAACAATGCAGAAAAGAAATGTCAACACCGTGTCCATGATCGATCGAACTCCCAGCCTAGCCACTTCGGAATGGATCAATACCTGAAAATGTAAGGGGTGAGTATATCGAAATATACCCAGTAAGGAGCCCCACCATGGGGTTAAACATGTAAACAGAAACAAGTTAGAAGATACGACAACTGAAGCTAAAGGCTTCACTCAAGTGTGGCCGGCCCTCAGGTCGGTCACGAGCAAACAATGTCAAACAATGACGTGCAAGCCGTGAGCAAGTTACGACTAAATGTCGAGCAATCATCTGACCCAGGGTCAGAGTAAAGACCCTGAGTGAGGAGAACACACAAGTTCCCCAAACCTCATGTCGGACATTTCCCATACCGTGTCCTAAGGGGAAATCACAATTATCTCGAGGGTAGTCTGACCTCTGCTAGGGACCCACCAAAATTGCACCAGCAGAGACATGTAAGAATGCCTTGGGTAGCCTGACCTATCAGGCACCCATAAAGCTGTGCTCGCGGAGATATACTCTAGTGTCTTGGGGTAGCCTGGTCCACGCTAAGGACCCACCAATAAAGTCACCCGACCCTATCGGGGAGGACCACGAGTGAGGGGAACACACAGCATCCCTAAACCTCGGGTCGGGACAAAGACACACGAGTCTTGTCAGCAAGAGCATACATAATGCCAAGTAAATCACCTGACCCTGTTAGAGAGAGCCACGAGTGAGGGACTAACCACACAGAATCTCAACTCTTCGGGCGAGGGATTAAGCACACAAAATCCCAAATTCTCGGGTCAGGGATTAAGCACACAGAATCTCAAATGCCACGAGTGGGGGACTAACCACACAGAGTCCTTAATGCCACGAGTGAGGGACTATCACACAAAATCCCAAAATATCGGGCAAACAGGCGCATCCGCAGGCATTCCTCCACACCATCATCTATCCTAGTGGCCTCTTCTAGTAGATGTCGGGGCCAGGCAGGTCATGATTGCCCTCCTTCCCACATACTAGGTCGTTGTCATAGGTGTTTGGGTCAGGCGTGTCATGTCTGGCTTCTCTTCCGACGTACACAATGGGTAAACTTGTGGAACCATGTACAAAAAATATGAGGTTACACGAGTACACACAGAGAGATAATAACTAGCACTAGAGTCACACGAGATCTAACCTAGCCTAGGCGAGTTCACCCGGCCCACCCAATAGTTGGTGTGACCCGTAACGTGTGCTCACAACCATGGAACTCGTTGTTCCGCACACAAGATGACACGTGGATGAGATCTGACCCCTTGGTGGGATGTAAAAGTCAACTCGTAGGCTTGTACAACCCAACCACGTGTCTCGAAGTAAAGAGGATCCATATCCTTGCTCAGTTCCTAAGAGGCACTAGCGAGTCACAACAACAACAACATATTGATCATGCAATCTCAAGCCCTAAAATATGTGAGCTAGCTGCTCCTCTAGATGGTCAACACGGTAACCATGCCTAGCTATTCTATCGCCAAAACAACATACGGACAACCCTTTAGGTAACGAATAGAGAAACCGAGCATAATCATGGCAGCACGTATACAGTCAAACATGGATGGAGTCAACAACATAGAACATGTATAAACCCAAGGCAATTCAGTCAATCAACAGGTTAAACAGATAAACAGTTCATCACACATACGAGCAGAGTTACACATCGAGAAAATGATGATACGATCACAAGATACACATCAATATAGATTTAACAGTTTACGAGCTACACACGATTTCATGTTACCACGAGTAGCAATAAGTTCAAACAGTGAATCACAACACCAAAGCATACATGCGACAAGTCATCCAACCTTTAATTCCTGTAAATCCTATCATGCCACTATTGACATGTTTTAAGCCACAAACTCAAATCATTATGAAGCTTCTTACCTTCCCGACGACTCGACCGAAATACCACGGGAACCCACGAGCTAAATGACGTCTCGAAATGATGAAATTTGAGAGCACCTAAACACAAAACAACGTCGAGTGTTCGTTAGGGACAATCTAAACAAGCCACAAAGGGGGTTAATAACACGGAAACTAGGGGAAGCTATTGCTTGGAAACACCTCGCCAAAGCATGGCGGCACCGGCGCCGACACGTGGTGGCCGGCGGTGGTGCATCTTCATGGGACGGGGCAGTTCATACCTAGTTGGAAAGGTCTTGAGCTCAGGATCACGAAACAGGTCTCGGATTTGCAAAAAGACTCCTCTAGCTCCCAGAAACTACGAAGAAAGAAAGATATCTAAGAGTATTTTTTAGCACCTACATCGGAAAACACCATTAACGACCAAGATGAAGATGGAAACGAAGCTTTTTAGATAGAGATACGACTTACTCAGGCTCTTGAGAAGATTGGGACCCAAGGGAAACGCAAGAACAGCTACTGGAAAACACCTCAAACGCCGGAGAACTCGCTCAAGAAGACCACCACGTTTCTACGTGATGGCTACTGGCCGGAAACGAGCTGGATGAGCTCTCCGAAACTCGACGGCGAAGGGTGCTGGAGACCGAGCTGGCAGGTGCGCGACTCAGCTTGGCGAAGACATGAGGACGGTGGCAACGACTCGACGGCTATGAAACGCGATGGAGAAATGGATGGGGATGGAGAAAATGCGTAAGGGTTTGGGGTGCTGGTGACGCGTCATGTGGCAGCTAGTGGGCAGTCGGATTTAGGCTGCTTGCAACCAATGGCTGAGAAGGGATCTTGGGTACACAGATAGAGGGGCCTGGGAAGCACGTGACTGCTGGGGAGAGGGAAGAGAAAGTGGATGTTTTGGGATTGGAAAAAGTTTCTATTTATTTGCAAATTAACTTTCCATTTTAGATTATAAGATTTAAAACACTAGAAAACCCTCATTTACATACCTAAAATAATATTTGCATTTTAACTTTCAATACTAATAAGTGTTATAAATTAATTTCTTTAACCTTACACTAAAAATGAAATTAGTTTAAAATAAATAAGGGATTAAGATTGAATTTAATCCTAAGCACTTAAACACCACCATAATAATAAAATAAATTCAAATAAAACACACACATATATATTTTTAAATTTAAACTAGGGTGTTACACATGGCAATATTTGTTTTATGATTTGTTTGTTTTCGAAGATGTTCCTTTGAGAATAGGTTCAGGTGTTCGTTGGTGGATTGAGTTCACTGTCTTGCTGAAATTCTAAATTCTGAGGTCTTGAAGACCATTCTGATTTACTCGTACTGAGCAAAGTTATTATCCAGTTTTGTCTGAAATTTTGATTTTATGATGCCCTTTGTGATATGTACTTTAATAATGTAATTTGTTAAATATGAATTATATATCATCATGTACTTTAACCCTAATGGTGAGTTTATATGAACCTTGGGTTAGTTATGAGGTTAAGTTAATTAACCATGTGTAGGGTATGTGATTGTGTTATAGGGCTTTCTTATACCTTTGAGTGTGAGAAACCCTAGCCACCAATTGAGAGCTCTTGAATACCTTCAATGGAAACTATGAGTGAGAGCGATCTTCTCACATTCTGAACAGTGGAGTAGGCTAGTCCGAACCACTTTAAGCTCGGTGTGCTATCTCTTCTCAATTCCTTCTTTATTTGCTTATGATTTCATCTCTATTTGAATTTGCACTTAGATTTGAAGTAGATCTATAATTTTGTTCGACAACCTCTTTACCTCCTTTAGAGAGCATTTTCCCTTTCCAAGATTGAAAACATTTTTCAAGCCTTCCTTTGGTAGACTGAAAGAGAGCCCTTTTATTTTTGTAATTTTGGGATGACATACTAGATGGATCCCTAGATTCTCTCATTAACTTTCACTCAAGAATTTTACTCATCTTGTCCCGTTTTTTACTCTTCACATTTTCACTAAATAACATCGAAGGCTTATCAAGATTAACAATTTGACCCAAAGCTTCCTCATAGCAATTTAAAAATGTCTTTAATCTTATTGCATCAAATCACATCACCCCTGAAAAAACAACAAACTATCATCAACAAAAGCATCTTCTCATATTGTTGAACTTTTTAAAAAATATAATCAAGTTTGAAATTGATTGGCAAAATATAATACTTGCAAATACGTTGTCAACCAGAGCAGTAGCTCAAAATCCATCCACAAATTTGAAGGCTATGATTTTGAATCTATTCGTCTCCAATCAACGTTGAATTTAGAAACAAAATAATGATAATGATAATAATGATAAATAAGTTGCAAATACATTGAGAAAACATTATCATTTTGCTTATATGATAGTGAGTTAAAGTGAACTAGCTAGTTTGCGTATGAGTCAGTTTTCTTACCTAAACAAGAATTAGAACACTTTATTGGCAACTTTTTTTCCTATTTTTCTTTGTGGATATTTTTGGATAAGTCCAATCGAGTCTCTTTACATTTTCATATAAATTTTAATTTAATTGATGTACTTTTAGAAGCTTCATCTCATTTATACTAAACATGTGTATTATTAATGAGGATTAACATAAATTCAACGGTATTTAATATAGGAATACAATTCAAACAATGAATCAATTAAGATCTAATCTTGAAAGCTATAAAGCAAACTAGTACTTATAGGATAGTTTGGCCAATCAATCTATGCCCAGTCAGACAATTAATATAAATCAACCAAAAAAGTAATGTAAATCAGACAATTCAAGTAATGTAAATTCAGTGGCGCAATGGTTTCATTGTTTAGTTGTAAATTAGTTCAACACAAGCGTCACAGGTTCGAACCCAAGAATCGGTACTTGTCCCTCCAATATGTACTAAAAAAAAAACAAATTAATGAGTCAAATTTAAAAAATAATTATAAATATAGTCACTTTTAAAAGAATTTAACCATTTAGAGAAAATGAAGCCCATTTGACCCATTCAAACACTATGGAGCTAAACTTTTAAGTATAATTTATCTCGACATCAATTGTTTTGTTGAGACCAAATTTTATTAGTTTCAATTGTTTTTTTAAGAAAAAAGTATAATGGACGAAACTTGTTACAAAATAGTTATAAATATAGGAAAATTTTAATATATTTGTATTTCTAATTATTAATATTATATTATAAATATTCATTAAAATAGTATTTATGTATTATTAACCTCAATAATTATAATAATTTTTTTTTTAAATGATCGTATCCATAATTATTTTATACGTGACAGTAATGTTGCAAGTTTCCCTTTTTTCTCTAAAAAATTTCCTTCTTAAAAAATGTCAAAAATTCAATTTATATTTTTTTTTTTTTTTTTTTAGATTACAACAATGAGAGTGGAAGGATTCGAACCCAAAACTTCTGGTCATTTACCATAGAGCATTGACATATTTATATTTTATTTTCACTTGGAGCCTTCTTCTTGTTCACTCCAATTCTATTGAAGACCAAGCCCTTGAACTTCCTTTAAATAAAAATTTCAGCTCCAAAATCCAAATGCCGATCTATTATTCCCATGGCGGAATCTTCTGAAAAAATCTCTCCCTCCAAACGCCCATTCCATTTTCTCCTCTGTTGCTTTGGATCTTCCCCCAAAGTTCAAAACCAAAAGAAACCGCCCAACGGCCGACGGGACCGCCGCGCTCCGTCGCTTCGATTCCGGTTCAAGAAATCCTCTGCAACCGTTCCATGCCACGATGATGCCTGTTTTTCGCCGGAGCTCAAAAAACCGCCGCCGTGGCCGCCCATGAACTCCACAACTCCGGTAGTCCGAGCCCAGATCACTGAGTCGTTAAAGCCGAGTCAAACTCGGAAGAAAACTGAGTCAACTCGGCCCGATTCCACGGCGGAGAGATTCCCACCGGCGAGAAGAGCCACCGCGTTGTTGCCCTCCGTCGCCGCCTTGGCAACCATCCAGCCGGAGACCTTCTATGGGCGGAAACCGGCTGCGTCGGCGAGTCAACCGGTGATTGTGATTGTTGCGATGGCGATTTTGGTACTGTGGGGGCGAGTGTGCGCGACACTGTGCACGGCGGCGCTGTTCTACATAAGCCGCCTGTTGGAACCGGGTGGCGGCGGCGGCGAGAGGCGGGTTTGGAACCGAGATGGAAGAAGCGGGTATGGGAAGATTTCTTGAGAGGTTTGATTAGGCGCGAAGTATGTTGGTGAATTCGGTTTACGGGAAACCGCCATGTGAGGGAGCTTGAAGAATATTTTAATGGCGGAGAAGTGACAACACTAAATTTTGTAAATTAATGGCTACTGCTAAAGAGTTTTTTTTTGTTTCTCTGTTTTTAGAATTAGTTGTAAAGAGCTCCAACATTGTTAAACTAATAATTTGACTCATTGGCGGATAAAATAAATAAATGGTTCGAAAACAAAAATCCATTTATCTTTGTAGAAATAAAAACACAGCTAAAATGCATCAATTGGTTAATTTTTTCAAAGTTTATGGGCATATATACAAGTAGCTACCTCTACCCTTATCTTGTACACCTTTGTTTTAAAATAGATGGATGATTTCGATTTTATTTCTTACCATTTTTTTTCCAAAATCATAATGGAATCAATATCTTTCATTTTTCAACCCAACAAAATCATTGATTCACTTTTTATTTGGTTTGGTCCAATTTTGGTTCAAGTTTTAATTTTGATTTCAATTATAATTTGGTTTTTTTTTTAATTCTGGTTTTTTTTTTTCAATTTGATTTTAAGAATTTTTATTTAATTAACCAAAACAAAATTTGAGAATAAACATATTTCGTTTTAAAAAATATTTAATTAATCAATATTTCGTTTTAAAAAATTTGAGAATAACCTAAATCAAATAAACATATTTCGTTTTAAAAAATATTGAATCAAATGATCCAATATTATTTTAAAAAATCGAACCAATTTCATAGGATCGATTTGGTTCAGTTCAATTTCGTTGATTTTTCAATTTTTTCTTTCACCCCTAAAACAAAGTATGAGATAGGATGCATTTGAGAATAGCTTCTTCGTCCCATAATCCTTGTTTACATGAAATTTGTTGTTTTTTTCTTGCAGAGGGGACTTTTTCTCATTTAATTTTTTCATTTCTTGTAAGTAATATTTTCAAATAATTAAGTTTTCATGATAAAAATTATTAAAAAAAAAGTATGCATTTGAATAGTATTTCTACCATCAAAATAATATTATCAGCAGACTAAATGTGTAAAAAAGAGATTTTTTAAATATATATATATAATGTAAAAGGGTCAGGATCGGGAGGTTTGGTGCATTTATTTACTCGGTTCAAGTGCATGGGAACAGGGATGAGGAATATAATATTCATCCTCTTTAAGATCATGCTAATTTTTTTTTCTCATTCTCTTCTTCCTCGCCTTGTTAGGGGTTGTTCCTCGTGAAGTCCCAACCGTGCAGAAAAAATGAACATCTCAAACAAAAAAAGGTTACCCGTTTGAATTTTCTCTCCAATCTTGTTGAATAAAAGATAAAAATGAAGGATGTGGAAAAATTTTCACAACGTCAGAGTTGAGGATTATGTCAATTATGGTCAGGCTAAATAAATGGATGATGAAACGGACCGGGGACGGGAAATGCTTTATCCTCCCCCATCCCTTCCACTCATTTAATCCCTATTAAATTTTACACGGAACAAGTCAGGGATTCCCGACAAAGAATTCACAAAAATCAAATTCCTCACGTGAAACTACTTTCCTTTAGAAATGTCCACGATGCGGGTAGGGGATGGGGATCGCTTTAAAATCTCCATCCTCTTTGGTCATTTGAATCCACATCCCCATAAAATTCATCAATAAATTTTGGATGGATAGAATGTCCAAGAGCAGATCTTGTATCTATAATCCAAGTCAAGAGTGGAGTTATGGAAATAGTTGTATGAAAGAAAACAACTTATATATGGAGCGGGGATTCACGAGGATTAGGTTTCCCACAAAAAAATATTTCATTTAATTCTTATTCTTTTCTTTTTTTTATTCTCAAACTTTTACAAACTTTTTCAATCTTAATTCAATTTACTAAGTTTTTGACAATTTTTTTAATATTAAAAAAAATGTTTATCGATTTATAATTAAATAGTCAAGTTGGTTAATAGAATATTTATTCAAATAAGTATTTCTAGAACTTTATGTTATTTTTTAAAATATAGAACTTTATGTATATAAATATATTAAATGAAATAAAAAATAATTTTATGATAACCAATTTTGATTTTTATTTTTAAAATTAAAAAAATATTTTAAAAATATTAAAGAAATTCTAAAAACTAAAAAAAGTAACTTTTAGAAACAAGTTTTTTTTAAAAAAATGAAAAGAACTAGAATAAATAGTAAAAAATTAAAAAAAAATCGAACAAAATGTGATATTTGAAAACAAAAATTAGGTTTTTAACATGTTTTTTGGTTTTTAATTTTTAAAAACATAAATTAAAATGAGTTATCAAATATATACGATTTTTATTTTATAAAACCAAAAATAAAAAACTAGAAACAAAAATGATTATGAAAGGGGACCGTAATATTATGATTAACACGTTTTTATAATTATTTCAAAAAAATAAATAAATAGGTCGTACATGATACCATGATAGCTATGCTCATTTAGCGTATAAATATAATTAATTTTAATCTAACCAAAAAATATATTATACGTTATTAATATATTTTTAAAGAACTCAATCATATATTGTTGAACTAAGAAAATTGATTTCTTATACAGAGTGTGAGACTCCTTCCGATTCGGTTACTTAATTTTCAAGTTATTGTAGTCTTTGAACATTCTTTTAAAAATGAAACCAATCTTCTGACCTATAATATATATGTT
This sequence comes from Sicyos edulis, assembly GCA_036507275.1. Lineage (NCBI taxonomy): Eukaryota > Viridiplantae > Streptophyta > Magnoliopsida > Cucurbitales > Cucurbitaceae > Sicyos > Sicyos edulis. Next base: position 25,422,803 of record CM071850.1, on the reverse strand, counting down.
CTCGATGTCTTTGAGTTATATTAAATTAATTTTTCTGTTCCTGTCGTAAAGAGATTGTGCGTCATTGAATATGTGTATCTGTTAGGCATGTATTGTGAAATTATAGATTGTCTTTTTTTCATACAAACCCTATATAGAGGTATAATTAAGTTCAAATAATATGAAAGTTAAATACTAACTTTTGAATTCGAATTCGTGGTGGTGAAGTTGAAATTGATTAACACCATGATAATCAACTGCGTCACTGACTCGATAAAATTATAAATTGTTGATTGAAGCAAATAATATGGGATAAATCAATAAAAATTACTGAAGTGTTGTTTATTATTGAATTTAAATGAAAATAAATCTTTTGAATATTTAACCACCAAAATTATTGTTATTATTGTTATTATTATTATATATGTGATATTGAGTTAAATAAATAAGTATTTTTTTATATAAACAAAGGTCTTTAAATAATGGCATTTTAAAAAAAAAATACTTACTTTTTTTTTTTTTTTTTTCAGATTATAACCATTGGAAGTGGGAGATTAGATTAACAAAAAAGCGACATGCAATAAAATGTCATTATTTCTTTTTTCAATAAAAAAGTGATTTTTTTTCAAATTTAATCCAAACCTCTCTAACCAATATTATATTATACCAAAGGGTTGGTGGCATAATTAATTATCTAGTTTAATGTTAATCTATTTTCACCCCACCCTCACAAGTTCGATTTGGAATTGATATTTGTAATCTTCCTTCTCCCAACTTATACTAAAAAAACTAATATTATATTATAAGAAGAATTTCAGTATCCTGCCACTAACTTGGTTAAATGGTAGCCATTATTTTTTTTTAATTTTGAGAAATTATTCTTTAAAACAAAAATGAAAAAAAAAAAAAAAAAGGTTATGGTGTAACTACATTGGTGGCAATATGTTGCTCGGATAACATTCAAATTCTTCTTTTATATTATTGAAATCATTGTTGCTTAACGACATTAATGTACACTCAAAATGACCAAGGATTTTTGGGTTTGAATTCTCACTCCAACTGTTGTAATTTAAAAAAAAAAATTGAAATCACTGTTACAACGATTTTTGTTTAATAATATAAATAAATAGGTTTTTCTTTTTTTTTTAAGTACATAAATAAATAGTATTGAAATATTTACAAAATGTTAAAATAATATTACTGTTTATTTTGTTCCGTTGTGTACGTTGATTGCTTTTCTTTTTTTTAATTACGTGGTCATTGTCAACCCGTTATTATATATTTATTGAAATATTTATTTGCCTAGTTGAATTAAAATTAATATATTTATTAAATTTTCATGACAAAAAGAATGTAATATTTAAGCGTATTGAACCATCCTTCTACCGCCCAATTCGTTCTTATAGTGCAAGATTCTTTTTTATATTTGTTGTATTGTATTTAATTTTTTTTTTTTTGAGAACAGTATTGTATTTAATTTGAGGAGTCGATTTTAACTTTAAATTTTAAATTTTATTGAGCAAAATCATACATATAACTTTGTGAACTTATGCTAGCTCATGTATCATCAACTTTAGAGATTTGAATTTTCTACATTTATAAAATATTGCGGTTGATTATATATTTCAAAATAAAAAAAAGAAATGTTCACAAAACAACCAATTCCATTATACAAAATTCAACAAAACTAAATATAATGTAACTGAATATCATATTGAATCACCATGCATAAACTAGTAATAAAGAGCCTACACATATGAGCCCACCTATTTTTAAGTATTGTCGAACAAAAAATAAAATTAAATTGAATTATAAAAAAAGAAACTTACCGATTAGTCAAATTTAAAAAATAATTACAAATTACAAATATAGTGACTTAAAAAAATTAATACTCATAGTCATTGGTATTAATAATAATATTGTATTAATAATACATAATAGTGTACTAATGAATATTTATATTACAACATTTAAATGTATTAATGACTAAGAATACAAATATTTTAAAATTTATCTACAAATATAATTATTTTGTGAAAATAATTTATTTAGTATAATTTTACTTATAAAATTTCTATAACTATGGATGCAATGGCAATTATCATGATTTCTCGAAGTTTTTTTTAGTATATAATATGAATTCGAACCTTAGAAAGCATGTCAACTATCTCTTTTCAAAAAATGAAAAAAAAAAGCATGTCAACTAATTAAGTTCGTTTTGGCATAACTTCTCAAAGTTGTAGGTTTGGGTAATGTCTAAGAAGGTCATATATGACTTAATCGATTAGTGACGCAATGATTTCATTGTTTGGTTATAAACCAGTTCAACACCAGCGCCACAAGTTCGAACTAGAGAATCAGTATTTGTCCCTCTTCTCCATCATATGCTCAAATAAAAAAAAAAGGTCATATATGCATATTTTTATCTCTATTGCACTCCTTTATTTTAATAGTCTTTTAAAACATTTAATTTAACTTAATTTCTTTGGTATTAAGTTTCAATCATTGATTAATATTGACAAATCATGGTGTTGAAATTTTAAGTTTTTCAAACTTTTTTAATGTATCGATCAATTTTTAACAAACCCTATTCCATTTTTAATAGATTTATTTTCTTTTAGAATACTTAATTTTCACGTTTATGAATGTTGACAAACATAGTGGTGTTCAAATATTTTAATGAATCAACCCATTTTTAACAAGCCACAATTACATTTTTAATACTTAATTTTCACGTTCTCTCTGGAGAAGTGGCATATGGGTGTCTCCATTTAAAAAAATAATAATAAATTAAAAAATGAAGTCTAAAATAGAATGTTGGTCAATATTTAGGTATTATTCTATTTTTTCACTTCTTTTAAATCCTCAGTTCTAGCTTCCCTCCCCTGTAGCGGGGCACCATTAGCCCGTCCACTGTACCACTATATTTTACTGAAGTTTAAAATTGATTATTGAAATCCTGTCAAAATAATAATTATTATTATTATTGAAATTTTTCAAAAAAAATTATTATTAAAGTGATTGGTAGTGTGTTTGTTTAATTATTTGATGAAAATCTAGTTCAAGTAGTCCCCTCCCCAAATTTATACATATATATATAAAAACTTAAAATTGAATTTATGATGATTAAGAAGGTTAGTTTTTTTTTTCTTCCAAATTTGTTAGCTATTAATTTTAATACTATATATATACACATTGTGAACATATTTCTACAATTTATGGAGTTAAAGTTAATAAAGACTATTATTTAAGAGAAAATAGCAATAAACTAAAAAAGCTAATAGCATAGATCAATTTCTTAAATGTTCATTAACTAGAATTAAACAAAATCCGAAAACAAACATATAATAACTACTAAAGTGATTTTTTTTAGTACATACTCGAGAAGGGGGAACAACAAACCTTAGGGCATAACTACTCTAAAATAATATGAGAGTCAAATATCGATTTTCGGGCTCGAACACTAAAGTGATTTAGTAGCTAAGAGAATTTTGAAAAATTAAGAAATAGATAATTTAATTAATAATAACTATCTACCTAAAAATTAATTTTTTACGAATTTTTTTATATAAAAATACTGGAGGTTCAAAAAATATATCCGCAATAATAGTTGTAGTGCCGCAAACTAAGTCCAACAATCACAAGTATCAAAAGAAAAAAAAACACATGTATTTTTTTTTAAACAAAAAAAACATATGTATTAAAATTAAACAAAACCTAAATACATGGACCATTTCTTTTAAAGATGTACATGGACTCTATTCTTAACGTTATGAAACGCTGGCCACTGTCCAAAAAGAAGAGAAATAGTGGTGTATAACTATTTTTTTAAAAATAAATAATCAAATGTCTACATCATTCAACCGTTAAAATTTTTGTCCTTCTCGTAAAATGAGTGGAAAAGAGAAATTTTTTGTTCAAAAAATGTCCTTAATTTATCCATATTTTCAAATGAAATTAGTCAAATCAAATAATCCCCTAAATCAAGAATTAATTAATTTTCTTTAATATTTAATTACTGAAACAAATGATTGCCACGTCAATGATTCCTGTATTTTAAGATTTTGGGTTGGATGCCATTAAAATGTCTCATATTTCTTCTCTCCCTCTACATGTACGATCTAAAATCCCTCTCATACAAAAAAAATTTCTTCAATTTTTCCAAAATGGTGCAACAACCTTATAGTCAATGGATTTCATGGCAAACTTTTGGGCTCCCCATCACCAGCCTTAAATCACATTGTAGATGAATTTCGTGGACGGGTGTGACTGCCAATGACTGGTCTAATGTTGCGAAGAAAGGCTAAAGTAAGTTTCTTCTATGAAAAATTTAGATTCAACTTCGCAGTTTTGTTTCACGCCTTAATTTTTAGGAAGATTTTGATTAGGGCGTGTTTATCCAAATTTAGAATACCTTCAGAATTATTTCTCCATATTTTAGGAGTTTACAGATAAAATAAAATAAAAAATGCATTTAAAAGTTATTTTTGTTAATTTTTTTTTTCATCAAACTTGTTTTCCTAAAATGAATTTGAGATTATTGATAATCCTTATTAGATTTTTTATTTTTTTTTGTAAACTCATTCTCTCTCTTGCATTGAGATTTATGTCATATTTCTTCATTAATAGTTATCGTTATGTAGCTCCAAATCATCCGTGTAAATTGAAATTCAATGACACCTCTCCATTCTCAACATAATCGTCTATTCATCCCTATAGAACCTCACTCCAAAAGACGCTTCAACGCCGAGTCCTTCCAACCAACTATGTTGGAGCAACCTTATACTCGTGGTGTCATACACGTATCACTGACCAAGCCTGACTTTGCCAGATGAGATATTTGTTAGCAACCGAGAGATGTATAGTGGATGTATAAAGATTTTTCAAGTTGCATATACAAAAACTATTGCATCTGGATAGAAAGTTGTACTCGTACACACATGGATGTATAGTAACAATGGTAGAAGATAATGATGTAACATAGATGTAGATAAAATTTTCAAGTAGCATGTACAACTTGGCAAAAACTATACCATTATACATGCAAATGTATAATATATTACTTGGGAAGAATATGTGTGGTGGAATGTTGTCTTAATTTTCTCAATCAAGAATATGTGTGGTGGAATGTTGGCGTAATTTTCTCAATCTTAGATGGAAGGTCATGCACAGGTATGTTGATTTCTTGTTTTTATTCAAGTTTTAATTAAAGTATTATTCTATCATTATTCTGCATCTACATCCAAAGATGTAAGAGGGTGTAAGCATCTATAATGAACCTTGAAATAGTTTTTTTAGTTTTTTTTAAATTATTATTTTTTTATTAATCTCCTGCCGATTTTCGAAATTGTGAATTAAAAATTGAATGATTCTTTCATTAAAGATATTTGATTCTTAATTTTTAAAACAAAAATTAGATTTGGTGGTTATTAGATAATCTAAATTAAAACAAAGTAAATTTGATTTTTAGGTGGTTATTAAAAATATCTAAAATAAAATTAATTAATTACTAAAAAAGGTAATTAATTGCAAGGGTACAATGGTCCATTATAATATATTTATTTATTTAAAAAATCTAGAAAATTGAATTTAGACATTTATTTTAACTCTCTACAAAAGTAGATATTTATTTAATAAGTTTGGTTAGAGTAGCTATTTCCCTAATTCACTTTTTTTTTTTTTTGTAAACTTATAAATTTTACTTGGGCCGTGAAAATCTCTACTTGGGCCTAAATCCACAAACTCAAACGTTTTCTTCTCCAGTCCAGCATACATATAACTATCGTTTCGCCATCGATTTCTAATTTCTCTTGAGTTAGGGTTTTTGGTGCAGATTTGGTCGACGTCCAGCCGCCATGGTATTCTTCTTCCCCTCCGTCTCATTATCCAATCTTGTTTAACATCTCTTCTTTGTTCTTTCTTTTCTAATGGAATTTTGATGTTTCTTTACCTCTACTCTTGATTTCCTGTATTCGTGTCTGTGTTCCATCAATCCGTCTGATTTCTTGCTCGATTGTGTTATATATAATTTTCGAAGAGTTTTTTCATGGAAAAACTACATTGTTTAAGCTTTTAGTTTGTTTTGAAAGTTTAGCGTTCTGTGGAGCTTAACTACGAGCATAGATGATGTTTTGTTTATGGCCTTCGTTTTCTTTTGCTTCGCGTGTTTTGTTCAATCTATCGCTTGACCTAGAATTGTGCGTTTAAGTTTACTGGTTTTCTGCGGTAGTCGAGCTTAATGTGGATTAGTTGGGGATGTGAGAATGTAAGTTCTTGGCATGAGCACGTAGATTTGTGAGTATTTTTTACATGTAGAAGGATGAACTTAATGAATAGTAATATTTGAGGTTATAACTTATACTAAATATATCAGAAGTATGTTGCTGAACTTGTGTAGGTGGGAGTATGGACTGAGATGGAATTGTTCCAAGTCCGTGCGCATTGAATGGATTAATGATTCTGGGGTGTATTTCCTTAAAATATGTGATTAGAAATGCAGTAGTGGTCCCCAAAGGTGTGCTCCCCTCATGGTCCTAGGTTTCAGACTCACCTGTGACATTAATCTGTAGACACCTTCCATGTCTCTATTCCTTTGATGTCTTTGGTTTCTTGTTTAGGGACGGGCGTGGTTACCCTTGTTTAAAAAAAATGCAGTAGTGGAGGATCATAATGGATTTGTAATATTTTTTGTCATATTTATGCTTTTATTCTGTAGTATAATAGTTTTGAATTTGATTGTGGATATTGTTATTGTAAATAGGTGAACGTTCCCAAGACAAAGAAGACTTACTGCAAGAGCAAGGAGTGCAAGAAGCACACCTTGCACAAGGTTACACAATACAAGAAGGGAAAGGATAGTCTTGCTGCACAAGGAAAACGTCGTTACGATCGTAAGCAATCAGGATATGGAGGTCAAACCAAGCCCGTTTTTCACAAGAAGGTTAGTAAATTATCGGAAATGCAATCAAATTCTTATCTTCTTCTAACCAATGAAGCATTGGGATGAAAATTGAAGTGAAACTTATGAAACTTGCAGGCCAAAACCACCAAGAAGATTGTGTTGAGGCTGCAATGCCAAAGTTGCAAACACATGTCTCAGCATGCTATCAAGGTTAGTATGCGAAGTATCTTATTCTATTCTGTTTTTTGCCTCTCTATTCATTATGTTGTTAATTTAATGCACTTGCCCGAACAATCTTTTGAGCATTTAGTTCTCAAACTGCATATTTAATGCTGTTGTCTCTTGGGTCGAAATAGTGATAACATCCATTCTCTCCTCTCCCCTATGACTTCTATACTGGTGAAGGTTGTTGATGCTAGGCATCACCTTCAGGGTAGTTTTCTTTCCTCCAATTGTGAATACAAGATTTGCTTTCGGGGTTTTAAATATGGTTCACACTTAACGTTTATGAAGCACGGACACAGACAATGCGTATGCGATACAACACGGCATGGCGATACATCATTTTCTTTAAAACTAAGATACGGATACGTTTAAGATACGAAAATTTTACTATAATAAGACGTATGAAATTTAATTTAAGTTAGTTTTTTTCTTTTTATAATTTTAATTAATAAAACATATGAAATTGAAGTTCATTTTAGTAGCAATAAAATGGGTTCAATAAAATGAGAATAATGGGCTCAACTCACTAAAATGAGTTTGATTTAGTGAATATAATGGGTTGAGCTCGTGAAAACGACTTTTAAAAAATGCAAAAGCATTCTCACGTATCTTGGTCGTTTTTTCTGTGTATCCTCCTATGTCCAATATTATAAAAATAAAATAAAAAAATCAGGTACTTCAATTGACGTATTTGATACGTATCTTGTCGTATTTGTGTCGAAACGTATCATTCCCAGCTCAAAATGGTGTGTCTGTGCTTTATAGCTTAATGTGGAGTGACCTATTAATCAAGAGGGTCTTGGAATTTTAAGGTTATGAGTTAAATTTATAGTGGCCACCTATCTTAGAATTAATTTCATACGAGATTCCTCGAGATTCATGTCGCATGACATAAATTGAGGTGCGTGCAAGTTGACCTAGATTGTCATGGATATAAAAATAAAATGGTTGGCACTTGAAACTATCTTGGTTAGTCTAGTGGTCAAATAAGTGGGATCTTGTTAGTTGTAAATTTGTATGGTGCCTAAAGGCTATGACCTATGAGTTTCATCCATTGTGGTTACCTACCTCATAATTATCTTTTTATGAGTTATTTTGACAATCAAATATAGTAAGGTTGAAATTGTTTAGCAGTCGAGACATGTTCAGATGTGTATACGTTAACTTAGCACTCATGGATATCTAGTTGGCTCTCGGGTTGCTATTGAAATATATACTCTAAGCACTTTAGTAGAGGCATAGCTGTTATAAAACATATGTTGAAGTCCAATTGAGCATAGAAAACTTTGTCAGATGAATATCGGAGTATTTTTGCCGTTTCCTTGTCACTTTTTTTTATGCCTTTCGTTGTCAAATGCAGAGATGCAAGCACTTCGAAATTGGAGGAGACAAGAAGGGGAAGGGAACATCTCTTTTCTAGACCCGTTGTCAGTTCTTATCTTTAGTTTTTTTTTACAAGACCATTTCTTGGCGTTACTCTGTTTTGTTCCGCAATTAGTTCTACTTGTCGTAATTATACTAAAGCTTTCTTGTCCTAATCATCGAATTTCCATATTCTTATGCTATTGAATGTGCTTGAGTTGTTTCTCGCAGAAACAGTTCGATTACTACATATCTTGACGGAGTACGTAATCTTACAATATTTAAATGTCAAGATAATTGGTATGAATTAATTCTCAGATTAGTGTCCACTTTCTTGACTAGATCAATGCTTGTTTGATTATTATTAGACTCAGAAAATATTATGGATCCTAAATATTTGATTATATGTAGTGGTTTCTTTATAAATATTGGGGGGTGTTTGGGATTTGGTGTTGAAGAGAGGAGGGGAAGGAGAAATTACAATTCCATGTTTGTTTTTAAGACATCAATCTCTTCTCAACTTCTCCTCAATCTCTTCTCTAATATTACATCAAATATTTTATTTAGTCTTTTAAATGTCACATTAAATATTTTTTTTAATTTTTAATCATATAATATAATATAAAATATATTTATCTAATCTTATCAAATATCACATCAAATTTTTTTTAATTTTCAACTACATAATTTAAATAAGATATATTATATTTATTAATCAATTCAAATTTACGATCATTATATTATAAAAAATCAATATAAAATAAATATTTTTACATCTCCTCTCCAAAACATTAATTTTCAAACAACTACTTTATATCTCCAAATCACTCTACTTCCATTTTTTTCAACTTCCTCTTCTCTCCTCTTTTCAACACCAAAATTCAATCACCCCTTTGATAGGTTTAGGGGTTACGGTTATGGTAGTTTGGTGGCATCGATGTATATTTGATCTCTAAAAGGTCATGAGTTCGAAAATCTCGCAACCCCTAATAGTTTAAACTTTAATAAATAAATAAATTAATATTGGATAGGTTTGGAATTAGTATGGCTTTTCAAAATTAGGAATTAATATTGGATAGGTTTGGAATTAGTATGGCTTTTCAAAATTAGGAATGTATACTAGTTAGATTGTAGTTACTCTAGCTATATTGTAGCCATAATTATATAGGAAAATTTTCTTACCAACTCATAACCAAAATAATAGAACAAAATTATAGTGGATGGAAATGTTTTATAAAAATAATTATAAATGTAGTCAAATTTTAAAATATTTGTATCATAATCATTAATACTATATTTTTATATGTTTATATTTGTAAATTTTTTTAAAAATGATTATATTTGTAATTTTTTAAAAAATTTAATTAATCGAAAGATCAAAACATTTGAAGAACATTAATAAAATGTCACTATGTTATGTATTTAATTGAGCCATATTTTTAACATTTTTTTCTGAGCAATTTCCGTGGGTTTTACGATTTTGGTAGAAGAGTCACAAATAACTATATCCACTTTTAACAATCCATCAAACTCATTCTTAACTACTTCGACTAATATTATGTATATAGACTTCACAACATTTTGAATGTCAACAAAATTCATAAGAAATTAATCTTTAATTAGATGATTATTATGGATTTAATTCATCACTTTTTAATTCTTCAATATAATCTTGATCACTAGATCACTCTATAATAATTATCTTAGGTATATTTTGACTCAATTAATTTCACAAAACAATGGAAACTTAAAAAGATTGAACATGTTAAATTATAAGCACCAAATCTTAACCCATAATAGGAGGCCCTATTTTAATCGACCTTCTTGAGCCATAACCACTCCTCCCATATAATGTTCCCAATAATCACAAGTGCCCAAAAGTGAGACAAAATACAAGTATGTTTTGTTTTATTATATAAAAATCGAATCCTTAACCTCTAACGCTATTTGAAGCAAGAGATTAGAATTCATAATCTCTTTGACATAAAATCATATAGAATATAATTCTACGTTCACATGAACACCAGTTAGATTTTTTTTTTTTTATTTAACGAAAACATGGAACCACATTTGATTGATAGCTTCACACCTGAATAAACAATCTCTTTTGATTGAAAAAATGGAACCTAAAAAGATCTATCAATCTCTTTTAATCAACAAATGTTATGCAAAGCGCTTAAACTAGAATACCCTTGAGAGATCCCTGGTTCGAATACCCTTCGAAGTATCTCGGTGCCACAGTCTAAGGACGAGCTTTCTTTTTGGCGTTTCACGGGCTCGATAGAGGGTCATTTGGTGAGTTCTTGTGTGTCAAGCATCGTCAATCCCCTTCTCAGTTAGTCTTTCCACCTTTAGACCTTGTCTTCCAACTCCGTCTACCATTCTTTCCAGCGAAGAGCTGTAAAAAAACATGTTTCTTCTTTCTCAATTTTAAGGAGTTAGAGAGCTCCGTTCGCGATTCTGAGACTAGATAGGGCATTAAGACAAAGAAAATATGGTATGACCCATCCCTTTCGACGCTGCCATTTTCCAGCGACGTATCGTCAACTCGGTTTCTCGCTCTCGTTTGCATGGTGAACTTTTTTTTTTGCTTATTCCACTTCGTTTCTCTGTTTCATTGATTTGTACCCATGATCCTATGTTAGGTGCTCTCGAGATTCATTTTTGGCTCATGGTGTATCTTGGTGGTTCGGTCTAGTAGTATAAAAGGTAAGGAATTCAACCATGAATCTGGGTTAAGTGGCTTTTAACATGTGATGTAGTAACGTTAGACGTTATGAGAATTGAATGCTAAAAAACTTGTTGCATGTCTATCTTCACTTAAATATGTCCCTAAATGTTTAGGTAGTTTTATAATTAGATATAAATGTGTATCATTGTTGCTTGAGCTACTTGTTTGCTTGTACATGTGTTGGATTAGTTATCTTTATGAATATTTGATCAAGATGCCCTGATTTAATTCATTTGGTTCTATGCTACGAATATGTGTATATGCATGGATAATTATTACTTGGAATATCTTGTTTGAGCTGGTTAGGTCTCGTGACATATGCATGTTATCTTGTTTATTATTATGACACTAGTATCTCGCCTATTATTGCCCGTTGTTCATTAACTGATTATTCTTATAGTAGGAGTATTGCGTGTGGAATGCCATGATGAATCAGAGGTGGCTATGTAGACAACATAGACTTTGTCGTTGTCATTAGGTATTGCCTATAGTTTGCCCTGCTTGATATGTTTATGACGTTAGGCTTGTGCTTCATCCTCCTTCTAAAGCTAAGGAGTTGTGTGAAATACCTAGTACCTTTCTCAAGCTAGGGAGTTGTGTGAAACCCCTAGTGTCCTTCTCAAGCTAGGGAACTATGTGAAACTCTTAGTTCCCTCTTATCTAGGGAGCTACGTGATCTCCTAGTTCGGTTCTTATCTAGGGAGCTGTGTGATCCCCTAGTTCTACCCTTATCTAAGGATGTTGTGGATTACCTCTTATAGTTGTACTCTTGGGTCCCTGAAAAGGGTTAGGCTACCCCGAGACATTCGAGTAAGACTCTACGAACATGGAAAATGAAGTGTCTTGTCCCGAGATTTAAATATTTATGTGTTTCCCTTCACTTGTGGTTTCATTGACCGGAGGTCAGATGAATTCAAACATTTGTGTATACCTCCAATATCTGGTTATGCCTTTGTTAACTGCTTGCAAGCCTTTCGTTGTTATTATTGCTCGTGATTGGCCTGTGGGCAGAGCACGCATGTGCAAGGAAAGTAGTTTTAGTTGTCGTATCTTCTAACTTGTTTTTACTATGTTTAACCCCCATCGTAGGGCTCCTTACAGGGTATATTTTGATATACTCATCCCTAAAATTTTCCAAGTACAAACCCATTCCAAGGTGGCTAGGTTGGGCGTTGCAACAACCATGGACATAATGTCATCAAAAATTAAATTCTAAAATTCAAATCTTAATGGTTATAAAAAAAATGTCGTAACTTTTTAGATTTTTATTGCAGCTGCATTTCTTTAAGGTGATAGATTTGAAGTTTATGTGAATTGGTGGTAATTTCATTGATAGCTAGCCTTGGCATCGGTGATGTTGATACTTAATGCCTTCTATGTATGGTGAAAGTACTTATGCTAATTGATATGATGCTACACCATATGACATCGACGAAGGTTTATTTTCGACTGTATGCTTCTTAAGTAATCTTTCTTTATCAATGGTGTTGGGAGATTATTTGATTGCATTATAACTTCTTGATACGACTTATCTTCTTTTCGTGTTATTTCATTGTAAACAAGGCTTGGAACCTGACCCTATTCTTTCCTTATAACACTATCATTATTCATTTTACAAATGAAAATTTTTCATTTCTTAAAATAAACATTTGAAAGGAAGAATAAAACAATTCAAGTCATAATCCAAAACAACGATGTTTTGGACTATATAATCGTTTTAATACAAACAAAGTGCAAAGATTAACTCAATAGTGAAGAAATACTAAAAAATTCAAATGTGATCGAATCATAAAATATTTGTATGGAAGAACAGACTAACCTAACTTGAAATCCTAAATAACCATGTTGGTGTAGCATTATATTAGTCTTTTCTCATTAGTATTGGTAGTGTATACCCAAACAAGCATATCATAACACAAAGAAGTATGCTCAAAGAAACCTTAAAGTCTCCTCCTGATCTATTTGCATAAAAATATATGTACCTAAACTAAAGTACAAATCCTCTTAAGCCAGATATGTTTATATTATTATACCACAATGCAATACGAATTTTATAGAATCCTTCAGTGTTCTACAAACTTATGCAATATGTGACATGATGGATAATGTTGGCAGAGTTCGATTACTCCTGTCATATAATGGATACTATTGTAATACACCCGTCACATGGTTTTTTATAGGAAAAAAGAACTTTGATTAATGAATAAATAGTTATAAAATGAGCTCTAATGAGCAATAAGCATAGAAAAGCTATACACCTACAACATGATATTCTATAGAATTGAACTAGAAGAAGCATATATAATATGTATATGGTAAAGGCATCAATATAATACAAGAAAATTTATCAAATTTATCAAATTTAACCTTTTGTCTTTGAAATGTTAACAAAAGTTGTCAATATTATATCATTGCCAAATACAAAACAACAGTACAGATTCAAACCGCCAATGAGACATTTAGCTATTAAAAAAAATTATTTTTCTCACGTCATGAATGATAAGATCAAATATTAGTGAATTCTAACAAAAGTCAGTATGGAACTTTGAAACGACATGCTTTAAATCAAGATACTACGTCACATTCTTAACTTAAATCTTTATTCTTGCCTTCATTTCCTACTGCATCAGTCACTAAAGTTATTAGCAATTGATCAATTACCTCGTCGATAATGTCGAACTCTTTAGCCTCTGATGGGGTCATGAAATAATCTTGATCCATATACTTTTGAATAATTAATGTATACTAACTCTGACGTAAACTTGGAGTGCAACACATTTAGCGCATCTCAAATCCAAACAATCTCTTTCGTGTAAATTGTCATATACTTTGCTTGCCCAATATAACCCTCAGAAGCCTAGTGAACCATGATAGTTGCATTAGAAAGTGCTCGCCTTTCCTTTTTAGCACCAGCTGTTAGTAAAGAGAAGTCAATTAAGTGGCATGGCCTAAACAAATTGTATTGATAGGTGACCTTATATACTACGTAGTATCGTATATAGCAAGCTATGTAAATTTTTAATACGTGATAAATATTGGTAATCTTTCTAAACAAAAAAAATCTTGAATCTTCTATGCATGGAAAGGTTGGTACTTGAAACAAAGTTTATGATAAATGAGTTTTGAGCAATTTAAGGTAGATTGAGGTAACTGACAATAGTCATTTGAGGTCTATTAAGTTTGAGTGTGTGATTAGCCAAATATCATAATTAGTGAACTAAAATTAATTAAAAGCATAGTTCTCTTTTCACCAAACATCAAATTGGAACGATATAATACGAATTAGTTATATAAGTACTTTTTTCATACACATTCCTCTGGTAGAGACATTAGAACAAATGTCAAATACATTAAAATTTTTGAAGCCTTGATTCATAAACGACAATGGATGGAGTTTGATAATGTCTCACTAAAGTTAGATCCAACGTGCTAATTTTAAGCAAACTCCCACCCTCTTACGTACATCCCGACTAATTTCACAAGTCAATCGTATTACACTACTCAAATCAGTTTATCCTCCTGATGCATTAAAGATATAATTTTATTGTTTACATGCTTTTTGTTGTGGCAATTAATCTTCTTGTAAAGATGTGACAAGAGTTAAAATCCTGTAAACACATGGACATAGCCTGTTATGAGAGTGGAAGAATGAACATGACATTTAGTGGCGAGTTAATGAATTTATTAATGTTACCTAATTGTCGATTTAATAATTATAAGTACTATTTTTTGTTCAAAAAGGAAATGACATGTAAGATTGTTGATATGCACTATAATAGTTCTTTTTTCTTTTTCTTTTTTTTTTAAAGATAAGTGGGTAGTTCTTGTCATGAATATCAACAACAATAAGGTACTTCATATTATTATTTTTGTACTTTACTGATCTTTATGCATTTACATGTTTTGAATTTATGGCTATCATAGAGTTATGGTAGCCATAATAATGTAAATTATTCATTTGGACATTGTTTATCTTTATG
This sequence comes from Sicyos edulis, assembly GCA_036507275.1. Lineage (NCBI taxonomy): Eukaryota > Viridiplantae > Streptophyta > Magnoliopsida > Cucurbitales > Cucurbitaceae > Sicyos > Sicyos edulis. The sequence goes on along the minus strand of CM071850.1, from coordinate 25,407,625 downwards.
AATTTAGTTTATCTTTGTTTATGACAATCATGCAGATATGACAATCATATTTAAGTAGTACATTTATTTGTTCTTTCTATTATTTACTACATTTAGTTTGTCTTTGATAATCAAATATGCAACTAGTTATTTGGGGACAATTTGAACTAATTTGCATTTAGTAATGTATGCAACTGAGTTTGAGAACACTTATTAACTATAATTTTTTAAGTTAGACACCCTTTTCAAAAATAGATTTGCAAGAAGCACTATAAACTTAGTTATTTTGGTAGAATTATCAACTATTAATTGTATTTATTTTTTTGGTAAATATGAAAATGGTAGAACTTTTATTTGCTAATTTTTTTTCTTTGGTAATTGAGATATCAAGAGCCCAACTACTTGTATTATACCTCATAGTTGATCGTTTCTAGATTTGCACCACCAACCATACTTGATATTATCATGATGTATTGGCAAGTAGTCTCACTAGTGTTTGTATAGTTCTGCATTCTTTACACAAAGGTAGAGAATATGGTGCACGGCTTACCTGACATGGACTATGAAGGAAAGTTTTGTGAAGAATGCATGCTCAACAAGCATGCAAGAACGTCCTTTCAAAAGAATGCGGAATATTCGGTGAAGCATCCGTCTGAGATGATTCATATAGATATATGCAGACCAATTACCCTAGAATCTTTCAGCGGTAAAAGGTACTCATTTCTTTTATTGATGATTTCTCACGGAAAACTTGGGTGTATTTTTTTAAAACAAAAATCAAAGGCATTCTGTCTTTAGAAGATTCAAAGTGAGGGTGGAAAAGGATACTAGTAAACGGATCAAAGCTGTGCGATCTGATAGAGGTGGCGAATATACTACGACGGCTTTTATAAAGTATTCCGAGGAGCAAGGCATAAGACTATTTCTAACCGCACCATACACTCCTAAACAAAATGGTGTGGCTGAAAGGAAAAAATAGAATAAATTTTTATATGGTTCGTGCAATGCTGAAGAGTAAAAGTATGCCAAAAGAATTTTGGACAGAAGTAGTGCAGCGCACAATATATGTGCAAAATTGATGTCCACATGTGAAGCTAGATGATAAAATAAAACACCGCAAGAGGCATGGAACAGACAGAAGCCAACAGTTTCACATCTCAGAGTATTTGGTAGTGTGGCTTAAGCACACATACCTAATCAACGAAAAATGAAGCTCGAGGACAAGAGCAAGAAGTATGTCTTTTTTGGCTATGATTAGAAAACAAAAGAGTACAAGCTACTTAACCCAATTAGCAAGAAAGTGATAATGAATCATGATGTGCTAGTAAATGAAGAAAGCGAATGAGACTAGAATAATTTGATGGAAGTCAGCATCGAAGTTGGAGAATTACCAGTCGTTGCATCAACGAGTATGCCTAGAGAGTCTGAAACAACTGAAGATGAAGATGAACAGCACCAACCCAAAATGTGGAGTTTACAAGATTTGTATGATGCGACAAATGTGGTACATCTTGTTTATCTTTTGGCAGATGCAGAAAGTATTGGTTTTGAAGAAGCAATGCGAGAGAAGAAGTGGTGAACTACCATGGATGAGAAGATCAATGCGATAGAGTACAATGATACATGAAAGCTGACAGAATTGTCGAATGCAAGTCAGTTGATTGGGGTGAAGTGCGTATTCAAGAAGAAAATGAATATGCAAGGGAAGATAGAGTCATACAATGCGAGACTTGTTGCGAAGAGATACAAGCAGAAAGCAGGAATTGACTATGATGAAGTTTTTGCTCCCGTTATGAGAATAAATATGGCATTAAGTGTTGGCATTGTTAGTCTATTTATGGAGGAGCCGATTTATTTGCATTAGAAGGCGTTGAAGCGAGCCAAAATCATGTTGCGAATATTTTCACAAAACCATTACCAAAGGTTTTATTCGACAAATTCATGAAGATGATTGTCATGGCGGATGGTAGTAGCATTTAAGTTTATGGGGGAGTTTTGTTTAATAAACTTTAATGCAAATTTAATTATTATTTTTTTGGAATAAGTTATTAATTAAGGAGTCAATTAAAAAATAAATGGGTCATTAATCTATGAGTCAATTAAGGAATTAGTGGGTAGACAATTAAGGAATTAGTAGATCTTTAATGTAGGAATTGTAAAAGAGCCATCAAAGGCTACTGTTACCAAGCCCATTCAACCCATGGCCCAGTCCAATAATAACCTTTAATCATTACAAATTTGTGTTGAGCCCTAATTCATTCGCCTAGCTTAAAATACCAAACAAGTATTCTCCCCCTCATTTGACAGCAAGCAGTTTCAAGAGTTTTAAAGAAGAAAATCAAGATCCACAATCTTAGCATTGATGTTTGGAATTTTGTCCATGATTTTCTCATTTTTTGAACCTGATTTACAGCAACAACCATTTGTGTATTATTCTATTTCCTTTTGAAATATTTTCCATTATTTTCTACACTCTCTACGTGATGTATATAAAGGAAGATGGAAGATGAGTTTTGATCATCAAGAAAATTCTGAAAGTTACAGAGAAAGAGCTTGTTTCTTTTAAGTTTTCTCTTTACTGTGTTGGCTTATCCTTTATTGCTCTTCCATTTTCTTTATGGTATCAGAGCTCTCACGTAGAGAAACACAAGATTTTGGGAAAAACAACTACATGGCTCGAAGTGAAATCGCTCTTACAATTCAAAATTTTCATCAATGCTCAAGTTTAGTCTCAATTAAATTGAGCTCTACCAACTACTTGATATGGAAATCTCAAGTTCTACCGCTGGTTCGAAGTTTGGGACTAGAACAACATCTCATAAGTGATGCACCACCAAAAACAAATCCAGAAGACAATTCTGAAAAATTCTCAGATGAGACTCCAACAAAACAAGAAACAATAGAAGAAGAAAAAGCTGTCAAAAGTTCTATGCACCAAACTTGGCTCAACAATGATGGCCTATTGACATCTTGGCTACTAGGAATCATCACTGAGGAAGTGTTGGCAATGATAGAAGGATTAGTGATGGCCCATCAAATCTGGAATTCTTTAGAAGAGATTCTTTTGGCCATCACAAAGGAGAACGAAATTCACATTAGTGAATCACTACATTGCTTAAAGAAAGGTACGATGTCTCTTGAAGATTATATCCAGAAGTTTAAATCTCTTTGTGATAAATTGGCAGCTATGAAGAAACCTATCGACGACCTAAGCAAAGTCTTCACACTAGCACGTGGATTGGGTCCTCAATATAAAGAATTCAGAATTGCAATGCTATCCAAAGCTCCATATCCATCATTCAACCAATTTATTCTTGCTCTTAAGTCGCATGAACAAATGAACCAAATTGAAGAAGAGGTAAGCAAAACATCTCTCTCAGATATTAACCATGCCTTCTTTAGTCAACGTGGAAGAGGAAGAGGAAGAAATAGAGTTTTTAGTTCACAAGGAAGAGGTTTTCAATCAAACAGAACCCCATCAATCTATTTCAATCAAGCTGGAAATCAGACAAAAAATGTTGGTAAATATAACCAACATACAAGTCCAAGTTTCTCCAACAAAAATCAATATTAAATTGATGGTTCTAGTGTGCATTTGCAAAAGTTCAATCAAAACTCAAAACAAGGTATCGAAACAACTTGTCAAATATGTGGAAAGCCTAATCATTCTGCTTTAAAGTGTTGGAATAGGTTCGATCATTCATTTCAGAGTGATGATGTGCCTGCTGCCTTAGCAGCCATGACATTGAGTAAGGAACTGGATTCCACATTATATGCTGACTCGGGTGCAACATCACATGTCATGAATGATACAAGTACAATCTCTTATATGCATCCTTATACAGGTGATAATAAGTTATTTGTTGGTAATGGTGAAGGTCTAGCTATATCTCATATAGGTCAAGGAACTTTAGAGACACAACACAACATATTATCACTAAAAGATGTCTTGATTGTTCCTAACATTAAAAAGAACCTTCTTTCGGTTAGCAAATTAACAAAGGATAATGATTGTCTCATTACCTTTTATGCTGATGGGTTTATTGTAAAGACCAAGCAGGGGGAAATATTGGCAACAGGAACTAAGCAAGGTGGACTCTATGCTTTGGAGCAAAAGGACTTTCACCAATCTACTACAAATGAAGCTACTTATATTGCATCTGCTACAAATAAAGTGCCCATATCTACTTGGCATAAACGTTTAGGTCATTTGAATGATTTTTCTATTAAGCATTTAAGTAAGAGTAACTTAATTAAAGTTTCAAATTGGAAAAAGTTGAGAATGTTTGTGAAACATGTCAACTAAGTAAAAGTTGTAGGCTACCTTTCTCTTTGAATAAGAAGTCAAACATATTTTGTTTTGATAAAATACATTGTGATCTATGGGGTCATGCACCTATTTTGTCTTGTCAAGGTTTTAAGTATTATGCTAGTTTTATAGATGATCATTCTCGATTCACATGGATTTATCCCTTGAAAAGAAAATCTGATTTCTTATATTGTTTTATAAAACTTCTCAAAATGGTTGAAACACAGTATGAAAAAAGAATTAAAGTATTTCAATCCGATGGAGGTGGCGAGTTCACTTCCTTAAAATTAAAGTGTCTCTTAGAACAAAATGGTATAATTCATCAAATGTCTTGCCCTCACACACCCCAACAAAATGGGGTGGTGGAAAGAAAGCATCGACACATAGTTGAGACGGGGTTGGCACTAATGTTTCAATCAAACATCCCACCAAAATATTGGGTTGATACTTTTCTTACAGCCACATATATTATAAATAGGATGCCTTCTCAAAACCTTGGAATGAAATCTCCGATTGAAATATTACTGCACAAGAAACCTAACTATAATAGTTTAAAAAAATTTGGATGTCGATGTTACCCCTATCCATGTGTCTTTATTGGCTATAGTACTTATCATAAGGGGTATAGATGCTTAGACTCCTCTACAAATCGTGTTTATATATCAAGGCATGTCATTTTTGATGAGGAACATATGCCATTCCTAAAACAACAAACACACATCACATCACACCCTACTCTAGATGTTTCTACTTTTGCAGATATAGAATGTGAAACTGCAATAAGAAATGAGGATCATGGAGTTTCAAATGAATCCAGTAAACTTGAGTCACCAGATACTTCAAGGTGGTTATTTGAAGATAGTAACAATAATGAGAAAATTGAGGAGCCTATCACACACGAGATGACAAGAACTGACAATAATCATCTCAAAACACCTCATGAGAAGACTAAAGGCCAAAACATGGATTTATTTATATCTCTCGACAACCCAGAGGACTATCAAATGTTAGATGGTGAAGAAATACCATTACATTCTGATAATAATATTCATAAGAATGTTGCAACTTCTACAAACTCTTAATGTAAGGAAGTTTCAGTGTTAGAACCAAGAAATGAAACAACACGTGGCATATCTCTTCATTCAAGTGATGAGCTATCTAAGGAAAACCTTGAAGATGATGCAGAATCTCCAAATGTTGCTTCAAATTGTGGGCAATCACATATACATAAGTCTTCTTTGTCCCTCTTTCAAGATGATTCTCACAAGTTACCTGAAATTAGTGAATTTCTAACAATTGATTTTAGGAGAAATTACAATCACCATGTTATCACCATCCAATATTAAAAGGAAAATTAAATACAAAAAATATAATGTTGAAATTCACTTTAATAATATATTAGTAGCCAAATAGAAGTTAGTGCGGAAATATATCTTACTTTACAACAATACTTGGACACTATAATTCCATTCACACTCCTCCTATGTTATCCTTAATAGTTAAGCATACATGGTAAACTTGTCCCATTTAACAAAAAAATCTTACTTCTCCTTATTCAAATTTCATTTAATTTGACCAACAACTAAACAAAGCTAACATTAAACAACTTGTCGATATTACGAAGCCAGTTAGCCACCATTTATATTTCTCTTCCTTGATTTTCAAAATGCACATCTTCTCTTCCAACTCTAAAATCTTCTTTCTTTGTTGTGGTATCACAATTTTTCCACGTCCACATATGCTTTCATCATACCATTCAAAAAAATTGCAAGATTTTGCCTCCTGCAATCAAACTCAAAATCTATAAACCAAATTACAAAGTTATAAGAAAAACATAGAAAAGAATCACATTTTTACAACTTACCCAGTAATTTATACATCCAAAAAATCTCCTAGATGGATTTTTGTTTGTCCACGAAGTTAATAATGTCGGTCTCTGTCCACAATAACACAATCAATTTCTTCTTGATGATATACATGTTATTTTGTTGGAATTTCTCAAAACATTTTGACAACACATACATAAATTTTCTTTCTCCATGATAACTGAAAAAAAATTACAAAAAAATGATCATCATAGTTTAAGACTACAAAAAATTGGGTATTAATTAAACAAAAAATATAAAAAAAATTACGATAAAACTAAGAAACTATCAAATACTAAACTCATAACATTTTCATAATAGCTATCCAACTTGAATATGACAAAATGTTGTTGTAAAAAAGGTCAAAATGTTTAAAATATCTAAAAGTAAAAGAAAGAAAAGAAGTAATTAAAAAAAAAAAAAAAAAAGACAAACCCTTTTTTTACCTCAAATAGTGTCTTCTTTAACGACCTTTAACCCTTTCTCTTCTCAACAAGAATCGCCAAATAGGAAGAAGTCGACTTATTTCCCCAATTTTTTGTTAACAAAATGACTATATTTACTGAAAAATCGTTTTAACCCTGGCTTAAAGGATAGGTTTGTAAATTCTCATCCATTTTTTCCACCTGGACATTCATTTCTTTTTAATTTTCTGAATTTTTATTGCAAACTCACGTTTCTGTTGGAATTGGTAATAGCAAGGTTATTTTTTATGGCTATTGAGAGGTCAAGGGCAAAATTGAAACTTTTCAAACTTGAAGAGTAATATTGACACAATCATTAAAGTTCAGGAGTATTTCTTATAATTTAGCCTAAGATATTCTCTGAGTTATATTAGATTTAGCATTTGAATATTATTATATATTCTCCATGATTTGATAGAATATTTATGAGATATTTTTCTAGTATTTGTTAAGAAATTTTTTTGAGATTTGATATTTCATGTAATATAAATATTTGTGGAAAGCTAATGAAAAATTAGAAGGTTTATACCTTTCTCATAATTGATTATGGTATCAAAGCCACCCTAAATTAGGGTTGCTAAAAAAATAACTTTGTTCAAAAATAAAATAAAGAGAAAGTAGAGATGGTCGACGACATGATCAACGACAATTTGAAGATTCATGAAATTCACGCGATTTGTGAGATGCAATAACGCATCCAATTAGCAGTATATTCTATTCTGCGACACGGTCAATTTGACGATTAGCGACAGTTTGTTTGGCAGCGTGATCGATGACAATGACAATTCATAAAATCAGGGCATTTCGTGAGATGCAATAAATTCAGTATCTTCTCTATAATATGTTCAGTTCGACGGTGAGATCAATAGTAGATTAGTATTTGTGTAAGCAAAATGCATTCAATTTTTTATTTTCAAGTTGGTTATGTGTATTTCCATGCTCCAACTTGGGGGAGTGTTAAAATTATATATAATTAAGATATTCTCTAGGATATATTAGATTTAGCATTTGAATATTATTATATATTCTCTATGATTTGATCGAATATTTATCAGATATTTTCCAGTATTTGTTAAGAAATTTTTTAAAATTTGATATTTCATGTAATATAAGTATTTGTGGAAAGTTAATGAAAAATCAAAGGTTTATACCTTTCTCACAATTTATTATGTATGGTACAAAATTGATCAACATAAGTATGTTCATGACTTAAAAGTTATAAATTCGAATTCTTTTACGAAAAATGTTAATTTACAACCAATATAAAAGAAAATAATGCAATACTAGAGCTAAATTTGTATTTAAATATGTGAATTTTGGTATTATTACTCAACAATATGTTCATCAATCAAACATTTACTTCACTTTTTTTTCAAATTTTGTTTCTATTGTAATACTTGAGCTTAACATTTTAATACTCAATTCTATAGAAAAATGGGAAAAATTAATTGTAACTTTTATTTGGGGTGTAGTTTCTATTGGTTTCAAAATCAAATATTTTAATCATTTTAAAATTTTAATACTCAATTCTAGTCTTTGATGTGTCTTTTGAGTTTACTTTTATAATTATTATCTTTTAAAATTTTAATCAAGTCAAGATAAAATAATGACATCATCAATATTATTAAAATATAAAATTATATAGCCATCATCTTAAGTAACATTATGTTATGTAATTAATAATTTTGCTATCCCAATAATTAAAATTAAATATTCTTGAAACATTAAAAGTAAACATATGTAATTTTGAAATTTATTCATCAAATAGAAACTAAAACCACATTTTTTTTTAGAAAAAACATTGAGATGCAAACAATGCAACTTTGTTTACATTTGGTGCTCACTTGAATAAGATAAAAAAAAATGCACGGTTAAATTAACAAAACTTACATGTTTGAAGTATAGCTAAAAAAGATGTAATAATTAAGATCAACTTTGATGACTATTTTTTTAAAAAAAAATATAAATCTATAAATACTACTTGGGCTCCTAAATTTTATTGCTACTTCTTACTTAATTTGTTTTATAAAACTAAGTTAAATATTGGAATCCCGATTGCAAAAAAAAAATATTTATGGAAAACTAAAAGAATACATTTTTAAAAATTCATTTTGTACGAAAAGGGTTTGTGGTGTGTACGATATGATTTGTCGATTGTTTTTCAATTCAACTTTACTATCGAAGTAATCACTTTATCGATTGTACTTGCAAAATAGTATTATATTGTTGGGAAAAAATGGAATATGAAATGAAATATTGCGGAAGCAAAAGTCAAATCAAAGTCTCAATGTTTGTTGAACAAAGAGAGGAAATGTGAGAGTGAAACAAAAGTGAATATATTTCTATTAGAAATGGGAAAATTGGTGATACAAACTTCTTACGGAAGTTCACCATTTTATAGGTACAAAATATGGAGTCTTTTTAATTTCTATAACTTGTAAATTTAAAAATAGAAACTTAAAACAACTTGAAAGATAAAACTTACATGGAGTTAAGTCATCTTGTAAAAGGAAACTTAAACAATCAATAAAAAGAAACATAAGTCATACATAAAACTGAAAATAATTAAATAAAGAAAAACTCATCAATTTTAATCCTCCTCCTTGAGGTTTTTCTTTGTGACACCCAGCTTTTGGTGTAGAAACACAAATTTCCTATGTGGTAAAGCTTTTTGAGAATATCAGCAAGTTGTTCTTCGAAACTACAAAAAAATAAGTTTAATGTCACATTCTTTCTCTGCTTCCCTCAATAAATGAAATTTAACTTTGATGTGTTTCGTTCTACCATGTTGTACTAGATTTGATGCAATAACAATAGCTGACTTGCTTTCACAAAATAAATTTGTAGGCTTTTCAGGTTCAAATCTCAAATCACTAAGCAATTTGCGAAGCCATATTGCTTGATTTGCAGTTGATGCGACTGAAATATATTCAGCTTCTGTAGTAGATTGAGCTACAACTTCTTGTTTTCTTGAATTCCAAGAAAAAATTCTTGTACCAAAAGAAAAAATATAACTGGAAGTACTTTTTGAATCATCATCACAACCAACCCAGTCACTATCAGAATGCCCAGTCAATTCCAAATCACCGGTAAATTTGAACCAAATTCCAAAATCAAGAGTGCCTTTTAAATATCTAAGGACTCTTTTGGCAATACCAAAATGAGTTTCACTATGTGAATTCATATATCTTGAGAGTAAACTTGCAGCAAACATCAAATCTAGTCTAGATGTTGTCAAATACAAGAGGTTTCCTCCTAAAATTCTATAGTTTGTACGATTAGAAAGTTTTTCACCATCATCTTTTGAGACTTTCAAGTTTATATCTAAAGAAGTTGAGGCAACCTTACATTTTTCCATCTTAAATTTCTTCAAAATTTCTTGAGTATACTTTCTTTGAGCAATAAAAATTCTCTCATCTTCTTGATAAATTTCTATACCAAGAAAATAATGCATAGAACCAATATCTGACATCTCAAACATTTTTTCCATCTCAACTTTAAAATCTTGCAGCATTTGATAATCATTTTCGGTCACTAGCATATCATCAACATAAAGAGAAAGAATGAGTTGTTTAGAGTTGTCACCAACCTTAACATAGAGAGTAGTTTCACTCATACTTCTTTGGAAACCTTAAAAAAGCAAGTAAGAATCAATCTTACTATACCAAGCACGAGGTGCATGTTTTAATCCATAGATAGCTTTCTTCAGACGATATACTTTGTCTTCTTGGCCTTTATCCACGAACCCTTCTGGTTGGTTCACATAAATCTCCTCTTTAAGATAGTCATTTAAAAAGGCTGACTTGACATCTAGATGAAATATTTTCCATCCCAAGTGTGAAGCTAAAGCAATAATCAAACGTTTTGCGTCGTGTCGTGCAACTGGAGCAAATGTATCTCCATAATCAATTCCAGGTTGTTGTTCATAACCTTTAACCACTAACCTTGCTTTATATTTGTTGATTGAACCATCAGAATTATACTTCACTCTGAATACCCATTTCACACCCAAGATGTTCTTCCCTTGAGGTTAATTTACAAGCTCCCATGCATTATTTTTATGGATCATCTCCAATTCTTCTTTCAAAGCAACAATCCATTCAGCAGATCGTGAAACTTCATAATAAGTATTTGGTTCAACAATAACAAGATTATAATTTTCATATACATCAGCAAGTGATCTCACCTTATAATTTGAATCATCACCAGTTGCATCAACACGGTCATCATCATTTGAGAGAGGATCTTGATCATTAGAATCAATTGAATCAAAAGAAGATTCATTTTGTTCTAAGACTTCAAAATTGGTGGATAAGTCTCTTGCAATAGTTTGCTTCTCAAAATCCCAATAAGAATCTTCATAAACGATGTCATCGTGACTCAAGATTATCTTTTTCCTATCCAAATAAAAAAAACTCTATACTCTCTTGAATTAGTGGCATAGCCAATAAATACTCCTTTGGTTGCCTTCTCATCAAGTTTTGGTCTCTTAATAGAAGAAATGAAAGAGTAACATAAAGATCCAAAAATCTTCAAGTTTTTAACAGAAGGTTTTTTACCTGACCAAGCTTCCTAAGGAGTCTCACCCTCAACTGCCTTTGTAGGTAGCCTATTGAGCAAGTAAATAGTAGTGCTTACAGCTTCTTCTCAAAATATCTTTGATAATTTTTTTTCCAGAGAGAAGACATCTCACTACTACAATTTCTGCTTTCTATGACAATTAAAATTGTCATAATTGACTTATTATGACGATTATGTATAAATTTTGGTTTCATCATGGTATCATGTATCATGGAAAGTCTTTTATGACATATAATAATAATATCATAAAATATAATTTATGACAATTATAAACTGTCATAAATAATTTTTCACGACAGTTAAAAATTGTCATGAATAAATGAAAAATAGGATTTATTATCTCTATTTATGACATTTTATAATTGTCATAAATTATGTTATTTCTACAATTTTAACTTTCAATACCATGACAGTTTTAGAGTGTCATAAAGTAGAGTTATTTTTCCAAATAAAATTAAATTGTGAACTGTCATGAATGTACATTTCATGACAGTTATGACAGTCATGGTTTCTATTTCATGATAGTTTAAAATTATCATAAAAGAGATAACATGACATTTTTTAAAATAGAATTGAATATATTCTATTTATTTTATATTAATTATATTTTAACTTATCAATTCAAAAATAGTAATATTTTAACTTGAAAGTACTTATACATTTCTAAGATAATGTCACAATTCACATAGATGTCAAACTTACTCTATTGATAACAATTCAAATAAAGTCTTATACAAAGTAATCAATATATAAAAATTTTAAATTACAATTAATGTTTCATAAAGCCAAGAAAAGAAAGTGAATACTTTGACAACTTGTAGCCATAGACGATCACCTTCAACAGAATACCTACAAAATGTAATAGTAAAACTTTGAATTAGAAATCTCAGTTGTTCATCTACTGTATTTTTCTATCATATTGGCAACACGCTCATTATAGTTTCCAATCAAAATAAGATAGTCATGATTTGAATTATATATAATATATATATATAGTCACTACATCTTTGATGCTAACACATTATCTATAACATATTCAATCACTACAAGGAAAAATAAAAGGCTTAAAAGTCCAACTTAATAGAAAATGGATAAAAAATATTTACTCCTTAGGTATTCATAAGCTCAACTCCTTGAACCTGAAAAGTAAACATAAACTAACCTGAAAAATAAACATAAACTAAATCGCTATTTGGTTGATTGCATTAAGCTATATATGTAGATCAATCAATGTGGCTACTCAAAAATGTATTTTGGTTCAAGAAACCCATAAAATTAAACAATTATTCTCTACCCCAAATTAACCTGCTTACCATAATAATGAAGTACTGCATAAACTTTGAAAACACAAGCACAAAATGAAAACTCAAGTACACAATGGAAGTACTACATAAACTCAGAAAAACTCTAATTTATAAGAATGTAAAAAATTGTTTTAAAATAGATATTTGAACTTATTAAACAAGTCACTTCAAAGTTACAAGTTTTGGAAAGAAGTAAGTGACCTAAATAAAAAAAGATAAACAAAAACCCATAAGAATTAAAAATCCTTTGAGCTAGTTTTCGTGAGTGCACAATTTACTTGTTTCACTTGCAAGGATAAAAGGAATATACCATGGAGTAGGCTGCATATCCGAAGTCTCGGAAACTCCATATCTACAACAAAAGTCAGAGCATCCATTAGTTTACATCCAACAACAAGCTGCAAAAAAATATGACTAAGATATTACAAACCAAAAGCTTTAGTAGATTCAGCAGCTGATTCATTTACATGTCCATAAAAGAAAAACAAAACTCTTAACAACTATCAATTGTACATCAAGTCTATAATTCAAAATAAACATTTACACATGAGTTATTTATCTAATCCTAGATCATATCACAATAAAAAATAATTAAAAAAAATCGTATAGCTTGCCTGGACCTTCTATAGGTGCTTCGTTGTTGCACGGTAGGTGTTCCTGAAAGTCAAACATCTTAGTTGTAGAATACAACTAAAATAAAAGTCTACTAGGTGATTAAAAGCGATATTTACCTTCTGCGTCTCCTTTTGGAGTTCTTTGTTATATCCACTATAGGTGCTTGGAGAATTCACTTGTTCCTTAATGCTAAATAGTGCTGCCTACATGATAAGTCCATATCCCACAGAACCACAGAGCATAGAACTGTTACATAGACGCATAAGATGACGCCTATAAAGAAGAAAATTTCATATAGCAATAGTACTTACTTGCAATAGGGAAGAATTTCATATAGCAATTGGATACACCAACACACATGTAGGGCTCTCAAAGTTAATTTTTGAATTCCTTAATTGTTGAAGATTTCTCAATTGCTAGCAGTACTTAGCATTTTAGAAACTTAATAGCAACATGCATACTTACATTGTCAAGAACTAGCATATTATAAAGTTCCACAAACTTTTCCGTTAGTATGAGATTCATTTGGTCCACATCACATGCATATGTCCAGAAAGAGTCACGCTGTAAGGGACCGACCCGAATGGGGCACTAAATGGGCCCTTATCCCAATGCATGCATTCAAAGTAAAGGACATTTAAACAGACATGATTTCGGATTCCAATTAAAACAAAAACATTCAAAATAACTCCTTTAAAAACTAGACAATTTCCTGGAACTGCCCCCCTGTTTCCAAGCACTGTTCCAAGATAAATACATTTCCAAAGTTTACTCGATCAGAGATTTACTAAAAGCCATTCAAAACACTGTTCGGATACAAAATGCTTGAATCCACAAATATTTACAAACATCCTAGGGCTCGTGCCCGACTACATGCATTCAGGGAAAACAAAACACACGAGAGTCATAATACAAAAATCGAGTTGAAAGACTAGGCCCCATGATCACGGCTCCTCCTTGGGCATCCGATCGACCACGATTACTCGTGGAAAACCACAGAATAAGGGTGAGTAACGAATTACTCAAGTAAGAATCCCCAACCGGGGTACAATACGATATACATGGTCATCTCGATGAGCGTATGCAAGCTATGAATATAAACATGAGAATAGAGCACATAGCTTAGCCCATACTTGGGCCTCGGATGCCAACTAGGGTCTTAGTCCGGAAATAATATCACCACACACCCAATATATAAGTCGCCTATACGAGAAACAAGTCCGGCCTCGGCTGCTCTCATCGGCGACGAAAGGTACACGGCTCAAGATCCCGAGGAGCTCTCGGTCGTTTGTAATGAGCGTAAGCATGCACGCGCGTGCTGCTGCAGAACCATGGGGGTGCGGTCTCAGAGGCAAGCCGCCCATGTCCAATCACCACGCCTAACTAAATCTTTGGATCGGTGTCACCGACATAGGGTGTGAGACTGGACACGTAAACTATGTCACTGAACCACCGCACTTTGAGGCTAAGGAAACGGGTCGTGGTAGGCTTACACCAGAAGCCGCCTTACCTTAACAGTGGCAATCGGGGGCTACGGCCGAACACGCCGAGGCGTGCCGATCGCCGGGGACGAGGCAATGCCAAGTCATCATCCCGACGGTTGGGGCATTTAACGATCCGCCACCCTCACCCAAGATTGCGGGGCCTACCGCTCGGGTTAGCTAATCCTCACGGGGTCAGGGGCGGAATGACTTGCTCGACGTCCCCCGCCATGGATGCAAGGTACTTTATGCATCAGGCCCGGATGATGCTATCTACCTGCAATTCTAACCTGCCCTAGCAATGAGCAAACAAATCCATAAAATCCAATACGTGCTGAATAAGAATATAACGAGCCTAGCATGATACTACGAAGCAAGGAACAGATACGAGCATGCTAGAGAGGAACAACCTAGCATGGATTAACATGAGAATTAAACCAGGAAAATCATGCTAATCGGGAATTCAGAATAGATTACCTAGCTACGCATGTCAATAAACACAAACGAACCCGAACTAGCTACTGGGAACCTAACAAGCACAACACAATTACACACAATATCTAAATAAAATAAAATAAAATAATTCGGCTCGGCTCTCACTCGGCTCGGCTCGGCTCGGCTTGGCTAGGCTCGGCTTGGCTCGGCTCGGCTCGGCTTGGCTTGGCGGCTGGGCTCGGCAGCAGGACACGCGACGCGGCGCTGGGGCACGGCTTGGCGACACGGCTCGGCGACGAGCGCCACGGACATCGCTACTGGGCCGTCGCGCGCAGCGAAGCAGCGAGGCGCGAGGAGCGCGCGGTGTCTGGCGAGACTTCGGCGGATCACAAGCAGTGACAGAGCACGAAACAGGGGCGAAGGAGACAACCCAAAATCGAACGATCCACGGGGATTCGACGAGCGATTCTTTGATGGAGAACTTCCCTACACTAGCTGCACACAAACCACCCAGAAAATCACTTCACTACTGCAGTGAAACGAAGCCCGGAAGAAGGGGGCTCGGAACGAAGAAGAAAGGAAGGAAAACTTACCTTCAGCCCGGAAAAGGATCGACCTCAGAGCTGGGGAAGACAACCACGATCGATTCGGAGCTGGAGAAGGCAGAAATCGCCGGAAATCGCCAGTCGGTCGAAGGAGAAACGAAGGAGAATTCGCGAGGAAGAAGAAGCTTCGGGCGAGCTCTGCTTTTATATGAAAATCCCACTGCGCACGGCATATATACCAAATCGCGCGCGTAGATTTACAAACACGCCCAGTGGCTCGGCTGGCAGCGCTCCTTGCCTAGCATGCGACACGTCCCTGGTTCGAATCTCACTCGACGCGCTATTTAATTCCTTATTTAATTTTACTCATTCCCAAGCCCAAATGCCTTCACCAAAAATCCCGATCCTATTCAAATTGACTCATAATTATTCCGGAAATTTTCAATTTCAAAACCGGCCCTGTCGGCCCTACCCAAAATTACCAAAATGCCCCTGGGCCTCCCGGGAAGACCGGGATGAAATTTTCGGGCCGTTACACACGCACCCCTAAAACAAAAGTGTATGGTTAGGTGAGGGTGCATCAACAAATTTTATTTCTGGATAGATATTGTTCTAAAAAACCATTTAGTAGAAAGAAATAGTTGAATCAACGTTGTCTACTGCCATGGGAAGTTAGTGAAAAATGAAAAAAAAATCATTTTGAACAAAACTACTATTGGAATTCCTTATATGTAGGTATCTTCTAAAATACATATCGACGCGAAAAGACTGTAACAAATACTTAGAAAGAAAGAACATTCTAGACTGCAGAGAGGCTTTTAGCAATTCCACACACTACAAATCCAAATAAATTTATTAAATATTTGTTTTAAACTTCAATTGATACTAAATAACCAAAAATAAATCACCTGCCACAATATATATAAAGAAAAGTTACCAAAGCTTACTTCAAGTATATAAATCTAATGATGATTAATATTTTGTAACTTTCATGTTTATATCCAAAACAGTTGTATAGTGATCTCATTTAATAACTTTTCATGTATAAACATACCTTAGAAAGGTCAAAGGTTGTCATTCACCTTTAAAGATTTTACTTGTTTGATATTGAACCTTGAAGAAAAATCAAATGCAAGTGTTGGATGTCCTGTGAGACTTTGAATCCATTAGCTGAGGGAATATGAATAATAAATGATTGTGTACAACAAAGAAAGAGAGGTCTTGGATCCATATTGAAATAAAACAAAGAGAAAAGAGTAATTAGGCAAGAAGTTTACTTCTCAAGCCTCTCGAAAGCCTGCAAATTGACCCAAAACATAAACCTAACAGATTGATGGCTTGAAAATTTTGAAAAAATAAAGCAAGTAAGCAAAGTGTGGTGTTATCGACCAAAGTGTGGTGTTATCCTCCACGCTCAAATATTTCATTGTGGGATTAAGAATAAAAAATGTATGGTCTACTCATAATATATAACAAAAATATGAACAAGCAACAAAGATCAATAAATGTTTCATCCTCGAAACAAATAAAATAAAACAAGACTCTTGAAGAATAAGATTGGGAAAATAGTATGTATATATTGACTTGGATTAAGAAATTGAAAGTTTAGGGGATTGAGAGGTTTATGAACATAGAAACCCAAGAAAGAACTAAGAAAACAGAACCCAAATTACAAAAATTATAAACATAAAGGGTCTGAATAGGTTCCCAACTGCAATTTCAAAGGCCTCTAGGAATTAAGACATAAATTTATAGTTTGAAATTTGCCACATTCAATCGATTATTAAACTTATACAACCTCTACTTCTACCACATATACTACAGATATAAAAATGGAGGGAGTATGGACCATACTTTTAATTCCAACTTCTTCGAATCCAAATTTTAGCAAGCTAAAAGAATCCCTTCTACATAAATCCCAACTCGAGAATTTTCTCTTTCTATAGAACCTTAAATTTTCTGTCCATTTCGCCATAGAAAATAAATCTCAACATTCTCAAACCCAAAACCCTAATGGCATCAATCTAAATATTAAAGCATAAAAAAGTTGAAATACTAACACAAACTCATGAAAACAGCCTGTTGAAATTATAAAGGGACGAAGCCAAGAGTTGGAGATAGAGGTTTCACCTGTCAGTTGTCTCTCCAGAAGTCCGCATCTCTTAAAAAGGTTTCAGGGTAAACTAAAAATTTTCTATAAGAGATTTGCACAAAAAAACCTTCAATCACAAATTCCAAAGGTAAAAAGAAAGTAAATGTACAGATAAATTGAAATTGGCAAAGAAAGAGGAAGAGAGGGACGTTAACAACCTGAATAACCTTAATATCGTAGAGGCAACTCCACGATGGCTAATGGAAGAACGCTGGTAACAATTTGGCAACATCGAAGAAAATGGACGGAGGTAGAAGATGAGGGAAAAGAGGCAAAATTGAGAACAAAAAAAGCGACAAGAGGGTCAAATTAGGTATTTGAAAAACTTCCCATAAAAAATTGTAAGTTCTGCTTCTTTTTTCAAAATTTATTTTTATTAAAGCATTTTTTTTAATTTTTAAACAAGAGAACTTGAAAAGAAAAGTGTTCTAATTTCATGACATTTAATCAAATATCATAGAAAGTCAAAAGCATAAAATTTCATCTTCTTTCTCGTCAAACGCGCATATTTTTAATTTTATGACAGTTTTTTAGTTTACAACTTATTTTTTAGTTGAACAAAATGTCATGAAAGGCCAAAATTGTAGTAGTGTCTTGTCATCTCCATCACGGTTCTATTTTTCCTTTATGATACACTATTTCGTTGTGGTGTATAGGTAATGGATAGTTGGTGTTGGATTTCTAAGTCTTCACAAAACCTATCAAATTGTTTGGAAGTATATTCCTTCCTGTTATCGGTTCTCAAAGTTTTAAGCTTACAACCACTTTGAGTTTCAACCAAATTTACAAACTTTTTGAAAATCTCAAAAACCTGAGTTTTCTCAATCAAAAAATATACTCATGTCATCCTGGTAAAATCATCAATAAATAAAAAAAAAAATTTATTGTTCCCAATAGATGTATTGCGCATGGGACCGCAAACATCACTGTGCACCAATTCAAGTTTGTCATTGTCCTTGCTAGTCATATATAACACAAACTTGGTCCTTGAAAATTACAGAAAACTTGTTACGCAACAATTTATCAATTGAGATAATCTTGGAACATATAAAACATTGGATATTTTCTTTTCACCTAGCTTAGTATGCATAATGATAGTACATTTACCTTCAGATGGTACCGTCTCGCCATGTCCAAGAACGATCTTAGACTTTATAGATCTATCAACTTGGCTAAAAAGATTGATATATTAAGCCATGTGCATGGTACATCCACTGTCAATAAGCCAGGAGGTTGACTCTTTGTCATTAATATAGGAAGCCATAAACAAAAATATTTGTTTCTTCTTTATTGTCGGCACAATTTTCTTGTTCATGAGGATCTTGGTTTGATTTTTCTTGGCATAACAAATTTTATATGTATGACCATCCTTGTTGCAGTAATCACAATGATAGGTTTGCTTATTTTTATACCAACATTTTTTCTCATCATGGTTGGTCTTTTTGCATTAACGATAAGAAGGAAATTTACCTTTATTTGAAACTCCTCATTTTCCCTTGTCATGTACTTTGGTTGTTTGTCTATCATTTTCTGCAAAAGGTTTCTTGCCTTTAGTCTTAGCATGAAATGCACCCTCAACATGCTTCTCATTACGAATTGTGTCTCTTTGCTCTTGGGCTTGCAATTTGCTAATTAACTCGACTATGGTAAGAGTAGTCAAATCTGAAGACTCCTCTATAGCTGAGATATTTGACTCAAATTTGTTAGGAACACTGACCATTATTTTTTCCACAACTCTTTGATCAGCAAAAGTTTCACCAACAAGTTTTATCTGGTTTACAATAGTCATCACTTTTGTTGTGTAGTCCCTTACAGAATCTGAGTCCTTCATTTTTAGCATTTCAAACTCTCTTTTGAGAGTCAATAATTTGACAGCTTTCACCCTTGCATTGCCTTCAAATTCCCCTTGCAATTTATCCCAAAATTCTTTTGTCGTTTTATAATCAATAATCCTAGCAAATATAGGATCTGATAAAGCAGCATGAATCACAGATAAAGCTTTGGGCTTCTTCAATTTCTCCTCATGTAATCTGATTTGATTCAACGTTGGGTTTTCTCCTAATGGTTGAGAATCAGCATCAGTAGAAACACATTCCCAAAAGCCGAAGGCGTTGAGATAGGATTGCATTTTAACAACCCAAAATTGGTCATTTTCACCATTAAAATGTGAAGGAAATGTGACACCAAAATTTGAAGAAATATTCAAATACAAAAAATAAAATTTTCACTCTCAAATAAAATCAGAGACCTTTAAATCTAAGGCTTTGATACCACTATTGGGAAAAATGGAATATGAAATGAAATATTACGGAAAAAAAGTCAAATCAAAGTCTCAATGTTTGTTGAATAAAGAGAGAAAATGTGAGAGTGAAACAAAAATGAATATGTTTCTTTTAGAAATGAGGAAATTGGTGATACAAACTTCTTATCGAAGTTCACCCTTTTATAGGTACAAAATATGGAGCCTATTTAATTTATATAACTTGTAAAATTTAAAAATAGAAACTTAAAACAACTTAAAAGATAAAACTTACATGGAGTTAAGTTATCTTGTAAAAGGAAACTTAAGCAATTAATAAAAAGAAACATAAGCCATAAATAAAATTGAAAATAATTATAAAAAAAAAAAAAAAACTCATCAATTTTAACATATATACTAACAACAAACTATATTTACTTTACCGAATTTCACTCTAACTGCAAAATGTTGTCGAATTAAAAAAAGTTATTATTTTTAACCTACTATAATTCGCTTACGAGGTGTTTGGATGTGAAGTTAGTTTTAGTAGTTAAAACTTAGGAATTTCAATAAAAAACTTGTTTGGATATGACTTTTTTTTAGACAAGTTAAAGAGATTAGCTTGTTTAGATGTGGATTTGAAATGAGAAGTTATTTTTTGTAGTTCAAAATGAATGATTTGAAGTTAGTGGTTATGATGAGTTATTTTATAGTTAGAAATGAATAATTTGAAATGAGTGGTTAGAAATGTGAAGTCGTTCTGAGTAGTCACAATAACTCGTTTGGATGTGGTTTTTTGAGAAGTAGGTAATAAATGTTCATTTCTAAATCCTTCAAAAATCCAACAAACAAACCCCTTAGTTAATAACATTACATATTTAATATAAACTTTATTATTTTGTAGATATGAGAAATTTGACCTCATACAAGGTCATAAGCAATACACATTCCTTTTTTTTTAACCTTTATTGACAAAATTTTTATTTGAAAAAACCATTTCATTAATCACCCCACCAAATTTATAAAATCATTCTAAAAAATTAACCAATTTTAGGAGAGATTGCCCTAAAATTACAAAAAAAGTTATTATTGATTTTTTTTAAAAAAAATTAACGACAATTAGTAGATTTTGAATCCATAACTATTTGGTTTGTGGACCAACCCTAAGGCCTAACCCACTCTCATATCTTTACTCAGAATTTGTTGGCTTTCCCTCTTGATAACTCTCAAGAATTGAGAGTATTTGCTGCCCTATAAAGAACATTTTGAGTAAATTCACTGAATTGTTAGTATGAGTTGAGAAAAATCATGATTAAGCTTAGAAAGGTGTTAACAATTAGTTAAGTTCAACGATTTTCTGTGTAGAACAGGTTTTCAAGTGATTTTGTAGCATTTATGCATGAATGTGTGAGAAATTATGCATGATAAGTTCAAAATCCTGATTATCGTTAATTGCTGCAATTTCAAAATGCGCAAAGTGCTGGATAGCTGGAGGATAAATTCGAAGCTGCGTTAAAGGAAACGGAAATGGCATGACTATTCTGGAAAGAACATGTGTCGTACATCTATGTTGGGCGATAATTACAATGTTGGAACATCTCGATCTCAGCCGTTGATCATTTAGGCGAGAGCAATTGGGATGAGTATTTAGGCTTGAGCATATTTGAACTCAGTAGCTTTTCTTCATTTTCTCGAATTTTAAGTTTTCGTTTTTTAGAGTGTTTTTGTACCTTTCAGCATTTTTAATTCTAGAGTAGTTGCTTCTTTTGGTTGAATTTATTCAAGCTACGTTGGAGTTCATCGCAAATTCAGTTTAGATTTGGAGTTTTGTTGATTCGAGGAGCATTGTAAAGCAGAGTAGAAGATTTAGATCTGAAGCAATCATCATTTCACAGATCCCAATATGATTTTTCTTCTCTATGCTTATGATCTCTGTTTATTTTATTTGCTGCAATTGTTTGGTAGTTTGATTTCACAATTTTGCAAGTTTATATGATGAATGATTACCATGTTTTTGCATTTGTTGTTGTTTTGATTGTTAATATGAGTAGCTAAATCCCTAATTGGAGGAATTAGGTAAGTAGGAGTGAAGTTGCAATAGTATAGAGTAGGAAGATGTTGAATTATCTATTCATACTGTTTTAATTTCAAGTACGTTTCATCTGATCAACCAATCATGCATGCTTTGTTTCGATTTCGAGAGGAATGTGATAGCGTGAACTTGCATTGAATCACATTAGGTTGGTTTAAGTTTCTTGCAATTTAAAGATTTGTTAGAGATAACGATTTTACTAATGTTGTTGACTCTGTTTATAATTAAATGTTGTGACTCGAGAGAAAGAAGAGTGAGAGTAAATCATGAATTCACTTCTTACCAGTAAATCTCGATGCTTAAGCAATTTCCTCTGAAAACGCCTAATTCATTCTGATACCTGAATTTGACTGCTTTATTTTGTTTTTATGATTTACATTACTTACATTTATTGCAATGTTGCTGAAGCATTTGATCTTATCGTGTGCTTTAGCATTCCATTTGTTAATTCACTTATAACACAATTACACCTCCATGTATTCTTATTCTGAGAAGAAGATGAAAATTAACACCAAATCCGTGAAGAGATGACCTTTGAGAGAATAAAACTTTCTACAACAATGACTGTGTACACTTGCACATATTTGTTCAAGAAATTTTAGGTACTGCATCTGATTATAGTTATAATATATCTTGAGTGAAATCTGGTCGAGTTGTTTGACTCGAAGACCTCTCCATCTCTCCTAAATACTCTTCTCTCTTTGTTGCGCTCCACTTTCTTCCAAGATCACCCTCCATCTTCGCCATCAGCACCAGCTCTAGCGATGACCTTGCCTTCGATCATCAATCCCAAATCCTTCATACAATTCTTCCTCCCAATCATCTTCACTCCACCCCCTCCCAATAGTCCTCCCATACTCTTCAAAAACAAGCTACAATGTCGAAATATTCGGTTGAGGTAGAGTATATAACATTTTATGTTGTTTCGAGCGAAAAACTTGAATCAACCATGTCTTGAAGGAATTGCACATTTAGGGCCTTGCTCTCATGCATGTTTTTGTTTTTTATATGTTTGTTTTTTTTAATGATAATCATGTTGCAATTTTCATTGCTTCCAATCAAACGTTTCACGAACACTATAAGCATATGGATATGGGTTATCATTTCATTCAATAAATATTTTTTGAAGCCATTACATATTTGATCTTCTTCTCAACTTGCTGATATATTCACGAAATTCTTACCTTCCAAAGTTTTACGCGTGTATATGGTCAAAATAGCCATTAGTGATATTTATCAACAACACCTAGGGGAGGGGAATTACTAATATGGATGTACAACTGTGACTTTTAAATGTTAAATAATCGTTACTAGTGTTAACGAGTTCAAGGTGTAAATTGTTATATGTGCTTATTAGTTAGTGATGGACTCTTTTTTTTAATACAGAGTTAGTGTGTACTTAAACCATAGTCAATTAGTTTGTTTATTTGAACTTTTACATTTTCAATTCTATATTAATGAGCTTAAACAAGTGTTATAATATAAATCTGGACTTAAGAAACTATTGCAATTTTAAGAATTTTAGAAGTTGCAACTTGAAAAATTGTTACAAAAGACGTTATCCCATGCATCCAATAAATTATAAACACATGTATGGTATAAAATTAATTGATATAATTTTATTTACGATTATTAAGTCACGAGTTCGTACACTTGAGTTTAGACAAGTGTTATAATATGAATTTAGACGTTTAAAAAAATATTGCAATTTTAAGAATTTAAAAAATTGCAACTTGGAAAACCGTTTCAAAAGTCATCATCGCATGCATCCAATTAATTCGAAACATATGTATGGTTATATAAGTCTATTTATAACTTAATCACAAATTACATAAATGGTTAAATTACAAAAAAAAAAAAAAAAGGATTAGAGAAAACTACTTATTGAAATATGTGAATTCTGGTATTATTACCCAACAATTTATGATTAATCAAACTTCTTTTTTTCACATAATTTGTTTTATTGCAATAGTTGAGTTTATATATATTTTTTAAATATTTTTGTGGCTAATTTTAGTGGGTGAATTATAGAAAAATGGGGGAAAATAGGTATATGATGTAGTTTTTATTTAGTACTTATGTTTCCAAATTAAACATAATCGAGAAAAATTTAGGTCATATACCCACGGGTTGAATTTAGGCTACATTTTATTTTATTTTATTTTAAATGCAAAAAAAAAAAAAACACAATGAGAATAAAGTGTAACTCAAATTGAACCACATAGATGGACATCAATGTTTAAGTCATACATTGAGAAAACCTAAAAATTTCTCGGAGTCGTTGTGTAACTCATAAGATCGGTCTCTCTTGATTTTGGACTACATGGATTCGGTTAATCTAACTCGATTTTAAATACATTATATTAAAATTTGTGTAAAGTGAATTCCATAATGATTTATCTAAATCGAATGGATTAGTGTCGTATTAGTTTCATTGTTTGGTGGTAATCACGTTCAATACGGTCACAAGTTCGATCTAAAAAATCGGTATTCGACTGTCATGTCATTTATTTGATAATAGTGGTGCCTTTTATGTAGAGTTTGTAGTCATTCTCCCCAAATTTTTACTAAAATAAATAAATAAATTTAATAATGTTTTCTTTGTCCAATAATATCTAGTAATGACTACCATGGGTGCAACAAATAGTTTCAATTAATGCATATACATTCTTCAACCATTTTCAATTAGTGACAGAAATAATCTTCAACCTACCACATAAAATTTTAAATAAAAAAAGTGAATGATAGAATTAGAATAGGAAATAAAAAGATTTAATTAAAATAGACAATAAAAAAATGGATAGCAAATTTGTATGAGAAATGATTATTTTTAATGTAATGTGTTGGAGTTCGGGTCGGGTCAATGGAACCCATATAGGGGAATGCAGGCGGAGCCGGGAGAGAGCAACCCTATGAGCCACTGTGATATCTCTCTGCTCACAATTTTCTGGTTTTCCCTCTTCGTCTCTCCCAAATACCCTTCTCTTTCTCTACTGCACTCCACTTTCTTCCCAAGATCAACCTCCATCTCCGGCACCGGCACCGGCACCACCGCCGCCGCCCTCCCCTCCACCACCAATTCCAAATCCTTCAAGCAAATCTTCCTCCCTATCATCTCTCAACAACCCTCCCCCTATTCTCGCCGCTGCAACCCCGTCCCTCCTCCGATGCAATAGCCCCACCACCGCCGGGGCCATCCACCGCCGGCGAGGGTTTCACCGTCTCCGCCTACTTCTCGCCCTCTCTGGATTTTTCAATTTCGTGTTTGGGTTTTTGCCCGGAGGTTCACGTTTTCTTTTTAACTGTCTGTTTTAGGGTTTTTTCCCCTCCTTTTTGTCCTCTGTTGTTCGAATATTCGACCATGGCTCCGGGTCGGAGACGCGGAGCAAATAAAGCCAAGGCCAATCGAGAGCTCCGTTTGGGAGATCTTGTTCTCGCCAAGGTCAAGGGTTTTCCTGCCTGGCCAGCCAAGGTACAATTTTCGTCGTACGTTTTTTTGTTTTGAGATTCCTTGCGATTTTGTTTATGTGGTCTATTGCAGTTTTTGGCAATGTGTGTAACTAAACGAGTATCGAGGTCTCACTGTGATGTAAATTTCCCGTTTGTTTTATCCTACTTATCTGCTTTTTCAGCGTATTGGATTTCCTTTTCATTGTGTACTATTTGCGTTTTTTGGATTGCTTGGGCAATGGTTGGCTTCTTATGAACTTTTCGATCTTGATGTTCTTGTGTTATTTTTTCTAATTCTTTGACTCATATCAATCTATTTATCAAGGTTGTATTTTCTTGTTAAATCTCATCTGAAAATATGTAGGATCAGAGCACAATGATGTGTTCTCTCTCTGGGATAATAGGCCTGCTTCTATCAGGAGGAATAGAAGTAAAATAGAGGCAGAAGGAAAATAAGAACTATTACCAAACGATGGAGCCATCAAAAAGTAAATTACATATTGGGTTCTAGTTGTTTATGATTAAAAATAAGGGAGATTACCAGATAGTTTTACCCCTTAGACCTAATGAAAACTGAAAAGCGGTAATAATCCTATGTTCTTGCCATAATTTTATTGAAGGTTGAGGTCAAATAGATCGTTACACTATTACTACTATTAATATTTAATGAAAAGAGAAAGTTAACTGTGTGGATAGGGTTATAGTATCAATTAATTTGAAAAAGGATAACTACTACTTAGCTATTTAGAGTTATAAGGTATGATGGTGTTATGTTTACAGATTAGCAGCCCCGAGGACTGGGATAGATCTCCTGACCCGAAGAAATCTTTTGTCCATTTTTTTGGAACACTAGAAATGTAAGTACCTTCTCTTAGTTTTTCTTTTTGTTTCAATTTGAGTTTGCAATGTGCATAGGCATCTCCTTCTCTCTTGTGTGTACAAAAGCTTAGTTTATGCATAAATGAGGTCTTTAGGTTGGAAAGGTCTTTGAAAATTGCTATAATATAAATGGTATAGAGAATAGGTTCCTTCATGCATAATTTGACGTAGTGTTGCTTATATTCATTCCTTTTTATTCTATATATTTTAATTGGTAAAGTTGTTCTTCTGTCGAAGTCTCCAGGAATTTAATCGCTGCACTTGAAACTAATAAGTTTTCACTATTGATCACCATTATTATCTTTTTGTGCATGCATAGTTTGTACGTGTCAAGGTTTGCTGTTTAGAATACTCTCTGCACCATTCTTTTTTTTTATGGCTAAATTTAACTTAGAATGATCTGTATATTTATTATTCATATTCGTTCTAATGTTGACCTTGCTTAATGGGTCATATATCTAGTTCAATTTTATTCACCCCTTCTACATGTATTCATTCCTTATAGGCCTTTTCTCTCTCTCTCTCTCTCTCTCTCTCTCTTATTATTGTATATGTTACACGTATCGTGGTTACTTGTTGTGCTTGTTTTTTATATCTTTTTCTTTTCTTCATCCATTGCAACCAGTCATTCTCTTCGTGTCTTTATGTCCTCTCATGTATTCATATGCTATGAACATGTGTACCTTTTACACCTTTTAATTTCTTTATCCATGTATTGAAATTCACAGAGCTTTTGTAGCCCCTGCTGATATTCAGGCCTTCACCATTGTGGAAAAGAATAAATTATCAGCTCGTTGCCAAGGTAAAACTACTCAGTTTTCTCAAGCTGTGAGGGACATATGTGCAGCCTTTGATGAAAAACAAAATGAGAAAACTAGTGGTATGGAAAGATTGGAAACTAAAAGTGGTGCTCCCTGCCCTGATGGGGTTGTAGATAATGAGTTAGAAGTTGACTTGAAGGATGAAATGGGTAATGCAGAATCAAATGATGATGTTGTACATGAAGGCATTGGTGACCATAGCTCTAGACTTGAGCGTTGCTCCAAAAAACAAGGTGAATCGATTGTTCAAGACATCAAGCCATCCGTTGAACGTCGCCAGTCTAATGATTCATCTTCAGGAATTTCTTCCGAGCAGAAAGAGAGTGTATTAGATGTTTCACCAAAGAATGAAGTAGTGACATCTGAACCAGATAAAGATAATACTCAAATAGAAAAGCCTTCCAAACCCCAGAAGACATTTACAACAAATGGTCAAAATGTAAAAAAGGAAGGTGCTAGTTTGAAGAAAAAACAAGAGTCGGTTGTTAAAAACCACAAAAGCAAAGGCTCTGCAGCTTCAACATCTAAGAACGAAGTTCGTGATAATTGTTTTAATCCCCCTGAATCTGTTGTGGACTCAAAGGGGGGAAAGAAAGGCAAATCCACCTCTAGTGGAGGTATGAAGGAACATGGCCCTAAAGCTCTTAAAATAAATTCCGAGTCGGTTGGTCATGGTAAAAAGATCAAAGACTTGCCAAAGGATAAAAAACATTTTAAGGATAAAGATCATGTGGCAGACTCCAACCACAGTCTTATGGAACAAGGACATGGCAAAGGAAAAACTAGTGCTGGTAAAATGCCACAGATTGGACAAGGAAAATCAGATTTGGGATCAAGTGAAAGTTTGCGTCCTGTAAAAAAGTTGAAGCGAGAAGACATAGCGGAGAGTAAGGGATCACTCGACAGCAATGTAAAGGTTACCTCTTCTCCCAAACCTGTCGTGGTTGATGAAAAAGTGGTTAAAAAATCCGATTTGAAGAAGTCTGTACCCCCTCTGAAACCAGAAAACCTTCAAAAGTCTAGCCATCGTTTAGATTCTGATAATTCTGTAACTGGTGATGAAACTGTGTTGCCTCTGACAAAGCGACATCGTCGAGCTCTTGAAGCTATGTCTGATTCTACAACTGCAGTACATGATGGTAAAAATGAAAGGAGTCCGTTTTCACATAGGTATGATGCTTCATGTTCTACTAGTGATAAACTATCGGCAAGCCATTCCAACAAAAGAAGAAGAGCAGTTCGCATTTTTGATGATGATGATGAAAATCCTAAAACTCCTGTTCATGGATCTTCACGGAATACAGATGCAACTTCGAATGGTCCAGATGTTAGTAAAAACAATGATGTGAACTGTAAAAGTCCTATTACTTCTCCCTTGACTGTTAATGGAACTAGCGGATCAGAGCATTGCCAACTTAAGGAATCAACTAGCCGGTTGCAAAGTATGTCCTTGTCACCTATAAAACCTCAAACTGAAGAATTGCATCAAGAAAGATCAGTGGCTGTTAATGCTTCTGAAAGTCCTTCAGAACAGCTGTCACCTAAGGAGGCAAAGCCAAATTTGATTTCCCCTAATAAGTCTCCTTCATTAGCTAATAACACTACATCTTCATCTTTGGATCAAGTGAAGACCGTGAAACCCCCAATCAAAGCCTCCAATACTGGTGTCCAGAAACAATTCCAGGGGGGTTCTGCAAAGTCCGTGGTTTTGACTTCAAATTCCATCTCTTCTCAGAAGCCATCTATTCTCCAAAAATATAGGCCACATTTCTCTGGAGAGAAGTTTAAAACTACTTCGAAACCACGAGCCAGTGACTCTACAATCATGGTGGGAAGTTCAATGGATCTTGATGATCTTCATGGTGAAAGGTATCGATACTTCTGATTTATTTATTATATTATATTATCTTATCTTTTTATTGTCTAATTTTACTAGAGTTCAAGTTTCAACTTTTGAATGATGTTTAACTTAACTCTAATTTTAAATTAATAGAAGCCTAGTCAGCGAATTCAAGGTCACGGAGTCTGCCATGTCCATGAAGCATCTAATTGCAGTTGCTCAAGCTAAAAGGAGGGAAGCTCATTCACACAATGACCTTGGGATTTTTAATTCTGGCATTTTTTCCTCTGATGTTCGTGGTAGTCCTAGTCCTTCTCCAGCCCTGCCTCATTTATCTAGTAGCACCCATTTGATGCCAGCAGACTTGAAGGGACCTTTTCATCCAAAGGATGTGGTTTCTCCTTCAACTCAAGGACATCAATTGGCATCACAAAACCACCCTGATGTCGAAGAAACTGAGGAAAAAAGAGTTAGCTCAGTACACAGATCTGTTGGAGATTCATTGAGTGGTGGCACTGAGGCTGCTGTTGCACGAGATGCTTTTGAAGGAATGATAGAAACTTTATCTAGAACTAAAGAAAGTATAGGTCGTGCGACTCGGTTGGCTATTGATTGTGCCAGATATGGCATTGCAAATGAGGTACTTCTTACTCTGATGCTTGTTAATGATTTGGACTATCCTGGATTAGAAGTGCTGTTGTTAAAATGGCTGTTAAAACATTTCACTTTTTATTATAATTATTTTATTCTTTGAAGTAATGTTATTGACGAGTCCATATGAAGAAGAAAAATGCTCCTTTAAATAAAATACCTGTAAACACTTCTTGTGTTATGACATTGCCCTTTCATTTTTTTTAATAAAAATATACTTTCATTTTCCTTTTTTTTCCACCTCTCAACTGTTTTGCTATTTAATAATGGAGCTGTATATTATGTAATCAAACTTGCTTCCTCCAACTCCTGATCTCATAAAGAGAAGTGATATTGGAAAAGGCTCTCAAGATTTGTAGTGGTCCTCTTCTCTGAATGGGCAGAGTCTGGTGTGCGTGTGTTTGTGTTTCCTTCTTATTTTTATTTCTCTTCTTGAGTCTGTTGGATGATGCAAAAAGTTGTGTTTTCCTGTATTAGTCTGGTTATCTGGTTTTTGAACTAGAAATGAAATCTGGTTGTTACATTGGATTTGGCTTTTGACTTTGTTGGTATAGGCTATTATTTGCAAATAGATGCCCTATCGAGAGGATTTTTTTAAAAAAAAATCTTGTAAGACTATCTCCCCTTTTTTGTGATCAGTCTTTCTACTCTTTTATCTCATTGGAGATGCTTTATGTTATTCTCTTTATAGGACTGTTTTGTAACCATTTAATTCATCATTGATTTTTTTCCCTATCAAAAAAGAAAAAAGAAAGAATCTCTCTTAGTGTCTTAACTGCTTATCTATCTGCAGGTTGTGGAACTTCTAATCCGGAAGTTGGAGATTGAACCTAGCTTTCATCGCAAAGTGGATCTCTTTTTTCTTGTGGATTCTATAACACAATGCTCACACTCTCAGAGAGGTAGGTGCACTTAAGATAGGTTAATTATGAGTAAAACGGTCCTTAATTGGTGATACAAAATGTTTATATAGATATGTGTGTGTGATAAACAATCGAGCACTCATTGGGAACCAGTGAAAGAATTCAAGGGGATCTAAAAAACAAGAGAAAAGCAGTCCACCTCAAACTGCAAAAGGACTCCAATCCATAAGAATTAGACCAAGACCATAAAGTTCTTCAGTGTGTGGTCTTTGGGGTGATAGAAATAACATAACCCTTTTTAGGGAAGGATATATGGATGGTATGTAGTCCCTCATTAGATTCTATGTGTCTCTTTGAGCTTGATGACAAATTTGTCTTGCAATTATTCCTTGGGCCAGATTAACTTGGATTAGAAGCCGTTCTTGTAGGTTCCGTCCCCTTTTTTGGGCGTTTTTTGAAAGTCATTGTATTCTTTCATTTTTATCAAAGCTCAATTGTTATATATGAAAAAAAAGAAAGTCCAAGTGTTATAACTAGGAAATGACTTCTGCTGGACTATATGTGGAGAGAAAGGAATGGTAAAATTTTTAAAAATGTTAGCTTGCCATACTTGAGATTCATTGAAAATCTGACATTGATTGTGGTGTCTTGGTGCAACCTCTCTCCCACTTTCCATGATTATAGTTTTGATATCCTTATTAGTAACTGGATTTTCATTATGTAATTGGCATTGTGCCTCCATGTAATTTCATAATTATAATGAAATTGTTTCTTATTAAAAAAGAATCAGCAAATGACTTGGGACTGACGTTCACAAAAGTAAATTAAACCTTACCTACTCCCAAATGTTCTCACCTGCTTCTCAATCCTTCTAAAAATCCATTCTCACTCGCCTTTTCAATCCTTCTAAAAATCCATTCTCACTTGCCTTCTCATTCCTTCTAAAAGTCCATTTTTCTTTTTATTCCAAATGCACAAACAACAAAGAAGCTGCACAACACTTTTCCTTTGCCTCTAAAGAGGAGGATTAAGAAGCATATCCTCCAACTTTATTGTAGGGCCCTCAAACACCAGATGAACTCATCCAACAACTATATGAAGCCATTCATTTTGATTTTTTTTAATAATAAACCAAGCTTTCATTGAGAAATAAATGAAAGAACAGGGAGGAAAATGATACAAACACCTGCTTACCACAAAAATTCCCTTTTCTCACGTAAGGGAGGACAATGAGCAATCCATGATCATTTTAGAAGAATTTCAGGGGACGACCAACACCAAGCTAAACTCCTAAAAAGACCGATTCCACAACTTCAAGACCATCTTATATCGTCAAAGAATATATCAAGATCCTTTGTTGCCTTCCTAAACATAATGCATCCAAACTCATTAAGGAGGTAGCCTTCCTCTAAACCCGACAAAAATTTTAATCCTGCCATGAAGAACCTTCCAAGTAAAAACTTTTGAAATTCTCCCTTTGTGGAAATCCTTGGATGAGCTTCATGGTTGCCTCCTTTTGGAAATGGTGGATTGAATGCAACAATAGGACTTTCAACGAGTTGCATAAAAACAGCAAATTCAATTCTCTTTTAGAATCTATCTCATATACTGCATTGTGTTGGTGCCATGCTATCCTCCCCTCCCATTTTGTAACTATGATTTGTTCACATTGATCTCACTCTTGCATAGTTTCTTATAATGCTTTGATAGGATTGTACTCTTTTTCATTTTATCAATGAAGGTTCCGTTTCCTGTATAAGAAAAACAAAATTCACCCTTTGGAAAGGATACCAACCAAAAAAATTCTAGTTTCTGGTTTGGGAAATCAGCCATAGAATGATCAACACGAATGAGGTTATGCAAAAGAAGCTCCCTAGTTTCTCCCTGTCTTCGAGTTGTTGCAGCCTCTATTTTAAAGGAGATGACTCTCGAGATCATATATTCAACCACTGTTCATGGGCTGACTCTTTTTGGAACTATCTATTTGATACTTTTGGATGGTCTTGTGTGCGGCCAAGGGATCTTAATACTCTCCTTTGCTGCATTTTGGATGGGCACCCTTTCAAGAACACAAAAGATACTCTTTGGATAAATTTAGTTTACGCTTTCTTTTGGAAGTGGTGGGGTTAGTGATTTCAAGGCGAACCTAGGCGCTCGCCTATGGTAAGAGGCGATGCGACCTGGGGAGTGCTCGCCTTGCACACCACTGGGGCGAGCAACTTCATTGGAGCGCTCACCTTGCCGCGCATGAACGTCGCCTAAGGTTGCTTTCATGTCGACGAAGGCGAGCGCCTGAATGTAAACTGAGGAAAGTTGAAGAAATTTGCAGTAGAAGAGAAGAAGTGACTGTAAAAAAATGAGATTAGAGAGAAAACAAAATAGAAAGGAGGAAGATGAAGTTGGAATTCGAAGAGAGAGAGTTAATCTTTTAACATAATTTTCTCTTTTAAAATTTTTAGGTTAGTAAAAAGAGAGTGAAAATGAGATTGGAAGTGACATGTTGTACTATTTGATAAGATAAGGCCATTCATCATTTGTGATTTGAAAATATTGAAGATATGCAACTAATATTTTAAAAGGCATATTTAAAATTTAAACTTCCGTGTACATATTTCTTATTCTGTGTGCCAACTGCCAATATAATTACATTTTTTGTACTTTGAAGTTAAATATATTTTACATTTATTTAAAAAGTAGAGATTTATTAGGTACAGGATGAAAGGATGTTTAAATAGGCTACAAGATATTTGTTTATCTTTAAGTTTTTTGATGTGTTAGATTTAGGTGGGGAAGATGGTGGTTTAATATTTGAAATTTAAAGTTGATTTTTTGTTCATATTTAATTACTTTATTTGAATGTTTTTTACTTTTTGGTATTATTTTGTAAGGATTTGAGATTTTATGAATGTAAGAATGTTTTTTAAATAACTTATTATTTATTTATAATATTTAATCATGCATTTATTTGTTGTGCCTTGCTTCATTCGGGCCTCGCCTTTTTATTGCCTCTTGCCTTAAGGCGATCAAAGAGAGTGTTGCCGTGCGCTTTGAAAACACTGGTTGGGGTAAAAGAAATAATCGTATCTTCAATGGCACATCTAAGTCTTTCAACTCTCTCTTAGAGGACATTACACATACTAGAATGTTTTGGAGTCATAGGCTTCCTCCCTTTTGTAACTATGACCTTACTTTTTTATTTGCACAGTGGCAACAACTTTTGTTATGACTTTGTTCCCTTATTTCATTGATCAAGCCAACAGAAAAGGCTGAATGACCCGCTAAACCCTAATTTATTTTTCATTTCTCTTCTCACCATGTTATCTTTCTTTTGTTGTAAATCTTTATCAAAGTAAATTTCATTGATGAATGAAGTATTCAAAAGCAGCTTCCACCAAATTCTTCTTCTTATGCTGATATTAGGTATTGCTGGAGCTTCTTACATTCCTATTGTTCAAGCTGCATTGCCTCGTCTTCTTGGGGCTGCTGCACCACCAGGTGCTGGAGCTCGTGAGAATCGTCGTCAGTGTCATAAGGTTATTTTTACTTCTTTCTTTAGAGGCTTTATGGTTCATGGCATACTGATTTGTTTTAATATACATCTGAGGAATTCTCTCCAGGTTCTGCGTCTCTGGCTTGAGAGGAAAATCTTACCCGAATCTGTTATTCGACGTTACATGGATGAAATAGGAGTGTCAAATGATGATTCATCTATTGGTTTCACCCTTAGACGTCCATCTCGTGCTGAGCGAGCCATAGATGATCCAATCAGAGAAATGGAAGGCATGCTTGTTGATGAGTATGGAAGGTCAGAAATTTCACTTTATTCTCTTCTTTCCACCTTATGTTATTATTATTTTTAAATTTGTTACAATATTTCCATGCATATTATTTCATTCATTTTCTGTAAAAGAAAGAAAATAACTATTTCCTGAATATCAATTTTTTGTTATTATATGTATATTTATACATTTATATCCGTGGGTGTCAAACTATATGCTCCTATTGGATTAGAAACATCTCTATTCTCCCAAAAATGCTATTTTTTCCCATAAATATAGATAGAATGATTGGACAAGAAGGCATTATTTGACCGAAGTCTTCAGGTTTTCTTTTCTGAAAAACCCTTGATGTTGCAGTGATTAAAAATGGTTTCTTCTCTCACCCAAGGAATATCATCTACTGATAAACACGAGCCTTTTTTTATATATGAAACAAAACACAAACCTCTTTTTTTTATAGGAAACAAAACACAAGGCTTCTTGTTAGCTCTCTTTTAAAACATTTTTCCTCGAGTCAAATGTTCTCATCTAGTGGCAACATGCATGTTGGCAAAATGTATCGATTGGTTGTAAGTGACCCTTTCTACAACATCGTCATCGACATTACCTGGCTTTCAATAAGTTGGCAACATTAGATCCACATTGCCAATTTATCAATCTGACTTGGAAAGGGGCTCATAAACCAAGTTGACTTCTCTTGACCCTTGCTTTCTCTCTCCATGCATACTTTATTGTGTGGGTGTTTCTAAGTTGTTTTCTTTATTTTATGAACAGACTGGTACATTATTAGTGTTTTCAAGGCGACCCCAGGCCCTTGTCTATGGCAAGGGGCAAGGCGACCTGGGGTACCTTCGCCTTACAGAGAGCTCAGGCGAGCGACTTCAATGAAGCGCTCGCCTTGCAACTGCCTGGGGCACCTTCATCTACAACGAAGGCGTGCGCCCTATGAGTTCGAAGTTTTTTTTTTTATTTACTAAATGAAACCATCATTGAAGATACACTGTAGAAATTAAAAAAAAAAAGAAAAAAAAAAGAGGAGATGGGAAGAACAGTGTTTTAAAAAGCCCATTTAGGCGCGTGCCTAGGCCCAAGGTGCACCTCTTGCGCCTTGCCTGGGAAAGGCCAGGCGCGCTTAATAAGGCGTGTGCCTTTTGGTGCCTTACGTGAAGCCCCGGGAGCCCAAAAGGCGCGCGCCTTGGGGGCTTTTTTATTTTCTTTATATTTTTTCATGTTTTCACCTTTATCCTTTGTGAGATCCCCATACTAGGTCATTTAAAACGCAAGATAACTAATTCAAGACATTTCAATACCTTAAATAACTTAATTCTTCAAATCACAAAGACAACATTTGCTTAAATGAAAGGTTAATAGTTGAATCTTATGTATGTTTTGTATATATTCTTAGTTAAACTTCATTTCTTTCCATGAAATGAAGGTTAATAGTTAAATATAAGAAAATTTACCATCAGCAACACATTTTACCTTTTGTATTACATTTGCAACACAATTTCTAAAATAATTTCATCTATAGCATATTAATTTCTATCAGTGATAAAACTCAACTAGTGATAGAACTCAATTTGAAATTCTATCACTAATAGAAAATTCAAGCGGTGATAGAAGAAGTCTTTCATTGATTGAATTCTATCACTAATAGAACTCAGCTAGTGATAGAATTCAATTTGAAGTTTTGCTACAAATGAATTAGTTTTGATTTTATGCTATAGATGAAAATATTTTATCTTTTTTTGTTATACATGCAAAATCCCCTAAATGTAATGTATGTTTTGTATATAATTCTTGGCTAAAACTTCATTTATGTCTATGGAAATGTATACACACACACACACACACACACACACACACACACATATATATATAAATTTGTGTTTTTTATATAGTGCGCCTGATGTAATAAAGCTCGCGCCTTATGGTGCGCCTTGCGACTCAGGCCCTAGAGGCCCATTGCGCCTTAATGCGCCTTGGGCTTTTTAAAACACTGGGGAAGAAGAAGATGCGAGGAGAATACGACTTGAGAAAAATGCTTGAAAAGACCCATTATTATATTCTTACTTTTTAATTTTTTAGTCTCTGGAAAGTTTGTCTTAAGTCTTAGTAATTTACTCACTCTCAAAGATATATCTTGTCAATTTTAACTCTAAAATTAAATTTTAAGCCACACAATTTATTTTATTATATTTTACTCTTCTTTTTCATAGCTTATGCCTTCTGTAGTATAAAAAAGACCACATGTCTTGGCATTTTTTTAAGAATGTCAATTTTTAATTTACTTTTTTATTCTTCTTTTCTTTTTAAGGCCTGTTACTTAATTATCAATATATATGAGTTGTTTAAAATTTTAAGTAATTTATAATACAAGGGCATCTTTGTACAATTTTAATTATTGTTTATTATTTATTGACTTTTTAACAACCTATAAAAAATATATAAATTGTTTATAACTTAAATATTTTTCACATTTCACATTTATTATTTTGGATTCTTTTACAACTTAATATTTATATGTAAGGTTTTGATATTTTATGTAAATAAAAATATAGTTTCTATATTGATTTATCTTATATATATTATTTTGGTATGTATTTATAAATTGCAACTTGCTTCACTTGGACCTTGCCTTTTAGTTGCCTTTCGACTTAGGGCGATCAAAGAGAGTGTTGCCTTGCGTTGCGCCTTGCGCTTTGAAAACATTGTCCGCATATGTTTTGCCTACTTTTGTTGGTTCGCAGGGAAGACAAGTTTCTCTTATTTATTTCTTTTCTTGGTACTTTACTTTCATAATTTTCAATTTTTCTATTCTCTTGTGCAATTCTTTTTATTTTTCTATTTTTATCAATTGTTTTGTAACTCTCTTTTTTGAATTGTATCAGCAATGCAACATTTCAACTGCCTGGGTTTTTATCTTCACATGTATTTGAGGATGAAGACGAGGACCTTCCTACCACCCCATGTAAAGAAGCCAATGATGAAACATTGATGGAATCAAGACTTGGTGCTGGAGAGGCAGAAGCACGTGCAGTTACCCCGAGTGACAGGCGTCATTGCATCTTAGAGGATGTAGATGGGGAACTTGAGATGGAAGATGTTTCTGGGCATCCAAAGGATGAAAAGTCATTGGTT
Organism: Sicyos edulis; assembly: GCA_036507275.1. Classification (NCBI taxonomy): domain Eukaryota; kingdom Viridiplantae; phylum Streptophyta; class Magnoliopsida; order Cucurbitales; family Cucurbitaceae; genus Sicyos; species Sicyos edulis. Next base: position 25,370,140 of record CM071850.1, on the reverse strand, counting down.
GGAGACATTTCTTTTCAAGTAAACGCTCAACATCAGTCTTTAGATCGAACAACCGAACTTGCTTCAAATACTACTTCAGAGTTTCCCCCTCTGCCAGAAGGTTCTCCACCTTTGCCTCTTGATTCTCCTCCTCCACCTCCACCCTTACCTTCTTCACCACCCCCACCTCCACTTCCATCTTCGCCATCACCACCACCTCTACCACCACCACTTCCTTCATTGCCACCTCCTCCTCCTCTACCATCCGCGTGCCCTCCGCTTCCTCCACCACCCTTAATTTCCCAACCACCTGTACCCAGTCAGCCTCCATTGCTGAACCATCAAATATTGACACATCAAACTTCACAGCAGCCTTCAGCACAACTTCCGTATCCAGCTCCAATACCACGTGAATACTGCAGCGTAGCTAGTGTAAGGATGCAATATATCCTTTGAAAAAGTAATTTTTAGGTCTAGTAGTGCTTACGTGCTTTTTCCACAGGGAAATCAACATTTGCAAATGGCTGGAAATGCTTCTCATGGGAGTCACGTGGATACTTCTGCTAAAAGTGAAATATATGGCCAACAACCACCTTCTTTTATCCAAACTGCTGCCTGCAATTCTATTGAACCTTCTGGATTTAATTCTTCCAGGCAACCAGAGTATGGGCATAATGACATATATCTGAGTACGCAAGTTTCTCAACCAAACCAGCAATATCAGCAAGGTAACCCCAACTTTATTCCAAGACAGATGCATTCTGGCCAACCTCAAAACCCACCCAGTCATTTCTCTTATGCCAAGCCTCCGGTTCAGCAGCATCCTCACTCGTACCATCATTCATATTCTTCGTCAACCCTTGTGGATGCCCGAAGGCCTTTTTTAGGCGATGAACAATGGAGAATGCCTTCAAATGAATTCAAAACTGAAAACCGTCAAGGTGTATGGATGAATGGGGGTAGAAATCCATCTCACCCAGGCCCACCATTCAGCCAAGAAGGTATAAAAATGTAAATATTTCATTTTCTGTCTTGGTGTCATGATCTTGTTGCTTTACATCTTGTTTGGATATGCATTGTTGTTGGGATAAGTTAGGAAAATGAGTATGTTTGGCTGGCTATTACCATTTGTTTATTTTTACTAACTTACGATCTGTGGTTTACGTGTACTATAGAGGGGATATTAATACCCCACACCAACCACTGGTGTCTAAACAAATAGTAATTATAAAAAAGAATTGGAAGCATGAACTCTATGGAATTTAGTAAGAATGTGAACTCTTATGGATAAACAACTGGCTGAGAGGGAGGATTTCGGTTTGTTGAGCTCTTAGGCTAGGCATCCCTCTTTCCTCTTTATACTCATGGTGCTGGCGGCCCAACAACATGGTGGTTTAGTAGATTAGTTAGTTAACTATAGTTAATTAGTTAAGCTAGGTGCCTATATAAGCATTAGCTTGGGTCTTACATGGATAGAAAGTTATATTGGGTTAATGGATAGGGTTACATGAGGAGATTGCTTCAAGCAACCAAACCAAAAATGAAAGGAACTAAACCAAATATGTTTTTCAAACTTCTCTCTAAACCCTCTGTCTCTAAATTCTCTCTACCTAAGGAAACTCTATATCTTTTCCTCCCTTTCCTTCGGCAGTGTTCCACGCTGGTGCTGGAGGGAACTCCCCAAACTTTCATGCTATCGACCTTGTGCATAGTTTCTTCTCTACCTCATCCACAGACCGTGCTTTCACATTGCATGGTTTTCTTTCGTATGTACCTCATTGTCTTTCTCTCCTATGGTGAGCTCCATTTTGCTCCTCGATTAGTGCCCCCTCTCTGAAGAGTACCATGTTGGAAAACCATCTTGGATACTAAGATTCAGATAGCGACAAGTTTATTTTCAAGTGAAAGAGATGAAGGGGAAACTCTAAGTTTAGTCCAACCCGGTTTGACACCGTATTGTTCAGACCAACTGGATTAAATTGGTTTGAAATCTAGACTCAAACTGGATCAACTTTGGACCTTATCAGGTTAAATCGACTGATTTGACTCATCCTAAAAATACTCCATGCTTTTCTTAGTATGAATGGTTGCTCATCTTCTACCTCCCTCTCTAGCTTCTTCTATCGAGCCTTAACTACTGAAGATCTTCTCGATATACGAGCAACATCTCTTGGAGAATGTTGTTGTACATGGGGTATTTCTATAGGAATCAATATGGAGGTTTCCTTTTTATCTTATGTATTTTGACTTATTGTGGCCCTCTACTCCTTGTAACTCTTTCACAATGAAATGGGTTTCATTTCTTAAAAATAATTTTTTTTTTAAAAAACCAAAACCAACAACCCATTAAAGCCAACTAACTGAAACCAGTGTTTTAAAAAGCCCCTTCAGGTGCGCGCCTAGGCCCAAGGCACACCTCATGCGCCTCACCTGGGAAAGGCGAGGCACACACCTTTTGGCGCCTTGCGTGAAGCCCCAAGCGCGCGCCTTGTGGGCCTTTTCATTTTCTTTGTATTTTTTTTCATGTTTTCAGCTTTATCCTTTGTGAGATCCCCGTACTAGGTCATTAAAAGCGCAAGATAAATGATTCAAGACATTTCAATACCTTAAAATAACTTAATTCTTCAACTCACAAAGACAACATTCGCTTAAATGAAAGGTTAATACTTAATAGTTGAATCTTATGTATGTTTTGTATATATTCTTAGTTAAACTACATTTCTTTCCTAAAATGAAGGTTAATAGTTAAATGTAATGTATGTTTTGTATATATAAAAAAAAAAAATTGTATTTTTTTATATAGTGCGCCTTATGTAAAAAATCCCGCGCTTATGGTGCACCTTGCACCTTAGTGCGCCTTGGGCTTTTTAAAACTCTGACTGAAACAAAGACCAAAGAAGAAACTGCAAGTATGAATGATTTTGAAAATGCAAAAAAATGTTCTCTAAAATAAATATACTCAAACATTGTTGGCGAGTAATGAAAAAACTTAAAAATTGCTTGGCCAAATGATATCTCAAGAACTACTTCATGAAACAACTCCCAAAACCTTTTGCAATCCTTTCTTCTTCAAGAGCACAAAATCAAGAAAGAGAACTAAACAACTTTTCTTGGAAGGGACTGAAGGGGAATTACCTTTAATTGAAGTCACATCTTTTGAGAGGAAAGCAAACTTAGCAGGGACATCATGAGAATTTAAAACTAAAAACCATCATTTAGCTTTAGAGAAGATTCATTAGGATTTTAAGTGTTCCCAAAGGATGGTTCAGTGTTTGAAGACTTGGGCTTTGAGGGTATGCTCCCTTCAAGGTCTCGGGTTCGAGATTCATCTGTGACATTACTCCTTCGATGTCTCCAGTGCCTATCCTAGGGACGGGTGTGGTTACCCTTATTTCAATTAGGATTGTAAGTAATCAAAAGTCTTGACCATTTAGTACTACGGAGCAGATAATTGGTCTGAAACAACCTTTTTTGAATCATTACCACATTCAGATACAACCTAAATCTTTTGGAACCTTCACCCAATCCACTGATGTTCCATGATATAATCTTTAAGGTTCAGGCGGAGACTCATTTGGTGAAGTAAGATGTGATCATGTAGGTAGTGGGTCTAGGGGTTTAAGAATTGGTAACTTGAGAGTCTACAACAAAACTTTTTTAGTGAAATGAAGTGAAATGGTTATAGCATTTTTATAAAAAATGATCCGCTCTTTGGTGTAAGGTCTTTGTGAGCGAGTATTATTTATTTCTATTCGACTAAAATTTGTGTAGAGTTTAGTAATTTGTAGCACTCATGGAATGACATTATGGATGAAGGAAGAATGCCTTTCTTTTCTTGATTTTTTCTCTCTTCCATTTTTCTGGGATTGGAGGTTGATGGGGGATAGGCTTCTCGGTGCAATATTTCCTCATCTTAATCATCGTCTTCACTTGGAATGTGTGTGGATTTCAAGTAACACAACCCAAGGTCAAGTATTGCCTAAGATTTTTGGTTGGTTGCTCAAAATTGGTCGACAACACAGTCGAGATTGAGAAAATCTATACATTCAACTGAGGGAAAATTTGTTGGCTAGATCCGCAGGTCAGGGATAGAGAATATCTGTTGGGTTGCACACATGGCATTGGTTTGGGCCACCCATTATTGTGGGGGTTAGGGAAAACAACATCATCACCGGGCCAGGTTTCAAATTTGTGTCAAACAATTTCACGGGTTTTGGTTCAAAGAATTTCGAGTTGAGCCTCGAATCTAGATTAGGATTTTCTAACTTTCTATTTACATTTCCTTCACAGTTGTTTTATGTGTCTCCTTTGTTTTTTTATGAGGTTTGTCCTGTTTTGCCTGGTTATATTGTTCATTATTGTTTGATAATAATTAAATTTACTGTAACCCATCAGCTTAAACTTTTAGGCTGATTGGTGATTTAACATGATTTAACAGGTATTTGAGTAGGAGGTCTTGAGTTCATACCCTTGTCGAGTCATTTCATTCTCAATTATTATTGATTTTTTTTTATGGACATTCTCAAAACCCACAAGTGAGAGAAGTGTTGGTTGATATAGTTAAAATTTATCACAACCATCAACGCATGCTTAAGCTTTTAGGTTGATTGGGTTTTTAACATGATTCAACAAATAGCTTCATATTTTTCACCTTGGAAGATTGAGGTTCTGAAGGTTAAGTATTTTGACAAATAGGTTCAACATGGAGTAGTAACAGTTTAGATCGCATGTAAAGTGGAATTTTCTGTTCTTTTTGGGGTTGGCAATGATGCTTTGTTCGTAGAGGTGCGTCGGTGAATCTTGAAAATATCCCTTGGGGTTGTTTTGTTTAGTCAATAAGGTCTAGATTCTGGGATTCTTTTAAAGTTTCTGGCTTGGAGTAGGCATTGTAGGGGCTTGGATGGAGGACACTTGAGAAGAATAGTAGAGCCTTTTTAGTTTTTAGAGGTATTGAGAGATCGAAGGATAGTGGGAGCTTGTTGGGCTATACCATGTTTTTTATAAGAAACAATTTCATTGATGAAATATTTACAAAAACGTGAGAAATAGCCCAATCTAAGGGAGTTACAGAAGACTCCAATTGGACAAAAGAAATTAAAGATATAAAGATGAAAAGGCTTCCCAAATGACGTGATTAAAAAAAGTATTAAATGCTTGAGCTTTTTCTTTGAAAATACGATTGTTCCTCCCAATCCAAACGGACCATTAGAAGACTTGGACAATATGCATCTATTTTTCTTCCTTTAAAGAGATTATCTTCTCTTTCTTCCGACAAGGGAACCTTGTATTTTGATTCAATTGATAGAAGAGATACAATATCTTTATTTCTTTCCTAAATTCAAAGTTTATTAGAGCAGGAGTTCCTATGATTAAATCATTGTGAAGTCATTTCCTCTCCCAATTAATTGATTTTCACATAGACATTCCTCAAATTTTCTAGTCCACAAATGAGGGGAAGTGTTGATATAATTAAGGTTATCTCAGCCTATCACCTTCTTATTTTATTTTATTTTTTTATTCATCTCAGCTTATCAACTTCAGTTTTTTGGTTGATGGATGATTTACCCAGAATCTATAAATAATTCTTTGTAGGCTACTTTCAACCACCTTATGAACGACCACCAAGTAATATTGGTTTTCAGCGTCCTGCCTCCAATAGTCTACCAACTGGGGCTCCAATTTCTGGTATTTTTCACTGCTCCATATGTTTTGCCGTTGTAATTTTGTTTTATGAAGAACTTCTCTAAATTTATGAGCATTTGTTACCATTTTTATAGAGAACACTCTTCTATAACATGTTTCCAGGTCATGGAATTCCTCAAATGTTGCCATCTAGAGAAGACGTTTCAACTCTTAATTGCTGGCGGCCAGCATAAGATGTTTTGATTCTTTCCAATGTGAGTTCTTTTTCTTGCATTGTTATAATTAATTGCTGTTAAATATTATCTTCTGAACCTGTGCTGAAAACTTCATTGCTTCATTTGTTGCATATTTCCATCATGGTCTACCAGTGCTAATTGTGGAACTGAATTCAAATTGATTACTGCACTGTAAAGAAAGATCAGCTTTGTGCATAAATTCTATACACCTTGATTGCGATGTCCAGACTTTTGGAGGCTCTTGGCTGAACTCTGTACATAGTAGTTATCCTGTTAAGCTTGATCCAGGAACATTTGCTCCAGAGCTGTAGGCCATGTTTCTAACCTGGTTAGTGACATCTAATCTTGATTCTTCTAATTAGTTTTGCAAAACTAGCTTGATTTTCATCTTTCTTCTTTTATTAAGGAACTTGTAGCATTTCTCATGTAGCAAGTTCGAACATTTAAGGTTACTTTATCCTTGTATAATTAACTTGGTATTTTTATTGTTAGAATGATTTATTTGCATTCTTTCATTTCCGAAAATTTCCCGTGACAGTTTAGAGTTCTCCATTTTTATACACAGGAAGATTTTTTTAAGAAAAATCTAAGCAAAGGGAGAGAAAAGAATGAGCAAGGACAGATCAGGGGTAACTAGTATGCATGGCATAATTTATCGCCTAAATTGATTTGTTTGTGATGGGGCCTTTAATATTGGGCACAGAAGATTCAAATAAATTTAAAAATACCTATGCTTTTAATTTTTCTCTTTCTAAGTGCTGCTGTTCAACGCTTCTAATTGTTTCAGGCATAAAAGTTCAAACTTTTCGTTTATTCAATTGAAAGGAATAAGAGTTCAAATAATAAAAGTTGGTTTTACCTAAATATACGTTAGGAATTCAATTATTCAAATATTTTAAGAATAAACTGGCCTAATAGTTTCACCTGTCTTACGGTGATGTATTTCTAACTGAAATTGATGTCTCGTGGTTATATGTTTCTTGCTGAAATTTCTCTCTTCCATCCAGAGAAATAGAGAACACCTTGTTCGTTGGCTAATTTGGAAGTAAGAAGTTAAAAAAATTGTTATTTTAAGAGACTCATTGCTACTTTTGTTGGGCGCATAGTTGCTCAAGATTTTCATATGTGCATTATTTTGGCATGCATGCGTCATGGATTTCACTATACGAAAAGTTCATTCTAAAATTGAGTTCCATATGTGGGGGGAGAATGGAGAGTTTGGATTATGCTATCATTAATATGGATTCATTAATGAAAAGTTTGTTGCTTGTTTCCCAAAAAAATGTTTTTTTTTTATGTGATTGAGTTTTGGATTAGAAACAATTTCATTAATATATAAAATTACAATATAGAATGCATGTAACTTACACACCAACTATTTAAGAGACAGTCAAAACTATAAGCGTGAATAGTGTGGAAGTTTACACCAATGGATAACATTAAGGGTGATTATCTAGGAACAGATTGTAGGAGGAAGATTTATCTTGGAAAATACGTCTTTTCCTCTCATTCCAGACATTCCAACATAAGCTTCTCCCACAAAATCTCTTCTCCTTCTTGAATGGGTGATCACTGGGAGTGATAGAAAGCAGAGTGAAGGGGTCTCTAGGCAGTGTAATTTTTATGTGATCGATCAAAGTAGAGCTAGAGAAAAGGATTAGGATTATAGTATTATTAAGCTTTTTTTAGTGCCTCAAGCTCTCTTCTCCTCCTTATCCATGGGGGGCAAGAAAATTCTAGTAGAATACTTGTGTCCATTCTCCAAGCTTGGTATAATTTCTAAACCCTAAGTCAAGACATTCATCAAAAGGTGTTATAATTCCAGGTTTTCTTTGTAATTCTCATTTTGTGATCAGAGGGCATTTAAAGTTCTGAAATAATCTCTATGAGAGGCTTATCACCAAATTGCTCAGTCTTCCCATAGGATAGTACTTGTACCATTTTCGAGCTTTAGTGTCTAGAATTCATTTGTAAGTGGGCTTCTGGGGCTGCACCATTTAGTTCATCACGGAAAGACCACTCTGGAGAGATGACTCTATCATAAAACATCTCGAAGTATATGGTGCAGTCTGCAGCTTGAAACTGAACAAATGCTTATAATAAACAAGATTAAGGAACTTGGTCAGGTGTTTCTCAACTCATTCCAGAAGATCATCTGGATATTAATCAGATCCATCGGGTTCCTCAAAATTTGGCCTCTTTGACTTGGCAAGCATTTTGAAATCATGATGCAAGTGAATATGCTCTTTAGAAGAGTACGACAATGCATATGGACATCTTCATGTTCATTTTCATATAGGAATTATTATTTATTTTGAAGATTTCGGAAGAATTGACCTCATTTGTTATACAGTAAATGCTAAGCTGGTCCTAGGTTTGAAACTCACCTGTGACATTAATTTGTAGACACATCATTTGTCTCCCAATGCTTGGACTAGAGACAGACGTGGTTTCCATGGGTTTAGGGAGGGAAGCCTATTGATAATTACATAAAGATTGTAGATGTGGGAACCCTCTAAAAGATAATAGATCCCTTAGTGTTGGGTCATGTTCGGTTTGTATGGATAGGAAACAATAATTTTCATTGATGAACGAAAAGTTACCAAAGATGCCCTATTGATAATTACAAACAAAAAAAATTCTCCCAAGTGTACATCCTTAAAGGGGAAGATCTGGTATGTGCCCATGTCATAGCAAGGAATGCGATAGATTCTATGAGACTTTCCTTTGTAAATGTCATTTTGGATCTTCCCGATCATCCACCAAAAAAAGCAGACAGAGGATTGAACACCGGAAGTCTTTCTTTTCATCTGTAAATGGATTTCTAATTTAGGGCACTTGACGATATAGTTCTAGGCATTACAAATTCTTCTCAAATCTTTTTCAGATGGTTGTCGAGATGATGATATTTTCCTCCCAATGAGAGAACAGTTCTCACATCCCTCTCTAACTTTAGTAGACGTGATCACAGTTTCTAAAATTCACTACTTCAATAAATGGTTGAAATTTTAGTCTATGAATCTTGTTCACTACTTCAATACATGTATTCATTTGGAAAGCATCCTGCCCGAGACATGCCAAGAAATAAAAATATACCTTTTATGATTATGATGATTTGGCCTGCTTTAAATGATATTATCTATTTGCTAATGATGTTACCGTGTCGTAACCGTATCGTATGTTGTAACAGGTTTTGATAGATTTTTAAGATAGAGAAAGATGAGCATTTTTTGAGATTCTCCATTTGTTTACTTACCCGAGAAAAGAAAATAGTCACAATATTATATCCATGGAGATAGCATAGCTTGAAGCTGCAAAGTTGAGATAGACTTATATTTAACATGGATTTTTTGTGCCAAGACGTGGCTGATCCTTCCTTATTATGCAGGCTCCCGTTGTAAAGGTAGTCCCCAGATACTCAAAATGAATTTTCAGATTTTTCATGTAATACAATACTTTCCATACATTGTACATGATATCATCTTCTTTTCTCACCTCGCATCCTAAAGTATTTTTCTAAAATAATTTCTTTATGATTTATAAATCCATCTCAGTCTGAATATAGTTGTTCAATTACGAGCTTCATTTCCCATTTTGATTCTGACCCTCACCTTATTGATGGTTGTTGAAGATAGCTCTTTATTTGCTCTGTTATTTTATTTTTGCATCTGATAGATTTATTTATAGTAGATGATGTGGACTCTTCATTCTGCTTTGAAATTTTGGCTGTGTGCATGAATTTTGGTTGGGGAAGAATTCATTACTTGGTGCAGTTTAATGAACTTTCTAAAACAGCAGTGTGATGGGTGATATTGGACTTTGGTAATCAATCAATGAGTGATGTTGCCTTTGCCTGCACAATTCAATTAATTACCTATTTCAACATGCTTCTCCTTCATTGATAAAAGAGGTACCTTATTTGCTTTCTACTTGAATCTCTTGTTCCTTTTTTTTTTTTTTTTTTTTTGAGTTCTAACAACAATATTATTTTGGGATTGGGGATTCAAACTTGTGAATTAATTGTCTCACTTTCTACTTGAATCTCTTGTTCTAATTCAAGGATAGCCTTTTTCTTCTTTGTTTTTTTGTCAAACGTGGCATTCAAAGTATTCAAGATAGACGTGAGAAAATTGTCCATAATTTTTCGGATTTTGTAATGTTTTCTATTTATAGATTGAAGAGTACGAGTACATGTTTTTTAATGTCTTACGCAATTTATATGGTATTCTAATTAATAAGGGAAATTTTAGTAGCACAATTTTTTTTTTTTTTTAATTTTGGGATAAAAACTAGTACAATTTGTTTCCCATGAAAAAATTTGTCTTTTTTTTTTATTACACAAAAAGTTTCCTTGACAATCAAATTTAATTGTAAGACCCAAAACAAATTTAAAATAAAAATACATGTAGTTATAAGAAAATACGTAGAAAATTTATTTCTAGGAGTGACTGGATCATCTGACCATGGTTGAAAGGTTGTCATAATTAGAGTTATTAATTGAATATAATTCAAAGGATATAATTAAAAGGGTAAAAGAGTTGAAAAAATACATATAGTTGGGATCAACGTTGGTATTATTATATTAACCTCCAAGAATGAAAGGACAAAATTAAATAGAAATTGTACATCACTTCACTTCAAAATAAAGCCTTAATTTCAACTCAATAAACTAATAAACATTTCCTACAAAATAGCAAAGATGTATACAATTCCCTTTACAACACTCAAATTTTAGTGAGCATGTGTTGGCACGTGCTTGTACCATCGATTTCATCACAGCAATATCCATCTTCCAAAGGCGAAACATTGACCTGTTATATTTGACTTTAACTCTTCTGTAGTTGTATTCTTAAAACTATAAAATACGACATTGAAACCTGATCATTTATGGAGCAAAAGTAGGTATAGAATCTTTTTTCTTTTTTCTTTTTTCTTTTTTCTTTTTCTTTTTCTTTTAATCATATGGAACTAATCAAGTGCAGCTTTGTTTCTTCGACCACTCAAAGGTTTTGGCAAGCCATCAAATATTGGTCTAGAAGCAGACGAAATTGCCTGTAAATCTGGTTTCAAACTCCACATGGAAGCACCCCAGATTGATGAAGTGATGCTATTTTCCTCATCTGGCAAATTTGATGTGCTCGACGACTTCCTTACCGACACGAACCCATCAGCAGCCACAAACGAATCCCCCAAACCTACTGGAATCGGAATCATTCCGACCTCATTGTCGCTTGCTAAATTAGTTCTACTTTTGGGTCTTTGAGCCAAGAAGCCCTTTCCAGCAGAGGATGGAAACCCATTGTCATCTTTCAAGAGCCTTTCAGGGGATTGAGAAAAGTCATTTACAGATTTCTGGCGCCTTCTTATCAATTTATCATTCCATTCATTAGATTGCAAATCAGCCACCTCTCCTTTCTCACCTAGAAATCCATTCGCTGAACTCTTGGATGTTCGATGGTGATCCGTTAGTGAATCCGAATCCTGTGAGGTCCCAGACACGAGCTCGTCTTCTAAATAATGCAAGGCTCCTTTCCTGTAGGCTGACATTTCAAAACAGCCAACTCTGCTTTTTTGATCGGATTGTTTGAGCCCATAGTAATCCTGTAAGGAGCTCATTGCTGGGGAGATGCTTTGGTTGGAAGACTGCAATTTGAGGGACTGGAATGATTCGAAGAAATCCAATGAAGGACGATCACTTGGAGTCTTTTCGGAGCTGCTTCGTCTGTAAAAAACGATTTTCTTATCAACACAAGATGATGGGTGAGATCACCAGCAAAATATTGCATAACTGAAATCTCTTTCTAATTCTATCCACTTCTAAATTATGTATTGTAACAATTGGATACATCGCTTGTAATGAAATCCATATTTGCACACTTGATCATAAAGAATTCCAGGCAGAACATCTGCCAACGAAAATCAAAAGGGAGGATCTTATATAACATTTGTTTGGCTAGCCATTTCCTAGAGTTATATAATATTTATGATGGGTGACATAAATGAGACTACCAAGTATAATAATTCAGAATAATTAAAATAACATTTTGGTTCAGTTTGTTTTGTTTTAATCATTAAATTTTCAAATGGTCGATTTTAGTATCTAAGATTTCAAAAAAGTTCAAAATTGGTCCTAACAGTACACACACATATATATATCAATTATCAATTAAGGTTGATGTGCTTGTGATGAAGGATGGAGAGAAAGGGTTGAGAAAAAAGAATGAGGGAGAAAAATAATTAAGGGTTAGAGAGGATGCTGGAAAAAAAAAAGATTTTAGCGAAAAAGTTAACTTATCTAAATAACCAGGGCCCTCTCTAACCATCACCAACAATTCCTACAGCAAAATAACTATCAGTATGCACCATTCCATCCCATCAGAAAAAGAGCCACTAGACCTCTACGACGACGTCCAAGCATCAAAGCAGACCCTTGGCTCCACTCAAATTTTCTTTCTTAATGCCTTCCACTAGTTCTAAAAATGGCAGTGCTACCTTTTTCTTTTCTTTTTTTTTTAATAATTGGGAATGGAAGCTTCACCCCCACTAAATATTCAAGATACCCGCGCGTCCTTCCTAAGACACGGATGTGAGAAACAACAATGAATTTTTCAATTAAGTTCACTCATAGATTTTGAATCTGAGATCTCTAAGACCCTAAGCCCCTACCAACGAGGAATAAGACCACTTTCCAGAAACAGGGACGAACGGCCATGACTTGAATCCCTACCTTAACCTCAAGCCCTATATGATCAATAACTGATAATTCTGCAAGTCGCTACCGATCTAAAACAAGGCGTCGAACACAGATTATCGAGACATGGCCATGGGCATCTTAGAGAAAAAAATATCAAAAGTAGCTAATATCCACTCAATTCACATGATATGTCATATGTGTGCATAATACGTGGGGAGAATATGATATATATCAAAATGGCATAGACGTACCCTGGAGTGTTTCGGCCTTCCAATAAACAAGGAGAAGGAGGATGCCTTCCAGGAAGAGGAATCCGGAGAGATTTAAGAGCAAACATTTGAAGGTCTGTGATGAGTCCATTCATCTTCTTTATATCTGCAACCTGGCGAATCACAATAAACCACAATTACAATTTTCTCCTAAAAGAGATCCACTTAGGTTATTCCAAAGCATTCCACATTAGGATGGAATGATGGTGTGCTATGCCCCATTGTTATCAAAAAAAAAAATATCAATGCGAGATGAAAGAAATCATCCTAACTTCGGAGTAAAAAAATATCAATTTTGTAAAGGTTATACGGGTTGTCTTGTGAAAACAGTTGAGATGCGCTTAAATTGGTTAAAAAACTCACAGATTTCAAACAAAAAAAAAAAGATTTACATACTGACCACAAGAAAAAGAGATCGATATTCATCAGAACGGCTCATTATCAACCTCTTGCTGCTCACTGGGGCAACCAGGAATAGTGAAATTATCCAATAGGGTCGCCAAATTATGGCTGCTATTCTCTCCTAAATCTTAAGATATATAAAATGCAATTTTTAGGGTCTCTTCTACAGCATTATAAATCGACAACCACTTTCTACCTGGATTCCCTGAATGTGGATATATACACCCATTTACTTTTCCTTAAATTTGAAGTTTCACTAGTTAACTGAGACAATAATTTTTTTTTATAACTAAAAATCAGAGCTTCATCTCACAGTATATTCGAGAGCATATGCACCAATCCCAAAACTCGTATTCAAGAGACAACAAAGGATTTTAGAATTAAGTTCACTTATGAGTTTTGAGAGACCTCCAAAAGAAAATTCTTAGAAACTCCAAATCTCTACCAACAAGGCTGTAGTCAGGGACAACCATTTTGTCCCTTTGATTTGTAGCTTTTGCTATAAATATTGTCCATGGACATTTTGTCTTTAAATTTACTGTTTGATTTTAGTTCTGGTTCATTCAATTTTCAATACAAATCCACAATAACCCTCATTAGGAAAAGAGAGAAAATCTTTATAAAAAAAAACATCAGACGTGACAATATCAGTAGTCATAGCAAGAACATTTCGAAACCGTCAACTCCATTGTTTCCCCGATCATAACAACGATTGGAAGCAAAATTCAGAACAATACAAGCTACTACCCAAAAAAAAAAAAAATCATGAATTAACACTAAAATGCAGTTTACCTCAACACCATATTTGATGGCCACTCCAGCAAGAGTATCAAATTTAGAAACCGGATGAACAATACAATTAGTAGGAGATGAAACCTGCGAGCTTCTTCCATTAGGCGTAATTTCCCCATAGATATAATCACAATTCCCATTCCCATTCATCCGCCCCTTTTCCATCTCCAATCGCTCAAAAATCCACCATCCAAATTCAATCTCCGTCAATAAATCAAGATCTTCATCAAGTCAACCAAGATTCAAAACCAATCCAACACACACACACGCCAATTCAACAAAAAACAGCTCCACAAATCAAGACCATCAAAAAATTCGTTTCGGAAAACCAACTGCGCGAATCGGGAACAGAAATGCGAAAAAGAATCCTAGATCTGACTTGGAAATGAACAAATGAAATCGTGAGCGGGAATTTTTTCGCCTTCCGAGACTAAAAAAATCGCAAATCCCAAAACTTCTTCTTGGAAAAGATAATGAATGAAATATTTTTCGCTCTTATTTCTTCACAAAAATCCCTGATTTATAAAGTTCGACGATCGCACAAGCATTTACCAATGTTATAAAATTAAAATAAATAAGTATTATTATTTTTGTTTATATAAATTTATGTTTGTTTCATATTCACAGTACAACCAAGATATGAGATCCCTACCTCTATTTTTTTTCTTTATTTGAATTTTTCAGTTTTAGGAACATTCAAATTTATTCGATTTTGAATATAAACTTAAATTAGAAACTAATATTAATCAAAATTCTTTTTATATTGTGTTTTAATTATATCGCTTTTTTTTTAGAACTAATACATGCATTGCAGATTTTGGTAGGTTTTTTTTTTCTTTTCAATTTTGTCTTCTCTCTATCACACACTTCATCGAGGTTGCAAAGTCCATCTCCTCTTATTCTTCTTTGCTTCATTTCACATTCACATTCTCTAGTTCTTTGACATTCAAATGTTGGAGGGTAAAATGATATGTTCTGTGACATTAGTCAACGTACACACAAGCAGGCGTGAACAGTCGTGGATATTAAAACAAAAAAAAAATCACATTCACATACTTCATGCACATTTCATATTTCACATTCTTCTCCTCTTGTTTTCCTTAAGTTTTCTTACTTATTTCGGATTTTCATTCCATAGTTACTCGTTAAGTTGGGAGGCATGTAGAAGTTGTTGTAGAAGAGGGGATTTTGGATGTATATCACTCTCTTGGGTCTCTCATATTGAATTTTTACATAGATGGAGAGGAAATTCAAGGTTTATATATACCGGGATGGCGATCCTAATATTTTTTTTATCTGACTCCAAGAAAGCTCGCTGGCAAGACTGCACCAACTTACAAGCCCTAGACCTCTCATCCAATTTCCTCATGACTCCAATCTCATCCAATTGTTGGATTTTTTGTAGTATTAAATTGAGGACAGATGTTGAAGATGGGTGAGAGCTTGATTAAGAGTAGAGAGAGAAATTAGGTGTGTTTGATGAGATTTTAGAAACTTGTTCTTCTTTGCGGGTTTTCTTCTTCGTCGTTGTTGTTCAACTAGGGGAAAGTTCATCTTCCTAATTAATTGAAGGTCATTGGCTAAACCGAAGACTATCAGTGTAACAACCCCATTTTAAATGGATTTTATTAAAATAAAAGAGTTAGGGTGCAATTTTGTGATTTAGTGCAAAATGGAAGGCATTTTTGTCATTGAGATAGAGATATTTAAGGAATAGTGCAAATCCCTAGGGCTAGAATCTGCTGTTCATCCATCTTCACCACCAAGTGTTGCGCTACCATCGTGGTTTTTTCTCCGGTGAGACCATTTCGGAGTTGAAGTGTCATCGTCAATGTCGTGCATGGTAGTAATCGTGGGTTCTTCGTCTACTGTGTGAGCTGAGGAGCGTCGATGGCCGATAGCGATGTCGAGGTCGTTGTCGGGAAGAGTGCCCCACGAGCTTCACCGTCTTCGCCATGGGTTGTGTTTCATTTGACTGAGCAGCTCCTCCGTGGTCCGTCTGCACCCATTCACTGAGGAGTAGAGCAGCTTGTGTGGGTTCCGCTAATGGGCTTCATGTTTGTGGTGTGAATTAGCCGCCGCGAGACTGTGATTCTACTGCCGCCATCAGCTCATCGTTGTCATCTAGTGGTGGTGGTCGTCGGAATAGTTCGCCAGAGTTAAGGTAAGGTTTTCCTCTTTGTTTTTGTTTAAGTGACATCTTAAGGTTGAAGAAGAAGTGTGTTTGAATGCTAGCTTATGGTTGCTTGGTTCATGTTTAAAGTCATTAAATGAGTTTTAAGGATGTTTGAGGTTTAAATCTATTTAAGTTGCGTTTAAGGTTGTTTGGTTGCAGGGTTGAGATCATTTAAAGCATGGATTATGGGTGTTTGTCTGCAAGTGTATGAGTATTTAAAGTGTGGTTTAAGCTTATTTTTGGTTCTTAGTTAAAGTTATTCAAATTGTGGATAGGCAGTGTTTGCTTGTTGGGTTATGGATATTTGAATTAATGGTTAAGCTTGTGTGGCTAGAGATTTAAATGATCTTAGGTTAGAGTTTTGGATTTATAGCTGTTTTGGATATGGGTTTTACTTTTTGGATTAGAGTTTATTGGGTGTTTGTCTTAAGTTAAATGGTGAGTTTGAACCATTGACTTTTCTATTGACCATATTTAACCTGAGCCATTTTCTGTTCTTGGAGCCGAGTTTATGAGGCGTATGTAGCCGCTTGGTGCCACCGAGGCACGTTTTTCAAGGTGCTTCCCTGTTTGATAAATTTGATATTCTTGATCTATTTTCTATGGTCTAAGGTGCTAGTTTTGACCTATTTTTTTGTTTTAGGGCTCGGAGTTATGTTTGGCTATTTGGAAATTCTAGTCGATTCTTGGAGAGCTGTTAGTGGATTGGCCAAGGTAAGGGACTCTTTACCCCCTTCTTGAGGACTTGTGGTTAATACATGTGTTGGTTTACTTGCATTAGTTGATTTGTCTGGTTTTAGCATGGCCATATACATTGTATGTTGCATTTGATTGCATCAAGAGCATATACATTTCATGTCATTTCTCTTGTATGAATAGTGATGCGTGATTTATGTATGTCTGCCTAATATGGTCGAGTTGCATGTGGTTGCTTGTAAGAACCCGACCCGAAAGTGGCCCTAAGCCCGGTTCTTACTAGCATGCTTACAAATTTAAAACATTCAAATAGTAAAGAAAAATCGCTTAAAATAAAACTTGATTAAAACAAGATAAGAACAACATTCATTTCATAAACTTCCTTAAACCAATCCTGGCTAGTAATTTCAAAACAAATAGTTTAAACATCTCCTTGAAACAAATCAGTTCCCACAGCATGCTACTACAAAAAGAAAAGACTCTAAATAACAAAAGATAGAGTACGTCGACAGCTCCCATGATCAAACAGTTCCCTCCACTAGCCATCCAGGTGTTGTCCCAAGTTACTTGAAAGAAAAGTAAGGGTGAGTACGAAGGCACTCAATAAGAATCCCCAACCGGGGTAAAATACGATACATCCATCATCTAGCATCCTAGTATACATGCAAACAGTTACCAACATAGAACTTTACCCATTGGGCTAACAGAACAAGTCTAGAAACCTCGGAAGTCTTCTACTTCCAACTTAGAGATCATCTGCCATATCTTATTCCAAGCTGATGGGATAAAGTGCGTTATGTCTAAGCTGATGGGACAAAGTGCGTTAAGTCCAAGCTGATCAAGCAAGATAAGTGCGTTATGTCATCGTCAATGTCGTGCATGGTAGTAATCGTGGGTTCTTCGTCTACTGTGTGAGCTGAGGAGCGTCGATGGCCGATAGCGATGTCGAGGTCGTTGTCGGGAAGAGTGCCCCGCGAGCTTCACCGTCTTCGCTATGGGTTGTGTTTCATTTGACTGAGCAGCTCTTCCATGGTCCGTGTGCACCCATTCACTGAGGAGTAGAGCAGCTTGCGTGGGTTCCGCTAATGGGCTTCATGTTTGTGGTGTGAATTAGCCGCCGCGAAACTGTGATTCTACTACCGCCATCAGCTCATCGTTGTCATCTAGTGGTGGTGGTCGTCGGAATAGTTTGCCAGAGTTAAGGTAAGGTTTTCCTCTTTCTTTTTGTTTAAGTGACATCTTAAGGTTGAAGAAGAAGTGTGTTTGAATGCTAGCTTATGGTTGCTTGGTTCATGTTTAAAGTCATTAAATGGGTTTTAAGGATGTTTGAGGTTTAAATCTATTTAAGTTGGGTTTAAGTGTAACAGCCCAGAATTTCATCCCGGTCGTCCCGGTTTGCCCCAGGGGCATTTTGGTAATTTGGCCGAGCCGACAGGGCCGGTTATGTCTTTGCTAATTGCCGGAAAAATTATGAGATGATTTGAATGGGATCGGGAAGCTTTGTGAAGGCATTTGGGCTTGGTAGAATGCAAAAAGAATAGGGAATTAAATAACGCGTCGGGTGAGATTCGAACCAAGGTCGCTTGGGAAGCTAGACGGGTGACATTGCCACTTGAGCTACCAGACGCTCTTGTTATTCTAAACGCGCCAACTTGTATTTAAGCCTGTTTCAAATGGATTTTAGTTAAAAGCAGAACCGCCCGAGCTTTCTTCTTCATTTCTTCCCTTCTCCTTTTTCTTCGCGATTTCTTTCTCCTTCTCCCTCGACCGACTGCGATTCCTCTCCCTCGCCGGAGCACCCTCGCCGATCGCCCAACCCTGGTAAGCTCCTTCTCTTTTCTTCTTCTTCTTCTTCTTCTTCTTCTTCTTCTTCTTCTTCTTCTCCTCTGTTTTCCTTCTCCTCTGTTCTCGTTTCCACCCTTGATGGCCGAAAGAAAGGATTTGTTGTGTGTGTGATGTTCGGTGCAGCTAACTAAGGGGATTCGTCCAACCAATTCGGTCGAGCTCGTCTTCTCCACCCAGTTCGCCCAGCTCGACCTCCCTTCTCGATCGCGCCAGGCGCCAAGCTAGCCAGCCCTTCGCGCGCTGAAGCCGCAGCGCCTTCGCCGCTTCGCGCGCAGCCACGCCCACGCCATGTCGCCGTATGCGCCGCGCCGCTCGTGTGCGCAGCCGGTGCCGTCGCGCCCGGCCACCGCCCGCCAACGCGCCCATCCCTGCACCCCAGCACGCCCAACCAGCCCTATTGCTGCCCCGCTCGTGAAATAGACTCGTTCGTGTGTCCGTCGCACCTCGTGAGTTACTTCCGAGCCGAGCCCTATTTATTTTATTGTATTTAAGCCTATTGTGTGATTTTTGTTGTGATTGATAGGTTCTCGGTAGCTAGTTCGAGTTCGTTCGCAACCTAGGATTTCGTGCCGAATCGCCTCCCGACCAAGGTAAGGATTTCTTACCGGGGTTGTGTGGGCCCTACAATATTATATGTGATTGCTGATTGATTGCTTGTTTGTGTGTACTGACATGTGTGGTGATATCATTCCGGGCTAAGACCCTGAGTTGGCATCCGAGGCCCAAGTGTGGGCTAAGCTATGTGCTCTATTCTGTGTTTTTACTCATAGCTTGCATACACTCATCGAGATGACCATGTATATCGTATTGTACCCCGGTTGGGGATTCTTACTGAGTAATTCGTTACTCACCCTTATTTTGTGGTTTTCCACAGGTAACCATGATGCGCGACAGGATGCCTGAAGGAGGAGCTGTGATCATGGGGCCCAGCCATCCAACTCTGATTTTGTATTATGACTCTTTATGTTTTGTTTCCCCTGAATGCATATAGTCGGGCACGGAGCCCTAAGATTCTTTTAATGTTTTGTGGATTCCAGCCTGTCGTAAATAAGAAGGTTTTGAATGATTTTATTAAATCTCTGATCAGAGTAAACTTTGGAAATGTATTTATCTTGGAACAGGTGCTTGGAAACAGGGACAGGTTTCAGGAAAATTATCGTGACTTTAAATTAAATGTCTAGTTTTACTTGGAATCCGAAATCATGTTTGCATATTGTTTTTATTTAAAATACATGTTTTGGGGTAAAGGCCTATTTAGAGCCCCATTCGGGTCGGGTCTTTACAGTTGGTATCAGAGCTCAGAGTCATAGATTCTGTAGATTGACCTTTTGTTGTAGGTCGTTTTCCCATGATCATCAGCACTCCGACAGTCATCAGGTACGCCTAAGTTTACTATTTTAAGTGTAAAAGGGGGTTAAGAATTTACAATACCTATCATCTAGTGTATGCCTTGTGTAGTGTTGTGGAGCGGAGACGAGCAGGTTTTGACTCGTTATTGGTTTAGGTTTAGAGCGCCATCATGCCAACTTCCCGCAATGTGTGATGTAAGTTGTGGCTTGTTGAAGTATCCAGATAGACTCGGATGCCCTGGGACATCGTCCCAGAGGGAGGTAGAGATTAGACTCCCATAGGCCAATTGTGGCCCAGTTGTTGGTTTTCCCCTAGTGAGAGGGTGGAGGTGCTTTGCCTTGGAATGCCACTCCAAGAGAGTAGTTAGCTATGGTTGTGCTGATGTGGATGTTGTGGAGCAGGTCCCCGAGTGGACTAGCCTGGGTAGCTCAAGTGTTGATCTTGAGCCTTAGTAGATTGTTTGGTTGCCCAGTGAATGGCTGCAGAGTTGGTAGCCTTCGAGGAGATTGATGAGGCATCTTTGTGCTCCTGCAAAGTGTTGTTGGTTGCAAACAAGAAGTTTTAACCCCGTGGGTTAAGGGTGCAAAGCAAGCGATGTTCCCTCTGATTTGGATCTGTTGGTGGTTTCCTCAGTTGCTTGATAGAGTTGAACACTCTTCTTTTGGTAAGCCCCTAGAGTAGGGCTAGCTGCTGCATGTTGAGAGAGCCGGCCAGAGTTTGTTGAGCATCATGTGGAGATGCAAGAGTAGGCTGTGAGCCTTTTGCTTGATGAGATGCCTTAGGCATGGTTGTTTGGGTTTGGCCCCGTTGTAGTAAGATGTGAATTGGGTAGTAGTGGCACTTGAGGTGCTTTGGTTGGTGTGCTGTTTTGGCACTGAGTCTGGTTCAGGCCTGAGTTTGGCATGGGCATAGCAGATGGTTCTATGCCGTCCGGAGTTCAGCGCACTCCTTTAGCCTTGGATCCGTTTGTGGCAGTTGCACCTGTTTGGGTCGTGCAAGAGAGCTAGTTCAGTGGTAGTCGTAGGACTACAAGAGAAAAGATGTTCGAGAGGAGCCGGAGCCTTTTCCCAGTGTTACCGGAGGTTGAGTAAGTCAGCAGGTTGTCGGTTGGTAAGTGTTGGTGCGCGTGAGCCTCGCGCTAGTGTCAAGGCCAAGAGATCTTTGCGGTTGGTAGTGCGGTCAACTACCTTCGAGTGCCTAAATCTGAGGAGAGTTGAGCATCGTAGAAGCAAGTTTGGGTCCAGCTGAGGGACCATGAGTTGGATGCCTATGAGGTGAGTAGGATGCCTTGTGAGAGGAGTTGGATGCCTTATGGGTAAGCACCCTTGGTAGAGGCATGGTATAAAGTAAGTTCGGTTTGGCATGGTTATGCTTTGGTAGAGCAAGGTTGCCACAGCTTTGAGCATCGTGTGGAGATGGGACTCTGGGTGTTCCTTTGATTGATTGTATCTCTGCTAGGAGCTAGTGTTGCTTTTTGGGAAAAGCGCTTGTTAGTCTTGGATCTCTAAATGAAGGTTGGGAGTTGTGCACACAAGTGTGTTTTGTGTGGTTCGTTCTGTGGCAGGAGTTTCAGATCCATGTAGGGTTTGCTTGGGAGATCTGGTACTCAGTTCTTGGAGGAGTTGGACTCCAGGTGGATGTTGTTTGGTGAGGTGGTAAGGATGCCATGCTCGTGGTATCAGGTTGTTGCTTAGGTAGGATTTGTTAAGTTGGACCTAAGCTTGGTTGGCGGATCTTCTTGTTGATCGTCATGACTGAGAGAGTTGTTCGGATCCTTCCTTGGGTAGAAGTTATGTTGTGGTTGATGTCTGAGTAGGAGGAAGACGCATTCTGTAGCGTTTCGGGTCCTCTTGGTTCCCAAGGAGTTGGAGTTGGCCAGCATGGTTGTGTTGCTGGAAAATGGAGTTGTTTGTTCAGGCAGTTGTCTGTTAGTCCGTTAGTTGGCAGTGCATGTGTCGAGGGTTGTCGGAGAACCCTAGGTTGTGGAGAGCCTCTCCAGAGCTCAGTCAGGCTCAGGTAGTGAGTTTCAGTTGGCAAGCTGGAGTCGTGTAGTTGTAGCCTCGGGTGAGTTGCTGGCAGTCTTAGCAGCCTAGTAAGCTAGTGGTTGTTTGGAGTAGAGTCCGGATTGGTTCCGGTGTGGGGGCAAGTTGATGCTTGGTGTTGACCAAGGTGTGGGTTGGAATTGCTAGGAGTTAGTTTTGCTCGTGGGGCGAATAGTTCGTGCCCTGTTGGTTGTCTTCCTGTTTCCAGGAAGTTGAGAGTTGCCCCGTTGGTATTTGGAGGTTCAATCCGTGGTGGACCCCTGTTGCTACCCCGTGAGATTTAGATCTTGTTGCTTTAGTGGAGCAAGACAGTGAGTGTATGTAGAGCTCTCTGTCCTTCGGTTGTCCGCTTGTAGGCGCCGTTTCTTTCTGGGTTTGGCAGGTTACTACCGTCGGTTCGTTAAGGACTTTTCTGCCATAGCCTCGCCCCTCACTCGTCTGACGAGGAAGGGTGTCGAGTTTATTTGGGACGGTAAGTGTGATGAGAGCTTTGCCAGGCTCAAGCGCAGTTTGACTTCAAAGACTGATGTTGGCGATCCCGGAGGGGACAGTGGTTTCGTGGTTTCTGATGATGCTTCCAAGTTCGGGTTAGGTTGTGTGTTGATGCAAAGACGGGAAGGTCATTGCCTATGCTTCCCGTCAGCTGAAGCCGTATGAGCAGAACTACCCGACTCACGATATGGAACTGGCAGCAGTGATGTTTGCACTGAAGATTTGGAGGCATTACTTGTATGGTGAGCGGACTCAGATGTTTACCGATCACCAGAGCCTCAAGTACCTGTTTACGCAGAAGGAGCGGAATATGAGGCAGAGGAGATGGCTAGAGTTGGTAAAGGATTATGACTGCGAGATTTTGTACCATCCGGGTAAAGCCAATGTTGTAGCTGATGCCTTGAGTAGGAAGACGTCGCACTCACGCGCGCTGTTGTTGATTTCCGGCCAGATTGCGGAGAGAGTTCGAGCGGGCCGAGGTTGCAGTGTTGTTGGGTGAGGTTCTCGCGCGAGTAGCTCGATTGTGATCCGACCATCGATTAGACAGCGGATTATTGATAGTCAGCTGAGTGACCCCGCCCTTAAAAGATTGGTTGACAGAGTTAGTGCTGACGGAGATTTTGACTTCGTATATTCACCAAACAGTGGGTTGACTTACAGAGGCCGGTTGTGCGTTCCGGATGTGGCAGGATTGCGAGCAGAGTTGCTCTCTGAGGGCCACAGTTCCCCGTTTGCTTGGCACCCCGGGAGTACCAAGATGTATCAGGACCTTAAGCGGACATTCGGTGGATGGGTATGAAAAGAGATGTTATGAGTGTGTCGGTCGGTCTCTCACTTGTCGGCAAGTGAAGGCACCCTGCAGAGAGACCAGCCGGTTTGTTGCAGCCGCTGAGTGTGCCTCAGTGGAAATGGGAAGAGATCTCCATGGACTTTATTTCTGGTTTGTCGAGGACTCCGAAGAAGTTCACTCAGATCTGGGTGATAGTCGACCGATTGACTAAGAGCGCACACTTCATTCCCGGTAGAGACACATATACCGTGGAACAGTGGGCGCAGTTGTTTTTGGAGCAGATCATTCGTTATCACGGTGTGCCTGTGAGGATTGTGTATGACCGTGATTCGAGGTTCACTTCTCGTTTCTGGAGAGCGCTCCAGAAGGGTTTAGGCACTCGAGTGCGATTCAAAGCCTGACTTTTCACCCTCGAGCACCGATGGATGATCGAGAGGGTGAACCAGATCCTCGAGGATATGTTGAGGGCTTGTGTGTTGGATTTCTCGGGCAGTTGGGACCAGTACCTGTATTTGATGGAGTTTGCATATAACAACAGTTATCAGTCGTCGATTCAGATGGCTCCATTCGAGGCTTTGTATGGCAAGCGTTGCCGATCTCCTGTGTTCTGGGAAGAGGTTGGTGATAGACAGGTTTTGGGTCCTGAGTTGCTGCAGTTGACCAACGGAGCAGTGCAGAAGATTAGAGCTCGTATGCTGACAGCTCATAGCAGACAGAAGAGTTACGCCGATGTTCGGCGTCGGGATTTGGAGTTTGAGGTTGGTCAGCATGTGTTCTTGAAGGTTGCACCGATGCGAGGTGTTTTGAGGTTCGGTAAGCGTGGAAAGCTGAGTCCTCGTTTTGTTGGTCCGTTTGAGATTCTGGAGAGGATTGGAAAGGTTGCTTATCGGTTAGCCCTGCCTCCTTCACTGTCAGCGGTACATGGAGTTTTTCATGTTTCGATGTTGAGGCACTACGTGCCGGATCCGTCGCACATCGTGGACTTTGAGCCCTTGCAGCTGAATGAAGATTTGAGCTTCGAGGAGAAGCCAGTGGGGATTCTTGCTTTTGAGACAAAGACATTGCGTAACCGTGAAATCCGTTTGGTAAAAGTTCAGTGGAGGAGTCAGAGTTTAGAGGAAGCCACTTGGGAGCGGGAAGATGAGATGAGGTTACACTATCCCGAGCTGTTCCAGTTTTAAGGACTTTCAAGGACGAAAGTCATAAAAAGGGGGGAATATTGTAACAGCCCAGAATTTCATCCCAGTCGTCCTGGTTTGCCCCAGGGGCATTTTGGCAATTTGGTCAGGCCGACAGGGCCGGTTATGTCTTTGCTAATTGCCGGAAAAATTATGAGATGATTTGAATGGGATCGGGAAGCTTTGTGAAGACATTTGGGCTTGGTAGAATGCAAAAAGAAATAGGGAATTAAATAACACGTCGAGTGAGATTCGAACCAGGGCCGCTTGGAAAGCTAGACAGGTGGCATTGCCACTTGAGCTACCAGACGCTCTTTCTATTCTAAACGCGCCAACTTGTATTTAAGCCTGTTTCAAATGGATTTTAGTTAAAAGCAGAACCGCCCGAGCTTTCTTCTTCATTTCTTCCCTTCTCCTTCTTCTTCGCGATTTCTTTCTCCTTCTCCCTCGACCGACTGCGATTCCTCTCCCTCGCCGGAGCTCCCTCGCCGATCGCCCAACCCTGGTAAGCTCCTTCTCTTTTCTTCTTCTCCTCTGTTTTCCTTCTCCTCTGTTCTCGTTTCCACCCTTGATGGCCGAAAGAAAGGATTTGTTGTGTGTGTGATGTTCGGTGCAGCTAACCAAGGGGATTCGTCCAACCAATTCGGTCGAGCTCATCTTCTCCACCCAGTTTGCCCAGCTCGACCTCCCTTCTCGATCGCGCCAGGCGCCGAGCTCGCCAAATTTTCGCGGCTGGCCGAAGCGCGCGCCGCTTTCGCTCGCCGCGCCGCGCCACGCCACGCCTGGCCCATTGTGTCGCCCGCGCGCCGTCTGCGCGCAGCCAGTGCCCGTCCACGCCCAGCCCTGCCCGCCAACGCGCCCATCCCTGCGCCCCAGCGCGCCCAGCCAGCCCTATTGCTGCCCCGCTCGTGCAATCGACTCGTTCGTGTGTCCGTCGCGCCTCGTGAGTTACTTTCGAGCCGAGCCCTATTTATTTTATTGTATTTAGGCCTATTGTGTGATTTTTGTTGTGATTGATAGGTTCTCGGTAGCTAGTTCGAGTTCGTTCGCAACCTAGGATTTCGTGCCGAATCGCCTCCCGACCAAGGTAAGGATTTCTTACCGGGGTTGTGTGGGCCCTACGATATTATATGTGATTGCTGATTGATTGCTTGTTTGTGTGTACTGACATGTGTAGCTAGGTGCACCATTCTGAATTCCCGATTAGCATGATTTTCCTAGTTATTTCTCATGTTAATCCATGCTAGGTTGTTTCCCTCTGGCATGCTCGTATCTGTTCTTGTTTCGTAGTATCATGCTAGGCTCGTTGTATTCTTATTGAGCACGTATTGGATTTTATTGAATTGTTTCTTCGATTGCTAAGGTAGGTTAGAGTTCTGTGGTAGATAGCATCATCCGGCCCGATGCATAAAGTACCTTGCATCCATGGCAGGGACGTTCGAGACAGTTCTCCGTCCCTGGACCCCGTGGGGGATTAGCTAACCCTACCGGTAGGCCCCGCAATCTTGGGTGAGGGTGGCGGATCGTTAAATGCCCCAACGGTCGGGATGATGACTTGGCATTGCCTCGCCCCGGCGGCGGCATGTCCTCAACATGTTTGGCAAGCCCCGATTGCCACTGTTAAGGTAAGGACGGCTTCTGGTGTAAGCCTACCACGACCGTTCCTTAGCCTCAAAGTGTAGTTCAGGTGACATAGTTTACGTGTCGAGTCTCACACCCCTATGTCAGTGACACCGATCCAGAGATTTAGTTAGGCGTGGTGACTGGACATGGGCAGCTTGCCACTAGACCCGGCACCCCTGGTGGGCAGCGATAGCGCGCGTTACATGCTTACGCTCATTCTGGCGATCGAGAGCTCCTCGAGATTGTGAGCGGTGTACCTTTTCGTCGACGATAGAGACAGCCGAGGCCGGGACTTGTTTCTCGTATAGGGCGACTTGTGTGGTGATATCATTCCGGGCTAAGACCCTGAGTTGGCATCCGAGGCCCAAGTGTGGGCTAAGTTAGGTGCTTTTTCCTGTGTTTTTACTCATAGCTTGCATACACTCATCGAGATGACCATGTATATCGTATTGTACCCCGGTTGGGGATTCTTACTGAGTAATTCGTTACTCACCCTTATTTTGTGGTTTTCCACAAGTAACCATGGTGCGCGACAGGATGCCTGAAGGAGGAGCTGTGATCATGGGGCCCAGCCATCCAACTCTGATTTTGTATTATGACTCTTTATGTTTTGTTTCCCCTGAATGCATATAGTCGGGCACGGAGCCCTAAGATGCTTTTAATGTTTTTTGGATTCCAGCCTGTCGTAAATAAGAAGGTTTTGAATGATTTTATTAAATCTCTTATCAGAGTAAACTTTGGAAATGTATTTATCTTGGAACAGGTGCTTGGAAACAGGGACAGGTTTCAGGAAAATTATCGTGACTTTAAATTAAATGTCTGGTTTTACTTGGAATCTGAAATCATGTTTGCATATTGTTTTTATTTAAAATACATGCATTGGGGTAAAGGCCCATTTAGAGCCCCATTCGGGTCGGGTCTTTACATTAAGGTTGTTTGGTTGCAAGGTTGAGATCATTTAAAGCATGGATTTTGGGTGTTTGTCTGCAAGTGTATGAGTATTTAAAGTGTGGTTTAAGCTTATTTGGTTCTTAGTTAAAGTTATTCAAATTGTGGATAGGCAGTGTTTGTTTGTTGGGTTATGGATATTTGAATTAATGGTTAAGCTTGTGTGGCTAGAGATTTAAATGATCTTAGGTTAGAGTTTTGGATTTATAGCTGTTTTGGATATGGGTTTTGCTTTTTGGATTAGAGTTTATTGGGTGTTTGTCTTAGGTTAAATGGTGAGTTTGAACCATTGACTTTTCTATTGACCATATTTAACCTGAGCCATTTTCTGTTCTTGGAGCCGAGTTTATGAGGCGTATGTAGCCGCTTGGTGCCACCGAGGCACGTTTTTCAAGGTGCTTCCCTGTTTGATAAATTTGATATTCTTAATCTATTTTCTATGGTCTAAGGTGCTAGGTTTGACCTATTTTTTTGTTTTAGGGCTCGGAGTTATGTTTGGCTATTTGGAAATTCTAGTCGATTCTTGGAGAGCTGTTAGTGGATTGGCCAAGGTAAGGGACTCTTTACCCCCTTCTTGAGGACTTGTGGTTAATACTTGTGTTGGTTTACTTGCATTAGTTGATTTGTCTGGTTTTAGCATGGCCATATACATTGTATGTTGCATTTGATTGCATCAAGAGCATATACATTTCATGTCATTTCTCTTGTATGAATAGCGATGCGTGATTCATGTATGTCTGCCTAATATGGTCGAGTTGCATGTGGTTGCTTGTAAGAACCCGACCTGAAAGTGGCCCTAAGCCCGGTTCTTACTAGCATGCTTACAAATTTAAAACATTCAAATAGTAAAGAAAAATCGCTTAAAATAAAACTTGATTAAAACAAGATAAGAACAACATTCATTTCATAAACTTCCTTAAACCAATCCTGGCTAGTAATTTCAAAACAAATAGTTTAAACATCTCCTTGAAACAAATCAGTTCCCACAGCATGCTACTACAAAAAGAAAAGACTCTAAATAACAAAAGATAGAGTACGTCGGCAGCTCCCATGATCAAACAGTTCCCTCGACTAGCCATCCAGGTGTTGTCCCAAGTTACTTGAAAGAAAAGTAAGGGTGAGTACGAAGGCACTTAGTAAGAATCCCCAACCGGGGTAAAATACGATACATCCATCATCTAGCATCCTAGTATACATGCAAACAGTTACCAACATAGAACTTTAGCCATTGGGCTAACAGAACAAGTCTAGAAACCTCGGAAGTCTCCTACTTCCAACTTAGAGATCATCTACCATATCTTATTCCAAGCTGATGGGATAAAGTGCGTTGTGTCCAAGCTGATGGGACAAAGTGTGTTAAGTCCAAGCTGATCAAGCAAGATAAGTCCGAGAACCTCGAAAGTTTCCTACTTCCGGCCTAATGATTGGTTCTCCTAACCAATCCAAATGACATCCTCGAGGGTCTTTCTCCCTCGGCCAATTGATCAACTCAAAAGCTGATCCCAAATAGATGTCAGACACCTTCGACGGTCTTTCTCCCTCGGCCAAATGACCAACTCAAGAGCTGATCTCGAATAGGTGTCCTCGAGGGCCTCTTACCCTCGACTAAACTGTTTCCTAAGACAACGGGAGAGTACCCGAAGTCAGGCTCTAACAAGAACGAGAGCGGTGTCACTGATCTACAGTAGTGCGAAGCCCTCGGCACTCAGTTGTAGCAGCCTGTACCACCGACCTGAAGCTAAGAACTGTCTTTGGGTAGGCTTGCACCCGTGATGGGTTCCGCTCTAGTAGGCTACAAACTAGGCTTATACCGGTGCGGGAGCTAATCCGCACCAGCTGCCAGGGGCAGAGACAAAGTATGTTATGCCTCTCACTGATCCCGACCTGTAGGGACAAGGTACGTTATGTTCGCTCTCAGCCTCTGGAAGAAGACAATCATATCTGACCATCTAAAATCACATAGTAGACATCCCTAGTAATTCAACACGCTCAACAAGAATACAAGTTCATCCTAGCATGATACTACGAATGTAAATAGATAGCTCAGAACATGCTGGAAGGACAAACCTAGCCTGGCACTAACATGTAGAAACCGGGAAAACATGCTAGTAGAGATAAACAGTGAAACAATCCTATCCACTAACATGTTCATAACAACAACATATAAATAGAATGCAATTAAAACATATCGCAGGGTCCACACAATCCTGGTAAGAGATCCTTACCTGGAACAAGCAGAAACAAAAACAGTAAAGTGCTCCTTGAGCTGCAGTGTCTCACAACCTAAAAGTATACAACATACAAATTAAACCTAACTAGCTAAACACTTAACTAAACACTAAAACTAGAAGCAAGGGGATCAAGAGACTACCCCTACTAGCACCTAGTGCTCTAGGCTAAGCACTAAGGAAACACAAGGAGCTCGGCTACAACACTTGAACCTCTTGATCTTGGCTAGGGCATCACCACAACAACAACAAGCAAGTTAGATCTCGGCTAGGAACAAGCAACGCATACACACCCAACCACATGGAGCTCTCGGTCAAAGGAAGAACAACTTGCTACCATGTAGCTCTCGACCCAACCATCTCTCCAACAAAGCAACATAACAAGACCACTTAGCTTACCTAGGTGAATTCGGAAAAGTCTCCAAGGTGCAAGGTGATCTCGGCCAAGATGGATGCACAATCAAGGGTGGCTCGGCTAGGGCTTGGATTTGCACAAGGAAGAAGAGCAAGTTAGATCTACACAACCATAACACTTAACAAAGCAAAAGCACCATCATCTTACCAAAGGGGCTCTCGGCAATAGGGGTTGGAAGGAGAAGGAGTCTCGAATCTCAACAAACAAGAGGAAGAGCAAGCAAGATCTTCACTTCCCAAGGCAAGGCTCTCGGATCTACAATGGGGGAAGAGAAGGAAAACAACTCCTCTTGGTTAGAGCTTGGTCTCGGCCATGGCAAGGAGAAGAAGAAAAAGAGCTTACAAAGACTTACCTTGGAGCAACAATGGAGGAGATGAGCTACAGAGCAAGGAGCAAAGGAGAGCTATGGAGCTTGAAGGAATTCGGCCAAGGAGAAGAAATGAGGAGAGTGTGGGTCGGCCAAGAGGAGGAAGAGGAGAAAGAGATGAAGCCCTAATGTATTTTTCCCTATTTTTAAAAAGATAAATGCCTCCAAAAATCACACATTCAAATCTCACCAAGAGCACTTTTAAAAACTATTTTATTTTCTCTACATTTGTCTCAAATCCAACCTCCAAACCACCATGGTTCGAATCCTAGCATCAACACATTTATTTCTTATTTTTCTCTTGTTACCGGAAAGCCTCAAAACCTCTCAAAAAGTCATTCTTGACCTGGAACTAGAAACCAAATAATATTGAGAAACCAGAATAGAATTTCTGGGCTGTTACATTGCTTGATTTTCCTAATATGGACTTTCATGATTGTCTTGATATGGACTTACACAATGTTTGATACACGGCTTGATGCCTCGTTTAGACTCAAACGAGTCATGAAAACCCGATAGAGGAGACTAGTAGTTGAGTATGGACGATGATATTCGGGCTCACACCCCAGCTTGAGGTGATATTCTCTCGCTCAGCAGGACTTCCGTGGATGGTCGGCCGACTAGGCTCACGGCCCTGGATGGTTTTTACTAGTAGCCTAGGCACTCTCCAAATATGTGGTATGAGTCTGATATGGTTCCTTGGTGATTGGTGTGACACCACCTCTCGCCATGAGTACGAGGCCTGAGGCCAACAGGACACTCGACTTGCCAGATTCCTCTAGAGTAGGTTTCCATATTGCTCTTGTAAAGACCCGACCCAAACCATTATTCTAAACTTAGGCCTTTACCCTAATGCATGAAAATATGACATCACAACTCTAATTGGGCTAGTTTTCGTAAAAAAAAATACTTTAATAATTAAATGAACATCGTTCAAAGGTTAAAAAAGTAAGGGTACCCAAGTAAAATAAAATACAAAGCAGTTCATAAAGTCAAACCAATACATGCCCGAATTAAATAGCTCGTACAGAAGGAATTTATAAAAAAAATAAAATAAAATAACTATAAATAAAGACATCATAATAAATGCAACAGTTTCCTATTGTCATACTCAGCACGATCAACCATCCATGTAAAGTCATGATATACCCATAGGAGAATCCTAAATCGGTTGGAAAGGGGAACAAAGTACTTCTTATAGAGGGTGTGGATACCTTTACCTAGTGTGTCAAAGCAAACACGTGAGGCTAGTGTGTCAAAGCAGTCAATATCTTTGCTAGCAACGGGTCGAGTTGTTACAGATGGTATCAAAGTCAGGTATCGAGTCGGTGTGCTCGGTCCATCTGGACGTTGGACCTCTAAGGAGGGTGGAAATCTATAGGGGAATCCCACATCGATTGGAAAGGGGAACAAAGCACACTTTATAAAGGGTGTAGATACTTTTTCCTAGCAAGACGCATTTTCCCTATGGGGGGAGAAACAAACCCGTGAGGCCAGTGGGCCAAAGCGGATAATATCTTTGCTAGCGATGAGTCGGATTGTTAATACAATCAATAGCAGATAGCACACACACAAATATCATCATCAAGATCTAAATCAAGCATCATCAATAACTCAGTAAAGTACCATTGACATCTCAATCATCATTACCAGCATCTCAATTATCATTATCTTAATCATGATGGGCACAAACCCTTCAATATCAATGGGCACAAACCACTCAATAACAATGGGCACAAACCCCTCAATATCAATGAGCACAAACCTTTCAATAACAATGGGCACAAACCCCTCAATAACAATGAGTACAAACCCCCTTGATATCAATGATCATCACTCACTGTACATATTACACATGCATAATTAAGCACTCACACATGTAAGTTATATCACTACATACATGTCCAAAATAAGTTATCACATCGAGCTTGCTTGAATGATCACTAATAAATAGTTCATCTCGGATATCACATTGCACAAAGTATCACAAATATCAACTCATCAAACAAGCTAACATGCAATTGAATATATTCACGTATTAAACCACAAGACCTCGAGTTAAGGGTAAAGGATATCTTACCTTGGTTGAAATCCACAAAAAGCTTTAAACTCCTAAACCAAAAAACTTGTAAGTCGACGCTCGAATCGATCCTAAGGTTCAAATTGGTTAAAGCCTCAACGTTGGTTGACTATCAATCGACAGCGGCGAACTCGCGACAACAGCTGCTGCTCGTGGCGGCAACGGGTCTACGATGCAGACGACGGTTGTGGTGGCGTGAAGGTGGTCGCGAGTAGGGGTGACGGTGGCGTAGGCGTGGGTCGCGAAAAGTGGTCGGTGGCGCACAAGAAATCAAAGGGAAGAGAAGGGTTGGTGGGGTTGCATATGTGAGAAGAGAAAAAGAAAGAGGTTGAAGATGATGATGATTAGTGATGGGTCTTGTACCTAGAGTTTTGTGTTTTAAATACTATTTAAATGAAATAAAATAAAATAAATGGAAAGCTTTTAATTCTCTTCCTTCCATTCGTATTTTTTTCTTTTTCTAAATCAAAATTTCATTTTTCCTAGTTAGACATGTTTTCCTCGTGGGGGGAGAAACAAACCCGTGAGGCCAGTGGGCCAAAATGAACAATATCTTTGCTAGAGATGGGTGGGTCAAAGAGTACTCTTGTGGGTGTTTGGTCTTGGGTTTATGACCTTTAGACTGCTCTGCAAGGTGCTCGTCAAGGACAAGGTTTCTTGACATAGCACCCAGGAGCTTGGGTTTTGTACACCCTTCGATTATGTTGTTGATCATACTTGTTTGCTGATGTTTGTATACTTGTGCATGTTTGTCCCCGAGCTGGAAAAGACTTATTGAATTTACGGAAACTCACCTTTTTCACTGTGGAATCCCCACAAGTACTACTAGATTGTACTGAGATAGATGATCGACAGAGCTAGAGATGACCATGGGACCTACTACATTACTTTGTGTAGAGTCTTTTAATTTATTCCTTTTGCACGAACTTTTTAGGGGCATGATAAATTGTACATATTTACTCGAGCTTTTATGTTTTGACTCTTGGGTACCCAATGATACTTTTTATTGAATTTCACAGTTTTATAAACTAGTTCTTTTGGTGGTTTTCACAAAGATTATATTCTAGATTTAATTATACATGTTCTAATTGACGAACACTATTTTCATGCATTTCAAATTAAGGACTTATGTTTAGACCCTAATTTGAGTCGGGTTCTTACAATCAACTACTAATTAAAGATTGTTAGCTACACAAATTGAAGGCTATCAATTCTTATTGAAGGCTGTCAGCCAAATTCATTGAATGTTATCACTTGAACTAATTGAATGTTATCAACGAACTCATTGCGAGCTATCAGCTAAACAGTAGCACATTTTGTCATTTTACAAGGAACGGCCTAATTTTATGCTATAAATAAAATATTTTTGAAATTTTATATTCAAGAATTTTCTTTGGGTTTTTTTGATATACATATAAAATTCTCTATACAATTAAAGATAAAATATAAACATTTAAAATTGTAGAAGGTAATTTTTTAAAAAAGAAAAATAAATAAAAAGGCATATAAAGACCGTATAAAGTTATTGTTTTTTTTTTTAAAGTTTCAAAATAAAACTAAACTTTTATAAGATTATGAATTGAAATGGAAAAAATCTCAAAACTAAAGTTGGAAATTGGAAAGTTCATAAATTAAAATAAAAAAAAAATGTCAAAATTCAATAACTAAAATGATATTTTAACTTTAAAAATAACATAATTTTAATATTTTTATTTCTTTAATTCCAAAATTTTATTGCACTATTGTTTATTTAAGAAAAATTTACCAAATTAGTTAAATCTATAAATACAGTTAAATTAAAAAAAATCAAATGTTGGCACTAAAGAGTGTTTATAGTATGGTATTAAAATGTATTAACGGTTATGGATACAAATATTTTCGAATTTACTTATATTTTATAATTCTTTTATGAAAAGATTTCATCTATTATAATTTCCTTGATATTTTTTTAATGAGAAGAGTTGACAATGTATAATTTTTTTATCACCAAAAAGGTTGGGGACGCATTAAATTTTATTATTTTTTGTTAAATCCCATTTGATACCTTCTCTTTAAAGTTCGTGGTCTCCTTTTTCCTAAATTGTACTAAAAAAAATTATTTTCGTATTGAGTATTTAGCAATTATCATGAAATTTAACGCCTCCGCCCGGCCCACAATGGAAAAGGGCCGAATCAGAAAAGCAAATTGGGCCATTCTATGTCGGTGGGCCCATTGTAAGTTCGACAAAATGCCCTGAAATTGAACTGTCGGCTGGTTTTTTTTACAGAACCGCCTGGGTCCATGTGACAGGTAGACTTCAGTGGGGACCACTGGCATGCAATGGAAGACCTCGAAAAGATTCTTTTAATGAGAAAAAATAATAATAAATAAATGTAAGTAGCCCTTGAATTTTCATTGGGTATTCGGTTCTGTTTCTCTACAGACCACTCACACCAACTCAATAAATTTTTTTTTTTTTTTTTTTTTGAAAACAAATGTATTAGTTAATTTAAATAATTGGGCAAGGAAATAATTCTGATTTTTTATACATAAATTTTGTTTTGTTTTTTTCACCGCAAACATTTGGGATTTCGGTGCATTGGATTTTATTTTAATAATATAACAATACTTTGATTCTCTTGCAATAAATGTTTAGACAAAATTTTTTTCCCTTTATAATGTTAAAGATGTAATAAATTAAATCTAATTGTATTCTCCACTAAAAAGTTTGTAGGTTCGAATTTTCAATCCGAAATTTTGTAGTTGATTATAAAAAGTTTCACATTGAAAAAGTGATAGCTCTTACGATTATGAGAACCGTGAGAAATGAACTATTTTTCTTATTATCAATTAGTAATCGAACTACATTTAATTTATTATGGCTCACAATTTATTATATTCAAATGAGTATTTGACTAAAAAAAAAAAAAAAAAGAAACGCTAAGATCCAGTCTAAAAATAGTAAACTCAACGAGACGCCATCTTAAAGGATTGTGTTAAGCTTTTCATATTGAAAAAAGTTGCAAGACTACGACCGTTATAAAATAAGACATGGACTATTTCTCCTATTGCGAATCGAATTTTAGATGAAACCATATATTAATATAATATATAATTAAAAAAATTTAAAGTTTAAATATAATTTTGATAGCTATAATTTTGGATTTTGTTCTATCTATACTTTCAAATATCCCATGTCAATCACTATACTTCACATCAATAAGATATGAAATTGAGTGTCTTGACACTGTCAATTTGAAATGAAGGACTTTAGGGATCTCTATTGGAAGAAAAGGTCACAGAAAATGTTGGACAAGTTTGTCAAGAGAAGAAGAACTCTGTTGGAAGATAAGATTGAGGGAAGACTCATTTAAGATGAAGAGAAGGTTTTGTTTCCTTTTTGTTCTTTTCTATTTTAATAAAAGATGAAAAGGTTGAGAGAATTGATGGAAGCTATTTTAAAGACATGTTGTCTTCCCTTCAGCCAAGAAATGATGAAACCAAATAAGATTTGGAAGAGACAACACCTACAAATTGGATTAAAGATCAAAGATGGATGTAGAGAATTATGAAGTAAATTTAATTTATGATAGCCACTTATCTAAAAATTAAAATTTAAAGAAATAAAACTACTCCGTTGAATAATTACTTGATTTTTAATTTTAATTTTTTAAAATTTAAATTTATAACTATTACTCTAACCTATGATTTTTATTGGTTTAATATCTATATTTTCCCTTTTTTAAGTTATTAATCAAATTAATATATAGATTGAAAAAAAGATAATTATAAAAAAAAATTAATTTTAGAAAAGAAATTATGTTAATATTTCACAAAAGTTTCAATTATACCATAATTGCGAAAATCATTATTGTATTGATTAAAAAAAACATTACATTAACCTTCAATCAATTTTACAAAATTTATTTTTTCTCCAACCTCTCTTACAAACATCCATATTCAAACAAAATTTTCATGCAACCTCTCCTACAAACATCCATATTCAAACAAAGTTTTTTCACTTTTAAATCACTCAATTCTTCCTCTTCCTCTCCATTTCCCCCAAACTAAATAGCCCCTTAAAAAATTTGAAAATTAAAAAAATAATTTCAAATACTTGTTTTTACTCATGAAATTTGGTTAAAATTCACCTATTTTATTAATGAAATTATGTGTAAAAAAATTGAATAAATTTAAATTTAAATTTAGAAACAAAAAACAAAAAAATAAAATAATTATGAAAAAAGTATAAATAATCTTAATGCAATTGGGCAGGCAGGTTTGAAGGGGAAAATATTCCCCCTTTATATCTGGAAAGTATTCTGGGGAAGATATCTTTTCAAAAAAGAAAAGAAAAAATCAAACAGTCAAACAAGGAAGTGGATTCCTAATCTTAATTAATTATTTATTTATTTATTTTATTATTTATAGTGGAAAGTCAAAGTGCTCCTAGAGGCTAAATTTATGAAATATTATTAAAAAGCAAAGAATAAATATGAACTCAACTCCTTATGTGAGGAGTGGAGAGCACATCACATGCCAAATGGAAATGCAAGCTTTGAAACTTGGTCAATTTTAATTTCATATCACCAAGTCTTTTGGAAAGGAAAGGAAGCGAGGGAGTCGAGCAATATTGTAAATATTTTTTAGAACCAAGCATTTTACTTTTGCATTTCTCTCTTCAGGTGGATAAGTATTTTCAAAATATTTACTCACCCTTAAATAAATATTTCTCGAGAGTTATGGATAGCAAAAGAGAGAACAGAGAAAAATTTTGTAAGTACCAACGGACTTGTGATTTCATTCCTCCACTTTGTAACTTAAAAAAAATGTAAAAAACAAAGATTTGTGATAGAAATGTACAAAAAGAAATCGAGAACCAAAACTCTAACCAAAGTTATGAGTATAATTCTATTTGAGGGTTAAATTTTTATTCAATTGTCATCAAAATTTGCCTAATTCAACCTTAACACAACTCAAATTAACAATAAAATATATATATATATATATATATATATATATATATATAATTAAATATTTTCTTAACATATTAATTAAAAAAAACACTGATAAAATAGATTGAGTTTGAAAGGAGAAACTGATATTAATTATAAAAGAGTTGAATTTGAAAGGAGTAACTAAAATTAATTATAAGTTAGAAAACCAACCTAATCCCATATGGGGTTGTTTGTTTGTCATATTTAGGTAGCATTTGAGTTAAAAAAGTTATATTAAAAAATTATATTGAATAGTTAAAAATTAAGAATTGAGTTAGAAAATCTTGTTTGAATGCAAGTAAAACTAAAAAATTAATAAAAACTGTTTAAATGTAATTTTTTGAAAAGTTAATAAATCCTAAAACTACCCCTACCTAAATATGCCAAACAAACAGCCCTTTTTTTTTGTGAAAGACAGAATTTCATTAAACAAATCAAAACCACATTACAAGAACCACAAACGGGAACATCCCCCAAGAACTAACATTGGTCCCAAACCAATGTTTGGGCCAAACAAACAGCCCTTATAAGTTGTGTAGATCAAATTGCAAATCATGGAAGTACATGGAGGGAGAGGATGCCAAGAACATTGGCCCGTACTATTAAGCCCAATAAAATCATCAGATAAATCCCCAATACGATCAAATTGAACCAAGAATTCCCACTAAAATATATAATTCCACTAGAAATGCATTCTCGAACTAAATTAAAAACTACTCGGCAGAGATCAAAAATATATTAAGAGTTGACGATTGGATCATATGATTTCAACTGTATAAATGCTGAATATAATAAGAGTTGACGATTAAACACATTAATTAAGGGGGAAAAAACAATAAAAATTAAAAGAGTTCGATAAAAGAAGACAGCACACTACACTACTACTGACACTACAAGTCTTTTTCCAGCCGACAAAACTTTGTTTTCCCCATAAAATGAACTTCATTGTTGATCACTTCTCTCCTTTTCTGAGTTGTGATGGGAAACATACAAGGCATCAATTTGAAACATCTTTCATTTAATCATCACCAAATGTTGTTTTCTTTCCTGCATATTTCACAACATTCAGGAGATAGCCCCACCAAACAAGTTACACATAAAAATTAAAGATAATTTACTTACCAGATGCAGTTATGCTCGGTTTGTTATAGCCTCCACGTCCTCCTCTGCCTCCGCTTCTACCACGGTCACCTCCACGTCCACCTCTGCCTCCAAAACGTCCTCCTCTACCATCACTCCTTCCTCCACTCCTTCCACCGCTCCATCCACCACTTCTTCCACCGCTCCTACCACCACCACTCCTTCCACCACCATCACGACTATCACCACGGGGCTTGGCCTCGTTGACTGTAAGGTACTCGCCATTGAGTTCACTGCCATCGAGTTCAAGGGCTTTGCTGAAGCTATCAGCGTCTGTGAAGTCCATGTAAGCCATACTGGAAACAAAGTTGCAAAAAGGGTGTAATTTTTATCAAATTCCATTAATATTACAGGCAAGGGAAACTTCAATTAAAGATATTCATAGCCGAAGTTACAAAATAGAGGAGATTGTTGTAATTTTTATTAACCTTTTTTGGTTACTAAATTAATGTTCTAGCCTAGAGACACTATACTACAAATAGGAGATGAAAGAACAGAAATACGAACCCTTTAACGTTGCCTGAGTCATAGTCTTTTGGAATTGATACCCTGGTAATAGCTCCACAGGAAGAAAAATGATCTTGCAGGGAACTTCTAATCTGCAAGGAAAAGGATTTCGATCTTTGTAAGATACAGCACAGAACTGTTAAAACATGGCTATAAAATCAAAGAAGATAATATTATTACCTCATCCTCGCCTAAAGAAGTGTCAAAACCACGAACAAATATTGTTTGGCTTTGACCACCCCCTCCTCTTCCTCCTTTCTGGAATGAGTTGCTATTGAGATATCAACAAATAAGAAGAAATGGGTTTAATAGAAATTTGCAAAGGGTGCTGAAACGGAAGATACTTAAAACTGAAGTAGATATTTACTTGTCATTTGGGGTATATGCACCTCTCTCTCGAGCCAAATCAAGCTTCACTTCACGGTTCAATAGGAGTTCACCGTTCAGTTCAAGAGCCTAAAGAAAAAAATTATAGATTAATCAAATGAGAACACATCAATGATGATACATCACCAACAGATAAGGAAATGGCTGATTGGATGTTTTTGGACAGCAATGTTAATTCTATTCTTATTAGGTGAACAAACTGAGACCAATTCAACTAAAGAGAACAAATATCATAATAGACAATGTGGTGGTTACAATACAAAAATGTAAATTAACTTTCGGCCTATGAAATGACACAAATTAGAACTGTATATAGAGCTGAAACTTAAAAGAAACAGAAGATCTATAAAAACAAAACTTAATATTGCAATTTTCGATTATAAAAGAGTTGAAATAATAACACTACCAGTACTACTTAAATGTATCAGTGTGAACTAAAGAGAATGGAACTGGATCGTACCTTTTTAGCAACTTCATGAGTCTCAAACTCCACATGCCCAAAGCCCTTGAACCTCCCATCATGATCAGAAGCAAAACGAACAGCAACGGGATGCCCAATATCCTTAAAGAAATTCTCCCTGCAAAATATATAGAATTGAATTCACTACACTGAAACCGATATCAAAGAAGGGAAATTAATTTAAGTCAACGCAAGTAATCCTTAACATACACATCTGCTTGTTCAATTTGATAGGATAAGTTTCCAACAAACAGTGTCTTCGATCCACCAGTCTGATCATTAGGAGTAGGAGTTTTAGGCTGAAAAAAAAATCAATGAAATTAATTGCTGAATATAACATACTCTATACTGGAAGGAAAACAGAAATAACAACGAACGTAATTTACTTCTTCTCTCTTTGCTTGCTTGGTGGCAGTCTTAGGTGAAACGGCATCTACCATTTCCACATCAGTATCCTATAAACAAAAAAAAGTTGACACAGATTAAAATCATAAAAATTAGGACAAAAAACCCAACCTAACATGAT
Organism: Sicyos edulis; assembly: GCA_036507275.1. Taxonomy (NCBI): domain Eukaryota; kingdom Viridiplantae; phylum Streptophyta; class Magnoliopsida; order Cucurbitales; family Cucurbitaceae; genus Sicyos; species Sicyos edulis. The sequence continues at coordinate 25,329,898 of CM071850.1, read as the reverse complement.
GACACAAGGTCTTATAACTAAGGCAGTTACCAATCACACATCTGGTTATACAAACTCATATACACAACAAAAACACTAACCACTTTCTTCTTCTTTTGTGGGTTTTCCTCCTCGCTTTCACTGGAACTGTCATCACTGTCTTCTTCATCCTCACTTTCATCACTATCCACATCTTTAGTTTTCTGTAGATGAACGATGAATTAAGTATTCCAACTAACTGAATAGTAACTATATTAATTATTAATTACATATACAAAAATGTAATAGATTCATTTGAATAGCATATTTGAGAAATACCGGCTTAGAATATGAATAGGAACTCTGGGAAAATAAGTTGCTATCATTAATTATAATAAAAGGAACACACATTCGTAAACTAAAATTACACATGGGAAATACCGGTTTAGAATCCTTTTTCTCAGAAGGAACAGCAGCTTTCTTCGGAGTCTGCAAAGACATGTAGATAAAACATTTACTATTGCATATATATGATTTTATATGAATTACTTAGGTCATAATGCATATCACAGCAGATGCACATTCGAAGTGAGAATTTCATACCAAATCACCATAGAAAACACAAAACACAACTAAAAAAACAATACTATCAAACAAATACTCAAAAAGCAAGCACAGCTTTCTTTGGGATACATATCACAAAGTTAACTGCCAGGCTAATCATGAACTTCCATAGGAATCAGTAGAACAATGTAATATTCTGTGAAATTTAAATTGTAAAATTCACAGTGCAAACTCCAGGAGACGAAATCAGACACAGATGACAAAAGAAATCAGTCAAAAGAAAACCCAGTACTATCTCCATGTTATATAACACGCATCTCAACTGAATTACTGAGCATTGATAAACAAAAGAAATCAAGAAAAAAGAACAAGAAACAGAAATCATCATATCTATAATGTCAGTGAATAAATAGTTGCAAAACAAAAATCAGAGCAACAAAAATAAAGCTGACAACACACATCCACCAGACGTATGAACTAGTTCATGGTTCAAAAAGAGAACTTACGTCATCCTCATCTTCAGAACTACTCTCTGAACTCTCTTCTAGCTTTTTAATTGGTTGAGCCTTTGAAGGAGCAGCCGCAGCCACTTTTACTCCCTGAATCAACATAAAAAATGGATTAGAACATTGACCAATGAACATATTCTATTGCCTCATTAGCTTCATTTCAAATTAATCAACCAATCAATGACACTGCACCCAATAATTTTTCAATTCTTATAAATGTAGAGCTCAATTGTTAAGTATGATACAAATTGGTACAAGATCTTAAGTCATAGTTACTATAATCAACAAAAGCATAATTACTACAATCAGAAAAGGCAGCCACAAAAGGCAAGAGTAGTATTATACCACATCCTCATCAGAATCACTATCTTCCTCATCAGAATCGCTTTCTGAACTATCACTTGACTTTTGCTTTTTAGCACTAGCAGGTGCTTTGGATACAGGTTTTGCTGCAGGTGCCTATGCAAAGGAAATCAATCAGACTCAGAAAGTATTCATACAAAGGAAGATTCCCTAAACATATAATACTTACAGGCTCTTCATCAGAAGAGCTATCATCCTCTTCTGAACTTTCTGATTCAGAACTATCCTTCTTGGGAACAGCCACAGGTGCTACCTTTTTGGCAGCATTAATTTTTCCCTTAGGTTCCTAGAAGACAAGTTCCATTCAATAGTTTATAAGAATGTCAAGCATCAAATAATAGATTTAAAAAAATAGCTGCAAGTGCAAATCAGATGGAGGAAACCTTATTTTATACTCACATCATCAGAATCGGAATCATCCTCCGAAGAGTCTTCCTCTGAACTGCCGGATGCCTTCTTTTTGGCTGGGACGGCAGCAGAACCATTTTTGGCAGCACCCTTCTTCAATGTTGCAGATGCTTTAGAAGCGGGCACCTGAAGATTTGAGATTAAAGATAAATAAATAACACAGAAGTTAAAACATATCACACTTGCTAACATTGTATGATATAAAAATCAGTATACATATACTCAAAAATCCAAAAACTTGAAAGAACATGTTTACTAACGTCGTCAGAATCAGAATCAGAATCTGAAGAGTCTTCTTCTGAGCTGCTGGCAGGCTTACTCTTCTTTACAGGACCAGTAACACCATTAGTTTTTTTAGCGGAAACAGCTTTAGAAGGTACCTGGAGTTGTTAAGAATAGAAAATAAGTCATGTTAATTCACTAGAGTATACAAAATGTTCATTGATGTCTAATAAACAGTAGGAAACATTCTTCAGCAATGAAATTAAACGAATATATAGCTAAACATTGGTCAGAAATACTATTCTGATTTAGTTAGGATTGGGGTCGAAAATCCTTCAGCTTTGAATACCCAATACTTCCCACACAAAGACAATTAGCAAGCCTATTCAGATAAAGAATCTAATCCATGTTTATGAGTGTGCTTACAGTCTCTTCTTCGGAGGAAGAATCTTCCTCGGAGCTGCTAATCTCCACCTTCTTCTTTTGTGTTTTCGCTACGATCTTCTGTTTCTGGACTGCTTGCTCTACACTCTCGTCTTTTTTCTGTTTCTTTGCCGCCACAGGTTTCTCCACAATCTCCTCAGCGGCTCGCTTACCTTCATGAACACCAAAATTCCAAACATTAACCAACAACACATGAAACCTAGTCGATAATCACAACAAACAGCATAACACAGATAACAACACATAATCGGCTTAAATCTCATACTAACCTTTCTTGGCGGACTTCGCGGCCGGAACTGCAGCCGGAGCTACATCGACCTACAACAATCAATCAAAATAAATCAATAACCATCAAAAAATCATGAAGCAACTTCAAAAACAAAAGGAAACAGAAGTAAAACACGATTGTGAGAATCATACGCACCTGGGTAGCAGACTTCTTGCTGGATTTCCCCATTAGAGATAGAACAAACTAATTTGCAGAGAACAAGAAGGGTTGTGAAGAACAAATACTAAAGAGGAAAAAAAAACGATAGAGGCGGTGAAAAACCCTAGTATTCGTAAGGATTAGGGTTTATGGAGGAGTGAGGGCAGTGGCTTTACTTCTGTATATTTATAGGACGGGTTTTAGGGTTTCATAGAACTTGCGCTAATCAGCGCCGTTCCTTATTTTCGATTATTGGAGGGTTACAAAATCTCCTTTTAGTACACAAATTTGAATACTTTTCATTTAATCTCTCTATTTTAAAATTAAATAATATTGTTGGTTGACATTTCAATAATTCTGGTTAACTATCGTTATTTTATATAATTAAAGATTTTGTTATTTCATGAATTTAAAAATAATATTATTTAAATGTGAATCAAAATTTTTTATTTTAAGATATATATAGACTAAATTAAAATTAAGTCCAAAAGATATATTTGTCTTTTTTTTTACTTCGTATGTTTTTTTTTAAATTCTAACACAATTGAATGTAATAGAATTTCAACTCTTAATCTCTTATTATTTGGCATGCATTATTTCTATTATTAGCTCCATTTTTAGTTTTAGTTCAACACTTTTCTCCCTCTTTTTTTGATAAGAACCTTTTTTTTTTGTACAGTCAAGCTAAAAACATAAACAATGAAAATGAATTGGTACATAAATTGCCAAGTTTGATAGGTCTTTTTCTTGAATCTTATCCACCTCCAACCGAACTTCCTCTATCTAATAACATTTGCCATCATAATCAAGTGCTCTTTGGCTAGAGCATGCGCTAGGCAGTTTGAGTGACTAGCGCACCCAGTGAAAGAGGACTCGTCAAAATTACAATGTCGAATAGGATCACTCCCAAGTTTGATGTGTCTTGTTCATGCGTTTTTTCTTGTCGATCATTGTTGTCGCATCCGCCTCAATGATCAAGTTCCTTAAAGTCCATGTCTAGTGCCCAAACGATAGCCTTGTTAATTGTCAAGGCTTCGCCAATATCCACATGAAGGATTGACTGGAGTCACTTTGCATAGACGTCCTGGTTTCAACTTTTCTATTGCAAATAACTGCTCGCATCCCAACTTTATGACCTACAAAATTAAAGGCAACATCAATGTTCATTTTAAAACTAGATCCTTTAGGCGGCTTTCATATGGCTTGTCTCATCAATAAATTAAAAGCAACATGGTGATAAGAACATTTTTTAGTTCAACACTAATTATGCTATAAAAACACATTATTTTAATGTAGTAATTGCATCTCAAAAGTAATGTTAGGTAAGTAACGGATATTTATATTGACAACTTATACATTATTCATTTATTTAATTGTATATTTTGTTTAGTTTTTTATTTTGTTATTTATTATTATTGTTGTTATTATTATATATTGTCATATTTTGTAATATTGAAGAGACAGAGCTCTATAAAAGCTTACAAGATTAGTTAAATTTAGAAATTAATTAAAAATTATAACTTAAAAAAAATAGCAACTATAGTCATGGTTATTAATGAGTATTATCACTTTTTTTTTTCAATGATGTCACATGCTCTCTCATGATAATGTATTAGAAATACACAATATTATATTAATAAGTATTTATAATACGATATTAAAACGTATTAATGATTAAGGATGCAAATATTTTAAACATTTGCCAACATTTGTAATTATTTTGTAAAAAGAGCAAATCTACTACATTTTTTTATGAAGTGGAAAAAAAAAACTTCGCTTAATTTAAATGTATAACAAAATTAGATTAGTGTTACAATTTTAAATTTCAACATATGTTACTTTTGAATATTATAGTTAAATTTTGTTTCGATTGGATGAGTAGTTCGTGTTGAATGGGTAAGTGGTGCAACGGTTTCATTGTTTGGTTGAAAACTAGTTCAACCCCAATGTCACATGTTCTGTCTTGAGAATCGATATTTTTCTCTCCTCCCCCGATATGTACTAAAAAAAGGATTAGCAGTTCGTGATTGGGAATGGCACCCAAAGTTTGCCACATGGAGATTGAGGTTGAAGAATTCATCGGTTAAGTTTTGTGAGAGTCTGGCTATTAAGAATTGTCTCGCTCAATAGTGAGCCTGAGATTCAATGGTTGCATTCAATTATGGTGGAGTCCGATGTCAAAGAAGTTATGACTCTCCAAATTTTTATAAACTCAACAGCATCATTGTTGATATTAATGGTATGATTTATTCAGGGATTGTGAATATTTTGTGTTGTTATAAGACTTGCAATTAGGTGGTTGATTGTCTAGCCAAACAAAAAGATAATTTCTTCTTTTGTTTGATGGATTTCTCCTCTTGTATTGAGAAGAGATATTTCTTTTGGAGGGAGAATCTCTCTGCCCGATTTTAGAAATCGAACCTGTGACCAGTGCTGAGTTGGATTACCACCAAACAACGAAACCAACACTGACTTTTTTGGTGTTTGTTAAAATGGGACTGATTAGCAAATAAATTCTTATGTTTATACTAAAGATTTTTTTTCTTCTTATTAACTCATGAAACTTTCATTACAAAAACCTACGAGACCTATTGTCTCCACTAGAATATAATAATACATGAGAAAACAAACCTCATTAACACCATAGTTCCTATTCCACAAATCGAATACATTGCACCCAAACAAAAGAACAAATAAAGGTCGTTAAAAGCTTTTTGGGGATAAGAAGGACGAGAATAACTGATTCTAAAACGAACCAACTGATACCTCGTAACGATCCAACATCAAACTTAATTAGATATCATGGACATATCAATCAATAACCATGGCATTACAACACATAGATGGAAGAAACATTAATTGAAACTATTATAGTTAATAAGACACTACCGACAAACTTGAGAGAATGACCACAAAATGACAAAGAAGAAAACTCTAATATAAAAATATCTATCAAGACGATAATTTTAAGACTAGGCTTGAATGCACCAAGAAAACAACGTGTTAAATGGCTCATTTCGTGACAACATTCGATTCAAAACGAGGATCGAGCAGAGTCAAGTAACCTGGTTGGGTTGAGCCCTAACCAACTGATCACGGTTAGACCAACCGAGATGTCCAGCTGTCTATAACATTTTCATCAATAACCTTCTCATGACTGACGCATGACCCCTTCTTGAACAGCCTACCCTTCAATGGATGACACAACTGCTCATTTCTTCTTTTTACCATATAGACTATAGGTATTCATGGGATAACCGAAAACTTATTTGACTGGCCAAAATCGACTGAACAGACGTCGATCAATTTTATTTGGAAGTCGGTCTGAGTCTGTTTTTCATATACAAAAACAAGTAATCGGTCTGTTAGACAGGTTGGAGAAAACATTCTCGACCGACCGACCGAAAAAAAAAATCTGTGAAGGTTGGATGTAAAATTGTATTTGTCTCAGGCGATTGGACAACACACTACACCTCTACCTTATTCAACATGGGATAATTATCACTCTTTATTTTATTTTTTTATTGTTATAAAAAGTAATAATTACTTTTTTTTATAAATAAATGAAAAGTAATAATTACTTTCACATCATTAACTACCTTATTCATTTTATTTATCTTTTCTCTTCTCTTTCATCTTCAACCACTTCCCTCTTTTTATTCAAATTTGTCTTACCAATCATCTTCTTCCTCATTTTTCTTTCTTCCATGTCTTTTAGTTTTCACTTCATTTTCACTTTTTATTTTTACCTTCTTTCTTGTAGTTATTTTAATTTATTTTTTAGTTCATCTGAGTAACGAGATAACCGACCGACCTTACATTTGGTCGATCGATTTCACTAACTACAACAAGGTCGTCGAAAATCGACCGACATTAACCGACTTGTAGTTCGTCCGTGTCAGTTTTCATCCAAAATCGACAGCGACCGACCGATGAACACCCTTAATATAGACATATCTATAATATGAGATAACTCATCAACCGCATCTTTCACCGATAACTTTAAAAAATGCATTATTTAGCAATGGATCACTTCCACATAACAACCCCAAAATCCCACGGTCGGAGAAAACTCCACATTTCTTCTTACTAGACCCATCGTGGATGCCCTTCTCACAATCAAAAGGCATTATCTATGATCCTCTCCCATTTCTCTTCCCTGAAACAACAACCACAACTTTCGAGAACTTATAAAAAGGGGACTTCCACTACTACTCCATCACAAAGACGAGCGGAAGACGAGATGGATGCGGTAAAATAATCTTGCGTTGCAACCACCACACCACACCTCATGGACTTCCCTTGCAAACACTTATTAATGGTTCTCGCAAACCCTCGACAACATGTGGTTGTCACTCAATAGAGAGAGGAATAAACTCATAACAACCATTCTTTGGAGAAGACTTCACCGACAACAAGCATAAGAAAACTTCACCAAATGTGAATAACTTTTCTTCCAAAAAATGAGGACGTACCTCACAATCTCAAGCAAAGCCTTCCGAACCTAAGGTTAAACCTCCCCAAATTAATCTTGAACTTTAGCAAAGTCTCTCTAAAAAACTTAGAGAGAGTTACAAAACTTTTAAGATTTTTTAGATTAAAATTATTTTTGTTGATTAGACCATACTAGTTCAGCCTACATATCTTTGAACTTCGGTCTCGTCAACACTAGATACAACTAATGCAATTTAATCATCTTCCTTCTTGGGTGTGGTGAATTGGAACTCTTAACTTCTTAATCATTATTTGGCACACAGTGTTACTCTGATTAACTTATTCTTATTTTTAGTTCAATACTAATTATGCCATGTAAACCCATTATGTTTAATGTAGAGATTATAAAAGATTAAAGGCTCATAATGCATTGTTGTCAAAAATAAAAAGACACATAATACATATCTTCTCTTTTTTTTTTTTGAAAATCGAGCAAAGATATGTAAACAGATAACGATAAATGCAAAAGAACGAGAAATAAGAACACGTGGATTTACGTGGTTCACTAACGTTGTGTTAGATAGTTATAATGATTATTTTTAAATTTTTTAAAAAGTTCAAGGACCACAAATTGGACTTTTGAAAGTTGGGGAACCAAAACATAACAAAAATAGTACTTCAGAACTAAAATTAGACTTTTGAAAGTTCAGAGAGTAAAATGGAACCTATATGATAGTTCAGGGACCAAAATGGTATTTTAGGATATTTATATTATGTTTATCTAGTTTGTTATGGTTATAAACAGTAAGATTTTGTTTATAACATTTACTTATGAAGATGACATGAATAGTAAACGTTGTATGGAGATGATTTTATTTATGAATGTAATTAACATTGTTTATGTGAAATGTTGTTTTTGAAATCCAATTTTCATTGAAATTGAAAACAATCTAAAATCGAATTGAACCAATTAAAAATTGAACTATTGGTTTTGTCATTTATTGGACATTGGTTCAAATCTATTTTTTGAAAAACTGAAGGTATCAATTCCATTGTCAGGTTGTTATGAAACCGATGAAAACCAAACCGAAATCAGCCATGTATAAAAGTTTAAGGACCAAAATAGGGGTGTACATGGTGCGGGTTGGATAGGGTTGAATGATTTTTTTGGACCAACTCAACTTTTCGGGTTGGTCAATTCGTCAACCCGTCCAACATTATGCATAAGTGCAACCCAACCCTAGATTTTTAGGTTGGGTTGGGTTGGGTTCTCGGATTATGTTACTCTGATTTTTTCTATTTAAGATTTAATCCATAGGTCTACAAATATGTTTAAAAAAATGTATGATACTATATTTCAACTTATTACCTATCTTATTAGTGCACATTCTTTTTTTTTAGAAGGCTTACAAAGTACGGTAAGAATCTATCTTATTAATTTATCTTATATACATATACATATTATATATAATATTCTTAGTCGGATTGGGTTGGATTGAATGAGTAAAAAATTTGTCAACCCAAGATCCAACCCAACCCAATAAAAACTACAAAATCATAACCCAACCCAACCCAAGAAAATTATAACCCAACCCAACCCTTACGGTTTGGGTTGGGTAGTCCGGGTTGCTCGGGTTATCGGTTTTTTTGTACACCCCTAGACCAAGAACAAAGTCCAAAATCAGTAATTTAACCTTTTTTTATTATTTATTTTAAATTAATTATTATTATTTTTAGTTTGAAACAAATGAATCTTAAAATGGAATGAGGCAAAACTTTCGAGAACCAAAATACTTGGCGCCCGGCGAGGGGTCTGCCATTTAGCCGCCATGTCAAGAACACCGAAGAGAATTGGGAACTCTGAGCGTCCAGTCGCTTCAACGGAGAAATCATGAAATTTGGAACTGGACGAAGACGAAGAGAGCCAGTGAACGGTAATTGCTGTATTCAAATTTCAGATTTCGAACAATTTCGAGCTGTTCGAGAGATTTGATTGATATAACTTTACAAATTAGTTCTATTAGCTTGTTTTTGGCTTGGAAATGGCGTCTTTGCTCTCCCGTACTTCACGCAGGTCTGTGTCCTGCATATTTCGTCATCGTAAATTTCTCAATCAATCCACCCTCAAGGCGCCGATTTCTTACGCCAGAGCTAGTTTCGTTTCCAATTTATGGCGCACTCGATCGGAGTTCGCTTGCGAAAATTTCTTAAGAGATTTTAGGTTTGGGCTCTTCCATGGTTTATGTACATCTTCGGATGTAAAAGAGAATTCCAAGAGTGATGAGAAACCGTGTGGTAGTGTTGCAAATGACGGAAGATCACAGGCGAAAGTTGACATGTCCTGGATTTCGTTGTATTTGCCCAATAAAATTCAGCCTTATGCTCACCTTGCGCGGCTCGATAAACCCATTGGGACGTGGTTACTTGCTTGGCCTTGTATGTGGTAAGAGCTACTTCAATTTTTGGTCCTTGCTGTTGTGAATGTACGTTAAATGTCATGGATATAAATGAAACTTTTGGGATTTGTAGACTCTATATTTGTTTGTGATATTGGTTCATATATTCAATATTCGACCTGTTTCGGGAATGGGTAATCTTTGTTTTACACTAAGCACTGTTGATTGTCTGCCTGTGAAGGGACATGGGATGAAAATATTATGAAATTTGATGCTTTCCATATATGATCTTTAAGTATTGTAGTAGTGAGAAACTAGTGAAAGCATGCATGGTTAAGTTAAATTTTCGGTAGTAATATACAGAAATCAAAGATTTCCATGTATTTAACATCGTATGTATTATTTTTCAACTTTACTTGACTGTTTGTTGAGTATTTTAATGATTGGTAAGAAATTGTGTATTTTAATTGGGTTGTATGTCCAATTATAACTTATAAATAGATTAACCCTGTCATTAACTCATTTTATTTCCCCCTCGTTTGTATGTATTGAACTATAATTTGGTTTTGTATTATATAGGTAATAAGACGATGTTCACATTCTCAACTGGATCATAAATGTTAAGGGCTCACGATTTCCGAAATTCATAACTAGAGTAAATTGTATTATTTAGGTCAATTACCTTGGCAGCGTCTCCAGGCCATTTTCCTGACTTTAAAATGCTGACTCTATTTGGATGTGGAGCTTTTCTGTTGAGGGGTGCTGGGTGTACCATAAATGATCTCATTGATCGAGATATTGATACAAAGGTAGGTGCACTCTTTTCTTCCACGAACATCATTACCATCATATACATTGTTATCTTATCTCCAAGCTAAATATTTTTTTAAAATAGTTCAAATTGGTTATTCCTTGCATATAGTGTGAAAATCTACGTGTTTTTTTTTATTGAAGCAGATGGATGTAATGACCTCTGCATTTAGTCTCCATATTATTTAAGTCTAATACCTTCTGATATTAATTATATTCATGCAACATTGCTAGTTTGTAGCATGCTATATTCCCATGATCTATCGTGTCTCAATATTAGATGGTAACGACATCTCTTTTCATGATGCGTTATTCAGTAGAACAGCAGGTGCCAAGGCTAAGCATTTAGCTCACTGACAAACAGCCATTCACTAATAAATAGTCTTACCTTAGCTTTCTCACCTTTCTGTTATCTTTCCCTTGCCAACTCTCTGATAAGTTTTCAAAACTCCCCCATGATCAGGGGAGACAGAACTCCAAAAATAATAGAACGGTGGGGTGAATCTGATGATAAGACAAGTTTTCCTCTGTAATACTACAATAGCTCACCTTTTAGAGAATAGCTTGTGGGTATTTTTCACAATGTAGTGGAACAAACTTTTACTAGTGAATTATGGGCCATTCTTCACCGCGTAGAATTGAATCATGAATGGACTACTACTATCCATCACCATGCAGATTGAGACATTGTTTTACCATTGAATTCTTTTTTTTAGATAAGAAACAATTTTTTTAAGAAGTAAGATTAAAAGATTGTCCCCTAAGGATAGGTTAAAAAAGGCCCCTCCAATTAGGCTGGAGGGTGGAATAGCTGTAGTGGTGGAATATAGGACATTGTTTACGCCAGGATACCACGATAGTAACTATACTGTCAAAAAATGATAGAAAGGGTTCTTCTGTTCTGCTCCAGCCTAATAGACGAACAAAAAGCACGTCTGGAGAATTCCCATAATATAATTTCTTTCTTGTATGGATGCTCCAATAGTGTGGTAAATAACAAGTGTTTTATGCTGTTTTACAATTGAATTCCACTCCATAGTTGTTTAGACCAGCCTGCTATAATGCCTACAAATTGGTGAAAAGAATAACATTGTGGCAATTTTACTTCTATCTCTTACATGCTTTGCTGAGAGTTCATGTTTTGTAGGTTGAACGTACAAAGCTAAGACCAGTTGCAAGTGGTCAATTAACTCAACCCCAGGGAATCAGTTTTCTAGGGTTGCAACTGTTTCTGGGACTTGGAATTCTCCTTCAACTGAATAATTACAGGTTGGATTGGTTTTCAATTTCTCTTTAGAGTAAGCTGGGTTTTATATTTAGTGTACTGTACAAATAGTAATTTGATGATTCTAATGTAGCTTATGTATTTTTAACAGTCGCATTTTAGGGGCATCCTCCTTGCTCCTAGTGTTCTCATATCCTCTCATGAAGAGGTTCACTTTTTGGGTATGATGCTGTAGTTCGTATGGTTTATATTGTTTTCTTAGAGGAACTTTGGTAGTTGATGTGGCTTAGCGAGATATTTATGGCAGCCTCAAGCCTATTTGGGCTTGACGTTCAATTGGGGAGCTTTACTAGGATGGGCTGCCATCAGAGGAACTTTGGATCCAACTATTGTTTTGCCACTGTATTTTTCTGGAGTGTTCTGGACTCTTGTGTATGACACGATATATGCACATCAGGTAAAGTCTGATTCCCACTTTTCTTTTTGTTTATTAGGATTCTGTATCTACTCTAGTGGGGGGCGCGTTTCACTTTAATTTTTACTCTAGTGGTGGTTGCAAAACTCGAGGGGGAATATCAGGGAAGCCGCTTAAGGTGTCTATTGTGTATGAGTATGATGCATTATGCATTGTTTTATACATTGGCTTAGCCACATGGCCCTTCGTTAGAGACCTCTCCACTCTCTGCAATGTAATGCTTTCTATATCACCTACCAGGATTTGTTCCTCGGCTCATGTATTTGTAAATGCTGTTCTTGGCTCTTTGTTATCATGCTTTTAAAAACTTGCGTACCACGCTACTCTTTAGGCTATTTGGTGACTGGTGATTTTATTAGGGTGGTGATTTCACTTTAGATCTAAAAGTATCTACTTGAAAGCTTAGCTGCATATACTAGAAAACAGACTAGGAAATGAACATATACAAGGCCAGATCAGCCTAATGTAAAGTTATAATGTGTTTAGCAGCGTTTTTTGATGTCTTAAAAACACTTGACTGAATTTTAGTGACAGTTTTTGGTTGACAAATACCCGTACTTTTAGATGCTTAAAAACTCTTTCCAAAGTGCCCCTTGAAAAAATGGTTATATTCAACGACACCTTCAAAATCTCCCTTAACAAGGTTGCACTGTTTTCTCTTGACGGCTTTAGGACAAGGAGGACGATTTAAAAGTCGGCGTAAAATCTACTGCTTTGAGATTTGGAGATTCAACTAAGGAGTGGATTACTATGTTTGGTATTGCAAACATTGGTTGTCTTGCTCTTAGTGGTTACAATGCCGATCTTGGTAAACTACTTTATGCCTTTCCTCAGTTTATAATTTCCAGTTTTCAGTTAACCAACAATTTGTTTGGATGTCTTATTCCGTATGATTCTGGAGCAGGATGGCCATTCTATGCACTTTTAGCTGCTGCATCTGGACAGTTAACTTGGCAGATATCGACAGTCGACTTATCAAGTCGTGCTGATTGCAATAGAAAGTATGTATCTGATTTGGGAGGGTGCTATATCAAAATTACATGTAGAGAAAATTACGAGAGTGCTAGTTTTATGGTTTGACTGCATTTTTTTAAAACTTATTGGTCTTCTTGACCCACTAAGTTTTCTTTAAATGCCCAATCTCCTTCCCTCGATACACCTGAGATGAAAACCTTCATGCTGGTGCTTTGAATTTTAAAATTCTTTTGAACTAAGGTCAGGCAGGTGGGACTACGAGCTGAGTTTAAATTGAAGGGTGCGTTTGAGCCAACGATTGATTATTGTATACGGTGGACCCTCATAAATGGAGGGTTGTTAATGCAAGTTATTATAACAAGGGTTTTAGGATAACTTGTGTTTGTGGTGCATTTTTATTATAACAAAATGTTTTATTATAACCCAACATTTTTTTTTTTTTTTGAAAATCCCAACATAAATTTTAGGACTCGTACCAATAACTCTGTTATTTTTCATCAAGTAGTGTGATGATGGTATAGGCTATTCTGAAAGCTTTCATCTTGTCTCGATAAAGATTTATGTATTCAAACTCAAAAAAAGAGGTCGGAGGCTAGAAACCCTACCTCGAACTCGAAAAAGACATACGCATGTGTTCTTCCCTTTTCTCCTTTTTACCATATAGGTTATTCTTAAGTCTGCATCTCCCTTCAACCCATTAGTGGGGTATGACACTTTGATTGTCTTTGACCTCTGAATTTTCGCCTCTCATTTACACTTCTGGTTTCAGGTTCATCTCCAACAAGTGGTTTGGTGCTTTAGTGTTCAGTGGGATCTTGCTGGGAAGGCTTTCATCGTAGATGTATTCTTGTTGAACTTGATCAGTAGATATTTCCGACAAATATGCGAAAGCTAAGAGTGGTTTGTTGTTATCGTTGGACCTTTCGAGATTAATGAAGAAGCTGAGCCGTGTTTGGAATGTAAGAGGATTCGATCTTGCACCATCTTCAAATGGTGTTTTATTTTAGTTCAACAACATTTAAGAGGGAAACTTATGACCTTTTGATCAAACGTATGAAGTTACAGTGATAGCTGATCAGATCGGATTTGGGAAGTTGGAAGTTTCAGAGTGAATAAGCTCTGTTGATGTTCCATGTTGAGATTAAGCCAAAGGTAAGTAACCATGGCTACTGTTAAAGGATGAAGTTATGGATCTTGTCTTAATTTTTTTAACTGTAATTTATTTAATGGTTATATTACAGTGTAATTTAAGACAAATTTTGTTTATGAAAATTTTGCTGATTGCCATTATTAATTCCAATTTTGAGAAATAAAATTTATGATGTCATTGTACCCAAAAAAAAAAAAATCGACCTATTAATTTTTTAACAATAATAAATTGAATTTTATATAAATTATAATTTCGGTCCTGTTATTGACAACAACATTAACCTATAAAAGAAATTAGGGTTTTTAGTTCAAAAATATGAGTAGAGGTATGTATATATACTAGAAAAATGGTACGTGCGTTGCACGTGCAATATTTTTTAACATACAACTTTTATTTAATCTAATTTGAAAATAAATTTTAATTTTAATTATATGTGTGTTTATAATGATAGTCAATTAATTATTATTTTTTTAATATCTCGATTGTTCGGTAACACCTCAACTAATGTTTATATAAAACATATTTTTTTATATTTAACAATTATTAGTAACATTAGTATAAAATATTTTTTTTGAAATTATTTAGTATACAATATTGAAATTCGGTAGCACCTCAACTAATGTTTATATAAAACATATTTTTTATATTTAACAATTATTAGTAACATTAGTATAAAATATTTTTTTTGAAATTATTTAGTATACAATATTGAAATTATGTATGGTATAAAAAATAATATACATTTAAGTAATATAATAATAATGATCTTGTAATAATTTTGAAGTGTTAAAAAAATTGAAAATAAATAATAATTATTATTATTTGTTAAAGATAGAATAAATTTACATTTATATTTTTAAAATTATTACTTAATTTATTTTTATTTTTTTCAATTATTTAGTTGAATCTTAGTGTAAGTTTTTTAAAGGTAAATCTTAGTATATAATTTGTTGATAATACCATTTAATTTGTTTTTTTAGTTTAATAATAATTGAGTATTTTTATTTGGTTATCATATTTAGAATTATTAATATGTTTAGAATCTGATTATTATTCCCTTAAATGCTTTTTTTTGTCGAGTGAATAATAACTTTTATTGAATTTTTTAGATAATTTTTTTTATTAAAATGATTGAGGAAGTTAAAAACACTCGAAGTTTAAAGAACAAAAAAATAAAATAAAATATGTGGATAAAAATGTAATTTGCCAAACAAAGCCTTGCTACACAACTTTATAAAAGCGAAGTTGACCGTCATAAATCGAATTTATAATATTGATTCAACACATGCATTACATTCAATTTGAATGCAATATCACAACAATTTTAGAGGATTTGAATAATGAGAACATTTGAGAGCAATAAAAAAATGCAAAGAATAAAAATATGGAGAAGTAATGATTAAAAAAAAGCCTATTTTATAGTAGAAGATAGAGAGTTAACTACAAAAACCTTTTAAATTCTAAAATTTATAAAATTGATTATGAAGCATAAGTATAATTATTTTTTATAATTATAAAATCAATTTTCTAATATTTAAAAAATCAATTTTATCTTTAGCATAAATTAATTTTAATAATAGCATTTAAATATACAGTTTTAGAATTAATTATTAAATATTAGTAAGTTTTATAATATTAATGAACTCAGTTTCATCTTTAACATTTTTTTTAAGATTAACATTTCTTTATTAATTTCATTAGAAACAAAGTTGAAAACTATTGTTGATATGGACGTGGATATGATTTATAATTATATGGTGAATGCGAGCAATGTAAATGAGAAAATGGATAAATGTGAACATAAATATATTTGGAATTTTCTAAAAAAGTTCCAAATGACATTAGTATTGGAAGTTTACCTTTTTATTTTATTTTTTCTCAATAATGCTATTATTATTTTTTTTATTTTAATCTTCTAATTTTTGCATTTTTTTTTTCAAAAGATCGTTGCAAAAATATAAAATAAAAACCAATTAATTTTTACTTTTAATTATAAATATATTATTGTGCAAAAAAATTAAATAATAGTTTAGTACTTTTTACTTTTAATTAAAAATGTGTAATTATTGACCTAAAAAATTAATGTATGATATTTGGTAAAATGTTTGATAACATATTAATAAAAAAAACTAACCATCAAATAAAGAAATTTGAAGAAAAAAAATAAACTATGACATATAGACATCCTTCACTTTCTTTATTGTAATGTCAAACATTTTTTATTTAAACAATCACAACTCATGATAGTCAACTTTTTCTTCTCCTTCATTCTTATATGTGTTTTATGGAATTGAGAAGCGAAGAATAATAAAAAAACCGCTAAAAATAATTGAAGAAATATAAATGTCATCACTACATATTGAATAGTTGTAAGATTGAAGATAAATTCATATTTATGTTAAAAATGTAAAAAATTTCGAAGATTCAAGTTTCAAAAGCAAGAATTTTATACCTTCATTTTTCCGACATCAAGTCGTAAGAGATCCGACGACGATTTATCATTGTGATCTTAATCATCTTATTATCATATGTCTTCAAAAAAAAAAAAAAAATCGGCATTTTCAACAAATGTTAACATGAATGTTAGATTAATTCATAGTTATGTTAAAATGTAAGAAACTTGAAGGATTCAAATCTTAAAAGCAAGAATCTCATACCTTCATTTTTTT
The DNA here is from genome assembly GCA_036507275.1 of Sicyos edulis. NCBI lineage: Eukaryota > Viridiplantae > Streptophyta > Magnoliopsida > Cucurbitales > Cucurbitaceae > Sicyos > Sicyos edulis. The sequence goes on along the minus strand of CM071850.1, from coordinate 25,312,869 downwards.
CGACCTGAAGTTGTAAGAGATCTGATGATGATATATCATCTCAATCTTGATCGTCTTCTTATCTTACTTTTTTTTAAAAAAATCGACATTGCAACAAATGTTAAGATGAATGTTAGATTAAGTAATGGAATATAAATAATTTAGAGATCCAAAAGTAGTTTCATTTAAAAAAAAAATGGAGATGAATTATTAATTTAAAAAAAAAAAAAAAAAATCTCAACTAATTTTTGGAGAAGTCATGTCCTTTTATAGTTGTGTAGTATATGGATGTTGCAAAACTTTTAAGATTCTAAGCCTATATAATACAACACTATAAATATAATTAAATGATAAAAAAATAGATATAAATGCATAGTAAAAATGTGGATGAGTGGATAGTAAATTTTAATAAATTTAAGAAAAAATGTTATGAAAAAAGAAAATTAAATTGCATTTTGGTGGTTACAAAATAATAAATAAAAGAGATTAATTGATAGACGAATGTCGAGGAATTGATTCGTGGGTCATGGGTGAGGAGGAATTGCTTCAAAGTGTAATTAAAAAGAAAATAAATAGTAATAAATTTAAGAAAAAATATTATGAAAAAAGAAAATTAAATTGCATTTTGGTGGTTTCAAAACAACAAATAAAAAAGATTAATTGATAGATGAATGGTGATGAATTGATTCGTGGGTCACGAGTGGGGAGGAATTGCTTCAAAGTTGTAATTAAAAAAGAAAATAAATAGTAATTGATAGGAGATATAATCGAAATTATCAATTCATCATAGGGATAAAATAGGCAAAAAAAGATTTTTTCTTTAAGCCACATTTATAGGTAGTAAGATAAGATAAGATAAGATCGGCTTTCAGACAGCCGTATCTAAACCCGCTAGTGTTGCAACCACTCCTTCCAAAACCACTCTAAATAATTACTTATTTTTAACCAATGCAATTTAAGTACCTAATGCCTCGTTTGATAACTATTTTGTTTTTCGTTTTTTGTTTATGAAATTTAAGCCTACAACAACTAATTCACTATACATTTTTCTTTATTTGGATATCTACACCTTACCTATATTTTAATAAACAAAATCAAAATTTGTAAACAAAAAAAAAGTAGCTTCAAAAAACTTGTTTATGTTTTTTAAATTTGGTTAGTATTTATAGTAGGAAATTTGAATAGAAATATGCTTAAATTTCATAAACAAAAAATAGGTTATCAAATAGTTGCTTATCTTGATTTATAGTGTATTTGAGAATATTGTTAGCAATAATTTTTTGTGTCCACCTATATGCATGGTAAACTAATATTTGATTATAATTTGAGTAGTTTTTTTAGATAAAATAAATAATTAAATGTATATAGTTTTTTTTTTGACAGGATAATGTATATAGTTTTTGATCCTACGTATATACTTGACGATACATCTATATAACTTTAAATTGATCCGTTTTTTAGAAAAAAAATTATAACGAGCTATTAGTAAATTTGTTTTCGATTAAAGTTAAGTTCAAACTTATTATAGATATTAATTTTACATGAGCTAAGAAGTTTGTAAGTACAGTGACTAATTAAAGAAACTTAATCAAAATAATATTTAAACCAATAATAATGTAACACCAATGTACAATCCGATAAATAGATTATGATTATTCAACGATTAATATTACATAATTTAATACCAAAAAGAACAGTTGCTAAATGACATTAGTATATGCCCAATGACCATAATTAGAAGAGAGAAAATAAAAAATATTAATAAAATGATAGATTATGTACAAATGAAACATAATTATATTATAAAAAAAATGTCTATATATATATAAACTACACATGCAATAATACCTCTACAAATAACCACGTCTAGATAAGTTTATTGCATGCTTATAAAAAACAACCACATCCAATTGAGAAAATGTTTGTGACCTCTCTGTAAACGATCACACTCAAACGAGCTGTTATCTGCAATTCCTACAAAAACATCATCCAAACAAACTTTCTTTACAATCCCTCTTTCAAAACAACTAATTTCTTACCTCTAGATGTTTTGTCGTATTTTTTGATGAATTACAAATAAACACTTACTCACTTCTCCTAAAAAAAAACCATATTGTAACCACTCAGGATAACTATTGATTTTTAATTACTCAAAATAACTCTTCAAGATAACTTCTCATTTCAAAACCACTTATTTCTTTATTCTTAAAACAACTCCCCATTTAAAAACTACTCTTAATTTTTTGTTGTGTACACATGTACATTAGTAAAAATAATTTAATATTTGATTAATAATTTTATGAAGTTATGTCCTTCACAAGGCAGGGGCAGCCCAATAGTTGGAGGCTAAGAACTTTAAGACATACTTTATAGATCTCTGGTTCAAGTCGCTGGAAAGTGCAAACTATAATACCCTTTGAAGAGCTTTCAAATAAATGAGAGTCAAGTATCGATTTTAAGGATCAAACTCATGAATTATGTTGAATTGAATTTCCACCAAATAATGAAACAGGCCACCAACCTTAAATTATTGTTAGATGAATTGAAAATGACAAATAGAAGTTTCATATATTCGAGTTCCTTAAATAAAATTTATCTCTTATGTCAAAATCTAATTTCATGAATGTTATCTTGTTACAATATGAAACGAATATTAATTTGGTCACTTATACATGGTAAAAAAAAGTTAATGAAATATAAACATACATATTAGGGTAAATTGACAAGAAGTCATTTAAAAAAGAAATGAGCAATTTTAATTGGGGATTTTGCATGTATAACAAAAAAAGACAAAATATTTTCATCTATAGCATAAAATAAAAATTAATTCATTTGTAGCAAAAAAATTTAAATTGAATTCAATGAATGAAAGACTTCTCCTATCACTGCTTGAATTTTCTATTAGTGATAAAATTTTAAATTAAGTTCTATCACTAATTGAGTTTTATCGCTGATAGAAATTAATATACTATAGATGAAATTATTTTAGAAATTGTGCTACAAATGTAATACAAAAAGTAAAATGTGTTGTTGATGGTAAAATCTCATTTTAATTCTTCAACAAGATTAAATATTGTTTTATTTCTTTCCAAACTATAAATTATATTTAAAAAAATTTTTAGATCAATTAAAATTGAACACGCAAATTATAATATTTTAAATTTATTTAAATAAATTAAATATTAAAAAAATATAGGAAACAAAATAATTAAAAGACACAAATTGACAAATATTAACGAGTATGATAAAAGATAAATTAAGTGTATATGAAACACCTTTTAAACAAAAGAGCAAATAAAACAAATATTTTATTATAATAAAATCTACAACTCATTTGCAAATAAGTTATGTCTCTAACTTTTTATAAAAAAAAAAATACACCAAACAAGCTTTTTATTTTTAAGGCAACTATTTCACAAAAATCTATATCAATCAATCTACTATAAAAATTTCCATCCTGAACTCTCAAAATAATTTAATTAAATCTTCCTCCAAATAACTCACCTCAAGTCCTTAAAAGAAAAGAAAAAAAAAAACACCTCACATCAACTAGTTTGTTTGTTCTTTAGGAAACATCTAACATTTTTTTTTTCAACAACGCCTAACATCTATTTGAGAGTGTTTGAGATTTGGGGTTGAGGAGAGGAGAGAAAGTAGAAGGAATTAAGATTTTCTAACATCATATTTATTTTTAGGACATCAATCTCCCATTAACTCATTTTCAATATCTTCTCCAAAATTACATCAATTTTTTTTTAATTTTCAACCATATAGTATAAAATAAAATATCTTTTATTTAATTTTAGCAACTATTACATCAAACTTTCTATAACTTTAAACCACACAATATAATATCTAATATATTAAATTTATTAATTAATATAAATATAAAATAATTATATTAAAAAAAATAATATAAAATAAATACTTTTTACGATATTTCCTTCCAAAAACACTACTTCCTATCTCTAAATCTCTTCCACTTTCACTTTTTCACCTTTCATCTTTTCACCTTCCAAATCCAATCACAGCGAAACTAATTTAGGTAAAGATTATTATTATTATAATTTAACCCAAATTTTATAACTCTCCAAAACCGCTAGATCTGAGCCGTAGATTCTAGGGTTTATATGAGCGGTGAAGATTCGATTCGTATATGGAAAATTAGATGGGATTTTAGCCCGACCTCAGCCAGTAACCTTTTTCTTCTTTCTGAGCCTGCGATTTCATCTCCATCGGACAGTCGTCGGTAATCATCGGAAAATCTCTCCGGCCAGTGGAAACCCTAGATCCCGGCGAACTCTATCACGGATATGGAGGCTGCAGCAATGACTAGCGTTGTGCCGGCGAATCGACGGCGGGCGGTTAACGCGCCGGATGAGAAGTTGGAATTCGAGACAACGGAGGGGGTTGAGCCGATATTGAGTTTCGATCAGATGGGCATCAAGGATGATCTTCTCCGTGGCATATATGCATACGGTTTTGAAAAGCCCTCGGCCATTCAGCAGAGAGCCGTCAGGCCGATTATCGAGGGTCGAGATGTTATTGCTCAGGCTCAATCTGGAACTGGCAAGACCTCCATGATTGCCCTTACTGTTTGCCAGACCGTTGATACCTCCAGCAGAGAGTGAGTTCCCTTCACGCCATCCAATATTCAATGTTTTTTTTTTCTTTTTATATTTGGTATATTGTGTGATTATAATTATGGGTTTTTAGTTCTTAGCCAAGAAATCCAAACGGAAAGATATTGGACCTCAGTTGATTGTTATAAGTCTACAACCACGAGTTGTGATTTGGGATCTTTTGAAAGAAACCTCCCCTTAATTAAGATGCATATGTTTTTTTTTTCTCTTAACTTTAAAGCAATCTTTTAGACGGTTAAAGAAACTACCCCAACGGCGACAATTGATACTAACAAATTTTTTATAAGATATCTTTAACATCACTATCATTATCGTTGATAGAATCGTTTTATTCAATGTTGTTTTCTTCTCAAAGCGTAAGTAGTAAAAGTAGTTTTTGTGAAAAAAGAAACATTGCATGAGTAGTAAAAGTAGTACTAGTTCTAAGTGTTACAATTTGAACGCTTATATTTCTAAAGAATAGAGGAATTTAATACTATTCTTCTAATCTTTACATGAGGCGTAAAGACTTTAAGCCTTAGTGCATTTTTATAGAGGGGTAAGCCTCATATGATCTTGAGAAGGCATAAGCCTTGAAGCTAAAAGTTAGAGGATCGCCTCGAGTTGAGTCTCAAGGTATGAGGCTCAATAGCCTTTGAAAACATTGCCTAAAAGATTGGAATACACAGTGATTAGGTAGAGACATAGAGTTTTCCAATTTACATCTGCTTTTACTGTACTTTTTAACTTAAGATTCATGTAGTCATTATGCATCTTAATTTCTACAGGGTACAGGCATTGATCTTGTCCCCTACAAGAGAATTGGCAACTCAAACAGAGAAAGTTATATTGGCAGTTGGAGACTACATTAATATACAGGCACATGCATGTATTGGAGGCACAAGTGTGGGTGAAGACATTAGAAAGCTTGAGTTTGGAGTTCAGGTAGTTTCAGGAACTCCGGGAAGAGTTTGTGACATGATCAAGAGGAGAACATTGCGTACCAGAGCCATTAAGTTGTTAGTTCTGGTAAGTTTAGGCGGCCTTCAATTTGTCTCCCTTGTTAGGAGAATAATAATTGTATTTAATTTTCTTGTGCAATTTTCCATTCTTTAGTATTTCATCTTCTCATACTTTTTCAGGATGAATCCGATGAGATGTTGAGCAGAGGTTTTAAAGACCAAATTTATGATGTATACCGATACCTTCCACCAGAACTTCAGGTTTGCTCTCTCCCTCTTCAACAATGTGTGTTGATAATTGTGCCCATGAGAGGAGAAAAGAGGTTAAGCAAATGAATTGCAGCTTTCCTTGAATTGGTTGTTAAACATGACTTTTTGAATACGTTTAGTATACATGATGACAAATTTGGTTGTACAATAATACGTTTTCTTCAATTATGCATATAGTTGATTTATTATTTTACAAAGGAAGAAATAGGACTCATCACATTCAGTGTTTTAAAAGGCTTGAAACTCAAGGGGCAAATCTAGTGCAACGCCTCACCTTGAATACATGAGGCTCTGGTAAAAAGGTGCACACCTTCTTGTGAAGTCAAAGGTGTTGTGCTTGTGTGTGTGCCTCAGCCTCTGGATTGGTTATAAAACTTGCATTTAGAGTTTTTTTTTACTAAAAGATAACATTTCTTAACAACCTGTTAGATATTTAAGTATTCCTACTCCACCTATACTATTTCTTCTTCATAAATGTTCTTTCTTATATATTGTGCTCATAAAAAAAACTGCACTTTTTTCTTTGAACTTCGGCGTAAGCCCCAAGAGGCTATTGTTCCTTGAACTTCTTATAACATTGATCAGACTATTGGGTCATAAATGACTTTTTTTATTCAATGGTTTTTTGTTTTGTGAAACGAAAAACAACTTTTCTTTGATATAATAACTAGACTGTTATATTCTATGCGTTTTAATGGTTTCTATGATGCCTTTGAAGTGGAAAGCATTTAATTTTGTTTGACTTCATTTTAGTTTAGACTTTTGGTTGCATTTGTTTCCTTCAAGTGCAGGTTTGTAACTGATGTATAATATGTTATTGTACACATGGGTTATGTAATTTCATGCACCACTCAAGTTACCATTTTAAACTTATTGGCTAGGGGTGTACATAGTCCGAGTTGGATTGGGTTAGGAGAATTTTTTTGGACCTACCCATATTTTTGGGTTGCTCAATGTGCCAACCTATCCAATCCTATGTATTAGAGCAACCCAGCCCAACCTTTATATTTTTTGGTTGGGTTGAGTTGGGTTATCAGGTTGAATTTATCCCCTATTTCCTCTCTAAATCCCAACCCATAGCCCATAGAGTTGTAAAAAATAATATAAAGAAAAGTTAGATGATATTAGACTTAAACTCGCCCATAAATTTGTAAAAAATAATATAAAGAAAAGTTAGATGATATTAGACTTAAACTCATTCTATCTAGTGCCTATCTTGTTTGTGCATGCTTTCTGCCTATATGCTACAACCTACCTTGTTAATTAATCTTGCACACATATACGATATATATTATTCTTAGTTAGGTTAGGTTGAACCGAGAAAAAATTCAACTGAAGAACTGGCCCTACCCAACGAAAATTATAAAATTTTAACCAAATCTGACGCTTACGATTTGGGTTAGATAGTTCGAGTTGCTCGGTTGTCGGTGTTTTTGTACACCTAACGCCCCTATTATGGACAATCATTGTCTTTCATTTTTATGTAGTTTCCTATCTTTAGACCGTTTTTAGAACCATGCTAGTTAATCTAATGAGTTTTCCAATCAATTTTAATTGTAGGTTGTCTTGATTTCTGCCACTCTTCCTCATGAAATCCTGGAGATTACAAATAAGTTTATGACTGATCCTGTGAGGATCCTTGTGAAGCGTGATGAGTTAACTTTGGAGGTTCGTGGTATATATTCTTTTAATTTCTCGATGGCTAAATGCCTTTTAGATACAATTCAGTACCCTGATGCACGCTTGTTTAAATTGACAGGGTATTAAGCAATTCTTCGTTGCTGTTGAAAGGGAAGAGTGGAAATTTGATACCTTATGTGATCTTTATGACACCTTAACTATCACTCAAGCTGTAATATTCTGTAACACCAAGCGTAAGGTAATGCTGTCAATAATTTTGTGTTAATAATTTTGTTTTGATATTTAAATTAAAAAGATCTTATCTAAACCTTATTAGACTCATCCTTAAACAGAAAATATCACAATTTTTACCCTTCAACATGTCATATAATAATGAAATTATTTCTTATAAAAAAACAGAATTGTTTCTTATTATTGCTTAATCTTTGGGTCCTCATTCTTTTTTTCTGTTCTCATACTAATGTGTTTCAGTATCAATATGTCAAGATTTTTATTATATTTTGTGTGCTAAGATGAAGCATTTTCTGTTTCTGAACTGAGTAATAGATAAGTCCGAGGATTCACTAGCTTTTTATAACTTTTTTTTAAAAAAAATAAGAAACAAACTTTTCATTGATATAATGAAAAGGAAGAAAAAGGATTACGAACTCCGAAAGTAGTGAAGGAAAAAAAAACACAACCAAACAAAGGCCAGCAAAAGGAGAAAATTCAGATAATAATAGAACAATAATCAAAACAAGATAAGCTAAACGAAACCAACTGCAGAAGGAACAAGAAAAATGTAAAAAGACAGCTCCATGTGCACAAGAATCTGGGAAGTAAGGGCAGATAGAAAGCTAAACTGCTAGACAACCCAACAAAATTGATTGAAAAGCATAAATCAGCCGCTGAAGCACCAAGAGGACAAAAGCAAAAGGCAGCACCATGATATCAGAAAAACCTCTTTTCTAATTAGAAACCAAACAGCAATCCACCTTGTCACTTAACTCCTGGTCACTACAAACCAAAAAGTACCCATATTCTATTGGGCTTCGAATCAAATACTTGCTGTGGATCAAATTGTTGCTAATTAGTAGTTACAATGGGTACTGTACACACCATCACAATGGTTATCACTTACCAGACGACCTATCCTTGACCCTTTTTCTACTATGTACTTCTAACAACTAGAGGCCTATCTCAGGTCTAATTGTACTGATTCTCGGGCAAGTATTTGATGTAAAATATTTCCTTATCCATGATTACAAAAATAATCATACTGTGGGGTAATAGTTGGCTTCATGTTTTTGAATATTGTATGTCGTCTTTTGCCTCTAGGTTGAATGGTTGACTGAGAAGATGCGCAGTAATAACTTCACAGTTTCACAAATGCATGGGGACATGCCTCAAAGGGAAAGAGATGCAATCATGGGGGAGTTTCGTTCAGGAACTACCCGTGTCCTAATCACTACTGATGTTTGGGCCCGAGGGCTTGATGTTCAGCAGGCAAGTTGTTGGTTCTTTGTTATTCTATTGATCCTTTTGCTCGTGCACCTTAGGAGATCAAGTAACTCGAGTTATAGTTGTCTTACCTAATTCTCTTGATATTCGTTTTTCATTCTTTGGTAAGCATATATTAGAAAAATCTCTGCATGATGAGAGATATATGGAAAAGAGTAGGTATTCAATTCGGTAAGGACACAATTTATCTTTTTCTAGTATATGTTACATCATTATCGATTGGTGATGGTGATCCCCCAAATCTCCGAAAATGTCTGGCTATTTGAACTCCCTCACACATCATTAATATGTTTATTTTCCGTTAGTTCTTTGTTTGTAGCAAGTATCTTTAGAAATCTAGAATCTCATGTTTTATTTGCGTTAACTTTTGTCAGGTATCACTGGTGATTAACTATGACCTTCCGAACAATCGAGAACTTTACATTCACAGGATAGGAAGGTCTGGTCGGTTTGGGCGCAAGGTACGATAATACATTATGTGTTTCATTTGATTTCGAAATATTCTACTTGAAGTGCACATTATTGAGTAAGGTAGTCTAGTGGTTAAAAGGGTCTTAAGAAACCAAAGTGTCTTAGGTTCAATCTAGGGTGACCATCTACTTAGGAATTAATTTCTAGCTACCTTGAACGAAGATATATAAATTTTTTTTGGATAACTTGTAGCGTGATCAACCTCGCTAAGAAACTTGCTGAATGGCTTTTTATGTTGCCTTTCTTGTAACATGTTTGTTAAACTTCTTTTAATGCGAATTTATGGCTTTAACGTGCAGGGTGTTGCTATTAACTTTGTGAAAACTGATGACATCAAGATCCTGAGAGATATTGAACAATACTACAGTACCCAGATTGATGAAATGCCCATGAACGTTGCGGATTTGATTTAATACTGCTTGATAATGATGTATGCTGTGGAAGATTTTGTGTTACAATTGCCGTTTCTTGTGGGTGATATTTAGCTTAGGATGAATTTGAACAACGACCTTTTTTTCTGTGTGGCTTGGATGTGTTGTTCATAAGGTGTATAATTTAACTGCGGTTTTTTTTTTTTTTTTTCTCAAGGAGAAGGAATTCAGATTATATTTTTGGACAGACTTGAAATGTATTCTGAGATTATTTGTGTTGTGCCTTAATGTTTCTGTTTAGCTTAGTTTCATTGCTTTTCTAGATTGCAGTTTAGAGCACTTGGCCAAGGGGGTTGCATTATTTTGCAAAGTTGAAATTTGACATAAAATCATTGGTGTTGAGACTCCTCAGAAATGGTGTTATCTTGAAGGTCAAGTATTGTGGCATTTCTAGTAAAATTCAATGATTTAATACTTAAGCTTAGGGGGAGGGAGGTTCAGTTGGGCTACATGTTACTTGTTGGTGCGGGTCACGAAGCAGGTCGGGACTGGGCAGGTGCAGGTCATGAGACGCGTAGGTCTCTCAACTAGAAAACAAAGTGTAGTAAATGTTATCTACTTGAACTTGAATCCTGGGGGTAATGGGGTTCACAAAGGCTGTATTTAGCTTACCGATTATAATAAGTGAGTTGGTCTAAATTTAAACGGTTGTTTTACATAATTTTTCCACTACTTTCAGTTTAATCTTTTTTCTAATCTGCTACTCAAATACAGTTTATGATAGCCTATTAAAATAATTCTTAGTACTCAAACAAAATTTTAATAATTTATTGGTGCCCAATCAGCTCACTCATTTTATTTTAGAACAACAACCTCCAACTACCGATTATGACAGAGAGGAGAGTTTCAAAATAGTAGTATGACATCTCTGAATGAGTTTCTACTTATAAAATAGCCATTTTATTGCTTTTCAAAAATAAATTAAAATTAAATAAATTTAAGGTTGAAGAATAACTGAGTAATTACTTCAAGCTTTCAAATATAACTCATCAAATTAACGTATAACCGTCAAAAACTATGAATAAAGAATCAATTCATTTTGATGGTTCAAACTATTTTGAAGAATTCTTTCACAATTCTTCTACAAAATCCAATCACGCACATGAAAAGATGAGAAAACAATAATGTCAAGAATAGAAATGCTATCTTGTATCGTTATGGATTTCAACCTTCTTTTAGTGAATGTTTATTGAATATACTTGATTTTGGAGTAGAGTAGAGGAGAAGAGAGCAAGTAGAATTGAAGTGATTTGGAATTATGAAGTAAGAAATTGATACTTTGAAAAGAATATATGTATAAATAGATATTTTGTGGTTAAAATTCTACAAAAGTGAAACAGTCTCAGATAGCAAATAACAAATTCCAAGTGGGAAAAAATGACTCCGATGCCATGAAATCTTTTCTGGATAAGAAACAATTTCATTAAAATATGAAATTAAGCCATACATGCAATTACAAAAGGTCTCTCCAATTATTAAGGAGGGAAGAAAAGTCATAATCGATAAACAAAAAAGATCTCCTCCTTTTTAACCAAAAAATCACCAAATAAATAATTCTATCCAAAACCCTCCAGTAAGGAGATTCCTTGTCTTGAAAAATTATATTATTTCTCTCCATCCAAATAGACCAGAAAACAACTCTTATGAAACCTTCCTAAAGATACTTAGCTTTGTTTTGAAACGGATGACCCTCCATTGTAGTAATGAGTAACAACTTGGAATCTTTAGGGAGTGGAATACTCCAATTGAATGCCTCCAAAAGATAGTTCCACATTTCCCTGGCAAAATGGCAAGTGCCCAATAATGGTCTTGAGATTCCTCCTCATTCTTACACATAACACACCAATTTGACCCAAGCACAGGGTGGGGGAGCCTTCTTTGAAGTTTATCATTAGAATTGATAGCCTTATGAGCACACTCCCATAAGAAGAATTTTATCTTCTTTGGGATAAAACCTTTCCAAATGCGAGAATATAAAGAATCTATAGTGCTTGTCGAAGGTAAGCTCAAGGATCTGGTTAATGATTTAGTCGAAAACAATCCATTGGGTTCCCTGCTCCATGTGTAGCTATCTTGCTCAGATGATAGAACAATTAAGTCAAGTGTTGCCAATAACTGAGAGAATTCCTCAATCTCATCATCTTTCAAGTTACGCATCAAGCCGAGATTCCACCCTATACGTCTATAATTCGAGCATCTTTTTTCCGGGATAGAGCATAAAGCCTGGGATAAAGGTGAATCAATGCATCATTCCACAGCCATTTGTCCTTCCAAAATGCAGCAGTGAAACCACTACCCCCCACCTTAGTAGTAATATTATCATGTACAAAAGTGCCATAATTGAGGATAGTCTTCTAGGGACCAATGCGGCGTTCTTAATCTTAAGGCTTTGAATGCTCTAGCACCCCCAAAATCATAAGGCAAAGTGATTTTATCCCACCTAATCAAGTGTAGACCTCTAGTGTCAATAAACTCTTTCCAAAGAAATTTTTGAATGAGACATAGCAGCCATTCTGAACATAGACATATAGTAGGTAGGTAGATTAGTTAATGTGGTTTGAATAAGAGTCAATCTACCTCCTTTAGATTAGTTAACATAAGAGAGCGAGGTTTCCCATTTAAAGGTAAACCCAAATAAGTTAATGGCCAAGTTTCCATTTTGAATCCATATCTAGTGGCCAGATAAGAAATGGAGGATTCATCAACATTGATACCCAAAAGCTCCGATTTGTTGACATTAAATGTTAAGGCCTAATACCAATTAAAAAAAGTGCACTAGATTTATCATTTCATCAACTGCTCTATAGTCAAAAGTGGATAGAAGCAAAGTGTGATCAACAAACTGTAAATGATGAACATTGGTATTACTATTATGGAGAGTAATGCCTTTGATGACCCCACTCTGAGCAGCATGATAAAGTATTCTGCTAAAAGAGTCCATTAGTAATATGAAGAGAAAAGGAGATAATGGGTCATCTTGTCTGAGACCTCTTGTGGGCATGATTTTACCCCTAGGATGTCCATTGATCAGTATAGAATAGTTGGCCGATGAAATACACCCCCTGATCCAATGCCTCCATTTTAGGCCATACCCCTTAGCTTGCAAAATTGCGTCAAGAAATTCCCAGTCAACCTTATCAAATGTTTTCTCAATATCCAATTTAAACAATAATCCTTTCTGCTTCTTCCTCTTCATATCATCAATCAATTCATTGGCAATAAGAATATGGTCCAATGTCTGTCGACCAACAACAATGGCAGATTGGCTATGTGAGATAGTGGATGGAAGGGTAACCTTAAATCTTTCAAAAAGCACCTGGGCAATAATTTATACAGACACAATGTCAGACTAATAGGCCTGTAGTCTCCCACTTTCTTAGTGTCAATAATCTTCGGAATCAAACAGATATAGGTCTCATTAACACTAGCATTAATTACACAATTCCTAAAAATCATGGAACACTCTCATGATGTCGGCTTTGAGGGTGTTCCAAGAGTTTTTTAAAGAATTCAGCGGTGTAACCATCAGGTCCAGGAGAATTGTTCGATCCCAAATTCTTAATGGCATTCAAAATTTCCTCCTCAGAAAAGGCCTCTCAAGCGTTAAAACTTGTCTGTTATCAATCGGGTCCCATGAGATATATTGGTGGGAAGATAACGGACCCCAGGTCTTTTAGGTCCCGTTTGATAACGTTCTCGTTTCTCGTTTCTTATTTCTTGTTTCTCTTTTTTTTAGAATAAGAAACAAGAATGTGTTTGATAATCATTTTTGTTTCTTATTTCTTAAAAAAGTTAGAAACAGAAACAAAACTTGTTTGATAATCATTTCTAATTTCTTGTTTCTTATTTTATTTTTTATTGTTTAAAATAAATAAAATCATGCTTTTTCTAATATAAAATAAAATCTTGTTGTATAAAATTATGCATTAAAAATAATACATGATCTAATATAAATAAATATTTTATAAAGAAACACAAATAAATCTTATTAAAAATTAACCATAAATTTAATAGGTTATTTTTCATTAGTCACTCAAGTGATTTGTATAAAATGATGTCGACTAAAATATATAAAACAATTAGATTTTGAAATGGTGTGGTTATAAAAAAATTAATGTAATATCCTTTTTTATTATATATATTGGGGGAAGGAGACCAACAAATCTTACACTAAATATTAATGTAATATCAAATGTATTAAATAAAAATTTAATATTAAAGTGAACAAAAATTTACTATGTCAAAAATTTTACCGGTTCCAAATATATTAAATAAATACGCATGTTTTAGATTTTTTAAATCAAACCACAAGTAAGAATAAATGATTCATTGAAAAAATAAATTAAAATACTATAGGAGAATAAATATTAATTAATTTAAGAATTAAAATAATATATATGATACCATCAAAATTTAGTTGTTTTTAAAAAGTAACAAAACTAAAAAGTAAACTCCTAGAAAATTAAAAAGTAAAAAAAAAACAAAAAAACAAAAAAAATCTATTCAATTGCGCCAGCAAACCAACTTTGTTAATAAATAGAACTATTAAAAAAAAAGAAAATTGAAGTTCAAAAAAAAAAAAAAAACACCTACAAAAATGAGAAACGGAACATGGGAAACTCCAAATTGAAGTTTCTCATTTTCATGCCAAAAATTAGAAACGTTTCTCTTAATTTTTGGGAACAAGAAATGAGAACGGTTATCAAACAAGACCGTTTCTAAAAAAAGAAAAATAAAAACGAGAAACAAGAAACGGGAACGTTATCAAACGAGCCATTAGTCTACAACATCTTGTAGAAGTTAACAAATTCTTCCTCGATATCCACATCAGATAACAAACTCCTTCCATTGGCAAATAGAATTTCAACTATAGAGTTCTTTTTCTTCCTGGTAGTGACAATTATGTGGAAAAAACTAGAATTTATATCACCCTCTTCAAACCAACGTTTCTTGCAAGTTTGCGGCCGAAAAGATTCTTCTTTCAAAGCCAAAGCAAGAATCGATGCTTTGATCAAATCCCTCTGTTGAAGTTGTTCAGGTTGAAGCCCGCCAGTCTCTTATCCATTTCCCATTTCTGAAAGTTGATCATTCGTTACGCTCTCGGGAATATCCTTCTTTTCGGCGATGACATAGTCCACTTTTTGTTGTCGGAGGACCGTGAGCATTTTGATCATCCATAGACCAAAGTCTCCTTTTCCATCATAGCGCTCTACCTCGATCTTTGAAGTCATCCTATCGATTCAAAAAAAGGAAACCGATAGCAAGATTCTTTTCAAGAATGTAATAAAAAAACTTTAAGCATAAAGTATTACTAATGATTCTTTATCAACAAACATATAAAGAATGTATCAAAAATTTATACTAGATGCAATTCCTAAGGATATTTATCTTTAGAACATACCGTTTAGAAAAATTACACAAGAATCGTCACTCTAAGAATTTTCCTAAACATGCAAGATTCTAAAATAATAAATTTCATGAAAGAAACATGTTCATGTATGGCGGATTCTAGGACTAGGCTATGATACCAACTGTTAATTTCGAACTAGTGTTCACCGATGACCTATCCTAAGCATACAATGATTGTTTCTTTGAATTCATGACTCAAAGAATGTAAAACCAAACATTTAATAAGGGTGGAAATTTTTTCCAGCCATGAATAAACATTGAAACCGGTGAGTAAAAGGATAGAGAATAGAGAAATTTACCCAACGATGTATAGTGGTTTGGTACGTACACCCTACTCTATTGTTCCCGAGCGATAAACACTCGAGCGAGACAATGTTATTAGAGATTAAAGATCCAATATTGAGGATTACATAAGCAAACATAAACTACAAGACTAATCCTGTTACATTGAGAGATCTAAACTAGAGAGTCAAATTTTCATAAGGTAGGAGAAAAAAATTTGAACACCACCTTGGTTAGGATTTGGAGAAAACTTCAAGATTGTAACCTTCTTCTCCAAGAATATGCTCTTCAACTTTGTAAGACTTTCCAACAAAAAACCTCAAGTTGAATCTTCAAGAGAAATCACCAAAAACTCACTTTCTTGAACCAAAAATGGAACCCACAAATGGGTTTTAATGAAGGCTACTTCTAGGCAAAGGATGATGGTGGTTGGTGCAAGAGGACGCTCCGCTGATCGGAGCGTCGGAGCTCCGTCGCTGGCGAAACACACACTGCCCCTCTTGGGCAGCAGAGATGAAAGAAGTGAGAACCCCCTCCCTGGGGTTCTCTGTTGCTTGCCGCTGTGAAGAGAAAAATGGGGAGCAAATTTTGCTTCCTCTTTTTCTCTCCCTTCCTTACCATATCCAAAATCTCAAAATGCCCTTCTCCATTTTTTTTCTATTTTTTCTCAAATAACCTCCCTTATTTTGAACACTCTTGATTTTTCTAATTGACAAACAAACTTAGAAAAATGAAAACTAATCTCTCAATTTTGGGAACTTTGATCAACAATGTTTAAGGGTTAAATGAGATGCATGCCAAATATTTATAACTAATTAAAATGAGTGCACATGGACTAGATGAGATTGACCACACCTAATTAAATCCTAGTTAGTTTTAACAACCGAAGAATCATTAGTTGAATTCTGTAATAACTATGTGTTTTATAATTAATCTTTAATGTATTTTTGGTGATGTTTAATTAAATGAAATCCTAATTAAAGTTTAGGCTACATTTTAACAGTTTGACTCTTTACCTCTTCAAACTATGTCAGTTCAACTCTCTACATCTTCAAATTGTGTCAGTTGGGCTCTCTACATCTTCAATTGTGTCAGTTCGACTCTCTATATCTTCAAATTGTGATAGTTCGACTCTTTATGTCTTCAAATTGTGACACTTCGTCTTCAAATTGTGAAATATCGGATCTCTACATCTTCAAATTATGACATTTCAAATCTCTACATCTTCAAACTTTGATAGTTCGGGTCTCTTCATCTTTGAATCGTTTTGTGTCACCTTAATTGGTAAATTTCACTCAAAAGTCACCATGAGCTAAAAAATCTCAATTTTTTTTGGTAGAGTCATTAACAACCCCAACCGATGCTAAAAAATCTAAACAAAAACAAACTAAGAGAAAACTTTTCTATATTTGCATAGAAGAGAAGCACTTTTACCCTTTCCCAAACCTATTTCAATGACTTCATAGAGAGAAGTATCAAATTGGATGAAGAATAATTTTTTTGAAACTAACAGACCCATCTTGATGAACAAACACATGTGAGTTGTGAATTTTGCTTGGAAAAGAAAAAGAAGAAATTTATTATTATTGTTATGAATTTTGGATCGGTAGCTCGTAGATTGAGAAGGTTGTTGCAACTTTTGATGGATGGAATCCCACTGTGACGATCACTTGATTGTAGTGATGTGAGTAACAATCTTCTTGAGAATTATGATCGAGCGAACTGGGAATGAGAAAGAATTTATCGACGATAGAATTGAGTAGGTGGTTAGGTTATATATTTTTAAATTATGATATCTTTTGTAATCTCATGATTTTTTATTTAATTTTAAATGAGTATAACTAATATTGGTATATGATATCTAATTTTGAAACAATAAAAAGTTAAAGATCTGACCAAAGTTTGTAAAAATCATCGAATAAAATAAGATTCGTACATCTAAAAACACAGTCCTATGGTTTAACTACTCTCAAATAATATGAGAGTCAAATACCAATTTCTGGGCTCGAACTCGTGACGGTGGAGTTGAAATGAATTAACACCAGACAAGATAACCAACTGCGCCATTGACCCTCGGTGCTAACCAGGTTTCTCAATTTTGTTTTTGTTATCTTTGATTGAGATGATTTTATCTTATAATAATAATGACATTTAATATAATAATAAATTTTTTATTAAGAATAATCTTAGGATCATTTTATTCTTTTCAATTTTACTGTGGCTATTAGGTGCCACAAATTTTGCTTTTTTTATTTTTTATTTCTAAAGTTTCTTTTTCTATTTATTTAAACAAAATAATGTGTTCTATAAATCATATTGAAGACTATGGGCGTGTTTGGTTTGAGAGTTTAGTTAAGCCGGATTAATCTAATTCCACTTAAACTGTGTTTGGTAGAAGAATGAACTTAAGATGGATCAATGAAACTTGGATTAAAGCCTCGCACAAAATCTTAGGTAAAACCGAGATTTCTAAATTGAAAGTTGGAGCTTGATGTTGAGATGCTTGAAGGGGTCAATAATGAGATAGAAAACCTCAAGAAACCTGCAATCGCAAAATCCAGTCTGATAAGTCGAAAATAATGGCAATCAAATGTCCACCTTTTCATTAACTTTCCACAAATATATAATACACCAAATATCAAATCTCAGAAAATATCCAAGCCAATCATAAATATTATCTAACTAATATCATAATAAAATCTAGACAGTATCTAATAATATTTAAATATTAAATCTACTCAATATATTCTTAACACTCCCCCTGAAGTTGGAGCATGTAAATTGCAAATGCCTAACTTGTCAAGTAAAAAACTAAACGGTTGTTTTCCAAGCGCCTTCGTCAAAATATCAGCCAACTGATGTTTGGTGGGAATATACTGAGTAGCAAGATTTCCAGATAATAGCTCATCACTAATAAAGTGACAATCTGCCTCAATATGCTTAGTACGATCATGAAATACAAGATTCTTTGCAATATGAAGAGCAGATTGACTATCACAAAATAATTTCATAGGTTGAGGATGCAAAACACCAAGAGAAACTAGTAATGATTTCAACCATTTTAACTCGCAAGTAGCAACAACCATTGCACGATACTTAGCTTTAGCTAACGAACGAGACACTGTCGTTTGTTTCTTAGTTTTTCATGATATAGGAGAAGAACCAAGGAACACCACATATCCAGACAATGAGTGACGAGTCAATGGACAAGCTGCCCAATCACTATCACAAAAGACAGTCAAATTAATCTCACTTTTAGATGATAACAAAATACCTTGACCTGGAGCACCCTTCAAGTAGCGCAATACACTTATGGCTGCATCCCAATGTTGAACCTGTGGAACACTTAAGAATTGTGCAAGAGTATGCACTGAATAACTCAATTCAGGATGAGTTACAGATAAATAAACAAGATGTCCAACTAAACGAAGATATTGATCTGGGTGTGCATATGGCTCCCCCTCGACACAAGCCAATCGATGATTTTGTTCCATAGGTGTGTCAATAGGCTTACAACCTAACATGCCAATTTCAGTCAAAATATCCAAAGTGTATTTACGTTGGCAAAGAAATATGCCTTCCTCACTTCGAGCTACCTCAATGCCAAAAAAATACTTCAAAACTCCAAAATCTTTCATATGAAAACATGAGCTCAAATAATCTTTAAATCTCAAAATTGCACCATGTGATGAACCTGCTATAATCAAGTCATCAACATATACAAGTACATGAAGAGATATACTGCCTCGAATAAAACTAAATAACGAATAATCAACATAAGACTGTGTAAAACCATAAAATTTTAAAGCATTAGTTAGTTTAGCAAACCACTGTCGAGGTGCCTGTTTCAAACCATACAAAGACTTACGTAGCCTGCAAACCTTCCCTGGAGCAGAAGCATTGTACCCTGGAGGAAGTCGCATATACACTTCCTCTTCCAAATCACCATGAAGGAAAGCATTATGAACATCCATCTGATGCAATTCCCAATTCAAACTTGCAGCAATTGAAAGAAAAAGACGAATTGTACCCATTTTGGACACATGAGCAAAATTTTCAGTATAATCAATAGCTTCAACCTGACGATTGACAAAAGCAACTAAACGCCCCTTAAGACATTCAACTTCACCTGATGATGTATACTTGATTTTATACACCCAACCACTACCAATAGCTTTCTTACCAAGAGGTAAGTCCTCTACAGTCCATGTACCACTGCGTTCAAGAGCATCAATCTCAATCTGCATTGCTTTACGCCAACCTGGATGTTTGATAGCCTCTTGAAAAGAGGTTGGCTCTTTGGTCTTTGAAATTGCCATTAGAAAACATCTATGTTTTGCAGAAAAATTGTTATAATTAACATAACAAGCGATATTGAAAGGTTTACCTGATGAACTAGATCGAGACGAGGGAGCATTGAAAGTACTAGAGTCGACCACGATTGTATTTGTAACAGCCTAGTTTCCTATTCCAGTTTTCGAGGTGCCTTCGGGTCAAGATTCGGTTGTTGGTTGGGTCATTAGAGCTGTTTTGACCCTTGGGGGTATTTTGGTCTTTTGGCTCTCCGAGCAGGATTTGTGGTTTTCAGGGCTTCGAGGTCGCTCCTGCCTTTGTCGAGGCTTGTTTGTTGTTGGCTGCGAGTCCCGAGGTGTCTGGGCTAGTCGGTTGGATGCTCGGTTGTGGTTTGGGCTTTGGCTAAGTGATGGTTGGTTGTGTGCTTCCTTTGGGATTCGAGCCCGGGTCCTTATTGTTGGTTTGGGAGTTGGATTTAAGTGAGTTCTATTGATTGGAAAAGATTGCTTCGGTCAGGTCTCGAAGGAGGAAGCCGGGAAATGAGATTTTAAGGTTTTAATTTGGATAAAAAGTGGATAAGGATGGAAATAGGATTAAAATCCCATTTATTCTTTTATTTCCCATTTTCTTTTATTTTCTTTTCAAAATTCCCATTTTTTTTCTCTCTCTCTCTCTCTCTCTCTCCCCGAGCCCCCCCACCTAGCCCGAGCAGCCCCAGCCCGAGCCTCGCCCAACCGAGCCCTGCCCTGCCCAGGTCGTGCCAGCGTCGCCCGAGCCCAGCCCTTGCTCGCCCTGTGTCGCCAGCTCGAGCCCCTCGCCCGCGTCGCACAATGTCACCACCGGCAAAGACCGCAGTGTCATGTCCGTCCGTCCGCGCGAAGTCGCTTTCGCCTGATGCTGAAGCCGTCCAGCCCCTCGCGTCGCCCGTCTCGCCCCGCGCCGCGGCGGCGATCGCGCGCGTCCGTAGAGCCGTGGCGTCGTGTCGCTCGCGCCCGCGCGCCGCGCGACGTCGCCCAACCGAGTTAGCGCCCGCGCGCCCTTTGTAGCCCAACGCCCGTCCGCGCGCAGCCAGCTCCCTCAGCTCGCCCGGGCCCAGCCCTGCGCTCTTCTGCGCCTCTCAGCGCCCAGCAGCTGCCTCGCCCGTGCAGCCGGCTCGTTCGCGTGTCAGCCGCGCCTCGTGAGTTGCTCCCGAGCTGAGCCCTGTTTATTTTATTGTATTTAGGGCTATTTTATGATTATTGATGTGTTTGTTTGGCTCGCTATAGGTTGTTCAGGTTCGATCGCAGTTAGGTTTGTTGTGTGTTTTTGCCTTCCGACCAGGTAAGGATTTCTTACCGGAGTTGTGTGGGCCCTGCGATATTATATGTGATTGTTGATTGTATGCTTGTTTGTGTTTATTGACATGTTTAGTGATAAGTGCTCTATTCTGAATTCTCGACTGGCATGATTTCCTATATTGTTTCTCATGTTAGTCCATGCTAGGTTGTTCCTTTACGGCATGCTCGTATTCATTCTTGCTTCGTAGTATCATGCTAGGTTCGTTGTATTCTTATTGAGCACGTATTGGATTGATTGGATTGTTTCTTGATTGCTATGACAAAGTTAGAGTTCGGGTAGATAGCATCATCCGGCCGGGTGCATAACGAACCTTGCATCCCCGAGAGAGGCGTGACGAGATGGTGCTCCGTCCCTGATCCCGTTAGGGACTAGCTAACCCTAACGGCGGGCCCCGCAATCTTGGGTGAAGGTGGCAGACTGTTAAATGCCCCAACGGTCGGGATGATGACTTGGCATTGCCTTGTCCCCGACAGCCGGCACGTCCTCAGCGTGTTTGGCGGTAGCCCGCCGAGTTGCCACCGATAGGGCAAGGGCGGTTTCTGGTGTAAGCCTACCACGACCCGTGCCTTAGCCTCTCAGTGCGGTGGTTCAGGCTGACATAGTTCACGTGTCCAGGTCTCACACCCCTATGTCAGTGACACCGATCCAGAGATTTAGTTAGGCGTGGTGACTGGACATGGGCAGCTTGCCACTAGACCCGACACCCCCCATAGTCTGCAGTAGCACGCGGTGCGCGCGCACGCTCATTATAGCGCCGACCGGAGAGCTCCTCGGGATCTTGAGCTAGTGCACCTTTCATCGACAGTAGACAGGCTGAGGCCGGGACTTGTTTCTCGTATAGGGCGTATTGTGTGGTGAGTTATTTCCGGACTAAGACCCTGAGTTGGCATCCGAGGCCCAAGTGTGGGCTAAGCTGTGTGCTCTATTCTGTGTTTATATTCATAGCTTGCATACCTTTCTGCTAGATGACCATGTATATCGTATTGTACCCCGGTTGGGGATTCTTACTGAGTAATTCGTTACTCACCCTTATTATGTGGTTTTCCACAGGTAACCATGGTGCGAGACATGATGGCTGGAGGAGGAGCTGTGATCATGGAAACCCGTTGTTCAACTCTGAGTTTTATGTTTATGATTTAAATGTCCTCTGAATGCATGTAGTTGGGCACGGAGCCCTATGGTGTTTTCTAAATGTATTTCCAGATTCTAGCATTGTTGTAACTATTGTAAAGCTTGTATGTTTTAAATAAATCTCTGATCAGAGTAAGTTTTGTAAATGTATTTGTCTTGGAACAAGTGCTTGGAAACAGGGACAGGTTCCAGGAATTGATGTTGATTTTTTTAAATGGATGTTTTATGTTTTAGTTTTTACTT
This sequence comes from Sicyos edulis, assembly GCA_036507275.1. Classification (NCBI taxonomy): domain Eukaryota; kingdom Viridiplantae; phylum Streptophyta; class Magnoliopsida; order Cucurbitales; family Cucurbitaceae; genus Sicyos; species Sicyos edulis. The sequence continues at coordinate 25,290,297 of CM071850.1, read as the reverse complement.
AGAATCCGAACACCATCTTGCAAATTTTCTTTAGATTTGAATGCATGCATTGAGATAACGGCCTATTTTAGAACCCTTTCGGGTCGGGTCGTTACAGTATTTGTAACATAATCACGAAGCTTTATCGATGGAACTTTTTTACGAAGCCCACGACCTAGTTCTTCAACACCACGAGATTGATCTCTATCATCGGAGCCTGTACCAACATATTCAGTATCAACACCACTATTTACTAAAGTACCTACATCTGGTATCCTTTCTATCAAACCATTACTAACATAATCTTCATCATTATCATCCCATAATGAGGGTTGAGCAAAATATATTTCCCATTACAATCTCGCACGATCAGATAGAGTCTCAATAAAGGGAAATTTATCTTCAAGAAATTTCACATCACGGCTAATAAAAAACTCATGTGTTTCCAGATCATAAAGTCGTCAACCTTTTTTGCCAAAAGGATATCCAACAAAAATATACCTTCTGGACCTTGGGTCAAACTTATCTCTTAGACGAGGCTTATTGGAAGCATAACACAGGCACCCAAAAACCCGAAGATTATCATATGAAGGAGTTTGACCAAATAAGTACTCATGAGGCGTTTTCCCATCCAACAAAGGGGAAGAAGTCTTATTTATAAGATGCACAACAGCTAGAACATATTCACCCCAAAAATACTTTGGCAATTTTGCTTGAAAACGCAAGGCACGAGCAATATTAAGAATATGCCTATGCTTACGCTCAACTCTACCATTTTGTCGTGCTGTATCAACACAAGATGTTTGATGCAAAATTCCCTTCTTTGCAAAAAAGGACTTCAAACCCAAAAATTCTTGACCATTGTCACTACTGAGAACTTTGATCTTTCTACCAAATTGAGTTTCAATCATAACATAAAAATCTTGCATCAATCTTGAAACCTCAAACTTACCTAACATCAAATACACCCAAGTAGCACGAGAGTAATCATCTACAATGGTGAGAAAAAAACGTGCACCAGAACTGGATACAACAGTATTAGGACCCCAAATATCGCAATGAACTAAATAAAAAACACCAGATGCTTTACTTGTACTTAATGGAAACGAATTACGTGGTTGTTTAGCCATAAAACAAATCTGACAATCAATGGTGCAACTTGTACTACCACAAATGCCTCCAACTATAGAAGACACTAATTTCATCGATGGGTGACCCAAACGTCGATGCCATAACATACCTGCATATGTAACTGTCACTTTATTTGCCAAAAGACTTTGAGCACGAATCGACCTAAAAAAATAAACTCCATTACACTGCACCTCTGCTCCAATTAGATTTCTCAAATTGTAGTCTTGTATTAAACATAGTTTGCCTGTGAAAAGAACAATATACTTATGTTGTTCTAAAAGTTGAGACACAGACAACAAATTGCAAGTTAAATCAGGTATGTATAACACATTTTTCAAAATTAAACCACCACTTAACAAAACTTTTCCTTCTTTTGTAGCTGTAGTACTCTTTCCATTAGGCAACCCAAAAGGCGAAGATATTTCACAGAAATCCGAGAACAAAGAAATATTACTAGACATGTGGTCTGATGCGCCTATATCAATAATCCACTCACTAGAATTATTCAAAGGGTGTACACCATTAATTGCATCCATAACTTGTGCCCACTAATCCTCGGTTAAAGTTGGAGCACTTGTTCTATCTATTTTTCCAATATCATGTGAACGATTAGATTGCAAACTACTCATATTACTCGCAAAACTAGATTGAGACATTTTACCGTAGATCAATTGCACTAATCAAGATTACTCTTCATCCCACACAAACAAATTCATTCAACCACCCAAACAAATCAAGTTGATATTGAATCCATAAAAGTAACCCCCGGAAAATCTTAATTTATTGTTTATATATATATATATATATCGATATAAATAATAAACTGAACTTACAAAACACTAATGGTAATGTAAGAAAAAGAAAAAAATGATTTGACTCAAAAGAAACCTACAGAAGTTTCTTTAATATTTTATTAAAATTCAAATGCTCTTTTCATGATTTCCATTACTCATGGAGTGAGACGGTGAGGGAAAAAAATGAGAGCAATTAAAGACTAATTGAAAATAGGCACACCTGAAGACCAACAACAATTGAAGAAGTAAGCGGCAATATCATTGAAAATCAATTGAACGACAATTGAAGGAGTGGCAATCAAGAAGTCATATTTGACAATTCGTTAAACATCCTCGGCACCACACACGATTGTTGCGACCGCCAAAACTCACACCTAAACTAGACTTTCTCAACAAAATAAAATAATTTAATTTTCTCTAATTTAGAGAGGCTCTAATACCATGATAAGTCGAAAATAATGACAATCAAATGTTCACCTGTTCATTAACTTTCCACAAATATATAATACACCAAATATCAAATCTCAGAAAATATCCAAACCAACCATAAATATTATCTAACTAATATCATAATAAAATCTAGACAGTATCTAATAATATTTAAATATTAAATTTACTCAATATATTCCTGAGAAATCATACATATTTCTCCAAATCTCTTGCATTTGAAGGAAAAAAAATTAAAAAAATAAAATAATGAAAGAACCTGTAAGTTTTACAATTAATGGATTTAACGGAGGAAGACAAAACTAAAAATTGTTTTAGTAAAGTAAGGGAGAAAATGCCACAATAACCTTTTTTTTCTCTCTCCTTTTTTTGTTTTGTTTTGTTTTGTTTTTTTTTTAATATTTTCAACTTGTTGAAAGTTGGAGAAGCCACCTGTAGTATTGCTAATCAACTCTAAACAGACATTTTGTTTTTGAGTTTTGTGGTTTAAGTTTCATTCATTAGTAATATATTGGTCCCTTTTATTTTGTAAAATGTATTATTCTTAAAACCCTATTTCTTTTCAATCATTTGGTTTTGAGTTTAGTGCTAACAATGTGTGTTTTCTTGGTTTTTTTTTTCAGATTCGAATTACATTATTGGTTTACTCCAAAGTTTTGTATTGAGATTCATGGATTTATTATGATTTTTTTTTTAAAAGAGGATTTATTATGAAATTTGTTATCAATTTATTATTACTTTTTTTTTTCTAAATTCACTTATTGTATTATTTTAACATTTAATACATTATTGATTTTGTTGGTTTTTTTTTTTAATTTTTAATTTTTTATAATCGTTCGGTTGGTTTTTTACATTAATAAAAAAAACCTTTTCTAATTTTAAAATTTGATTCTTTTAATTCCAAAATCAAACTTACATTTTTATTAAAGACTTTCAAGATAGTCGAACCTATTTAAACTATTTTTAAATTATAGAGTAAAATTGAATTTCAAATTTACTTACCATGAAAAAAAAACATATTAAGTAAAGTCATTTAAAAATATATAAAAAGTGACAAATATAACTTAAAAAAAAAAAGAAAACACAACAGTCAGCTTAACTTAATATTTTCACAAAACAACACTCAGTCTAACTTAATTCAGGTTACAAAAGTCTATCCACCAAACATAGCTTAATTTAATCTCATCTTAAGTTAATACTCAAACTTAATAGAATTCTGCTAGTGATAGAATTCAATTTGAATTTTTTGCTACAAATGAATTAGTTTTGATTTTATGCTATAGATGAAAATATTTTGTCTTTTTTTGATATACATGCAAAATCCCCTAGAAAGTATAGATGGTTCCGAAACTATGACATGGACTTAAATACGATCTGCTCCAAGGATTTTTTTTTTCTTTTTTCTTTTCCATTGCCAATGATAAAATTTAAAATCTGATCAAAGTTCCTAAAAATCATCGAATAAATAAGATTTTGTTGATTTTTTTTCGTTCTTGATATAGTGAAAGTAAAAATTAATGTTGATTTGTTTGTTTAGAAATAGAAGATTATAATTTTAAATGAGGGGAGTTTTAAAGATATTTGAAATAAAAGAAAAATATTGGGAGTAATTATGGGGAAGAATAATTCTCGTTCAATATAGGCTTTTAAAGTTTTTTTTAAAATGTCATTCCTTTAAAAAAAATGCCAAATGAGGGAGGGGTAGAATGGGAGAAGAAAACTCTGGGGAAGAAGGGTAGAAATCCCATGATTATGGGTTGGGTTGGGTTGAGTTATGATTTTGAAGTTTTTCTTGGATTAGCAAATTTTTGGCTTGTTCAACTCAACCTAATTCACACTAAAAATATTATATATAATATGTGTATGTATGTATGATAAGTTAATAAAATATATTCTCAGCATACTTTATAAGTCTTTCTAAAAAAAGAATATACACTAGGTAATGGGTTGAAATATGAGATCATACATTTTTTTAAAAATATTTGTGGACCTGTGGACTTATGGACTGAATCTTAGATAGAAAAGATAAGAGTAATATAACCCAAGAACCCAACCCAACCCGAAAATTGACAACCCCGAAAATTTGGGTTGGTCCAAAAAATCATTCAACCCTACCCAACCCAGACTATATCCAACCCTAGTCATGATTATCTTCTTATACTGCTATAAATACACCATAGGTGCCCTTATTAAAGGAGAACTATTACGGCAGCAAAAGGTAGACAAATGGCTCGACGATCACTTGGTTTCCTTTTCATACGGATCCCCTTATTAGGGCAGAACTATTACGACAGTAAAAGGTAGACAAATGGCTCGGCGATGACCTTGTTTCCTTTTCATACGGAGCTCAGCGATCACCTAGTTTCCTTTTCATACGGAGCCTTCAGAAGGCTGCCACAAATAATTCCCCAAAGCAGGTTTCCCATTTTGTTTTTGTTTTCTTTGATTGATTGATTGAGATGGTTTTACAAAACAATATACTCTAATCCGTTTCCAATTTTCTTGTTTTTGCAGGCTAAACCATATGAGAGAGTTGGTTTTAAACTAGTAATTTGTTATAATATTTTCTTTCGTTTTTATTTTACCTTAATTTTGATTTTAGAATCTCTATTTTGAAATCCTCCATCAACACGATCTATATTATATATATATACACACACACAAACCTACTCATGATTATCTTCTTATACCACGTTATAAATACACCCTTGGTGCCCTTATTAGGGCAGAACTATTACGACAGTAAAAGGTAGACAAATGGCTCGACGATCACCTTGTTTCCTTTTCATACGAAGCTCAACGATCATCTGGTTTCCTTTTCATACGGAGCCTCTAGAAGGCTGCCACACATGATTCCCCAAAGCAGGTTTCCCATTTTGTTTTTGTTTTCTTTGATTGATTGATTGAGATGATTTTACAAAACAATCTGCTCTAATCCGTTTCCATTTTTCTTGTTTTTGTAGGCTGAACCATATGAGAGAGTTGGTTCTAAACTAGTAATTTGTTATAATATTTTCTTTCATTTTTATTTTACCTTAATTTTGATTTTAGAATCTCTATTTTGAAATCCTTAACACGATCTATATGTATATATAATTTTAGATATCCCCAAGTTATTATTTTTTTAATTTACTTAAGTTTGATCTTATAATCTCAACTAACAACACAATTTACATAAATTATATTTCATTTTGTATTAGGCTTATACCTACTCTCATCTTCCATGTTGGTTGATGTCGTAGGTGGGTGCGAACACACAATTTTAGAAATTAATAATTAAAGAAGAATGATGACGTGGCTTGTGCAGAGTTTCGCCAAACCGAAACTTTAACTTCTTAAGCGAAATGTGTGTGATCCCCAAAGGTTGTGCAAGTATACACAGTCTTTGTTGTAGCAAGTTTTAAAGTAAGTAAATGTCATTTCCACAAGGAATAGTTATTAGTGTCATGTTTAAGCGAAATCGAGAATCAGGGTAACATGGGAAAATTGTTGTGATGAAATTAATCTACGCTATGTAAAAGTAAGGTAAATTGAATTGATGAAATACATCGGAAGGGAATAAGACATTTTTTTAGAGTTTCGCTTAGGCGAAACTATTTAAAGCTAAGAAGCAACAACTGATAGCTTTCTCTTTTACTCTCTCGAGTCTTAGAAGCTGGCTCTCTAGAGCTCTTGGTCTAGTTCTCTTGAACTCAAACACTGCTAAAGCGAAGCAACACAGCATTAGGCGAACCTTATCTCTAAGTGTTCATTTTAGATGCAAGTAAACTCATCTCTAAGCAAACTTAGCGAACCTAATGTTATACATGCAAGATCACTCTTTTTCTAATCTCTCGAAGCGAAATAAAGACACACACACACAGTGGATCAAACAGAATGTATTTTGCCTTAAGACAACATGCATAATGGTTTATCATCTCGCTAAAGCTTCGCTTAGGCGAACTTCTCCTACTTATCTAATTCCTTCCAATGATAGATTTAGCTGCTCATGTCGATAAATAAAGGAGAAGTAAAGTAAAAGCAACAATTTCTCTTCATTAAAACTACAAATGACAAGGTTCGCTAAAATTACGACAGAAATAAAATGAAAGCAATACAAGGAAATGCAGAAAAAAAACTAAACTACGACTAACCTAAGCTAAGAACTAAGGAGATGGTGATCGGAAATGAAAGCTCGACGGACAATTCTCTAAGACAGGGTGGTCGGCCCAGAGTGGGTGATAAATTGCTCTGAAGTTGAACGACTCTATTTATACTTCAACGCCAAGCGACAAAGCCTGCTTCACTATCCTGACACTGTTGGACTGCTCTGCAATTGCTTTCAGATGGAGGACTGCTTTATCTGACATTTTTGCTCCACGATCCGCATTGTCGGTTGTTAGAGTATCTTGGCTTTGCTATGTTCACGAGCAAGTTCTTTCGCAGGATACCTTCGCTGTAGCGCGGGTTCGACAATTCTTCAAGCTCTACTGTCGTGTTGAATCTCTTCAATGCATGCTTGGCTGGACTGAGGTTCGTTTCGGCGAACTCCTTCATGCATGGGTTTTGCTTTGCTCCATCAGGAATGCTGCAGACAAACTAGAGTGTATCAATTCTTTTTAAAGTATACAATTTTGCACACATTCAAGCACATTTCGCTGCAGCGAACTCATAAAATGCACCCTAATCAGAAAACTAAAGGATGTTTCGTTTAAGCGACATTTAGGCATGATGGGGCGAAATTCAATATTAAATTACTTAAATATTAGCAAATTATTATAAAAATATATTCTTTTAAGCTACTTTAACTCTCAATTCTTGAGAGTTATCACACCCCCAAACTTGCATTATTACTCATCTCGAGTAATAGCTCCATTAACAGCGGAGGGAATTTGCTTTTTCCTATTTTCCTTCGCAACAGCGAACGCTGCTTCTTACTTTGCTAAAGTCATCAACAAATCAATCCAAGCATTCAAAAGTATTTCTAAGTAAATCTTTCCTATAACTAAACAATGTTGGGCGAAGCTTTAAAGTTTCAGAAGCTCTATTTTGCAAATCGCTTTAGCCATTTGTACGCGAAAACTCATTTTGGTTCAGGACTATAATTATTTGGTTCTTTTAGTTTTCACTAGCCAATTAGACATAACTTTTCGCTTTAAAATTTTTCGCTCCTTTTAAATCTGGTACTTCTCATCTTTTGCCGAAGTGAATATTCTCCTTTTACAGTTCGCTAGGGTTTCCTCACTTATGGTATCCTACTATCGTTTGCTCAAGTTTCATCGAATGTTTGATATTATGATAGATACGCAATGTTAGAGAAAACAACAACGGAGAAATGGTCCCAGAACTTAGGCTACTAGCCCTTTGAACCACTTCGCTCTCACGAGTAGTTGGGATTTTTTTTTAATTTTTTCATGATTTTATCCAACCCATGGGTTGGCTTTTAAATCTCACCTTTTACTTCAACGAAATGGAAACTATCCAATTAATGTTTCTACGCTGAATCGCTCTTGAAGCATATTTCAATTCTGCTCTTTTTACGAGTATTTACATATTTTGCTTCGACGAACTCCACCCCCAAACTTGAACTTTTCATTGTCCCAATGAAAACACTAAGCACCCTCAAGCTTAAAGTTTGATAAAATTTTAAGGATTGGGTTGAATCTAATTAGGTTCACTTAAGCTAAAAGAATTCGTGAACTTAAATTTCTAAACTTAATGAATTTTTGAAAACTATGACCTCTACTCCTCACAAAATTTTGCCCCGTCCAATTTAAAGGTTTCGTGCCAGCATAGAGGAGTTATAAAATTAATTTACAGAGAAATAAAAATGTTTTGTATAGAAGGAAAGTTAACGAAATAGCGCAAAGAAATACATACAAAAGTTCGCTGAAGCGAAAGATAATAACATTGATATTAATAATTGTACATGCTTGTTGATAAAAGATAATTTACAATAAAGTGAAATACAGGCATGCAATCATACGAAAAAAAATATTTAGAGAAGCAAAGATAAAGCAAACAAAAGACTTCCATTGATGCTCTTGATCAGGCGGAGCTTCGATGGAGTCTTCTAGAAATGGCGGAAGATCTGGAAATGGCCACCCTCTAATCGTCGGAGCATTTGTTGGATGACTTGCTCTCGCAGAAGGGAGATGAAATCTGCGATTTTAATCTCTGATTTCCCTCAACAGCTGAATTTGCTCGCTATTAGCTAAGGTAGATGCGAGGGTCTTTTTCATTGCGTGTGCTCCTCTCGGTTGTGGTTTTGGGCTGAAGTTTAAGCATTTCTTTGCTGGGACGAAGGGATCGTTCGACCTGCCCACGAGCCCTTGATGCTGGCACAAAGTTGAGATGGAATGGGGAAAAAGCAAGTAGCTCACTTTTCGCCCCTTCCACTCAACAATGCTCACTGAACAGTGAGGGTCAACTCGTGGGACATTTGCCGGAGCAAATACTTCATGAAGGCGGCCCAGATTTTCGCCTCGTCATTCAAATTTGCGGTGTGGAATCGACGAGACTTCAGACCTTCGTCTCACTCCGCCTCCTCGATGCCAATTGTCTCTAGGCAGAGCTGCAGATCTTCCTCGCTTATTTTGTCGAGCAGCTGATCAAACTCGGACTTTTGGTTGTTGAGTTTGAATAGGGAATTCCAAGCCTTTGGCGATCAGTAAACTTCGCAGCCGAAAACGCAGGCTTTGTTGCTCTTGGGATCCAACAAGCTCGAGTAAAATTCAATTACCTAGTCTCGCCTCACCGAGCCCAACTCCGTACATAGCTTTTCCCAGCCTCGTTCTTCAATTTGTTTCACCACATTCGCAGGAAGTCCTATGAGGTCGGGGTCGAAAGATTGTTATGATAAGAACTTCTTCGATTAATATACGATGACATTCTTGTTGATAAGTTCTCGCGTCTTTTCGACAGAGCGGATCGGTAGAGTCCTTCGCAAAGAGCTCTTCGCTGGGGCGGCGGAATAACAGAAAAATTTGCTTGTCTTTGGGGATCGGCAGCTTGTTGGTCTGCTTGTTCTTCTTCATCTTTGGCGAAGAGTCCTTCGTCCAATTCTTCTTCGAGATCCTCATCTCTGCTGACCTCCTTGCTAAAGAATCCCTTGCCCTTTCCTCCTACAGACTTGCTGCTCGCTAGATCGGAAGCAACTTGATCAGATGTCAAGTGTGCGTCATCTCCAGCGAATGGCGAATCCTCGCCTAGTTCGCCCGCTTCTTCTTCTTCTCCGTCCTTCTCTGGGCTCGCAAAACTTTCGAGCTATTTTTCTTTTGGCTCAGGACTCTCAACATCCTCGGCTCTTTCTCTTGGCTCTTCGCCTCTCGCTGAGCTTAGCGCTGGAGCGTTAGCACCCTTCCCGCGATGTACCAGCGGTGCATCATCCGACTCTTCGTAGAGCTCGACCTCAGATACTTCAATTTCGTTTTCGAGATCATGTTGCTCCTCTCGGCCATAGAGGTCTGAGGAGTTTCTTTCGCCTCGACGACATTCTTCTCCGCCCTTCGTTGATGCTTCGCCGCAGCGGCTTCTCCTCTTCTTTCTTCCTTTTCTTTTCTTTTTCTATCTTGTCTCTCTCTCTCTTCCTTCACTTTCTTTTTTTCTTGTCTTTCCTTCTCCTCCAACATTCGCTGATGTTCAGCTCTTGAATTCGCCAATTCGGCCTTCAATTCTGCTATCTTTCTCTTCATGGCCAATTGCCTTCGCTTTCCACCTCCTTGACCACTTTCTTCGCGACCGGCTTTTTCCGCTGCAGCTCAGTATACTTGAAAGTGTCCTTTGTTTGTGCGGAGGCTTGCCCACGAGCAAACTTCGTGCTTTGCACTTCTGGCGACTTGAGGTGCGCCTTTTAGAACACTGGTTAGGATAGTTTCCTTGCTTTAATTCTAGGGTATAATTCCTCGTCATTTTCATATGCAACGGATTCATTTAACTTATGGTCCAAAATGTACCAAATATGACTAGTTGTCTGAATCTTCCTACCAATTATATGTTAATACAATATTTAGATGTTGTTAATCCCTATTGTTGTAGCATATAACCTTTCAAAAGCTTGATGTTTTTGAACATGATTTCAAACACAATTTCTCTCTCACATTTAAAAAATACTTTCTCTTAAAACATGCTGGCAGGTTGATCCACACAAACGATATTGTCTACAAGTTTTGTTTTTAACAGGGCTAACTTGCTTGCAGAGTTAAAAGCAAGTGTCGTACGATTGTCATTCCACAACCTCAGAAGTATGACTCCGATTGTGACACTAATCACACAAAATTGGAAGGCAAATATTTCCAAAAAAAAAGTGGAAGTGTTTTTTTTCGATGATTGCACCCAGCAATGGGCCATAATAACTCGAGTTACTCCAAAGAGCATTCTACTTCCAAATGAATCTCCATAACCATTTCATAAGTTCAACCATGGGTGGGTGATGTCTAACGTGGGTGTGGATCAATTCTAAAGGTCTTTGTACCAGCAGATTGATTCAACATTCTCCATTCTTTTCTTGAAGTTTAAAGTAGAGAATAGCCATGATAATTCTTCTCCATAGAGGGTTCTAGTCTTGAATGTATCTCAATAACCATTTCATCAAAAGGGGATTTTGAAGAAGACCTCCCTAAATAGACGACAAAGAATCTTCTTTCCATATAACCAAGTGGGAACCTAGTCTATTGTAACGGCCCAGAAATTTCATCCCGGTCTTCCCGGGTTGCCCAGGGGCATTTTGGTAATTTGGTCGGGACGACAGGGCCGGTTATGCCTTTTCTAATTGCCGGAAAAATTATGAGATGATTTGAATGGGATCGGGAAGCTTGGTGAAGGTATTTGGGCTTGGTAGAATGCAAAAAGAAATAGGGAATTAAATAGCGCGTCAAGTGAGATTCGAACCAGGGTCGCTTGAGAAGCTAGACGGGTGGCATTGCCACTTGAGCTATCAGACGCTCTTGTTAATCTAAACGCGCCAGCTTGTATATAAGCCTGTTCGATGTGAGTTTTGATTTAAAGGCAAAATCGCCCGAGCCTTCTTCTTCTTCCTTCGCGATTTCTTCTCCTTCTCCCTCGACCGATCAGCGATTTGCCAGAGTTTTCCTCCCAAATTCCAAGCCGGTTCTCATCCCGAGCTGTCGGAGGTCCGATCTTCTTCATCCCGGTAAGCTTCTTTTCTCTTCTCTTCTTCTTCTTCTCCTTCAATTTCTTCTCCCCTGTTTTCGTTCTGCCATGGCTGGTCGAGAGAAATTGAAGGGAATGGTTGGGAGTTTCTTGTGCAGCTTGTGGAGAGGTAATCGACCAGCAAATCGCCCCAGCTCGTTGTCTCGATCGCGCGCAGAAGCCGGTTCCATCGCGCCCAGAACACCGAGTTCGTCGCTCCTCTGTTGCACGCAGCAGCCCGCCGAGCCGCGCCGCGCACCGCCTCGCGCCAGCGCGCGCGCCCTCGCCCAGCTCCGTGTCACGCCACACGCCGTCCCAGCCGAGCTGCGCCCGCACGCCCCTGTGTCACCCGCGCGCCCGTCCGCGCGCAGCCAGCGTGCCCACACGCGCAGCCCTGCGCCCCAGCGCGCCCAGCGCGCCCTATTGCTGCCCCGCTCGTGCAATCGACTCGTTCGTGTGTCCGTCGCGCCTCGTGAGTTTCTCCCGAGCTGAGCCCTATTTATATTATTGTATTTAGGCATATTTTGTGATTTTTGTTGTGATTGATAGGTTCTCGATAGCTTGTTCGGGTTCGTTCGCAACTTAGGATTTTGTGTCAAATCGTCCCCGACCAAGGTAAGGATTTCTTACCGGAGTTGTGTGGACCCTGCGATATTATATGTGATTGCTGATTGATTGCTTGTTTGTGTTTATTGACATGTGTAACTAAGTGCCCTAATCTGAATTCCCGATTAGCATGATTCTCCTGGTTAATTCTCATGTTAATCCATGCTAGGTTGTTTCTCCGCATGCTCAGATCACATTCTTGTTTCGTAGTATCATGCTAGGCTCGTTGTATTCTTATTGAGCACGTATTGGATTTTATGGAATTGTTTCTTCGATTGTTAAGGCGAGTTAGAGTTACAGGTAGATAGCATCATCTGGGCCTAATGCATAAAGTACCTTGCATCCATGATGGGACGCGTTCGAGACAGTTCTCCGTCCCTCGACCGTGAGGATTAGCTAACCCTACCGGTAGGGCCCCGCAATCTTGGGTGAGGTGGCGATCGTTAAATGCCCCAACGGTCGGGATGATGACTTGGCATTGCCTCGTCCCCAGCAGCCGGCATGTCCTCAGCATGTTTGGCAGTAGCCCCTGATTGCCACCTGTTAAGGTAAGGACGGCTTCCTGGTGTAAGCCTACCACGATCCGTTCCTTAGCCCCAGGTGCGGTGGTTCAGGCTGACGTAGTTTACGTGTCCGTGTCTCACACCCCTATGTCGCTGTGACACCGATCCGGAGATTTAGTTAGGCGTGGTGATCGGACATGGGCAGCTTTGCCTCTAGACCCGACACCCCCATAGTCTGCAGAGCACGTGGTGCATGCTTACACTCATTCTGGCACACTGCAGAGCTCCTCGGGATCTTGAGCTAGTGTACCTTTCGTCGACAGTAGACAGGCTGAGGCCGAGACTTGTTTCTCGTATAGGGCGACTTGTGTGGTGATATCATTCCGGACTAAGACTCTAAGTTGGCATCCGAGGCTCAAGTGTGGGCTAAGCTATGTGCTCTATTCTGTGTTTATACTCATAGCTTGCATACGCTCATCGAGATGACCATGTATATCGTATTGTACCCCGGTTGGGGATTCTTACTGAGTAATTCGTTACTCACCCTTATTATTGTGGTTTTTCCACAGGTAATCGAGTTGCGAGACAGGATGGCTGAAGGAGGAGCTGTGATCATGGGGCCCAGTCATCAAACTCTGATTTTGTGTTATGACTCTTTATGTTTTATTTTCCCCTGAATGCATGTAGCCGGGCACGAAGCCCTAGGATGTTTTCTAAATGTTTTGTGGATTCCAAGCATTGTTGTATCCGACGGACAGTTGTGAAGGATTTTAATAAATCTCTGATCAGAGTAAACTTTGGAAATGTATTTATCTTGGAACAGGTGCTTGGAAACAGGGACAGGTTTCAGGAAAATTGTCTGGACTTTGAAGGGATTGTTTTGAATGTTTTGTTTTTAATTGGAATCCGAAATCATGTTTGTATAATGTCATTTACTTTGAATGCATGCATTGGGGTAAGGGCCCATTTAGTGCCCCATTCGGGTCGGGTCGTTACATCTATACTCACGACCATCATGTAAGCTCCTAATCATCAACTATTTTGAAAAGTTAACGACTTTGATGGGGAAAGAAGAGAAAGATAATAATGGGCAAACTGTTTAAAACTAATCAAGCCAATATAAATCTTTTGCCCTTGAAATTTGCAAACTCCTCTAGTTATCTAGCTTGGCTCTAGTTTACCCACCAAATCCTCCCCGAAAAAAAAACAATGTTCCAATGATTAGCCCAAGGGCAAACCGAGGTAAGACAAAGGCATACTTCCATCTTACACCCTAGGAAGCTACCCCATCCACATTGTGCAAGTTTATGCTTATACCAATGAGGTAAGTCTTGGATATATTTAGAGAAAGTCCTAAGGCCAACTAAGATGATATGAAAATCGAGCCCATGAAGCACACATATGCATGTGACTAAGAAAATTTTAATTAAAATAAATCATTTAAGAAGTTATACTTAGGGAACACACTACTGATGTGAAATGAGAAAGCTTAACATTCTTACTCTGAGAAAAATCAAAACACAAAAGAATAATTCTAGAGGCAAGAATAGAAATCATTTTACCTGTACAATGCGAAAAAGAGTGGGCATAGGTTGAAGATCATAATATGGAGGTATGCATGTAAGCAGTTTAATTGTAGTACGTACAGCGCTATATATGTCAGAAGCAGCACAAACTCCTAAAATTTCAAAAACCTGTAACAAAAATTACATTAAAGATAGTCAAGTAAACCTGTTTAAGAGAATCAAATGAAAGTTGAAATAAACCATCTCAAGCTCAGTCCACCAAAGTAAAGATTCAAGCCATTTAGGAACTTACTATACTATTAGCTTTCAAATGAAATTTCAAAATTTTTAAGTAGAGCAAGAAACCTAAAAACTTTATACACAAAAATGAAAGGGAAATCTCACTATGTACAAGTAATTTCATACCTCAGGAGCCATCCAGTAAGGTGTTCCAACAACTGAATGTGTATTAACATCAGCTTCAGTTAATTTTGTTGCAACACCAAAATCAGCAAGTTTCACATGACCCTAGATAAAAGAAAATAAATTTTCACTTTAATAAACCCCACAAAAGAGCAAAGAAACACAGATTTAGACACAGAACAAGACACACAACATAAACATTGTGAATCTTAATATATTTTTTTTGTAAGAAACAATTACATATTTATGAAATTACAAAAGAATGAGAAACCCAATTGATTGATGTGGAAATGGTGAGTTAAGTAGTTAACAAGTACAAGTTAGGTTTCAGTTCTTCAAAAACTAAATAATAGAATTCTAGACTCCTTCAGCAATTCAATTCTTAGTTTTCAACGATCATGGATTAGCGTAGTAGTCAAAAAAGGTTTTGAGGATTCAAAAGGTTATGGGCTCAATTCATGGTGACCACCAACCTAGAAAATAATTTCCCGGCATCTAAATATTATAGGGTAAGTGGTAATTCTAGTGACATTTTTACACACAAGCAGTAAAAGACTTTTTTTTTATATATAGGGAAATGTCAGTAAATGCTAGATTTTCTAACTTTATTAGATATATGTCTACAATATTTTCTACTTTAACTTTTTGTCTAAATCAAAATCCTAGAGGTGAGATAATATTTAGGAAAACTAGGAATGTTTACATTTTGTAAATAAATTAAGCAAATGTCTACTTTTTTTTTTTAGGATTAAAGTTTATGTCTATTTTCTATTTTTGAATTAAATTTATTAATTACAGAAAATATATTTTACCATTCTAACCCTACCCTTATTTCTATTAATTATTAAAATTAATAACAATACTCTAACAACTTATCTAACAAACTCTAAGATTTAGTGACAATTTGAAATTAAAATCTTTTGACAAAAAACTAGAATTTAAATTTTCGTTAAAAGTTAATATTTTTTTTTGTAAAACAAATGAAAATTTTAATATTGAGTAAACACGATAATTTTGAATTTGCTGGTTTTTGAATAAACTCGTATGCAACCAAATTGTAGTCGTAATTGTACGTTCTAGTACTTAACCTACTTGCGTATGTATAGAAATGCTAAAATTGAAATACTAAACTAATGCAAACCTTTACATGTTTTGGTTTCGTGATCCTTGCAATTAAAATCCCATGTATTTTTTGTTTTCTTTTTTTGTAACAAAATAGGCGAATTCACCACATCTTCTAGAAGTCCATTCGACTCCCATACCATGTGCAACTCTCTTCTATGATCAACGATGTTATGAGATGCAATCATTTGCACTCACGTTGTAGACGCCTCGCCCCCAAACGTACTGTTGTGTACCCGCCATTATAATTCATGCAATAATATTATAGTGTTGCTTACCCCATCATAATGATGCTTGCATTGAAAGTCCTTCGTAGTTCGTATAGATTTAATGATGTTGTCTGGTTTCGTTATGATACAAAATGATAGTAAAACATGAGGTACTACATGGTGCACAGATTGCTGCACGCCACTATTAAGTACTATTGAGTACATATCTTTAAAACAAAAGATGAAACACCTTTTATTCATGATTACGTACCACTATGTACCATTGACAAACTTGTCTTTGTAAAATAAATAGTGACTCAGTACTTGTCTTTGTAAAATCAGAAGATAAAAAAATTAATTGAACGAGTGCATGAATGTGGGGGGTCTATAATGCAGCTACATCAAATTCTCAAATTCTAATGACCACTAAATTGAAAACGCAATCTGGAATGAAAAAGAAAATCTTACCCTCTGTCTATATTAGGTGTTAGGGCAATCGTCAAATCTTGCTAGAGTGCAATTGGGATGATTTGCAGCAAACAATGGGAAAAAGGAAACTGTATTTGGGTGGGAGATGAAAAAAAAAATTCGTCTAATCATTTTGGGGAGGGAGATGAAAGATATCAAATGATAAGGGAGAGAATGTTTGTGTATATAAAAATCAATGGCTAGGATTAATTGTTGTGTGATATAAGATGTGATAATAAATTTAAATATTTAGATATTTATTCAAAATATTTGAGAAGAAGATATTTTAAAATATACATGAATAAAGATTAAAATTTTAAATGGCTGGATTAATTGGTGATTGTTTATTCCGCGATTCAAGGATGGAAGGTTTCTTTCTTTATTTATTTTTAAATAATTTAGAAAATTTAAATAGGGCACTTTGGGAATTAAAACATTATCTCACCTACCACGATTTTGATTTAGACAAAAAGTTAAAGTAAAATTATTGTAGACATATATTTAATAAGGTTAGAAAATCTAGATATTTACTTGCATTTCCCATAATATTTTCATTCCCAAAGTGCCCTATTTTAATTTTTCAAATTATTTATAAAAAAAAAAAAAAAACAAACCTTCAATCCTTGAATCAAGGAATAAAGGACCACCAATTAATCCAGCCATTTAAAATTCCAATCTTTATTGATGTATATTTCAAAAGATCTTCTTCTCAAATATTTTGAATAAATATATAAATATTTAAATCTTATTATCACATCTTAGATCACACAACAATTAATTCTAGCCATTTATTTTTGTACATGCAAACATTATCTCCCTTATAATGTGATATCCTTTATCTCCCTCCCAAAACAATTTTACGATATTTTTTCAACTCCCACCCAAATACAATTTCCTTTTTTCCATTGTTTGCTGCAAGTCGTCCCAATTGCACTCTAAGCAAGATCTGACGATTACCCTAACACCTAATATCGAAAGAGGGTGCGACGTCCTTTTTCATTGCAGATTGCTTTTTCGATCTAGTGGTCATTGTCGGAAGTCCAGGAATTTGTTGTAGCTGCATTATAGATCCCCCACAGTCGTGCACTTGTTCAATCGATTTTTTTATCTTTTGATTTTACAAAGCAAGTACCGAGGTGCTATTGATTTATATTTTGGAGTTCTTTAAAGGGTAAATAGACATAGTCTCTAAAGACCAGACTTAAAAATAAAGTCTATAATGGGCATTTACTAACATGCATGATTAAATTCACAAATGACTAGCTTATTCAAAAATCAAATACATGCTATTTTCTTAAAAACCAGCTCAAAATTCAATAAGGGTAAAACAGTAAAACATTCTCATGACCAGGATAAATCCAAATATAAATACAAGTTTTCTGAATTAAAATAAACATTTATCAAATAGTTCATGCAGAATAAAATACATTTAATAAATGATAGGACATGTGTCCCCCATGATCCAACAGCCTCGTCCAGTTCATCCGTCTCGGTATACCTCAGCACCTGGAGGGGGAAAAATGATAAGGGTGAGTAATGGGGATTACTCAGTAAGAACTCTCATCTAGAGTACAAAAATGCTTACATCAGCTTAACACCTGACCAACACCTGCCCTCATTATCTACAACAAGCTCAGACTAAAAAACTCTAAGCAAAGAACCCCTAGGTTCAACTATTTCGGGAAAACACAACTGGTCCCACCTATTCAGGTACTTGTCTGGCCTATTTACGTAAGGAGCTCAACTGGTCCAAGTGATTACTAATAAGAAACGCAACTGGTCCTATAAGGCAGTAGGAACGCTACTGGTCCTACACAATTAGGGGACACAACTAACCCTAATAAATGTCAGGAACACAACTGACCCTGCTACAACTTATGAGAAACGCAACTGGTCTCATAAATTACATCAAATCAGTAAATCAGGAACACAACTGGTCCTGCTATAACGTATAGGAAACACAACTGGTTCTATAAGGTGGTAGGAACACTACTGGCCCTACACAATTGGGGAACACGCTACAACTTATGAGAAACGCAACTGGTCCTATAAATTACATCAAATCAGCAAATCATGAACACAACTGGTCCTGCTATAACTTATAGGAAACGCAACTAGTCTTATAAAGCGGTAGAACGCTACTAGTCCTACACAATTTGGGAACACAACTGACCCTGATAAAGGTCAGGAACACAACTGGTCCTACTACAACTTATGAGAAACGCAACTGGTTCCATAAGTTACATCATATTAATTAACACTCAACATCCCCTACTACTGAGCAGTATCAAGCAAAAGGAACATTTTCGTATGTAAAAATATTAAATAATCTATCAGTAGCTCAAATATCCAACATAGAGGTTAACGAGATCAAACTAGCTCAAAGATTAAATTCATGCATCTTATAGACAATCAAGCAAGTTATCAATCAAATATCAAGCAAATAATGCATTTAAAAACCACACAACCCTTGGTAAACGTCCTTACCTCTTGTAGTTATAGAACTCCTTGAGAAATGAACCTATTAAACCTTGAACGAGTCAACCAAATGATCCTAACCATCAGTTGCAGTGGACGGGTCTGCGACGCGTAACTCGGCCCAGAATGCTCGGAATCGACGCGATTTGATCGTTTGAACAGGAATCCAATGCTGGTTTGATCGAATTTGAAATGGAACAACAGCTGTTCGAACGGGTCTTCTGGGTTTAAGTGCGGATTTGACCAATTTCTTGCGCAAATGAAGTTGCGCTACTCAGACACCACGACCCAATTCCGGTGGCCACAGGACGAACGGCGGCAGCAATTGAGATTGGGCGATGAAGAGGTGTAACTCGTGAAAAATAATGAAGAATTAAGAGAGTTTTTTTTTTTTGGTATTTCTCTTTAAACAACTTCCCAGTAACTTGTAAGGGAAAAATGGAAAGTTTTCCATCAATTTAAAATAATCATTTATCCATTAAATTAAATTAAGAAAAATGCCAGGCAATTATGATTTTTATTTTATTTTATTTATTAATCTTCTTTTAAATTCCCCAACCACATAAAGGTCCAGGAACAAGAAAGGTTTTGGAATGGCAAAAGGTGTGGCAATTTCCTGTTTATGTTTAAAAACATTTAGGCTTATTTATAAATACAACCTTAATTAAATAGTAATCAACCAATAACCCAATTAATATAATTTAATCAATAAACCCAAGAGTCTTATCATAAACAACTCAAATACGCATTAAGCCCAAAATTATCAAAATGTCCATAATATATCAATTTACTCATAATTTCGAGACGAATAATTTTACGGTAATTGAAATATTAAATAATAACGAATATAAAATTCCGGGTCGTCACAGAGTTTGTCAATGGTGCATAGTAGTACGCAATCATGAATAAAAGGTGTTTAAAACAAAAGACACATATTCTATTTTAAAAACATGTATTCAACCATACATAATAGTGGCGTGTAGTCGTTTGTGTACCATGCAATACCTCTTGTTTTATTGTTATTTTGTGGCATAGGTATGACACAAAACCAGATAGTGTCATTAAATCTAGACGTACTATGCATGACTTTTAATGGAAGCATCATTATGATGGGGGTACGCAACAATATATTATTATTGCATTCATTATAATGACGGGTACACAACAGTACGTTCGAAGGCGAGCCATTTACAACATGAGTGCAAATGATTGCATGTCACGACAACGTTGATAGAAGAAGAGAATCGCAAATGGTACGAGAGTCGAATGGATTGCGGGAAGATGTGGTGAATTCACCTATTTTGTTAAAAAAAAAAACAAAAAATTTGTGGGATTTTGATTGCAAGGATCACGAAGCCAAAACATGTAAAGGTGTATACTAGCTTATTATTTCAATTTTAGCCTTTCTATTTATACGCAAGTAGGTTAAGTACTATAACGTATAAGTACGACTACAATTTGGTTGCATACGGTTTCATTCAAAACCAATAAATTTAAAATTATCGTGTTTACTATTGAATTTTTTTTTTGTTTTTCAACAAAAAAAATATTAAATTTCAACAACAATTTGAATTCTAATTTTTTTTTGTCTAAAAGATTTTAATTTCAAATTGTTACAAAATCTTATAGTTTGTTAGATAAGTTGTTAGAATATAGTTACTAATTTTAATAATTAATAGAAATCAAGGTAGAGCTACAATGGTAAAATATATTTTATGTAATTAATAAATTTAATTCAAAAATAAAAAATAGACATAAACTTTAATCCTAAAAAAAAAAAATAGACATTTGATTAATTTATTTACCAAATGTAGACATTCTTCTAATTTTCCTCAGTATTAGTTGGCAGTGTTATTAGTTGTTCTATCATCATTTATTAAGAGACCTGCTCCTTCTCAGCTGTGTTTATATTGAGGCTTTGCTCCACATTGAATTGTATCAAGTGAAGTTATTACTAAGTAAATACAACATAGAACATTTTTTGGACTCATTCTCTTTTCCCTCTGTGCTTCACATGTTGGTCTCTGTTGTTGGGACAAAAATGTATGGTTTTATACATTGTTGGATTAGACATCTCAGAGGAAAAGGTTTTAGAATTATTTTATCTTTGAGCTTTTTGGCAAAGAGAAATGGAAGGAATTGTGAATTTTTATGTCTAGAGTTGCAGGCTTTTAGAGAGAGAAAAGGATGAGTAAAATTTTTAGGACAAAGTTACCCTGTAAACACATGTGAAAATCTCTTAAATTGAATTTAAGGGTTAATTGCAACACTTAGCAAAATTAATTGTTACATGTATAGGTTAGTTCATGTAATTTTCCCGAATATAAATAATGAAAATAGGAAATCCAGTGACTTTTCATCTGGAAAGGTGGAAATTCTATTTTAAAACAACTTCAAATTCCTATTCATAAAATGAAGGGATGAAAACTCATGAAGCTTTCATACAAACGAATGCTTGTCAAGCTTAAGAATCGTCATGGTTGGCTACTCCACATTTACAAATGGGAACTTTCATCTGAACTCAATTAGCATCATGTATTCAATAATAAAAAAATTAGGATTTAAATCTTATTGATTGTTGAATTAGGAAAAAAAAAAGTAAGGACAGTAGGGGCAGATGTAAAGTGGGCTAAGGCAAGATTTTGTTATTGGTTATTTCTTTTTATGTTAAAGTGGATTCCATCAACATTTAATACTAAAAAAAAATACTATTTATTTTATGTCAATAAAACCATAGCCTATAGAATTTGAATTTTCACGGTATTTTGCAATTATATTAACGTCAAAATTTTAGAATATATATGTGTATATATATATAGCAAAATCAAGGACCAGCCTTGGTAAAAAATAAAAAAGTTGACAAATTGTTGGCTCCAATCAAGTGAAACGGATTGAAGTTAATGAGTTAAACAAATTGAAGTCAAACAGTTTTGATTGAAATTCATCAATTCAACGATTGAAGACAAAGAAAGTTGAAATTTAACTATCTTTTACTTAAATGAAAACAAGATGGATCTCAATAAGAGAATAAAGAAAAGATCGAAGTGAGGAATGAAGTCAATCGTTGACACTGATTGAACGCAATCAATGACACTAATTAAAGTCAATCAATTAAATTGATTAAGTGAAAATGATTGTTTAAAGACTTCAATCATTGACACGGATTGAAGTCAATCGTTGACACGGATTGAAGTCAATCGTTGACACTGATTGAAGACAATCAATGACACTAATTAAAGTCAATCAATTAAATTGATTAAAATTGATTAAGTGAAAATGATTGAGAATAATTAACTAAAATTGATTGGAGTTAGTTAAATAATTGAAGACAACCAAACTTAGTTTCTCATTAAGAAAAATGAAGGGAAAAAAGAGATGAAACTAAAGAAGAGAATGAAGAAAAAATTGAAGAAAATAAATAAATTGCAAGAAGGCCCTAAGGTGACTTCAATGATTGAGGCTGATTGAAATTAAACTAATTGGAAATAAAGTAAAATTGGTTGAAAGGATAGAGTTGGAACATAAAAAATACGTACAAAATTCTAGTATCTATGAAATATCTTTAAAAGTTTTCCAAAATTAAAATAGGATGGTAGCATTTGCTACCTACCCTAAATTCTCAATTTTTTTATATCAAATTGAATCTATAATTATTTAAATCTAATCCCCAAATTATTTTTTTTTGGATCTGACAAAATACTCTTGGGGTGTTTGAGATTTGGTGTTGAGAAGAGGAAGGACAAATTTCAACTCTATGTTTGTTTTTAGGACATCAACCTCTCCCCAACTCCTTCTCAACCTCTCCTCTAATATCGCATAATTTTTTTATTTAATCTTTAAATGTCACATCAAATATTTTTTTAATTTTCAACCATATAATATAATATAAAATATTTTTTATCTAATCTTATCAAATATCACATTAAACTTTCTCTAATTTTCAACCACACAATATATAATAAAATATATTATATTTATCGATCAATCCAAAATCTACAATCATTACATTATAAAAAATCAATATAAAATAAATACTTTTACAACATCTCCTCTCCAAAACATCAATCTCCAAACAATAACTTTATATCACCAGATCACTCTACTTCCTTTTTCTCTTCAACTTTCTCTCATCTCCTCTTTTGAACACCAAAATCCAAACATTCCCTTGATCAATATCATAAATTGAGTTGTGTTTGACATTTGTTGTCTCAGTTCACCAAAAAAAAAAAGATTGGTCTTCCAAAGGTGATTGGATTTCGGAGTTGGGAAGAGGAGAGGAAGGGAAAGAGTTGAGAATTCTTGGTCTTTGCTTGTTTTTAATATATCACAACCCCTTTAACATCACTTCAAAACTCTTATTTAATTTTATCAAATAGCATATCAAAACTCATTTAATTCTCGACCATATTATATAAAATAAAATACATTAAATTTACAATCATGTACAATGAATATAATAAAAAGATTAATATAAAAAAAAAAATCTTCCACTAACTCATTCTTAAACAAGATTTTTGTAATATCTTTTCTTCAAAATATAAATTTCTAAACAAGTAACTCATACTTTCAAATCACTTAATTCTACCTCCTCTCCTCTCCTCTCTTACAAAATCAAGTATATTTAATAAATATTTACTAGAAGAAGGTTGAAATCCGTAAAGACAGATCTCTTCATGATAGCATTTCTATTCTCGACATTATTGTTTTCTCATCTTTTCATGTGCGTGATTGGATTTTGTAGAAAAAAAATTTCAAAATAGTTTTTAAACATTATTAATGGTATTTGGAGAGCAGATTAATATAACATGGGGAAAATGATCAGACAAAAATAGTGACAAAGTTAAGTCGCCTATTATTATAATTGGTAGGCAAATACGTACGGCCTTTCTGAATCGTATTTATCCAAGGATTCAAGAGACCTCAACTCATGACCCACACCCGCCACTTCCCGACCTGCTTCGTGGCCCGCACCAGCCAGTAAACATGTACCCAAAAACAATACCACTTCAACGGTTTATGCAATTCATCCATTCGTATAGTACAACCGGCAGTTCAGTTTGAAGTTTATGAAATTCCTTTGATGGAAAATCGATTCAGCTTTGCAAAATAATGCAACCCCCTTAGCCAATCTCTAAAGTATAAGTGCTCAAAACTGCAATCTAGAAAAGCAATGAAACGAAGCTAAACAGAAACAGTAAGGCACAACACAGATAACCTCAGAATATATTTCAAGTCAGTCCAACAATAAAATCTGAATTCCTACCATTGAGAAAATAAAAAAAAAACAAAAAAAAACAAGCGCAGTTAAATTATACACCTTATGAACAACACATCCAAGCCCACACAGAAAAAAAGGTCGTTGTTCAAATTCATCCTAAGCTAAATAACACCCACAAGAAACAGAAATTGTAACACAAAATCTTCCACAGCATACAACATTATCAAGCAGTATTAAATCAAATCCGCAACGTTCATGGGCATTTCATCAATCTGGGTACTGTAGTATTGTTCAATATCTCTCAGGATCTTGATGTCATCAGTTTTCACAAAGTTAATAGCAACACCCTGCACGTTAAAGCCACCATTAAAATGTTTAACAGACATGTTACAAGAAAGGCAACATAAAAATCCATTCAGAAGTCAGGTTGATCACGCTACTAAGTTATCCAAAAATAATTTAATATATGTGTGAATGTTCAAGGCAGCTTATGTGCATCTTGAATATTATCATGAGACATACCACACCCTAAAACATTTGGATCGGATGTCAAAAAAATCCGTAGGAATTAATTCCTAAGTAGATGGCCACCCTAAATTGAACCTAAGACATTTTGGTTTCTTAAGACCCTTTTAATTACTAACTAGACTACCGGGTGGTTGTTACATTAAGTTACTCGATAATGTGCACTTCAAGTAGAATATTTCTAAATCAACTGAAACACTGAATGTATTATCATACCTTGCGCCAAAATCGACCATCCTATCCTTTGAATGTAAAGTTCTCGATTGTTCGGAAGGTCATTGTTAATCACCAGTGATACCTGACAGAAGTTTAGAATTTCTAGATTTCTAAAGATACTTGCTACAAACAGAAAACTAACGGAAAATAAACATATTAATGATGTGTGAAGGAGTTCGAATAGCCAGACATTTTTTGGAGATTTGGGGGATCACCATCACCCATTGATAATGATGTAACCTTTTTTTTGAAACAAGGGTAACCACGACTGTAATAGCCTAGGTTTTCTTTCTAGTTTTCCAGGTTCCAGGTCCTGGAGTTGCTGTTGAGAGGGTTGGAGTTCATTCAGAATTAAAACAGAAAATAAAAGTTTAATTGTGCTGTTGCCAGGACTCGAAGGGGGAACCTCTTGAGACATTTGACATTTTGGAAAATTATTAAGTGATTAAATGGAAAAAGAAAAGAGGGTGTTGTCACTTGTTGAACGATTCCAAGAGCCCTAGCCGCACCTCCAAGCTCTCCATCATCTTCTTCTTCTTCATCCTCCATTGCCGAACCCATCACCAAGCCCCACTGAAAAACCCTAAGCCATCTCCAATTGTCGAGCCAAGCAGCACCATTGCCGAGCCAAGCCCCATTGCGAGCAGCACCAACCGCCGAGCACCCTCGCTCACTGCCGCAAGTAGACGCAACCACCTGTTCGCCGTGTCGCCATTGCAACCGAGCTCCATCGCCCACGTTGTCGAGCAGCCTTGCTGCATCCGCTCGCCCATGCCATTCACGCACACCAGCAACCTCTCGCCCAGCTGCAAGCTGCCGCACACGCCCGTGCGCGTAACCCAGTCCGCAGCACCATTGCTGAGGCCCTTCGCGCACGCCCACGCGCTTGCTACTACACCATCGCTGAGCCAGCCGCACGCATCCTTGCCGAGGCTATCTTGCTGCCGAGCCTTGCCTCTCAGCTTTGGGTTTGCCTGTGTGATTCTTCAGCTCGAGGTTGTGTTGTTGTCTGTTTCTAATCTCAGGTAAGGGTTTCCTGCCGGGGTTGTGTGGCCCCTGCGTTGGATGATGATAAATCCTAGTTGTTTGACCTTATATGTTGCATTGCTAGTGGATATGTTTTCTGCAGGTTATCTGAATTACACTATTAGTGGATAGGTTTCTGCAGGTTATCTGAATTATACTGTTAGTGGATAGGTTCGTGCAGGTTTCCCGGAGGCTGTTCTGTTTGATTATGTTCTAAATCCGTTATCTGTTGATATGATCTTGTATGATGTATGCCCTGTTTATATGTTGTGTTGTAAGCATGCTAGTGGATAGGTTCTTTTCTGGATTGTTTGCTAGGGCTTGCATATAGAATGACAGACTCTATTAATATTTTGTTCTGCTGTACTCTTTGTTAATGTTGAACCATGCTAACTCTAGGTTGTGTAGCCATAGGTGTTTCTGCTTAAGATTAACCTGGACCAGCCTAGTGTGTGTTGTCCAAGGTTGGCCCAGTGAGTTGCTGATCGTGTTTGCTCAGGACTAGCCCAGTGTGTTTGTAACGGCCCGGAAATTTCATCCCGGTCTTCCCGGGAGGCCCAGGGGCATTTTGGTAATTTTGGTCGGGCCGGCAGGGCCGGTTATGTAATTGTTAATTGCCGGAAAAATTATGAGTCGATTTGAATGAGATCGGGAATTTTGGTGAAGACATTTGGGCTATGAAAAAGGTAAAAATAAATAAGGAATTAAATAGCGCGTCGAGTGAGATTCGAGCCAGGGCCGCGTAGGAAGCTAGGCAAGCGTCGTTGCAAATCGAGCCACTGAGCGCTCTTGTGCTTCTAAACGCGCCAGCATCTACATAAGCTTGTTCGGCTGAGTTTTGGTTTAAAAGGAAAAATTCCGCCCGAGCTTCCTTCTTCATTTCTTCTCTTCTCCTTCGTCTTCGCGATCATTCCCTTCGACCGAACAGGGCGTCTTCGCGTTTTGCTCCCTCGCCGACTCCAATTCGCCGGAGCTCTCTCGCCGTTCGTTCCTCCGGTAAACTTTCATTTTCTTCTTCTTCTTCTTCTTCTTCTTTTTCTCCCCCAATTCCGTCACCCCTGTTCCGATTTCGAGTGTTCCGGCCGAGTCAAAGTAATTTGTGTGTGTGCGATGTTCTGTGCAGCTAGCCGAGATGGATTCGTCCGTGTAGAAGCTCTATCGTCGCCGGAATCGCGCCATCTCGCCGAGATCGTCGCTCCCTTGCTTCTGGGCTTCGTTTTCCGGCCGAGTCGAGGTAATTTGAGGTATGGGTTTTGTGCAGCTAGTGTAGGGGAGTTCGCCATCAACGAATCGCCCGTCGAATCCCCTCGGATCGCTCGATTTCGGGTTTCTCCATCGCCCATGTTCGCAAGCAGAATAGAGCCCCCTGCCGAGCTCGCTCGCGTAGCAGATGACCACTGCGCCGAGCCACGCCGCAGATCGCCTCGCGCGCCCAAGACGCCTCGCCAGCTCCGTGTCACACCGCGCGCCCTGACGCCCCATCAGATCCGTCTGCCCGCGCAACCTGCGCCGCCAGCCAAGCGCCATTTCTGCGCCCAACGAGCCCGGCCACGTTCTTTTGCCGTTGTCTGCAATCGGCTCGTTAAATGCGCTCGTCGCGCCTCGTGAGTTGCTCCCAGTGAGCCTTGTTTATTTTATTATATTTAGGCCTATTGTGTGATTTTTGTTGTGATTGATAGGTTCGGTGAGCTTGTTCGGGTTTGTTCACAATTTAGGATTTCGTGTCAAATCGTCCCCGACCAAGGTAAGGATTTCTTACCGAGTTGTGTGGACCTCGCGATATATTATGCGATTGCCGATTGATTGCTTGTTTGTGTTTATTGACATGTGTAGCTAGGTATTCTATTCGAATTCCGATTAGCATGATTTTCCCGATTTAATTCTCATGTTAATCCATGCTAGGTGTTTCCTTTCTAGCATGCTCGATCTGCATTCCTTGCTTCGTAGTATCATGCTAGGCTCGTTGTATTCTTATTGAGCACGTATTGGATTTTATGGATTTGTTTGTTGATTGCTAGGCAAGTTAGAGTTGCGGTGTAGATAGCATCATCCGGGCCCGATGCATAAAGTACCTTGCATCCATGACAGGACGCCGAGCAGTCATTCCGTCCCCGAACCCCGTGAGGATTAGCTAACCCCACCAGAGGCCCCGCAATCTTGGGTGAGGGTGGCGATCGTTAAATGCCCCAACGGTCGGGATGATGACTTGGCATTGCCTCGCCCCCGGCGGGCCGGCATGTCCTCGGCATGTTTGGCAAGAGCCCCCGATTGCCACTGTTAAGGCAAGGACGACTCACGGTGTAAGCCTACCACGACCGTTCCTTAGCCCCAAGTGCGGTGGTTCAGCCGACATAGTTTACGTGTCGAGTCTCACACCCCTATGTCGGTGACACCGATCCAAAGATTTAGTTAGGCGTGGGATTGGACATGGGTAGCTTGCCTCTAGACCGGCACCCCATAGTTCGCAGAGCACGCAGCATGTGCATGCTTACGCTCATTACTGGCGCCGATCGGAGAGCTCCTCGGGATTGTGAGCGGTGTACCTTTCGTCGACGATGAGACATGCCGAGGCCGGGACTTGTTTCTCTCGATAGGGCGACTTATGTATTGGATGTGTGGTGATATTATTCCGGACTAAGACCACGAGTTGGCATCCGAGGCCCAAGTATGGGCTAAGCTATGTGTTCTATTCTCGTGTTTATATTCATAGCTTGCATACGCTCATCGAGATGACCATGTATATCGTATTGTACCCGGTTGGGGATTCTTCTTGAGTAATTCGTTACTCACCCTTATTATTGTGGTTTTTCCACGTGTAACCAAGTTGCGAGACAGGATGGTCAAGGAGGAGCTGTGATCATGAGGCTCATCATCAAACTCGATTTTGTGTTATGACTCTTTATGTTTTATTTTCCCCGAATGCATGTATCCGCACGAGCCCTAGGATGTTTTCTGAATATTTTGTGGATTCCAGCATTATTGTATCTAGACATGTTTTGAATGATTTTAAGAAATCTCTGATCGGAGTATACTTTGGAAATGTATTTATCTTGGAACAAGTGCTTGGAAACAGGGACGGGTTCCAGGGAAATTGTTTAGTTTTTAAAGGGGTTATTTTGAATGTTTTGTTTTAATTGGAATCCGAAATCATGTCTGTTTAAATGTCCTTTACTTTGAATGCATGCATTGGGGTAAGGGCCCATTTAGTGCCCCATTCGGGTCGGTCCCTTACATGTCATCAGTGATGAGAGAGGTGATGCTTTTGATGGCTGAGCAGAGAGCTGAATCTTAGGCGCAGTTTTCAGCACAGCTTGTTGAGCAGCTTGCAGTGCAGAGAGAGGAGTCCCTAGCACAGATGGCTTAGTTGACACAGTTGCTCCGTCAGGCACCACCAGCTACACCAGTTGCACTAGCTGCACCTGCAACCTAGTGATTCCCCAGGATGGGTAGGAGCCTATGATTTTTGAGGCTGTTGTTGAGAACGAAGCCGCTCAGATGTTTGGGTCTGAGTCCTGTTGTGTCTAAAATAGGATTTTGTTATTTTGTTACTTTTGTTGATGACTTTTCTCGTCTTACTTGAGTTTATTTAATGAAAAATCGTTCTGAGTTGTTTTCGCATTTTTGTGCCTTTAATGCTGAAATTCGTAATCAATTTAATGTATCCATAAAAGTCTTGTGTACTGATAATGAGGGTGAATACTTTTCGAGTATCCTTAGTGCTTATCTCAGGGATAACGGTATTATTCATAATGAGCAAACTCAAACAGGGTATTGATTTGACTAAAACCTTTATTTTTCGAACGAGAGTAGTATGTTTGTCGGTCCAAGACTTTTTAGTCTTTTTAAGTCTCTCAAAAAGAGGTTTACAAATGGGCCTGATATCCTGAAGGAATTCGACCACATAATTGAGGCAACCCAAAAATCTTTGTAATTGGGTTTTGTTTGTAATTTGGTCTGGAAAGTTTGAAGTAAACTCAATAGACCTATGTATGGGCTTAATGAGGCCCAAATTGATATCAAATCCGAGAAAACGGATTTAGGTTTGAAATAGTTTGATTTTCTTGGCCGAAACAACAAGGCCATTTCTCTTGATAACATTGTAAAATGTTTGGAGATGTTTGAAATGTTGATCAATGTTTTGTGAAAAGATTAAAACATCGTTAA
The DNA here is from genome assembly GCA_036507275.1 of Sicyos edulis. Lineage (NCBI taxonomy): Eukaryota > Viridiplantae > Streptophyta > Magnoliopsida > Cucurbitales > Cucurbitaceae > Sicyos > Sicyos edulis. Next base: position 25,260,354 of record CM071850.1, on the reverse strand, counting down.
TGTAAACAATTGAGAATTCTTGAAAACCATTGAAAATGTCATTCATATTTTTTTGAAATTCGGATGGAGCATTTTTTAAGCCAAACGGCATGACGTTCCATTCGTATTGTCTAAAGGGGACATTGAAAGCGGTTTTGTAACGAACCTTTTCTGCAATTTGGATTTTCCAAAATCCAGATTTAAGATCGCATTCGAAATGCGTTTGATTAAATCTGTTTTGTTGGGAATAGGATACCGAATCCATTCTAAAACTTTGTTTAAGGGTTTGTAATTGATTACCAGCCTGGGGACACCACGTTCCTTCTCGGCTTGGTTATTGACGTAGAATGCTGCACAAGACCATGGGCTCTTGGAAGGCCTGATCAGCTTCTTCTGCAACAATTCATCAATTTCCTTTTTGCAGATAGCAAGAAGATTAACATTCATTTGAATAGGTCTAGACTTTGTCGGAATAGATTCTTCCTTAAAGTCTTTTGTATAGGGGAGAGAAACGACATGACGCTTCCTTTCCCAAAATGCATTAGGAAAGTCTGAACATATATCCTGTTCAAGCTTCTTTTGAAAATGATCAATCCTAATTTTGATTCTTGGATTGAGCAATTGTTCTTCAATTTTCTTATAAGTTATTTCTTCTTTAAGAAAATTTATTTGGTTTTCTTTTATTTGAACTACATCAACAATATGAGTCTTCACGGGTTGAGTGAATTCAAAAATGATTTTAGAATCAAGGATGCTTGATTCTAAACCCTTTTTAGTAATTTGAAATGGGTATAATTGAGTCAAGAATGGTATTTCTAATATGATTTCCATATTAAGATCCTTGACTAGCATGAAGGTATTTACGAAGAAAATACCATCTTTGAAGATATGAGCGTTTGATAATTTGTAATCAATTTCGAGTTGTCCGCTATTAGCGTTTTTTAGCTCGACTTAAGTCTTCTCAAAGTATTTCGAGGGTATTCTACCTTCTGGAATGCAGTTTTGATCTGCACCTTAGTCTAGAAGGGCGATCAAATTCATTTTGAAGTCGCCTATTTTTAGGGTAACAAGGGTGTACCACTTTTGGTAAGGCACTTCAGTGATTTGGCCAACGAAGGATTGCTGGTCTTCAGGGATCTCGTCCTCTTGATCAGCATCTCCAATGGTTGGTGCGCTTCTGAGGGTTGATACCTCAACCCAAAGATTTGAAACATGGTTGACCATGTCAACCTTGAGCTGTTGGACCTCTGCTTTGAGGTTCTTAACCTCGATCTGTAGGTCCTTGGTTGTAACAGTTTTCGTTACTGGAAACCATTGCATTATGTGACTAACATCGTATGGTTTATACGACTCTTTTTACTTGGTCTTGTTGTGCTTCGTCTTTTGGGTTTGATCAGAAGCATCGAAAGAGACCTTAAGATCGGATATGATCTTTCTTTGTAGTTCTGGATCATTAACTCTTTCAACAATCTCAAAGAGAGCACGTTAATCCATTGTAAGGACGTTGATACAACCACCGCACGCCCTTGTGCCGTCGTGATTGTCTGAATCACCGTCGCTTGAAGTATCATCAGAATCCTCATGATCATCGAGAATCTGACCGATTTCTTGCTCACTACTGTCAGATCCTTCGGATTCGGAGTCTGACAGGACAAGATTTAGAATTTGATTTTTGAGCTCTTCATCAATGTCAAGCTCATTGATCTTACCACGAACTGGACACCTGTTTGTGAAGTGGCCCGTGCGTTTGCATTTGAAACAAATTTCTTTTCCCTGATGGGTAACATTTTTGCCATTACCCTGATATCGGTTTTGATAGCGGGGTTTTTGGTTTTGATCATAAGAAGTTCTTCTGCAGTTTTGATCATAAGAGTTTCTCTTTTGATAAGCTCGGTTATCATACTGAGATACCCGCGAAGAATTAAAATGTTTCTCATGAATTCTTCTTCTTGAAGTTGAAGGTTGCTCAATTCCTTTGCAATCATATTGATCGCAGAAGGATCCTAGGATAGCTCTTCCTACCCTTGAATTATCAATCTTCTTTCGAAGCTTACGTTCTCCTCAGAGTTTGATACCTTCTTTGATTACGAAGGAGCTTATGTCTCTATAGGTTAGAGAGTCCCAGTCAATGGTTCCCCCACCTTCAGGCTGAAGACCTTCTTCAATCCTTTGAGAAAAGTAATTGGGAAGACCTTCAATGAACTTTTGTTTCCTGATTGGCAAGGCGCAATTTGTTTGTATCATGACCTTGGTTAGGTACATGTCTTTGTACCACCTGAAGTCTCCGAGAGATTTGCATTTCATCTTTAGGAGAATTGAGGCAGATCTTTCTTGATATAAGGTTGGATCTCCAATGAAAAAATTTGCAATGGTGTACATGAGCGTATTGACCGCATCTGGTACATCAGCTGTTTCAGGGAGAGATCCTTCTTCATGCTTAACAACTCTATTTGTTGTATGAGTAAGGATAGCCTTTTTGTTTTCTTTAGTCAGAAATTTGTCCCACCAGTCTTTGAGGACTCTAGTGAATCCAAAGACTAGGATTTGGGTGATCTGGGGGTCGCTATTATCCTTTAATTTGTAAACGTTTGCTGCCATTTACATTTCGTTAATGATATTCATGATAAGATAATCTGACATGGCCATCTAAATTCCATTCATAGATTGCATCGCCAGAGTAACAGCCGACCGTCATTTGAGATTTTTCCTCAAATGCTACATCTGGGAACGAGGGCCTTTTGTAATATAGTCTTTGATCCAGGGGTTGAGAGGTATCTCTGAGGATAGAGACTCTATTCGAGGTATCTCTGGGGGCAGAGATCTCTTGATTCAAATATTCTTTTCTAAACCTTTCAATATCATAATCTGAAGGTTCGAAGATGACATTGATTCCCTGATCTGCTGAAGGAGAAGCGGTATTCGGTTTCAAATCTCCAAGCATTTTTTGAATATTGTCGAGAGCATCTTTACCCTTGTCGAGCTTGATGCCTTTACTCAGGGTATGAGGTTTGACTAAGGGTTTTGATTTATCCACTGGTGGAAATCTTTGATGTTGGATAGAGGAAAATTGAAGTAAGGTTTTGCTTCTTTATAGATTTTATCCTCGATCTTGTCAACTTGCTTTACGATCGTCGAAAGCAACTTGTTTGAGTAGTTATTTTGATGCTGGATATTTTTTATATCCTTAAGAGATTGTGGGTCGCGCTCATCTCTTGAGATTGTCTTGAATGGAGATGCTATAATTGTATCTCCATATGTTGTCTAAATTTCCACTTCTTCAAGGGGGGGGGGGGGTGAGTACCATGGACGATTCCTCTTCGTGTGGTTTTCCACTTTGATTCAGAGAGGACGTTGACTCCTAGATCTATCCAAATAAAGAATGGAATATCTTGTTGCGTGTCCTCCATATAGGAATACCATTGAGAACGGAGGATCTTTCGTTCCTCATCCGGATAATCCTTGAAGAATTTATCCCTTCTCTCTTTATTTTCCTTAGAAAGAAAGTCTTTCTTGAGGAGATCTTTATTGATGGAGAAGGAGAGGATGACGTTGATCTGGCTTCCCGAGACTGATCGACTTTCCATGTTCGATTGAGAGGGGGAAGTAGATCTGTCATCATAATGAACTAAAGCATAGGCGTAATCATAATCAACCGATTGTACTCGGAGGGAGTCCGATCTTTCGATTGATGTTGGAGGCCGTTGAGCTACAGATGTACTGAGCTGGGATCTCAAGAATTCCTTTTTTTCTGGGGAATGTTTCTTGAGCATCCTCAAACTTCACTTCGACGCTTCCGTCGTTGTGTTCAATGATTTTAGTAGGAGTCGGCTTCCTTATTATAGGAGGGCAGACTTGTTTCAAATCCCAAGAAGAGTTCCTTGTGATTTGGTCCCAAGTAAGAGTCTTGGGGACATTGATAGTTTCCCTGCCCATGTTGGCCTCTATGAGCATGGTTGATCCGCTCACAGACTTCCGAAGGGCTCCAAAAGCAACCTTTGCGTGCATCAACTTATATCAGATGAGGAAAATCACTATTGCTGAGTAAGTTTCGGATTGAATATCAAGGTTCTTTGTGTTGACATCTAACATTAAAGCAGACAGGATATTTGGGTCTGGTAATGAAAGAGTCAGATTTGGAAATCAATTGAAGAATATCTGTCCATTTTCGAGGTTGGACTCGACCATTCCCAAGAGAGAATTTGTATAAGTTTTGGGTCTCTTATCTCGAAGGGAGACAAAGACTGGGATGTCTAGACCGAGTCTAAACAATGGTTTAATGGCTATTTGAACCATTCTAATATGAATGAACTTGAATTCTTGTCGATGACGAAGAATCATGTTCTTTGAGAATAGGTTGAGCGTTGTGCTATCTTGATCGATAGGCACTACATGCTCAGAAAGTTTGATACAGTTCTTTTGGAAGAACATTGAATGGGGGTTTTTATAAACCAGTTTTGAATCTATCTTTAGAATCGACCAATTTTGAAGGGCTTCTTCAACCTTGGCGATTTGTAATTCATTTTGATAGGTGAAGGCTTGATCCTTCAGTGAATTGAGAAGATGAGGATTTGAAGTCCTTTTCATTTGAATCTAATTTCTCCTTACCTTTGAATCTTTTAATCTTAGACAAAAATCCGGACATGAGTGGCGGCTTCCAGGATTCTTTTCTTCAAAATAAAATTCTTCAATTACCAGATAGAAAATCTACTATCCTATTCCTGCTGCTCCATAAAGGTCTCACCGCGCTACAATGCGTCTTACCATCAAAGGAGAACACTGGGCAAGCAATCACAGGGTTTCACAGATAGTGGAAATGGTAAATGAGAATAGTAAAATAAAGAAGATGAGAAAAAATGAAAGATATTTGAGATTAAAGAAAATTACAAAGATATTTGAGAAATTTTTTGATTTTGGATAGGTTGGCTCTAATACCAACAAAGGGAGGATCTTTATATGGAAATCATATTAGGAACACCATTCTTGACTCAATTATACCTATTTCAAATACCTATTTCAAATTACTGAAAAGGGTTTAGAATCAAGCATCCTTGATTCTAAAATCATTTTTGAATTCACTCAACCCGTGAAGACTCATGTTGTTGATGTAGTTCAAATAAAAGAAAACCAAATCAATTTTCTTAAAAAGAAATAACTTATAAGAAAATTGAAGAACAATTGCTCAATCCAAGAATCAAAATTAGGAATGATCAATTTCAAAAGAAGCTTGAACAAGATATCTGTTCAGACTTCCCTAATGCATTTTGGGAAAGGAAGCGTCATGTCGTTTCTCTCCCCTATACAAAAGACTTTAAGGAAGAATCTATTCCGACAAAGTCTAGACCTATTCAAATGCATGCTAATCTTCTTGCTATCTGCAAGAAGAAAATTGATGAATTGTTGCAGAAGAAGCTGATCAGGCCTTCCAAGAGCCCATGGTCTTGTGCAGCATTCTACGTCAATAACCAAGCCGAGAAGAAACGTGGTGTCCCTCAGGCTGGTAATCAATTACAAACCCTTAAAAAAAGTTTTAGAATGGATTCGGTATCCGATTCCCAACAAAACAGATTTAATCAAAGGCATTTCGAATGCGAAAGTGTTTTCAAAGTTCGATCTTAAATCTGGATTTTGGCAAATCTAAATTGCAGAAAATGATCGTTACAAAACCGCTTTCAATGTCCCCTTTGACGAATGTGAAAGTGTTTTCAAGAATTCTCAATTGTTTACATTGACGATGTTTTAATCTTTTCACAAAACATTGATCAACATTTCAAACATCTCCAAACATTTTACAATGTTATCAAGAGAAATAACCTTGTTATTTCGGCCAAGAAAATCAAACTATTTCAAACCCAAATCCATTTTCTTGGATTTGATATCAATTTGGGCCTCATTAAGCTCATACATAGGTCTATTGAGTTTGCTTCAAACTTTCCAGACCAAATTACAGACAAAACCCAATTACAAGGTTTTTGGGTTGCCTCAATTATGTGGCCGAATTTCTTCAGGATATCAGACCCATTTGCAAACCTCTTTTTGAGAGACTAAAAAAGAATCCAAACCCTTGGACCAACAAGCATACTGCTGCCGTCCGAAAAATAAAGGCTTTAGTCAAATCAATACCCTGTTTGAGTTTGCTCAATAACAAAGCAAACCTCATAGTGGAAATTGACGCATCCGACTTCGGATACGGAGGAATCCTAAAATAGTGTATAGATAAGAAGGAATCCATAGTGCGATTCCACTCTGGCGTTTGGAATGACACCCAAAAAAATTACTCAATGGTTAAAAAAGAAATCCTTGCAATAGTACTGTGTGCACATAAATTTCAAGGAGATTTGATTAACAAAATATTTTTAATCAAAACCGATTCCAGGGCATCTAAGTTCATTTTGGAAAAAGGATGTAAAAAACCTGGTTTCAAAGCAAATTTTTGCCAGATGGCAAGAAATTTTATCTTGTTTCAATTTTGAGGTTCTGCCTATAAAAGGGACGGAAAACGCCCTGGCTGATTACCTCTCAAGAGAGTTCCTCTCTCAATCTTCTCTCTCTCCCCCTCCGAATGAACGAAAGAAGAAGTACTAGAGGCAAAAATGCCTCCTCCTTAAAGCAGACTTCTTTTGCCTCTTCAAAACAATCTTCAGGTGACAAAATGACACATGATTCATATGCCATCGACTATGATTTCACTCATGTGAACAGATCGAAAGGCAAATCCAAAGCTGAGTCATCCCCCCAGATACTGCCTGCACCTTCGTTGAGGTCGATTCAAAACACGTCGACGAGTTCTTCGAACCCTACGATGTTCTGCAACGCTGTCGTCCCAGATAGATTTATTCCAAGACCCGAAATTAAGGGTTACTTCAAAAAGAACACTCCTTATGGAGAATTCTTCATTGAACCTGAATTCGACGATCCCAATATTTCAAAAATCGTCGACAATATTTATCCAAACGAATTTTTCTTCATGTTGGAGTCTCATAAAAAAACCCGGAGGTTTTATGAGTTCATATTAGTCGACACAAAATCGGCTGAAATAATTCATAACCCCGACAAAAAAGATCTAAGCCGGATCGCCTTTTCAAAACTCAAGATATTCAAAGTTCTAAACCGAACGGCATGGAACCAGAGTATCTATACCGAAAAATCTTTTTTAAAGAGGTTCATTCCTCAAACATATTCTTACCGAGATTATGTTCAAGCTTGGTACAACGTTCTGCTGTACCAAAACTTCAAAAAAATTTGGTTTATTCATTTCTGTTCCAATGCACAGAGGGTTTCTTTCCCTTTGTGGTTCATCAGATGGTGGACTATGTCGGTCTTACACCCGACATTCTCCCAGGTCCAATTCAAGAATCATACTACTATTTTTTGAGAAATGTCTTCAAAAATAGTTTCCCTATTTCAATGACTTTCTGCATGTATTTTCAAATTCCTTGGATCCTATCCTGGAATTTTGAGGTACGTGTATCCACTCTCACAAAGAGCTTAGTCAAAGTTGTAAGCATCAAATGGTGGGATAAATTCAACACCTCCCACTCAGACTTTCAATTCATAAAAGCTTGGTTCGCCAAGAACGGTCATCTTCAAGATCTTTCTTGTCCTAAAACTCAAGAATTTTTAAACAAAAAATCAAAGCTCATAGTAGCTTTAGCTCAAACCTCATCGGAATCTGATTTGTAGAAACGATGGAGCGAACTTGCTTCGATGGCAGACGATTCTATCTCATCCAAACAATCAGAGCAAGAAGAATCTGATGAAGAGGAAGACGAGATAGAATATATCATAGATCTCAATGAACCGTAATAGTTCTAAAACTACAATGACTCATATGACCGAAAAGTCGTTAAACTAAGATACTTCATAGACCGAAAAGTCATTAAACTACCATTAGACCGAAACGTCGTTAAACTATCAAGGACCGCAATTGTCATTAAACTATGACCACTCAAATATTATAAAAATTTCAAAGGACCACAATAGGTCCGATTAAAAAATGATTCAAGGACTATAATGGTCCAATTAAAAAAAAATGTTTATTTCCTTTTGTACATTAATTTTACTTTTATGTTCTTGTAAATTTGTGTAAATAAACGAGAAAAAAGCCATTCAAGACGGAAATGAGAACTTGCAGAGTTTAGCACACCAAAAGCCTACTTCTGGCTTGGAAAATACTTGTATTTTCAACACCCGAGAATTAGATTTCTAAAAGCAACGACTTAAGATTACAGGTTTCGGTGCGAAGTACCAGGCAGTAAGGCACGAAAATGCAAAAATAGCGATAGCGCAGTGAGTCCATTGGTAGCCGGCGTAGGATACGGCTGAAGTTTACGTGGAAATCTTGAATTCGTTCGATGCCTACTTCGGATGTGCATCCAAAGTGGAAGGGGGTATGCTCAATAATGCCGATTTGAAGATTCGACCTGTCGGCTTGTCATCTCAACTTTATATTTTGTCGTTTTGTAATAATTTAGATTCCTTTACTGTTTGCTTTTTACTGTTTGCTTTTACTATTTGTCGTTTTGTAATAATTGTTTACTTTATTTTGTCCGCATATAATAATTTAGCTTACTTTATTGTTTTTTCAAAAGTGGTTCCGAGTGCAAGGGTCTTGTCTTGCCTCCCACTTCTTATCTTTTAGTTTTTCGATTTCAATTTTCATTTCAAGTCCGTATTCTATAAAAGACTACAAGTTTGTAATTCAAAATCATCGAAGTCTTCCACTCAATGCAACCAAAAAATATAAAGGTTGGGTTGGGTTGCTCTAATACATAAGATTGGATAAATTGGCACATTGAGCAACCTGAAAATATGGGTAGCTTAAAAAAAACTCTCATAACCCAATCCAACCCAACCCGGACTATGTACACCCTTAGCCAATAAGTTTAAAAAGGTAACTTGAGTGGTGCATGAAATTACATATACCATATAAAATTAATAAAAACCCATATGTACAATAACACATTGTTAATATCACATCAGTTACAAACCTGCACTTGGAGGAAACAAATGCAACCAAAAATCTAAACTAAAATGAAGTTAAACAAAATTAAATGCTTTCCACTTCAAAGGCATCATAGAAAACCATTAAAACGCATTGAATATAACAGTCTAGTTATCATATCAAGAAAAGTTTGTCGTTTCACAAAAAAAAAAAACCTATAAACGGAAGTTTTATAACCAATCCAGAAGCTGAGGCACACCCACAAGCACAACACCTTTGACTTCACAACAAGGCCTTTTAACCAGAGCCTCACGTATTCAAGTTGGGGCGTTGCACTAGATTTTCCCCTTGAGTTTCAAAAAAAAAAAACGAGTGTGATAAGTCCTATTTCTTCCTTTATAAAATAATAAATCAACTATATGCATAATTGAAGAAAACGTATTATTGTACAACCAAATTTGTCATCATGTATACTAAACGTATTCAAAAAGTCATGTTTAACAACCAATTCAAGGAAAGCTGCAATTCATTTACTTAACCTCTTTTCTCCTCTCATGGGCACAATTATTAATACACATTGCTGAAGAGGGAGAGAGCAAACCTGAAGTTCTGGTGGAAGGTATCGGTATACATCATAAATTTGGTCTTTAAAACCTCTGCTCAATATCTCATCGGATTCATCCTGAAAAAGGAAATATGAGAAAATGAAATAATGAAGAATGGAAAATTGCACAAGAAAATTAACTACAATTATTATTCTCCTTAATTCTCGTTACAAGCAAGGCAAGTCGGCCCAAGTCCGTGCATGGGGCCCACACATGCGAGTGGGCCTACAATCTTTTTTTAGGCTCTTTACGGTACTAGACCAAATTGATAAAAATATTCGTGTGTTTATATTAAAAAGTTTTAGCAAAACTAATCCACACATTTTTAAGAAAAATCTTTTTAATTATGAAATTACACAAATATCCTCCATGTAAATCAACATTTAATAAAATAGAAAAGCACTAATTTAAATAAATAATAATTTTAAAAAATCATTAAATCATGAGCAGTTTTCAATTCCCCAAGCGATAAATAACTATTTTATAATTAAAAAAGAAAACATTTTATGTGAAATACACTATTCCCTTGTTGTTGACTGTTGTTTTGATTTTCACAAAAAAATCTAAAATCTTTCAATCATGTATTAATAAATAAATATAGATTTTACGATAATTATTATTTTTCTAGTATGACCAAATCGAATAAGTTGTGTAATACAATATTTATATATTTTTTACAATTTAAATATAATATTTATCTTTTTTTAAATATAAATAAAATATTTATATTCTTAAAATATAATCAATGCAACAATTATCTTTTTTAAAATATAATCAATGCAACTTTTTAAAATATAATTAATATAGTATTTATCTTTTTTTAATTATAATTAATACAATATTTATCTTTTTTAAATATAAATATAGTATTTATGTTTTTTTAAATATAAATACAGTATTTATACTGAAAAAAATAATAAAAATAAGTTTAAAAAAATTGAAAGTTCGCCACGTGGAAACTAGGGGTGTTCATGGTTCAATTTGGACCAGTTTTTGGCCAAACCATAAACCGAACCAAACATCTCGGTTATGCAATATTGTGAACTGAAAAATAACCAAATTTTTTTGTTTTAGGTTTAGAACCGAACGGAGCTCTATCAGTTTAGCTTAGTTCAGTTCGATTTTAACCGATCAAATCACAAAGACAGAACTTAACCATTCACAAACTCCCTTTAATCAGAAGAAAATAAACTATTGAATATTTAATGTTAGTTTTAGATATATTGTATAAAATTGTATATTCTACATTTTAGTTATTTATGGGCTATTATTAGATTTTATTCTTTTGTATTAGGTTGTATAAATACCCTTCGAGGAGATGAGAAATTTAACAATCTTTTATCCTATTTACAAATTCTTTATGGTATCAAAGCACCATTATACACTTCAAGTTATTAAAGATATCATATATGTCGTCAATAAACTCAGCCAATTTGTTTCGATCTCATGTAAGTCTCATATGGCAGCAGTACATCATTTGATCAGACATTTGAAAGATTCACCAGGAAAAGAGATTTTCTTTACTCCTACCAAAGATTTTACTTTAAGAGCATTCGCTGATTCAGGTTGGGCATCTTACATTGACACGCTCGTCGGTCCGCCACTTGGTTTTCTGTGTTCCTTGGCAATACCATGATATCAAAGAAATTTAAGAAACAAAATATTGTTTCTCATTCTTCGGCTGAAGCAGAGTACATAGCATTGCTCCTTGTCACTTGCGAGTTGCTCTGGTTATCTTATCTTCTTGTTGATTTGCAAATCAAAATTCCTACTCATGTAGTGTTGTATTGTGATAATCAAGCGGCAGTCTACCTCGCCAATAATCCGGTCTTTCATGAATAAACCAAGCATATAGAGCTTGATTGTCATTTCATCCGTGACAAAATTTCTTTTGGATTTTTGAAGCTTCTTCCTGTGCACTCAATCTCAACTTGCAGATGTTTTTATCAAGCCTCTATCTTCTCCTGCTTTTTATTCCATATGTTCCAAGTTTGAACTTCTCGATATATTCCGTCCAACTTGAGGGGAGGCTATTGAATATTTAATGTTAGTTTTAGATATATCGTATAAAATTGTATATTCTACATTTTAGTTATTTATTGGCTATTATTAGATTTTATTCTGTTGTATTAGGTTGTATAAATACCCCTTCGAGGAGATGAGAAATTTATCAATATTTCACTTATTTACAAATTTACAAACTCTTTACAAAGCTTCCATACAACATGCCAAAAAATACTAACAAGTCTTCATTTCAAAAAGACTTCGCTCCAGTCGCATCAATAGTCTTGCTCAACATATTTTGTTCCTTCCCCACGCTCAATGAAACAATAAACCCACACGCAACAGCAACTCAAAGGCGACGGCTACAATCAGTGGATAAAATGGGTGAGGAGTGAGGAAGATGAGATGAAAAAGATTTGAATAGTAGAGTGAATGTTGGAGAAATGGAGTGATTGTTGAAGGCCGATGGTTTAATTAATTTAAAATTGAGGAAAGGTGGGTTGTTTTATAAAAAAAATAGAAAGAAAAATTGGAAACGTGAAAGGGCAGGTAGGGAAATGTGAGTTTTTTTTTTTTGAATACATATCGGAGGAAAGGGACAAATACCGATTCTCGGACTCAGAACTTGTGATGCTGGTGTTGAAATGTTGGATTATGTTTAAATTAATTTATATTTAAAATGAAAGGACAAAGGTGGCAGTAAAATGGAGAAAGAAAACATGCACTATATACACGTGCCATGAAAATATTTGGGCTAAGTTTTAAATGAACGGCTGTTATTTAATATTATTAACGTCGGTTCGGTTTTAATCGTTTTTATATAGTTGGAAGTGTAAACCGAACCGATTATTTCCGTTTTCTAAATAACTGAACCGAAAATTTCAAAACACAAAAAATAACAGAACCAAACCAGCCAATTCGGTTCAGTTTGGTTTGACTCGTCAGTTTGGTTCGATTTTTGAACAGCCCTAATGGAAACCATAAACCGCTCAATTGAACAAACACGATTTGAAAAAAAATATAAGGCGCAGAAATAGCCACGATATAATTGATAGATTATATTGTATAAATAAGTATTAATAATACATAATATTGTATTAATTATATATAATATTGTATTAATAAATATTAATAATATAATTTAACCGTATTTATAATTATAGATGAAAATATTTTTAAATTTGATTATATTTGTAATTATTATGTTAGAATAATCTATCAATTATAATTTTTTAATCTTAGACAATTTAACATTTGGAACATCGAACCTTGAAAATTAAAATCCACCAATGATAGATAGAAAAAAGAATGAAATAAAAACAAGGATTTAAAATGAAAAACAAAATAAAGTGATGAAAATCATGAAATTTTGAGAGGATGAAACTAACGTAATTAATTAATTAATTTTTTTAAAAAGAAATTGTTAAAAAATATAATAAAAACTAGTTAAAAAAATAGTAGTTTGCCAAGCATCACAAACCGCTAAAAGAAAGCGATATGAAAAAAAAAGAAACTTTAACCGCAAAAATGGGTGTGCGACAGTGTAGTACAAGAAAAAGGAGAAAAAAACATGACAACAAGGGCATATTGGGTATTATTAAAAAATATTATAACTTAGATTTAAAAAAGAAAATAGATTTACAAATACTTTCAAATTGTAACTAGATTTGTAATTATTTTCCTAAAAGTGTCTATTCACAACAATTTCCTTTTTTTTAGTTTTTGAGTTTATTATTATTTTTTAATCTTTGATTTCCTTTTTAATATACGTATATAATTATTTATTATTTACTTATTAAATAAATATTTATTTTTAATTTTGTTATGAGATTTTTATAATTATATATTTGTTTGTAGTATCTATTCAAAAAAAAAAAAATTGTCCTAAGCAAGACTTAAACCTCAACCATTTTAATTATCAAGAATTAAAGATAACATCTACAATCAAATCATCCATTTATCCATTTAACCTAATTGATTATAATTATAATTATATATTAGGGTATTTATCCTAGGTAGCAGATTTTGCTACTCGTATTACATTTGCAGCATTTTTTTAAAAATATTTACATGTATAGCAGAATTTTGGGCATTAATTTTTATTTCCAAAATTACCCTTTCCCTCGTCTTCTACATGTTCGGTATTCTTCAAATATCCAGATCTTCAAACCTCCAATTCCAATTTGTTTCGACAGTTTCTATCACCAATACATAGGTCTCCAAAATTGTTGCTTCAGATTCTATCACCAATACAGCTTCAGCTTGGTATTTTTGCTTCAGATTTCACAAAATTTCTTCAGATTTCACAGAACTCTGCCCCGATTATTTTCCAATTTTGCTTCAGCTTCAATCGATTCCACATACCTCCGGCGATTTTGACTTCGGATTTTGCCTATAATTCTCTTTCCACTTTTGGCAACTTCAATCGATTTCACTTGGCGAATTTCATAGCCAATTTCTGATCTCCGGCAACTTCGACAAATTCAAATTTCATAACCAATTTCTGATCTCTGACAAAGTTCACTCGACAAATTGAACCGATTTTGCAGACTTGAGCATAGTTCCAAAGAAAGTTCATCGGAAATTCATCTCTTCTCCTAATTCTTCTTTCACTCTATTTTGAAGGTATTGATTGAATCTCTTCTTCTTTCACTCTGCTTTGAAATTTTCTTTTACACTGTTTTGAAGGTATTGTATCACTTAAGCACAAGACTTCTATCACTTAGGCATAAGATGTTTATCACCAATACATAGATATTCTATCACTGAGACATAAGACTTCTATCACTTAGGCATAAGTTGTCTATCACCTATACCTAAGCCTTCTATCACCAATGCATAGGTCTTCTATCACTTAAGCATAAGGCTTCTATCACTTAGGCATAAGCTGTCTATCACCAATACATAGATATTCTATCACTTAGGCATAAGTTGTGATCTATCACCTATACCTAAGCCTTCTATCATCAATATATAGACCTTCTATCACCAATATATAGACCTTCTATCACTTAAGCATAAGGCTTCTATCACTTAGGCATAAGCTGTCTATCACCAATATATAGAGATTCTATCACTTCGGCATAAGGCTTCTATAACTTAGGCATAAGTTTGATCTATCACCTATACTTAAGCCTTCTATCACTTAGCATAAGGCTTCTATCACCTATGAATAAGCCTTCTATCACCTTTATTGAATGAAATTGTTATAATTGTTATTGATTGAATGAATTGGTATTGCTTGACTATGTGATATAATGTTTCTACATAACCGATAGAGTGTCTATATATGTTATGACAAACTTTAGTTATATTGTTTGAAGTCAATATTGAGTAACATATTTCATTTTTCTTTCAGATTTTTTCAACATATGGATAAGATTCCTATTGTTGTCTTCCATGGTGGGCAATGGAATGCTAATGGTTCTTATGAGAAGTATAAGATTAGTGGAGTTTTGGTGGATGAACTAATGAGTTTTGAAACTTTTAGTTTGCTGATTTTAAGAGAATTAAAATTGGATGTACATCGATCTTCTTCAAAATTATATGTTTTATTGGGTTATGGCCAAAGTACCCCTTTTGAAATTTTGGAAGATAAAGACGTAAACTGGTTCTTAACATTAGCTAAGAATAATGGTACAAGACATCCATTAGTGGTTGATGTTAAGGACTTTTATTTAGAGGGGACATCTAGTAGTGTTGTTAGCAATTCAACTTTGTTGGTGTCTTCCTCAACTGTAGATGATAACGATGGTGATGGTGTGCCTTTTCATGTCATTAAAGATATTCGGTTGGATTATGTCTTTAATGTAAAAGATACATTTGCTAGCAAAGAAGCGTTGTGTAGTTGTTTTAAATACTTGGCTGTGAAAAATAATTTTGAGTTCAGGACTCCTAGATCCAGCAATCAAGCAGTTGAGTTTCAATGTTGCAAAGCTGATTGTTTATGGAATGTTAAGGCATCTCGTTTCAAGGATAGTGATTTATGGATCCTTAGGAAGTACGTTTCTATTCATAATTGTCCTTTGAATAGTATTCAAACATCTCATAGGAAAGCATCATCTATTTTAATCGGGGATTCTTTAAAAGAAGAATTTAGGTTTGGTTCCTTTAAAAGTTTGACACCGAAAGAAATTAAGCTTAAAGCGCGTTCAAAGCTTGGTGTTAGTGTTAGTTATGCAAAAGCATATAGGGCAAAAGAACACATCATGAAGGTGTTGAAGGGCGATGCAGCTGAATCTTATTCCTTGATTCCAAAGTTTTTCAAGAAGTTAGAAGAAATGAATTCAGGTTATTTTAACTTGTTGGTTTCTATCACTCGCTTCTGTCTCTTTGAATTCTTTTTAGGTTGATTTTTTGTATGCAGAGACCTTCTATCACCTATGCAGAAACCTTCTATCACTTATGCATAAACCTTCTATCACCTATGCATAAACCTTCTATCACCTTTGTAGAACCTTCTATCACTTATGCAGAAACTTCTATCACTTATGCAAAAATCTTCTATCATTTATGCAGAAACCTATCACTCACTTCTAAATGACCATTATCAATCAAACATTGAAGTCTATCACTCACTCACTCTTAAAATTTATTTTTGCAGGAACATACACAACATTTGAAACCAATGATGATGGACATTTCAAATATTGTTTTATGGCCATGGGTGCTTCTATTGAGGGTTGGTTGTTTTGTAGGCCTAATATATCTGTGGATGGGACTTTCTTGAAGGGAAAATTTGGAGGTATTTTGCTAGCAGCCTCAACTATGGATGGTAATAATCAAATATTTCCACTTGCTTTTAGTATCGTTGATTCAGAGAATGATGCTTCCTGGCTTTGGTTTTTTGAGAATATGAAGAAATGTTTTGGACATCAAGAAAATTTGGTTTTCATGTCAGATCGACATTTGAGCATTCCTAAAGGTTTTCTGACTGTTTATCCAAATGTTGAATACTGTATTTGTATGCAACATTTGTTGATGAACATTAAGTTACACTTTAAAGGATCTGTGATAGATAAGATTTTTAAAACATGCGCAAAGACTTATACAGTTGAAGATTTCGAATATAATATGAGTTTGTTGGAGTCCATACACCCCACAATTCGTCAGTATTTGTTTAATATTGGTTATGCAAAGTGGGCGCGTGCATATTCTAGGAAAAGAAGATACAGAATGATGACGTCAAATAGTGCTGAAAACATAAATTCACTTCTCAAAGAGCCTAGAAATTATCCTGTGGCAATGCTTCTCGATTCTACTAGAGACACATTGCAATCATGGTTTTTTGACCGAAGGAAAGCTGCAACTTCGATGACTTCAGTTTTGTCTTCTTGGGCGGAAAAGGTTTTACGAAAAAATCATGACGCATCTAGAACTTTCAAAGTAAGGTTTCAATTTACATTACTATTGCATTTCTTTCAATTAGGTAGAAATATTCTATCAGCTATGCAGAAGCTTTCTATCACCTATGCAAAAATCTTCTATCACCTCTGCAGAAACCTTCTATCACTTGGGCAGAAATATTCTATACGCCTTCTATCACTTAGGCAGAAACCTTCTATTGTATATACATTGTCTATACATAAATATTTTATCAGCAATGCATACACCTTCTATCACCTATGCATAAACTTATTCAAATCTATTTGTACTGTGTTTTGTCTTAAATCGTGATTAGTTTAACTTTTTGTAGGTTGATTCTATCAGCAATGCAGAGCATAAAGTAATTGATGAGACTAATCATTTTTTGGTTAATTTGGATACTCGGTCATGTACATGTCGTGTTTGGGATCTTGATGAAATTCCATGCTCTCATGCTCTTGCTGCTATACGTGCACTAGATTTGAATCCTTATACTTTTGTGTCTAATTTTTCTTATTCAAATGTTTTGACATCATCTTATAGAGGTTTACTTCGCCCAGTTGGAAATCATACTAGTTGGAGCTCTATTGATGTTGATGTTAGTGCATTACCTCCAATTATGAAACGACAAGCTGGAAGGCCTCGCAAAGAAAGAATACCATCTATCAGTGAAGCAAGGAGTTATATAAGATGTAGTCGTTGTCATCGAAGTGGTCATAATTGTAGAACTTGTAAATTTGCTTCTACTTTAAAATGATAGCTTGTTGAATTTCCTTACTTATAGTTTGTTGAACTTGTATTTGAACCTAATGAAAGTTACTACGTGATAGTTTTTACATGAGTTGAAATGATATGACCTTTTTTTTTCTTTTAATTCTATAGTATGCTTCAATTTCCTTACTATTTGTCTAATCTAATGATTGAATATCAATCTGGCTTTTCATAAACCTTGTATCACCTATGCATAAACCTTCTATCACCTATGGATAAACTTTCTATCACCTATGAATAAGTCTTCTATCACCTATGCTTAAACTTTCTATCACCTATGCATAAACCTTCTATCACATATGTATAAACGTTCTATCAGTTAGGCATAAACCTTCTATCACCTATTCATAAATCTTCTATCACATATTTTGTTTCCTAGAGGATAGGATAATTCCCGTATGGCTTTACCCAATCTCCAATGAGAGTGTTACTCTCATTTGAGAGGGTAAATGGAAAACAAAAAAAGATATCCATCTACAACTCTCAATGTGAGAGTGTCACTAGATAGCTGTGGGAATCAACATGAACAATAACAACGTTTCATTTACATTTTGGATCTTCACATATATATAAAAGATGCAAACTTATTTGAACAAATGAGGAATGTTAATCTATCTGTATTAGTTAACTTGGTGGATAATATACATAAGCCTTTTATCACCTATGCATAAGCCTTCTATCACTTAAGCTTAAATTTCTATCACCTTTGCATAAAACTTCTATCATCTATGCATAAGCCTTCTATCACTTAGGTATAAACTTTCTATCACCTATGGATAAACCTTCTATCACTGATGCATAAGCCTTCTATCACCTATGCATAAACTTTCTATCACCTATGCATAAGTCTTCTATCACTTAGGCATAACTACCTTCTATCACCTAGACATAAGTCTTCTATCACTTAGGCATAACTACCTTCTATCACCTAGGCATAAGTCTTCTATCACTTAGGCATAACTACCTTCTATCACCTATGCATAAGCCTTCTATCACTTAGGTATAAACTTTCTATCACCTATGGATAAACCTTCTATCACCGATGCATAAGCCTTCTTTCACATATGCATAAGCCTTCTATCACCTATGCATAAAACTTCTATCACCTAGGCATAACTACCTTCTATCACCTATGCCTAAGTCTTCTATCACTTAGGCATAACTACCTTCTATCACCTATGCCTAAGTCTTCTATCACCTGTGCATAAGCCTTCTATCACTTAGGCATAACAGAGCAAAATTAAACTGATAGAATAAAAGCTTTCATTTAATTCAATTTGAAGTAATTGTTCAAATACAACCAAAACTATACAAGAATTGTTCAAATACAACCAAAACTATTCAAGAACTGTTCAAAACTAATTGTTCAAAAGTAAATTGACTAATTTTTCAAACAATACAAAGCTAACAAATTTTCAATCATTATTCATTTGAGTGATCTTTAAATCAAAAGATGGAGCTTCCACATGTAATCTTGGTGAATGCCTAACTGTTGGAGACTTGGGTGATAACTCTTGAGACTTCTTGGTTGGAGAATTCTTCTCTAGATAGTCTATAGCTTGAATTGCCTCTCTCTTGCCCTTTCCTTTCTTATTTTCCTTTTGAATTTTGGTCATCCTCTCTGTAGATGCATTCTCCAATGTTTTCTTAGTAGGCCTAGTTTGCCTCTTTATCCTTCCATTAGCAACCTTTGGTTTATATTTTTTAACAGCCTGCAAGCATTAGAGAAACACACAAAAGTTAACTTCATTTGAGTTGATAACTCAATCATTATATACATAATTCAATCAGTTGAAGAATTTAATAAAGAAAAAGTCATTCTTACCTCATTTTTCCCTTTCCCTTTTTTGTCATTGATTTTTTTGGTTCTATTTTCCCTTTGAAAGTCTTCTCTCTCTTCATCTTCTTTCTCTTCATCTTCTCTTTGTTCAGCTTCTTTCTGTTCAGCTTCTTTCTCTTCATCTTTCTCTTGATCTTCTTCTTCTGCTTTGTCATCTTTTTCTTTTTCCTTCAATCAATAGAAATCAATTTCAATCAATAGCATACTCAAGTGGTATAACATGGACAGAAACCAATGAAAATGATTGAATTCTATCATTACTTGCATTCTATCACTAACAGAACTCAACTAATGTTGATAGAACAGAAATCAACTAGTGATAGAAGTGAAATCAACCAGTGATAGAACTCTATCACTGCTTGCATTTTATCACTGATAGGGATCAACTAGTGATAGAACTGAACTCAAGTAGTGATAGAAGTCTATCACCACTTGCATTCTATCACTGATAGAAAACAATGCATTTTTCTATTAATACCTTTGAAGCCTCTTCTCTTTGAATTCCATCAGCACCACCCACTTCAATATCTTCCCCATTTTTCTACAATAAAAAGTAAACATGTTATTGTTGAGCAAATAGATTGATTGATAAAAATATATAAAGATAAGAAAATGAGAATTTACCTTTGTAGCATAGTTAGTTGCAAAGTCAACTATTCTATCCACATCAATCATAGTGTCTATTCTTTCTAGACTGATAGTTGGGGGGACATTTTTAATATGGGATTGTTGTTCTTGGGATGATTTGGCAATATTTTCTTCAACCAACAGATTCAAAGTCTTCAAAAAAATTTCTTGACCAGCCTTCAATTCTTCCATATCTTTTCTTAATGCTTCAACATTTTCTTCTTGACTCTTTCTTAACTTCTCTATAGCTTCCCATATTGAAGCTGTCTTCTCATTGAAGGCATCACCATCATTCACCTTCATTTTCCTCTTCCTTCTTTCTTCATTTTCTTCTTTATCCTTTGCTTCCTTCTCCAAAATAACTTCTTTTTCCTTTTTGTCTTCTTCAATGAAATGTTGAATGGTTTCAAAATGGAAGTCTTCTTCAGATGGAATCATTTCTTGCACTGAGAACTATATTAAAAAAAAAAAAGTTTTTAATTCTGTCTTCAACAAGATTTAAATTGATTGAAGCTAATGAAGTGAAACACTTACCTTTGAAGAGTCGAAGACATTTTCTTTTAGCGATTGCCAATCCTCTGAATAGTTAATCTCCCAGTTTGTTATTCGAGGTCCACTTCTTTCAATTCTTTTGGCTATCACTATGTCAGCCAATATGGGTATGATTTCTAAGGCCCAAAAAATGAAAATGTAAGGAAATCCTTGGAGTGAGAGGTAAGAAGAATTGGTTCTAGTACTTTTCCGAAAAGTTGTATGGTTAAATCAAAACACTCTCTCCCCCAAGGAAAACTCCTAAACTTTTCCTCATCATCAACCATTTTCAAATGATATGGATTTATTTTGTTGTGAGGCTGTTTTGGAAGAAGCAAACATTCTAATAGGTACAAATTGGCAAATTTGACCTTCAAGTTTGGATTGGGAATATTGACTTGTGATAGCACATTGAAGGAAGCAACTAGTCTATTTCTATCAATTGAATCCACATTTTTAAAGAAAGTCTTTCTAATTTCACACTCAACATCTTCATCTATTTCTTGAATTGGGAGCTCTTCACATTTTAGTCCCGTTAACATGCAAAATTCCTTTAATCCAAATTCTACATAGTTACCTTTAAGATTAAAAGCTAGAATATCCTTTCTTTCGGTTTCACATTGTCTTAATGCCAGGTGTGAAAGCATTTGGATGGGAAGTTTTGGAGCTTTAATGTCTAGGAAATGCCCAAATGGCCACATTCTAAACAATTCTATCTCTCTCTCATCTAGTATATTTTTGATGTTATCAATAACATCAAATTTATTGTATACGTTAATTTTTTAGGGCCTTTTCCAATCTTTCTTTTGAACGATAAACTTCATCTTTTCCTGTTGAAACAATATCAAGCATTTAATATTCAATCGATTGTATGATTCACTGAAAATTGATTGAACTTATTTAGTACTTACTTTTGTATGTTTCATCTTCTTAGAAGAAGATTGTTCACCCTTCTCCAATTTTCTTTTTTCCATCTGTTTGACAAATAAGCACATGAATAGGTGATAGACGACTTTATGCTTAAGTGATAGAAGGCCTATGTATTGGTGATAGAAGGCTTAGGTAGAGGTGATAGACAACATATGCCTAAGTGATAGAAGGTCTATGTATTGGTGATAGACAGCTTATGCCTAACTGATAGAAGCCTTATTCATTAATGATACCTAAGTAATAGACAGATTAAGCATAGGTGATAGACAGCTTATGCCTAAGTGATAGAAGCCTTATTCATTAATGATACCTAAGTAATAGACAGCTTATGCATAGGTGAAACAAAAGTTAAGTACAGATTACAATGCCTAAGTGATAGAAGGCTTAGGTAGAGGTGATAGACAACATATGCCTAAGTGATAGAAGGTCTATGTATTGGTGATAGACAGCTTATGCCTAACTGATAGAAGCCTTATTCATTAATGATACCTAAGTAATAGACAGCTTAAGCATAGATGATAGACAACTTATGCCTAAGTGATAGAAGCCTTATTCATTAATGATACCTAAGTGATAGAAGCCTTATTCATTAATGATACCTAAGTAATAGACAGCTTATGCATAGGTGAAACAAAAGTTAAGTACAGATTACAATGCCTAAGTGATAGAAGGCTTAGGTAGAGGTGATAGACAACATATGACTAAGTGATAGAAGGTCTATGTATTGGTGATAGACAGCTTATGCCTAACTAATAGAAGCCTTATTCATTAATGATACCTAAGTAATAGACAGCTTATGCATAGGTGATAGACAGCTTATGCCTAAGTGATAGAAGCATTATTCATTAATGATACCTAAGTAATAGACGGCTTATGCATAGGTGAAACAAAAGTTAAGTAAAGATTACAATATCTATTTCTAATAGACGGCATAAATGGTCGATCAACATTCATCAATTCACAATTTCAGATTACCTAAGTACGGATTACCTAAGTGATATTATAGTTTGAGTGAACAGTGAAGTAAAAAAACCGAAAGTGTGAAAAACATACCGAGAGTTTGGATTGAGACGAATTGTAGAAGGAGATTGAAGGTGCTTGATAGAGAGAGTTGAAGACGAGAGACGAAAATGCTTGATAGAGAGAGATCGTGAGTAGAAATCGTGATACCGAGACGAAATGAAGATTGAAATATGTGATAGAAGAGTGATTGAAGCAGAGATCGTGATTTTGTGAAGGGTGATTGAAGCCAAAATCGGGATTTTGCGAAGGGTGATTGAATCGCAAAGAAAGAAGGGTTTAGGGCTGGGAGCGTGAATGGTGATTTCGCGAAAAGGGGTGATTGATCGTGAATGGTGAAGACTTGGGTGAAGTGGGCATTTCCGTCGTGGGCTTTAGAATTTACAATTCAACTTCTCTATTTGATTTCTTCTTGGGCATTTCCGTCGTGGGCTTTTCCGTCATTTCATTAGGGTCGTTTGTAAAATCTGCTATAAAAGAATTATTTTTGAAAATCTGCTATCCACATAATTATTTTGGCCCATTTTTCTATACATGAAAAAGCCCCTATATATTATTATAAAATACATTTTCTTAAGATTTTAAAATATATTATTTAGTCATTATTAATATATATATTTTCTAAAAATTAAAACTATTTGATCATATTATATTTTAATTTTAATTTTTTTTTGAGTACATAGTGGGAGAAGGGGGACCAACAAACTCTACATGAAGGGCACAACTACTCTAAAATAATAAGAGAGCCAAATACCACAGACAAGATAACCAACTGCGCCACTAACCCTCGATATATTATATTTTAATTTTAAATGTAATTTAAAAAATCAATGAAATAAAATAAATTTTAAAGTTCCCTTTTTTGTTTCAATATTTTTTTATTATTATGCTCTTAAAAAATATTAACAATTATTATGTATTTGAAATTTATTATATAAAAGTATACATGATAAATATTGATTTTATAATTTATAATATAAAAGTATTTATGATAAATATTTGAAATTTGTTTTATACCATGTATTCTAAATTAATTAAGTTTTGTTTGTATTTAAAAATTAGATATCATCACTAAATAATTAAACTAGTTAAAGTTTTATATTTTATTCTAAATCACTTGTTTTAAGTTTTTAAACTTAATTTTTTAATGTATAATTTATTATAATCAAATTATTTTGATTATTAGTATTAAAAATATTAATTTTTATTATTTGAATTATTTATGAGATAATCTAAATACATATTTATATACTTTATTTTGGTGAAATACAATTATTCTAAATCAATTAAGTATATTTATATAACTAATGAATTATGTTTTGATTGATTTAGAAAATATATATCACTTCTAAATAATCAACTAGTTAAATTATATTTATTTAAAAATAATATTTCATCAATAAATAAAAAATGTATTAAATTATGACTATTATTTAAAAAAAAATACTAAATATCTAATTTTATATTTTAAAAAAGAAAATGCATTTCTACCCTTCCATCTCACCAAACATAAATTTATTATCAATTCTCTTTCCTTCCCTTTCCACCAAATATTAACTTACTCTCACTTCACATCCCATCTCATTCCATCCCTTCCTAGTCAAACATGCCCTAAGGCGTTTTCTAAAAATTAAAGATGATGATAATAATAATAATTACACAAACGAACTAAGGGTGCAACTAAAAATTGAAAAATCGAATCGAACAAATCAAATCCAATGAATCGGATGGGCTTTTTAGCACAAAATTGGACATAATGGTTTAAAATTTTAAAAATTGAAAATATTGGATCGGTTCTGGTTTTCGTTTTGAAAACCAATAAAAATCGAACCAAACCAAAATATATATATTACCAATAAATCATATTAAAGTAAGGGAATTTGCGCTGTATAGCAATTTTTTTACCACAGTTTACAATTATAGCACATTTTTAAAAATAATTCTTTTATAGCAAATTCTGCCATTTAAAAAAAAATTATTTACCTTTTTGATAGAAGACTTTGATAGAATCTATCATTCTCTAGTGATGGAAGTCTATCAATTTTATCAGTGATTGATTCTATCGACTGTTATTGATAGACTCTTGATAGAATCTGATGGAAGTCTATCAATTTACTTTATTTATTAGTAATTGATTCTATCACCCTTTATCGATAGAATCTATCAATATGAAGTCTATCAATTTACAATTTTTGCTATATGTGCAAATATTTTCATTATTGTGCTATTCATGTAATATTTTATCCATTTTGTAATATACATGCAAAAGCCCTTTAAAGTAATCTTTCTTCCATTATCTAAAAGATTTCCAAAAGTCTTGAAGATTTCTTTAATTCAAACTTCTTTCAAATAAAAAACATTCTTAAATGATTTTCAATAAGTTCAAAAACACTTTCAACCTTTAAAAAAAATTATTGTTTATGATAATTTTTTTTAATAAGAAATGTTGTTTTTGATATATTAAAAAAAACGGACATTGGATCGGATCTATTTTTTAAAAACCAAAAATATTGGTTCGGTTGTCGTTTTGGTACAAAACCTACAAAAACCGAATCGAAATCACTCCTATAACGAACAAACAAACTAGTTGATGTGAGGTGTTTGGATGAAGATTTGATAAAATTATTTTGAGAGTTAAAAATGGAGTTTTTTTTAATAGTAGATTGTTTGATATAGATTTTTTTTGAAGTATTGTAGTAAAAAGCTCGTTTAGATGTATTTTTTTTATAAAAAAGTTAGAGACAATAGTTTGTTTGGATGTTGACTTTGTAGATTGAATTGTGGATTTTTTTAGACAATTATTATGATAAGATATGTGTTTCATTAGCACTTAATTTTTCATTCTCATTAATATTTGTCAATTTGTCTCTTCTAATTATTTTGTTTCCTAATTTTTTTAATAGGTAATTTATTTAATTGATTGATTTATAAAAATAACAAAAATTGAGGAAAGTTGCATGTTCAATCTTAATTGATTTATAAAAATAACAAAAAATTCTTGAAAAATACAATTATAGCTTGCAAAGAAATAAAATAACATTTAATCTTGTTGAAGAATTAAAATTGCCCATTTCTTTTTTAAATGACTTTTTGGCACTTTACCCAAATATGTATGTTTATATTTCATTAACTTTCCTCTTCTCAGCTTTCTTATTGTGCTGCATCACAGGCTCCACAGCCTTTGACTTAGTCACAACAGGGCTCCTCGTCACAATAGGCTCTTCTGTCTCGGATTTACTTTCCTCAATTTCGTCTTCTTCCTCCACTTCTTCTCTTCTTGGCTTGCTACAACTTGGTTCTCAACATTTTCGGACTCTTCCTTCTCAACTTCTACTTCAGCTCTCATCAACTCGTCCTTCTCCAACTCCTCTTTTTCTTGATTCTTCTGCAATTCCTTCGCTGCATCCATCTGTTCATCATCCGATTTTTCATAGTTGGTTTCCTCCTCCTCTTGCTCCGCTTCTTCTTCAGATTTTTTTTCTTCTTCTCCTTCAGGCATTTTCTTTTCACCTTTCTTTGCCTGCACAATTGATAACTCTCAAATATAGCATATTTTAGGCTATTCTATTATGCATTTTTCTAAAGGTTCAAGGTATAATCGGGTTATAATGAGTAAATTGTGTGTGAAAACCAATGGAAGTTGCATGCATCCATAAATTAGCTTCATGAGCGCATTTTTGCGGTTTAAGTACAAATATTGAATAAAGTGCGCTAAAACATTATACGACGCAGGAAAATGCAGAATGCTTACTCGGGAAGGACAAAATAATGCGAACGACGATACGCATAGCAGAATTACATATCTACAAGACAGTCGCGTTTGGAGAATCATGCCAATAAGGAATAAAAAAGAGAAATCAATTAAGCAATTGAGTGAGCGTTGATCAAGAAATCCCTGTGGAAATCAAGAGATCCTGCATTTATAAAGATATTCCAGCTCACCTAAACTTGCTAACCAAGCAATTCATCTCTATATATAGCAAGAAGGAAGTCAAGGTTGGGTGAGCTAGTCAATTGGCCAGAAGCCAATCCTTGCAAGTATTAATTGATGGTGTTTGTAGGAGCCGATAACAATGGGAGTACTGCACACTTAACGACCTCACCAATTCCAACCTTTTATTATTTTTCTTTAGGAGTAGTTTATAATTGTGAACATTTGGTAGTAGTAATAAAATTGTCTAATTTTAACCTTCTACTTATGTTTATTACTATGTTGCGTTAAATAGGAGTTTTGGTTATGATTCATTTGTAGAAGCATGTTAGGAGCGTAGCTGCATTTTTATTTTTATGTATGCGTCGTTTAGCTACCCGCGCATGTAGCCTGCAGCGAATTCGGAAGAAGGAACTGCAGGATGATCTAGTATGCTACGATAGGTTAGATGCAGGTGCTCCTTCATCATTTTTAGGAGTTAGGAATAACCTTACTATCGCATGTGTCGCTCTGAGTTAGAATGAACGATCGCAGCGGAAGTTGGGTAAGCCATAAATCATTAAGTGCGGATGTACTAATTAGAATAGGGAAGCATGAAACTTAATGACTAGTATCACGCGCTTAGTATCTTCTACAACTGCATTCTTGCCACTACTCAACTGCATTCACATTTATTTTTCTGTTAGTATTAAGAATTAAAACTCACAACCAACTTCAAAACCCATTCCTTACTTTTCTAGCATAACTCTCAAGTTAGTAGAACTAGTTCTAGACATCAATCCCTATGGAGGACAATAAAATATAAATACTTATCACTTGCTGCATTCTGATCGCGTATACTTGCGCATAACCAATTTCGAGTCACACTAAGATCAGAATTAATTACCGTTTAGATATATTTGGTGTTGTTTGTCGGGGATTGATAAATTAGAATTAGTATTATTAAGGCGAGAGTAGTTTTTATTGATTAAAAGGTTGAATACTTCTATTTCAGGGGAACATATATTCAACCGGAGTTTGACCGGATATTGGAGGAAATCAGGGATGTTGAGGAGTTTGACCGGATGTTGGAGTAATTCAATTGGAGAGAGGTTGAGCATGGAAGAGATGTAGACGCAGACCCTTCTAGACTTGTTGAAGTGGTCGCAGTTTGTGAGGAAGAAGTGAGGATGCATCTGGAAGGAAAATCGCCGATGTTAGATGAGCAGCGAGATATTGGAAGAAGAGGAAATCTTGCGCTGGAGGACCTGTTCAGACGTAGACACAGAGACGAAATGGACGAAGTTGAGGATAGCCTTGCCAGGTAGCAAAGAGTACGATTAACACTAAATGGGCACTAGCTTGATGAAGTGGAAAGAGTCATCCAACACTTGAAGAAGGAATTTGCCCCGCCTGAGGAGTTAACACATGCCCATGTATCAACTTGCAAGTTGAAGAAGAATCTCAACACACAAAAGAAGTTGGTGAAATACCTCTAGATATTATCCAATAATTTGGATGAGTATCTAGAGCATGCAAAGATAAGAGAGAGCTTGATATTTGACACACTGGCTAGTATTGACCCGCACTTCTGCAGACCCATCTTCCCGCGTCTCCATGAAGTAGTTCCATCTATTGACTCTGAAAGCTCTGCTTCAGACGATGAAGATCGAAAAAGGAAGTCCATGTCCCTGTTGTTTCTATCTTTCATGTTTCATATGCTCACTTACTTATTAATATAATCATTCTTTCACTTTATTCACAGGTTAAATTTATGTTTTGACCAATGCTGAGTTAGAATCTTGCTTTTTAATTCCACACTTTCAAAACTTTGGCTTAGATACGTTGAAATTTAGTTTGCCCCGAGACGTCATTTACTAGTGTATTAATGAAATCATCTCGGGAGGGATACTTTTTGACCTTAGAACATAGAACAATTATGTAGGAGGAAACCGATTAGCTTGCAACAATGATATTGAGAACTTTAGATTCATTTAAGTTTGAGGGAACTAAACTTCGCGTTCATTAAGGACAATGAAGACTCTAAGTTTGAGGGTGAGGAATGCCCGTGGAGTGTTATCCGAATAATGATATTCGAATGCGTATTGACGTTTTTTTTTTTAAAAAAAATAATAATAAAAGAGGGAGTAAAATAAATCTCAAGGCATTTTGGAAAAAATGAAACGACAAGAAAAACGAATAGCTATGGGATATCCAAGTATTCTGCTAGCATTTCTACAAGACCAAATAGCGGCCAAGCAGAAAATTTTACTCAAAGGAACCCAAATAAACAAGCCCCGGACAGAATATCTTGAACACATTTAAATGATAAAAAAAGGGTTGATTGAATTTCATTACAATAGAAGTTTCCAAACTAGGAGTTGAACTTTGGACTAAGGGAAATAAGGAGAAGATCTGAGATGAGATTGTTAGGATTTTAGCGAGCGATGAATCAGGATGATTAAGCATTTGACGTATTACGGCAATTGTATCTAAAGAATATTTTTTTTAGCAAGAGGAAAGCACAACATTGTGTGACATTTCTTATAGCAGTTATACACCTATAATAGCATCGCTCGGGATGAGCAATCGTTCGGGATGAGCAATTGTATCTAAAATAGAGTCGGATTTTAGCCTAACTTTGGATCATTGTTTGCGTTTATTAATTAAGATTTATTGCGAGTGAGGTAAAAATAAAAAGAAAAAAGTGTATTTCGCTGATGCTTACGCATTAGGACGAAATATGGATTATTGCGCTTAAAAGAACCAAATTAGCACATTTAGCACGAATTTCACAAGGCTTTTGCTGATTACTGTTTTCGTAGGGTTTAGCGCTAGCAGAGTAATGCGATGTTGAGGATCAAGATGCGCGATTGCGAGCAACTAAAGGTCGAAAGAAAGAGGCCAAAAGCACTTCAAGTAAATAAGGGATGAACCGTTTGACAACACGAAGTTGACTAACCAGACAATTAAGAGATAGATTGCTGAAACCAAGGGATTCTTGCCTTAGACAAATTACGGCAAATTTGGCAAGAGGGAGAAAGGAAAGTTTGCGTTGATTGATTTATGCCATTATGGAAAATTCAGAGATTTGACGACCAAGGTTTATAAAAATTCTGTTTTTGTATTAAGTTAGGAAGGTCGGAGAGTTTGGAAAAATCGAGACAATCGAACGAGAGTTTATTTGTTTTTTTTATTTTGTGTTAGACTCATTTTACTTTAGTAATACAATTCTAGCATGTTTTTCATGTCGTGTGTTGTGCTCTCTGTTTGTAGTATGAACTAATTTCAGTAAGGCAAAGCTAGGAGAAAGTGAATTTTAGCAGCATGTAGAAGGAAGAAATTGGAAGAGTTCATCTAGAGCATGTTAATTAAGTGCATCATTTTAATAGTAAGTGTCGGCCGGCCATCCACACAAGCTAATATGTTAGAGCAAATAACCTAAGTCTATTTCGCATGTTTAATAGGTATTGTTACGTCTGTAATGCTTTGAATTGGAGTTTAGGAATAAATACGTAACTATTACATACTTAGCACCGACTCATAATTACATCAATTCGCGGTCGGGCTTGATGCGAACTGAAGTTGAAGTTGAAGTTTGTGAGGCGTAGTATGATAGAGTCCCTTACCCCATGTTTCTTGCTAATGCATTGCTGTTGATTTTCATGAGTACCTTAGTCTAGCCTTATTTCTCATAACTGTTTACTTTCGTTATCTATTACTTTTATGCTTTCAAAACCAACCTACTCAAATCATATTCGTGTATTTTACATTTCAATTTTGAACATCACCTCGAATATATTTCAGTCTCTGTGGAGATCGATAATTTACTTATTACTTACTGCAAATTGCGTATACTTGCGTGAAGTGCGAACTAAGTACATGCAACATTTAGTTGTTTGTTACACCCAATCACCTACCATGTCGTTGTTTTCTGTCTTGTGTCTACCTACATTTTCGTATAACCTTATTTCTGTGAGTCAGCTATTTTGTGACTTACATTGTTTCGTTTAATTTTTTCCCTATTTATTCCTTGTTTTCGATCATTTGACGAATAAGATTATTGGTAGAGGGCATGAAGTTGGGGGTCTATACATCTTAGATTAGCAACCAGTCCAAGTTGCGGCATGTACGAGTACTGTGTCTCTGTTTGAGGTTCATTGTCGGATGAGTCATCTTTCTTTGTCTGTTTTGAAGAAATTGTTTTTAGAATTCAATAACTTGTCGTTTTTAAATTGTGAGTAATGTCAATTTGTATAGTTTCATCGTTTCAATTCTAGTCCTAGGATTAATAAACGAGCTAACGCTCCATTTGACTTAGTCCACTCAAATGTTTGGGATCTGAGTCATGTTGTGTCTAAAACAAGGTTTCATTATTTTGTGACATTTGTTGATGATTTTTCTCGATGTACTTGGGTTTATCTAATGAAAAATCGTTATGAATTCTTTTCTTATTTTTGTGCCTTTTATGCTGAGATTGCAATCAATTAATGTGTTTATCAAAGTTTTACACACTGATAACGGAGGTGAATAGTTTTCAAGCATTCTTGGTTCCTATCTTCACGATAAGGGTATTATTCATCAATCATCATGTGCGGACACTCCATCTTAAAATGGGGTGGTTGAACGAAAGAACAGGCATTTGCTCGAAACAGCTCGGGCCCTTGATAACTCTCAAGTAATTGAGAGTTACTAGCATAGAAGTGTAGGAATTCATGCAGAAGTTGGACAATCTTGAATCCACATATGTATGTTTGCTGTTGTGTAGTAGCAAACGTTAAGTGATCTTGTGGTTTTCTGAGCAAGATATATGATGCTAAGAAAATGCAACGAATATGTGAGCGTTCTAACTTTTTTTGAAGGTATAAGTTAATTGCAACGAAATCAAGGAAGTGAACACGCTGCAGCGGTGGAGAAAGCATCATTAGACACTTGACAAAACTTGAGGACCATTAAAAGGTTGAACAAGCTATGATCACACGTTACAAGAGGAAAAAACGAAAGTTGATAGATTGTGGAGGACCTGCGCAAATTCCGGATGCAGTAACAAGGCCTTTATAAGGAGACTTGCATTGAACTTTGGGGGGGGGGGTTGACGAGCTAGAGAAGAAAACTGCTGTTGCAGCGAAGATCGGACAAGGAGTTGTATACGAGTGTTGCCAGTGATTTGTAGAGTTTAGTGATTGCATTTCTGTGCAGAGTCTTTCTTCTTGCTTGGTTAACTCTTCTAATTTGTATTCCATTATTTTGTATTCGATAGTTTAGTGGATTTCCTTAATTTTCATTTACTAATTTATTTGTTAACATTGTGTTGTTTTGGTTATGGAATTATTTCTCATTATGTTTGTGCTTTCAATCTTGAGTATGAGTAACTAATTTATTCATCGGAATTTACAAGTTGTAGTACTTTGCTCATGCGAAGGTTGTTTTCTTTTAAGGGTATGCAAGTATTTAGCAACCAAGAGGTCGCTTTGCAGCCTAAGCTTGCTTCGAGAGAATAAGTTAGGCGAATTGTATATCTTCCCTAGGTTTTGTAAAGTTAGCACTTGCAACTCACTCTCACTTAGAGAAAAGGAGTACTTAGGTGTGACGTGCATTAAAAAATGGTGAGTTTGAGAGAACTCCCATGAACTAATCCGAGTTTCTTTTTGTTCGCTGTGGCGGAGTGTTAGACTTGTGAATTATGAGTTTTTAAATTTATTGAGTAACTTAACAACCTCGTTCAATTATTTAAATCACACCAATATTTTCCTTTCGTTCTCGACTCTAACATGGTAGTAGTAACAAATAGATTACAATCATGAGAAGACGATCTTTACTTACTTTAAAACTTGCTAAAACAAGACTGTGTATGCTTGCACACCCTTGGCAAATCACACACATTCGCTTACTTTGAGCAGAGATTTCGCCTAGCGAAATTCGAGCTATCACGCCATCACTTTCATCTCATTATTTTAATTATTGCATGTTCATGATTTTGCAAACAAGTTTTTGGTGCCACTACTGGGGAATTTCGCTAATTTATTTGTTTGTTTATTACAAATGTACGAGTAGTTTTACATTGAGCTAATCTGTGTTAACTCTCTTGTAGGTGATCAGTGTGTATGTGAGGCTATTTACTGTCTCGTTCGATCCAGAACCTGAACGAAGTATTCATTGCAGGATCAGAGAGACACGAGAATTTTATGGTTGATGAAGCTGGCGAACATCAACCACCAGTGGGACACAACATACAGGCAGATCAGCATTTTGCTAACCATATCATGATTGCAAATAATAGGGATAGAGGTGTTAGAGCTTACGTGGCACCTAATGCCACAGAATTACAAAGAGGCATGATAAGAGCAGACATTGTTGCAACAGAAAGCACAATTCCATGGCTTAGCGAATGAAGATCCACACACTCACTGGAGGGAATTTATGAGTGTATGTGATTGTTTTATCATTCCAGATGTTACTCAAGAAAATCTATGGATACATCTATTTCCTTATTCGCTACAAGGATAGACGAAAGAATGGTTGGACAATGTGGATGAGATTCTTACTAAAGTATTTTCCACCCAAGAAGTTAATGAAGTTTCGAGGAGATATCATGTCATTCAAACAAGAACCGGGTGAATCTATTGTGGAAGCATGGGATCGGTTCAAAGCTATTAAGCGGAAATGTCCACATAGTGGAATTCCTTGTTGTGTGCAGCTGGAATATTTTTACGGAGGATTGAGCGAAGCGTCTCAGTTATTATTGGAAGCTTCAGTGAACGGAGCATTATTATCTAAGGTCTATAATGAAGCAGTGGAGATAGTGGAATGTGTAGCTTTAAACGCAAGCCAATGGAAAGATGATGTGTGTAAGGAAGGAAAAGTTGGACTGAAAAATGAAAAGGGAAGTGATCCCTTGCTGAGACAACAGTTAGCAGAAATGCGCGAGATGTTGCTGAATTTGATTTTTTTTTTTACCGTTGCAAACATATATATATATATACACATTCTTTTTAATTTCTTTTTCTTTTCTTTTTCATTTTGTTTATTTTCATTTTTTTCAAAACAACCAAAAGTCACCATTTGTCATTCAACCAAAACTCCCTATGTCAACTTCTAAATGATCCACGATGAACACTCAGCTACCACGTCACTGTCTCGGGATTTTCTCGTTCAAACTTGTTTTCTTCGTTTTAACTTTGATTTGAGTAATTCAAATTGCGTTGGAATCCTTGTTTGGAGCACAACACTGTTGAAATCTTAAAATATCAAAATCGTTAGTAAATAAGATTAGGTTTGTTATCATCAAACTGTTAATTAATTAATTTGAGATAAGACCAAATAGGCAACAGTCTCCCCTTTTTTAATGATGACAAACAACTAAAGAAAATTCACTTGAAGATCATAAGAATCAATTAAGTACATGTGTCCAATAGTATTTAAAGTCTAATATATCATCATAAAGTTCACATTAATTCTCCCCCTAAATTAATGCATCAATAATCAATAATAGTAAGATATGTTACAAACATTTGAAGAACATTTTTCTAAAACTTCTCCCCCTTTGTAATCATAAAAAAGAAATAAGGTATAAAAGCCCCCCTAAATATATGAATATTTCTTCTAAGAACATGATTACATACTTTTTTTAAAAAAAATAGCTCCTCCTAACAATATGCCTTAAAGCAAAATATAAATTTAAGAGGCATCACAACGAATAATACCAAGCTCAAGCTTATTTTTGCAAGAGTTCTTCATTCAAAGGCTTGGTGAAAATATCTGCTAATTGATTATTAGAGCTCACAAAATCAAGAATAATGCCACCATTTTGCAAATGCTCTCTAATAAAGTGATGTCTAATATCAATATGCTTAGTTCTTGAATGATGTATAGGATTTTTGGTCAAATTTATAGCACTAGTATTATCACAAAATTTTGGCACATTATCAAATTTTAAGCCAAAATCACATAAAGTTTGTTTCATCCAAAGAATTTGAGCACAACAACTAGCAACTGCAATATATTCCGCTTCTGCAGTAGATAAGGTAACCGAATTTTTCTTTTTGCTAAACCAAGATACTAAGGAACTTCAAAAAAATTGGCAAGTCCCACTAGTACTTTAACGATCAAGTAAACTTCCGGCAAAATCCGCATCGAAATATCCTACTAACTTAAATTCAACATTTCTAGGATACCACAAGCCTAAATCAACAGTACCAAGAAAATATTTAAATATTCTTTTAACGACATGCAAATGAGATTCCTTAGGACAAGATTAAAATCTAGCACAAAGACATACACTAAACATGATATCGGGTCTACTTGCAGTTAAATAAAGAGATCCAATCATACCTCGATAAGCTTTTATGTCCACACATTTACCTTTTTCATCCTTGTCAAGTTTGGTGGATGGGCTAATTGGAGTTTTTGCAATTTTACCTTCTTTGAGCTTGAATCTTTTGAGCAAATCCTTTGTGTATTTCTCTTGACTTATGAAGATACCATTCTTGAGTTGTTTGATTTGAAATCCAAGAAAGAAGCTAAGTTCTCCCATCATACTCATTTCAAACTCACTATGCATACACTTAGAAAATTCTTCACACAAAGAAGGATTAGTGGAACAAAAAATAATATCATCTACATAAATTTTCACTAAAAGCATATCATTTTCCTTGGTCTTAATGAAGATAGTAGTATCAAGTTTACCCATTTTAAAATCATTTTTTTAAAAAAAGTTACTAAGTCTATCATACCGAGCTCTTGGAGCTTGTTTTAAACCATAAAGCTCCTTTTTCAACTTATAAACATGATTAGGCAAATCAAAACTTTCAAAACCGGGAGGTTGTTCTACATAAACTTCCTCCATAATATAACCATTTAAAAATGCACTTTTTACATCCATTTGATACAAGATAAAATTCTTATAAGCCGCAAAAGCAAGTAACATTCTAATAGCTTCTAATCTAGCAACATGTGCAAAAGTTTCTTCATAATCTATACATTCCTCTTGACAATAACAGTGAGCTACAAGTCTAGCTTTATTTCTAATTATATTTCCATTTTCATCCATTTTATTTCTAAAGACCCATTTAGTCCCAATAATAGAAACATTTGAAGGTCTTGGGACTAATTCCAAACTTCATTTCTTTCAAATTGATTTAACTCTTCTTGCATAGCTAAAGTCCAAAATTCATCGTTTTGGACATCTTTGAAACTTTTTGGTTCAATTTGAGAAACAAAAGAAAGATGATTAAATAAATTAAGAGAGGAACGAGTTTTCACACTTTGTCCGGGATCACCAAGAATCAAGTCTTTAGGATGAGATGGAACATACCTCCATTCTTTAGGCGTAGATGAAGAGCATTCTTCATTCTTATCGTTGAAGCTCATTTCTTCCTTACATGGAGCAATTTCCTTACCTTTGTCATTAACAAGTAAATCTCCAAAATTTTCTTCTAAGACATCACCACATATAGACTCATTAGAAATATTTTTACAAGATTCATCAAATACAACATGCATAGATTCTTCAATAGTTAATTGATGCGATATTTTGGAGCGGTATAAATAAGCAAATGATTAATTCTAACAGTGCAACTAAGTTCTACACTTCGAATCGCATTAATACGCAAGTATACGTAGTCGAGTATGCAACAAGTGATAAGTATTTATATTTTTTCGTTCTCTGCAGGGATTGATGTCTACAAATAGTTAATTAATCTAAGAGTTGTGCAAGAAAAGTAAAATGAACGGTGTTGGGATTTTTGGTTTATTTTATATCTAAATGCGAAAGTAAAATATAAAATACGAAATGAACTAAGTAAGGCTCGGGTTAAGGTTATGGGACGCATCTAACAATTCCTAGGATAAATTGCGGTAAGTAGTAATTTCCATACTTCGCCTAACAAACGTCCGCTTCCGCTTTCGTTCAGCACTTAGCCTAGATTCCGCTGCGACTAGGTGTAATGAAAAAACAACGCTTCGCATGCAATAGTTACGTGTTTATTCCTAAACTCCAATTTAAAGTACTACAGTCGTCAAAATACTAACCTATTGAACATTTAAACTAGCCTTAGGTTATTTCCTCTTCCGATTTACAACCTATTAGCGCATGTGGATGATCGGTCAACATTTGCTATTTAATTAAGATCCTAATTTAACATGCTTCAATTAACAACTCCTTTTACCCTTGTACATGATTTCTACAAACCCGCACCCTTAACCTTCACCTAAAATGCTTACTTAGACATGAAAGTAAGGGAAAGAATAAATAAGAATAAAACGAAAGTCATTGCAAAAGAAACTGAATTAATTCAAATGCAAGAACTGTTTGAAAGGGAAACAATGGTACTGAAAATAAAGAAAGCATAAAATAAACAAAGAAAAGATAAACTGGAATGCACTAAATGGTGGTGACTGCTTGAAGAACAGGACTCCTTGTCAATAGGAACACGAACTTCGCTTCGAAACCTTCATCCCAAGTGTTGGAGAAGAACTCCGAAATCATGCACACTTTCACTGTTGGTTCTTCTCCTTTTTATAGGTTTGAAATACTTGGGGACTAAGAAATCGACTTTGAAGGCAAGGATTTGATTTGGACTTTTATTTCCTTTTATTTCTTATCTCTTGATTTTTACGACATATTTTCTCTGATTTTGTCAATCACATCTTCGCTGATTAAGGTATGAATCTCATGATTATTGCAGTTTGTCTATTCTACAATCTGATAGTTGGCATTAGCTCGACATCCGATTCTTTCCTTATTTAGGCTTTTGCATCTAATCTGCTTTGCAACAGGTATTTGTTCATCGCAAATATTATTTGAGAGATCCTGCGGTCTGCAACCTCCAAAGCGTTCAGATGCGCATTTTGACCTTCCGCCTCTCCTTTTAATGTGATGCTAACCATGTGTCCAATTCCTATAGATATAGCAATAAATTAGCGCAACATGGAATCTTTGGCATTTAAGTACAAAAAGCATTTAACATTTACATTTTACTCTAAAATGCACTAACTTCCTTAACCTCTTATATCTCGGCTCATAAATCATGCATGCATCGTATTTATATGAATTTCCCATCTTAATGTTATTCTAACTCTAAAATTTATTCAGTTAATGCACAAATACCTTTACAATATATTAAGATATTAGGCTAAATAATGCTATATTTGAGAGCTATCATTAATGTTTGGAGCACAACACTGTTGAAATCTTAAAATATCAAAATCGTTAGTAAATAAGATTAGGTTTGTTATCATCAAACTGTTAATTAATTAATTTGAGATAAGACCAAATAGGCAACAGTCTCCCCTTTTTTAATGATGACAAACAACTAAAGAAAATTCACTTGAAGATCATAAGAATCAATTAAGTACATGTGTCCAATAGTATTTAAAGTCTAATATATCATCATAAAGTTCACATTAATTCTCCCCCTAAATTAATGCATCAATAATCAATAATAGTAAGATATGTTACAAACATTTGAAGAACATTTTTCTAAAACTTCTCCCCTTTGTAATCATAAAAAGAAATAAGGTATAAAAGCCCCTAAATATATGAATATTTCTTCTAAGAACATGATTACATACTTTTTTTAAAAAAAATAGCTCCTCCTAACAATATGCCTTAAAGCAAAATATAAATTTAAGAGGCATCACAACGAATAATACCAAGCTCAAGCTTATTTTTGCAAGAGTTCTTCATTCAAAGGCTTGGTGAAAATATCTGCTAATTGATTATTAGAGCTCACAAAATCAAGAATAATGCCACCATTTTGCAAATGCTCTCTAATAAAGTGATGTCTAATATCAATATGCTTAGTTCTTGAATGATGTATAGGATTTTTGGTCAAATTTATAGCACTAGTATTATCACAAAATTTTGGCACATTATCAAATTTTAAGCCAAAATCACATAAAGTTTGTTTCATCCAAAGAATTTGAGCACAACAACTAGCAACTGCAATATATTCCGCTTCTGCAGCTATAGATAAGGTAACCGAATTTTTCTTTTGCTAAACCAAGATACTAAGGAACTTCAAAAAAATTGGCAAGTCCCACTAGTACTTTAACGATCAAGTAAACTTCCGGCAAAATCCGCATCGAAATATCCTACTAACTTAAATTCAACATTTCTAGGATACCACAAGCCTAAATCAACAGTACCAAGAAAATATTTAAATATTCTTTTAACGACATGCAAATGAGATTCCTTAGGACAAGATTAAAATCTAGCACAAAGACATACACTAAACATGATATCGGGTCTACTTGCAGTTAAATAAAGAGATCCAATCATACCTCGATAAGCTTTTATGTCCACACATTTACCTTTTTCATCCTTGTCAAGTTTGGTGGATGGGCTAATTGGAGTTTTTGCAATTTTACCTTCTTTGAGCTTGAATCTTTTGAGCAAATCCTTTGTGTATTTCTCTTGACTTATGAAGATACCATTCTTGAGTTGTTTGATTTGAAATCCAAGAAAGAAGCTAAGTTCTCCCATCATACTCATTTCAAACTCACTATGCATACACTTAGAAAATTCTTCACACAAAGAAGGATTAGTGGAACAAAAAATAATATCATCTACATAAATTTTCACTAAAAGCATATCATTTTCCTTGGTCTTAATGAAGATAGTAGTATCAAGTTTACCCATTTTAAAATCATTTTTTTAAAAAAAGTTACTAAGTCTATCATACCGAGCTCTTGGAGCTTGTTTTAAACCATAAAGCTCCTTTTTCAACTTATAAACATGATTAGGCAAATCAAAACTTTCAAAACCGGGAGGTTGTTCTACATAAACTTCCTCCATAATATAACCATTTAAAAATGCACTTTTACATCCATTTGATACAAGATAAAATTCTTATAAGCCGCAAAAGCAAGTAACATTCTAATAGCTTCTAATCTAGCAACATGTGCAAAAGTTTCTTCATAATCTATACATTCCTCTTGACAATAATAAATGAGCTACAAGTCTAGCTTTATTTCTAATTATATTTCCATTTTCATCCATTTTATTTCTAAAGACCCATTTAGTCCCAATAATAGAAACATTTGAAGGTCTTGGGACTAATTCCAAACTTCATTTCTTTCAAATTGATTTAACTCTTCTTGCATAGCTAAAGTCCAAAATTCATCGTTTTGGACATCTTTGAAACTTTTTGGTTCAATTTGAGAAACAAAAGAAAGATGATTAAATAAATTAAGAGAGGAACGAGTTTTCACACTTTGTCCGGGATCACCAAGAATCAAGTCTTTAGGATGAGATGGAACATACCTCCATTCTTTAGGCGTAGATGAAGAGCATTCTTCATTCTTATCGTTGAAGCTCATTTCTTCCTTACATGGAGCAATTTCCTTACCTTTGTCATTAACAAGTAAATCTCCAAAATTTTCTTCTAAGACATCACCACATATAGACTCATTAGAAATATTTTTACAAGATTCATCAAATACAACATGCATAGATTCTTCAATAGTTAATTGATGCGATATTTTGGAGCGGTATAAATAAGCAAATGATTAATTCTAACGATTGCAACTAAGTTCTACACTTCGAATCGCATTAATACGCAAGTATACGTAGTCGAGTATGCAACAAGTGATAAGTATTTATATTTTTTCGTTCTCTGCAGGGATTGATGTCTACAAATAGTTAATTAATCTAAGAGTTGTGCAAGAAAAGTAAAATGAACGGTGTTGGGATTTTTGGTTTATTTTATATCTAAATGCGAAAGTAAAATATAAAATACGAAATGAACTAAGTAAGGCTCGGGTTAAGGTTATGGGACGCATCTAACAATTCCTAGGATAAATTGCGGTAAGTAGTAATTTCCATACTTCGCTAAACAAACGTCCGCTTCGCTTTCGTTCAAAGACTTAGCCTAGATTCCATTGCGACTAGGTGTAATGAAAAACAACGCTTCGCATGCAATAGTTACGTGTTTATTCCTAAACTCCAATTTAAAGTACTCTGATCGTCAAAATACTAACCTATTGAACATTTAAACTAGCCTTAGGTTATTTCCTCTTCCGATTTACAACCTATTAGCGCATGTGGATGATCGGTCAACATTTGCTATTTAATTAAGATCCTAATTTAACATGCTTCAATTAACAACTCCTTTTACCCTTGTACATGATTTCTACAAACCCGCACCCTTAACCTTCACCTAAAATGCTTACTTAGACATGAAAGTAAGGGAAAGAATAAATAAGAATAAAACGAAAGTCATTGCAAAAGAAATCTGAATTAATTCAAATGCAAGAACTGTTTGAAAGGGAAACAATGGTACTTGAAAATAAAGAAAGCATAAAATAAACAAAGAAAAGATAAACTGGAATGCACTAAATGGTGGTGACTGCTTGAAGAACAGGACTCCTTGTCAATAGGAACACGAACTTCGCTTCGAAACCTTCATCCCAAGTGTTGGAGAAGAACTCCGAAATCATGCACACT
This sequence comes from Sicyos edulis, assembly GCA_036507275.1. NCBI lineage: Eukaryota > Viridiplantae > Streptophyta > Magnoliopsida > Cucurbitales > Cucurbitaceae > Sicyos > Sicyos edulis. Next base: position 25,219,386 of record CM071850.1, on the reverse strand, counting down.
TTCACTTTGTTGGTTCTTCTCCTTTTATAGGTTTGAAATACTTGGGGACTAAGAAATCGACTTTGAAGGCAAGGATTTGATTTGGACTTTTATTTCCTTTTATTTCTTATCTCTTGATTTTTACGACATATTTTCTCTGATTTTGTCAATCACATCTTCGCTGATTAAGGTATGAATCTCATGATTATTGCAGTTTGTCTATTCTACAATCTGATAGTTGGCATTAGCTCGACATCCGATTCTTTCCTTATTTAGGCTTTTGCATCTAATCTGCTTTTTGCAACAGGTATTTGTTCATCGCAAATATTATTTGAGAGATCCTGCGGTCTGCAACCTCCAAAGCGTTCAGATGCGCATTTTGACCTTCCGCCTCTCCTTTTAATGTGATGCTAACCATGTGTCCAATTCCTATAGATATAGCAATAAATTAGCGCAACATGGAATCTTTGGCATTTAAGTACAAAAAGCATTTAACATTTACATTTTACTCTAAAATGCACTAACTTCCTTAACCTCTTATATCTCGGCTCATAAATCATGCATGCATCGTATTTATATGAATTTCCCATCTTAATGTTATTCTAACTCTAAAATTTATTCAGTTAATGCACAAATACCTTTACAATATATTAAGATATTAGGCTAAATAATGCTATATTTGAGAGCTATCATTAATGTTCTCTTATTGAAAACTCTATAAGCTTTATTAGAAGATGAATAACCAAGAAAAATACCAACATCCGTTTTAGAATCAAATTTTCCAAGTTTTTCTTGTTGTTCAAAATAAAACATTTGCATGAAAAAACTTTGAAATACCCAATATTTGGGACTTTTTCATGCAAAAGCTCGTAAGAAGTTTTATCTAAAGAATGTTTAACTAAAACTCTATTTAAAACATAACAAGTGTTATTAACGGCTTCCGCCCAAAAATATTTAGGCAAAATAAACTAATGCAACATAGATCTAGCATATTCTTATAAAGTACGATTTTTCCTTTCAACTACACCATTTTGTTGGGGAGTTCTAGGAGCGGAGAAGTTATGAGAAAAAATATTTTCTTCACAATAGTTTTCAAAAGCAATGCTATCAAATTCTCGTCCATGATCACTCCTAATTTTAGAAATAAGAAATCTTTTTTTATTTTGAACTCTTTTTGCAAAACTAGCAAAACTTTTCAAAGCATTATCTTTATGTTTTAGCATCAAAACTCAAGTATATCTTGAGAAATCATCAACTATCACAAAAACATAATAATTCCCCCCAAAACTAGCAGTTCTAGAAGGGCCAAATAAATCCATGTGTAATAGTTGAAGAGGTCTAGATGTAGAAATCACATTTTTAGATTTGAAGGATGACTTAGTTTGCTTACCCATTTGAAAAACATCACAAACTCTATCTTTTTCAAATTTAATATTAGGAAGACCTCTAACTAAGAAATTTTTTGAAATATTTGAAATTAAGTGCATACTAGCATGTCCTAATCTTCTATGCCATAACCAAGAATCATGATGTAAAGTCGAAAGACATTTATCACTAATAGGACAATCATTCAAATCAATAGTGTACACATTTTCATCTCTATTTCCAACAAACAAAACTTTTCCATCACTAACATTTTCAATTATGCAATTATTTTTTATCAAACACAACTCTAAATTCTTTATCACATAATTGACTAATACTAAGTAAATCATGCTTCAAACCATCAACTAAAAGTACATTTTCAATCAAGGTAGAAGAAGCATTAGCTATACTACCCTTACCGATTATTTTACCTTTCTTGTTGTCACCAAAAGTTACTAAGCCTCCATCCATTTTTAAAAGATTGAGAAACTTGGATTGGTCTCCCGTTATGTGCCTCCCACTATCCAAATACCATTTATTTATTTTTCTTGTAGGCTTAACAACATTTAAAAAAAAACTTAAAAAGTCTACATTCAACTAGAATTATTCTCCCCCATAACTTCTCCCAATATTTTTATTTTATTTCAAATATCTTTAAAACTACCCTCATTTAAAATCATAATCTTCTATTTTTAATAAAAACAAATCAACATTAATCTTAGGAACAAAAAAAAAATCAATATTCATTCTTCTTAGTTAACCCGTTCTAATTTCAATTTTCAAAATTATTTATAAATTATACATAATCCCACAAATATAATTTTGGAACAAAATCTTATTTTATTCAATGATTTTTACAAACTTTGATTAGATTTTGTTGAGGGTCGGATGCGAACACACAGTTTTAGAATTTAATAATTAAGAAGAATGAGGACGTGGCTTGTTCAAGACTTCGCCAAAGCGAAGTCTCTACTTCTGATTAAGCGAAATGTGTGTGTGTGATCCCAAAGGTTGTGCAAGTATACACAGTCTTTGTTGCATCAAGTTTTAAAGTAAGTAAAGGTCATCTCCACAGGGAATAGTTATTAGTGTCGTGCTTAAGCGAAATCAAGAGTCAGGGTAACGAGGGAAATTGTTGTGGTGAAATTAATCTAAGCTAAGTAAATGTAAGATAAATCGAACTGACGAAATATATCGAAAGAGAATAAGACATCTTCGGAGAGTTTCGCTTAGGCGAAACTATTTCAAGCTAAGAAGCAACAACTGATAGCTTTCTCTTTTACTCTCTCGAGTCTTAGAAGCTGGCTCTCTGAGCTCTTGGTTTGGTTCTCTCGAACTCAAACACTGCTAAAGCGAAGCAACACAACATTAGGCGAACCTTATCTCTAAGTGTTCAATTTAGATGCAAGTAAACTCATGTCTAAGCAAACTTAGCGAACCTAATGTTATACATGCAAGATCGCTCTATTTCTATTCTCTCAAAGCGAAATAAAGACATACACACACCGGATTAAACAGAATGTATTTCAAATTAACACAACATGCATAATAGTTTATCATCTCGCAAACGCTTCGCTTAGGCAAACTTCTCCTACTTATCTAATTTCTTCCAATGATAGATTTAGCTACTCATATCGATAAATAAAAGCAAAATAAAGTAGAAGCAACATTTTATCTTCATTAAAAAAATAGCAAATAACAAGATTCGTTAAAACTACACTAAGATAGAAGTAGATGAAAGCAAAACAACTAAACTACGGCTAAGCTAAGAACTAAGGAAATGGTGATCGGAAATGAAGCTTGGAATGCTTTAAAGGATGGACACCCCAAGGGGTGACCTAAAAATGGTTGACTTCTCTTCTGAAGGAGAATGCATATATTTATACTCCAACGAAAATCGACAAAGCCTGCTTCACGATCCCTACAATGTTGGACTACTCTTCGATTGCTTTTCAGACGAAGGACTGCTTTATGAGACATTTCTGCTCCACGATCCACATTGTCGGTTGTTAGAGCATCTTGGCTTTGCTATGTTCATGTAAGAACTTGACCTGAATAATGGTCCTAAACTGGGTTCTCACTCAGCATGCATGCATTAAAGTGATAAAATTTCAAAACATAATTTATAACTCAAAGAAATCACATTTAAACCTTGGGAACCTATTTTTCAATAAATAAAGTTTCTCCTGTTTCCAAAATATAAAGGCTACCCCGGTCTGAGTATAATTTCAAACACTTGGAAATCATAAAACGTAAATCGTACAAACATCAAGAGAGTCATAATAAGGTTTACATCAGGTTCTAATGCAACAACCTATGGACTCCGTGTTCACTACATGCTGAACAATCATAAATAATAAAATCGAAATAGAGTAAGCATCGACAGTTCCCTTGATCATCCAGACTCCTCCGCTAGCCGTCCTACTGTCGTACAAAGATACCTGGTGGAAAACCACAGAATTAAGGGTGAGTACAAAAGCACTCAGTAAGAATCCCCAATCGGGGTACAATACGAACATCAATCACACAGATACTGGTATACATGCAACCGCTACCAACACAGATCAAACCCTTGAGTTAACCATGCGACTCCTGAATCATCGTGGTCTCTTGCCATCGGTAGAGTGATCAGCTCAACAACTGATCCTGAAACTGGGACAAGTATGTCCAATAACTGGGACCCGAAGGTCTAAACATCTGGGACACGAATATCCAATCACTAGGACCCGAAGGTCCAAACATCTGAGACACGAATGTCCAATCACTGGGACAAGATACATTATGTCCAAACTGCTGACCAGCTATCCAAACTGGTCCTGGACACACGGGAGAGTACCTAGTGTCTGGCTCTAGACTCTGAAAGTAAATGGTGTACTGAAACCATTATCCCAGGGGAGCATCCTCCCAGTGCCTAATGCCCGTGCGTGCACACCGCATGCTGCTGCAAACCGTGTAAGGACGTGAGACCTAAATGTGTTACATCGATCCAGGTACGTATGCCTACGACTCGGAGTAGTGTCACTGAACGAACAGTAGTGCGTTGTAACGACCAAAATTTTTGTTCTAGTTCCCTAGGTATGTTCGGTTAATATTTTGGTTGTTCGGTTGCGCCGTTAGGGTTGTTTTAGTCTTTCGCTGAGCTCGGAGATTTTATTCCTTGGAATTGGAGTCTATTCTTGTGTTTTGGTGGCTTGGATTGATAAAGGAAAATTTAAAAGAAAAGTGTTCGAGCCAAGACTCGAACCCAGGTGGCGAGGAGTTGAAGTTGGCTGTTTTTTAATTAAGAATTAATTAGTGTTACTGCTAGGATTCGAACCTGTGACCAGCCAGACTTTGGAAGCTTGTTTTAAAAAGAAGAAATAGGAAGTTAAAAGTGCGTCTGTTGGGATTCGAACCTATGTCCATCTTAGCTTAGAAGCTTGTTTAGAAAAAATGAGAATAAATGGTGGAATTTGTGTCTTTACTAGGGTTCGAACATGTGTGGATTTGAGGAGCTTTTGCTGAAGTGTTTGTTAGGGAGAAAATAAGAATGCTCTTGCCAAGGCTCAAACCTTGGTTGTTTTGGAGTTGTGGAGCTTAGTTTAAAAGTTTTTAAAAAGAGGAAAATACGTTGGAGCTGGGACTCGAAGGGGAAATGGCCAGGAGTTGGAATCGACAAATCAAAAGGGACACGTGGCACTTGTGGATTGAGTTGGCGATTAGGGGAAGGAATCCATATTCCTTTCCGTCATTTTTCTTCCAGACGGTTACGAACCAGAACCTTGGTGTTGCGATTCTTCTTTCCTCCTTCTCCTTGTGCTTTTGCAATTCCTCTTTTTTCAGGTAATTTCTTCATCTCCATCACTTCTCAATGTTTTCATTTATTCTTGCCGACCATCATTGCAACCGAGTAGCCCCTTGATCGCCAAGCCCTAATCATTCCTCTTACTCCTTGTTTTGCCAAGATTTCCTAAGCCGACCAGCCCCTTCGCAAGCATTGGATCCGCATCCCCTTAGCCGATCGCATCACCATTCGCAGCAGCGAACGTAGCCACGTGCACACGGGAGCCCTCACAGATCCATGTGCAGCAGCGATCCTCGCTGAGCCACTTTGCCCTTGCGATCGCTCATGCCAGATCCTCTTCGTCGCCCTACAGCCGCAGACCGTTTTGCAGCAGCGAGCCTTCACCCCGCACTGCAAGTAGCCGCACCGAGGATAGCCTTCTTGGTCGTTTGCTCACACGCGTAGCTTCCAGTGCCTTTGCCGTCGCCCAATTGCAGCACCGCCAAGCGTTAACACTCGTCTTCACCCGCACACGCTGCCGTGCAACTTAGCCTTGCAGCTAGAGATGTCCATTTTCACCATGGGGCCGGGGCCCCGTGGGGACCCGCCCCTATAAGGGCGGTGAATCCCCAAAATAAGCGGTGAATGGGGAAGTGAGTGGGGATGAAAAATTCCCCACAAGCTAAATGGGGATGGGGACGGGGAATGTATTCCCCATCCCCGTTTCCCCGTTCCCCGCCCTGTCCATATTTTACGTATATATATTTTTAATTTTTCTAAATACATTAATAATCCTAAAGTAGTAAAAATACTTATTTGTATTAATATTTTCCTTACCTAATTAATTATTTAATTAAAAATCAATAAAGATTTATTTTAATATTGAAAAAATTATCTAAGATTTAGTGAATTGAGTTAACAATAGAAAAGTTTGCAAAAAGTTAAGACTAAAAAAAGAAAAAAAGAAGAGTTAAATGGGGAATAATTCCCCGTGGGGAACCCGATCCCCGTGATTTACCAGCTGTGAATCCCCGCCACGTTCCTCGCAAAATTTTACGGTGAATTTTGCGGGAATGGGGATTGAAATAAGTAGTGGGGATGGGGACGATAAAGCCATCCCCGTCCCCGCCCCGCCCTGTGGACATCTCTACTTGCAGCCGCGATCCTCACCCTCGCTAGACGCAACCCTTCGCCGCTGTCGATGACCCAGCTTCGCCAAGCCCTTGGACTACTATGAGCTATTCTTCTCAGTTTGGGTAGTTCTCGAGCCCTTGTCTGTTGGTGTTTAATTATTAGTTGTCTGTTGGTGTTTAATTATTGGTTGTTCGTGTTAGTTCTGCAGCTCAAGGAGCAATTAGTTATTGTTGTATGTTTTTGCTGTTTCCAAGTAAGGATTTCTTACCGAGGGTTGTGTGGGCCCTGGGTACATCTTGACTGCTGCTTTATATGTTTGACTGTTATGAGCATGTTAGTAGATAGGCTATGCTTTGATTATTTACAAGCATGTTATGATTTGATATCTTGTCCTATTCTGGCTAGCATGTATGTTTCCCGTGACATGTTAGTACCATGCTATGTTGTTCTTCGGCATGCATTCCATTGTTATCTGTTGAGCTTGTTTGGCATGTTAAGGCACGGGGTGGGACTCTTAGATAGACTTGTTAGGGTTTGTCTTCATCCAGAGGCTGAGAGCGGACATAACGTATACTGTCCCCACGGGCCAAGATCGCGAGTTGCACGATGTATGATGCTTCTGCCCCGGTAGCCGGTACGAATTAGCTCTCGTATCGACATAAGCCTAGTTTGTAGCCTACTAGAGAGGAACCCAGCAGACGGTGTAAGCCTGCCGTGGCTAGTTTTTAGCTTCAGGCGTGCGGTGGTCTTATGCTACTTACTCGAGTGTCGAGGACCTCACACTACTGTTTGTTCAATGACACTGCTCCGAGTCGTAGGCATGCATACCTGGACCTGTGTAGCACGTTTAGGTCCCACGTCCTTACACGGTTTGCAACAGCATGCTGTGTGGGCGCACATGCATTAAACACTGGGAGGAGAGCTCCCCCGGGATAATGCTTTCAGTACACCATTTCCTTTTCGAGTTAGAGCCAGACACCGGGTACTCTCTCGAGTGTCCAGGACCAGTTTGGAGAGCTGGTCACCAGATGGTTGGACCTATGTGTCCTAGTTGATTAGACATTCGTGTCCCAGATGATTGGACCTATGTGTCCTCGTTGTTTGGACATTCGTGTCCCAGATGTTTAGACCTTCAGGTCCTAGTTATTGAACAGTGATGTCCCAGTTTCAGGATCAAGTTTTGAGCTGATCACTAAGCTTGTGGTAAGAGACCCCGATGATTCAAGAGTCGCTTGGTTGACTCAAGGGTTTGATCTGTGTTGGTGGTGGTTGTATGTATACTACTAGTATGTTGTATGATTGATGTTCGTACTGTACCCCGGTTGGGGATTCTTACTGAGTATGTTTATACTCACCCTTATTTTCTGTGGTTTTCCACCAGGTAACTTGGGACAGCGATAGGACGGCTAGAGGAGTAGCTTCTCGATCATGGGACTCCGCCGACAACTCTGTTTACTTTATTTTGTCATTATTGTTATCAGTATGCATCGGGCACAGAGCCCTAGGATTTTTACTATTTGGAACCTGTTTAACTATTTTGGTATTTCTGGATGTTTTAAACTGCTGTTGAGTTTTGTTTGAACTTACTTAAATACTTGGAATATCATGTTTTGAAAATGTGTTGGTTTTGAAATAAACTCTGGCTAGGGTTGCTTGATACAAGTTGAAATAAATGTTTGTAACAGGTTCCAGGATTTGACAAGCTTAAAAAGGAAATTTGCAATATTTGTTTTAAATTCTTTACTGTTTTAAAGTGCATGCTGAGTAAGGATCCATTTAGTACCATGTTTTAGGTCGGGTCCTTACAGTTGGTATCAAAGCGCAGAGTCATAGATTCTGTAGACTAACCTGCTTTTGTAGGTTGTGTTTATCCCATGATCATCAGCACTCCACGGCCATCAGGTACGTCCAAGTTTGTTGTTTAAGGGTTTTGTTACAGTACAACATCTATTATACATCATGGTGTATTATTTCTTTGTTGTGGCAGCGAAAGCGCGAGAATGGACTGATCTTTGAGGTTTGGGTGTAGACTGCCAATGTGTCGGTTACACGTAGTAGAGCAAGGGACGCCCGGTACTGCCAACCGAGGAGTTGGTACTGAGCCAGTTGTGTTTGAGACCGCGTCCAGTGTTGGCCAGACCCAAAGGCCAAGTTTGGCCCAGTTGTTAGTTCCACCATGGAGGAAGTGGAAGCTACTTTGCCTCAGAGTGCAACTCCCGTAATGGAGTTTGTTTTGGCTTTGCTTGTGTTTGGTTGCTAGTAGAGTAGGTCCAAGTGTGGACTAGCTTGGGTGGTTCAAGTGTAAATCTCGAACCTTGGTTGATTCACAGGTTACCCAGAGAGTGGCTACCGAGTTAGTAGCTTTTGAGGAAGATGTAGAGACATCTTTGACCACTTGCAAGCCTGTTGTTGTTTTACAGCCAGTTCTGTTTGTACCCCATAGCCAAAGTGTAGCGTGAAGTTTACTTGGTCGTACTTGATCCGTCGATGGCTTCCAGTTGGCTAGTAGAGTGGATCACTCTTCTGTTAGCGAGTTTCTAAAGTAGAGTTAGTTGCTGCCTTCTGAGAGTCGGCTGGAGTATTTGCTGAGCATCGAGTGGAGATGCAAGTGTAGGTCGTGGCACGTCTATTAGACGAGATGCTAGAGACTAGATTGCTCGAGTGTCGAGATTCTTGTTTGGAGTGCCAGTGTTCTAGTAACCTGGAGTTGTGACCTTCCTGGTTCTATCTACAGTAGGACGTAGAGCTCGTTTGTAGTTGTTTTTTGTTGCAAGGGATGTAATGCTTGTTGGAATCAAGCTTTGCTAGGAGGCCTAGGTTCAGGCCAGTTCGCACAAGTGGTGCAGGTGGTTCTATTACCCACTTGGAGTTCATCATCCCTACTAGTCGTTGTACCCGTTTACTGTGGTTGCACCTGTTTGGGTTGCTTGAGAGATTTAGCTCGGTGGTAGTCACATGACTACAAGTGTAAGGACGTACGAGGGAAAGCAGGAGCATTTCCAGGGTTACCGAGAGTTGGGTACGAAGGATGTTGAAGGTTGTTAAGGGCTAGCGCGACGAGTTCTCACGCTGGTGTTGTGGACATGTGAGCTAGTTTGCTGGTAGTGCGATTCAACTACCCTTGAGTTACCTTAGTCTAAGTAGAGTTAGCATCGATGATGCGAGATTGATCCAGCGGTGGAGCCATGAGTTGGTTGGTTTGTGCGGAGCACATCTAGTGGACACATTGGTACGAGATATGTAAGTTTGGTGTTGTTATGCTCTTGTAGAGTAATGTGGCCAATGTTGTTTATCGTTGTGAGTTAACCTCGTGTAGAGTTTGAACTCTTGTTGCTCTTTTGTTAGCTGTGGCTCTACTAGGAGGCGAATGTTGCCTTTGCGTGAGAATACTTGTTGGACTTGGATCTTAAAGAAACAAGAGGAAGTTGTACACGCCGGTGTACTTTTGTGTAGCTCGTTCTATGGTGCAAGTTTTGGGAACCGCGTGTGGTTCGTATTGAGGAGCCGGTGCTTAGTCCTTGAGGTGTTAGGGTTTCAATTTGATGTCAAAGTGCCCTGGGTTAGGATGTAAGGATACCGTGCAAGTAGCCAGATTGTTGCTTTCGGCAAGTTTCGTTGGTTGGACCTCGACCTGGTTAGAGAAAATTTTTGTTGTTTGATGGTTGGAGTTTAGATGGTACTGAACAAAGAGCAGTTGTAGCGAAGTCGCGCAGTTTTTTACCGTCGTTGCTAAGAGTTTTTCTCGGATCCTTACCTTGGGTAGAAGCTAAGATGTGGCTGATGCTTTGAGTAAGAGGATGACACATTTTGTAGCGTTTCTAGTCTTCTTTATTTTCGAGGAGTTGGAGCTGGCTAGCATAGTTGAGATGCTGGTGGGAGTTATCGCTCGTGTAAACAGTTGACTTTTAGACCGTTCGACTACAGTGTGTGTCCGAGGGTTGTCGGAGGAACCCTAAGTTCTAGAGAGCCTCACCAGAGCTCAGTCAGACCCAGGCAATGGACCTCGGTTAAGTTGCTGGAAGCTTGTGGTTGGTTAACAAGCTAGAGTTGCACCGTGGTTGCAAGCCTTGAGTCTTAACATTTGAGGTAGTCTTGCTGGTTCGTGTTGCTTGCGATCCGCCAACCATTGTTGTTGTTTTTATTCGTGTTCCTTGCGGTGTCCCGTGTGTGGAGTTTTTAGTTGGAAGATGCTTTAAGCCTAAGTTAAAGGAGGAAGTCTTTTGTTGAGTAACCAGTTGGACTTATGAGTTACGTGTCACCTTTGAGGCGAGCTTCGCCCCGTTGTATGCTTGGATTTAAGTTTAGTAGAGCAAGCCCTTCTCTAGTCTTGTTCCTATTTGTTGTGTGTTCTCAGTTGGTGTTATAGCTCAGCCAGAGTTGAGTGGGTTGGCACAGTTGTTCAGTGCCCTTGGTTGGTTAGACCTTTGAGTCGTATTCCACCAAGTGGTTGTGTTTGCAAGTAGCCGCGTGGTGTTATCTTCCTTGTTACTCGGGATTTCCATGAGAGGATTTTGGTTGATTCCTTGTGTGGGGGTGTTTCTTTTAGGCCAGTTACTGGTAGAGATTTGTGTTGGAATGATCGCGGTCGGCTGTTGAGGGGCCCCAATTTGTTGGTTTGGCCGGGTAGGGCCTGTGCCCTGACCTTGTTGTTTAGTGTGGCCGTAACTGAAGTTTCAGCAAGTGTGTGAGGTTAGCTTGTGAAGGAGTCGACTGAGTTTGGGAGCTGAGGGCAGTTTTAGTACGACGCACACCCTCAGACCGTTGGTCAGTTTGAGAGGGTGAACCAGATTTTTTAGGACTTGTTACGTGTCGACATATTAATTTTTCAGGCAGTTGAGACCCGAGAGGTTTGTTGGTAAGCATTGGAGTTCGCTGGTCTGCTATGAAGCGAGTGGAGGCCGACTTGTTTCTGGGACCCGAGAGGTTTAGTTGATTGTCGACATGGTGTAGGGTTGAGGCTGTTTATTAACAACTGTGAGCATTCAGGGAAGTTACGCCGATGCGCGGCGTAGTGTTTTAGAGTTTGTGATCATTCAGCGTGTTTGTCAAAAGTAGCGCCGTGGTGAGGCGTTCTGAGTTTTGGTAAGTGGGGATAGGTGAGCCTAGGGTTGTAGGACCGTTTGAGAGTTTTGGTAAGCAAGGATAGGTGATCCTAGGGTTCTATGTTCGGTTAATATTTTGGTTGTTCGGTTGGGCCGTTAGGGCTGTTTTAGTCTTTCGTTGAGCTCAGAGATTTTATTCAGTTTCAGGTTCTTGGAATTGTTCTTGTGTTTTTGTGGCTTGGATTGAAAAAGAAAAATTTAAAAGAAAAGTGTTCAAGCCAAGACTCGAACCTAGGTTGCGAGGAGTTGAAGTTGGTTGTTGTTTAATTAAGAATTAATTAGTGTTGCTGCTAGGATTCGAACCTGTGACCAGCCAGACTTTCGAGGCTTGTTTTAAAAAGAAGAAATAGGAAGTTAAAAGTGCGTATGTTGGGATTCAAACCTGTGACCAGCTTAGCTTGGAAGCTTGTTTAGAAAAAAAGAGAATAAAGAGGTGAATTTGTGTCTTTGCTAGGGTTCGAACCGAGATGGATTTGGGGAGCTTTTGCTTAAGTGTTTGTTAAGGAGAAAATAAGAATGCTCTTGCCAAGCCTCGAACCTAGGTTGTTTTAGAGTTGTGGAGCTTAGTTTAAAAGTTTTTAAAAAGAGGAAAATGCATTGGAGCTAGGACTCGAAGGGGAGATGGCCAGGAGTTGGAATCGACAAATCAAAAGGGACACGTGGCACGTGTGGATTGAGTCGGCGATTGGGGGAAGGAATCCGTATTCCTTTTCGTCGTTTTTCTTCCACAAGGTTACGAACCACAACCTTGGTGTTGCGATTCTTCTTTTCCTCCTTCTCCCACTGCGTTTTCAATTCCTCTTTTTCCTAGTAATTTCTTCCTCTCCATCACTTCTCATTGTTTTCATTTGTTCTTGCCGACCATCATTGCAATTGAGTAGCCCCTTGATTCGTCAAGCCCTAATCATTCCTCTTTCTCCTTGTTTTACCGAGATATCCCAAGCCGACCAGCCCTTTCGCAAGCACTAGATTTGCAGCCCCTTCACACGTACACAGGAGACCTCACCGATTCGTGCGCAGCAACGATCCTCGCTGAGCCACTTTGCCCTTGCGATCGCTCACGCCGGATCCTCTTCGTTGCCTTGCAGCCACAGACTGTTTTGCAGCACTGAACCTTCACTCCGCACCGCAAGCAGCCGCACCTAGGATAGCCTACTTGCTCGCACGCGTAACTGCGAGTGCCTTTACCGTCGCCCAACTATAGCACCGCCAAGCGTTAGCACGCATACTATAAGGACCTGACCCAAATCAAGGTCTAAACCTAAGTCCTTAACTCTAAATGCATGTAAACAACGTTCGACACTTAGGGCATGTATAATTAAATCTAGTGAAACAATGTTATTTAAATCCATTAAACAATCAAGTTTATAAAAACCATAAAATTTGATCAAAGTGTCTTTGGGTACCCAATAGTCAAAACATCAAAACTCGAGTAAATATGTACAACTTATCATGCCCCTAAATATTTCATACAGAAGGAATAAATTAGAAAAACTCTACACAAAGTAATGCAGCAGGTCCCATGGTCATCTCCAGCTCCGTCGATCATCCATCTCGGTACAATCTAGTAGTACCTGTGGGGATTCCACAGTGGAAAGAGTGAGTTTTCGCAAACTCAGTAAGGCTTCCCCAGCTCGAGGACACACATGCATAAGAATACAAACATCAGCAGATAAGTATGATCAGCAACATAACCGAAGGGTGTACAAAACCCAAGCTCCTGGATGCTAGGTCAAGAAACCTCGTCCTTGACGAGCACCTCATAGAATGGTCTAAAGGTCGTAGACCCCAAGACCAAAAGCTCACAAGAGTCCTCTGACTCGAGAGCAATCTGGCATCCTACTCCAGAGGGAATCAGTGAGTCGAGCAACTTGTTGGCCATAGGCCCCGTACTCACAGCGAGAGGTGGTGCCACACCAATCACCAAGGAACCATATCAGGCCCATACCACCTACCTGGAGAGAGCCTAGGCTACTAGTAGAAACCATCTAGGGCCGTGAGCCTGGCCGGTCGACCATCCACGGAAGTCCTGCGGAGCGAGAGAATATCACCTCAAGCTAGGGTGTGAGCCCGAACATCATTGTCCACACCCACCTACTAGTCTCCTCTATCCGGTCTCATGACTCGTTTGGGTCCAAACGAGGCATAAAGCCGTGTATCAAACATCATGTAAGTCCATATCAAGACAAAATGCAAGTCCATATCAAGAAAATTATACAACCACATGGAACTCGACCATATCAGGCAGACATACATGATTCATGCATCACTAGTCATACAAGAGACAAGCATGAAATGTATATGCTCTGGATGCAATCAAATGCAAAATACAATGCACATGGTTATGCTACAATTAGACAAATAAACTCATGCAAGTAAACCATCACATGTATTAACCACAGGTCCTCGAGAAGGGGCAAAAGGGTCCCTTACTTGGCCAAATCCACTACAGCTCTTCCAGCATACACTAGAAGCTCCAAACAGCCAAAATCAACTCCGAGCCCTGAACGAACAAATCGGTCAAAACTAGTACCTCAGACCATCAAAATCGGATTCAGAATATCGAATTTATCAAACTGAGAAGAACCTCGAAAAACATGTCCCGGAGACACCTAGCGGCTACACGTGCCTCACAAACTCGGGCCGAAGAGCAGAAAATGGTTTGGGTCAAATTTGGTCAATAAGAAGTCAATGGGTCAAAAACTCATCGTCTTACCCAAGCCAAACACACCTTAATTCACAACTTAAATAAATTTACTCTTCTAGCCAAACAAGCTTGACCATTAACTAAATAACCATAACTCCATAAACAACATCTTTAATCTATGACTTAAATGATCCCAACTTTTCAAACAAACAACAACAAACCACCACTTGAATATTCAAGACCAACCAACAAACATTCTTAATCCACAAATTGATTAATCTAAACCTCATAGCCAAACAAGCTTAATAAATCAATAAAATGACTTTAATCCAATTTTAGAGAGCTTTAAACTCACACCCAAACAAGAACAATCCACCATTTAAATAACCTTAAACAGGCAACCAAACAACCCTTAATCTTGATTTAAATATCTTTAACCTTGTAAACAAACACTACATATCCATAACTTGAATGCCCATAAACCAACAACCAAACAATCCTTACTCTTTAATTAAATATCCTTAAACACATAACCAAACAAGCCTAAAACCTCATTTAAATAAGCTAGAACCTGAACCAAACAGCCCATATCCCTCATTAGAATAGCCTTAAACCCAACTTAAATATCAAACCCATTTACCAAACACACATATTCTCTTTCATTTAGCCACCATTTTCAACCTAAACTCAAATAAGAGAGAAGAAAATATAGAAAGGGGCCTTACCCACAAACTTCGGCGACGGCGTGGCTGACGAGAAGCTCACAACGACGTCTCCACGACTTGGCGATGATGGAACCCGCACGGAAAAAGGTGTGCGATCGGCGGCTCGACGATGCAGCAGCCACGACGATAATGAAGACCTACGTCGGCGACGCTACTCCTCGCTCGCGCAAAATACACACTAGCGACGGCACGAACGAAACCCACTTGCAGCTACTCCTCGCCGCAACCCACAACAAGCCAAGCTTCGCCAGCTCAGAACCCACACACGCGAGCCTCGACCGAACGGAACCACCCGAACCCAACAACTGCAGTGAGCTTGTACCCATGCGAATCAGCGCGAAAACTCTAGCGAGATGCACACGGTGGCAGTCGGAAAAATTGAAGAGAGGGAACAAATGAAGAAGATGAACAGTAAACATAGCCTAGGGATTCTCAATTCGAAATTTCATTTAAATATCTTTACATAAAAATTCCAAAATGCCCATCTTTTAAACTCTAATTACAAAACTGCCAGCAAACCTCAAGTAAATATTAAATCCTTTTCTTTAATTCAAAAAATTGGGGGTATTACATCTTCGCCCGCACACGCTGTCGTGCCACTCAGCCTTGCAGTCGCGATCCTCACCCTCGCCAGATGCAGCCATTCACCGCTGTCGAGGCCCCTGCTTCGCTGAGCCCTTGGCTGCCGTGAGCTATTCTTCTCGGTTTGGGTAGTTCTCGTGCCTTTGTCTGTTGGTGTTTAATTGTTAGTTAGCTGTTGGTTTTAATGTGTTATTATATTACTATTTCCTAGGTTGTTCGTGTTGGTTCTGCAGCTCAAGGAGCAATTAGTTATTGTTGTATGTTTTTGCTGTTTCCAGGTAAGTATTTCTTATTGAGGGTTATGTGGGCCCTGCGTACATCTTGACTGTTGCTTTATATGTTTGACTGTTATGAGCATGTTAGTGGATAGGCTATGCTTTGATTGTTTACAAGCATGTTATGATTTGATATCCTGTCCTGTTCTTGCTAGCATGTATGTTTCCCGTGACATGTTAGTACCATGCTAGGTTGTTCTCCAGCATGCATTCCATTGTTATCTATTGAGCTTGTTTGGCCTGTTAAGGCACGGGGCGAGACTCTTAGATAGAATTGTTAGGGTTTGTCTTTATCTAGAGACTGAGAGCGGACAAAACGTATATTGTCCCCACCGGCCAAGATCGCGAGTTGCACGACGTATGATGCTTCTGCCCCGGTAGCCGATACAGATTAGCTCCCGTATCAGCATAAGCCTATTTTGTAGCCTGCTAGAGCTGAACCTAGCAAACGGTGTAAGCCTGCCGTGGCCGGTTCTTACCTTCAGGCGTGCGGTGGTCTTATGCTGCTTACAGTCGAGTGCCGAGGACCTCGCACTATTGTTCATTTAGTGACACTACTCCAAATCGTAGGCATTCGTACATGGACCGGTGTAGCACGTTTAGGTCCCACGTCCTTACACGGTTTGCAGCAGCATGCGGTGTGCACGCACGGGCATTAGGCACTGGGAGGAGAGCTCCCCCGGGATAATGCTTTCAGTACACCATTTCCTTTTTTAGTCTAGAGCCAGACACCGGGTACTATCTCGAGTGTCTAGAACCAGTTTGGAGAGCTGGTCACCAGATGGTTGGACCTATGTGTCCCAGTTGATTGGACATTCGTGTCCTAGATGATTGGACCTATGTGTCCCCGTTGTTTGGACATTCGTGTCCCAGATGTTTGGACCTTCAGGTCCCAGTTATTGGACAGTGATGTTTCAGTTTCAGGATCTGTTATTGAGCTGATCACTAGGCTGGTGGTAAGAGACCCCGATGATTCAGGAGTCGCTTGGTTGACTCAAGGGTTTGATCTGTGTTGGTAGCGGTTGTATGTATACTAGTATGATGTATGATTGATGTTTGTATTGTGCCCCGGTGGGGATTCTTACTGAGTATGTTTATACTCACCCTTATTTCATGTGGTTTTCCACCAAGTAACTTGGGACAGCGATAGGACAGCTAGAGGAGTGACTGCTCGATCATGGGACTCCGTCGGCAATTCTGTTTACTTTATTTTGTCATTATTGTTATCAGCATGTATCGGGCACAAAGCCCTAGGATTTTTACTATTTAGAACATGTTTAACTGTTTTGGTATTTCTAAATGTTTTAAACTGCTGTTGAGTTTTGTTTGAACTTACTTAAATACTTGGAATGTCATGTTTTGAAATGTGTTGGTTTTGAAATAAACGCTGGCCAGGGTTGCTTGATACAGGTTGAAATAAATGTTTGAAACAGGTTCTAGTATTTGACAGGCTTAAACAAGAAATTTGCAATATTTGTTTTAAATTCTTTACTGTTTTAAAGTGCATGCTAAGTAAGGGTCCATTTAGTACCATGTTTTAGGTCAGGTCCTTACATGCGAGGTCCTCGGCACTCAACTGTAATTAGCATAAGACCACCGCACGCCTGAAGCTAAGAATCGGCCACGGCAGGCTTACACCATCTACTGGGTTCCGCTCTAGCAAGCTACAAATTAGGCTTATGTCGATACGGGAGTAAATCGTTATCGGCTACCAGGGCGGAAGCATCATACGTCGTGCAACTCGCAATCCCAGCCTTAACAGGCCAAACAAGCTCAACAACCTATCTAAGCCTCAGCCTCTAGATGAAGACAAAACCTATCAAGTCTATCTAAGAGTCCCGCCCAATGCCTTAACAGGCCAAACAAGCTCAACAGATAACAATGGAATGCATGTCGGAGAACAACCTAGCAAGGTACTAACATGTCACGGGAAACATACATGCTAGCCAGAACAGGACAGAATATCAAATCATAACATGCTCGTAATTCATCAAAGCATAGCCTATCCACTAACATGCTCATAACAGTCAAACATATATAAGCAGCAATCATTATGAATGCAGGGCCCACACAACCCTCGGTAAGAAATCATTACCTGGAAAACAAGTAGAAAATACAATAGTTGCTCCTTGTGCTACAGAACACAGAATTTAGCTACAAGTAACCTATCACACAACCACCATACTATCACTAACCGAATTACAACCATAAACCAAACATCTAAACCGAGCTAAAGTCAGAGTTTATCGAAACCCAAACAGGTGCTCGGGACAACCTCTCGGCCAAACAGGGCTCTCAGTAAAGGCTAAGCTGACACGACTCACAGCAAGTCAGTTCTTGGCTAGGCAACCAACAAACACAAACATAAACACAAACCACACATTATCTCTCGGCCAATAGCAAACAACAAAACCAAACACACAACCTTGGCTCACGGCTAGGCTACAGGGATTCACCTCGGCAGCAAGAAGGCAAGGCTTCTCGGCAGCTGACACGCTGGCAAAGGGATCACGAGGGGCTGCTGTACGGCGAGGTGCAGCGGCTGGGCGAACGCACCGCTCAAGTGTTGCGGCTGGCTACGTGTGTGAGCGAGACAGATCGCGGCTGCGTGGATGTGCAAGTGCGACGCAGCTGCGGGGGCTATAAGGCGCAGCCTAGGCGATCGACTGGGCGTGCGATCGGACTGCTGGGGCGTGCGGACAGCAAAGATTGCGTCCAGGCTATTAGGGTGACGTAGCAAGGCTAGCGCGATCGGCTGCTGCGCTAGTGCAAACAGCGAGGGCTCGCGTGACGATGTGTGCTTCTGGGGCTGCGATGGAGTCTCGGCCATGGGTGGTGCGTCTAAACGAGGGGCTGACGATGGAGGAGGCTGCGATGGATGGTTTTTACGAAAGGGAGAATGCGATTGAGAGGAGAAAGGAGAGATTTCTCTTCTGAACGAATGAAAACAAGACCTAACGTGAGAATCCCTTTTTTCTTTCATTTAAATCCAAACTCCAAACAACCAAAGATTAAGCAAATAACAACCGAGAGAAGAACATACCTTCTAACAACGACTCAACTAGAACGAGCTTCCGTTTGCAACCAACTTCAACAAGAACAACCCGAGTTCGAGCCATAACTCGAACACCTTTTCTTTTTAATTACTCTTTTTAATCCAAAGCCACCGAACCTCTCAAAACAACTCCGGAACAAGGAACCTGCAACCGAGACAAACTTCCTAGGTTAACAAAATATTTAAATAGCCATAACGTCCCACCCAAATAACTGAAATACTAACCAAACATACCTGGGGAACTGGAACAGAAATCTGGGCCATTACAGTTCACGATAGAGTTCTTTCGCAGGATGCCTTCGCTGTAGCAAAGGTTTGACAATACTTCAAGCACTGTTGTTGTGTTAGGTATCTTCAAGGCACGCTTGGTTGGCTGATGTTCGTTTTGGCGAACTCCTACTAGTGTGAATTTTGCTTCGCTTCCATCAGGAATGCTGCACAAAAACTAGAAAATATCAATTCTTTTTAAAACATATAAATTCGCACACATTCAAACATATTTCATTGCAGCGAAACCCATAAAATGCATCATGATTAGAAAACTAAAGGATGTTTTCATTATTAGGTATGATGGGGCGAAATTCTTTATTAAATTAATTAAATATAAGCAAATTCTTATAAAAATATATTCTTTTAAGCTACTTTAACTCTCAATTCTTGAGAGTTATCAGACCCCCAAACTTGCATTATTGCTCGTCTCGAGTAATAGCTCCATTTTCAGTGGAGGGAATTTGCTTTTTTCCTATTTTCTTTCACAACAGCGAACGATGCATCTTGCTTTGCTAAATTTATTAACAGATCAATCCAATAAATCAAAAGTATTTATAACTAAATGTTTTCTATAACTAAACAATGCTGGGCGAAGCTTTAAAGTTTCAGGAACTCAATTTTGCAAATCGCTTTAGTCATTTGTTCGCGAAAGCTCATTTTGGTTCAGAATTTTAATTCTTTGGTTCTTTTAGTTTTCGCTAGCCAATTGGACATAACTTTTTCGCTTTAAACTCTTTCGCTTCTTTTAACTTTGGTACTTCTCATCTTTTGCCGAAGTGAATACTCTTCTTTTACAGTTCGCTGGGAATTCCTCACTTACAGAATCCTACAATCGTTTGCTCAATTTTCATAGAATGTTTGATATTATGATAGATACGCAATGTTAGAGCAAGCGACAGCGGAGAAATGATCCCAGGACTTAGGCAACTAGCCCTTTGAATCACTTCGCTCTCGCGAGTAGTTGGGAAAAATTTTAATTTTTCATGATTTCATCCAACCCAGGGATTGTCTTGTAAATCTCACCTTTTAATTCAGCGAAATGGCAACTATCCAATTAATTTTTCTATGTTGAATCGATCTTGAAGCATGTTTCAATTCTGCGATTTTCGCGAGTATTTACACTTGTCGCTTCGGCGAACTCCACCCCCAAACTTGGACTTTTCATTGTCCCAATGAAAACACTCAGCACCCCCAAACTTAAAGTTTGCTAAAAGTTTAAGCCTTGGGTTGAGTCAAATTGGGTTCGCTTAAGCTAAAAGAATTCGCGAAATTAAATTTCTAAACTTCATGAATTTTCGAAAACTATGACCTCTACTTCTCACAAAATTTCGCTCCATCCAATTTTAGGTTTCGAGCCAGCATAGTGAAGTTATAAAATTAATTTGCAGAGAAATAAAATTGACTTGTACAGAAAGAAAGTTAATAAGATTTTGCAAAAGTATAGATACAGAGAAATAAAATTGACTTGTACTTTAAGAAAGCAATACAAGAAAATGCAGGAAAGCAACGAAACTACAACTAAACTACTGCTAAGCTATAAATAAGCTAAGCTAAGAACTAAGAAAATGGTGATCGGAAAATGAAGTTTGGAATGCTCTGAAGGATGGACGCCCAAGTGGGCGACCTAAAATGGCCGACTTCTCTTCTGAAGGAGAATGCACCTGTTTATACTCCAACGCCAAGCGACAAATCCTGCTTCACGATCCTGACAATGTTGGACTGCTCTTCGATTGCTTTTCAGATGAATGACTGCTTTATCTGACATTTCTGCTCCACGATCCACATTGTCGGTTGTCAGAGCATCTTGGCTTCGCTATGTTCACTAGCGATTTCTTTCGCAGGATACCTTCGTTGTAGCGAAGGTTTAACAATACTTCAAGCTCTATTGTCGTGTTGGGTATCTTCAAGGCACGCTTGGTTGGCTAATGTTCGTTTTGGCAAACTCCTTCTAGTGTGAATTTCGCTTCGCTCCATTAGGAATGCTGCAGACAAACTAGAAAAAATCAATTCATTTTAAAAACATACAACTTTGCACACATTCAAGCACATTTCGCTGCAGCGAACCAATAAAATGCATCATAATTAGAAAACTAAAGGATGTTTCGTTTAAGCGACATTTAGGCATGATGGGGCGAAATTCAATATTAAATTACTTAAATATTAGCAAATTCTTATAAAAATATATTTTTTTAAGCTACTTTAACTCTCAATTCTTGAGAGTTATCACACCCCCAAACTTGCATTATAACTTGTCTCGAGTAATAGCTCCATTAACAGCGGAGGGAATTTGCTTTTTCCTATTTTCCTTCGTAACAGCGAAAAGTGCATCTGACTTTGCTAAAGTCATCAACAGATCAATCTGAGAATTCAAAAGTATTTCTAAGTAAATCTTTTCTATAACTAAACAATGTTGGGTGAAACTTTAAAGTTTCAGGAACTCTATTTTGCAAATCGCTTTAGCATTTGTTCGCGAAAGCTCATTTTGGTCAGAATTTTAATTCTTTGGTTCTTTCATTTTTCGCTAGCTAATTGGACATAACTTTTCGCTTTAAACTCTTTTTCTCCTTTTAACTTTGGTACTTCTCATCTTTTGCCGAAGTGAATACTCTCCTTTTACAGTTCGCTGGGAATTCCCCACTTACGGAATCCTACTATCGTTTGGTCAATTTTCATCGAATGTTTGATATTATGATAGATACGCAATGTTAGAGCAAGCGACAGCGGAGAAATGATCCCAGGACTTAGGCTACTAGCCCTTTGAATCACTTCGCTCTCGCGAGTAGTTGGGAAAGTTTTTAATTTTTCATGATTTCATCCAACCCAGGGTTTGTCTTGTAAATCTCACCTTTTACTTCAGCGAAATGGCAACTATCCACTTAATTTTTCTACGCTGAATCGCTCTTGAAGCATGTTTCAATTCTGCGCTTTTCGAGAGTATTTACAGTTTTGGCTTCGGCGAACTCCACCCCCAAAACTTGGACTTTTCATTGTCCCAATGAAAACACTGAATACTACTCAAATTTTTCTAGATTCTGCTTAAATTTTGTTTCGGTCATATTCGCTCCAACGAAACATTGAATCATCATTTGTTTGTCCTTGGTTTCCTCTTCTTCGCTTAAACTTTCATCAATTTGCAAGGGCATAGCCTGAACTTGCTCCAACTCATACTCATCTACTGCTTACTCATCTTAAATATATTCGTTGATATGGATTTGCTCATGTTCAGTGTCAAGTTGAGTCGCTTCTTCTTCCAGGTTGATTATAAAGGTTCGGTAGTTCTCACAGGCTGCGTCCAATCTGTCAATACTACAGCGAAGCAACTCTTCCAGCGAAATCTTTGAGTTATGCTGAAACATAGGTTGCTGCTCTAATTGACAATTCACAGGTACCTCTGCGGAAGCATAATTAAAATTGGCAAACTCAGGATCTGCATTTTGCTGAGTTTGAAATAGAGATACATTCTCGGCTATCGCTTCTCTAATAAAGCTCTCCAAGGGTGTTTCGAATAAGAGAGCGAAATGATGATTTGCTTGAGAATCTGAATCAGCGTTCTCTAAATCAGCGAATTCAAGACCTGTGTTATACGGTTCATAAACTTGTTCATTCTGAATGTCGCAATCAAACGGATAGTTCATGCTTTCATAAGCATAGTCATGTTCGCTCTGTTGCATAGCATTCCTCGTGATCTCTTCATACATGTTCAAGTCATGAATGTCAGGGCCATTCTCGCAGATGTGGCTGTCTCCACAGAAATCATAGCTTTCAAAGCTCATTGGGGTAAAGGTTGAAAAATTCTTCTCTTGCTAAGCGAATTTATCATTTGATTCTCCCCATGAAAGATTCGCTTGGGCGAAGCTCGGCATCGCAAAGTTTTGCTCTTCGAAACTAGGGTTTGGCGAGAAATTGAAGTCCCACGGCTGATATTGTGGAGCAAACGTCTCTTCAGCATACTGACAAGGATAGACGAAGTCGTACAAGTTTCCTTAATAATTATCCATCTTCCTCGCTCTTCTACAAAAAAAAATTGCTTCGCTCCAGCGAACTAATCAACTAAGAATTCCAACTTCACGGAAAACACACCTGCAACAGAGGGAAAAGATAAATTGCTAGCTCTTTGGAATTAAGAACCACTCTCAAAATAATACTTAAACAAGAACTAATGACACTATTACCCGGTAACAGCGCCAAAAACTTGTTGAGGGTCGGATGCGAACACACAATCTTAGAATTTAATAATTAAGAAGAATGATGACGTGGCTTGTTCAAGACTTTGCCAAAGCGAAGTCTCTACTTCTGATTAAGTGAAATGTGTGTGTGTGATCCCCAAAGGTTGTGCAAGTATACACAGTCTTTGTTGCAGCAAGTTTTAAAGTAAGTAAAGGTCATCTCCACAGGGAATAGTTATTAGTGTCATGCTTAAGCAAAATCAAGAGTCAGGGTAACGGGGGAAATTGTTGTGGTGAAATTAATCTAAGCTAAGTAAATGTAAGATAAATCGAATTGACGAAATATATCGAAAGGGAATAAGAAATTTTCGGAGAGTTTCGCTTATTTAAAGCTAAGAAGCAACAACTGATAGCTTTCTCTTTTACTCTCTCGAGTCTTAGAAGCTGGCTCTCTCGAGCTCTTGGTTTGGTTCTCTCAAACTCAAACACTACTAAAGCGAAGCAACACAGCATTAGGCGAACCTTATCTCTAAGTGTTCAATTTAGATGCAAGTAAACTCATCTCTAAGCAAACTTAGCGAATCTAATGTTATACATGCAAGATTGCTCTATTTCTATTCTCTCGAAGCGAAATAAAGACATACACACAGCGGATCAAACGGAATGTATTTCGAATTAACACAGCATGCATAATAGTTTATCATCTCGCTAACTCTTCGCTTAGGCGAACTTCTCCTACTTATCTAATTCCTTCCAATGATAGATTTAGCTACTCTTATCGATAAATAAAAGAAAATTAAAGTAGAAGCAATAGTTTATCTTCATTAAAAATAGCACATAACAAGGTTCGTTAAAACTACACTAAGACAGAAGTATATGAAAGCAAAACAACTAAACTACGGCTAAGCTACGACTAAGCTGAGCTAAGAACTAAGGAAATGGTGATCGGAAATGAAGCTTGGAATGCTCTGAAGGATGGACACCCCAAGGGGCGAGCTAAAAATGGTCGACTTCTCTTCTGAAGGAGAATGCATCTATTTATACTCCAACGCCAAGCGACAAAGCCTGCTTCACGATCCTGACAATGTTGGACTGCTCTTTGATTTCTTTTCAAACGAAGGACGGCTTTATCTAACATTCCTACTCCACGATCCACATTTTCGGTTGTCAGAGCATCTTGGCTTTGCTTCGTTCACAAGCGAGTACTTTCGCACGATGCCTTCGCTGTAGCGAAGGTTTGACAATACTTTAAGCTCTGCTGTCGTGTGGGGTATCTTCAAGGCACGCTTGGTTGGCTGATGTTCGTTTTGGCGAACTCCTTCTAGTGTGAATTTCGCTTCGCTCCATCAAGAATGTTGTAGACAAACTAGAAAATATCAATTATTTTTAAAACATATAACTTCGCACCATTCAAACATATTTCGCTGCAGCGAAAGCCATAAAATGCATCCAAATCAGAAAACTAAAGGATGTTTCGTTTAAGGGACATTTAGGTATGATGGGGCTAAATTCTTTATAAATTAATTAAATATAAGAAAATTCTTATAAAATATATTCTTTGAAGCTACTTTAACTCTCAATTCTTGAGAGTTATCAGATTTTTAACTTTTTATTATTTCAAAATTAGATATCATATACCAATATTAGTTATACTCATTTAAAATTAAATAAAAAATCATGACATTACAAAAGATATCATAATTTAAAAATATATAACCTAACCACACACTCAATTCAAGCTTCCATTTTGTCATTTTCAGCCACTTTGGAGGTCAAGGGTTTAGCTAACAAATTTTGAAATTTCTTCACAAATTAGGTAACTTTTAGCTAATTTATGTTGTAATCTTTCCACATATTCACAAGTTTGTTTCAAATTTTTTGTCTTGTTAGCTCATTTCTTGTGATAAATGTCATGTTGTGATAAATGCCATGTTGTAATTTGTTGTTTTGTGGTTTCTTTTTTTTCATATTCTTCACAAATGCATGTTGTAATTATTCCATATATGTTTCAAATTTGGGCATTTGTTTCAAAGCTTAAATTTGGGTTTTTTTGTTTGTTTCACAATTTTGGCTATTGTGTATATTTTTATTAGATCAATAAGTTGATTTTCATGTGTGACATTAGAAATAATTGTATTGTTCTAGAATTAATTAAGTTAACATATTTGTTGATTTAAGTTGAGTTAGATATGTGACTTGACTCTACTTTTTTTAAAAAAAAATTGTAGGTTAAGTTTCTCTAGTTGGCTAGATTTATAAACATGGCTATGGATAAGTCGTGGATGTTTAAGGATCGAATGTCACAAGAATACAGTTTGGGAGTTGAGATATTTATAAGCAATGCAATACGACATTCAAAAGGGTTAAATAATGTCATTTGTTGTCCATGTTTGAAATGTGTGAATGCTAAGTACCAAATGTGAATGTAATAAGAGACCATTTATTTTGTAATGGTATTGATCAAAGTTATAACACATGGATTTGGCATGGAGAATCAGTATCGAGGAAAAGAAACATGGAAAGTGTTCCAATAGATGATGTTGTAAATGAAAATATAGATGACCCGAATGATCTAATAGGGATGTTTGAGGCTCCACAAAATTATTTTAACGATAGATCCTCTATATTTGAGGAAGCATTAAAGGATGCCAATAAACCATTATATCATAATTGTAAAGATTTTACCAAGATATCATCATTGATTAGAATTTATAATTTGGGAGCAAAGCATGGATTGAGCGATAAAATTTTCTTAGAATTGTTAG